>OW026301.1:5690936-8190936 GCA_932273695.1 Apotomis betuletana | reverse complement strand
GTGGTGGTGCTTTTCTTTAAGAAAGGTGATAAAACACTGCTCAAGAATTATAGACCCATCTCGCTTCTGAGCCATGTCTACAAGCTCTTTTCTAGGGTCATCACGAATCGTCTCTCAAGCAGGTTCGATGAATTCCAGCCTCCCGAACAAGCCGGGTTTCGAAAAGGCTTCAGTACCATAGACCACATACACACGCTGCGGCAAGTTATACAGAAAACCGAAGAGTATAATCTGCCACTCTGCTTAGCGTTTGTGGACTATGAGAAGGCCTTTGATTCCGTCGAGACATGGGCAGTACTACAGTCCCTCCAGCGATGCCGAATTGACCATCGGTATGTCGAGGTGCTCAGGAGTGTGTACAACAACGCCACTATGTCAGTCCGAGTACAAGACCAGTGTACGGAGGCGATTCCATTGCAGAGAGGTGTGAGACAAGGAGATGTAATATCTCCGAAGCTCTTCACCAACACAATGGAAGACGCCTTCAAGCTCTTGGAATGGCAAGGACTTGGCATCAACATAAATGGCGAGTACATCACGCACCTTCGGTTTGCTGACGATATCGTGGTCATGGCGGAGACGCTGGAGGATCTCGGTATAATGCTGGATGATCTCAACCGAGTATCCCAACAGGTAGGCCTTAAGATGAACATGGACAAGACGAAGATCATGTCGAATGTCCATGTAGCACCCACCCCAGTATTGGTTGGGAACTCGGTCCTCGAAGTTGTCGACGAATACGTCTATCTGGGTCAGACGATCCAATTAGGCAGGTCCAACTTCGAGAAAGAGATCAATCGACGGATTCAACTCGGATGGGCAGCGTTCGGGAAACTGCGAAGTGTCTTCTCGTCCAAGATACCTCAGTGCTTGAAGACAAAAGTTTTTAACCAGTGCGTATTACCGGTGATGACCTACGGAGCCGAGACGTGGTCTCTAACTATGGGCCTCTTAAGGAAGCTCAGAGTCACTCAGCGAGCTATGGAAAGGGCTATGCTCGGGATCTCTCTACGTGATCGAATCAGGAATGATGAGATTCGTAGACGAACTAAGGTCACCGACATAGCAAACAGGGTTAGCAAACTGAAGTGGCAATGGGCAGGGCACATAGCTCGAAGAACCGATGGCCGTTGGGGCAGAAAGGTTCTCGAGTGGAGACCACGTACCGGCAAGCGCAGCGTAGGACGGCCACCCGCAAGGTGGTCGGATGACCTGGTCAGGGTTGCGGGGACACGCTGGATGCGGGTCGCTTCTATCCGGCCCATGTGGAAGTCAATTGAGGAGGCCTGTGTCCAGCAGTGGACGTCCTATGGCTGAAATGATGATGATGATGATGATGACATACAATAGTTTCGAGCACAAACCGCTGAGATGTCTGCCGAGTGATAGATGGCGCTATAGAGCGAATCGCAGGTGGAACCATGTATCACTGAGTCTTGCGGCCGGCCAATTAGTGGTAGTGTGGTTTCTACGACTTGTTGGCGGGCGCAGAGCCTGCATTGACAGGCAGTGAAATCAATGAAACTTAAAGCTATGAAGTGTTAAATATTAAACCTATAGATTTAATTAAAAGGATTACTTTTATGAGAGAACATTTGAAAAAATGTTTAGCAGTAAATAATAATTCCAATGCTGTCCACAACAGGTGACAATACCGCTAGAGTAGCGAGATAATGTGCCTAATTTGTAATCTAAGAAAGAGCCTAGGTGAAAAAAAATTGGTGACAAGACAATCGGGGATTGGGATACAGGAAAAAACACAGTTATCATTAGCGGATCATACTACCACATAAAGTCCGACTCATTCGTAGTAAACAGCTTTGATAGAGTTCAAGTCATGCTTAAAAAAAAAAACGTGGCCTCGTGGCCTTTCTGGCTAACTCGTATTGTCAGGTCAGGTAGCCTGTGTTAACTTAGATAGTTAATTAATCATCACTTTAAAAGCTAAGTAGGGACGCTGCTAGAATATGTCATACAAATGTCAATGATTTCCACTTTACCGTCAAAAAGTAACTTTTCTTTCTTCCAGCGGTAAATGATGTGCATCACAATGCACACGCTTGCCTCACTTCACTGCACTTGAACTGAATGGCGCACAGTCGAAACTATGAAACTTTTTGTTTTTTCCACTTTTTTCGTCACCTGTCCGATTCTTTTTTCGTCATCTCTCAATGACAACCTGTGTCGTGCGCAATCGTCTTAAATTTCTTATACATACAACTACGCCAAATCGAACCTTCTACCTTTCATACATGAAAATCATACCTGCAAACGTAATGTGGGTAAATATATCTGAACTAGTAACTCAATGGATATCTTCGACTACTAGCATTTTGTTTCTGACAGTACCAGATTAAAAGAAATGGAACTATCAGATTTATCTGATTTGTATATTTTCATACGATTTTATAACATATTTTTTTGGTAAAATTGTTTAAGTAAGTACGGTACTTGAAATGCGGTATATCGAAAAGGAAATCTTAAAGAAAAATAAATAATGAAATCTTAAGTAAATTAGGGCCACGTAGGCTTGTGTTTTGAGTACTAGACGGTGATATAAACTGAAATACATAGAAAATATACACCACCCAGAAACAAAAAGTTGAGTTCATCACGGGATCAACAAGTTATGCACAGGTTGGTGAAAACGTATCCCAATTTAGTCTCATGTGTAAAATCTAAAATCAAATTTGCAGATTTTTACAAATCTCTACAAATAGGAACAATAGATATAAACATTTCTAAACTGTAAATAATCCAATCAAAATGATTAGATTAAAAACCAAAAGTTCCTTGTAAAATTCGTTGCTATAAAACTCTTTTCAACTACGAATCAAAGAACATTTTCACGCCTCAGACTCTCAGGTCTCTTTCACTTCTGAGTAGGTACATTATGCACATGCACGCTCTCTAGCCATTACTGGTGTTATCAATAGTGGCTGTTCTGATCCGCGGCGAGAGTCCTTTACCTTCCTCAAGCGCCAACTTCAAAAGCGCGCCGCATCTTGAACAACAACTACACATACCAACCACCAGCTTACCAACCACCTTAATAACAAGACGTAAAGTCGAAAAGTGGATGGTTCGCGGAACGCGAGGTGGATTAAACTTTGGAGGCTTCACGCATGCGCTTGAGACGTGGCAGCCATTTTCAGGGGAACCAATACAAATAAAAGCCAACGTCAGTACACGTACATGAGCACTCGTCACACACTAGCAAATGTAACAAATCAAGGAAGGATGCGGGTTTGCGTTAGTGTGTGTGATTGTGTGTGTGTGCGAGGGATGCTGGGCAAAGCTGTGTTTACATTGAGTGGCTTTTGGGTTCGGATTGTTTGTTTTTCGGTTGAAGAGTGAAGGAACTCTTTCTGTTTTAATTGTTATTAAATAATATGAAATTTAGTCTTGCCGTTCATAGCTATATTTTGATGCGAGTTAAGGCGAGTTTACTTTACATGAAGGTTCTATTCTAATTCTAATTCTAATTTTAAAATATGGCTTCCATCAAAGTTAATGATGATTTCGCCAATTTCGAGTTTGCTCGTAGAGCATGCCGTTGTTCGGTGAGGTTTTGCTTTTTGTAAAGTGATAGCGATTTACAAAAAACCCACGCGGACTATCGGGCCTTGACCCAGGAAGGGCTATGAACGCTTCAAGTTGAATTCTTCATTAGCTATTCACTCATACGTTAGATCACTGCACAATACGCTATCAATACTACACATTGAATAACAAAAATGAATAAATAACGAACAACAAAACTTAAACGCATGCGGCCATCTTAAGTCACGAACCGGAAGTCCAAGGTTCTATTGTAAGGCTCATTGCATTTTGTTTTACTCTACCTTCAACATTTTGATTTTAATATTGTATATGAAACCTACCTTCAGAACTCTGATTTTGATATTTGTTATTTTTTAACAATTAAATTTTAAGTTTCTTATGATTTCTACAGGGTGATTCAGGAGACACGAGCAGGAGTTATAGGCGTAATCGTACTCCTGAATCACCCTCATACTATTTTACCTATTTAAAGCAATGTGATCCAATTTGCATCAAAAAGCACTTTTTAAAGTTCTTTCATATAACTTGAAATCAACTATTAAAGTGGCCTAACCTATCGGTCGTATCACGGCCATAATGCCCGTGATGTTAATAACTACAACAACATCAATCAATTTATCTAGACCCTCAGTTTCCTCATTTATCTGGGTTTTTCCAGATATCGTAGAGGTAATTGTTTTGGCGGGATGTAAATAATCACGACATTTTGTTGCCTCGTATTGTACCATCCTATTGTATGTATAGACCAGCAAATACACTTTCATTTATAGTATTTAGGATAAATGTTATTCAATATCATATGGCACTACATGCGTAATCCGAACGACATAAATATCTCGTTAACAACTTAACATTGTGAACTGTCGACACTTCAGCACCCCAGCAGCCACCAAAACTGAAAACAAACTTAAACCAATCACAGCTAACAAAAATAACCATTACTTCCAAATCGCTAGTCCCGCTTTAAACATTTATACAATTTATTGTTCCTTGGTGAACACGCCCGTACACCTGACCTGACCTGGAGAGCACAGATTTAGTCAGCCTCGCGTCGCCTTCGCGCGCGGTCGTGCCGACCGGTCGAACCTACCCCGAACTATAACCCGTGAGTGAAAAAAAACAGGTATGTAATTAAGATTATGCAGTAGGGTTAAGGCCCTATGGAGTGCGGTGCTTGTTTGTGTGGCGTCAGCTGTCGCTATCGATTCGTATGACATCGGGATAGGCACGTGTTTTTGATAGTTGGTATCAGGTTTAGCGGAGAGTAAGTACACCACGTGGAATGATTGGTTTCTATTACGTTAATTATCGCAATTTTGGTTTAGTGGAGTACGGTAATGCGTACAGTAATTGGGCGGGTGTTCAGCGTAATAACCCTTTTATTTGTATTTGTAATTTGTAAAAGGTTAAATATGTTTTTATGTTTTTTGCTTTATTTAACTAAATGCGAGGTATATAAGTAGTGAGTAAGTAATTTATTATAAGTTGACACAAGAAAATGTAGTGCTACATAGTGTGGAAACTGGTCAAAAAATGATTTCACGGAATTGATAGTGCTTATATATCTTGATTTAAATAAACCGCTGTCATAAAAAATCACGATCAAATACTATGATTTTGATTTTTACGTAAGTTATGGGTACGCAACTGTACTTGCTTCAGTTACCTTCTACATAAGTATATTTACTTTATACTGTGTGCACATACCTCTATGTTTTACAGTAATAATTTAAATATGAATCCGCCTTTTACGTCTTTACATAATTTTGAATAAAACTTGGTATTGCTATGGTAAAAAATATGTATATAATTATATTGTTTATTTATTTCTAGTAATGTTTGCAAGTTTTATTTTCTTTGCATACTTTTATTTTATTTTATCTGTCTTGGCCTGTTTATCTGCCTGCCCGTCTGTAATCAAACTCTGCGTTGAATCTGACCCTTTTTTCGGTTCATAGCTCAATCGAGCAGATTTTTTACAGAATATATTATGTAAACTGGATGACAACGTAACAGTAGGTTTAAATGGACTTGGGCGCTGATTCGAGTGTAGTTTGAAATATCGACAAATAAGCGATGTCTCAGGTATCACCATTAATTATCATTAGGTAAAATGCGATGTTTGCGAGTCGAACTGCATAAAGTGTCATTTTTCGTTACTACGCGGACAAATTAAGTTAGTGCCTGATATCTATGGCGTCGCATATTAATGACGTGCAAACTTAACGCGAGCGCGCGAGTTGACAAAGTGGCTGTACGAGTCGTACACCAGAACTGATCTGATTGTTGATGGTTGATTGTAGATTTGATAGAAACACTGACGTCGGTGTATGAATTTATTGATAACCAAGGTATATGAGTACTAGCTAGGAGCACGTATAAACGTAGACTAAAATTATAATTCATAAGTAGCGCGATTGCAAATACAACAATTATTACCTATTCATTATGTATTTAATGCTGACTCGTAAATGTGCAATGCTTGCATTGTACATGGCGATACACTAGGTAATATCGCGTTTTTTTGAGAAATACTTTTTGTTTTAGTTTATCTCTAATCCATAACGTTTGAGATACAGTGTAATGCCTATTTGATACATATACCTCTGAACCTATATGGTTGCACTTTATACCAGTGGATCTGGCATGTGTTCATTGCACAAGTCTGCTAATACATTATATAGGTCACCCCGTGACAGACATCCCAGCGCCAGACCGTCGGTAATTTGCTGTAAACGTATTTCTCTCGGATGTTCCATAATGCTGTAAAGGCTTTGTCATTTGAAATGCTGTAAAGGTTTTGTTATTATATAACTTGTTTATGCGTTCGCGGATCGGTATCTTGTATTTACTTGTTAGCTTTTGACTAATTAGAGTATACGTACATAACTGAAAGAACCTTGTTCATCCTGATATTTTTAAAACGTACTTCTCGTATCTGCAGCGTTCAGTTCGTTAACTATGGTAATATTTATATTTAGTTCATAATTATTAAAGCACAAAATATTTTATGCAGTTTCGTAAAATTCATCGTTCTTATACCGACAAAAAATATAAACGGTGTTTACAACAAACAAATTGTAAAATACGTGAGTCATAAAGTTTATTTGTTGTAAGCACAATTTATATTTATAGACGTAACATAATAACAAAATGTGTCTGATATTGATATTATATCACAAAGAAGCACCATCGCGTGCTACGCCAGCGCCCGTAGCAGTGTCTTCCGCTACGAAGCAAATAAATCGCGTAGGCCCATGACGCTTTTGTATATCGTCATGATTGGACTTTGTATAGATTTAAGATAGCAAAAAAGGAAACACTCCTTTTGCAGTATACCTTTCCTGTTATAGAATAACTTGCTTGCCTCTAATTTGAGAGTGAAGCAATTATGTTTATTTATTACAAAATTATTAAAGTGATGGAGTCGGACAGACTTCAATTCAGTAAAAAACTATCCAAAATTGAACACAGCAACAAAAAAAATGGCATGCTGAAATAACTTTCGTGGCTAGTTTATTCAAACTATTCTCATTTGTTCAAAAACAGTTAAAACTTCAAAGTCTACATTTAATATTTTAACCGGCTGTAATACTCTCACGGAAATAAAGCGGTTTGGCCTTAGGCTACGGAATTACGATTAAAATTCATTTTTATCAACAATCAACCAACTTTGGATCACAGAGTCATCGGAGTAAGTAAGTAAGAAAGTTCCAAACAAACAATCAAGCGGATTTGGAGAATTATCTCCAAAATCTTGAACCACGCTTCTTACTTAAATTCGATTGCGTCACAATAGACTAGTGATTCTTCGAATCCGCGGCTAAGTGTCAATCAATTGGCAAGATAAGGGCTCTGATGTGGCCCCGCGGGACCTTCTCACTGGAATACCGAGACAGTGGCCTTTATAATGACGTTAAAGAGAAAGCGATAAAAATAAATATATGACGGAGGGTCGAGCGGGGTAGGTGGTGATTCGGTACTTCTAACACACTCATCCATGATATTTTATCGAAATAAAACTGGGTTTACACTCTTCACGTTTATTACGATGAATTTGAATAACAATCAATGCAAAATAACCAAACACAGCACGGATGAAAACAGATTACGATTCTCGTACGGAACGTGGTGAAGTCGGAATGAGGTTAGAAACACAACCGCACTGTTCGGCGTCTCGATTGAAAGTGAGCTCCGGGCCCGCCAACGTCAACTGTCAAAGCAACTGTCATCGAACAATTCCCGCGCGTTCGAGCGCCATTTTGAAGTGACAGCTGGTAGTGTTGCCAACGGCTCTCGTCGGTTTCCCGCTCAAACCAGTGTTGCCACAACCTCATTCCGAATACACCCAAATCTGTTCGGACTTGACGTTCCGTTGCACACTCCACGACATATAATATTTTTAAATAATAATTCGTTCAGTGGTTCTCTGTAATTTGTTGTCATGAAATGAATAAATCTAAATCAGAAAGCATCATTTCATTTCATCTTGGAGTCAGTTTTTTTTTTGTTGAAAAGGGGTTATGATTAACCTTGATCAGGTATGTGCTTTTTAAACCCCGACGAAAGAAGACGGGTGTTATAAGTTTAACATAAGTATCTGTGTCTGTCTGTGGCATCGTAGGTCGCAAACGGATGGGCCAATTTAAGTGCGGCTTATTTTTCATCGAAAGACTTGTTTGTCGAGATGGTTCTTAACTATGTTTGGTGGAAATAGGATCAGTAGTTTCCAAGATATTCAGTTTTAATTGGAACAAGTGACAAGATCTCTGCGAATATTGAAACTGAGAACTCTAAATTTGAAGTTATATTCAATTTTAATAGCATTTTCTATGTCACTCATTGAATGAGGGTATCCTGATGACCAGCTACTTGTATTTGGGGGTGTTTTAAATTTGTATTTGAGGCACAGACCACCCCCACTAGACGGAGCATGTAAGGCGACCCGTAGGCGACCCGCGCGCACCAACGATATGGTACGGCAGAACATTAAAGTATCAACACGGCGGCCACCGTTTAGTTGCGTCCATGTTTATGAGGTCTCTCTACACCACTTAACACTACAATTTACCATGTTATTTATTTAATTTATTTTCTCGTTGACGTACGCATGGATCATAAACAAGGACGCAACTAAACGGTGGTCGCCGTGTTGATACTTTAATGTTCTGCCGTACCATATCGTTGGTGCGCGCGGGTCGCCTTACATGCTCCGTCTAGTGGGGGTTGTCTGTGATTTGAGGTAATGTTCTTATGTAAGTTAACATGTGCACATCCGAGATAGCATGAGTGAGGTTTTCAATTTAAAAGCAACATATTTTTGGAACGATAATTCAATCGAACCAAGTTACTCTACGTGGGCGAAATTGCTTAGTGGAATTTGTTCCACAAATACTTTCAACTCACAAGCGTAGTAGAAATAAAAGGCTTGTGAATACGTTAATAATTTTAATCTAGCTTTTTAATATATCAGTCATATCGAGTAAATTGTAATCTATCTATCTATATATATAAAACTCAAAGGTGACTGACTGACATAGTGATCTATCAACGCACAGCCCAAACTACTGGACGGATCGGGCTGAAATTTGGCATGCAGGTAGATGTTATGACGTAGGCATCCGCTAAGAAAGGATTTTTCAAAACTCACCCCCTAAAGGGGTGAAATGGGGGTCCAAAGTTTGTATGGGGAAATAAGATTAGTTAGACTATTTTATTTGAAACTTCACAGGAGTATTTCTAACGATAAATGAGAAAACACGTGTTTCAGAATTTTTGAAAATTCAACCCCATAAAGGGAGAAATGTGGTGACAAAGTCTGAAAATCAACATGGGTATTGTTTTTATGGTTTATCGGGTCGCTGATTACCAAAACCGCAACGATTTTAAAATCCAACGAGGCGGACGTGAATTACCATCTCCCCCGTTGGGGTGAAATGGGGTTGAAATGTCCAAATACTAAACCGCTGGTTCTAGAGAGTCCAAACTTGGCACGTAGGTTGCTTATAAGGTGTAGGGGTGCTCTAAGAAAGGTTTTTTAAATTCACCCCCTATGGGGGTGAAATGGGGATTCAAAGTTTGTATGGGGAAACAAGATTAGATAACTTGGTACCCTGTATCCCGGAAGGGGAAGAGGGAAGAGTTGGTTTCTATGGATTATCGGGTAGCTGATTACTAAAAAAAGAACGATTTTAAAATTCAACATGGCGGACGTGTAATACCATCTCTCATGTTAGGGTGCGATGGGGTAGAAATGTCTAAATATGTCTAAACATATGGGTGTCGTTTTTAAACGCACAGCCCAAACCGCTGATTCTAAAGAGTCTAAATTTAGAACGTAGGTTCCTTATTTTCTAAAGGGGGTGAAATAGAGATCCCAAGTTTGTATGGGGAAACAAGATTAGACTATTTTATTCGAAACTTCACAGGAGTATTTCTAAGAATATGAGTAAACACGCTTTTCAGGCCTTTCAAGAATTGAACCCCTAAAAGGGGGAAATGTGTTGACAAAGTCTGAAAATCAACATGGGTATTATTTTTATTATTTATCAGGTCGCTGATTATGGGTACAACAATTATTTTAAAACTCAACGTAGCGGACGTGAAATACCATTCCCCTGTGGCGGTGCGATGACGTTATGATTGTGGGTGATAAGAATATTGGTGTCATTTTCATGTTTTTTTGGGACATTTGTGGACATGAAAATTCTTGAAAGCATTTGTGCCTAATTGCAATTCAATCGGTGCAGTAGTTTTGCAGCAAATCGGTTGTAACAGACGGACTCACAGACAGCTACAAGTGATCCTATAAGGGATTTATTTTTTTGCTTTTGAGGTATGGAATGAGCCGTTATCGTAATAGATGTTTAAATTTGTATTTGGTGCCATTTCGATTGTCGTCAAGGCCAGTGCAAGTGGCGCAGCGAGACTGGAGTAGTCATCGGGAAACCTCCTGCAGCCGTAATAAATGCATTCAAACTTTTCAACAATAAAACGGCTAGACGGATATGCATGAGGGATAAGCAGATTATACCCTAACTTTAACAAATAGCCCACTTTTTATCCTGAAAAAAAGAGCATCGTTCCCGTAGGATAATGTTTATTGTATAGGAACGCGGGCGAAGCCGCGGGTTAATGCTAGTTATATTATATTTTATTTCTTCTCCTAGCAGGGCCCATGAAGCTTTAATACTGTTTAAAATCTTCACCAAAATGGTATGGTACCGATTTGGAGATGCCTACTGTCGAACCCAAAAAATATTTTCCAAAACCATTTCGTAAATAACGCATATCCTGAGGTAACATACATATACATACAACCAAATTGAGAGCCTCTTGTTTTGAAGTCGGCTGAAAAGAGACTTAATTTGATCAAATTCTTTTGCGAATTCTTTGAGCAACTTCTCCAAGAAAGTATGCAAATAAGCCTACCGCTAACCCAACTCCTGGCGAATTAAGACAAATCGTTTCTCCTCTTCAATTCCCAACGCTCAAGATGGGGCACGATTGCTGCGTAACGTAGATTCGACTTGTAATAATATAATTATATTGTAAATACACCTCCGGTTTCTTTCAATACTTGTTCTCCTTTTTCTCCTCCTCCTGTATTTTGTATACATGAGACTTAAAAAATATTATGCACTGGTCTCGCTTTTACGTAAAACAGCCGATAAGTTTGCCTGGGTCCGAGGTATGTTGGGCCCAGTGTCAAAATGTCCAAAGAGTCATTATGTCCAGATGTTATAAAGACCATTGATCAATATACACAAGTGTCACAATGTCCAAAGAGTCATAATATCCAGATGTTATAAATTGATAAAAAAAATAGCATAATGTAATAAAATAACACAGTGTTTCAAACCTCCCGCAATGTTTCTGGTTACGGGAACGAGCGAGGAATATACAAGCGACGAATTTTGGAAGCAATTCCATGCTACAACGTTTAATTTCTTCAAAGTAAATGTTAATATTAAGGTGAATGTTATGCTTTGAGCGGGTTTGAACCCACGTCTTCACAGGTTTCTGGGCCAGACGGGTGAATTGCCAATAATTGACATTCAATATTTCTAACGTATGAAAATTTATATAGTTATACAAGTAGTGGCATAAATAAAAAAACACACAATGATGCAGAAAAACGTTTTTAATTATTGCGATCAGTAATCGGGCATAGGTTTCGCATACAGAGAGTTCAGTAGGCAAAAATCAACTAGAAATAAGCCCCCCGGGCCTTTTATGCATTTACCCCCCACTAAATGTCAACTGACGGGGCTAGTGGTAGGGCAGGCTGGCGTGACGTGGCGTGTCGTTATTGGTTGGCTTGGCTTGCTGGCTTGGCGGGCTCGCATTGGCTGAGGCATGGCGTAACAATAAAGATCGAGAGAGCTTTGCGTGGTACACGCTAAAATATGTATTTAATTTATTTTCCCGTATAAAATCCATGACCCAGGCACAAATATTCGAGTTCATCACACAAATATTTGCCCTTGCCGGGATTCGAACTCAGGACCGTCGGCTCAGGAGGCAGCTACTTTACTGTTTTTTCTGTTAAAAGTTTCCTTTCAAACAAACGATGTGCGAACTCTGCTTAGTGGAGCAGTAAACTTCGATGTTAAATATAAATGAAGGCGAGCGATATCCATCAAATGGACTTTATCGCAACGATGTATCTTCGTGCGCGTCACACTTCATCTGATAACCATATCGCTTTAATGCACTTCCTTCAAGTCCAGTTCATTTTAATGCTACTTACTTACTACAATTATTAGGGTTATTGTTCGAGACTGTTTCGTTTTTTGCGCAAATTAGTTTAGACTTTGGCTACTAGGCACCCATTGGCGGAATTTTGGCCAAATCAGAAATATACTAAGCTCAAAAATCGACAAACAACATTTCCTTCCTATTCAGGTCCTGAAATTTCGTAAAGATTGGTTATTTTTATTTTTGTTTATAGTCCAGTCCTATGAAACAGTAAATACGATATCCATGTGAAGACCAAATGAAATCCGACTGACTATGGTAGCGTCCATCGACCGGCCGGACGTTATCGAGGCAATGTGTCTTCGTGCGCGTGACACGGCAGCTGATAACCAAATCGCGTTTCCATGCACTTCGGTACAGTCCAATTTATATTTATATGAAACAGTAAATATCCATGTTTAGACCAAATGAAGACCGATAGACCATGGTAGCGTCCATTGAGCGACCAGACATTATCGGTGCAATGTGTCTTTGTGCGCGTGACATGGCAGCTGATAACCAAGTCGCGCTTCCATGCACTTCGGTACAGTCCAATTCATATTTATATAACACAGTAAATATCAATGTGAAGACCCAAAGAAGACCCGACTGACCATTCTAGCGTCCATCGAGTGGCTGGACGTTATCGGGGCAATTTGTCTTCGTGCGCGTGACATTGCATCTGATAACCAAGTCACGCTTTTGTTGACTTCCTTGAATTCCATATTTGTAGTTCAATTTGATTTTATATAAAAGTATGAAAAAAAATTTTTTTTTGAGATGCATTACCTAAATAAAGTGAATCTTTTCTGGCGTGCGATATGCATCAATAATAAGGGTGTAAACTGATGTTGAATTATACAACATGCTATAATTACCTATATACATAAAAAACCTCAATATGTCATGAAAATAAAGGCCTTGAGTTATGTGACTTCAAAGGTACGCAAATTTGAAATATTTTTTGTAAACACTCATTTGAAATTATTATTAGAATCCTCGCCGAAACATTAAATAATTGTGTGACAATTATGTATTTACTTAAACGCACTTTTTCACGGTCGCAATGGCAATTTAGTTATTTTTCCATAGATATATTGTCACGTTTAGGGATAATGACGTCATGGTACGCTCGCACAACTTAAATTAGGGTGCTCCTCACCGCGAGAACTTACCAGTTAAAAGGCATTTATGTGCTTGTATTGTAATAAAAGCACCCTTATCAACAATTGGTAACGACAACGACATTATCATCGTAGGTAGTTAGTCGCACAACGGTCGATGGCGTTAGTCTAGAGCTCGAAACGTGACACGACCTATAATTTGTCTGAATGAGTAGAAATATTTGAGCCTGGATAATCATAATTCATGGATATGGGTAGATGTATTGTTTTGTATTCATTTCAGTATGAAAGTAAGTCGTCTAATGCCTAAAGTAAAAGCCTTGCTGAGTTTATAGATAAGACCCAGATATTAGATATTAATATGCCAATAAACTGTTGTTGAATTAACATCAATTTATATTTTCAACGTTTCAAACCGATGACAAAGTAATTACATAAATTAACCCTTTTATGGGTTGGACGGAACCTGCAACGCAATGATTAATGTTTTTCTTGGCCCTGAAACATTATGCCTCACGTCCTAACATTATTATTATTATTCTACGTCCTTAACGAATGGACGCTAATGAGTGCTACGTGCTACGCTTCGTAGACTGTCTACGAGCTTCGTAGACGTCTACGGCACGATTGAATGAACATGACTTGGTGAAGTTTATTGCTCATTAAAAAAGAGGCAGTAAACATCATAAGAAATACTTAAGGCTTGTACGAGTACTAGAAATACTAGAACCTACTAAAATAAATTTTAACCTTATTTTGGAAAAGTACATATACAGGGTGTAACCGACGGTGTACCGAAAACTGAAACCATGGCTTCAGACCATTATTCTGGCCTGGAAAATTGTGGAGATTTCTTTGAGAAAATTCACAAATTTTCCTCGCGAGTTTTCTTTATTTCTTTATTTTTCCGTTAATCGAACTCTATCGGTAACAAATTTTCATGAAAAATCGCATGAAAATTGCATTTTCCGCAAAACACGCAATGTATCACAAACAGTATTATGTAAGCTTTACGGTACAACACAGTGGAGTGGGCAGATAACGGTACTGGCCGGTCATTGATCCGCCAGGCCAGTCAGTGCGCTCGCGCAGCCCGGACGGCGCGGTCCGTTGCGGTCGGACGCATGAATAATGTTTACCTACCCGCACATTTTATTTGCTTTACTTGCTTGAATGAAAATCTTGTTAGACTGTTTTAATTTATCGGTCAGTTGTTATTGGTGTTAGGTAGTACACTAGTTGTGATCTGTGGTTGCGTTGTTTTTGTGGTTGCATTCATTCATGTCATTCGATGCGCATTGGCGTAATGTGGCGTATGTTTTGCGCTGACGCGTGAGTGGAATGGGGAGCGCCCGGACCGGTCGATGCTTGCTGCGTGCCTCCCTCCCCGCGCGTCTGCACCCGAGAGAATTGGACGCAATATATTACGCGTCGAGTTTTATAATTTATTTTGGAAAATCTTATCCTTGAGTTTTCCGAGAAAATGAACACTCGTTTTCAGTTCGTGATTATGGTCTAAAACTACAGTTTTCGTTTTCGGTACGCTGTCGGTTACACCCTGTATATGTAACATTGAATATTATTATTATAATTATAGTTCTCTGATCTTGCAAATCTTAATTAAGGAAAACGAAAACACCTAGACAAGTCGGATCATATCTTGAACGACTGTTTCTTTAAGAACAAAATAGTAGTGCTCAAATATGATAAAAATAGACAAGCCGGTGTGAATTGGGTTCTATGAACGCCACGTCACTCGTGCCTACTGAGCCGGTGGTCCTGGGCTTAAATCCCGGCAAGGGCAAAATATTCGTGTGATGAACTCAAATATTTGCTCCTGGGTCACGAATATTTTCTTTGTACTCGTATTATTAGTTAAATTATCTATATCTAGTACCCATAGCACAATCATTGCTTACTTCGGGACTAGGTTGATTTGTCTAAGATTGTCCATTTACATTATAGAAAAAAAAACAAAGAGAATGTATTATATTTTCTACGCCACGGGTTTATTCACGTCGTAAAAGTTGGATATAGCTCGACTTATTATACTCATATGTGGTCGGTTGGCCGCCGCCGCGACTGATCGACTCTCCTGATGATGAATCGCGAATGCATATCGAGCCATATTCGACTTTTACGACGTGACGTAGATAGACCCGTTACTTAGATATTTTAATATGTGTGAGACTCGCCGTAGTTTTCTATGTAAAATAGTATGTATGTAAACACTTAAAAGTATGTATGCACTTTAGTTCGCCCCTCAAACCCTTTAAAATGTTTGTTTCTTCCCCATGCAAGAAAAGTTGCTGAAGGACCTTCTAGTTATCTATAAAATGTGTATTATATGACAATGCAACTACAATAATTGTTGGAACAAAAGATAAGTTGCTTTCTAACACTGTTACCACCGATCTCAAACTTCGTCACTCGAGCAACTCCTACGAGTGTCCCAAACAAATTCCTAACCTCATTATTATTTTATTATAGCCTTGTCGTTACGCGACAAGAAAATATCCAAAACCTTACACACCAAAGTATAAGAGCCATAGTAGCTTGCTATATAGAAGTAGAAATAAAGTAATGGGTGTAATACTTTATGAGTCCGTGGATGTCGATAAATTATCGTTATTTATAACTGAATTATACGACACTGATTAACATAGACATTAAGGTTGTTCGTCGTAAAAGGTTTAATTTTATTAGTGCAGGTAAAAATAACAAGGTATTGTGGAAGTGCTTAGTACAGAAATAGCTCGGAATAACTTATTTTAACGATCAGGAATCAAAGAGTCACTTTATTGTGAAATATCGTTTAGCTATACGATGAAACTTAGGTATAAATATAACATACTAGGATTTGCCCGCAACTTCGTCAGTGTATTTTTATAATATATTATATATTATATGAATAATAAAATTGTATAAACATGTTTAACGTGTACGAATTTACTAAGACACACAGCACGATGAGAAAATTGAGCAAGTGCGAGTCCGACTCGCGCATGGAGGGTTCCGTAATCTGTAACAAGTAGTTGTATGGGAGCCCCCCTTAAATATTTATTTTATTTTATTTTTTGTATTTTTTGTTGTAGCGGCAATAGAAATACATCATCTGTGAAAATTTCAACTGTCTAGCTATCACCGTTCTTGAGATACAGCCTGGTGACAGACGGACGGACGGACAGCGAAGTCTCAGTAATAGGGTCCCGTTTTTACTCTTTGGGCACGGAACCCTAAAAAGTATCCTATCTTTGGATTTTCCGATATCCTGGTTCCAAAAATAGTAGTAAAAATTTGTCCAGCCATTTCGGCGTGATGCGAGGACCAAGGAAATTATGAAAACAGATGACGCCAGGTTGGCACGACGCGCGCCCATACAAAACAAATGACGATCCTACATCACGCTAGTAAGATTTATCCTGAAACCATCATGGTCATGACCCTATCCATAGAAAACGAATTTTCGATATAAATTTAGAGTTTTATGATAATATTGATGATAAATACGAGCCTACTCCACCTACATACCATCTTTCATTTTCAAGACAGCAGGCGTGTCTTGTTTCCACATTAACCAAGGTAATACGTACATAATTACTTATAAGCATATCTCGGCGTTAAGCGACAGTGGGCGTCAAAATATCCGTGCACCGAAAACCCTGAAAATGCTTAATAAGTAATATTTAAAGTAAACTTAATTTTACTGTCGGCAACGCACTCGTCTGATTATTTCTATAGATATTTGTTCCTGGAGAACCTGGCCCGGCAGTTCCTCAACCACTCTGACTGACTTCAAAAAAATAAGAGGTTCTAAGTTCGTCAGGATGATGTGTTACTTAAGGTATATAGAGACTATATAGAGACGAAGAAACGAACATGTGCTAAGGTTTCCACCTCGAACCATCAACGGACATCAAAATTAAACTAAATTAATCATTACTTAATTCATTAATACCTACTATTTAATATTATTAAAGCTATCGCGAGACATCTTTAATAATTATATAAACGGTCCCTGATAAAGAGCTCCATACGAGTTCGAAACATATCGGGCTGTTCCTGACAATTTTTCCGTGAGTTTAAACCGTTTTTGGAATGATTACTCGTAAATATCTATTTATAAATATTTGTTTTTCATTTGCAATCTAATCTAAATTAGAGAATGATTATATTATAAAAAAAAAAACATTAAATGAAGTGGACCGGCAATCCAGAGGTACCGGGTTCGACTCCCGGTCTCATCCCCCAGGTAACTCATTTCAATTTTTTTTGAGCTTGGATATATTTGTATCAATAGTTTAATATGAAGTGAACCTTCCTTAAGTAATCAATATATTTTATATCAAGATAAACGACTTTCATTCCGTTGCCAATAATACAAATTGATCCAACATAAAGCATTGGATACCAGCATTGTGAGGCTGAGAGCCGAAACGCGTCGCTCTGAATAGCCCCACTCCATTATTAACCACCGTACTGACCTGCATAATTGATCCCAGGCTTGCCAAAGGCCTAACACCACGATAACGCCATCTACCAAGCATTTTCAAACCCTAATACAACGTATGAAGAGTCGATGCTGTGGCAAAGTTTATTTCGCGAAAGTTAGACAAATAGACAACATTTCACAGGGAGATTGGCGAGGGAAGAAAAAAAATGTTCCCCGATCTAGTACGGCGACGTATAGGTACTAGTTTTAGCTTGTTTGTGTTTTGCAATCGTCTGGTATGGTATGCCTATGATAGTACATAGATAATTGTCGTGAACATTAGTCATATAGGTACATTTTCTTCTCAATAGTGAAATGTTATGAAATGCATTTATCTAGGGTAATTTTACATGTCTGAATCTATAGAAATGTAAAATTACCCTCGTGGCTTTCTTTGTCTAAGTCCTAAAAGTCATTATTTTCGTTACTTTATAATTTTTAATTATCTATAGCTGACGACGTGGTTAGCTTGACGAACACGTGTAATCTAGGTATCTGAGATTAGATTTTATTTTAGATTGTTATGTTTTATTTAAATGCCATTGGGTAAATCGTGCATGTTTCTGTCTAATTAGTACTTCCAATGCTTAGTTTAGGATTATATCAATTATGTGTGAGATTCCGCTCCGAATAATGTTTATTTGCTGGTTAACCATAAAAAGTCTCAGTAACAGCGGCTACTAGATCTAAACTAAATACCCGAATTAATTTATTTGTTTTCGTCCCAATGAAGATTTTGATAAGACAAGTTTTTTTATCACAAACAAATATACCAATTCGTTATGACACCGTTCTACCATGTTGCTCTTTAACGCATTCACGACCGCGTAGCGCTACGGGCTACGCTCTTAGCCGATAACATGGGAAAAACCGTATGTAGCTAAAACTTACTACGAGCAGAGCACCCGGCTACCGGGTTGCTGGTGTTGAAAGTGTTAATAAATATAAAACCAGTTCATATTGCAACAAAAGTGTCCATGAAAATTGTTCTATTTATGTTATTTCAGAAATACCATTTTAGTTGCGGAAATATTATTTCAACTTCGCTCGTCTCATCGAGTTGAAAACGTTACACTTCATTGCGATCTAAATTTCATGGCATGGTAGATAAATACACTTATTTTGTTTATTTTACAAACATACTGGTATTTGTAGCGAAATAAATAAATAAATTACCAAATTTTACCATTTACAGCGTAATATTTTGTATTTATGTTTAACCTCTGGCTTATAAATAACCTACCTTTTTTTGTATTGATTTATTTTATGGAATAGACTTTAGGTACTCATAAGTAATTGTAATTATTTAAAGTTGGGTTAATAACAATCCTAAATAATGAAGAACTTACATTTCAACAATAGGTTAAACATTCAATGTAACTCTGTCAATAAAACACGGAAATTGATAAAATTGTAAACCAGTCCCTATGAAGATATTTTTAAGAAGAATTAAAATTAAAAACACTGGAGCACCCAAAATCTTACCGATTATTAATCAAATGGATTTGATGATCTTTAAACCTAAAGGTTAAACAAAAATGATAAAGGATTCTTTTCTCTAAATAATATAAAGTTTTATGTTTTACACAGGAAGAAATACTAAAAAAACAAACAATAGCATAAAATACCTAAAACATCATATTACTTTTTATGACAAGATTCTGTGCCAATTTTACTTGCAAAAACATTTTATCCGTAACCATACGCTCATAAATAACTGCCGAAACTCGTAAAATCATTGAGTAGGTACTTATCATGGTTTTACGATATAGTACCTTCACACCCAGAACGTTGTACTCGTAGTTCTACTTCGTATCTTCCAAGTAGGTAACCCTACTGTCAATAGATTTTAAATAATATATCTAGTCTTCAAGAACACAAACTTATTTTTTTCTGTTCTGATTGTATGATTTTTTATCTGTTTTATCTTCTTTTTCTTCAATTTAAGAGCTGCGCTCTTGTCGGTGTTGCAATCGCCAGCCGTTTCTTTCTTAGGCTTTCTCCTTCACTTCTTGGTACGACATGACTTTAACCTTTTCTTTTATTTACTTACTTACTTACTCCTCTGGCGCAGCGACCCGAAGTGAGTCTTGGCCTCCAATACAAGTTCCCGCCAGCGGTCTCGGTCTTGTGCGGTTTCACGCTTTTTCTTTTATTTGCTCAAAGTAATTTCGTCTTGGCCATTCTCTATCTCGCTTTCCCTCGATTTTTGCTTCTATCATATTTTTGAGGAAAAGCCATGTCTTAGCAGATGCCCTATCATATTTCCTCTTCCATTTTCTACTACTGTTAGTAGTGTCCTTTTCGCTTTTATACAAGGCAGAAAATCCAATGGAATATTCTATTGTACATGGGACTTTTTAGGGGAGTACAGTAAAGTATGGATTACATCATTGCATTCGACGCCTTGCATAAGTTACTGGGTCGTAAAACAACCGAAAGGAAAATTAAGATATCGAAAGTTATTTTTACGTACATACTTGGTTTCACTACGTTTGGAAAAGGGACCCTTTTCGAATGGAAACCAAGTTCATTATCCAATAAAATGTTATGCGGAAGTTAAAGAAAAATTTGGATGGTTTCATTTGTGGTTACTCGAGATCGAGATAGACGGAGAGAGAAGCTTATTTTAGATTAGTTGATAAGTACCTACCATGTGTAAATTAAATATTTTTTAAGCATAATATATAAATACGATTACGACAATAATAGTCTATAATTTAGGTAGGGTTCACCGATAAGCCGATTCCACCGACATTCAGTGGTTATTCAACTCCCACGGACAGTAAGTGGAGGGTTTGATTACTTTTGTGCTGACGACAAAATGGTGTCATTCGATTACGTCCAGTAGCGTTTGTATTTTTGAACGAAATAAACGTTTCACAAAATATTGACAACAATTTACCTATCAATAATTTCACCAGAAAAATGTGATAGTCAGCTTATGATAGGTTACCTAGACTTTGCGGACCATTTTTTTCTGCAGACCTAAACATTACCTTTATCATCATAATGTAACCTCACAGAACTTCACTTGTCAGAAGATACTTTTCGTTTGTCATATCTATCGCGCAATGCGGCTACGTCACTACCATATAAAAATAGATATCATTTTCAAAACGCTAGTAGAATCAAATGCTCCTAAAACACCTAAAGGTATTGAAAATTCAGATTTTAATATTAAATACTAGTCAAAATAAATTCTCCAAAAAAATCGATGAATAATAAACAAGTCGCTGATTTGTGTAGGGTTCACCGTCAAGCAACTTCCGCTGACATTCGGTGGATATTCAACTTCCGCGGCCAGTGGGCGGAGGGTTGATTGATTACTTTTGTGCTGACGACCTAATGGTGTGATTCGATTTCGTTGTTTGACACTTTAGGACTTTGTTTTAAGCATGTTTGAGGTGTTGAAATGGTTTTGTGAGGTAATGGGATTTTAATATCACAACCAATGTTGACGTTAAAATAATAGACAACATGGTAATCAACAGCATTATCGTCATCATTATCATAATAAATGATCACTTCGGTAGGTACCTAAAGTCAGCCACAAATTTGTTTACCACCACGCCAAAACGGCTTGACGGGTTTGATTCAATTCATTTACGGAGATAGCTGAATACTCAAAGATGGTTAAAGGATTCAGTTTACCCGACTACGAAAATGAAAAAAGGAAAAGTTACGCGGACAAAGTTGCGGGCATATTTTAGTACGCTACATAATCAGTCTGGGGGTGTATTCGACCAATTTTAGAGATATAATGGAGATATCTCCATTTCATCGCCATCCGTCACTTTTGACGTGTGCCTACTTGACAAGTGGCGATATCCCTAGAACATCGCAACTTCGTCAATTCGGATGCGCTAAATTTGCGTTTCCTTTGTATGTGACGCCATAAATAACAGGCGCATAGTTTAAATTTACCGCGTAGTGAGTGACATTAGTCAGTTACGTTTCGTTCAAAACAGAAATTCATATGCATGAATAACATTTTTGACAATCATTATCGCCTTCGTATTTCCAAAAATTGAGATGAGATATGTCACTTGAAGCTCATCGCATTTTAATGACAGTTCAAACAGGGCGATATCACTGTTATCTAATAGAGATTTGACGTTTGGCGATAACTCAAACGGCATTCTCGAATTGGGTCCCTGAATTGATTAAAATGACATTCGCGAAAACCGGAAAGGAATATAACGGACCTGCTACCTTTGACTCTTTAAGTACCTACACGTTTCAAATTAAAGGTCCTCAACTCCACCCTTCTTCCCGGAAATTCACCAGTACCCGTACCATGAGTTAACGTGACCGTGCTCGTTAGCGACAGCGTAAACGCTTTGTATGGAGAATAGTACAGCGCCCCTAGCGGTTACTTTGTAGAACTAAAAGTCTCCATATAAAGCGTGTACGCAATTTGCTAGCGAGGACTGTCACTGTAAACTCGTAGTAAGGGTACGGGAAGCGCGTCTGCACTTTATCAACGCCGGTACTTTAAAAACTCGTCGCGTTCATTTGTTATCGGACAAGATTTATGCCAGCGAGGATTAATTGTTTTTTTAATTCTCCCGGGCGTCTGTTATGATCCTTCGCTAAGGCCAATTTATGTTAATTTCGCAGTTACTCAAGTTTCTGCTTAATGTTTTTGGGAGATTGGGTATGAAACAAAACGTAGACGGAGCAATTTACTAGTTAAGTCATTGACATTTTAAAATTAATACATATCACTGCTCAAAAATATATTTTGAAAGCCAGCTTTGCATTAGTGAGTTAAAATAACGTAAATAAATTGATTCAACCTCATGAAATCAACGCAGCTGGAGGAAGCGACTTTTTGGTTAGTTTGAACCTATTATTACTTTTACAACTGATGATCAATAGCCCAATCGGTTTGTCCAGGGATTGCCAGATGTTTAGTTCAGAGTTATTAAATTCATTCATTATCATTTTTATTCGAATTTAAAACATGGACCTGGGACCTAATTCGAGACTGACATTTGAGTGATCGCCAAACGTCAAATATCTATTAGATAACAGTTATATCGCCATTGAACTGTCATTTAAATGCGATGAGCTTAAAAGTGACATATCTCATCTCAATTTTGGAAATACGAAGGCGATAATGATTGTCAAAAATGTTATTCATGTATATAAATTTCTGTTTTGAACGAAACGTAACGGACTAATTTCACGCACTACGCGGTCAATTTAAAGTATGCGCCTGTTATTTATGCCGTCACATACAAAGGAAGCGAAAATTTTGCGCGTCCGAATTGACGAAGTTGCGATATTCTAGGGATATCGCCACTTGTCAAGTAGGCACACGTCAAAAGTGACGGATGGCAATGAAAAGGAGAGATCTCCATTATATCTCTAACATTGGTCGAATACCCCCCCAGGTTATCTGCTAATGCATTATTTTAATTTCCTACAATTTTCTTTAAGAGGATGCGTGGTAGCTTTTAAATTATGAATATAATATGATTTGGAGCCCTACCCCTAGGGCGTCTTCGCCAGAAGTCATGCCCAGAAGGTTGGCCCGTTGCCTCTTTGGATAGGGAGGCTTAAAAGTAGGTGCCAGCCCTCAGTGGGCCTATCATGGTTCCGTTTATAACGTGACTGCCAGCGCTGTGCGGTGTTACGCGCTCATCCCACGAGACCACTAAAATTTTTCGTGTTAAAAAGTTTCCTATGTGTTAATCTAGGGTGTCAACTACCATCATACCAAAATTAGTCTAGCCTTTTGATCGTGAAGAAGTAAGAAGCATACACATAAACACACTCACAAACTTTCGCCTTTATAATATTAATGTGATAAATAAGTGCCAAAGTATCTGCCACTGACACTCGCATTTTGTCAAAACGTGACGGATCCTTTGTCACTTCAAAGTATCTGCCACTGACACTCGCATTTTCTCAAAACGTGACGGATCCTTTGTCACTTATTTAATGCCCAGAAGGTTGGCCCGTTGCCTCTTTGGATATGGAGGCTTAAAAGTAGGTGCCAGCCCTCAGTGGGCCTATCATGGTTCCGTTTATAACGTGACTGCCAGCGCTGTGCGGTGTTACGCGCTCATCCCACGAGAACACTAAAATTTTTCGGGTTAAAAAGTTTCCTATGTGTTAATCTAGGGTGTCAACTACCATCATACCAAAATTAGTCTAGCCTTTTGATCGTGAAGAAGTAAGAAGCATACACATAAACACACTCACAAACTTTCGCCTTTATAATATTAATGTGATAAATAAGTGCCAAAGTATCTGCCACTGACACTCGCATTTTGTCAAAACGTGACGGATCCTTTGTCACTTCAAAGTATCTGCCACTGACACTCGCATTTTGTCAAAACGTGACGGATCCTTTGTCACTTATTTAATGCCCAGAAGGTTGGCCCGTTGCCTCTTTGGATAGGGAGGCTTAAAAGTAGGTGCCAGCCCTCAGTTCATGCTTCCGTTATCATGGTTCCGTTTATAACGTGACTGCCAGCGCTGTGCGGTGTTACGCGCTCATCCCACGAGAACACTAAAATTTTTCGGGTTAAAAAGTTTCCTATGTGTTAATCTAGGGTGTCAACTACCATCCTACCAAAATTAGTCTAGCCTTTTGATCGTGAAGAAGTAACAAGCATACACATAAACACACTCACAAACTTTCGCCTTTATAATATTAATGTGATAAATAAGTGCCAAAGTATCTGCCACTGACACTCGCATTTTGTCAAAACGTGACGGATCCTTTGTCACTTATTTATCACGTGATAAAAGCACCCATCATGGGCCCGCTGGTCATCCGAAGTGTCGACTTGAAGTTTCGATGTCTCTTAAAGATAAACTTGGCGCTTGGTCCCCACGAGTCGCATATTTCAACTCCAAAGGCACCTTCACATTTTTCAGCCGTTTTGTCTTGATGTTATTAATTTGTTAAGAGCTTTCTTTTAAAATCATGTGTTTGTCCCCAGATGTCCAAACCCCAGTGTGCCACCGCGAGCAATGTGAGCAGTCCGTGACGTCATCATGTGCTCGTGGGTGGTTTCCGCCCTTCTCATCCTGTTTGCCATGGGTAAGAATTATATTTCTGTATTTAGTAGACAAATATCAAAACCTCTTATCTTAATGCTGAATGCAAACTGAGATGTGCACGTTTTTAGGGTTCAGTTCTGTACCCAACAGTCGCAGGTTTATGTAATTTCCATATCGTCTGTTGACAACAATTACTCACTAAGTACCTAAAAAATTGTATCTCAGTGTCAAACTGCTTACTAGATTCGAGGTTATGAACAGCAGTGACAGAAATTTTAGTGAGTTTTGGTTATCATCAGGCGATAATAAGGGATAGTCAGTCTAAAGTAACGTTTTTGGAGTGACAAACGTATCAGAAAACGTAGGCTGGCATTAGATGTCATCCGCTCCTTGGTTCATAATCCCCAAATTCGTAATTTCATATTTATTTTGTTTTGCTCGTGCCTCAAAAATTCGTAAAAGTAAGAGACTGTAAGCTCAAAATTGTCCTTCACTTCCACTGTGGTTAAGTAAACTCTACTGAAATTCTATCTACATGTTGAGGCCAACTTAGTAACGTTCCTATGGACATGGCTAAAATATAAACACTACCACCACCGCCCGCGCCAATCGACTACACTGAAAAAAAAAATAAGATTTTTAAACAGTAGCCTAAAATGTTAGCTGCTAGTAACCAAATAAGTTGTGTAAAATTAGAATAATTTTGGTTACAACTAAGCACAATTTGGCTAGTTCTCAAGTAGTTAAACGAGTTGAGCTATTTATTTTTGTGTATATTTCTAAAGCTTAATGCGCAAAAGGACAAAGCCGGATGATATTTTTACAACTTTAATCCTGTATGGGTCAACAAAAGCGAGATTAAATATGATGTGCTGTCAATTAAAATGGAAATCCGAACCCATGCGTACATAAAACATGCAGGTATCGCTTGTTTACTGATTTTTATCTGACGTTGCAACTTTACTTCGTGATTATCTTGAAATATTTCTTTATTGGTTTGGATTTTTCCATATTTAATATCAAACGAAATAAGATTTTTAATCATTGATACAAAGATCAAAGCACAAACAAAAATTGGAATGCGTAACCTGGCTTCAGACCGGAGATCGAACCCGGTACCTCTGTATCACTGGTCCAGCGTGTTAACCTCTCCACCACCCTAACGCTAGATAACCTTTCGAATTTTTCCTTATGCTTTATGTCGATCATTGCATTGTTTATTTGAGAGGCTTTACACCTTAGCTTGTGCTTTGATCTGTGTATCAATGGTTTAATATAAAATTTTTGGTGTGTATCCACATTAAAAAATAATGAGACATTACAATACATGTTTCATAAATTTATAAGATTTTTAAATGTCAATTAAATTTCCTTATACTTTCAATATATTACCAACAAAGGTTGTCTTGAAAGTATTTGCTACTAGCTACATGAGTTTAAAGTTTCTTGAGAGTTACAACCACCTATTAGACAACACAGCGTGGGTAGGCTGAAAATTGATTTCATAATTTCCTCTTACTTTTTTGTTATATTCGTAGCTCAAAAATTTGACTTTAAAAAACGATTTGGCCTTTGGCCTAAATATCAGCTATGTGGTAAATATTGATACCGGAATCCTATCTGCATGTAAACCAATTTATCAACGGTCCCATAGACAATATTGCACACTACCGTCGCACGTAACTATCGACTATATTCCGTCAGCTTCATGCATCAAAGCGCAAAGCTGGACGATATTTTTACAACTCTAATCCTGGGACAACAAAGGCGAGATTGAAGCCGATGTGCTGTCAATTAAAATGGAAATTCGAACCCTGGCGTACATAAAACCTGCATGTATTGCGTGTTTGAGGATTTTTATATCTGAGTCTTCTCTAAAAAATATATGTATAAATTGGTTTTGATTTTTAACGGACCGCGACCTGCCGCGGCCGGCCTTATAAGTTTCTTAAGTGTACATATATTAGAAAAAACCTGGGTGTTTTCATATTTCTTTATAATGGTCTCGAAATAACTTAGGCCGTTAGGTTAGAAAGTGTTAAGTTGAAAGTGAAAAAGTTGAGTGGCTATCGGACTGGAAGACACAGCGCGGGAAGGCCAACAAGGTGAACCGAGGACCTGGTTAGGATCACGGGCAGAGATTGGATGACGGAGGCACAAAACCGATCTTTGTGGAGAACTTTTGGGGAGAGCTTTGTCCAGCAGTGGGCGTCTATCGGCTGATAATAATAGTATGATGATGATGATGATGATGATGATGATGATGAGTCCCAAAATCATAGATAATAAGGATAGCATTTAGTGCCGAGCTAGTATTAAAATATTTTATTTTTTCCATATATAGATCTGAACGATATGAATAAGTAAATGCCTACCGTAAAGTTGATAAACTATGGTAACTTAAAAAAACTTACAATCTCTTTAGCCTTTACCGAAGAATTAGCTCACCAAAAGTAAAGTAAGTAGGTAAGTAAAGTAACCTAAAAATTAGCCATAGTACCGCGACCTTACAGTATAAAAAGTAAGTACATATCACTTGCATATATGTATGACTTTTAGTTTCAAAGCTATAGTCCTATTTCTTGCACTACCTTCTCAGAGTTGAAGACCGAAGTAGGAAGCAAAGTCAGTAATGAAACTTGGAACGCACCCACTTGAAAGCGATTTATTTCAACTACTTGGAAAGTTTTCTTTTCCGAACTAGTTGCATCTCGTACGTTTTCCTGCTTTTCAAATAACGAAGTCAAACTCGGTAGCTCGTAGGTATGTGATATATAAACATTTATAAAGTTAGCATGAACTGGTTCGTTTAAAATTATTAAAACAAATTAGAAGAGGTGCGTTTATTTTTAAATTGGTTTTAGTTAAAGAGTTTGCCTAGTCGTTGCAAAATTGTTAGTAAGTAATGTACACCCCAGACCAAAACTATGGAAACGAAGTTTTTCTTTAAATATTTAAACTTTCCAATATTTATTCATTGTGTAAATGTTAGTAACCACTAGACCACCCCTAAAAGATTAAAACATCAAACGTCAACGGGCCAACACGTGTGGGTGCTTACCTTTGAAGCTATAATTGACGCTACTGCTGAAAAAAAAAACGCAAAAGTCCTAAATCTATTAAATACATATATTGTAATGTCTTATTTTATTTAATGTGTGTACCCACCACACCACCACAATTATTATATTAAGCCATTGATACAAAGATCAAAGCACAAAGAAAAATTGAAATTAGTTGATTGGCTGGACCGGCAATCCAGAGGTACCGGGTTCGACTCCCGGTCTCTTCCACCAGATAACTGATTTCAATTTTTCTTTGAGCTTTGATCTTTGTATCAATGGTTTAGTGGAAAAGTCGTAGTTTCTATTTCGAATTTCGGTTTCTTCGACAATAATTAATTTATTAGTACCAAGAATGTTTAAAGAAACTAAAACTTTTCGCATAGTTCAAGTTTTTATAAATGTTTCATTAGCAGTTGTTTTGTCTAGACGAAAATGTTTTGACGAACTTTATAAATGTTCTACATTTAATACTTAGTCGCTATTCCAGAGTCATTTATCAATTATTTGATGAGCCCAGAGGAATAATCATTTATAGATAAAATATATACTAACTTGTACTAAGCATATTTTATTAGATACATTTTGAAGGAAAATTCGCATCAAAAGCAGTATCCAAATGATGAATATTATAATTGGTTCAGGAGAATTTGTGTAAAATTAATTTTATTATTCTACAAAATGTTATAACAACATAAACAACAAAATAAAGAAACTTAAAACAGTAGGTAATTATATTAACCCGTACCCGTACTGTTTTTCTAGATACTTAACCCTCTACAGCATGAATTACAGTAATATTTTTTCAACTATTGACTTTGACATGCCGTCATAATTATAAAGTCATCATAAATTGAAAAGCCATAAATGGTTTCGTATGCAGTAAAGGGTTCTATAAATTGATTTTGATGCACATTTGAGATTTTTTTTTTTATTTATTTGCCTGTCAAAGTGTGTTCATAGGACGTAAAAATATCAGACATAATATTGGCTCAGGTAATTAAATAGACAATATAATCTACTTTATAGTTGTATAAATAACATATTATTATTATCCCTGTATGTCGCACCCGCTCACGGGACAATAGTGTCCCGGACCTTTGGGAGGCGTGCACGGAGCCGAAGCCAACGCGTAGAGGCCCTTTCGACAATTTAATGAAATGCAAGGTGTACATCGAGCGGATACGCTGTCCCTATCCGTGTCATGGGACGCACACAGAGACAGCGCCCGCCAGGTGCAGGAACTATTGATGGAGACATGGAATCTATATAATCAGAGAGCGCAGTATCAAAATCTTTTATATCAGCCTAGATGTAGATCAGCTATTTATAAAAAAAATGCTTATAACATGTGCATAGTCCTGTATAACAGCTTACCTAAAAATATTAAAGAAATGAAGGCTACCGACTTTAGGAAAAATTTGACTAAGTATCTACTAGAAAACTGTTTCTATAGTGTTAAGGAATTTATAGATTGTACGAAACAGCATGATCCTTGTTAGGAATAAGTAAATCAAATGCATGTACTTGTTCTGAACTAGCATAATATTTGCATATCGTTTAATTACGATTGAATACTGTACCTACTATAAACAACAATAACACCCTGTAACTAGTCATAAGTATTCTTGCAAATAAACATATATTCATATATTCTATTCTATTCTATTCTATTCTATTCTATTCTATTCTATTCTAAATACAAATTGGGCTATGGGGATGAAATGGAGGACTGGCTAATTGGGCTATGGGTTGAGACCATCGGGCGTCTACCAGCAAAAGTGTCTCATAGCAAAAATGGGACTGGTAGACGATGACTCGCCTCCCGCTAGATGGGCCCCCACAAAATAGCGACACATAAAGTGGCCTAAGGGCAACACCGGTGCGGAAGGCTAAGGGTGGAGAGGTGTAATACTGGGCTTTAAACCGAAGCCAACTAACCCCTTACGTTTCCACATCCACCCCCGAGCCGAAACTCTCACGACTCCACTCTGCCCGGCCGGTTAAGGCAAGACAGAGGCGGAGGCCCCGACCCATCACCCCCCGTCAGGATCCCCCAGGATCGCTCAGGTACGTGGGGTCGCATATTTATTTTATTCGTCTTATTATTATTATTATTCCTGTATGTCGCACCCGCTCACGGGACAATTAGTGTCCCGGACCTTTGGGAGGCGTGCACGGAGCCGAAGCCAACGAGCAGAGGCCCTTTCGACAATTTAATGAAATGTAAGGGGTACACCATGCGGATGCTCCCCCTGCCTGTGTCATGGGACGCACACAGAGACAGCACCCGCTAGATGTAAGAACTATTGTGGTTGTATGGAGTCTAAACATGGTACTAGGCTATTACATGAAATGCGATGGACTAACTACTGGGCTATTGTTTGAGACAGCCGGACGTCTACCAAAAAAAGTGTCTCATAGCAAAAAAAAACTGGTAGACGATGACTCGCCTCCCGCTAGATGGGCCCCCATAAAAAGCGACACATAGAGTGGCCTAAGGGCAACACCAGTGCGGAAGACTAAGGGCGGAGAGGTGTTATTATTATTATTACCCCTCGCGGCGAACGATGAGTCCTATGACACCTGTCATCTCAGTATATTTTTCCGATTATAGGTTACTAGCATTAACCCGCGGCTTCGCCCGCGTGCCTTTATAATATACATCATCCTACGGGAACAAATGCTCTTTTTTTCAGGATTAAAAGTAGGCTATTTATTAAGTTAGGGTATAATCTGCAATCTGCATTTCCCTCATGCATATCCGTCCAGCCGTTTTAGCGTGAAGAAGTAACAAACATACACAGACTTTCGCTTTTCTAATATCACTGGGAAATACTTTTTATGTTATCACAACTCCACTTTAACAAATCAACCCGAAAACTCAAGCACTCAAATCAAGCGATCTCAGCTTTTACTGTATCCAAATAAAGTTCACTTCAAAATTCATAACTCGAAGTGAAGCTAAGACACCGGGATATGTGTGCATTTTATTTGTATAAAGCTTTTATAATGTCCCGAGCCTTTCGCTTATCGACTTGGGATATTCGAGATATTGGTTTAATGATTCTAAGCCATGTTCTAAGTTACGTCATGTTCTATTGTAAGATATTGAGGTTCTCATCGTTGATGAATGAAAAATGTATTATTTTGAGCCAGATAAACGTAATTCAGAATTCTTGACTTAACATAATTATTGAAAAGCTTGAATGTATTTATTACGGATGCAGGAAGTTTGCCGATCATTCCTCCTCCCGTCCCAATGCGCCGCCCGCCTAGGTACCGATTGCCGACGATCGAGATGCCACCAAATACTATTTTTTAATCTATTAGGATAACGCGGGTCTCTATCCATACCTCAAAAGCAAAAATATAACCCCCTTATAGGATCACGTGTAGCTGTTTGTCAGTCCGTCTGTTACAACCGATTTGCTGCAAAACTACTGGACCGATTAAATTGCAATTTGGCGCAAATGCTTTCAAGAATTTTCATGTCCACAATGTGAAATTTCAAAATCGGTGGCATTTTGTAATTAACGTCCCAAGAAACCATAAAAATTACACCCATACTCATATTTAGTCATTTCAACCCCATCGCAACCCAACAGGCGAGACGGTATTTCACGTCCAACACGTTTGTTTTTAAAATAGTTGTTGTTTTGGTAATCAGCGACCCGATAAACCATAGAACCATTACCCTAGTTAATTTTCAGACTTTGTCACCATATTCTCCTCCTTTAGGGGTTGAATTATCAAAAAACATGAAACACGTGCTTACTCATTTATCGTTAGAAATACTCCTTGGAAGATTTGAATAAAATAGTCTAACTAATCATTTTTCCCCATACAAACTTACGACCCCCATTTCACCCCTTTGGGGGGTGACTTTTAACAAATGCTTCTTTTATTGCACCCCTAGACTTTATAAGGACACGTAGGTTCCAAATATGGACTCTCTAGAACCAGCGGTTTAGTATTTAGATATTTCAACCCCATTTCACCCCAACAGGGGAGATGTTAATTCACGTCCGCCACGTTGGATTTTAAAATCGTTGCGGTTTTCGTAATCTGCGTCCCGATAAACCATAAAAGCATTACCAATGTTGATTTTCAGACTATCACCACATTTCTCCCTTTTAGGGGTTGAATTTTCAAAAAACCTGAAACACGTGTTTTTCATTTATCGTTAGAAATACTCCTGTGAAGTTTCGAATAAAATAGTTTAACTAATCTTGTTTCCCCATACAAACTTTGGAAACCCATTTCATCTCTTTGGGGGGTGACTTTTGAAAAATTATCTCTTAGTGCACCCCTTCACCTTATAAGGTACCTACGTGCCAAATTGGACTCTCTGGAATCAGCGGTTTAGTATTTAAACATTTCAACTCCATTTCCTCCATAACTAATCTCGTTGCCCCATACAAACTTTGGACCCCCATTTCACCGTTTTGGGGGATGACTTTTGAAAAATTCTCTCTTTGTGCACCCCTACACCTTATAAGGAACCTACGTGCCAAATTGGACTCTCTAGAATCAGCGGTTTAGCATTTAGACATTTCAACCCCAACAGGGGAGATGGTAACTCATGTCCGCCACGTTGGACTTTAAAATCGTTGCGATTTTCGTAATCTGCGACCCGATAAACAATAAAAACAATACCCATGCTGATTTTCAGACTTTGTTACCACATTTCTCCCTTTTAGGGGTTGAATTTTCAAAAACCTAAAACACGTGTTTACCTATTTATTGTAAGAAATACTCCTTTCGAGTTTCCAATAAAATAGTCTAGCTAATCTTGTTTCCCCATACAAACTTTGGAACCCCATTTCACCCCTTTAGGAAGTGAGTTTTGAAAAATCCTTTCTTTGTGCACCCCTACACCTTGTAACAAACCTAGGTGCCAAATTTGAACACTTTAGAACCAGCGGTTTAGTATTTAGACATTTCAACCCCATTTCACCCCAACAGGGGAGATGGTAACTCACGTCCGCCACGTTGGATATTAAAATCGTTGTGGTTTTCTTAATCAGCGATCCGATAAACCATAAAAACAATACCCATGTTGGTTTTCAGACTTTGTCACCACATTTCTCCCTTTATGGGGTTGAATTTTCTAAAAACCTGAAACACGTGTTTACTCATTTATCATTAGAAATACTCCTGTGAAGTTTCGAATAAAATAGTATAACTAATCTTGTTTCCCCATACAAACTTTGGAACCCCATTTCACCCCTTTAGGGGGTGAGTTTTGAGAAATCCTTTCTTAATGCACCCTTAAACCTTATAAGGAACCTACGTGCCAAATTTGAACCCTCTAGAATCAGCGGTTTAGTATTTAGACATTTCAACCCCATTTCACCCCAACTGGGGAGATGGTAACTCACGCCCGCCACGTTGGATTTTAAAATCGTTGCGGTTTTTGTAATCAGCGACCCGATAAACCATAAAAACAATACCCATGCTGATTTTCAGACTTTGTCACCACATTTCTCCCTTTTAGGGGTTGAATTTTCAAAAAACCTGAAATATGTGTTTACTCATTTATCGTTAGAAATACTCCTGTGAAGTTTCGAGTAAAATAGTCTAACTAATCTTGTTTCCCCATACAAACTTTGGAACCCCATTTCACCCCTTTAGGGGGTGAGTTTTGAAAAATCCTTTCTTAGTGCACCCCTACACCTTATAAGGAACCTACGTGCCAAATTTGAACTCTCTAGAACCAGCGGTTTGGGCTGTGCGTTGATATGTCAGTCAGTCAGTCAGTCAGTCAGTCAGTTTCTTCTTTTATATATTTAGATAAAATGTACTGAGATGACAGGTGTCGAAGAACTCATCGTTCGCCACGAGGGGTATAACATGTGAGTAAAAAGTGTAATTATTATATTGTTCTAAATAAAAAACATCAGTGTAATAAAAAAAAAGAGTCGTTAATTAGCAATATATGTATAGTGGTCGAATTAAAGACCACGTTACTTGGGATCCGCATATCTTTTGATGCGGATATCCGCAGGCGAACCAAAGTTCAGTAACCGACACAGCTCACAAGATTGCACTGTTGAAGTGGCAATGGGCAGGCCATGTAGCTAGGAGAATGGAGGGCCGTTAGGGCAGCAAAGTCCTGTAGTGGCCACCACGTATCGGAAAGTAGCGAGGGTTGGTACCCGACTAAATAGGTCGACGGATGACTTCGTGAGCGTATCGGTATCGATGGATGCGGACTGCACATGATCGCATATTGTGGCGAGCAATGAGGGAGGCCAGTTCAGCAGTGAACATCCGTAGCTTTTGATCCATTTAAAATACACACAGCAAAACAAAATAAGTTTCTGGTTCAAACTTACCATGAACTGAATTACTTACCAAAAAAGTAAATCATCTCAAAAAGCTCTAATTAACAAAGTTCCATTCTAAATTTCGTCGACTTGTTTTAATGATAACCCTTAACCCCTCCCCTCTACGTTGGCACCCCCTTTATGGACCCCTAATGAGCGTGCCAGCAGTTTCATTAAACGTCGCGAAAGACTTGTTGTCTCTTGTTTATATGCTAATGCTCTCTGCGTGCAAGATGAACCTGCATGTTTCCAAACTGAAAGCGACTTTAACAAGGCGTCGTAGAGTTGGCATTTGGGCGGGGGGATGTAATGAAAATGCAGAGGATCTTAGGTTAGCGCGGAGTTTTTTGATGAATGTCTTATTTTAAAGTTTGTGTTAAATTTTTTGTCGAGTCGACGAAAAGGTTCTTGTTCCTTTTAGGGTACCGTCCAAGATTTAACACGTCTACGGACAAAGCACCATTTTGAAAATTGTATGCTTCGGCACAGATAAATCTAGCTGACAACGGCAGAGCATTTGACTTTATATAAAAAAATAACAACTATGAGAACTGTTTGACTGTAGACGTAGTAGTAGTTTAGTGAAGATAAATGATATCGTCCACAGACGTGGTGCCATATCGCGAGAATCCTTATTTACGTCTCTTGATGTGAAAATGTTAAACAAGCAAAACCAAAGCCAAAATTGCTACAAAATCGCAGCTAATTTGAAGCCCGTCGCCTTAAACAAGCGCGAATTAACGTCGGGCGTATATCACCTAATCCTAGAAATAGAGCGGACTTAATTCACTTTCATGAGCAGAGTATCTGATTTTAAAATATCACCTAGACTTGTCTGAATTTCTAGACTTTGTACAAAAGTATAAGTTGTAGTAAATGACATCTGTAGGTACAATGAGGTTGGGGTTGTTGCATTTTTTGGCATTTCTTCACATTACCTTGTAAATTGTTAACGGGACACAGTTACTATAAAAATTTAAAAGGAAATACTATAGCTTAGCTCTTTTTTTATGTTATATTTTATAAAAAAATGAATTTATATTTTTTAAGTTTAGAGATGCGCATGCGGTATTTTATTACATAAACAAATTATCGAAACTGGCCCCAGTCGAATGAAAACTTTGAATAAATACAAAATTCCGTGCTATTGTTCACTGTAACATTCGCATACTCAAACAGGAACAAAAGCCCCGTCGCTATAACTCTTTAACCTTTTTACCCTTTTAACCATTTCAACCAACATTTTGAAACGAAAACCGCAGAAAAACAGCCGAAGCACAACAGTAACTTTTTGCTCTGCAGCTATGTCAATAATGTGGTAAACAATTTGTAGAGGTAAACAGATGTATGATTTTTATGCTTATTTGACTTTTATAAAGTTTTCATTATACCGCTTTTGTAACATAAATCAACTTACTCAATGGAACCAAATAAGCTTCTTTTGTTTAACATTCCATTTGCGTTTTTACTTTGATTTTTCCCAAAAAAAAACGTAAACGCTGATATAATAACACTAGCCAAATTCTGTAGCCAATAAGATTCTGTCAAAAAATTCATTTTAACCAAGCTTTTAAGGCCGACCGTATTATACCAAGGACCGTCTTCTCAATAGGCAGCTGCCTACAAACGAAACGCGTCATCAATGTAAAGGGGCTTCTTAACGGGCCATGTTTTGTTGCAATTTGTGGCCGGCCATTATTTGCATCTTGCTCTAGCGTAGGGTGTCAGAAAAGGACGGCCATAGTTGCCGGCCAGAAATTGCAGTAAAAGAAGCCCCATAAGGATGAAGAAAAACCAACCGATGGCGCTGTACGGCTGACATAATGACCCGTCTCCATAGTAGAATGATTTTCAATACAATTTTATAATAGTATGGCTTTGTAATAGAGAAAAGGAGAGGAACAATGTTTGATCGCGTTATACGCTATGACGCTTTTATAAGCAAAATCATCGAAGGAAAAGTTAAAGGAAAGTGAGGCAGGGGAAGACCAGGACTAAGCTACATAAAACAAATAAAAGAGAAGGTAAGCGTCATGTCGTATAGAGAAATCAAGGTGGTGGCTATGGATAGGGATAGATGGAGACTTCTACATTCAGCTACACTGAAAAGAGTTTGACTCTTAAAATGATCATTAGATGTCTCACGAAAGTTTTAGTACACATTTGAACTGTACTGAGTGATATTAACAAGTTAACATTCAAAATCAATAATTATGAGAAAATGCGACATAATACCCGCTCATGTTTGTATTTTAGCGATATGAACTCGCTATTTATTTTTACTACTTATAATACCTACTAAAAAGTATATATTTTTTAAGCTATCTTTGACCATCTATCAATTGCTCACTGATACGATTCTTAAGAGCCCAAACTCAGTAGGGTTGCTTTAATCTATTACAGAGTTCCTAGAGCCACCCTCCGGCTCCATCATCAGACCAGCCCCATGGTACCATTTTATTGTATTATCATCCAAGTTAATTAGGTATGCAAAATTTCAGCTCAATCAGTTGAAGATATCTGCTTCAAAATTAAGTTGCATAATTCCACCCGAACAAACATTTATTAGTTACATTGCAAGTTAAATAAAAGCCAGTAAAAATCGAACAATATTTTTAAAAGGACGGATGCAATTATTTAAAGCGTTTCAATATGGCTGTCATCAATCATCATTATGCCTTATGCTATTTCCGGAGCAGTTAGATAATTATTTTGTTTTGGGCTGTTAGATATATTGAGCACGTTTTTAACCTGTATCCTAAATCTGTGAATATTTAAATTTCACGATTCGTCAGTCACCATCAAATATATATTTTTATTATGTCGATTTTTGCATTGTTTTATTTGAAAAGTTTTTACACCTTAGCGATCGCTATATGAATTGTATTGCGTATTTTTATTATGTGTTTTTTTTTATTGGCCATAGTAATGCATACTTTATGTAAATTTCAAGTGTCTATTTTTTATTACCATTTAGCTCTTAATATATTTTTTTTTCGGTATTAGTTGTTACAGCGATCAGCTTAATACACATTTTGCGAAAATTTCAAGTCTATACCTATTGTTTGCAAAGATACACCTATACCTATTATGTTTATGCCCTGTAACCGACCGACAGACCGACAGACAGTCAAGTCTCATTAATAAGGTCATAAAAACGAAAACAAAAACCAATTGTAAGCTATGATCTCTCGGAACTGCCTAAAACATTTTTTTTTTTTTGGAAAAGTAAAAACTTTATTTTAATTACTTACTTAAAATAAGTTTTTGAAAAAATCAATACTATGTATTTACTAGACATATATTATTGTAATTTTAAATAGCAAAAAGTAATGTTTTAACATATCTTAGCTTATAACTACACAATGGACACGAGGTAGAAACTTTATAAATTAAGGATGAATATAAAGCCATAACCCTCTGAGTTTTACGTGGTCGGTAAAATCTCAGGATTGCCATCTTATAAAGCATTTAAGTTTGGCTGTATCGTCCTTTATTTAAGCCCCGAACTTTTGCTCCATAAACGCCTGCACTCCCAGGGCAAAACTGAATAACTTATAAACTTTAAAACTTGCGCAATTGAGATTTTCATCAAGTTGTGAGTTGTGGCTGTTTTGCTGACGTGACGGGGCAGCTGAGCGCTCAAATTTATGCTCTGTTGTTGAATTTTGCTGTTCTTGTTTAATAGTCGAAGTGCAAAGCGTGAGAATTCACGGGTGTAATCTATCTATTGTCTGATTTTAACTGAAATTATTAAACGGACACGTTAAGCCATGTCTGGCTTCACGCTGAGGGTGCAACAGCTGCAGTCCCGCCATTACGTGCACTTCAGCTCGTTTGTGGTGCGCGTACCGCGGCCGCTGCAGGACACCATCGCAAGTGCAGACTTCTGGCCGAAGGGTGTTGTGTTTCGGCAGTTCCGGGGCAATCTGCCGAATCCTGCGCCAGATCAGACGACGCAACGGAGCCACGCTGTTACGTCGCCTAAATCAAACTAGATTTAAGTTGTTATTTTATTTTATGTATAATTTTGTAGTTCACAGTGCCTTAGTTTAATCACTGTAATGCTGTGTAACTAATTTGAATAAATAAAAAATGAATAAAAATAAAAAATGTCTAGGGTTTCGTAGCTGTCTTTACATATATTAATATTTAAACTTAGTGCTGTACCTTAAGTCTACGATAGTATTGTTAAGTTCCTGTGTTTTCGTATAATATCCCGCTTTTAGGGTGCGTCTCCACTGACGCGGAGACGTCTGGAATCGACCAATCACCTGAGTTGAAATCGGTATCGCAGCTGCGCTTCACTTTTATGATTGATCGATTCCGGACGTCTCCGCTCAATCCAGTGGAGACGCACCCTTAGGCTGCTTGTTTACTGAAGCGGTGTGGATAAAATGAACCAATCAGGATATACCTTAGCGTAGCGGGTAGAATATCACACTTACGGCCTAGGGTGACGGAAATAAACATAGCAGCCTTTGATCCTGTACCAACCACATATTTCTGTTTAACCCAGTGGTTGACTGGTAAAGAATGCCTGAAGGCATTAAGTCCGAAATTTGTATTTTTTTGTATTGTGGAATAAAGATTAAATAAAAACAAATAATAAATAGATAGGCCTATTATTATTTAAAAACTTTTTTGTTTGACCATTGCTGCATCTAAATATAGCATTCGGGCATAACTGCGCTCACCAAAGTTATCTAAACTTTAATGGTCTGAATGCTCTACGGCGTAGCACATCGCCTCTTCATTGCCACTACGATTCTCGTAGCGGCTGTAACAGTTACGATTCTTTATACTTTACTCGCGACAGCATACTAAATGTAACCGAAGAAGTATTTGCACTAAATATTATTAAACATGAGTTGACATAAGCATAAAATAAAATAAGCGGCGATACCATAACCAACGTATAGATACATACCAAGACACTATACACTACACTAATGAGCATCGACAAATCCTTAAATATTTTTTTTCTAATTTTTAATGTCACCTTGGTTTAGCTCATGTTACAAGTCATGTAGCAAAAATCACTATTTTTCATTTACATTAATGTAATAATATTGATGGCCGTTTTAAATCAGAAATATGACTTTTTTGGATATATTAAAATACTTCGTCAAATTAAACCCTATTTTTTTACTAGGTCAGTCTTCATTGTAGCGATACTGAAATTTACGGCCCGCTTTTGATTATAAACTTGCAAATAACGCAAACCATTTGAGATGCAAACGGAGCACCTCAATGAGATGGACTTAGCTACGTTAGTCTAGTTTTGAGATTCAATTCTAACTCGTTGTCGCATAGACTGAATTTATCGATAATCGATAAACTGATTTTCTATGTAAATGAAAGAGGAATAGATATATAAACACGAACAAACTATGTAATTAAATCATTAAAACATTTCACGTATCTGAAAAAATGCGGAACTGCGAATATAAGATACCTACTCATATGTAATTTTTTTATAATAAAAATATTACTGAATATTGGGCATTGGGCTTATTACTTCGTGTGGCCTCCATTCGCTGGTTTTTTTTTCACTACCGTCTTTTATGTCACCATCTCCTAGGTTACCTCAAAAGTTTCCCCGAGCTCCCCCGTCTTTTAACCATCACCTGATGCGATGTCACCATCGCCTCCGTAGACTCAAAAGTTTCATAAGATCTGCCTTCTTGTTGCCGTTTCAGAACGTTGCATTTTTTTATGGCAGGGGGCTCCGCCCCCCGATCCCCCCGTGTTTTATGTCACCATCGTCTCCGTTGACTCAAAAGTTTCATAAGATTTGCTTTCTGGTTGCCGCTTTTGAATGTTGTATTTTTTTAAGGCGGCAAAGTCCCATGTTTTATGTCACCATGTCCTCCGTTAACTCTAAAATTTCATAAGATATGCTTTCTTTCTTGTTGCCGTTTTAGAATGTTGTATTTTTTAAGGCCGGGGGCTGCACCCACCAAACCCTGCTCCCATGTTTTATGTCAACATCTCCTCCGTTTACTCTAAAATTTCATAAGATCTGCCTTCTTGTTGCCGTTTCAGAACGTTGCATTTTTTTATGGCGGAGGGCTCCGCCTCCCGAGCCTCCCGTGTTTTATGTCACCATCGCCTCCGTAGACTCAAAAGTTTCATAAGATCTGCTTTCTTGTTGCCGTTTCAGGACGTTGTATTTTTTTAGGGCGGGGGGCTCCGCCCCCCAAGCCCCCCGTGTTTTATGTCACCATCGCCACTGTTGACTCAAAAGTTTCATAAGATCTGCTTTCTGGTTGCCGCTTTTGAATGTTGTATTTTTTTAAGGTGCCATGTTTTATGTCACCATCTCCTCCGTTTACTCTAAAATTTCATAAGATCTGCTTTCTTGTTACCGGTTCAGAACGTTGTATTTTCTTAGGGCGGGGGGCTCCGCCCTAAGAAAATACTAACTCAAAAGTTTCATAAAATTTGCTTCCTTATTGCCGTTATTATCTGGTTTCATTATTACTATTCGGCTGGTACCTCTTTCATCAAATTGGTTCAATACGTTACGCGTCATCAATTCATATAAGATATTGGAATATGAATATAATTGTAAGCAATATACTCAACTACACCATCATTTTTGAAGTCGGGTAAAAATATAGCCTACGCAATGTAAACCGTTATAACAAATCGATGGACACGTTATTGATCAAAATCGGTTAAGTATTGTAAGCGCTATGGTAGAGCATACTTTAAGCAAACATATAGTTCCAATCACCTTTCGTGGTCTTCTGCATCAGGTCAACTTGGTCAAATTATGCTTTCTGACAACAGATACCTGAATCACTTTAGAAAATAATAAAGAAATTGTACTTGTAACTATTATATTTGCAGAGTTCCGTCGATTTCTGATGGATGCCATCATCAGATCTTTACCATATTTCTAAGAGATAATAACTGAAGTGTTAACTTTCTGACAAAAAAATAATTTTTAAAATCTGTTGTTTTTTTTTTTTTCTTTAGAATTTTTACTCTCGCTCGTCATCCTTTTTTTGAAGTCTGTTAAAAATGTAGCTTGTGTCACCCGGACTGTAATTATGAATTGATAGACACCTCAATCACTAAAATCGGTTAAGTAGTTTTTGCGCTATGGTGGAACAAACTTACATATAAATATACATACATAGACTGCTAAACTTATAACCCTTCCTTTTGGCTTTGCCGTAGTCGGGTAAAAAGACAATGATGGTTATTAATAAAGCACTTTCCTAAAATGAAACAGGGGTAACATATCAAATTCATACATACAAGTAGACTACGAATTCAGTTCCTATTTCCACACATTATCACAATAAAACGGGGTGCGCCAGTATCGAGTAAAAATGTAAATACGTCAAATGCAGCCCACCGAAGTTTTTTAATTCTGAGTAATGAACATTTATCGATAAACTCACATATCGATGCTTTTCCGCTAGACTATTGATCGCTTCTAGCTTCGTGATGCGTTTTATTTAAAGTAGTATTTCGGAGACGACTCTTTATTTTAACTGTTTCTTTTATTCCTATTTGCTATTAATGGGAGAATAATTCTGAATTACTCACTGAAGAAAACACGACGATGACAGCACTTTTAAAGATCCTTTTAAAATAAAAAAGAACCTAATATAGTTCTTCAATAAAAGGTATTTTTACAAACAAAACATGGAGCAAACACTAGTATATGGGTAAAGTCTCTCTTCTCTTCTCTTCTTGTGTAGTTTTCCTGAATGCTGAGGGTCGTGACCTATGTTCATCACTCTTCGGACGATCGCTCTCCACTTATCTCGATCTCCTGCAGACTGCAAGGCGTCGGTAAACTTGGTGACAGTGTGTGAACTGATCGGTCCAGCGCATGGGACTCGTTCCTTTTGGTCTTCTTTATGGGTAAAGTATCGATATGGAAATCCCTACCTGTCACTCTCAATATTCGATGTCTGATTATGACGCTTCAAACCATTCCATGTGAGATTTTATACCCCAGACATGATCGCCATCTGACGAGATATAAAGCCCTTAGCTATGTAAAGCATGAAACATTAAACAATTTACAAGTAGTCCTCCTGCACAGACAGACAGTTAATTTTCAGCTACATCCAGCGGCTAGATTGAATCACAACCTGACGTTGCAGGTCGCAGATTGGCTTTGGATTGAACGCCCGAACAATCCAGTTCCAAGTATGTAAAGAGTTGAACATTTTCTAAATGCAGAGTATATTTTTTGGGATTTAAGTATTAACATTTTGACGGTGACCTACCTATATTTACAGAAGCTAGTAATTTGATTAAATATTTAACCTGCTTACCTAGAAAAAAAAACGTCTTTTTGTAATCCTACCTGATCTAGTATCGTTACGAAACCACTACAAAAAAGACAAGTAAGGCATGGTGGATCTGAGCCATTGATGTGCCGAAAATTATGAAAAAGTTATTAAACAGGCCGTTTTCGTCACAATCGCGTATATTAATTATTTGAGCCTCCCTGACGTTTCGGTAGCTTTCCAGTTACTAGGATATACTTTTAAAACAAATACTTTACATGATATACTGCCTATAATGCTATTTTTATTTTTATTAATATACGCGATATAATCCGCTTCAATTGTTTTATTTCAATATACGACAGTCGCGTAAACCGAAGAAAATCTATATAAATAAATGCAAGTGTCCTGACTGACTGACTGACTGACTGACTGACTCATCAACGCAGAGCCGAAACTAAAAATGCTAAAGTGTTGAGCACACTAAGTTGCACTTATAAAGTGTACAAGACATTAGAAGCGATTTTGAAAAATTCAACCCCTAAGAGGGTTAAAAAGGGGATGAAAGGTTGTATGGGGTACAAGGTTTTTTTTAAGCTAGGAGTTAGAAACTTTGTAAAAAGGTATTTTATTAAAAAACATCCCCTAAGATGGTAAAAAAGGGGTTGAAAGTTTTTATAGAGATAAAATATTTTTTTGAGCGCGGGACTTGAATCTTTGTGTAAAGGCTTACTATTAGAATACAAGAAAAATTATTTCAGCGTTTTAAAAAGTTCATCCCCTAAAAGGGTTAAAAGGGGGATGAAAGTTTGTCTTGGGGTCCAAATTTAATTTTAAGCAAGGAACTTGAAACTTCGTAAAAAGGTATCAAAATAAAATGGAAGAAAAGTAATTTCCGTGTTTTTGAAAATTTATCCCTGAAAGTGGTAAAAACGGGGTTGAAGGTTTGTATGGAGATCAAACCTTTTTTTGAGCGCCGGACTTGAAACTATGGGGGCAGAATTTTCTTCCTAAATATATATTTTTTTACAACAAGAACTCCTTATTTCAAACGAAAAGTTAGAGCATAAAACGATAACCTAGCAAGATGAATATCTGTTCCCACCGGATGATCCAGATCAGCAGGACTTAAACAAATTTAATATTCGGCTTACCAAGAGCGGGGTCGAGTTCATTAGGTGCAGTGTACTTTGCTGGACGGACAATTTGCGTCGTGTAGATTAATTTAATTCAATTCGCACGTTTAACGAGGAGAAATTAATATCGAGACGAATTGGCCGTCCTACCATTAAAACGCTGCGGCACAGACTAAACTCGTTTCTAGCCAAAACCGGCACAACTGCACAAGGCCTTCATAGAAACACTATCTATGATACATTTCCGTCAGTAAACGGAGTGCCAGTTTTGGTACGTATCACGAGGGGGCTTTATTCCTTTATTTATTTTTTCTTTATATAATCACAATGACAAATTTATTAATAATTTCAACCAACTTTTTGAAGCGAACAATACTTTTCCTCGAGTTCTAGGGAGACATAGCTATTTCATGCTTTCATTGCGTGCAGTCGAAAATAAGTTGAAAAAACAAATTTTCCGCGTGAATTTAATCAATTTCAAGCAGTTTTTGAAACAATAATTATCAATAAAAAACCAATAAATACCAATAGCCCTGTTCTAGGTAGTACTTAACATCAATAATATGTTAAGAAACATGTTTGATCATAGAGAAGAATGTCTAAAACAATCTGCATTTTAAAAGGAATAAGGCCTCTCAATTTACGTCTGTTGACGTGCAGTCCGTGAAAGTTGTAAGCCACGGAAAAAGAGTAGGGCAGAGATCAGTGAGTAAAGAGTCAGCTCGCTGTTTAGATGATATTTGGAAGGTATCAGGGAAATTGTGGATGCACGCAGTTGAATTCATCAAACGATCCCGCGACACTCCAATTAAAGGCGGGGCCGGCATTTGTTCGTGGTTTTAGACGGTAGTCCGAAGTCTCAGTTAGTCCGTCATAGCCACTTTATTTAGTCCTCTGTTTAGGCGGGATGCATAAACGCATTTCTCCAACATTAAAAAAACGGGAATTGTGGATGAGACGCATTGCTAAATGTGAGATGGTTTTTGTATTTAACTGACGAAAAAAAAGACCAGAATAAAAGTTTAACGCGTGTATGTATGTATTACGTACGAGTAGCTGCGTATCTGTAAGCCTGTTGTTGCAATATTCGGTTTAGTTTCATTTTTATCTGAGAGACGAGTCATTTAAGGCGACTCGATTAAATGTTTTCATAGCTTTAAATAAAAAACCAGTTTAGCCGTTGTAATACTATCAGTTTTTTTCGTCGATTGCTTATTACCAGCCTTAAACATGTATGAATAGCAAATGAGCTAAATATGTAACGTTCTACAAATATCTTAAGGAAAACAGTTACATTTCTTTGAAGTTGACTAAGTACAAATATTTATACAGGGCATTGGTTAATCAATGAAACGGTATTTATTTTTACTCAGACATATTTTCTTGCAAATACCTTTTTTTTAGTCCTCTAGTCAGTGTATTTCAAAATTAATTATGTTAGATTAAAACACAGCCGAATCCTTTCTCGACAAAGCGAAACGAAAGAACGAAGCTCAAAGCTTTGTCCAACATTTCACCAGAACTTGTTGAGTCCTCAAAGCTCCTAAATGCTTTACGGGATTCCCTTTTGTCAATTGATTCCGTAAAAATACGGAGACCGGAGTGATTCTAGATTGTAGGAAATAGTCCGTGGACAAAGCAGGAGGGAAACATAGCAGTAGATTTTGTGTTGTATGTACGGTATGTTGTAGACGAACCTTTACCCAAACGTAAATCGGTGTTACTAAAAGGAAAATCGAGGCTATATTGACAATAAAATTGTTTTCAGGGAAAGGCTTCATTTAGTTATTGTGATCCTGAAAATTAAGGAAAAATTACAGAAATATGGTGTAAAAACTGTATGTTTTTCGATGTAGCCCCTCCATTTTCAAGTTATAAAGAGTGTGGGCTATTGCTGTCTAGGAAAAAAAAAATTAACAAAAAAAAAGAACCGACTTCAGTAAAACTAAAAAACCAAAAATAACCCGTTCAAGTACAGATTACATTTAACTCACCCTTCGAAGTCGATCCCAAACTCGTATAGTTATATTATAGTTTTTTTTTTGCTTTTTAGTGATTCATATAAAAGTTCTAGTGGCCATCTGTGGTGTTCATCATCAGTTTCCTTACACCAAATCCTATTTACTGAATGTAAATTCTTGACTTTATCAATAAATTACCGAAAGCGCCGTACATGTCCCTATAACATTTGAAGAGTTCCCTCGATTTCTCCAAGATTCCATCATCAGATCCCGACTAAGTGCCTTCGGGACCAACTCGGAGTTATACCATTTCGATAAAAAAAAAAAAATTGAAAATCGGTTCACGGTTCTCGGAGATATCGAGTAACATACATACAAAAAAAAATTAGTTCGAATTGAGAACCTCCTCCTTTTTTGAAGTCGGTTAAAAATAGCTACTTCTAGCAATAATAACTATTTTACTTTGTTTTATTCACGTGAAAATAAACCAGGAAACTCCACATATTAAGAACTAGCTTTTGCCCGCGACTACGTCCGCGTGGAACTTGGAAGTATGGAAGCAACCTCGTACAACACGATAGATATCCACCTAATCACCTTAATTAATAAAAGGGATTATTAAAAGCGCCTAAGCAAATGTAAGAGCAATTGTGCTTTTGGTCTAATAATTACATTTCCTACAGGGTCATCAATGTCATCATGAATTACTTACTCACTTTTCAATCTTTTTAGGGATAATTTCCAGGATGACTATCCTATGTCCTTCCTCGGATCTTAAACTATCTCCATGCCAAATTTCATCAAAATTGATTCAGCGGTTTAAGCGTGAAGAGGTAACAGACAGACAGACAGACAGACACTTTCGCATTTATAATATTAGTATGGGTTCATCTTCACTCATTAATTGTTTTGTATCAGCTGACATTACTATAATATTATTTATTACTAGCTTTTGCCCGCGGCTTCGCACGCGTAAACGTAATACGTTCACTACACTTAATGCGAGGCCGAAGGCCGAGCTCCGCGTAGCACCGTAGGTGCGGAGCGTCCCAAGGAAGCCGCCCACCCACTTAATATAAGTCGAAGTAACTCAATGCGAGGCCGAAGGCCGAGCTCCGCGTAGCACCGTAGGTGCGGAGCGTCTCAAAAAAGTCGCCCACCCACTTAATATAAGTTGAAGTAACTTAATGCGAGGCCGAAGGCCGAGCTCCGCGTAGCACCGCAGGTGCGGAGCGTCCCAAGGAAGCCGCCCACCCACTTAATATAAGTCGAAGTAACTTAATGCGAGGCCGAAGGCCGAGCTCCGCGTAGCACCGTAGGTGCGGAGCGTCCCAAGAAAGCCGCCCACCCACTTAATATAAGTCGAAGTAACTTAATGCGAGGCCGAAGGCCGAGCTCCGCGTAGCACCGTAGGTGCGGAGCGTCTTAAAGAAGCCGTCCACCCACTTAATATAAGTTGAAGTAACTTAATGCGAGGCCGAAGGCCGAGTACCGCGTAGCACCGTAGGTGCGGAGCGTCCCAAGGAAGACGCCCACCCACTTAATATAAGTTGAAGTAACTTAATGCGAGGCCAAAGGCCGAGCTCCGCGTAGCACCGTAGGTGCGGAGCGTCCCAAGGAAGCCGCCCACCCACTTAATATAAGTTGAAGTTACTTAATGCGAGGCCAAAGGCCGAGCTCCGCGTAGCACCGTAGGTGCGGAGCGTCTCAAGAAAGCCGCCCACCCACTTAATATAAGTTGAAGTAACTTAATGCAAGGCCGCAGGCCGAGCTCCGCGTAGCACCGAAGGTGCGGAGCGTCGCAAAGAAGCCGCCCACCCACTTAATATAAGTTGAAGTAACTTAATGCGAGGCCGAAGGCCGAGCTCCGCGTAGCACCGCAGGTGCGGAGCGTCCCAAGGAAGCCGCCCACCCACTTAATATAAGTCGAAGTAACTTAATGCGAGGCCGAAGGCCGAGCTCCGCTTAGCACCGTAGGTGCGGAGCGTCCCAATAAAGCCGCCCACCCACTTAATATAAATCGAAGTAACTTAATGCGATGCCGAAGGCCGAGCTCCGCGTAGCACCGTAGGTGCGGAGCGTCCCAAGAAAGCCACCCACCCACTTAATATAAATCGAAGTAACTTAATGCGAGGCCGTAGGCCGAGCTCCGCGTAGCACCGAAGGTGCGGAGCGTCGCAAAGAAGCCACCCACCCACTTAATATAAGTTAAAGTAACTTAATGCGAGGCCGAAGGCCGAGCTCCGCGTAGTACCGTAGGTGTGGAGCGTCCCAAGGAAGCCGCCCACCCACTTTATATAAGTTGAAGTAACTTAATGCGAGGCCGAAGGCCGAGCTCCGCGTAGCACCGTAGGTGCGGAGCGTCCCAAGGAAGCCGCCCATCCACTTAATATAAGTTGAAGTAACTTAATGCGAGGCTGAAGGCCGAGCTCCGCGTAGCACCGTAGGTGCGGAGCGTCCCAATGAAGCCGCCCACCCACAAAAAATACAATACAAATACTCTTTATTGCACACCTCCAACATCAAGGAATATACAACACAACATGAGATACATTAAAATAACAGGCAGAGGTAAACAACAGGCGGTCTTATCGCTAAATAGCGATCTCTTCCAGACAACCTTCAGGTAGCGGAGTAGTTGAAAATTAATGTTTGAAATTAGTAGGTGGTGCATAATAATAATAGGACTAAATGAACGACTACCATAAAAGGCAAAAGTAATAAACATAGGTACATAAATAAAAATATACAGATATACTTACATAAATACTTAGACATAATAAATAAATATATTGTAAAGTGATAAATAAAACAAAAACAGTATGAGCCACAAAGTTAAAGGAGCGATTATTATTGCAGTGTACTAAGGGAGAGACAAATAGTGTTTTTTGACGAGGGTTTTAAATGTTGCAAGAGATTGGGCACGCCTTATATCCAGAGGAAGCGAATTCCACAGTAAAGTAGCCCGGAATGTAAAAGAACCATTATAAAATTTAGAGGATGAAGGGGGAACAGTAAGAACTAAGTTTTGTGCAGAGCGAACAGAACGCAAATAACTGAAACGCTCCTTGAGGTAGCGGGGAGTTGTGGGGTTAAATAGTACATTATAAAGAAGAGACAGAATATGGGAGTGACGACGAGAACGGATTGGGAGCCACTTGAGCTGAGACCGGAAGTCGGATACATGGTCATACTTGCGTAACCCAAATATGAACCGAATGCAGATGTTTTGGATACGCTCAAGCTTATTAAGCTGCTCCTCCGTGAGGTCAAGGTAAGCTATGTCAGCATAGTCCAATATAGGAAGAAGTAGAGTTTGAGAGAGCACAATTTTGGTGGCAATAGGCAGAAAATATAAGCCACCCACTTAATATAAGTTGAAGTAACTTAATGCGAGGCCGAAGGCCGAGCTCCGCGTAGCACCGTAGGTGCGGAGCGTCCCAAGGAAGCCGCCCACCCACTTAATATAAGTCGAAGTAACTTAATGCGAGGCCGAAGGCCGAGCTCCGCGTAGCACCGAAGGTGCGGAGCGTCCCAAGGAAGCCGCCTATTAAGTTACTTAAACATATGTTAAGTGGGTTGGCGGCTTCCCTGAGACGCTCGTGGAACTCGGCCTACGGCCTCGCATTAAATTACTAAGGGTTTATAAAGTAACTTAGCACCGAAGGTGCGGAGCGTCCCAGGGAAGATGCCCACCCACTTAAAATATGTTCAAATAACTTAATGCGAGGCCGCCCACCCACTTAATATAAGTTTAAATGTATGAGCGGCTTTCCTGGGACGCTCTGCACCTTCGGTGCTATGTGAAGCTCGGCCTACGGCCTCGCATTAAGTTACTACTTATATTAGTGGGTGGGCGCCTTCCCTAGGACGCTCCGCACCTGCGGTGCTACGCTTGTGAACATGATCTTGGTTTAAATAAAATTGAGGCAAGACTTATGTTTAAAAAATTGTTTGGAATATTTATTGTCTATTGTAGATTTAAATAATGCGAGGCCGCCCACCTACTTAATATAAGTTGAAGTGTGTGAGCGGCTTCCCTGGGACGCTCTGCACCATCGGTGCTACGTGGAGCTCGGCCTACGGCCTCGCATTAAGTTACTACTTATATTAGTGGGTGGGCGACTTCCCTAGAACGCTCCGCACCTTCGGTGCTTCGCTTGTGAACATCATCTTGGTTTAATTAAGATTGCGTCAAGACTTAGTTATGTTTAAAAGATCGTTTTTAATATTTATTGTCTATTATAGATTTAAAAAACTTAATGTGAGGCCGCCCACACACTTAATATAAGCTTCAATGTGTGAGCGGCATCCCTGGGACGCTCTGCACCCTCGGTGCTACGTAGAGCTCGGCCTATGGCCTCGCATTAAGTTACTACTTGAATTTGTGGGCGGGCGACTTCCCTAGAACGCTCCGCACCTTCGGTGCTACGCTTGTGAAGATCATCTTGGTTTAATTAAAATTGAGTCAAGACTTAGGTAAGTTTAAAAGATGGTTTTTAATATTTATTGTCTATTGTAGATTTAAATGAAATGAAATGAAATAATTTATTGAATATTTATTGTTTATTGTAGATAACTATTCAAAGCACCTTGAAAAATAATTAGCTCATAGTCCTACCTGAACATATATTAATGACATCTATTAAGATGACAATAAATTATTTTCGTCTACAATGGTACTAATATAATAATATGACCTGTCATAATAATTTCCTAAGTAACGCCATAAGATTCAGGTGCCAACTTAACTCAATCGAGCGTACGTCAATAATGGCGACAGCACCACTGAACGGATACGTGATGGCCTGACTGTTTTGTTATCCGTGTATAATGAATAAGGAAGCAAAGGAAAATGCATGAGATAACACGGTTATTATTTCAGTAGGTTCTCGGTTCAAATCCCGGCTAGGTGAAATCCTCTCTACATTGTAAATTTAATAATTTTGTCTTGTCTCGAATCATGGTTGTTTTTCATACAAAATGCACACATTGTCGAGCAGCAACTCTCAGTAACTGATACACTGCTGCTTATATTAGGTATGCGATCAATATTCAACAACTTCGGTAGTAATTCTCGAAAGTCCAGGTTAACCCATCACAGCTAGACCCTAGCTTGTGCCGAATCGTGGTCACGGGCACGCAACGACGTGCGTGAACCCTTGGCCTCGGTGTCGAGGGGACCCATCAATGGCTCCAAAACCTTACATGTATGGAGCTGGTGTTATTAACTCAGGAAAAATCTTAACAGCGCGATGCAGCCGCTAGTATGGAGATTTTGCCAAAGTAACAACGCCATCTAGCGGAAAATTGGGTCATTGAGAACAAAATCTCAACACACCGTTTGAATACATTTTATATATAAAAAAACTGCATAGATGCAAAATTGTGGCTAAATATATCGTATATTTATCGTTTATTATACATTTCGCTACCTTATTAGTAAGTTAGGCCAAACACAAACAATACAAAAATTTGCGCCTAATGTTCTAAATGTTGGTTGGTAAAAGATATTTAAAAATGTATTTAATTTACTTACTTGATTCAAAATACTTTTATTTCAATTACACTCGATAAAATGGCATAAAAAAATCTGTTTTATTCATTAACATTTTTTATTGCGTCTCCGGGCTTTTTTATGGTCAATACTTACAAACTACAGAAGAATATAATTGCATATTCAATAAAAGAGCATTAATTAGTTCCTATTGTCGCAAATTGTGTTTTTAAAGAAATGTATGTTATTTTTTTTGAGCATGAGTCAACTTACAACGAACATTGCACTCATATTTTCGTCTGTGTTGGTCGATAATTGGCGCCATCTTTCTAATCTAACTAAGACGGTTTCCGTACCTCAACGCCTCAAACAACCTTAACCTTATTGTTAATACCGGTGGGCCGCGCGGAGGAGGTATTATTTCGAATTCATACTTTTTAGTTTTTGTTCACGTAAGAGCCACGCGGGGGTCGCGTCGTTCTAAATTCAAAATCACAAACGCTGTCATTATAAGGTTACACATTGTAAGGAAAATATTTCATGAAATTTATGTTTTCAGAGATAAATATTAATCATAATAAAAAGTATCCTATTAACCATCTTTGGATGTTCAGCTATTCCTGTACCAAAATTGGTAACTTTTTATTCAGCTGTTTCGGCGTTATTAGAGGACAAAGGTTTTTTTGAAAACAGATGGCGCCAGGTTGGCACGGCGACGCGTGTCCATCCATACAAAACAACTATCCGGCTGCATCACGCTATCGAGATTTTTCCTGAAATCATGACCTCCCTCCATAGAAACTTTATTTTCAATACAAATTTAGGATTTTATAATAGTATAGATAACGTCTTGTATTTTGTTTATTAAAAAAATGTCAGGAAATTTATGAAATGTTTGTTTTACTTTAATTTCATTTATGTGCAATAAATTATCCTATAAAAATAAATTGAAGATTATACCTAATACCATATCTTTTTTTTATTCAATTTTTGGTTATCAAATCATAATTATCATGTTGGATATCACTACTTGCGAAGTCGGCCGAGGTTGGGCGAATATTATAGTGTAGAAGGGCACTTCGCTGCGGAAACCCATACTTCGGCTAGTAGAGGATCCCGATATAGAACGACCTTCACCGAGATGTTTATTTGATGAAATGTATTTTATATTTAATTTAATATGTCAATAAATATATTGCATATGGGTTGCCTAACAAATTTTAGTCCAGGGTATGTTTTGTTAAAAAAAAAAAAAACATTTCACCGGTTTGATTATTAGATAAATTCATAATAAAATAATCTTAATTTTATTTAATTTCAATTCAATAATCAGACCGTTGCAAAATGCTAGTAGGTATAGATTTACCTGTATACCTGGCTACCCGATAGTTGTGACGGGAAAAGAATAGGCAACCTAACGTTTGCATATTCTATGGGCTTCATACTTTCGATTGGTATAGAATTTATCTAATATTAATCACACCGGTGAAATGTTTTAAAAAATTATTTCAATTATTAATTAAACATACCCTGGACTAAAATTTGTTAGGCAACCCATATGCAATATATTTATTGACATATTAAATTAAATATAAAGTACATTTCATCAAATAAACATCTCGGTGAAGGTCGTTCTATATCGGGATCTTAGACTAGGCCAGCTTCAGTGAACTACGCGAGTAGTGTAGTACTAGAGTTAGATTTATAAGGCAATCTGTGGCAGAACCCGATTAAGCCAAGACACATTTAATTGGTAAATCAATATTCGGCCGGTAACGGATGCCGTCAATCCCGTCCCAAGTTAGTGCAATTCGGCAAATTAGACAGACGGACATGTATAATGCGCCATTTGCATACCTAACTCTGCCCGAATATCTCATGAGGCAAACCTGATTTATTTCAGCTTGTAGTGTCGGTATCTCACGCAGCTAACCTAGTTTAGGATATTTGATGATAAAACTATATCTATGTGTACTGTATACAATTCTTAAGGCTCTATATCCATTCAAGTATGTTAAATGTTTTAGACATTTTTCTATATGTTCAAACATGTACACTACTCTTTAACATATTATCAACTAGCTTTTGCCCGCGACTACGTACGCGTGGAACTTGATAAAAGAGATTATTAAAAGCGCCTAAGCAAATGTAAGAGCAATTGTGCTTTTGGTCTAATAATTACATTTCCTACAGGGTCACCGCACCCCAACAGAAATATTACTCACTTTTCAATCTTTTTAGGTAAAATAATGTGTTCGCTGTGACTCTAGTTCGTACCGGTCGCTGGAAGAAATGAGTTCTTGAGTGGCGTCCACACACCGAAGGACACAGCGTGGTTCGACCGCCACAAGATGGACTGATGACAAATGGTGAAAGTAACTGGATTCACTTTAGAGCAAACTAGGAGTAGACGCCTTTAAATTTACTCTATTGACGAATGTTAAAGTAATTGAGTGCACAATCTTAACACGCTACCGAATGTTATATAAATATATTTAAATTATAATTTATAATCATTATTTTGACATGTAAAACAATGTTTTATCATCATTAAAGGATGAATCATTCCGCGGGATACAGATGACGCAGGACCAGTATTATCGGCGTTTTTGATGAAAGCTTATGACCAGCAGTGGACTTCTTTTGGCTGCTGATGATGACAGTAAAAGTTATGGGGAATCTTTAATAATCTGAATTATTTTGAATTGTTCCAGGTGGTGAGGGCCAAGAGCACGGGCCCGTGTTCCTAATGGAACCGCCACCACGGCTGGTGTTCGCCAACAGCACTGGTGCCCAGGTATCCTGCGCCGCGCATGGCTTCCCACCGCCACAATTGGCGTGGCAGCTGCCTGATGGCGCACCGCTCGACGACGTGCCGGGCCTTCGGTAAGTCCTAAACTCCTAACAATCCTAACAATCCTAAACTCATAAACGGAATCGCGGCTCTAAGTCTGGCGAGAGACTTTGCCTCCTTGTGTGTGTTATACCGTCTGCATAATGGGATGTGTTCTGAGGAATTATTTGACATCATGCCCACGGCTACTTTCTACCATCACACTGCTCGCCATGGCAGGGTGCATCGGCAGGGTGTTTATCCTCACACACTGGACACTAAATGGACGAGAACTGTGCGGTTCCAGAGGAATCTCCTACCGCGAACGCTCCGCATGTGGAAAGAGCTCCCTGCCGAGGTCTCCCCCGGGGGCTACAGTTTGCGGTTCTTCAAGAGAGTAGCTTCTTGAAGGGTCGTAAATAGCTTCTTAAAGGGTCGACAATGCGCGTGTGATGCCCCTGGCGTCGCAAGCGTCCATAGGCGGCGGTAACTGCCAACATCAGGTGGGCCGCATGCCTATTTGCCACCGTCATTATAAAAAAAAAGTCCATATTGAATATAATAAACAGCCCAAAAACATAAATATATAATCGTGATCGCGGACAGATTGAAGACGATGGTTCGTTATGTATAGATTTTTAAGGAGGCCTTTCCAATAATCGACTGATCGAACTACAGTGTTCGTCCTGATCAGCTCTCCTGATGATGAATCGCGAACCAATTCGAAACATATCGAGAGAGATATATGACTACTACGAATCGAGTCCCCTTTCGTATGTATTTGAATATTTCTGATCCTCACGGGAGTTTATAATATTATGTACCCTGAATAATTAATAGTTATTAGAGTAGGTAAAACAATCTATGATCGGTTGTAATTTTACATTTTGTTGCCTCTGTTTTGCTATATTTTACACATTAATGCTGCAATAAGTAGCTTTCATGCGCTAACAAATACGTGACTAGAACAATGAATATTGTACCTATTTTATGAAATTGTATGAAAGCAGACAGGTACAAAGCCACAGTGCATGCACGTAGTTTAAACTAACGTTGCTTGAACAAGGTTTCTGTGTACGCCAAGTTGTCCTCCATTCATAGCCTTTAGCCTTAAAAGGCTGGTTTATGTACGCTTTAAAGTCCTTTTGTTTTTGATAGAGTGACTGCGCTATACAATATTTTAGACTTAACTCCTAAAGATATATCTAATCTAAGGTTTGTGTGATACCAATTATCATCCTTACCCATGTTTTGTTAGATTTTACCTATTGTTTTGAATTCAATTATAGATACTTACCTACACAGTCAAATTAATTATAAATGTAAATGTGTAATTGTGTGCATATAATTTGGAATTTTTCGCTCTTTTTTCAGTTGTTTACTTGTAGCTCGAAAACGGCACGTCCGACTGAAAATGTTTTTCCATTAAATATTAAAGAGGGTTAAAACGATTTTCAGCTCACTGGAAATTAATTCCTCAAAATGCTTTTTATTTATTGATTGACCTAAATTAGCTAGCTTAGTTTATAATCTCCAAAACTGGAACAAAAGCAGTTCCGGGGAAGTCTCGGCGTTGCATTGATGTGAAATGTGCGTGTATAGTAGGAATTATTTTTTGAAGCCGAATTCACTTTGCTTTGTTCTAAGAAACAATGGGATCCAATGGCATTATGAAGTGCAGTTGCAAACTCCTACTTTGAAAGGAAAACTGTCACTAATGCTCTTTGTGATCGCAGTTCATAATGGAAACCACCATTGGGTCCCATTGTGTGTTAAAAGAAAGCGAAGTGAATTCGGAATTAAAAAAGGATTCCCACTAAATAAATAAATAATAAATAAATATCGGGCTACCTCACACAAATCTATCTAGTTCCACAGTAAGCTCTAGTAGGCTTGTGTTATGGATACTAGACGACGATAAACATACTTATTTATATAGATAAATACATACTTAAATACAAATAACATCCTTGACCCAGGCACATATATTCGAGTACATCACACAAATATTTGCCCTTGCCGGGATTTGAACCCAGGACCGTCGGCTCAGTAGGCAGTTGCTTAACCACTGCGCCAACCGCGTCCTACATGTATATTAGACGTGTGCGCCGCGCCGATCGGCGTGAAATCGGCATGGCCTTGTGTACTTTGTATTTTTGCGCAACAAATAATGTAACCTGTACTTTAGATAAAGTACAGGTTACTTTATATAAAGTACAGGGAACATTATTTATATGCGCATAAATACAAAGTACACAAAGGCCACGCCGATTTCACGCCGCGGCGGCGTACACTGCGGCGTCGGTACAAAACCAGCGCGGCGCACACATCTTTGTATATATCTCCAATAAGAATGCGTTATTATAATGCCGCGTCGAAAAAAAAAATATAGAAAAACTTTCTAACAATACCTATTATAAAAATACAAGCACAATACAATTTATTCAGAAAACAAGGAAAATATCTCCGGGCCGATACTTCCTCGAACGCCGAGCATACTGAATAAGTAATCCAAAATTCGAATTGACATTCGCCACGCTTTGAAAAACAACCCGCGCCGTACATTTATAAATATTTGGGCTCAGGTGCTGAACGCTCTTTATTAAGGAGATACGCTACGTGCCTCGTGGCTGACATATTGCGTTTGACGCTGATACAGAATTTGGTTATGTGTTGCTGAATTCCAAATAGGTAGTTACTTGCAATTTTGCGTGGGTTTCACCTGGGATTTTCGTATCATGGCAATAAAGGGAAAAAGGATTACGATGCGAAACGAGTTATTGACCGAGCGAGCGAAACGTCTCTATTTCAGCTTGGCCCAAAATGATTTCTTATGTTCGTTTGACCGGGTTTCCGGCTGGTGTCGCCTACAGGTTGCATTTCTCAACTGGTACTTTGAAAGGTTGGTGAGTAGCCTGGATATTATATAGATACATTTTTATTTCGACAGTTTTTCGAATATTTACATAATGGCGGAGATAAGGTGCTGAAAACATAAAAAAAAAATTGGGCAAGTGCGAGTCCGACTCGCACATGAAGGGTTCCGTACTATAATCTATAACAAGTTTGTTGTATGGGAGCCCCCCTTAAATATTTATTTTATTTTATTTTTAGTATTTGTTGTTATAGCGGCAATACAAATACATCATCTGTGAAAATTTCACCTGTCTAGCTATCACCGTTCTTGAGATACAGCCTGGTGACAGACGGACGGACGGACAGACGGACGGACAGCGAAGTCTCAGTAATAGGGTCCCATTTTTACCCTTTGGGTACGGAACCCTAAAAAGTATTTTCGATTTTTAAACAGACTACACCGAGGTCTACTGGTCAATATACAAACTAATCGAAAAATTCGGAATTGCGTGCCCAATATCTAATAACATATGGCAGACATATTCATTTTACAGATCTGGCGTAAATTTCTTTTGTGCCATTTCGCATCCCTCGAATGTATCCTTGATAATTTGGATTACACTTAAAACTACACAAGGTTGTAAATACTATTTCGCTCCAAATAACATCATAAGGACGATATAGTATTACATAAATAATTATGCAAAATTGTGTTTAAACCGCTTGTTACGACGGAAGTTGAAGGTTAATAATACATAATATTTATGATCACAATAGAGGGCTACGGAAATCAAAATACCTATTTAAACTTAACATTCTTGAATCTGATAAAAAAGCACCCAGATCACATTTAATGAAGTCTGTAAAAAACAGTTAAGAATTGTTAAATTTGACGGCTTTTCTACCTACATTATACTTTTTGCTCAGCTGTGGAAAGCCCCCTCAGGGTCGCCGAGTAAGAACTATCTATGCATTTTGTTACCGTTTTTTTATACATTAAAACGCAAACGAGCTCGCGACTACGTTTCTATCTTGAATTCGCGACTACGCGTTAAAAATGGTTGAACCCCTAAGCCGTGGAAAACCACCACGGGGCCGCTCCAAGGCGAGGGGTTAAACTTGATTATTATTCTACTATAATATTCATACAGTTAATTTCGAGGAGCTAAAAAAGTAGGTAGTAATTGTGGTGTCCTCCACAAATGATTTGGAATTAAACACAGATATATATTTGAGTATACACCGCAGCTTGGGGTGCAACGTCCGTCCGGCGTGAAACCAGATAACGGAATGCTAGAGGGGCGCCTCACCCGCCTACCCGCATACACGTTTATTTATATATATACAAATCTATAAATCCAAGATACCACATTAATCTCATTGGTAATGTAAAAAAAAAAAACTAAATGTAATCACGATTGAAACCTACTCGTATCGCCAAAAAAACTTAAACCCATTCCAAATCGCGTTACAAAACTTACAAACGTCTAACTTAAATAACTGCTTATGCATTCTGTCTTCAAATCCTCGACACGCCCAGGATTGAAACTTACAAATTGTAAAAAGTTATCAAACAGCGGCGTATAAGCGATGGGCGCATGGAATATGGAACAGCTGTTTTGAATACGGTGTATCGAGAGCCTGTAATTGTGGGGCAAAGTCCAGTGCTTGCAAAGTGGTGTTGTGCATTTGGAATCTAGTAGAGACATTTCAACCGACTTCAAAAAAGAGGAGGTTCTCAATTTGACTAATTTTTTTTTGTTTCGTAGATTGATATATCGCTTTTAGACATCAACAAAAAACTGAATATATGCCCATTTCGCTCATCGAAAACGATTGTTTATTTTGTGTAAAAGTGTTTTTAGCTCTCTAAAGCAAACAACATTATCTTCTCCTTTAGTCGTGACGTGAAACATTGCGCCATGGAAACCTAGTAGTAGCAGAAAGTTGCAATGACATGCCAACGTATTGAACCGGTTGAAGTTATCAAACAGTGGCGTATGGACGATGAACGCATGGAATATGGAACAGCTGCTTTGAATAGACGGTGTATCGGGCTAGTAATTACGGGGCCGAGTCCAGTGCTTTATGAATTTGTGTATTGAGCGTCCGGTTTTGGAAACTACCCACGTAGCACTCAAGCTGTATAAGAGCTTAAAATACCTACAGCCCTTATGGCTCCTTATCCGTTCATAAATGCTGATTGTTTTAGACATTGTTCTCTGTGATCAGACATGTTTCTGTACATATTATCAATGTTACTACTTAGAACAGCTAGGGCAATATTGCAATTTATTGGTATATATTTGAAACCTGCAGTTTGAAATTTGCATTTTTTTTTTTTTTACATAGACAACTACCGTGGGTCTCAAACATCTAAAAATACATAAACCCGTTTATGTATTTTGATAATTTTTGTTTCAAAAACCACTCGACATTGACCAAATTCACGCAGAAAACTGTTTTATTTTCAACTTATTATTGACTGCACGCAGTGAAAGCGTGAAATAGCTATGTTACTATCTAGAACTCGGGGAAATGTGTAATGAACTTCAAAAAGTTGGTTGAAATTATCAATAGGTAAGTCGTAATAAGAAAAAAAGAACTATAAAAAATGTGTAAAGCCTCATATACGAGTTATTTCAGCTGTACAAGGGCTCTTATACAGCATATTATGTGCTACTTGGGTAGTGGACTCTAATATTCTGAAGTGAACAAAAATGCGCATCGTGGTGTCGTTGCGACGACGACGTGTTACGTTGTATTTTCGTGACGTGAAATCTAAGTACCTATTGCGACGTCAGTATTCACGAACAATCTTCGTGCGACAAATGGTCAGGTTGCAGCAACGTGATATTAATAACTTTTTTTAGACTAATAAGAAATTGGGTTAATAGTGCAACCAATTTTTCTGTAAAACGGTGGTTAGGAAATATGAGTTATGCTAAAATTTCATAAGATTGTCAGTGTCTCTGCGTTAGAGTGCTCTGTGTGTGACGATTGTGGCAACATCCTTCAGTTCACAAAAAAGTTCACCGCGCATATTGATTTTCCAAATTCAACTTGACAGTTTGTCGCAATCACAATTATGGCCGACAAAACGTGCCGTAGAATTGTGTAATGGTCCTGGGGGCAATTTACTTATTTATTACATTATTAAAATAAAAGTTGTACTTGGTATTACAGTAATAACTAATACCAAGTTACTGGAAACTAACAAACAACGTATAGAGAACTTTAAAACTAGTTGTATTGAGGCGGCGAATCATAAATACATACCTAAGTATGCGTAATGTTACATGGAGGTGTTTTGAATTTGTAGTTTTGGAAAAGTTTACGTCTAAGAACTTCTTTACCTACCCAACGACCGCACGGAAATCTGATGTTAACGTTCTTTCTGATGCATAACTTAATGAACTTTGTTTGCATGGCAACTCGTTCAATATCGTACGAGCATATTTCCTCAACTAGGCCCGGGTAACTTTTAATCCGGTAACTTCCAATCCGGTAACTTTCAATCCGGTAACCTTTCAATCCGGTTTTATTTTGTGTAGAAAATTGGGATCAATATCCGAATTATTTGAATCTTCCGGATTGCAAACTCCAGTCTGACGTGCAAATCCATACCTTCAGGATAAATCCCGTTGGATACCTACTTATAAAACATACTATACTATACTCCATCCGGATAGGGCTTTAACTAAATGTAAACAAACCATAAATCAGGTGCTTTATCAGGCCGACATTGGTTGGTCAATTTTGTATTTATTATATTACTTTAATAAAAAATATAATATTTATTTTGCCTTAATATATCAAGTTATAGAATAATCAATACGATACCCAATCAAGACTATGAAATTATTCCCTAAGTAGGTACATTAACTTAATAATAATTTCAATATGCCACCAAATATTTTACAAATTGTGCACAATAAAGAACCTAAAAACCTAGGAATCCGGAACCTTTTTTCAAATAACTTGACACTTCTCGTGTATTCGTTTTTGCATGCTATACTAGTCGGGATTTTCGCTTGCGTTAGTTTTCTTGTTAATTACCCGACTACGGCAAAGCCAAAAGGAAGGGTTATAAGTTTAGCAGTCTATGTATGTATGTATGTATATTTATATGTAAGTGTGTTCCAGCATAGCGCGAAAACTACTCAACCGATTTTAGTGATCGAGGTGTCTATCAATTCGTTATTACAGTCCGGGTGACATAGGCTACATTTTTAACAGACTTCAAAAAAGGAGGACGAGTGAGAGCAAAAATTCTACAGAAAAAAAATAAAAAAATCAACAGATGTCAAAAATTATTTTTTTTGTTGGAAAGTTAACACTTCAGTTATTATCTCTTAGAAATATGGTAAATTTCTGATGATGGAATCCATCAGAAATCGACGGAACTCTGCAAATATAAAAGTAACAAGTACAATTTCTTTATTATTTTCTGAAGTGATTCAGGTATCTGTTGTCAGAAAGCATAATGTGACCAAGTGGAACTGATGCAGAAGACCACGAAAGGTGATTGGAACTATATGTTTGTATTCAAGTATGCTCTAGCAGAGCGCTTACACTACTTAACCGATTTTGATCTATAATTTGTTATAACGGTTTACATTGCGTGGGCCATATTTTTAACCGACTTCAAAAAGTGATGGTGTGGTTGAGTATACTGCTTACAATAAAACCGATTTCAGTCATTACTTTCACCCGAATAAGGCACAGCCTTAGTAAAGTAACTAATACTTTATTTATATTATTCAAATATCTTACATGATTTGATGACGCGTAACGTACTAAACCAATTTGATGAAAGAGGTACCAACAGAATAGTAATAACGAAACCAAATACTATTATGATAAGAACATGGAAAACGTAGGAAAACCATCATAAGAAGACTAGCAGCTCCAGACTCCAACGGCAAAAAAGGAGCAAATCTTATAAAACTATTGAGTCTACGGAGGCAATGGTGACCTAAAACATGGGGGGCTCGGGGGGCGGAGCCCCCCGTCATAAATAACTACAACGTTCTAAAACGGCAACAACGAAGCAAATCTTATGAAACTTTTGAGTCTACGGAGGCAATGGTGACATAAAACATGGGGGGCTCGGGGGGCGGAGCCCCCCGCCTTAAAAAATACAATATGTTAAAACGGCGACAACGAAGCAAATCTTATGAAACTTTTGAGTCTACGGAGGCCATGGTGTCATAAAACATGGGGGGCTCGGGGGGCGGAGGCCCCCGCCATAAAAAACTACAACGATCTAAAACGGCAACAAGGAAGCAAATCTTATGAAACTTTTGAGTGTACGGAGGCAATGGCGACATAAAACATGGGGGGCTCGGGGGGCGGAGCCCCCCGCCATAAAAAAACTACAACGTTCTAAAACGGCAACAACGAAGCAAATCTTATGAAACTTTTGAGTCTACGGAGGCAATGGTGACACAAAACGTGGGGGGCTCGGGGGACAGAGCCCCCCGCCTTAAAAAATACAACATTTTAAAACGGCAACAAGGAAACAAATGTTATAAAAGTTTTGAGTCTACGCAGGCAATGGTAGCATCAAACATGGGGGGCTCGGGGGGCGGAGCCCCCCGCCATAAAAACTACAACGTTCTAAAACGGCAACAAGGAAGCAAATCTTATAAAACTTTTGAGTCTACGGAGGCAATGGTGACAAAATATGGGAGGCTCGGGGGGCGGAGCCCTCCGCCTTAAAAATACAACATTTTAAAACGGCAACAAGGAAACAAATCTTATAAAACTTTTGAGTCTACGCAGGCAAAGGTAACATTAAACAAGGGGGGTTCGGGGGGCGGAGCCCCCCGTCATAAAAACTACAACGTTCTAAAACGGCAACAAGGAAGCAAATCTTATAAAACTTTTGAGTCTACGGAGGCAATGGTTACACAAAATATGGGAGGCTCGGGGGGCGGAGCCCCCCGCCTTAAAAATACAACATTTTAAAACTGCAATAAGGAAACAAATCTTATAAAACTTTTGAGTCTACGTAGGCGACGTAAAACACGGGGGATTTATAAAAAATTGGGCAAGTGCGAGCCCGACTCGCGCATGTAGGGTTCCGTACCTATACATATATATGATCTATAACAAGTTTGTTGTATGGGAGCCCCCCTTAAATATTTATTTTATTTTATTTTTAGTATTTGTTGTTATAGCGGCAATAGAAATACATCATCTGTGAAAATTTCAACTGTCTAGCTATCACCGTTGTTGAGATACAGCCTGGTGACAGACGGACGGACGGACGGACGGACGGACGGACGGCGAAGTCTCAGTAATAGGGTCCCGTTTTTACCCTTTGGGTACGGAACCCTAAAAACAACGTTCTAAAACGGCAACAAGAAAGCAGATCTTATGAAATTTTAGAGTTAACGGAGGAGATGGTGACATAAAACATGGGACGGGTATGGGGGTCGCACCTAAACTTTTCAGTTAAACTAAGAGTTGGGGATAGAGGAGATGGGCGGTGGAACCCCCGCAATAAAAAGAATACGTTATCCTTAAACGGATACAAAGTAGCAGATCTTATGAAACTTTTGTGGTAACGGAGGAGATGGTGACATAAAAGATTGTAGTGATATATATGGATTTCCAAATAGTTTTTTCTGTTTTTCTTTTTAAATTGCTGAAAATCATGTGTCGTCAAATGTAAATAATTGTCGTTAAGAAGTGATTATATTTAATATTTAGATATTGTGGCATTGAAAAAAATATACAAACGAATAATCTCTTTTTGCGTAAAAATATTAGAGGTGTATGAAATTGTTGTTTTTTATCGTTTGTTCTCCATCATAAAGTTTCAGTCGTCTACAGGTCCACAATACGATAGAGGCACTGGTTGGTGTCGATAGCTGAAATTCGACGTTGGTATTCAACGTTTGCGTATAAATTATTCTTAGTTTTGCCCGACTATGGTACTCGTAAAGTCATAGGGAAAAGTATTAAGTAATGTATTTATGTATGTTCCACAATAGCGCTTAAACTACTCGACAGATTTTGATTACTGAGTATATTTTATCAGACTTCAAAGGAGGATGTAGCTATACAGCGACATTTTTTTAACTTACATATGCATTTATTTATTCTTTACTGCATCATATTATGTAAAAACTGCAAATATTGAAATAAAATAAAAGGTTAAAAACTTTAAACCCGACTACGGAGAAACGAACTAAAAAGTTAAAAACAAGGTAGAAAAATCGGGTATCATCGCCTTATTCCACAAGATAAGACATTTGACATGTATAATGTTCTTGTATATTTTTTTCTACTGAAATCTTCTGTTAGTTAACAACAATAACATTATAATTTAATTCAAATGCCGTAGTCGTGCGTTGTCGACTATTAAAAAAACTGCAACTATTCAACGAAATTTCCGTATTTTTAGTTAGATCGCCATCATCATCAAACTCTTCTTAATATCAATATGATAACGATGTGTAGCCGTGTAATAATGCTGTGCGTCCGTTTTATTCTCGACAACTAGACACTATAGGTAGGTTTTTTTGCTACACAAAATTACATGTTCTTAAAAAAACTAAGAACACTAAATAAAATAAATTCTGCTGCTACGGCTACTATATATTATTATATAAGCGGTTTAATTCGTGTATGATATATGCATGTTTGCTCTTTTACTGTTTGGAGATATGTAAAAGGAAGATTGTATCGTGGGTACTTAGTTAATGCCACAACGCACGACTACGGCATTTGAATTAGATTATAATGTTATTGCTGTTACCTAACAGAAGATTTCAGTAGAAAAAAATATACAAGAACATTTTACATGTCGAATGTCTTATCTTGTGGAATAAGGCGATGATACCCGATTTTTCTACCTTGTTTTTAACTTTTTAGTTCGTTTCTCCGTAGTCGGGTTTAAAGTTTTTAACCTTTTATTTTATTTGTTTTGTTATTGATCATATTATTATTTCATTCGTTCTGTTTATAATTAGTGTTATCAATTAGTGGTTATTATTGTGTTAGTTATTGTTTTTCTGCTGAAAAGGAACGGTTCATTATTAATGTTGATGAACTCTTTAACATACTATTTTTAGAAATAACATAACGTGTATTTAACATACCTAGCTGCGTTAGTGTTTGTGAGCAGAGCAGTACAGAAAAAATACATTTAAAATATTGAATGTATATTCATACATAACATCTGTGTATTCATTTATTTTACGTCTTGGCAAAGGCCATTTAATTATTTTTCTGCTATGTCGAACCTTGATCAGAGTCTGACTACCAAAAGAATAATCGAAATGAAGAATTAAAATTTAACAATTGATAAAATGTTGAGTACACCTGAATATGTCAACTTTGACAGCCAATGTTTGTTTACATTTAGTTAAAGCCCTATCCGGATGGAGTATAAAGCATATCACACTATGTCTATGTTTGTTACTTCTTCACGCTTAAACGGCTAAAGTCTAGCCCAATTTGGATAGATTTTGGTTTTAATTTTTATCCCGATAAAATGTAGTGTTTCCGTGGGATAGTGGATAACACCGCGTGGCGCAAATGGTTGATTTATATTTCCACGATGTTTACCAAGTATAAATGCGAGGGGCTAACGAGAACACGATTTCTTACAATAGCAGAGAATGCTGAAGTTATTATTCCTACATTTTTGCGGTTCTGCTGCGCTTGATAACTTTTTATACAGCGCATAGAATATGGATCAGCAGTTCCTTTGTGTGGACGCATCGCGAGCTCTCTAATTAGAACGACAGAGCACGATGTACAGTCGGAAGCGTGTCGAAGATTTTAGTGCAACAGGGCTAGCATATCTTGTGCCGCGACTTCGCTTGTCGCGTGACCCAGCATCACCTGTCTTGCTCACACAGTATGGAAAGTAAAGTGACAGGTAGCATTTGCCGCGTGACAAAGAGTCGCGCGTCACAGTTATGCTAGACATACTGGTCATCTAAGTGTCGATATGGAATAAAAAAATCTAGTAGGTATTAAAATGTTTGCTGAATATGTCGTTGAAACCGGTGCATTTCATTTTGACCGTTTCGATCAAGCGAGGTTCTTGGTACATATAAGAAACGTTTAACAAAGCAAGGTACGTGAAGCTATCGTAATTGGACGGCACTAGAATTTCTGATATTGAAGTGCCGGACAGAGAAGTTGGAAGGATGCAAGGACCCCCCCTCTCCCCACCCCGGCGGCAATCCCTGATAAAGCACTCCATGCGAGTTCGAAACATGTCGGGTCGTTCTTCATAATTACGCTAAAACATTTATTAAATTACGGGAATCAATTTATAGATCAATCCAATCACATATTATTGTAATTTTGTGCAGAAAATGGTATGTAATGCCTTTTCATGACTTTATGTAAGACAAGAATCTCCAAACATCACGTTCGAAACGTCGTGGTAATTAAATAACCACTTTTGAACGCGTCCTGTTTTGTTATAATAATGTGTGAAAATCATGGATCTCTGAATCTATTTTCTCTCTCAACTTAAGAGATTAAGTCAAAAATTTCATAGTCTTACTTAAATCTTGATTGTGTTTATCGAAATGCATTTTGTATGACCGTTTGAAATACTTACTGCGCTAACCATTCATTTGATTATCTCAACCAGTAAATCATTTCCGAATTCATTAAATATTTGGTAGTATAATTCATACTTTTGTTTTCAGATCAAAATTGTCTACGTCAAGCCAAAATCGAATATTATGCTTTTTTTTAAACACAAAAATAGAATAACCAACTTCGCTTAGATTATCCGCCAACTGTACAAAACTGATATTGAAGTTTTGCACACCCTATCATCATCGGATGATTTATATGCAAAGTTCTCATTCTCGCCTACAAAGAAGCGTGTTGCATAATTTTAATCTAATTATGCATTTCCCTATCTGTATGTAATACCGTGTGTGTATGTATGATATAATGTATGAAAATATCGCACTATTTAAAAAACTACAACGTATTTTATACTCAAAAATAATTGTCTGTGTTTGAAAAGACTTATTCCGCCAGTTATTATAAAAAAAATATTTATAAAAAATAGATAAACTCAAAAAATTACATAATTGCGACAGATTTTAACTCATCGTGCATTGGACTAATTTTCAGATCATCGATTCGTAAGTAATGAATGCTGAACTCCTGACTATGTTCCTGGCTAATTTTGAATATTGTATTTAGGGTCGCAGCTCAGCCTGCATGCAGGTTCGATTTTCGCTTAGCAAGCTACATTTTTCTTTCATGATTAACCTTTGGGTTTATATTTATTTTATAGTGTATCGTTTTAGTGGATTTAAAAGACCGGCAATGTGCGAGTCAAACTAGCGCATGAAAAGGTTCTGTGCCACGTGGCACAAAACCGCCAGTCACAGTCCCTGACCTCTTAGATTGGGGAAATCCAATCGAGACCAATCGAATGAGAATGGGTGTCGAATGAGAATCGGAGAGGGTCATATCTTGATCGCATAAGGACCAGAGAGACAGGTATAAAACTCGAAAAATTCTGTCAGCTAAACAATCACCATATCCTCACTTACAGAAGTTTATTTTATGTTTGTTGCTTACTATAGTAGTTGGTTGATAAAACGCCAGTTACGCAAAGAACGACCTACCCACTGGCCAACTCTACTGCCACACGTGCAAAAGAGAGTTTAAAACTAAATTTGGCTTAGCTAGCGATATTATTATTATTAGCAGAGCCCACAAAAGACGAAGTCCATAGTTCTTGCATTGGGTCGCCATCCTCGAAATCGATGAGGAGGACTATATATATATAAATAGTTAGTCTATATTGTCATTTAAATAATTACGGTCATATGGTCAAATGACCGATTTAAGAGTTTATGAAAATACCACCATCGAAAATCAGGTAGCGGCTTGTGATGCCCTTTCAACGCTATTCGTTGTATTTTGTGTGCGTTATGTAAGACTGTTCAATTTACTAAGCGGACACTTAAAAATAGCATAGCAATATTTATTTTTTTGGCAATATACTTTTATTTGGCTAAATGTTTTTAAAACGAAAACACAGAATAATATTTAATATAGAAAAAAAAAAATTAATTACATCGGTAAAATTTCAGGACTTTTATCCGGATATGACGCGTAAGTGCTTGCACATCACTTTTTGTTACTTTTCGGCAAGCTGCAAACCACATTCGTTTGAATTCATCCAGTGATTTAGCTTCTCGGCCATCCTTTTTTAAGTGCCTCTTCGCAATGGTCCAGTACCGCTCGATAGGACAGAGCTCCGGGCAATTTGGTGGATTGAATTATTTTTGAACAAATTCAATGTTTTTTGATTTTAGTAGCTCCACTGTCGTACCAGCATAGTGGGCACTTGCCAAGTTAGGCCAAAACAAAGGCGGGGTGTTATGCTTCCGATAGATGGCAAGTAGTTGTTTTTGAATGCATTATTTTCTGTTAATTTCGCCACCAATGGTTCCTGTTGCAAATTAGGATGCACTTTTAAGGCCACAAGAACAGATTGCCTGCCAAACAAGGACTTTCTTCCCGAATTTATCAATTTTTATGGGTTTCTCCACATCTGGCACATGCTGTCCAACGACGGCATTGTAGTACTGGGGTCCCGGTAATGTACTACAGTCCAATTTGACTTACATTTCGTCGTTCATTAAAATGCAACGAGATTTATCCTTTAGTAAGATGTTATACAGTTTTCCGCGTCTTTTTTTTGACCGTGACTTCTGATCTGCACTTCTCTTCAGCATTTTTTGCTTTTTATAGGTCCGTATATTATTCCTCTTTTTTATATTTTGAGCAGTCTTTACGCTTACGCTTGCTTTTTTAGCAATTTCGCGAACTGATAGATAATTTCGCGATTTTAGCAGCCGCATGACTTTTTCGTCGGCTTGAGGATTTGCCGGACCGCTTCTATGCCTAGATTTCGGTAAATCTTCAAGCGTATGGTACTTTACAAATTTTTTAATGATTTGGAATACCTCGCATTTTGAACTCTTGTGCATATTTGCGATTTTTCGCAGAGAACACTGCCCGGTACACCACGTGTGCACAATTGATTTGCGATCTTCCAAATTAATACGCTCCATTGTGAAAAATAATTGACACTGGAAGACCAAATATGTAGCAATTGACGTTGATAGCTTATCTAATGTCCTCGCCGTTAATTGTTTATCAATCGTTTTTAAATCAGAAGTTTCAATGAGGTTTTAGAGTGTCCGCTTAGTAAATTGAACAGTCCTATTTTTCTTTTTCATACTTCAAATAAATGTTTTTCTCTCTCATGCGCTCATGTGAAACTAGCTTCAGTACATTGCATTACTAGTTCGTCTCGTCGTGACATATCCGGATAGTCAGAGCTAACTAAATAGCCCAGCGACGCATGCCAAAGGTGCTCGACCGAACGTTCAGCTGCCATTCGGCGGAACACCTTATAGTCCAAGATCTGACCCGACACTAGTGTAACCTCACGACTTAATTTTATAATATATATGTAGGTATTGGCATTTATATATACATAGGTTTATCATCAGGTAAAGATAAAAACAAAATGATAGGCTTTTCACCCAAACTACCCTATTTATATACTTACTGTCGGCGCCCAGTCATTAATGAGTACCCTAAATGCCCTAAATGCTAATTGATATAAAAATGAACGATTTTACTTAAAATGGATCTGATTAGATTATTGCCATATGAAAGCTGTTTGTAGCGCCACTATCCCTGGGCCGGACCGACGCTTGCTAGGCTATACGAGGTGCAGAAACACAATGAGGGATTGTCGCTGTCGGGCGGGATCTTATACTATTGCGAGCTGCCATTCGCCGGGACACCTTATTCCAGGAACCCGTTTATCGTCGGTGCCTGATTCTGGGGACGTGGTCTGCGTGCCAAGTGAGGCTTCGAGTAAGTTTTTTGGCTTAACTTGAACTAGTTTCGATATCGAGAACGGCTGGTGCAGATTGCATTTCCTTGTATATAGATTAGATGTGAAGTAACAATTGAAGAGAAATTCTTGGGGTGAATTTTAATCAAAAAACTACTCTAAACTTTGCAATATTTTGGTGATGCATTTACAAATTGCTGGCAAACTTTTACCGCTCGCGCGTTTGACTTACCAATTGAGACAAAGTTTCGGAAAAAAGGAGACGGTTTGTACCTATTGATGTAATGTTGCCTGATTACTCCAACTAGGTTGGGCGTATTTGGAATATATATTTTTTAAAGAGTTTTCCTTCTTTTTTTATGTACAATTCAAATGATATTAGAGGCATTTTCGAAACGTACATAGTTAAGGGCTTTACTAATTAAAACAAAACTTAATTGATTCCTTTGTGTTACGATAGTTACCCATAGGTACCTAATATTTTGTATGAGTAACTTTCGTAACTAAAAAAAAGCGATCGTCATTTTGTTTTTATTAAGCTTCTTTTTTATTAACTCGTTTAGTTGCTCACGCTAAGCATTATAATTTAAGCTATTATAAACTAGTTAAAGTAGGCATAAATAGACGTTAATGTATATATTAGTTTAGATTTAAGACTTATGTAACACCTACAGAGCGTCATCGTCACCTAAGTGACAAAGCTCTTTATAAAGAAAAAAGAATATTTTATCTGTTTGGTTCTATACCTAAAATATAATTATAAAAGGCATCTTGACCGTTTTGTGAGCAGCGATTTGTTCGCTATCGCTGATAACAAAAACTGTACCGATTCGTTTACATACGATGTATTCATACTGTTTTCAACGCAAGCTCTCTACACTGCTACTGAAAATACGCTGACATACGTCAAAATTGTGTGGAAAAGAAGTGACGCAAACGTCACGCATCTGTTGTTTTCATACATGTGATTGCGTTTACGGTTGAAATTTGAGCAGCGGTTTGATCGAGCCCTAAACCAGATCTATTTTAATATGTAATCATTTCATTATTTACAAGTGGCTATACTAGATGTGAGCTGTCGACTTAAGGTCTTCGCACATTATAACAACTCAACGGCGACTCGATTCTATGCCAAATATTGAAATTTAAGCCCTATGTCATATTCACTAGGTTTAATTTCAAAAAATGATATTAGTAGTGGACGACGAGTGGACGACGCGTCGGTGCATCGTCAAAATTAAACCTAGTTAATATGACATAGGGCTTAAATTTCAATATTTGGCATAGAGTCGAGTCGCCGTTGAGTTGTTATAGTGTGCGAAGACCTTTAGTTTCTTTCGGAATGGCTGAAAATATGACTTTTACCTTTTTAACTCCATTACCTGCGTCAAAATTGAAAAAAACTGACTCGCATATAAAAATGATTTTTTTGAACCTGCTCTCAAAAATTCACAGGAATTGTTTTAGAAATGGGGCATGTAGGCGAGAACAGCTGGAAGTCGGGTAAAGCGGACATCCGGACATACGAAATAAAACTGAAATGGAGTCGTTTCGCACGCTCGGGCAAAAAGTAACATTTGCTAGGTATAAGGTTTAAAATAACCGACTATTTACACACTTCTGGGTCTGATTCAGTCTGGATTATCCCCGACCGGCAGCTCTTTTCAGTTCCATGGCACATTTCTTTGAAATAAAATATTAAGGTTCCTTTTTAATTAATTCTCTCTTGATTATTTTATTTCCTGAATTTCTCAAAGATTAACTGTAAGAGATGCCTAATAGGGATAAGTTGGCCTTTGTAAATGTTCTATTTGTTATGGATATATTTATAACCAGTTCTTGTGTACAATAAAGTTTTTACATACATCTTCTTCTTCGTAGTCGTTCACTCTGGGAAGAGTGGTCGTGGTCATGGTTAGGTTGATTCTTTCGCCACCGCTTCTCTCGTGATGCGCCGCCATGTACATTTTACATAGGTACATACACATAAATGCATACATACATACATACATAAATACACGCATACATATATACATACATACATGTATACAACAATACATAAAAGCTATTAATAACCGGCTATTCACACGCTTCTCACGTCACAAGCTCAATAAAATCCCAAAACACATAATTTATGTAAACCTTTAGGCACATAGGGTCTGATTGAGTCTGGATTATCCGCGCCCGCCGGCTGTTTTCAGTTCCACGGTACATTTGCTTTTCCTTATTACATTTCTTTGGAATAAAATATCAAGGCTGCTGTTTAATTAATTCTCTCTTGATTATTTTGTTTCCTCAAATTGTTTTTTGAATAACAAAGGTTATTTTTAGCATGAGTAACTTTTGAAGGTGATACCTTTTCTAATACCAATTTAACCAAGTGTTATTACTTGTTATTTATATTGTTTATGTCAGGTCTTGCCTTACTGTATGTTTTTCAGAAAACAGGCCATACCTACAATCTTAAAAATACCCTTAAAAGGCCTTATTCCATTTAAAGAAAAAAAAATCACAGATCTCGTGCCTTTCACGACCTTCTGGTACATTGGAAATGCACTTAGATAGGGCAAACTATATAATGAAAACAACTCTTTGCGCAAGAGAAACACAAGGGTTAGTAGCAGGTACCGGCGAGTATTATACCGTTATTTTTTATAAACGGACTACGCCCTTTAACAAAACTCAGCCTTTTTTTCGCCTTTTGCACACACGCTTTAGTCCGCCAGATGTGGAATCATCAGCATTACCCAAGCCACGCTATTCCTACGTTCGAGAAGACGAAGTATAGAAATAATAATCATAATTTTTTACTTGAAGGAACTTTCTACTTCATGTGTCAAACAATTTATCTTGTAAAAAATGAAAAAATACACAGATACGCAGATACACAGATACACATGTTAAACTTATAACACCCCTCTTTTTTCGTCGGGGGTTAAAAATATAATTTTATCATTCATTATTTTTTTTTTATGTACCTAATCTAAAAACATCAAGGTTTACAACTTAACTAAAACAATATTAAACTTACTAGTACACGAAACTCACTAATATACGCGCGCGCCGCACGCCGCGAAAACTCCGCCATATAAAGGTAAAGCTTTCTCCAACTCCATTACAGATAGCAAAGTTCCGTTTTTTGCAAACTGTAGCCCAACTCAATACCCCGAGTGCTTTTTTTAATTTTTTCGATATCGCTTTTCGTTTAGCGATGTCGCACTTTCGCTGAAAACGGTCCCCTACCAACGCGATCGAAAAAACATTTCCAATGTTAAAAAATTAATAATTTATTAATTTATAAGTAATTTTCATATTATCACAAATATAACTACAACCAACATTTAGAAGTGAATAATGATTTTCCCCGAGTTTTAGGTAGTAACTAAGCTATTTCAAGTTTTCATTGCGTGCAGTCGAAAATAAATTGAAAAAAAAAAACTAATTTTGCGCATGAATTTTGTCAAACTCGAGTAGTTTTTGAAACAAAAATTATCAATGAAAACTTCACACTGTAGGTTTCAAATTTATACCAATAAATACCAATAGCCCTGTTCTAGGTAGTAACATCAATAATATGTAAAGAAACTTGTTTGATCATAGAGACAAATTTCTAAAATAGTCAGCATTTTAAAAGGTCTCCTAATTTGTTAATATAATATATTTTTTTTTATTCTGTTTTTAATGCAGTTTACTACAATTTTATTTTTATAAATATGAACACAAACGTTAATTATGAAATATGATCCACTGCAATATAAGCAGGACTCGAACCTACGACCCTACGTTTCCGGCGTAGTGCTCTCCTAACTCAGCTATCAGATCGTTACATTAATCACACAAAAATTTGGTTTTCATAGTTCTGCGCTATTAAAACGCCCTCCGCGCCATATGTGTTTAGTTTAACTTGTGTATCTGTTTGTCTGTGTGTATATCTGTGGCACCGTAGCTCCCAAACGGATACAACCAATTAGTGTATTTTTTTAACGGAAATTCTTGTCCGTAGAGATGGTTCTTAGATGATGGTTGGAAATAGGACCAAGACTTAGATATTCAGCTTTAATTGGAATAAGTCACAAAATGTCAGCTAATATTGAATCTAAGAATTCGAAATATTTGTAGTTATGTTCAGTTTTAGTACCATTTCTATATCACTCATTGAATGAGGGTCTCATGATGACCAGTTACTTGTGTCGGGGGTATTTTAAATTATTAATTCTGCATTATTAGCTATACTGCAATCGTAAATTATCCTTAATTGTTATTTTATTTGCATTAAAATTATTGATGTGTAAAAACATTAAATAATCAGATCATGAAGACCTTTAATTAGATATAGTAGGATTCAGAACACAAAATGTCAAAATCACATACAAAAAATTGATGACGTCATAACTTCTTCCTGCACTAAAATTCAAGAGGGCTCTCCTTCTTAAAATGTTCTGACGGTTCAGAAGGTTCATCTTGCCAGAGGAAACCGTCTGATCAAAATATCATGCCGTATATTCTATACTAGCTTTGGCCGCGACTACGTCCGCGAGGAACTTGGAAGTATGGAAGCAACCTCGTACAACATGATAGATATCCACCTAATCACCTTAATTAATAAAAGGGATTATTAAAAGCGCCTAAGCAAATGTAAGAGCAATTGTGCTTTTGGTCTAATCATTACATTTCCTACAGGGTCATCAATGTCATCATGAATTACTTACTCAATTTTCAATCTTTTTAGGGATAATTTCCAGGATGAAAACTATCCTATGTCCTTCCTCGGATCTTAAACTTTACTATCTCCATGCCAAATATCATCAAAATCGATTCAGCGGTTTAAGCGTGAAGAGATAACAGTCAGACAGACACACTTTCGCATTTATAATATTAGTATGGATTTATTCATTATTCATTATCATTATTCTTTCATTCATTCAAGTGAACACCACCGACTAGACGTGAAATGAACTGACATTAAGACCAACCTGACACGGGAGCTAAAATTATTTATTTAGTTCTAGTTCAATCAAATCGTAGTCTTAAGCCCGATTCACCCCTGTTTATTCTAAACCGAATTAATTTTCATCCCAGTTTCAAGCCTCGATAGGGTCTTAGGAGGCTTTGATTGGATTTCAATTAAGCTTTAAGCCCTCAGCAAAGGAAATCGTTGGATAATTAGCTGTCAGGAGCACGTTTACACCGGTTAGTGGTCGCGCTTGATAAACCAATTAAATTATAAACTCTATACAACTATACAATGAATATCAAAACAATGTTCCGTAAATCTTTGAGTATAGATATGACTTAGAGTTGCGACTGTCCATTAAATATTTTTAAGTTGAACATACAAAAAAAAATACATACAGTGAAACATAGAACCGCCTACTTTTTTTGAAGTCAGCAAAAAACGTGTTTAATGTCTTAAAACTATATTAATCAAAATATGAGGTTTTGTTGCTCTTACCATTATGTGATTCCATTGATTCAATGTAAAATATTGGTGTGACTTAAGTCGTAAATGGTATATCCCAATTGATAAATATGCCCCAATCGTATACTAATTCCAGATAGTATTAGACAGGAAAAATATTTGCAGCCAATATGAACGTTTTGCACGTCAAATAGGTATGTAGCAAATATAAACCTCAATTTAGGAAACCTTTTTGAAAACAAATATTTCAGGTCACTAGTATTGACTTTAGCTTATTAAAGTTTCCCGCAACTTTTAGAATAGCTCGCTCCACCCATCCCCAGGCTTAACGGCCTAACTATTTGGGCTGTAAAGCCTGAATTACGACCTATTGTCCTGGGAATAGAGGTTATTTATGAGTGGCGTATAGTCCTGCGTTAACTTTGGCAATATTCAGTTTTAAAATGGAAACCCTGGATTTTTACCGACGTTATTTTAGGGTGTTTGAATTGTGCATGTTAGTACACCGTATGTTACGTGCATGAAAGTGTTTAACAGATTGCCAAAATGTATACATGAGCTTACTTTAAATAGATTTAAAAATAAAGTAATGCAACTATTTAAGGAAAAAATTTACCTATTACAGTGTGAAGGATTTCCTCTCTTGTGGGATGACATTAATGTCCAAAATATTTGCATGCTAGTATTTAAGTACATGTAGATATTGTCACATATCACTATGAGAAATGTGTTCCTACTTATTCTAAGCAAATAAATACCTCTTATATTTAATTATATTCTATACAGGTGTCTTCTGTAATCAGGAGCAATATTGGTTTACAAATAAATATTACCGGGTATGTATTTCTAAACCAAAATTATGGTAAGTATGCGTTTCTGCCAATGACGCAAAAAAGACCCAAGCCAGTCAAATTGTACGTGTAGGAGACACGTACAATTTGACTGGCCAACTCCACTGCTACACATATTAGAGAGTATTCAAAAGTAAATTTGGCTTAGCTAGGAATTTTCGAGCCCATAGTAGACGAAGTTCATAGTTTTAGCAACGGGTCGCCGTCAGCAAAACCGATGAGAAGGACTATAATTATATAATACGTTCCTCTATTTATAATGTTATAACTAAACGTTCCTCCCGTAATTTCGGAATTAAAGTCTCCATTATATTCCGTTCCCTTTTACTCAGTTAATGGTTATTGTACGAGTGTTTACGCTAAGCGGTGCGTACAGTTCGCTTAAGAAACAACTAGCGGTTTCCTGAAAGTTGTAAATCTCACATTTAGACAAATTGTATAGTTACAAATTAAACGATTTACCATTTTAATAGAAGGTACCATAAGGTTTTTTATTTTATTTTCGGTAGTTAATGAAAAGTATCATTAGATCTATCTTCGGATGTCTAGCCTACACCTGCACTAATAGTAGGTACATTACTGCAGCGGCCGCGAAATAGGGGATTGTTGGCCGAGTGGTAACGAGGCCATCTAGAGATACAAGCCCAACGGTAAAAATAAATAATAAAGTAAATAATATTCTACTGTAATAAGAAAAAGTTCGGTCACAAATATGCGTTAGGTATATTGTATCATCCGCAACTCGTGTAGGTGTTAAAAAGCAATGCCATTTACGTTTATGATATCACCAAAAAGGACCTCATGCTTAACAAAGACCACGTAACAGAGTATTTCAATTTAGGCTAATACCCAAATCGCCCGCGCGTTCATAATAAAACAATAACAGGGGAGGAAAATTGGAGCAAAAATACGTAACGCGATTAAACGCCAGTTAAGAAAAACTGCGTGGGCCTGACGTTGTCTGTGTGGTTCTGTGGCAAAAAAACCTAATAAAAATCGAACTTGTCAACGAAAGAGTCCCGCTATTCGTTGCTATGGGTGGTAACCGTACACATTTGTAAAAAATCCTGTTAAGGTTCAAAAAGCGCTAAGATGCAGACTCTATAATATTTTAATTTAAATAACATTCAAACGCTTTTTATAAAAAAAAAAAATTATTATGAAGAAAAAAAAACACAAAGTAAAAAGTATAGAACTATTAAGAAACTTAAGATATAATTAAACCTAACTTAAACTATTGGGATCTAAACTACATGTACAACAATATCCCCTAGGGCACTACCATTGGGTAGGGTGCCCGTAAGGCTGGCCGCGTTTCCTCACAGGATGGCAATGCCAACAATGTAACACAGGTTTCCCACCTAGCTCAGAAGTCAGGGACTACTATTTATTAATGTACTCTTTTTGTCAATAAAATTATCTTTATCTTATCTTATCTTTAATGCCAATGCGTTGGAAATAACAATAAACAATAACCATTTTAAGTTTTTTTCTCCTTATTATCCTTGGTTCTTGCTTATGTTCCTGTTCCTGCTGTTATGTAATCAAAGTATGGTCAAAGTAGTAGTAGTAATATAAATAATTATTAGTACCGCAGAAGATTTAATTTTTGTGTAGGTACGTATATTACCGTTAATACTACCTTTAACAGAATGGGCTTTTGGGCATGATTATTACTATTTACTCTTACGACTGAGAATAATACATTTTACGTAGACTTCAGACAACAACACAAAAAGATACATAATTAACAGATATAATTTTCTCTCCCTATTCTTATTCTACATGTAGCTGCTACTGATAACGTAATCTTTATAAGTAACATCCGACAAACTATGAAGCATTTATTTTACAGACAAAATAGTAAAATCAATCCAAAGACCTTCTGTTGGACAAAAGTCTCTCTAAAAATATTCCCCGTGTCCGGCTGTAGGATGAATTCATTCAAAAGCGTCGATCGCAGTGTCACATGCCTGGATTTCCCTCATCATAAGAAACAGCTATGTATAATGCGAAGACGACGCGTTTGGCTCGGTTTGTAGACACCTGCCTACTGAGCCGGCGGTCCCGGGTTCGAATTCCGGCCGGGGCAAATATTTGTGTGATAAACTCGAATATTTGTGCTTGGGTCATGGTTGTTCTATGTATTTAAGTAGGTATATATTTATCTATATAAGTAAGTATATCGTCGTCTAGTACCCACACAAGCCTTCTTGAGCTTAATTTGGGACTAGATCGATTTGTGTGAGGTTGTCCGATATATTTATTTTAATTTATTTATTTTTAATTTTTAAGATCGACACACAAAGCATAAGGAAAATTTCGAAAGGTTATCTGGGCACTAGGGTGTTGGAAATGTTAACACGCTGGACCGGTAAACTAGAGGTGCTGGGTTCAATTCCCGGATTCTTCCACCAGGTGACGCATACATTTTTTGAGCTTTGATCTTTGTATCAATGGTCTAAAATTGATTTAAAAGGAACCCTAAAACGTTTCGTAAAGTTCCAGGTGCGGGGGTTCCGTAACTCGTAAGCCAGCGCGTTTTGTAATGCTCCCCGCGGACTTCACACCGGCGAAGCAATTTGGGTAAAAAAGGAATCTTCGATTGTCGGTAGAGATAACACAAGCGTTATGGTAAAGAGATTACGCCTTTGTTGTAAGTTGCAGAGATATTGGTGTGAAAATAATATCTTAAGAACTTTAGGCTGATAATTTTCTGTACTCATCAACTTCCAATTTTCTGTGGTACTCATCAATTTCACCATAGATCAGTGGGCAATAAGCACACGAATTGTTCGAGATCAGATGTCAAAATATTTATCAACTAGATTTTTTTCTTTTTATTTGGGACAGCAAATGCGCGTTGTATCAAGTTGTACCTATACTGTAGTAACACAAATACAAGAAATTACATTATCTATTGTAATTACAACACAGTTCGGAAATACCATTTAATATTATATTATTTACAAAGTACTGGTAAGGAACAAAGACTATAGACAGACAAGAGAAGTAAGACCAGGTTATAATGAAATGAAATGAAATAATTTATTCAGTAAGTAGGCCACAAGGGCACTTTTACAAGTCAGATTGTGAATCTACTGGCATTTCGCAAGAGGAGGCCACTGTTGAGAAGAAAGCCGAAAGAAACTCAACCTATACCTATAAACATAGGTTGGTATTTCTTTTCTGTTCCATAGTAAGCTTTTTAACTACGACCTTGAATAAATTGCCATGACTTAACGAAGGCATAGTCGAAATTGTGCATGATTTTAGTAATTGATAATAGCAAAAAGCGCCCAGAAATATTTAACATTCCTGACACAAAATTACTTCGCAAAAGTGAATTTTCTCATCAAACATGTTTTAAGTTCGATTGGCCGCCGACGCGACTGATTGGCTTTCCTGGGGGGGTATTCGACCAATCTTAGAGATATAATGGAGATCTCTCCTTTTCATCGCCATCCGTCACTTTTGACGTGTGCCTACTTGACAAGTGGCAATATCCCTAGAATATCGCAACTTCGTCAATTCGGACGCGCTAAATTTTCGTTTCCTTTGTATGTGACGGCATAAATAACAGGCGCATAGTTTAAATTGACCGCGTAGTGCGTGAAATTAGTCCGTTACGTATCATTCAAAACAGAAATTCATATGCATGAATAACATTTTTGACAATCATTATCGCCTTCGTATTTCCAAAATTGAGATGAGATATGTCAATTTAAAACTCATCGCATTTTAATGACAGTTCAACGGCGATATAACAGTTATCTAATAGAGATGTGACGTTTGGCGTTCACTCAAATGGCATTCTCGAATTGGGCCCCTGGTTATGAATCGCGTACCGATTCGAAACATGTAGAGCGATATTCGACTTCTACAACGTAAATAAACCCGTTTTGTATTTTAATATTGTGTGAGACTCACGGTAGTTTACTACGTAAAATGTTTTAAGTTATTCAGTTTCAGCTTAGGAGGTACTAAATATTACACATTAAATTAACTTAGTGCATTAGCATAAATTACAACAAATGACATTGTCATACTATACAAACACGGATAAACAAGCCTTTTACGTCACAATGAAGTACTTGTATAATGTCATTGCAGTACTGCATTAAACTCATCTCCGTCTCTGCCTGACCGCCATTTTGCGAGCTCCGCATCTGAAATTAAAACATAATGTAATAATAACACTACAGTTTGCTCGGCAAATACACTGAAACCCTATTCGGTATAAACTCCCCGCTTCATACGATAGGGATGTGCCGAACACGCCAAATGTACTTCAATGACGAAAACTTAACTAATATTTTGTGGATAGATACAAAGGATAAATAAGAAGCCAAAAGGCCATGCCAGGATAAGCTAAGTGAATCTGCCCCCAGCGAGTTTTGACTTGTAATTTTTTTTGTTGATTTGTCTTTTTATTAGTGTCGTTTATGCCAAATTACAGCTCCCCAAACCTTACCGTTTTTCTTTAAAAAAAAAAAAACTAATTCTGATCTTTCTTCGATATTTTTTTTTCTAGCCGGCCGATTTTGACGTTAGTCACGTATATTGTGCTTATAATAAAGACAATTATATGGTATTAATTTTAATACATATTGCCTTACAAAAACTTGAAAAAAAGATTAGAATTTATTTTTAATATTTTTTTTTAGCATTATCTCGATAGCGACACCTCCAGATTTTTCACCAAAACTAGCCTCTTTAATAAGCTACAAAATGAATGTATTAACTTAATTTTATTTGTGGTATAACGGGTTGTTTTTTTAATTGAATTCATCACCATACATTTTCTTTACCCGCTCATTATTAAAATTAATCGATTAAAAACTGTTTAAAGAAACGTGTATGTTTAGAATGAACACTGGCCACTTACAAAAAAAAAAAAGTATTGATTCCTTCGTATTGAAAAAGTATTGTAAAAAGATCCGATCTGGCAACGCTAATGAAATGTATGGCCTATTGCCCTTGCCCCTCTCGCCGTGCCGCCCCGACCTCGCTCGGCGCCCGCGCCCCGCGCGCGTCCTATGTTTTGGAGCATGTTCTTTACAGACGCGCCCCGAAGATATTTGACGAACTTACTGTTTTCGACCAAGACTAACTTGTTCTTGTTATTTTTCATGTTAATTTTAAAATTGTGGATTGACAAAAAAAGGTGACAAGTAATAGTTGGTTGAATGGCGCCAATACCAAAACAAAATGCAATCGGCCAGGGGCGCCTACGCCGCCCCTGTCGGTTTGGCGCCCCGGGCTATAGCCCGGATGGCCCTAGGGTAAATACGTCCCTGCACAGACTCCATTGCTATATTGTATAGCTTTTTCACGTTTTTTTTAAAGCACTTCTTTATTATTTTCCTGCAATCCATTTTTAACTAAAAGTTTTTCCGATAAATATTCGAAGTTTATGTGAATAACCGGCGCCGAAGGAATCAATACTTTTCATCTCTCCTGTTCGGAAAGTGTCATTTTCATGAGTAGATAGCCGGGTGGAAAATAGCTTTTCCATCCCTAGGGTGGAAAGTAATTTTTTTTTAATTGCCACGGAGTCAAAGACAATTGCCATCTAGATGCACGTCGTGACCAACTCAATTAGGTACAATCTAGTCGGCCGTGGTAAGTGGCCATTAAAAAAAATCTCCAAAGGTTAGATATATTTATTTATATCCAATTATTATTAAATATAAATATGTATTATTGTATTTATAATACAGACATAAATAATTCTGTCCCTCATTTTATTGATAGAATCATACATTTATATAGAAAACAAAATTGAAACCATTGGATTTTTTTTTTTTTTATATTAGCGGTACGTATATTTTAACTTTTTTTTTCTATTAAAAATAATTATAATGAAAGTTTGCAATAGAAAAAGCAGGACGCAGATTAAATATAAATACCATGTCTTTTATTGATTCATCCTCCTAGCCTTTGTCCCATTTTTTTTGAGAATGAATTCTCAATCGGGGTCGGCTACCTAAATCCCAAGATGTGGCGTAGGCACTAGTTTTTACGCAAGCGACTGCCATCTGACCTTCCAACCCAGAGGGGAAACTAGGCCTTATTGGGCTTAGGTGGTTTCCTCACGATGTTTTCCTTCACCGAAAAGCGAGTGGTAAATATCAGATGACATTCCGTACATAAGTTCCGAAAAACTCATTGGTACGGGCCGGGTTCGAACCCGCGACCTCCGGATTGAAAGTCGCATGCCCTAACCACTAGGCTACCACCGCTTCCCACTAGGCTACCACCATGTCTTTTATTGATTATAGGTTAAAAATAAAATGGACATTAATTTAACTCACTCATGACATGTGAGTGTAGTATTTTATTTTCCTCGCAGTCGAAATGAAAAGTAGAGTGTTTAACTCGGGTGAAATTACCCATTTCACCCTCGAACTATTGGCGCTCTCACTTCGTTCGAGCGCCAGAAATATCTCGGGTGCAATGGGTAACTTTCTACCCTTGGTTAACAATCTACTATTTATTTTTGTAAGTGGCCAGTGTTCATTATAAACATACACGTTTCTTTAAACAGTTTTTAATCGATTAATTTTAATAATGAGCGGGTAAAGAAAATGTATGGTGATGAATTCAATTAAAAAAAACAACCCGTTATACCACAAATAAAATTAAGTTAATACATTCATTTTGTAGCTTATTAAAGAGGCTAGTTTTGGTGAAAAATCTGGAGGTGTCGCTATCGAGATAATGCTAAAAAAAAAATTAAAAATAAATTCTAATCTTTTTTTCAAGTTTTTGTATGGCAATATGTATTAAAATTAATACCATATAATTGTCTTTATTATAAGCACAATATACGTGACTCACGTCAAAATCGGCCGGCTAGAAAAAAAAATATCGAAGAAAGATCAGATTTCGTTTTTTTTTTTTTTAAGAAAAACGGTAAGGTTTGGGTAGCTGTAATTTGGCATAAACGACACTAATAAAAAAACAAATGAATAAAAAAAATTACAAGCCAAAACTCGCTGGGGGCAGATTCACTTAGCTTATCCTGGCATGGCCTTTAATTCGATCCACTGCAGTCCAAGTGGGACTCGAACCCACGACCTCTGCTTAACGGGGACATTGTTCTTCCAACTGAGCTACAGGACCACTATTCAGACCGTATGAAATAGTGCCTTCTCATCCCGCATTTACAGCGCCCACTGTATTTTTATGTTTAAAATGCTAAGCACATTCACCTAGCTTCAACACGCACGCTTTTCACCGTAGGTATACAATATAAGAAATGTGATGTACCCACAACAAATAGGACCAATTTTGATTCTGTTAAATATTTAATAATATTTTTTTGGATTTTAAACGCAACTATACGATTCGCGGTGTATATTTCGTAGTATTCTGTATTTGAATAAGTCCTGTTATTTTGATATTTACAGGTCATAATTATGTGAGTTTGATATGTCTTGGAATGATTTGACTACTGTTTTCATTATGATGTGTCCCGTGGGTTTTATATATATGCATGAAGACAGCTTCTTGCAGCTTAAATAAAGAGGCATAAATTGAGAATATAGCCTTAATGAGTTGAAGCCTGAGGGCCGTTTTGCGAGCTATGCGTCTTAAATTAAAACAAAATGCAATAATAATAATTGCATGGCAAATATACTGAAACCCTTTTGTATAAACTCGCCGCTCCACATCATAGGGATTTGCCAAAGTCACCAAATTAACTCCAAAGACGAATACATTAAGTTTACACACACATTTTGGCAGTGCATCTATACATCAGTTATAATCAGGCCTCAGGATCGTTTTCTTTGGCACTAAATAATAATCAAGACATATTAGGCTACATTCGAGATATATTCGGCCACATTCGTCAAGCACTATAGTTCGTTGCACACAATCGTCGCGACGCGTCCCGAAACGCCCGCTATCTGAATTATACTCAGTGGGATTTTACGGCTGGCTATAATATTAGTGTACGCAGCGCTTACATAATGCTGTTTTGCGAAACAGTAATTATCATTATAACATTTATAACTCTTTACACTCTTCTGGTTTATACAATATGCCACTTTAAACTGGGAGAAAACATAGGAAAGTAAAGGTAAACAATACCGTGCCAAGCAAATCCACTCATACGTCAGAGTTATCTTCTCAGATGGCAATGACACTCATCAATAATAACCGGGACATTATTCGGCTACATTCAAGATTATATTCGGCCACATTTGGCAGACACAACGAGCTATGGCTAAGGCACTCACAGATGCAGCAGCAGATTCAAAAAACGGTTTATCGAATATAATCAGCACATATTTGGCGACATTCGAGATATATTCGGCCACATTCGGCAGGCACTACAGTTCGTTGCACACAATCGTCGCGACGAGTTATGACGCGTCCCGAAACGCCCGCTATCTGAATTATACTCAGTGGGACTTTACGGCTGGCTATAATTTTAGTGCACGTAGCGCTTATATAAAGCTGTTTTACGATATAGTAATTATCATTATACAACTCTCTAGCAGTGCTATCCTAATTGAGACGTGCGAGTATAATCCATATGACATTTCAACCTGTGGAGTAACATGAGGCATGTGAAGTAACGCTTTGCACTTGACTAATGCCTTTACAGATAAAATCAGCTACTTTAGATTCAATTCAATTCTTCGTAACATATTCAAAATCCATATAGATTCTAAAGTATTTATTAGTAAACGAAACACAAGTAAAAATTAACAGAACACAACTTAACCTAAATAAAATTAGCTAACAAAACCGATGTCCCCCAAATCATGGCCCTGCGGCAGGGTACCCATGATGCCGGCTACATTCCCCCGTTGAATAGCCAAGCTAATCCTTTGGCCGAGGAATGAGCCGGCTCTGTGGTCCGAAGAACATTCGGAAAGTTTTTTTTTTATTAATGAGTAAAGTTTGTGGGCGTCCGGACTCCACGGTCCGAGTGTCTCCACTGCGAACGCCGCAAATATGAAGTTATTAGAGAGACCTACATATTTGCGGCGCTTTGCAGCCTCAGCGCAAACCGCTGCCCCGCCAGCTCTCAGCGACGTACTGGACAAATGGGACGGAGCCAGGGTGTCTACGCAAGTAGCGTCCATATTGCATTTTAATTTGAAGATTTAAAAAATATTCTGCAATCAGAATTATTGAAATGATTTATGTTTCTGTTTCAGTCGCTTTCTGTTTTAAACCCTCATGAGTGCTTTCGTATAAAATACTCTCCGGTTATTTCTACATCTATTACAAACACTTGAGTGGTATCATTGTTTACTTATAGCACCTTATAGTGTAATTCGAGTGTAGAAAATTCCTTCTTTTTAAATCTTTTTTATACGATAGGGATGTGATAGAGTTGGCACCTGCACTCTGTAAAAGTAGTTTTGCATGCAAGTAAAAAAAAAAAAACATTTCATATAAATTTTATTTCATCGAATGCTTTTTTTTTGAAACCATAATATTATTTAGGTTGACATTTTCAAGATTTCTCAAAACTTATGACTAGGAAAAATTTGTCTACGAAAAGAAAATTTTATGAAATCTCGTTTCTATAAAGAAGAAGATCCCAAATTACATTATAGTAAATGTGTAAAGTGCAGCAATGAAACAGCGGACCTGTACAAAATAACCACCCGTATGTTTCTGAACAGGTATTGCTTCCGTAAAATCTTGTTTTGTTTCTCTCATGCATATTCAGAGAATTATCGGCCTGTGTGCTATATCTTCTCGGTGTGTGTTTATGTTTGTGTGTGTGTGTGTGTGAAAGGGATGGACGGTACTTTGTATTTGGAATTATTAAAATGGTGAGAACCAAAGAAGCTTACTTGGTACACTGTCGCACACGCCGCATACGAGCTGAAAATAACATCCTTCACCGTTAATATTGACAAATATAGACTATATTATATTATATTATATTACGAGCCTGTTATATCCCACTCCTGGGTTTGGGTATCCGCTCTCTATTTCCAAAAAATACCATAATTAAAAAAAATCTTACAATTTCTCTTAATATAATTTTTTATTTAATTGCGACATTTTTGAAAAAATTATATCCCGACGCGGGTCGGGTCGGGTTTTTCAATAAGTTTTTCTTTAAATACTATTTTGAATACATTAAGAAGATAATATATTATGTTTGCCAATATAAAGAGTTAAAAATTAAACGAAACATTGGTATGCGACCGTACTTACTCGTATGGTGTTAACAAAAATAATTAATTTAATATCTAAAAAATACATTTATATGCAACAATCGTATATCGCAAATTTATTAGACGACCTAATCGGATCATAATTATCTTCATATCTCTTACATTTTATATAGATAATAAATCGATAAACGAGAGCTGATCACGTCTAAACTAGTCGGCGAATAAATCAAAATATGAACCGCGGCGGATAACGAAAACTTCCACTGGGAGGCACTGACAGCTACGAAGTCTGATACGCTTATAGGAATGAATAATGTTTGAGAAATAGGGAGTACTGGTGAATACACCGTTAAAATAAAAGGTAAATTTGACGTTTCCAAAATAATGCTGCCATGGGCATTTTCTAGAGTTTCATTTTCCTGACCGGCGATTGACCTCGGTATCGCCAGATAGTAAGTGACTGTCGTTGGGTCGAGGATATAGCTCGTCGATTAGGTAATAGTCTATTCACTCTTACCTTGAAGAGACCCAAATTATAATGACACTAATTAAGAAAATATTAATGATGTTGTATTTTGTAACCAACATTTTCATGTTAAGTTCCTACTTAGTAAAACCGGCCAAGAGCATTTTGGGCCACGCTCAGTGTAGGGTTCCACAGTTGCCCATCCTTCACAATAGACTGGCTTAAATCAGCGGTTTTAGTTACGAGAAAGATTTCAAGCTCTATAAAAAGGTCGTAAACGCCAAAGTATCCGTAATTAGGTACTTATTACCTTCTGGAAGTTATCCATTATAGGCGCCAGACTGAGCGAAATGTTTAAATACAGTATGGCACTTCACTAATATGTGTAACGTTCGAAGTATAAGGACACCGCGCGGCACTTAAACGTCATTTCAAAGAAAATTATGATTTTTTGCGATAACTCAAAAACGGCTAGACTAATTTTATTCAATATAGTTTTAATTTGAAAGTACTTATAAGGCCTCATTTTCATGAATTTTTCCATACTTTTTTGACCCGTGGTTGAAAATTTCGGGGGGGGGGACACTATTTCTTGGATTTCTGGAGCGAATATTTACCAACCTACTGACTAAATCAAAAATGATGTTAGAAGAACCCCTATTATTTTTAAAAGACCTATTCAACGACACCCCACACACTAGTGTTGGAACGAAAAAAAAACACCCCCACTTTAGGTGGGAGGTACCCGAAAAAAAGTTTTTTTTTTAGTTTTTATTTTACCGTTTCCTCGGCGTGACACATACACATACTCATACCAAATTTCAGCTTTCTAGTACTAATGATCACGGAGCTAAGCCGCGGACGGACGGACAGACAGACGGACATGGCGAAACTATAAGGGTTCCTAGTTGACTACGGAACCCTAAAAAGTAAAATGTTGTTAGGTAATAATATGGCTTAATTTATGTCAAATAATTTGATACTTCATTTGTTCTATTTATTCTGTTCATTTTGTTAATAACTTTTCATATTAGTGTCTTAGAAATAGTAACTAAGTGAAATATTATTAACATTTCCATTCAGAAAACCTACAGTTTGAATTTCTCTTTGATAATTTTTGTTTTAAAAACTACTCGAAATTGACAAAAGGCACCCAGAAAACTGTTTTCTTTTTCAACTTGTTTGCGATTTTACTTCATTAAACTTCAAAAAACAATTATTATTCACTTTAAAAAATTGGTTGAAATTATCAATATTATATAATATAGGCCCTTGCGTCTATTGCAGACGATTTATGGTGTAATTACCAATACATATATTTAGTTATAATATTATGAAAAAAAATTAAATGTATATAAGAACACTTAAGCGTCGAGCAAGCGGAAAAGTTATATTATTACGTCATTTAACAATATGACAAACGAAATTAGATGCCATCAAAACTTTACCATCGTTAAGGCAATTACTGAAATGAGCCTTTTACGTGTCTCGAAAAAGTGTAATACATCAGCTTTATAAATTTCATGGAAAAATATAAGTGATAATTTTCTTTTATTACCTTATTCGACCCATATCCAGTCCATCAAATCCTTTATCAAAAGATATAAAAATCTAATGTCTATTTTTTACTAGAAAGGTACAAAAACGCCATAATAAAAAAAAGTTTACTTAACTAAAACTTAAACTTAAAAACTTTATAAGTTTTATAAGTTTGTATGTTTATGTCTACTTTCTTCATGCCGAATATTAAACCAGCCGTTTGATCGTGAAGAAGTTAAAAACACAAACACTTTTGCTTTTATGATATAAGTTTGAAAATATTTGTGAATGCAGTATATTTAAATACTACCTATGCAATATTCAAAAGCAACCCGTTGGTTGCGGTTGCCATGCGTAATGGAGTACACCACTACGACCAAATTTATTATTTAGATGCTTATTACACTTAATACATTAATATTAAATACTAGCATAATTTGTATTTGCTGATCAGCCAGTGAATTAAATTAATTTGAACCCTACTTGCATAAATGAACATGGTTTTCTTATTTTGCGGGCGAAGTGTCTCTTTTTCAGATTGGCCAAGAAGTCCATATGCTTGGCTGTTCTCACCTACAGATTACATTTCTAAATCGATTTTCATGAAATTTCGTAAGTAGGTTTGTTAATTATACGGAGTGTCTGTGTCGATAGACGTATATTGGTGATAACTCAGACAAATGTCTTCAGAAACTTAACACATTGTATTCAATGTTTATTTAGAGTTCAAGCTTTAGTTTAAAATATTAACCCAGGGTTGTCACGCTAATAATCCCGACGGGTTTGCTGCGATTTACATAATTTAGGGTTGTCAAAGCGAGCGGGTTAAATGCGTTTCCAGGGTCGAACGAGATTACTCTCCTAAGCGGGACAGTAATACGTTTTTTGCGAATTCAAAAGAGCTTCATAATCCAATTCTGAAACATAATTCGCCTTTCAAAAAATGCGTAACAAGTTTTGGCAGAGTTTCATCTTGTTTTGAAATATTTTCGATATTCTTCGGCGCATTTGAAGCCAGTTTTATAAAAGTTGTTTATCTAGAAAAACGTTATTTTCTTGTGAATTTTTAGGAAACAAATCCTATGTAACTTTTAAATTTTATTTAAATGGATGCCCGAACCAATCTTGTCACCTCAGTAAAGAATCAATTATTGTATTTTTTAATGCTTATACAATAACGTCGAAAAGCGATGCCGCCATTTGATTTTGGGATCGTTTTAATCGAAATAGCGGTGAAACCATTAAAAAAAAGTTAACTTACGTTGTTTTCGCCCCTATTTTTTTGACGACGTACAAATTGGAGAAATTTTGGAGAAATTAAGTACAATTACTAAATCTTTTAAATTACCTATCTACTGCTGTGTCTGACAGTACATCACGAACGTGGAACTTTTCATATGTCTTTACAGCAAAAGCGGCCGTCTTTTTGCGTTCGTAATATCGGGTGGCACCGCTATCCTAGGAAACCATAAGAACAAAGTAAGCAAAAAAACGTCAAAAATACCGAATGCATGCTTCCATCCACTTAAAACCCACCTTAATTGCTTCAAACGCGTATCAGTGCATTAGTGGGATCCTCGGATCCCCGAGCCTCGAAAAGCGCAGGCATTAGGCTAATGACTGTCGAACTGGGCAGAGCGAGCCATTCACTTTGAGCGGTCGGTGAATCAACATTGTAGTTAGTAAACTGTAGTTAGTAAACTCTAGGCCCATGGATGGCGACATAGCTAGGGAATTTGGAAAGTTCACTTAGTGAATAGATCTACTGATGCATTTGAAAAGAAAACTGTATAATCACTAGCTTACTATGTAAATAAATATTGCAGATACTATCTAATCAAGAGTTACACAATTCCAATCTAAGACTACTGTAATAGCTCGCTAAGAAAGGAAAACAAAAATATCTGGGATTCAACAAGTACCTATGCATAGTGCCACTTAAAACGCACCTAAATTGCTTCGAGCAAGTATCAGTGCATTAGTGGGATTCTCGGATCCCCGAGCCTCGAAAGGCTAACGACTGTCGAACTGGGCAGAGCGAGCCATTCACTTTGGGCGGTCGGTGAATCAACACGCCCTGTAGTTAGTAAACTACGGGCCCATGGATGGTGTGATAGCTAAGGAATTGGGAAAGTTCACTTAGTGAATAGATCTATTGATACATTTGAGAAGAAAACTGTATACCTATTACTAGCTTGCTATGTAAGTAAATATTGCAGATACTATCTAATCAAGAGTTAAACAATTCCAATCTAAGACTACTGTAATAGCTCGCTAAGAAAGGAAAACAAAAATATCTGGGATTCAACACGTATGCATAGTGCCACTTAAAACGCACCTAAATTGCTTCGAGCAAGTATCAGTGCATTAGTGGGATTCTCGGATCCCCGAGCCTCGAAAGGCTAATGACTGTCGAACTGGGCAGAGCGAGCCATTCACTTTGGGCGGTCGGTGAATCAACACGCCCTGTAGTTAGTAAACTCCGGGCCCATGGATGAAGCGACAGCTAGGGAACTGGAAAAGTTCACTTCGTGAATAGATCTACTGATGCATTTGAGAAGAAAACTGTATACCTATTAACTAGCTTGCTATGTAAGTAAATATTGCAGATACTGTCTAATCAAGAGTTATACCATTCTAATCCCAGACAACTGTAATAGTTCGCTAAGAAGGGAAAACAAAAATGCTAGGGTATTCAACAAGTAAACATCGTTCCACTCAAAAAGCACCTAAATTATTTCAAGTGAATATCGGTGCATTAGTGGGGTCCTCGTGATCCCCGGCCTCGAAAGGCGCAGGCATTAGGCTAATGACTGTTGAACTTGGCAGAGCGAGCCATTCACTTTGAGCGGTCGGTGAATCAACACGCCCTGTAGTTAGTAAACTCTGGGCCCATGGATGAAGCGTAGCTAGGGAATTGGGAAAGTTCACTTCGTGAATAGATCTACTGATGCATTTGAGAAGAAAACTGTATACCTATTACTAGCTTGCTATGTAAGAAAATATTGCAGATACTGTCCAATCAAGAGGTATACAACTCTAATCCCAGGCAACTGTAATAGTTCACTGAGAAGGAAAATTAAAAATGCGCAGGGATTCAACAATAATATATATATTGTTCCACTTAAACAATCTAAATTGAAGTCGACAAGTCGCGGCAAGATAATATATGCTAGCCTTTGAACGTCAACTACATGCACATGGATGGCTTAAAGGATAGAGACTTTAAATTTCAGAAAAGGTCTAATAATGCATGTGAAAATAAGGTTTTTAATATTTCCACGAAAAATAACTAACTACCTACATACCGGGTGCGGCCTATAATAGGAGCAGTAAATTAGAACACAGATTCTACTCTTCAAACTAAACCACATTGTGTTCAGCAACTAAAAAAATACAGTTTTCAGCTCTGCATTATTTCAAACAAATTAAATGATATTTTCAATGTACAATGTATATTTATATGGCTGTCACTCCACTAATAACAAATATTTCGCAAAACATTGCTTCTTTGAATAAGCGCTAAAATTTTACAAGTTATCATTAAACTGTCCAACATTTTATGAAGCTGAAAGTGGCTTCATAAATGTTGTTCAGTTTAAAGTGTATACCTAATCTATGTTTTGATTTATTGCTCCTATTACGGGTATAACCACATCAAAATAATAACTACAAGTTTATTACGAACAGAAGTAACTTCGCCGACTTGGTCTGAAGCCACAACACAAAGTAATCCAGAGAAGGAGCAGCTTTCTAGCGATCTTATTAAGCCGGCGAGATAGTTAGATTTTATTTTGTAAGGTTACCTGCGAACGTCTTATTCGCATACGAGTTTACTGAAGTCATGTTTGCTGTAGTTAAATGTTTGCTGTGAAATGAAATTGCAAAGGATTTCGAAGACTGAAATAAAACTTTTCTGTAAACTGTTTGTCCGGGGGCGAAAAAAAGTATTGAACAAATTTTGAATCTAAAGAAACTAGTGTGGCTCTGTGTGCTGTAAACCTAGCGAGTTAGATTCGAAATGAAATAATAATAATGTGATATTGTATTTTTTCCCATTTTTAAAACCCCATCCATGTCTCCAACATTATGAAAAAAAAAAACGCAAAACAGAATGAGGGTGATGTTAAGGCGACCCTCCGACGGTAGTACTAAGTACTACCTACATAAAAGAAGTTCTATGGTAAATTATCGTGTTTTAATTACTCGTATTATTTAACAGTTGCATAAACTACTATTATCTACACCCAAATTGTTAAAATACTATTACAACTTCAGATGCTACAGATAAAGATCTATATTACTTGGCAGTGATGGCGGTGGGTCTGGATGATCAAAAAATGAGATGGTATTTCATTAAATTACGACATCTCAGTCGGTGTCATCTCATTCATTCCTCCGCTTCACGGGATTTACTGGAAGTACTGAGTACTTCATATCTATATAAAAAAAACTATGATATACACATATTCAGAATCATATTATATTATATGATTCTGAATATGTGTGTAGATAAAGTAGTGTATGCAACTGTAAAATATAATAAGGCTTTGAAAACACTCGTACCTGATCCTATTTTGAAACCAAATTCGTGTTTAAGACCTCTCATTATGAAGCAGTTGCATAAACTACCATAATACCACATGTTTTTTTTTTTACTTAGTTAGGTACTGATAACTACAAGTTATATTATTGATCTATTTTGATTAGAAACAATGTCCGCCGAAACACTTTATTGCGTCTAGTACCGTAATTAGCGAGTTCTCAACTATCCTCGACGCGAACCCAAACAAGATCCAATTCATTCCAACCTGTCACTATCAACACTCGGCTTGATTTTTTTCAGCACTCTCGAGCGACGAAACATTCCCTAATGATCCCGTATCCTTTGAGCGGTGGCCCGCAAAAATTTACGAAGGACGACTGTGAGGTACGAGGGGTGAGCGCGGAGAGGAGCATACTTGTCAGGTTTCTTGAGGCACCTATATCACTCTCGGGTGCGTCGGTGTGAAAGGAAGGTTTATTTTAGAACGTCTCTAGAGCAACTTGGTTTGGAATTTGGATTTGCATAACATAGTAGATCTAACACTTACTTATAAATGAATAAAAAAGTTTATTCACTGATTTAATTATTACAATGAACACTTATCATAAAAAATAAATAGCTAAGAAGTTATATAGGGATATTTTTCTTGCACGTCTTCTTTCTATAAATATTGAAAAAAAAAAGTTATTTCTTTAGAGCTTACAGACCATTTGAACTTGCACGCAAATATTTTTTTGTATACCACGGAGGTGGCAAACGAACGTACGGCCCGCCTGATGATAAGCGTTTACCGTAGCCTATGGACGCTTGCAACTCCAGGGGATTTGCACGCGTTACAACCCTAACTTTTGCACATAAAACACTAATGGCCGACTTATTTCCTACCAGTCAACCACTGGGTTAAACAAAAATATTTATTCGATGCAGGATTATTAATAGACAAAAAAAAGTAATACAAACACAAATCAATCGACTAATATACATATACATAAATATTCCATAAACTTACATCACCACAAATACTTATAAAATATAATATATTCTAAAAGAAATATAATTTAGTTATTGTCGTATATGTATTCTACCGCCTCCCTATCTTTCTCGACTTTTATGTCTGTTATCTTTTGGTATTTGTCGTGTAGGTAGGCTAGGTCATTTCATTTTAGACCGTAATTTTGGGAACGACATTATTTTGATCTTTACTTTGCTAATTAATCAGTCTATTTGTAAATACATAGGTACTAGTCTTCTTCACGCTCTCTCTCCCAATTTAGGGCATACGATACCCCGTCAGAGGTTGTCAGGGATTTCGGCGAAAAGATAATTATTGTTGTTGTTTATTGCGTAGTTTCCACGTGGTTGCCCTAGAATTACCTATAGTCATTCGTTTACCTTTAACAGCCAGTAACTAATGGTTTCCTTTTGTGTTTTATTTACCGATAGATTGAGTGGTCGAGGCGTGTATTAGTCTTGGGAGCGGTGAGTTAATGGTTCGGTCTAATTTCTTTTAGGCTGCGTCGTAGTAAATAACTATACTAATTATTAAAGATGGTTTAATCTCACCAAAAATTGTCAGGAACGGCCCGACACATTTGTTTCGAGCTCGTATGAAACTCTTCATATACTATCATTATTAGGTACTAGTCCTCACACTGTATCTGGTATTTGTTTCGCATAAGTTTAAATAGATGGCATCACATTCTTGAGCAGCAAAATCATCAATTACTTAAAATATTAAGTTATATTGTTCTATTTTAGCTTATCGTTTAATTTAATTCAAGGTTCAAAGAAACATTAAACTGTACACCTCACGAATCACGAACAATAGGATTTGAACCCGATTGCCGATCCAACGACTCAAGCTCTTCGACTAGTAGATAAGCGGTTTACTAATCAAATCAACCCGCCTGTTTTTATTGGTTTCATTTCACTCGATTTGAAGGTTTTTCCTTCTACACAAATATTGCTCAATAAAACGTAATGAAAACAAATAAAATCATCGTCTGAAAAGAAACGCTCGAACACTAATAAAAAAGAACCGACGTGCATGCAACAGTATATACCTAACATGAACCTAGTTTGCATGGCAAAATACAACTCAATCACAGGATGAGACTCGACGAGATTCAAAGATACGATGCATTCACGCTCGATGCTGTGCTCGATGCAACGAGCAAAGAGACCCATAGGATTAACCCCTCTCACTAGACACAAGCTTTCATTCGTACAAGTGTCAGATATAGAAACAAAATAAAACTGGCTGTACGGGTAGTATTCCCTAATAATGAAGAGCTCTATACGAGTTCAAAACATGTTGGGCCATTCCTTACGATTTCAAGTGAGTTTAAACAGCTTAATATTTATATTAATTATTAACCAAATAAAACATTGGTTCGATAACATTTGAATCTAGAATGTATAGGCTTGGGAGTTTAATGGTAGTTTTATTAAAAAGTGTATTATTATCATAGTATAATGCTTCGTTTTGTTGACAACTGTACGAATTTTACAGCATATTGCTAATAAGCAATTCTCTCGTTTTGCGTATTGGAAGTGTCATCATCAAAATGGAGACAGATAAATGAAATTACTGTTTAAAAGTTACCTAGTTTATGTCATTTTTCCAAAAAATCCTAATGCAATGCTTGGTTGCTCCCACTAGGCAGTTTTTACGGTGACGTCCTGAAGCGGGGATTCAATGGAAAAAGTGTGCGCGGTCGAACGATGAAATTGTACCGGGCGAGTTTTTTATACAAAAGCAGTGCAGCTCCACGTCCCACTGTGTGACGAAGGCCTAAAACTAACTTTGAGGCCAATTTCACAAATACTGTGTCCCACCACCACGCGCCAGTGTGAAGACTGCCTAAGTTAAAAATACCGAATATCGATATACGTTAGCTGCATACCTTAAACAGACAAACTATAACTTGTTCGTTCTCCTCTATTTGATCTGACGAAACTTATCGTCCTATTAACAATTCCTTTGCGAAGTCCCGTCAGGTGTTCGTAGTTTGATAGACAAACCGCACTTGGCTGGATCGAGGGTCCTTGCCACTAGTTTGGTAAATTGATATTCCAACTCTATTTGACGAGGATTTTTCGCCTTCAAATAGTCTCTGTTGAAGAGTATTTCTTGTTCACCCATATTCACTATTCAGGGGATTAGCAGTGGTATTAGATCTATAAATGTTTTACTTATCTATTTTCTATAAGGCTTAAAACTGATTTTCTTAGGAGAAAAGCAAAATATGACATTCAAAGAAAGCAGAAATATCTATAGGTGACAATAAACTTGAAGCGTTCCGACTATATTAGTCGAGCATTAAGATTGCAAAATCAGTTGGTAATACTTAATTTAAAATCAAAATTCTGGAGATTAATGGCTTTTGCTTATCATCTAACAATGTTAAAATGTTCAGAATATAGCCAGAAACTTCTTACCGTTGTTCAACGTAATCCTAAAACTCAATCCATACCTACACTTCCGTGTTTTCAAATTATATACATATATTATTAAAACTCTCAGTAACTCTCCAAAACAAAGTCCGAACCTCGTTAACAAAGAGGGCCCCATAAGCGGCAACTCAAAAACAAAACTTGATAGCCCCTTATAAGCCCACCGCTTAACTTTTGACATAAATTTTTATCATTGAGTTTAATGAGAAAGTTAGGTTATGTGATTTAAAAGGACTAAGGGCTTTGTGGAGCTGAAATTAGTTCGAGTTCTTTGTTAGTGAGAGGAAGGGCTTCATGGACGTTGAAATCTCTTTGAGCGGTTAAATGGGAAAGTGGGTGAGAATTTAGAGTGTAGTCACATAACTGAAAAACATATTTAGCTGCTAGCTAGAAGTAAGTTTAGCAAACTTGTTTTTTTATTATTAACTTACTCCGCAAGTGAATCTTTAAAAAAAATGGTTTCCAATAAAATGTTTTTAGATGACACTTGCCAGTAAACAAAGACTTGGACACATTATGCCGCAAATTGTTCCCCTTTTTTTCAATAACATTATTACCCTCTATATGTCAATAGTGTTAAACCCCAATAATCCTATTATTACTTTAAAATAACAAAATAACATAGATTCTTACAAAATACTTTATATATAAAAGATTCGGTAGGTAACTATCGAAGATTAGTAATAGAAAGCTAACAATATGGCGAGATTGGCGAGTAAATTGGGAGATTGTCTATTTTACCCTAAATATGAGTCAATACTCTGCAGATTTCCCCTGGGCTGTATTTTATCAATATTATCACAAATAGATGTAGGTTAAATTATCTATATAGGAGAAATTCAGCGACACAATCTTCAAATTTGAGAAGCATGATTGTAATGTTTCATTAATAAAAATTTTCATGTGGATATTTCACACACACATTTCTTTTAGTAAAACATTGATGCAATGATCAACGCACGAAGAATAATTTACATGCGTAACATAACTTCGTTGAAGAGGCCGGAAATCAAACCTAGTACCTCTAGATTACCGGTCCAACGTTTCAACCACTCCACCACCCTACCAAAGTGAACCAGTCGCTTCCGCCAGTTCTTTAATTTATTTAATGCGCTCAAAGGATATATACATTTTATTACTTACTTAACAAAAAGATGCATCAGTTTTATATATCTACAAATTCACATGAAATTTGACGTAGGTATCTCAGAGTAATTGCGTGATCTGATATTTGTACGAACCGAAATAAAGAAAATAATTTCCATTCCTCCTTGTTTAGTTTCTGAACTATGTAGGAATAAGAAACTTTCGTAAGACCCTTATAAATTCATTTAGGGCAAATAAAGGGAGCAAGCTAGACCCGACGCAGTACGAGAAGATATATGTGCTCCGCAGTAACTTCAATAACTGTTATTTGACTGCTTTAGGACTGCACGAGGAGTAACTCTAACTAAACGAGGACATGAATAATTGAATATTAGGCGCCACGGTAAGTTTTAAGTGAATTATTTCAGCCACTTAAATATTGTGGTGTCGGTATACCTCGTAAATGAGTTGAGATAAATTTAAAGTTGAGTCTTGGTTAAACCTAATAGTTGGTGTGAGTTTTGGCGGGTTGAAGAGATGCAATTAACGGTGATGGTTTGCTTCTATTTGTCGAAAATTCGGAGTATTTGAAATACCTAATCTTTCTTAAGAATTGGAAATACAGTCAAGATTTATTTCATTTGAGTTGAATAAAAATCTTGTAAAATATAGGAAAATTAGGGGCATTAGTGGGTTAGTGGTTTTGGTCTTGGTCATAGACTAAATTTTTCAAACTTCTATGATTTCAAGCCGGTTGCAATAAAGGTTGTATGCAAATAAATGATAACTATCGAATAACTAACGTCAGGATTATTTTGTTGTATGTCAAACGGAGAGCAAGTAAGCTACAAATTGTTTTATTTTTATGTTTAAAGACATTTACTTCTCATAAGAAACACAGTTTTGCTCACAAGAGAACTTTAAAACCTATAGGTAAATATTAATTATAAAAATAACAAGTAACATAATTCGCGCTTGGCGAGCATTGACTTATATTGAAACAAAACCTTAACGTTTAGATTAAGATGGTTTCGACATATCACTTCTATAGTTTATTTTGTAATTTAACACCAAATACGATAAACTTTCAAATCAAGTAAGGATTTTCAAACCAAAGTTTTACCAGCGACCAATCAAATAATTCGGTCCACTTATTTACCGGTAGTCAAAAAACAATTACAATCAACGGAAATCGTCCCTTGGTACAGCTTGACGAAACGGTGAAATGTTGATTTCTTTTCAAACCTGAAGGAAAGTACAATTATTATAAGGGTTTATTTGATACTAGCTGTACCCCGCGGTGTTATCCGCTCATCCCACGGGAACACGAAATTTATTCAGGATGAAAAGTATCCTATGTCCTTTCCCGGGTCTCAAACTATCTCCATACCAAATTTCATCTAAGTTGGTTCAGCGGTTTAAGCGTGAAGAGGTAACCGACAGACAGACAGACAGACAGACAGACACATTTTCGCATTTATAATATTAGTATGGATTATTAAAGAGATCCCGTGCAGACCACATTCATCGACTTCCAGCTACCCTCACGAGGTGATCCGTCCTCCTAGTCAGGGGCCGTCCACACTGCGCTTTCCCATACATAGCCGACACTTTAGGACTTTGTTGCCCCAGCGGCCATTCATTCTCCGGATCGCACTTTTGTGGCGAGCTATAGAGGAGGCCTATGTTCAGCAGTGGAGGTCTGTGGCTGAAAGATAGATACAGAAATAGATCATTAAATTATAGATACAAGGCAAAGTCGACGGAACCAAACCACGCGTAAGATCACCGATGAGATGGACGGTCTGGACGGATCAAGTAAAAACTGCAGTCAAGGGTCCTCTACACAAATGTACCAGGAGAGCAGCAGTTCAAGAAGAATGGCGTCGCATTGTAAAGCAGGGCACAAAATCAACGACGTGACGGCCACGACCACTCTGGCAAGAGTGTATCGCCAAAGAAGAAAGCATCGCTAAATTTACTACTTTGTTTAGTACCTACATTTGCTGAAACTATTACTTCCATAAAGACAATCAAAATACAGAATAATATACCCACCCGTTTGTTCATTCACCTGCTTGTTACAACAGGTAGATACAAGAAATTGTGTAGGTAACGGAATATTTATACAGTGTATTACTTTAAGTTGATGGTTGATTTTCCTGCACAAGTGAATGTTGATTCAGAAGTAACTTAAGCAAATATACTTAAGGAACGCCTACAGGTTACAAACAAAAAAAAATTGGGCAAGTGCGAGCCGGACTCGCGCATGAAGGGTTCCGTACCTATACATATATATAATCTATAACAAGTTTGTTGTATGGGAGCCCCCCTTAAATATTTATTTTATTTTATTTTTTGTATTTGTTGTTATAGCGGCAATAGAAATACATCATCTGTGAAAATTTCAACTGTCTAGCTATCACCGTTGTTGAGATACAGCCTGGTGACAGACGGACGGAAGGACGGACGGACGGACGGACGGACGGACGGACGGACGGCGAAGTCTCAGTAATAGGGTCCCGTTTTTACCCTTTGGGTACGGAACCCTAAAAACATTGACTAAGAAGTATACGAAACTACAATACCTTGATCGTATAGGGGCATCCTATATGGTTTATAATAATTATTATAAGGTGATTATTAATCTTATTAAAAGCATTATTAAAGAGGTAGAAGGAAGCATGCCATTCGGTTAATATCTGGAACATTTATTGTAGTAGGGTAGGCCACGATGCTAACTCGGGATTCACTCGAGCGTCATAGAGACCTATTGGGTTGCGAAGCTTAGATGATAAAAAGAAAAAAATGTCATATAAGATATACCTTTTCATCGGTGGGGGGAGCGGCTACAGAGTTTCAAAAATGTAAAAAAAAACTGTTGCATGGACATACTCGAGCGCGTCAGATATTGATAGCATCCATGTCCTACACATTTTTAAAGATGTACGCATGTTAAACTGATTGTTTCCATGATGGGGTTGGTCGTACTTGAGGGTTGAAAATGAAAAAAAAAATTTTTTCATCGGGCGCGTCAGATTTTCTAAGGGGATGTTAAGTGAACCTAAAAAAAAGCTCTTATATAATAATCTGACGATTTAGATGTGACGCAAACTCGCAGTTATTATTAGAATGTGCAAAAAAAATTCGCTATTTTGAAATACTCAAGCGCGTCAGATTAAGATATATATGGTTCATCTTGATGCCCTAGACGTGCTGTCTCATAATCTGACGATTATCTGGCGGGGTTCGCCTAATCTGACAATAGAAAAAATTAACAGGAACTTGTGACTCAGAGCACTCTCCAGAAACAGGAAAATGTGACTCGGAGCACTCCCCAGAAGCAGGGGCATGTGATTCGGAGCTATTCCCAGAAACTTCCGATGCACTGTCATATTCCATAATACTTTGCCGCTGTTGTAAATACTTAAAGACTCGCGGTATTTTTATTGCTATAAATAATTTATAGCACTGTGCGTGAATTACTTCATTTAATGAAGATTCTCTCGAAAGTTCGAGATTATCGTATGTTGTTCGGGATTTTCGGAGAACCGGTTCGCTCCGACTATATTCTAAAATATTTACACATTTTTGTTCTGTTTCTAATGTAAATTTAATTGTTTTTTGTAAAGTAGTTTTACCACAAAATACACACTTTATATTAATATCACTCATAGTACAGCTTGCGGGAATCTTTTAGAGCATAATCTTGACTGTGCAGTAGCCGATTTACGTACAAATGTACATGCGCAAATCCGCCATTTTTGTTCTAAAAGTTGCCGGCAACTATAAATATTTAATAACTTTAGTGTTCTAAACAACATGATCAGCTGTCATGGCGTCATGGCAACAGAAACCAGAGTGGAATACAGGCATCACGTAACTGAACGCATTAAACTTTACGATGAATTTTTGTTACTTCGGCTAGTGGAAATCGTCAGATTATATATTTTCCGTTATCATAGATTCATTCCCTATTAAATAAAAAAAAATTAGCCACGCTCGAGAATGTCGAGATGAAGTTTTTTTTTTACAACTTTGTAGCCCTCCGCCTTCTTTACGTCACCTTTAAATTGTCAGATTAGAAGAATATACACGTTTTAGCATGTAACCAACTCACCCTACCTTAATCTGACGCGCTCGAGAATTTCAGATGAACAATTTTTTTTTACTAATCTGATCTTTTATCCTTGACGGGCGGCCATACATATGAGGCTCATATTTGGTGGAAGTACTTAACTGGGTACAAGGTATCCCCCTATATATTAATCTGCCGCGCTTTAGGTACTCCCGAAATCCCCTCTTCGGCTCTCCTACTATTGGAAAGCTCGCAAAATTACAAAGCAAAAACTAAAGTTGTAATATAATAACTTGGAAGTTTCATAGGTTTATTGCAGTATGACAAATTTATTTATTTATTTAAACTTTATTGCACAAAATAAAACTTAACGTACAAAAGGCGGACTTAATGCCATGGGGCATTCTCTACCAGTACTAATTGTATGAGATAAACATTTTTTTATTAATTGCAAACCCTGGAGCGCTGTTTCAACCACAATTAAGTACATAAAAAAACTGCAGATTTTAATTAAATATTTCACCGCCGCATCGCGAGAGTAAAATATTAATGGAAAATATTAACACGTCGTCATGAGCTAGTTCCGCTTTGAGCCTGAAATGCTTCACTTCAAATTCTTCAAATATGCACAAGCACCTTTAAAATATTCCGACCAATCCCGAGGCGAGGGCTGGGCGCCAATTACGTTCCTTCTTTTTTCTTTTCCACAAAAAAAAACAGGCAATCTGCCCTTAATTCTGTCGCCTGCCAGTCGGCGGAGGAAATTAAAGTCGAACATTGGAATTTTATCACAATTGATGAGTTGGCAAATGTTTCGTGCGGCTGATTGTTTGTGATTACCGCTCGTAAGTGAATTACGGTTGTTTGCGATTGGGGTTTCCGTGTCTTTGTTATATTGCTTACAACGTGAGATTTGGAGGGAAATGAAAATTTTCATTAAATGTAATCTACCGACATTAAACTTATCATCATCAATTACAACAAACACTCCTATTGATACCTAATCGTATTTTAAGCAATCGATAAAGGTTTTCAAAGTAGAGTACCGCATTTAGGCCACGAGGTTTAACGAGTGGCCTAAGTAAGGTACGAGATTTTAAGACTTAATTGCGTAACTATTGCATACAATATGTACTATTTTATACGAGCAAAACGCAAAAATTTTTTTTTTTACTTTAATTGTCATTCCAGACTTTGTATTATTATTTTTGATGTACCTTTTCCGTTCCATTCAAACTGACCTATTAAAAAAAAATATGATCGCAATGGCGGATGCTCTCGTAATTGGTTAATTATTTTGACAAGTAATTTCAACCAATCGAGGAACCGCAGTGTGCTTCTCAAGTATGCTGATGTTCTCTTTTTGAAATTCATTTGAGTTGAGTAGACAGATGTCTTATGAATATTAAAGTTCTGTAGCCTAAGGTATCCTTAAAACACAGAATTTTGGTACAGGTATAAAAAGTGCGTTATTGTGATTTTTTCTGTGAAATTATAATTGACAGATACGGTTGGTATAAAAACAATAATATTAACAACGATTTTTCTTCCCACCGTTAATTTTACATCAGTCATGATAGCCAAGTTTATATCACAGGTTTATAATATCTATAAAAATATTTCTTCAAAAAAGCTATTATATTTTCAAACTCAGTGAACCGGCCAATAATTAATTCTTATTATGGTGCGGAAGTTGAAAAAAACCGAACGTTGTTAGATGCTTAAGAAAGTCCACTTTGTTCCTTCGTTCCAAGAAAAGCCTCTCTATTAACCGAAGAATGTTTTTCTTAGAGAAAATGTTTTTAGAGCGAACATCAAGTCTGTTTAGAATTCATCTTTACTCGAGTGCGTAGCAAATAAGGATTATGTTGCTCGCCCGTATTTGGCTAATTATGGAGGTTTATGAAGACTCAAATCCTAATGGCTGTATAGATTTTACGTCACCCTAGAGTAGTAAGTGGGATTTTCTGCCCACGGCTCTTATTTACAAGGCCAAGGCGAAGACGTAGGTAATAGATTTCACTCAATGACGATTCCATTACATTTACCTAACCTAAATGATTTGACGTTAATAATAATAACCGTCTTAGTTTTACAGTGGATTATTTTAAATATTTTTTGTCACACAGAATGATCTGCAAACTCAATAAAGTAAGGATAGGATCAAAGAGAAAACGAAAATAAACGCTAATAATAGTAATAAAATAGTAAATTGCGATCGAGCGGCTGAAAAAAGAGGAACCAAAGGCAAAATGGATTCAGAGCTGGGATCATGACGATTCATAATTAATAATGAGGAGTTTTGGAAATAATCCTTGTTCGTGTCTAACAGGCTTCGAAGTATCACGTTTCGGGTGGAACAACTCGAGATAACTGTAAAGGAATAACACACAAAATTGAAGGCCTAGGCCGGGAAGTAATTATCAATTAATTATGAACGGGCTAAACAACTCCCTTTTTTGAGAGGTGTATTTTATTTTATTGCATGTGTAAGAAAAGCTTACATGCCTTATCAGTGAAAAAGGCTTGCCGGGATCGTATCACTATCCGTCTCCGTCTGTCTATACCTACTCAGCAGGCAAGCCCTCCTTTGCCGGCGTCTGCAGTAATGTATTATTATATTTTCTGTTGTTACAGGCAGGTGCTCGACAACGGCACCCTGGTGCTGCTCCCGTTCCCAGCCACACGGTACCGGCAGGACGTCCACGCCGCCGTGTACCGATGTCGTGCGCACAACGCGCATGGCGCCGTCGTGTCAAGGGACATGCGCGCGCAGGCAGGTCAGTGTTACAGACGTAGAAGATTCGAGAGACAAGATCAGACGAGAGAGAAGGAAAAGGTTCGAACATAAACCAATCAAAGAAAGGGCTTGGCTCAATAATGACTGATTTAAGCTACAATAAAAGATATGATCTTATTGAAGGTTACGAAGACTTAAATGGAGGTTGTCACACTAATTAAATGGCGAAATATGCTTTAGTATTTATGGCGAGGGGCTTACCTATATATAAATTAGAAAGTGCTGGTTTTATTAAAAACTACAATTAATAAATGATTCTCTGTCTCTAACTAAAAACACAAAATTACCTCTAAAATAAACTTCATGGAATCCTATTTATATTGCAAAACTTATGCTAGAATCGTTTTGTCATTCTGATAGGTCGTTTTCATTTTCTTTTGACAGTAGCACGAATATTTAAAAAAAAAAAAAAAAATAATCAATGCGTCACCCAGCGACTGATTTACCTACTCGTTCGACTGCAAAAAAAATTTACATAGTTAAAAGCTTAGTTAACATAAAATACGATCGCTTCCTTCGTGTGACGAAAGTTAGTCATACAAAATGTATGGTTAACTTTCGTCACACAAAGGAATCAATTAACATTGTTTTAATTACAGCCTTTAACTATGTACAATTTTTTTGCAATCGACCCTTACTGAGACAACTAATTTGCAGAGATCAATGGAGAGAAATATTTTATTCGTCTTTAGCCATAAACGCATAGTTTGTCGATTTAGTCACAATAAAGAAATGTAATAATGCTTTATTATTTAACTGCGTCATATATTTGAAACACTTGGAGCGTATAATAATCATATTTGTGACGTCGTAAATACTCTCTTATACTTACTTAAGTGTATAAAATATGAACTAAAGCTATCCTCTTTTTGTGAGGTACAAAGACGTCGTAATCTTATTTCGCGAGTTTATATGTCAGCCTTTCTTTCAATTTTCTACTGAGGGAGGTCTATTAATGAAATATATAATATATGAATAATTTGTATATTGCCGTACATTGACGAATATTTAATGTACATTTCAACAATGGTTTGAACACAGGGTGTTTTTTTTATTTATCGTGCTTCTGTCATAAAATTACCCAATTCGTGCAACAGAAATTGTATTCAACTCTTAATTGACTGAGAATGTTTTTCACGAACTTGTGAAATGTGTTGTGATTGTGATCTAGAATAGAAATACTAATACACGAAAATGCAAGGACTCAGTGAGTCACGGAAATATAGGTAACTGACGAGTTTTATTTTTCAAATCTTTCATTGTTTTTTTGTTCTACTCTGTAGCAAATCTTAGACTCGGAAATATTAGTACTTTTTTCTGGCCATTGACAAAATAAATAAAAGAGATAAAGAGGTGAGAGAGAAATCAAAATTATCAATAAAAGATAAAAATATTTTAGTTCATCTCGATGGTCTTACAAGTTTTCACCAACAACAAAATAATAAGTATATTAAACTGATTTTTTTTTGACGTATTTGAGTTGATTATTATGTCACACTTCTGCGATAAAAATATGCACTGACTGGTACACTACAACTGTAATGAAGTCGTCTTTACTGGTACAAAATTTTAAAATTGTATTGAACATATCTTTCTATGGAGGCGATAACAGCGCGATGCAGAATTCGCCGTCTATTGGTAAATGTTTGTTTGTTAGCTCAACACGCCGTAACGGCTGGGCGGACTCCAATTTTGGCACCGTGATAGCTGAAAATCCAAAAGTTATAGAACACTTATTACCCAATTACGGTAAAAAATAAGTTTCACGCTGACAAAGTTTTTACGGGCACCTTCTAGTGATCACATCGATAATGTAAAGGCGAAAGTCTGTGAGTGTGTTTATGTGTATATTTGTTACTTCTTCACGGTCAAACGACTGGACCAATTTTCATCAATTTTGGTATGAAGATAGGTGACACTCTGAATTAACGCATAGCCTACTTTTTATCCCGAAAAATATAGTGTTTCCGTGGGATGAGCGAGTAATATCGCGCAGCGCAGCTATATATAATATAAAATATATACCTACAATCTTCTAGATAGGATTGTTTAAGCCACATATCTAGCCTAAACCTAAATATTAAATAACCCTCGTGTTTAGCTACAAACGTATAAAAAATGCTGTATAACGATTCATATGAAAATTTAAGCTATTTAATATACCGGGTCGAGCCGTCTGCGACTAATAGGCATACATAATTGATGCCCCCGCCATTGTGAGTGAGGCGTTCATTATTTCTGGTATTCAGTCCATCAATATTATTTTGGGATCATCGCAAAATCATCTTGGGCGATGTCATAAAAACATTAATTGATATTATAAACAAAATTGGACATTACTGGATACCAGCTGGTCTCCACAATGCAACACTTAACTTTGTGATACCATTATCCAACTGTATCTTTCCACTTTGTTTTTTAAATGACTTAGGCCTGACCACCATGGATTAAGGTTTATTCTTATAATTAATATCAAGTTTTAATGGCATTTTGTCAGATAATGTCCGAGTAAATCTTTAATGTACAGTAAGCGTTATTCTTGGAATACAAGTTTGTTGGAATCCAGCCTTAAAGAGACAATAGATGGTTCCTTCAAGATAAGAATCGTTGTGATAATAATTTGCGGATGACTGGACGATAAATTGAGAGAGGGTATTGAAATGTATAATAGGTATTGTGGATAAAGGCTTTGTAAATACCCCAATATCATATTGAGTTAGAGATATACATATATTGAAGTGACATTCACAAAATATAATATACATCTAAATAGAGCACATTACTAAAGTAGTGGTGATATTTTGGATAAATGTAACTTATGAGAAACATCGATTTAATCCTTGTGCACTTCAAGAGAGCTATTCAAAATCTTGTCGGAAGCTCTAACATGGACCAATTACCTAATTGAAAATTTAATATTTCCTCGCACATCACATTGTAAAGCAACATACGGCTACATAAAAGATAATAAAAATACATCATCAACGAGCATCCCTCACATAAAACAACCGGCCAATTATAGTGAAAAGTCCGAATAGCCAAAGGCAAACAATAAATTGTGGCACAACGTTCATTAGCGCCTGCTAACTGCCCACAAGCGGACTGTTAGCGTCGTCGTGATAGTAATGGCGGCAGAATTTGATGAACGATACGAAAATTCATAGTTTATGCACACCAGTTGGATCATACTAAATACTAAGGCTCTTGTCTTTACTGCGCAAACACAGCGATATTATATTGTGTTCCTTATTATAGAGATTTCGAAGTCTCACATTTCGGTCGCGGCGGGAGGGGCTAGATGAAGGGCGCATGTAGTGATATTTCAACCATCAGTTCAGTTTTTGTTTATCAATATTTGACACAAAATCACGGCGTTCTTTCAATATCGCCTGCTTAGTGCCCACAAGCGGACTGTTAACGTTGTCTTGATAGTAAAAACGGTGGGATTTGATGAATGATACGAAAATTCATAGTTTATGCACGCCAGTTGGGTCATACTAAGGCTCTTGTCTTTACCGTGCAAACGCTATCAATGGCGGTATAAAGATGCAGCTGCAAAGATATTTTTCTCAAACCTGCAATGAAATATTGACATTGTTTCCCTCATGATAGGCTTAGAAGTCTCACATTTCAGTCGCGGTAGGAGCAGCGAGGTGAAGGGCGCATGTAATGATATTTCAACCAACAACAGTTCAAGCGCCTGACCGGGAAAGCTTCTTTTGTTTTATTTTAATTTCAATATTTGACGCAACATCACGGCGTTCTTTCATAAGCGCCTGCTCACTGCCCACAAGCGGACTGTAAGACCACGTTTTGATAACGCGCGTTTACAACTACATACATTTTATGGAGTTATAAACGCGCGTTGAGCGCTTGTCATCTGAACTCTGAACATGGCCTTAGCGTCGTCGTGATAGTAATGGCAGCAAGATTTAATGAACGATACGAAAACTCATAGCTTATGCATACCAATATTGACATTTGTGTTCCTTGTTACAGGCTTTGAATTCTCACATTTCGATTGCTGCAGGAGGGGCTAGATGAAGGGCGCATGTAATGATATTTCAACCAACAGTTCAGGTGCCTGACCGGGAAAGCTTCTTTTGTTTTAATATTTATATTTGACACAACGTCACGGCGTTCTTTCATTAGCGCCTGCTAAGTGCCCACCACTGATATCTTACTGAACTACATAGATAGAGCGAGGGTACGTACTTCGCGTGTCGCGTTTACGGGATGGTCCCATAAATGCTCACCGACGAACTTCGAACTTCAGTTCGCCCACGACCGCCTTCCGTGGTACTAATTAAATACGATTCTTTTACTTTTACTATCCTGCCCACCTATTTGTTCCTGCCCGTTCTCTTGCACAACGAAGGTGCTGTAAACTGTTGCAGCCAATCTTTTCTTGCATCTTATCAATACTTGAAATGGACATTTACAATGCTGCCACCTATAAGTTCTTGCAAAATTCCCTATTATATTATTACACTACGAAGGCTGAAGAGATCGTAGGATATGTAAGGGTGAAGTCCAGTGTTATACATTCTGAGGGTCGTAAAATTGGAGTCTCGCCACGACGTGAGTTTTAATTCCTTCGTGCTAAGTGTTCCGACGGACCAACTAGCGACTTTTACAAAGGAAGCGTATTGGTCTAAGGTTATCATGTTGCGGCGTTTCCGTGGACGGCTACCTGATAAGTACCGCGAACACGCGTAACACATCGCTGCACATCGCTGTTGAAAAACCGGCCAAGTGCGAGTCGGGCTCGCGCACCGAGGGTTCCGTACAAATACTTATCCCATCTTAACTGGCCGGGTTAAGTTAAGTTTTCACCTGGTATGTATGCGGCTGACGAGTTTTTTAGTATTTGTTGTTATAGCGGCAACAGAAATACATGATCTGTGAAAATTTCAACTGTGTAACTATCACGGTTCATGAGGTACAGCCTGGTGACAGACGGACCCCGGACGGGTCCCGTTTTTTTACCCTTTGAGTACGGAACCCTAAAAATGTGACCTACTTCAAATAAATCAAATAAATAAATATTAAGGGACAATCTTACGCAAATCGACCTAGTCCCAAACTAAACAAAGCTTGTACTATGGGTACCAGACGACGATATACATAATACATAAATACATAATAATTATAGATGACATCCATGACCCAGGAACAAATTTTCGTGTTCATCACACAAATATTTGCCCTGGCCGGGATTCGAACCCAGGCCCGCCGGCTCAGTAGGCAGCTGTACTACAAACCGAGCATGTTGTTATTATTTTGTATTTGATATGCATTTATCTTAGTTTTAAGGTATGTATATATGAGCGACAATTGCCTGAAATAAATGTTTTCATTTCATTTCATTATTTATGTCAGTGATCATGTTTGTCAGTTAATAACCCATGAACCATGTGCGTACGTGATTTATTGTGTCGTTTTCAAAGAGCGTTCGCTTATGGATTGTACACATCATTACGTTGCAGGACCGATTTCAAAGTATCTTTGGATATTTATAGACAGGGGTATGAATAGAGACGAGGGTGTGACGTGAATATTCGAGAGATGTTTATGACATATTTTATTTCGTAGAAATGTAACTTAGGTACCTATGCTAAATTGGACATGCTGTTACTGGCATTTACAGTATATTTTTGAAACGTAGTTACGTATTTATAAGATACTAGCGCCGCGCGGTGTTACCCACTGATCCCACGGGAACACTACGTTTTTCGGAGTAAAAAGTAGCCTATGTGTTAATCCAGGGTGTCAGCTACCTTCGTACCAAAATTATTTATCAATATTGGTCCAGCCGTTTGAGTTGTAAGAAGTAACAAACATACACATAAACACACAAACACACTCACAAACTTTCGCCTTTATAATATTAGTGTGATAGTATAGATGTATTAAAGCAAACATGAGATATCTCCCATAACTATTAAGTGGACATATCACTGCTCCATTCCCCATGCTATCAGTATGCGTTAAGTTTGCGTAAGTTTGCATCAGTCTGGTGACTATCTTCGGATACAAAATGAGGTCCATACTTAACGTAACCGGGTTATACAAAAAGAAGTTTCGTTCTCTTCTGTTTTTTTCTCAAAAACTTAACCAATCTTTACAAAATTTTACAAACTGAATAGGAAGGAAATGTTCTGTATTAATCCGTTTAAATTTTTGCCCACATAATTATACAATTCATGTACTAGGTCCAGGAATTTTGGTCAAAAACGGACGCCTAGTATGGGGTGGTACTAGGCACTAACTAGCCTAGTACGGGATAATATGGAACGTCTGAAAGCTTAATGTCGCATAGCTATCACGTTTTCTCAATGATACAGAGCTCCATAACGCCCTCTGCTCATAACTTGTGCCACAGCCAAGGATTACCGAGCAACTGTCAGTTGCAAAAGCGTTGAAAGAGACATTTACCAGTCGATCGACATTCACAAAATACGACCTACTTAAATATGCAGATAAACTTGCATATAAATAAAGCTTAGTGCAATCATTTTTTTTATCTTCATTATAGTCCATTTATATACTACAACACCTTATTATTGGCCTTCGGTTGGCGTTGTGTACAATCTCATTCAATAAAGCAGTACTATAGTGTGGTTTGGTACCTATAAGTGAAGTGTTTCCTAGATAATGTATAATTTTAATTTTGGTGGATTAACAACTCTAAGGCTCTAAAATTTTATATCACTTACAAACCATAGAATTGAGGATATTCCATAGGCGACAGCTTAGTCAACTAGGAACAGTCCCTCGGCCGCATAGGTTGGACGTTAGTTAGTAAGTAATCAAAAATAGTTTATACGTGATAGCTGTCTATATATATTTTATGAGTAACTACCATAAATCGGAGTACACCACACTTGCACTGATCTCACACCTAGACTTAAGCGAGCTAATACACTGACACTCTAGCTGGAGCCGGGACATAAAATGGAAACATAAAGTATGAAAATAAACAAATTCTGATTTTGATTCCCAACCTTCATCGCGCCACGCTGCACTGCTTTGTTTAGTACTTGCCATTATAAAACTGTAGATTTCCACCGTTACCGGTAATTGGTAGTTTCTGCAAGTGAATTTCAAAATGTATACTGCTGGCTCTATTCATTTAAGTGATTTTTTTTGTGCCGATAAAATATATATTCTTTGTTCGCAAGTGTATTACGAACACACCTGGGGCCCTATGATGGTTGCGTTTATCACGCGATAAATAAGTGATAAAGCATCCGTCACGCTTTGACATAATGCGAGTGTGAGTGACATATGCTTTGTCACTTATTTATCACGCGATAAACGCAACCATCATAGGCCCCCTGATGTGCCTGACACACCGATCAAATAAATAAAGTCAGCGTCAATCAAATATTCAGTACTTTACATGTATCACACGGACAGCCAATGCGCTAAACGCCGGGATTATTCGAAACGAAAGACTATTTACAACAACATATTGTTGATATTATCGTGTAGGTGTGCGCTTAAATGAAAAACATCCATTGTTTATTTATTTGAACAATTGATTGAGTTTCTCCCTCCAATTATTTGTACAATCGTTGGTTAGTTGTACAATATTGAAAATAATCTCAAATAGGTCACATGGGCACAGTTACATGTCAGCATTTACTAAAGGGTTTTGCAATATGTAGGTCCAGACTATTATAAAATAGTATTCAAAATCAGTTTTTATGGAGACGGATCATTACTTTAGGAAGTATCTTAACAGCGCGATGCAGGATTTGCATTAGCCGTACAGCGCTATCTGTTAGTAAAATAATATTTGACTTCTCATCACGCTGAAACGGCTAAACGAATATTATCATTATACTAGTGCAATGCTAGCTGAACGTTAAAGGATGGTGATGGGTTATTTTTTCCCGACTACGGTAAAAAAAATAGTTTTACGTGGGCCTTATAGTATATTTTTTTTTTACAGCGGATCATTCATGACGTCACATGGCGCGACATGTTTGGAAGTACTAACCATTTATTTTCTTACTAAACGGTGCGGCCGCGAACTTCGTTCGCGATGAGAAAAAATCATAAACACCCTCTTTTTTAATTCTCCGCAGTCGAGAAATAAGTATCTTTTAACATCTGGGGATGCGCGAATACTAACTTATATAAACTATTTTTTTATTGTTGCATCCGTTTCAGGTGATGAAAGGACGAAGATTTCATTTTGATAGTTTTATTTATTTATAAATATATTACTAGCAGGCCATGTAAAGCTTTATTTTTACCATGATTGGGTAAAAAATATCCTATAACCATCTTTGGATGTCTTATTAGCTATCCCTGTACCAAAATAGGTTAAAAAAAATCAGCCCTTTCGGCGTGATGAGAGGACAAAGAAACTATGGCGTTAAAGGACATGGCGCATAAAAGGTGATCTTGCATTGTGCACTTAATTTTTTTCCTGAAAACATACTTTTACGCCCATTGCAATTTCGTCCGCGCTAATTGTATTGGGTCATGCTAAATAATGACACGATCAGAACCACTTGCCATTCAAATGAACTACTAATTTGTCATGGGAATTGTACGGCATTGAAATGTCGTGAAGTTTTATTTTTTATTAATTTTGTACATAAAATTAATTCAAGTTTTTCAAAACAAAGAATAAACGAGCTTGAAGGCAAGTGAGAAAGAGGAAGACCAAGAGTAAGCTACATTAAACTAATAAAAGAGAAAATAGACGTTATGTCGTATAGGTAATCAAGGACAGAGCTTTTGCATAAGGTTAGATGGAGACAGCTACGTCCCTGATGAAGGGCCAAAAAACAATTTTAAGTATCTTTTTATTAAAAATGAAAATCAGAAAATAAAGATGAGAACCTCCACTGGGATTATACATTATTAGATATCAACAGGCTTCTAAGATATTAATCTTGGGAAAGCTATTCAAATTCGAATCCCATATCTGAAGCTGATAATACCAGTTACCGCCTAATTCCAGGCATTATTATGTATAATAAACAAAATTATATTGTTATTTCGGTGCTCAGATCAAGGCCAGGAATACTTACAGACCGAGCGAGCAAAGCTTTTTCGTTTCAGCGGACCTAAAATCCTTTCGTGTGTCTGGGTGTTTAGATTTCCGGCTTTTCTCGCTTAGAAGTCGCATACCGATTTTCGTAAAATTTTGTGAGTAGGTTTATTAATTATGTAAATATTTTTCGGCTGAGCACTTTTTCGAAAATAAGGGAGATATAAGGGCTGAAAACGTAATAATTACATATTTCAACCATATCGAAACAAACGCGTCAGTGGATTCGATAAGTATAATATAGATTTTTTCGTCGACTCAGTTATTCGAAACTTTCAAAATGGCGGGGGTTGAAAAAAAAAAACTATATTTCAGCAATTCCGAAACTAAATCGCGCACAGATACACTAGTGATTTATCTGTTGAATTTTCGTACCGTCTGGGATTACTCTGATTAGCATTGACAAGTATTTCATTAACTTTAATAAGTATGTTTCTGAAAGCTTCGCTTTCTTATTTATTGAGTTCGGTTAAATAAAAACATGATATGTAAAGAGAAATAAAAGTTTGTGTACTTCCACAGTGACAAGATTAACAAACCATTAATATAACGTGTTGCCCCGGGATTTTTGTAGAAATTTCAAAAAAAAATATCTTGTCCGGCCGCCGTGTGTACGAGGTCTTACTGTTACATTTTTTAAGACACGATATTATATGCGTGCATTATCATCTCAAAGTGAACTGATTCACAGTAAAAGCATATAATAATATCATTGCTTCGGTTTTTCGAAATATAAAATGTTTTCCCACAGGGAATCCATGCGCAATAAATTATTGATTTATTATTTATTTATCTTATCCGTTGTATCTGCAGCTGAATAAAGGCATTTCAGTAACGATCTCGGATCACGCAATTAAAAGTGGATTCTTTTTAGCGATGATTTAAATTTCATATTTAAAATAATCACAAACACACATTTTCCCTCAAAAAGTTGCAATTCCAGAATTAGCATAACTCTATACTTAATCAGTTTAAAGAGATAAATGAGTTCAGTCTGGGACTGATATGCCAACCGATACGGACAATAATATCTCATTTGTCAAACAACATTGACACCGACGCGAGCCACGTTCCACCGATACAAGTTTATGTGAAATTTTCGCTCAAAGAATACTGTGTGTATGAATATGTGTTACAGGATTTTTTTTCTTCGCTCAAAAGTAATCCGTTATCAAGATGTTACGAGTATAATTATAAGATTAATTGATAATAATATACCTAAGGTTAGTAGATAATGTTATGTAGGCACAGTTCAATACCTTTTTATGTCATAGGGGGCAAACGAGCAAACGAATCGCCTGATGGAAAGCGATTACCGTCGCCCATAGACACCTGCAACACCAGAGGAGTCACAAGTGCGTTGCCGGCCTTTCAGGTGGGAATACGCTCTTTTCTTGAAGGTTTGAAGGTCGTATCGGTCCGGAAATACCGCAAGCGACAATAGGCTAGTTGACCCAGTTTTGAAATATATTTGAAAGGGTTAATAATGATCTTACTAGCCCTAAAAAAAATGTCTCGTATTTTTGTGAAAGCTAGAAAGCTAAATTTTGTCAATTGAATATTTGAAATTTCATAAACAGTCAAAAACGCCGTCCGCCATTTTTCCCTTTTGCTAATCTGTGGCGTGACGTAGAATTACGTGTAAATATTCGAAATTCGACCGTCGTATAGTGCCATTCCGCTCACTCCAATATACTTTGACAGGAGATCGAGAGGGACGGCACTATTCGAAGTCGTCAAAGTAGACTTTCAGTTTTGTTTACATGCCCAATGACGTCACTATCATAAGCTAAAATGGCGGACAGCGTTTTTAGCATTTCAAAATACAGATTAAAAACCTTATTTTCAAATTAAATTTTTTCAGCCATCTTTCACTTTTATGAATTGAAAAATATATATTTAGGTTTCCTTTGCTAAATACTATACGGAATAAACATTAGTTTATTACAATTTGACATGAGTCAACTAGCCTATTCATTCCACAATGCAGTCGTGCGAAGCAGGAAGTTTCTAAAAAAGCGTTCAGTTGTGGACTGCCAACTATCTAAGTGGTGAGGATGAAAGGATTGTCGCGTAGAACGATGGCGGAAAGAAGCGGCAGGAATCAATCCGAACAACTCCTCGGAGCACTCCCCGTTATACAAGCGATAAAAGATGCAGAGAGAGGCTACATCTCTACCTATCAAGTAATTGTATAAAATAATATGTATATCTATATACATAATTATATTACCACACTAATATTATAAAGGCAAAAGTTTGTGAGTGTGTGTTTCTTTGTTACTTCTTTACGCTCAAACGGCTGACCAATTTTGGTATGAAGGTAGCTGACACCCTGGATTAACTAATAGGCTTCTTTTTTATCCCGAAAAATGTAGCGTGGGATGAGCGGGCATTAATGAGTCCTGTCCGAGATCAATATGTCATCTGATACCGACAATATGCCATTTGTCAAACGACAACGGTACCCAATTTCCCATAATAATGAAATAATGAACTTTTTTCTGCAAGTAGGCTTACAAGGGCACTTTTACATGTCTGATTCTACGGGCATTTCACAATAGGAGACCAATGTTGTGAAGAAATGCCGAAAAAAACTCACCAGTCAGTATTTTTTTCAGAAAGATGGTATACCAGTATGGATGTATCAAGGACAAAATACCTTGATTTTATAAGTAGTGAATTGTAATCAGATCCTGGTAATTTGTATAGAAATTCTGATTACCTAGAGACTTTTAACATTGTGAAACTGAATACACGAGACGAGTAAAAGCTCCGATTACTTACTTACTCAGTGACCCGAAGTGGATCTTGGCCTCCGAGACCAGGCTATCCTACTCTATCTTGCGCAGCTTGTCGCCAATCAAAGTTGACTCCCTGAAGCTGGCATACGTCTTTCTAGACTTCGTCGATACCTCGATCGTCCGAATCACAATAAAATCGCATTTTTCCTCAATATCATTGTTGTATAAACGAATGGACAACTCCGTAACCAGTTTAAGGAGATTAATGGCGCCAGTTTCGTATCGACCTGTCATTCGATACGGACAATAACTCATCTGTCAAGCAACATCGATTCTGACATCGACATACTACGGCAGTATATGCAGAGATGTATCGAGTCGAGGCAGAGATATATTGATATTCGGGCTTATATCGGTTACTTGATTAATCGTCACGGTAGATAAGCGAACGTTTCCAGTGAGGTCTAAGTAGAAGAGCGACGTCCAGAAGCTGAGTCTCAATAAAGATTTCAATTCAGGCAATTGGGTGATGCTGCACGTCTTCGCCTGCGTGTCGCCTCAGTGAAACCGCAGTTTCAATGATTGATATAGAAACAAAAGAACGTTGCTTTAACAGCGGCGAGGTGCCTGAAATGTTGGTTGAAATATAATTTCATACTCTCATCGTGTCGACTCCCCCGAATCGTGGAATTTCATAGCATATTTGAGAAATAATAGTAAACAAGTATACAGTCAGTATCAAATAGTCAGTAATGACCTAGTCAGTAAAGTAGTCAAAATATCGGGGCCAGCGACGACTTCGTGCGACCAGCGAAGCGGCGAGCGGTGGCCATTTTGGGAGTGAGCGAGAGCCTGCGCTCGGACCTTCCGCTCTCACCTATGGTCGCTGGTCGCCGCACCGCTAGTCGTGCAAAGTCGTGGCCGGGCCGTAAGCATATTAGGTACGATAATATTTTGGCGACTTTGGCCGCTACTAAGTATTATATTTCAGACTGTACATAGCCAGAAACTATATGCGCACCCGATTGTTTAATACAGATATTTACCTCCTTTTAGATGCCTGGAAACGAAACATTAATTAATAAAATTTCAATAACCCGCTGCAACACTCGCCTTTGTTGGATATATAATATTAAAATCGTTCGTAAATATTTAAGTAGCCTTCCGCTTGTGTACGTAATTTATCACTTATTAAAACAAGGCACTTGAATTAATGCTTTTGTGCAATGTTAAATTAGCTTATAATGTTGAAATGTGGGTTTCATCTCGTCAACACCCTATTTTATTGATACTTGTCAATGCATATCCTTGGTTAAGCTTACTCACTGACTAATTGAATATTTATAACTTGTGTTGTTGTCACAATGACATATAATTATTATGGTTAATAATTTGTGAAATCATATTACAGTTGCATGTATACCCGCCTATGTTTAAAATGAAGCGAAACATTTAAAAAAATAATGGTTGGTCCAGTTGGTAGGACTCCCGTGTTAGCCCGGAAACCGTTGGAAACGCAGGTTCGAATCCTGTCTGAACCATATTAAAAATTTTCAATTTTTCGCTTCATTGTAAACATTTGGTTTACGTTAGCAGACGTTACTGCTTAAATAAAAATAATCATACCTGCCTATGTTACATAATAGGTGTGTACAATACTATACACAAACTCTTTATTGCATACCTCACCTCACAAAACATACAGGAGAAATCACAGACAACCCCCAGGAGGTGATCTGTGGGAGAAATACAACGCAAAAATGACAATTAGAGGGAAACAACAGGCGGTCTTATCGGTAAAGAGCAATTTCTTCCAGTTAATGGAGAACTTGTGAAAGTACTTACTTCTAGTACCTAATTTGCTGAAAAAATTCGAATTTTGTATTTTTAGGACTTCAAAACACATACATAGGTACAGACGGTGAGCTCTCTCGGATGAAAATTGAGGATCATCTCGATCGCGTAATACAGGTATAAAACTCGAATCGCAGTAATCGCACTATATCCGCCCACGCACTGTACATTATTTATGTTTCTTGAAATAAAGTTAGTATAAAAATTCAGCAAGATTACTATATTGGTCTCCGAAGAGTATTGGACGGAATAGTCTTGCAGGCGTGTAATGTCGACATTGCTGTCGAGATCTTTTATGAAAAATTTACCGCATTTTTGATGAATGCATACCCAAGAAGATAAGGTCTAGTAAGCCCTGCAGACGCTACCCAGTTTGGTTCACCGCGGATTTAATAAAAGATATTGAGCGGAAAGCAGTTTTACATCGCGAATGGAAACGTTCTGGTGATCGTGCTGTATATGCCGACTTTTCCTGTCTCAGGGCAGACATCAAGCGCAGAACATCAAAGGCGTATGACGAATACGTTAGCGGTGTTCAATCTAAAATCACTTCAAATCCTCGGGCTTTTTGGCAGCATGTAAACAGCATGAGATCGAAGGGTGGTTTTGAGGCTCAGTCTTCCTTCCTAATATCCCCCACCTTAACTATGAAAAGATCATCCGCGACGATCTGACGTGTACAGCCAATTATATACACATTGATAAAGTTACAGCCGAGGATGTGGAGGTTGGCATAAAACATTTAAAGCCCCAAAGCTCCCCTGGGCCTGACGGTCTCCCTGCGTTTATCTTAAAAGGCTGCAAGGAATGGTTAACACCACCATTACTTCACATTTTTATCCTGGCACTGCGCACCGGGAAGTACCCTCGTCAGTGGAAGGTCACTCGGGTGCGCCCTATTCCCAAGACCAACGACACGACCATGGTTGAAAATTACCGACCAATAGCTATTCTTTCCTCAACTGCAAAGCTGTTCGAATCGATCATTAGCAGACTCGTTTCCCCTCAATTAAAACCTTTCCTTTCAGACTCTCAACACGGGTTTATGCCTAGGCGATCGGTCGAGACGAATCTGCTAACCCTGGTTGACTACATCTCCGAACATTTGGATAAAGGGATACAAGTTGATGTGTTGTACTTTGACTTTAAAAAGAGCTTTTGATCGCGTGGATAATGACTTGCTTCTGAGTAAATTATGTAATCTGGGTTTCTCACCGACATTACTACGGTTCTTTGCAAGCTATCTGCGCGACAGGCTGCAGTTTGTGCAACATGGATGCTTTATTTCAGGACTTAGGCATAATGTTCGACGTGCATCTCAACTTTCATGAGCATATGAGGACATTCACTGCCAGCTGCTATCGAAGGTTGGGATTCGTAATTCGAAATGCCCGTGACTTTGATAATCCCATGGCGATTAAACTCATTTACACCTCGTTAGTCAGAAGCAAACTGGAGGCAGCTTCTGTTGTCTGGAACCCTCATGAGGTCACTTACGCCCTGCTTCTGGAGAAAGTCCAAAAAGCTTTTTTGCGTTTCTTCTACAGGAAAACTTACGGGTACTATCCATTTTTGTACCCAACTAAATTCCTGCTGGGCATGTTAGGGTTTAATTCCCTTGAGGTGCGGCGAAATCATAGCCTTCTGACCAGTGCGTGCCGTATCTTACGAGGTGATTCGGATTATCCGGAATTGGTTTCGCAATTTGTATGCTTGCTTGTGCCCTCATTGTCTAAATCCAACTTTAATCTCCGAGCACGTGCTCGTCATTTGCTGGGAGTTCCGAGGGCGCGCACGGTATCCCATAGAAAATCACCATTGGTCCGTGCTTTGCGAGATCTGAATGCGCTTCTCGCATCAGCATCTGATTGCGATGTTTTTGCAAGTAGCTGGAAGGTTATATGTGACGAATGTCTGAAGTTCTGTGAGGCGATGGATGAACGTCCTCCTAGTGATTCGTGAAAGTTTGTTATTATCTGTGTTAATTGTTATTTTCGTTTAATTTTAGGTATTATTATTAAATTCACAGTGCCTAGCATAATGCTGTAATGCTGTGTAATTTGTTTGTTAAATAAATAAATAAATAAAAATTAAATATTTTAGGAAATTGCACATTAGGCATGTACTTTATTGTAAGGTAATGCTATGGTTCAAATAAAAAAAATAATCAAAATCATTTATTGTTAACTGTAAGTTTTACAACAAATTGACGAATCCTCCTTTTAAGTTTAATACTTGTATTAGGAGGTATTCGCTCTTTCGCTCCAGGTTTTAATAAATTCTACTGTTCTGAGACTTAAATAATGACTACGAATACGAAATTTTTTGTAGTACCTACTTTATTTATTTATTTATTTTATTTATTTATTTATTTATAACAACATTACATCTATCATTACAGTTTCCCAATGCGATAGAGTAGCAACACAAAACAATATTGTAAGTTAACTTAGGTACTAAAAATAATAACATAAAACAAACAAAGACACTTTTGTGAATTCATCGAGTGAACAATGGAACACGTCAACTCGAGTTGCAACCTGGTTGAGCGTGCGCAAGGCCCTGGTCCAGGGCGCCGCGCGCAGCAGGCCGGTGCGCGCGCGCGGCTCGGCCAGCAGCGGCGGCCGGCGCCGCCGCCACACGTACCGATCCGGCACACATAGGTCTACCACTGCCAGCACCCCAGGGTTGCTGATCTTCCCTCTCAACAATTTAAATATATATGAAGCGAGAGACGATTCTCGCCTGACCCGCAACTGGTTATATCCCACCATTCCCAACACAAATAATGTCGGATACATAAGTGGGTAAAAAGGATACACACCATAGAGCTTGAGATACAAAAACCGCACAAATTTATTCTGAGTTCGTTCCAACATAAGCTCGTACTTTGCTTCGTGTGGGCTCCAGATTACCGAATTGGCCTCCAGGTGACTTTTAACAAGAGCCTCGTAGAGCGCGCGTATAGCACTTATGTTGGAAAAACCCTGTGCTTGTCTCATGACGAACCCTAAATTCCTGTATGCTCTTTTACACACAGCTACAATGTGTTCCTTAAAAGAGAGATCGGTAGTCAATTGTACTCCTAAGTCTCGGACATTAGTAAGTCGTACCATCGGTTCCCCTTCCACCACATACTGGTGATGTATCGGATTGCGAGCCCGACTGAAGGATATTGATGAGCATTTAGTCACATTAAAGTAAAGTTTATTCGAATGACTCCATTGTATAACTCGATCAATATCCTCCCGCAGTACACGACAATCCGATACATCCTTGATTTGCTTCACGAGTTTTAAATCGTCGGCAAAAAGTAAACAATCTGAGTCTCGCACCACATTAGGAAGATCGTTAATCATCAGCACAAATTTCAATGGTCCCAAATTGCTACCTTGACTCACGCCAGATCTCGTATAGTACGGTTCTGACCTGTAACCCGCACAGTCCACGTACTGGCGCCTGTCACGCATGTAACTGGCAAAGAAAGCAAGCGTATGTGGTGTACACCCCGTGTCCGCTAGCTTTTTCAGTAAGATATCGTTGTCTACCACATCGAAGGCTTTTTTAAAATCGAAGTAAGCGACATCTACCTGAATGCCAGCGTCCACTGCCGGCGTCACCCGCGTCAAGAGGTTAAGCAAGTTTCCTGCTGTACTGCGTCCCGCGCGAAATCCGTGTTGAGCGTCCGACAACTGGGAGCTTACCTGGTCTTGCAAATAACGTTGAATGGCCGACTCAAATACTTTGGCAGGTGCACATAATACTGCTACTGGCCTATAATTACTTGTCTTCGGGCCACCACATCCTTTTGGCACTGGTACCACACGTGTCAGCTTCCACTGGTCAGGAAATATAGCCGATTTTAAAAACACATTAAATAAATGACATAGTGGTTCGGCTAGAGTTGAACGACAGTCTTTCAATATGAAAGGTGGTATACCATCAGGTCCCACCGAGCGTTTAGGTGGAAGTTTTTCAAGCGCGCGGACTACTTCAGCGACCTTCAGCTCTTGGATATGAATATACGCACTGTTCGCCGACGCCGCTGCGCTCGCGGCAGCCGGGTCAAGTACGGGTGGTGATAAGCTGTAAACAGAGTGAAAAAACTTTGCAAATTCCTGAGCAGATTCTTGTTGCGATAAGACACGTCCCTCTACTATCAACTTACTTTTATTGCTATTATCTCTTTTTTGTTTTACGAAACTCCAAAAAGACTTGGGATCCTTCGCTAAGTTTTGTTGCATCAGATCTTGATATTGGTCATGAGCAAGAGAAATTGCTGATTTTAGCTCTAGCCGACACTGGGAAAAGGCGGAGTAATCAGTCTCCAGTCCACTCTTTTTGTACTGTTTGTGCAACAAATGCTTATGTTTAATAGTACGTATTATTTCGGCCGTATACCACTCGGGGTATGAGTACCGGGATACTAAAGGCTTCTGCTTTTTAAGAGGAACACAACTATCTAAAATTTCATTTATTGTACCATAAAAATAATTTATAACTTCGTCAGGATTGTGTATCTGATAGAATAACGTCCAATCATAATTTGCTAACGAATGATATAGAAGATTGAAGTTTGCTTTAGAAAAATTCCATTCCATAAGCGATGAACCCGTTTGCTGCAAATCATTTCGTAACATGTCGGTCGTATCGCTCGACGCCGACGCCGACGCCGACTCAGTACATGCGCCGACGCTGACCGCGAGCGGCGGGTGATACGGGTCCACGGGCAGCATACCCTCGCCTGCTGCGCGCACCGCTACCTCACCACGTACTCCTGCGCCGCTCAGTATTAAATCGAGCTGCCTACCATTACAATTCGTTATTCCATTGTTCTGAATGAATTCACAATAAGTTATAAAGTATTCATAATATGCACGTACACTATCATTAGCAGAAAACAGATTAAAATCGCCTATAACTATTAGTTTACCATTATACTTAACAGTGAACTGTTCAATTAAATGAAACATAAACATGTATTCCTTCTCGCATGTCCGAGGGGAAATATATAAGACAAAACAAGCAAATAAAAACTTATTATTTAAATGTACCGTTGCGCCGATAAGTTCGAACGGATGATCCCTCATGTCGACGTCATCGCACTGCACTGGACGTAGCTCGAACCGCGGTGTGGCCACTAAAAGCGCGCCTCCTTGTTTCCGACCATCCGTTCTATCACAACGAAGAATTTGAAATCCCGGCGGTATCAGTTCAGCATCGTGTATAGAAGCGTTGCAGCCACTTTCCGTTATGGCAAACAAATCAGAAGAAGACGATCGCAAAAGTGACAAAAAATTTGTAGTTTTAGTCCGAAGGCCCCTCACATTCTGATAAAAAAATTCTATGGATTTACTTCCTTTCAATTCTCGACGACCTCCGAAACCAAATCCATTCGCTAAATTCTGCATCGCGCGGCCAAATATTTACTTGACTAATAGTCTCATATAACCGTTCCGGAACTCCTATAATGAACGATGCGTAGTCCCTTTCAGTTTTATGTTTAATTTTCTCGATAGAAACTGAAACACCTGCTCCACAGACTGACCGAATGTAAGTTTCCATCTGCTCTGACGTAGTTTCAGGTAAAAGACGCCAAACATGTAGGTGTTTTTTCTTCTCTAATGCAATAATTCCCAAAGTTGTGCTAGTATTTTGGCCTCTCATAACTATCTGCTTCCTTTTACTATTATTATTAGTTACCGTTGTCCAGTTGTCAGTGTCTATTAATTCACCTTCTAATGGAGAATTAATTTCCGCTAAGCTGTCCGAAGCCGAGTTATTCGGTACAGATGGTAGGATCGGCGTTTTCGTGGCCCCAACATTATCGGCACTTACGGAGGCATTTTTGGTACGTTTCGCTTCATTATTTCGTTGCGTGATACCAGCATACGAATGACGATTTGATAATGAGGATAACTTTGCTGCCTGTTGTTGATCACCAGTATGCTGCTCCTTGGTAGAAATTACATTTTTTTGCGCCAATTGATACACGGTGACTTTTTCTTCGAGTACCCTCATTTTGTTATCAATATCCGTTATCTCCTTTCTAGTTTCGCCAAACAGATGCAATAACAGTTCGATTTGTTCGGCCTGCTTATCTAGACGTGCCGTGACCTCGGCGCGAAACAATTTAATTTCGTTTAACAGCTGATAATCGCGATCTTCATCGTTACTAATATTATGACCTATGTTGGACTTCGGCCAGGGGTTGCTTCCCCGTTGCGTATTCACGAAGTTAGTGGATGTGTAAGTGTTGTTGAGATTATTACCTCGAATCGGTGTATTGGTGTTATCAGTTTTGGGTTTCTGACATGTACATTCCGGGCAAATCCACTTGTCCTTGTAGTCCGGGGGAAGATCTTCAAAGGCGGCCGGTTGTAAGGCGACACATTTCAAATCGTAAGTCTTTTTACAATCCAGATTTGAACATTCCATATATTGGAGACTAAATATATTTGCCCCACAGCCACTGCATGTAGATGCCATTATTATAACAATATTAAAACAATATTAAAGTAGCACGATAACAAAACACGTCCGTTAGGTATCTTTACTTATGAATGTGTCGCCCGGAGGAGCTGGTTTAAATATAAAATGTTAGGCAACAGAGGTGTTGCAATTTATTCAAAAACCAGCCTAGAAATTGACTTTTATCGGTAGACATTGTGATGTAGATGGTCGATTTGATTAAAACCCATGACCGCGTTTCACAATATAATCCCAAATCTAGGTCCAATCCAGTCGGCCGACTTTAGTCAGCAATATAGAAACCTTTTTGGCAATAACCCACGGTAGGATTATATCATCGGTCAAACGGAGGGAGCTGCTCAAATTGATTCAGCGGCTATCAAACGAGGGTTATGATTTATTCTACATCGGTCTGAGGTTTAGTGATCTGTGGTTCACAGTAATAGGGCGAATGACAATTGTGTCCGTGCAGGGATAATTAGTTTTACATAGCTTTTTACCTGATAGTATTTTAATCTCATCAGAGAACCGTCTTAAAGCGTCTATTGATCAAAGAACTCCATCCATCTTACCATCTTTAATACCATCTTTTTACAACCTATGTTAATTCCGAAACTATGTCTGGGAGTAGATGATCTTATAACACAATAAACAATAAGTTGAGAGTGAATAGGCATTTTTTAGGAAAGCATGCTCTATCTTAGGACATTGTCACAATTTATTTTTATTAACAGGCACAATTGAGGCCAAATGCTTGAAAAAAAAAACATTATGTCAATAAGTGAAACATTTTTCATATTATTAAAAAAAAAATGTGGTAAAACAATACTTAAAGCGGGCATTTCACAAAGAGTTCCTATTTGTAAAAAAGTGTTAGTAGTTGTTCCAACCTCATACAAGAAATAAAGTCCCGAAATATGAAAAACGCGCAATTCAAATAAAATTGGTTTTTTATGTTCCTGGTATATAGCCCGATTCATCATCATCTTCTCAGCCGAAAGACGTACATTGCGAGCCAAAGGCTTCTATGGAAGTTTTGCTTTACTCGGATCCAATAATTTCATGGAGCTTCGTGAGATTATCGAAACACCATGGGCCAAAACCGTCGGCCGTGGCCGTTGCTTCCGCAACATCGGTTCGGTTGTGGCCAAATGTAATAGAACAGGATGATAAATTGCATCACGATGAACAACATCGTGATTGGCGCTCTAACAATATCACTAAGGCACAACGTTACAAAATATCATATCATTCCTTTGCTCGTGGCGATATCAGTGTTCAGCTTGTCGTGGCATTATAGATAAATTTTGCAGGTGCAGGGTGTGACGAAATCTACGTTATTATTAATATGAAATAGTTGAATACTAAATTAACCCCGTGTTCAAGGCAACTAATGCTAGCAACAAACCAAAACAGAAACAGTACCTTGAATTATTACTGGTGCGTGCCGCCGTGAGACTTGTAGAAGTCTAGACCTTATATTTGTTGCTGCCGCTGGTTTTCCTTGCACAATCGAACATCACCAAAGTCCACCGTATGTCACATATAGTTTTATATCAAGTCACAGCAAAATAACACAAATATTTCACCCAAATTAGAGGAACACAAACCGGCCATTACCGCGCGCCGTGGCGAAGTTTTGTTTTTTTTTGTTGTGACTTGATATAAAACTATATGTGACATACGGTGGACTTTGGTGATGTTCGATTCAGATGGCCAAGTCATTACATTTATTATAAAGATAAATATGTTTAATATTAATGCGAGCACTACAACGGTCATGGTAATATGTTTTTAGTTATGTAATCCGGTGAAAATGTAAGTCAAAGTTGTCATATAGGCGAAGGGTCACTTTGATAGTTACCGAATAAATTAACCGACTTGGTTTTATATTGTATCTCACAACTTTTTTCGGTAGAAAGTTGCGAGACTTGCATTTTTTTACATGTAATGTTTTTGATGGGATCTCATTTCTTTTTGTAAGTGGTCCTCCTTATTTTTCCTTTAGGGACTATTACCTGTGTATCCACAACTGTCTTTCTTAAAGCCCACTCTCTGTCTCTGTGGGCTTTTCTCGAAAGTTTTGATGAAGCGTAAATACTTCTTAGTTTATTATACTCCGAAATTGCGGAGTTTTGCACTTTAACACTACCGAAGTTGACATTAACTATATGTAAACCACACAGACTTGTCACTCCCTCTCATGATCCATAATGACTCCTCTCATTATACATAATGATCCTTCTCATGATTCCTCTCATGGCGATGGTGATGATGAGGGTGGTGATGATGGCGGCGATGATGGTGGTAGTGGTAATGGTAGTGGTTATTGTGTTGGGGATGTGGTTGTGGTAATGGTCGTAGTGGTAATGTGGTGAGGATGTTGATTTTATAATCATCGTTATCACCATCACCACAAGCATTGTCATCACAATCGTCATCATCATTCATCACCACTATGACCATCACCATCCGAATCAACACCCTCATAATTATACCTAATCACCATCATCGGCATCATCATCGTCATCGTCATAATCATAATCATCTACAACAACACCATCATCATCATCACCAATCACCACCACCACCATCATCATCATCATCATCATCACCAACACCTCCCTCACCACCACCAGTCACCACCATCTAAACTACCACCAATATCCCCATCATCCATCACCACCAGTCACCTCCACTCCACCATCATCATCATCACCAACAGTCACCACCATGGTCTTCATCATAATCATCATCATCACCAATACCACTTTCATCAGAATCAGTCACCACCACCACCATCATCATCATCATCACCAACACGTCCATCACTACCACCAGTCACCACTTTCATCAACACTATCGCATCACCACCACCAGTCACCATCATCATCTAAACAATCCAACACCCTCATTACCAACACCAGTCCATAGCTTCATCATCGTCATCAGCACCACCACCGCCACCAGTTACCACCATCATCATCATCGTTACTATCACGATTCCAACTCACTGCCTCTGCGGGGTGAGGTAACTCAATTCGGTGCGGCGGTGAGCGTGTCCATTCCGTATGTATTAATATTGGGTGCCTGTCGTATCGCATAACGTTTTTCGTCCTAAAAATGTTTGGCCGAGAATGTTTGGCATACTGTTGAATGGCATACTTCTCGTTTGTCCTAATAATTTTTGCGCATACTCATTTAAAGTCCTAAAGCAAGTTTGTCCTAATATTGATAACTCTAAAATCTAATTACCTAAAGCATAATATTCCTAACATGAATTGCCCTAAGAATTATTTTGCCTATTATTAAATTGGCTAAAATTACAGCACCTAAACTAAACTATGTTAGACGTGAAGTCAGAATCGTTACGTATTCTACCTTCGGGCAGGTCAGATTTTGGTTAGGTTAGGTACGACGACGAGCGAAGCGAGGAGGAGTGTTAGGTACAACTGTGACCCTAACGAGCGACCGAAACGCCAGAACCAACAAGGTTGACAAGTTAACATTTAACGTTTGAAAACTGCTTGCTAAAAATCATCAAGATTCAAGATTTATGTTTAATGACATGTAGTCAAAACACATAACACACTATCCTAATATTGTAAGACCGAAAACTGTAGGTTAGGTTAGGTTTGTTTTATGACCATGGATAGCGAAGCGAGCGGAGCGTCAGAATGCTTGCTTGCATGGAGGTATATTAAAATTTAGCAGTTAGTAGGTTAGGTTAAAGACCGAAAACTGTAGGTTAGGTTAGGTTTGTTTTATGAGCGGAGCGTCAGAATGCTTGCTTAAAAATCTTCGAAATTTAGGTATAATGAAATGTAGTCAAATGATTTTTAGCACATTAAATATTAGGAACATTACAATTATGCACATCAATCATTCGATAGTTGAATCTTAGCCACATCAAACGATAGGACAAATTATATTTAGGACAAAGGATAATAGGAGCAACAATTTCGGACAGTCAAAAATATGCGGAACAAAGTGTATGCCATACGTTATTAGGACAAAAGACGTTATGCGACACAACGATAGGACTAATAATTGTATGCCATCCGATATAGACCCATTAATATTCTGTGCCTGAGGTCTTAGTATCTAAACCGAAGGTTATATGAACCGCAAAGTTAACTTTGTAATCGTGTATTTTTATAGGGTTCATAAGGAAATACAAATTTATCTATGCAGCTCGCATAACTGGAAAACTACACGGAAATTTTGTAATGTTTAGGTTTTTTAATGATTTGTACACCAAACCGTAAAAGAGCTCGAAATTTCAAGCTTGTGTGTCTGCTAGAAGTAACTTAGAATTCGTATGATCGTGAGTCAGTGAGTGACAAAATTAAGGAACTTTGACTGGCAATAATTTCTAAACTACTGGTTCAAATTGAATGTAATTTGGAACATGCTTAGGTGATATCACGTTCTCCTGGTAATTAAAAATTCAGGCTTCTAGCTTTGTCCATAATGAAATACAGGGGGTTTGAAAATGGTCTGAATGGCTTCGAGAAAAAAAGGATGTTACGGCGTGCCGGCAAGCGCGTTTGCTCGACTTGGCGGGGGCACTGCCGTGCCCCCAGATATCATGATTTGTTATTTCCACGTTATTTCTCTCTGCACTTAATTCTCAAAAATCGGCTGTCAAAGTTTCATTCATTTTATTCTAAACCGTATAAGATCTTGCGTTGTTTGTCCAGTTTAGTCACTCACCATTATAAGCGCAAACGCTTGCTAATTTTCATTTTGAAAAACAAGAAAAAACTATAAGTAGTAGTTGGAAATTGCTGCTTAGTAACTTCTGGCAACACAACATGATTCTGACCACAATAGTTCATAACAATATTGATAACAACAAATGTATACGACACATAAAATGTACCACGAAGGTGAATTTCTCTACCAAATTATTTATTATGGAACTATGTCCACAACATGAGGTGTCAAATGGTGACCATTTACTCAATGTACCGCGAGATAAAACGCTCGGATCGGACAGGAAAACATCGGGGTGTGTATAAATCAAGCGGTATCGCGGGACAGCCCGGCCATTAGTCCCGGCGCCAATAATTCAGCCCGGACAACTACATTAGACATTCCATTTAAACGTCCGGCTGGTGCAGTGATTTGGGGTCACCCTAGTGCTTAGGTTAGGTTTGAATAAATTGCGCTGAGCTCAAACTAGATTTGTAAGTGACCAAATTTGGGATAGCGCCGACTCTAATGTGTCCAAGTGACATATTTAATGTAAGGTCTATTTTATTTCTTGCGCCGAGTGTTCGCTGACCTAAATGTGTCTCTGAATGTCGGTTATTTCCGGTTTCCTCAGTAACTAAGATATTTTTCCAGTACTTCGTTCTACGCTCAGACAGGTCAGACTTTTAATGCATGAGGCTTTTAAAGCAGACTTTTATCTAGACTAGAATATCTAAATACTACGCTAAACTAATATGCTGATAGTTACGCAAATTCTGGCATCATAAATTATCATGAGATGTTAGTAGTTTTAAGTAATAAACGAGATTTTTATAAAATAAACCTAACCCAATACGAGTACTTAACGGTTTTTGTACGATGATCTGATCTAATTATCATAATATATCTGGGCTTCAAACAAAAAAGTTGTCAACAAAATGAATCACTAGATAGTATAAAACAAAGTCGCTTCCTGCTGTCTGTCTGTCTGTCCCTATGTATGCTTTGATCCTTATAACTACGCAACGGATTTTGATGCGGTTTTAATAGATAGAGTGATTCAAGAGGAAAGTTTATATGTATAATACATGCATGATTTATCAGCATTGCACCCGTGCGAAGCCGGGGCGGGTTGCTAGTATTCTACAAAACGCTCGCCTGTCAGCAAAAAGTAGGTCTTAAGTTTCAAACGGCCTCAAAATAACACACTGTCTTTTGCCAAAAGAGCCAAACTTAGAGAGCTCTTAAAACTACTCAACTGTCCTGTAATTAAAACACCTTCCAGTGAATTCGACCCTGAAGTGGTACACCTCAAGGAGCCTAACATTGTTACGTACACATTTACATTTCTGCGAATTTTGAATGTGACCCACATCGTGAATTACTAAACCAGCCTAAGCCCGAACAAATCTTAACAGCATTAAGAGAAGGTAATGGGGCTATATTTTGTAGCAAGATAACTGTTTGGCTTTCAGCGGTAATGAGTTCGCTTCGATAGTGGCTGAGAGAGGAGTAATGATATTATGAAACTGGTACCTATCAGTTGAAACCAGTTGAAACCACAAAATCAATTATTATAATAGGTTATTTACTGTGTGATACGTTTAATGTAATGTATTTTAAGTTTAATAATTGGAAAATTTATACTGTAGTAAGTAGCATTACATTTTGAACTACATAGGTACAAATAAAAACACCGAATGTTGCTGTTGTTTCCTAAATAAACGAAGTGATGTCAGACTTTTGATTGAATGTCGCTTTTTTTTAAGATATTTGCGTCTACAGGAAAAAACTTTTAGAGCATTAACTTAGTTTATTTTGTATGTTATATTTTCTACAAAACAACTTATAATACAATAATGTTAGGCGTAATTCGTTAAGTAACGCTCTGTGTGTTCCATTTCGTGAAAATATTTAAAGTAAGGTATTTGTCAAAGAAATAAATATACTCATGTCACTCATTTAACTGATAAACCAATATTTTTTCTTATTTAAAATATGGGACAAATTAAGAATAAATTGACTAAGGTCAGGTTGGGTAAGGCCACGTAAGGCGACCACATGGGGGAAGTGGAACACTTTGGAATATTTTCTATATTAATAGCTTTAATAAACATAAAACGATCAACAGCATCGTCATTTATTTATTTTTATACCCACACATACTGTGATTTATTTTAAGTGTTTCCCTTACCCCAATGTGTATCAGTTACCCAACCTGACCTTAAGTAAATTGAAAATTTCTTTACTAAGATATTGTGTACAAAAATTTAGGATCCAAAACCCCATTTTTTTGTAGCATAATTTGACGTCACGTGATTGACTGGTATACAGGCCGTTCAGGCAATAAACCCACCAGGTGTATTTCTTTTATAATCACTACATAGTATAAAACAAAGTCGCTTCCTGCTGTCTGTCTGTCTGCCTCTGCCCCTATGTATTCTTAGATCTTTAAGCCTACGCAACGCATTTAGATGCGTTTTTTTGCAGATAGAGTGAATAAAGAGGAAGGTTTAAATGTATAATATAGGTATGCATAATTTATCAGCATGCGAATCCGGGGCGGGTCGTTAGTATACAATAAAGTTTAAGTAAATTAACCGAAACCAAAAATTGGTCTCGGCACCGCAATTAGTTTGCATCGGGTTTCACTATTTAAATAAAACCCGATACCAACAGTGCACGACCACTGGCCACGAGCATTTGCAATTCTTTTTCATAGCTTTAATTCCCCTAATGTAGGTAATACTTGGCTCTTATTACCCGAGAGGTAGGACCTAGTTTAATAAATCATTCTCTATCAAAGAGTCTCCGCCGTATATCATTTGTGGCAAAGACATTAGGCATTCCCCTGACTCAGCTCTGTGATGAATTATTTCCCAGATCCGCTCTGGATCTAATAATGCTTTTTTTCTGCAGAAATGTTCGGGTTACCGTTTTTAAAACTTCCTGGTGCCGCGAACAAAATGCAAATGCACGGTGCGACCCATTTTAAAGTTAATTTATTTTTTGTCAGCTGTTTGCGTTTGTTTGCCGTTTTTAGGTTCGAGTTTTAACCGTTGGGGTTTCCTTTGTTTTCCGAATTCAAAATTGAGTACTGAGATAGGTGTTATGAAATAAAGAGACGCTTTAGATCTATTTTGTCTCTATACATTTTGACTGTATAAAATACTTAACTGACACAGAACTTCATTATTGCTAGGTAATTGATAATCCCTATTCATAATCATAAACTATTGGTTTGCTGATTTAACTATTAGTTTGTTGATTTTAGTCTCCACGCAACAATGGGTCAATCAATGCAACAAGGAGTCGACATATTTTTTTATTCCTATACATTTTCGATTCAGATTTTTATACTGAAAAAACACGTGCTGCAAAAAGCGCGTTGGATATTTTAACCGTACTTTCCAACCACGGGAAAAAACTACACATCACATATTTTTATTCCCTAGGGTGCTATAGTTATTATATATTTTCCAATCTTTTCCACACCCCTAGAGACAGCTTATTCTAAGCGCTGAGACTCGCAGCAACGCCTCGGTCACGTTTGCAATTCCCCCGCAGGCAATCCTTGCAGGTGACAGCGGCTGTCAAGGGAAAACGATGAAAATTGGCCCTTTAGTCCACAGTCACACCTTTAGGGTGCACCGGAACCGTTGACGATAAGGGACAGTTACGCAATCGCCAAATTTGTACTAAGAATGGCTGCTAGACAGCTATATTTAGATACTAGCTTTTGCCCGCGACTACGTACGCGTGGAACTTGTTAAAAGGGATTATTAAAAGCGCCTTAGCAAATGTAAGAGCAATTTTGCTTTTGGTCTAGGTAATAATTACATTTCCTACAGGGTCACCGCACCCCAACAGAAATGTTCACTCACTTTTCAATCGTAAATACTTACTTAATTTTAAATACTTACTTACTTACTTTTGTAGTAAAGTCATCTGGAGAAAACTGCTCATGTTAATGACAAATCCTAGCAATTTCTAAGATTACGACCCATTTACAATGTAAATCTACAGAACGCTTACGCATTCAGTTACCTGAAGATAATTTACAATTCTACTTCTCGTGAGTTACAAAATTGGGCCGCTGAATCTCTAGTTTTTTAGGGTTCCGTATCTCAATTGGCAGAAATGAAATAATTGTCCGTGTTCAACCCCCGTTGACATAGAATCATGAAAATTAGATAGAACCAACATCATTTAGCACAAGTAAAGAAAAAACGTCCGAAAACCTTTAATTTGTAGTAACAACACGATAAATATATATTTTTGTGATTATAAACGTATTTGCACTTGTTAAACAAACTACAACTTATGTAAATGTATGGGGACAACTGTTCTGCAACGGCAAAGTTAAGTTTATTCCTCATAAGAGTGTAAGTTTTTGTTCCTTTCATAGTTTTTTCCTAGCTACTACGCTAGCAATGCTCTTATACAATGACTATTTATATTGTTAACCCCAGAATCGATATAATTATACAGAATATAAAATAACACACGGTTCAACTAATAAAACATTTCATAGTTATTCATACGCATGCCATACAAAAGTAAAAGGCTTTTAGTAACGATTATGAGTTGACTTTACAGTTTTTACTCGTTCAACGTTTTCAATTTATATTACAACTTCCGTGCGATATTCCTGTCGCTCCTACAAATAAAACTGAATCATTGATTCACGAGGCTTTCTCTTTGATTACAGAATAAACGCGTAAATAGAAATCGGCTCGTAGTTTATTTGTACATCAGATTATACGGGTTTTGGGCGTTTGCGAAATAAATAATATAGTTTACAGATGAAACGTTAAATAAATACATATTATATCGTGTCATCCTTTCTGTACTACAGTTATGAAAATGGCACGGTGGAAGTAACTGAATGGAAAGGGCACAAGACTGTCAGACATAGCGAAGCAACTTTTTTTTATGTTGATTTTATGATGATGACGAATATCAAATGGGACTGAGTGTGCCTATTTATAAGTTCGTAATTTTTTTAATAAAACAATTTTAACTAATTATATCGCGTGTTTTGGCGACTGCCACCTTTAAATAAAACAATTTAAACAGATTATATCGCGTATATTTGAGCCTCAATGACGTTTTGGCAACGTTCCACTTACCGTTGTCAAAATTTAACGGAGGAACACACCATTTTCTCGGCCAAAATTACATTTGTGCAAACTACCCATTTTAAAAATATGTATTTAAAAAAAAACGTCGAACGGAAAAATATTTGTAACTTTTTCATTAAATTATACATACGTATGTTTTACGCCAAACTTTACATTAATTTCACAAACGTTATTTATCACGTACATAAACGTTCAATAACAGCGTTAATCATAAAAATAAAATCAATATAATACATTATAACTTTCCTATTTTTATAAAATTTAGATACTCTCATATACATTTAAGTGTTATTAATCTAATCTAAGGTGTTCAGCATTATCATTATATCATTATTTATTATCATTATAAAATTATATTCCATCCACAGCAGCATTTCAAAGTAAATGTTACTTTTGACAACAAAGCTTCTCCTCATACAATTTACTTGCTTCCAGAAATATATTAGCAAAGGAAATAGGATAGGATATTCCTGGGAATACACCTTTGTGTTATTTTACTCCTGTATTTGTAAGCAGTTTAGTTTGCGACAATAATTCAACATGTTATATCATAGAAACCTAAATACTTAGTCACATAGAAAACGTGAACCCTTAGAACGCTTTTCCTCCCATGTCAAAATAGGGCTTAATACGCTAATAGTTGAAAAAATTGGGCAAGTGCGAGTCCGACTCGCGCATGTAGGGTTCCGTACCATATATAACAAGTTTGTTGTATGGGAGCCCCCCTTAAATATTTATTTTATTTTATTTTTAGTATTCGTTGTTATAGCAGCAATAGAATTGTTTAATTAAGTCTTACCTAAATAATCGTAAACAGTTAACACAATTAAATAAACTATGCGTTAAGACAAAAACTGAAGTCACTTATTCATCGGAACTCAGACCTATTCAATACGGCGTACCCCAAGGCAGTGTGTTGGGGCCATTATTATTCATTATTTTATATCAATGATTTGCCACAAGCCATCGAGTACCCCATGATTCTCTTTGCGGATGACAGCACCATACTGTTTGCTTGTATAGATCCAGCAACTTATGAATATGATATATGTAAGACATTGGAAACAGTAATTCATTGGTTAACTAATAATAATTTAAAAATTAATTTAGATAAAACTAAGATAATGACATTTAAAAATAGACAAGATTTTCCATATAATTTAAATATTATCATATAAGGGACAGCAAGTAGAGGAAACAGATGTGACAAAAATTTTAGGAATAAGCGTAGACATGGAGGAATCAAGTTGATAATATATGTAAGAAATTAAATAAATTTTCATGTCCTATATAATTTAAGAAAAGTTGTGGACCAACCGATAGTTTTAACGGCCTATCAAGCCTATGTAACGTCGATGCTAAGATATGGCATCATATTCTGGGCTAACTCCGTTGAAAGAGATGTTTCATTTAAAGCACAAAAAACCGGCCAAGTGCGAGTCGGACTCGCGCACCGAGGGTTCCGTACAAACACTTTCCATCCCTAAGTGGTTAAGTTAAGTTTGCACCTGGTATGTATAGCGCACCATATAAATTAGGTGCAAAGTTAGGTATTAAAAAAACAACTACAATACTAGATCTCGTTCAAAACAATTCTCGTTGGTAGTTTTTATAGTAATGTACATCATAATATGTTTTTTTTAGATTTTTCATTTTCTTATTGAGGGAGGGGGACCAACTTTTTTCCACTTTGGAAGCGTCTGTCACGCAAACTATTCGGTTTAGAAAAAAAATATTATAGAAACCTCGATATCATTTTTGAAGACCTATCCACAGATTACCCACACGTATGTGTTTGATGAAAAAAACATTTTTGAGTTTCAGTTCTAAGTATGGGGAGGCCCCAATATATTTTTTTTTTTTTTGCATCAAAATCTTAATGCGGTTCACAGAATACAACTACCTACCAAGTTTCAACAGTATAGCTCTTATAGTTTCGGAAAAAAATGGCTGTGACATACGGACGGACAGACGGACAGACGGACAGACGGACAGACAGACATGACGAATCTATAAGGGTTCCGTTTTTTTGCCATTTGGCTACGGAACCCTAAAAAAGGTGCATCAGATCACTATGTGGATTCATGTAAACCATACTTTATAAAATTAAGCATAGTAACCTCTTCCTTGTCTTTTTATTTTTGAAACAGTAATGTTTGTTAAAAGAAATTTGCAATTGTTAAAACAGTTTAGGACTGTACGTCTTAGGAATAAAATAAGTTTCATGCCTTCCAAAACAGCATTATACAGAAAAAGTGTACTTGGTATGGCTCCAAAAATGTATAACAATGTTCCAAGTCATATAAGTAGTATAGAGGATATAACTACATTTAAAGCCAAATTGTTTAAATTTTTAGTGGATAAAGCATATTATACAGTGAATGATTTTTTGTCTGACTGCACTTGATGCTGACTGTACGCCCCGGTGAAACAGTCTCTCATAGCTAAAATTTGTATGCCTTGCGGCCCAACATGGTGATGTAGCTTTTATTTTATAAGATCTGTGCCTATGTACAATTGTTTACCCGTGTTGAACAAATAAACTATTTGTATTTGTAGAAATACATCATCTGTGAAAATTTCAGCTGTCTAGCTACCACCGTTCTTGAGATACAGCCTGGTGACAGATGGACGGACAGCGAAGTCTCAGTAATAGGGTCCCGTTTTTACCCTTTGGGTACGGAACCCTAAAAAGAAAGAGAGAAAATATACCTTATCTGTCAGCAGGAAAATTGCTTTACAGCGTCCGCCATTATCCCTTTAGTGGTCGTTGGCGTTGTAGGCATGACAGCACACGACCAAGAAACCTTGGCAAATTACTTGAAACTAAATTAGCACTTTAAAGCTTAATATTTCACAAATGGATGTCTATATCGAAAATTTGTCTGCAGTAACCTACAATATATGTAAAAGACCTATCCACACCTTGGGGTGGCTGCAAAAAAAATTACATCCCCACTTTACGTGTTGAGGATACCTTAAAAAAAATCTAGATTTTATTCTACCACTTTTTCAGCGTGTTCTCTAGATTACGGTTTCCAAATGTGTTTTCATAAATTTTATTTTCATGCACGAATTTTATTTTAGAGTAAACGTTACACTTATCATCACTTATCTTTATGACAACAAAGCTTTCAACAATTTTAACGGCTCTACCTGCTTCTCCACATACAATTTTCGCGTTACCAAATATATTAGCAAAGGAAAATAGCCAAGGCACCGCCGCCCGCCACTCGCAGGTACCTATTCCTGGGAAACCTTCACTTTTGAACCAGTCGTGAATTCTCTAAATCAGAAAAAAATACAGTAAAAAGTAAGGCTGGAATGAAATATTACAAATGCATTTTGACACAAACAATAGTTGCTTTTAATACATAGAGGGCATTAAACTTTGTTTTGTAAAGTAGTTTTATTATTTCACTTTGCCATCAACAAATTTCTCCACAACGATCGGTTGATCGTGCGCCGCCCTCATCCAAGTTCTACCCGCGATCTTAACCAGATCGTTGGTCCACCTTGTTGGGGCCCTTCCCACGCTGCGTCTTCCAGTCCGCGGTCGCCACTCAAGAACCTTTCTGCCCCAACAGCCATCGGTTCTGCAAACAATATACCCCGCCCTCTGCCACTTAAGTTTTACGACGGTCTGAGCTAGACAACAAACTTGATTCTTTTGCGTACCTATCTCATTAATTCATAATTTCGGATTCGATCACGCATGGTAACTCCGAGCATAGCTCGCTCGCTCCATTGCCCTTTGAGAAACTTAGCCTTCTTATGAGGCCCATTGTGAGCTACCACGTTTTAGTGCCGTATGTCATCACTGGCAACACACATTGCAATGTAGTTATAACCAATGCATTGGTTAAAAATCTTCGTCTTAAGACACTGCGGTATTTGGGACGAGAAGATATTCCGCAGCTTCCCGAACGCTACCCATCCGAGTTGGATCCAACGAGTGACCTCTTATTCGGTTTATTTTAATTTTACTCAATTAAAGTTCTTTATCTCTCTTTTAAATTTACTACGAAATACCTACAAAAAGTGTGCCTCACACCAATAATGTGATTGTTATTGTTACTCAAGAACTTGCAGACAAAATCTGGTAATCAATGTATTTACGTAATAAACAAACAAAACAATGAAAGGGTGAGGTGAAAAATTGCGATGAAACGTAGCTTCGGATAATCCCCTCTTTTAAGGCTATAAAAAATCGTAATCTTCCCCCTTTCATACTGGACGCCTTTTAGTTTTTATACTCGGAGAGATAGCGGTTGATTAATGATGCCTTTCTGATTACAGTTTTGCGTTCAAGGGCACAAAATGAAAAATTACCTTTATGTTGCAGACAATACGGTGTAGACAGGCCATTGTTTTGGATAGATTGCTGTTGAAATTCATTAGTAGTGTCCGGTTTCTTATGACATGTTTGAGTTAAGTATTAATCTTAAAGAGTGATTCTGCAAAAATAAGATAAAATTGGTATTTATCTAGATATTAGCCATACTTTGATGAAAATATGAAAACTAGAATGCATATATTGTAACAGGCATGCATTTATTTGTTTCGAAATTCTGTTTATTGCCCGTTTTTTGATACATGTGCATTTCATGTTTATAATGTTTTTTTTTTATTATAAGAACGCGCCCACAATTTTTTTAGCATATAAAATACAACAGTTATAAATTTTCTGTTGTTTTTCCTTAGTCAGCTAAATAGTATTGTACGCAATCGTTGCATAATGAAGGTTATTAAAGTTGCGCTAGAAGGGCTGATATCGGCATAACGTGTTACGCTCACTGCACTCTCATCAAGTCGGGCGCTAATAGGACCAGATTAAAGACCGCCGAGGTAGCGGGTTCAATTCTCGACTAGCTACATATTGCTCTCGTTTCTAGTGTAGCACCCGTGCTTTTCATTAAACTTGCTATCTAATTTCTGAAACTCAACTGCTTTAAATATATATATGTACAATAGTGGCTCTGTGATACCTCGCAAGTTGGTGAATATTCTGCGTTTGTAAGGCGTTTTTTTCATCAAATACCTACTGTTTAAACAGATGATTGTTGGAAGTATTTTTTTTATATAATATCCCGAAGCCACTCCCGAGTGCGATCCTAGTTAGATCATAATTAAAATTACTGGCATTTTCATTGTGATAATAATCGTGAAAAAGGAATGACGCTAGACCCGCGCGGTTAGGACGCTCGGAGTATCACCCAGTTTGTATCAAAATAACAGAAACTACCAAAGATACGAAGTATATACCAAAGATAGGAAGAAAATTAATATAATAAATCAAAAACTACACCACCACATTACTGCATTCCAGTATCGCTAATTGGATTATTGAATTTACATCCATAATAGAATATAAAACCATTAATTAACAATATTGAGTTACATTACGGCCGCTATTGAATTTAGGTACAATGGACGATGGTGCAATGAACAGGCATATTGGTTTACTGTATCCAGTACTCATGTAAACCTGACTATTGATTTAACTGAAATGAGGGTAAATATATTTTACTTGCACGATTTTCTCATACTAAAGCCTACCAAGGGTCGGTCCTGCCCAAGGAATAGAGGCGCTACAAAAAGCATACGCAAGCATACGTCATGTATTTGCATTATTAAACGCCAGTACCGATTTGTCAAGGATTTGTCATAAACACATTCAAAAGATTGTTTACCGGAAAGCTACTCAATCCTTCGTGATTGAAAAAAACTTAACTCTCATCACTGTGGATAGATTTGGCTTTATTATGTAAAAATACTTGAACAAATATTTGTCCTGTTTCATCTTTGTTTACATCAACCACCAATGTTGTTGCCAGTAAAACATAATAAATTAGTACCACTAAAAATCCGCAATATGGCGTGGCCTGAAAAACACCCTGTTGGGCTTTCAGACGATTTATGGTGTAATTATCTGGAGACACTGTTTTTGGTGGCTAACTTAACCGATACGAGGTCGACATAATTATTCTACTGCTATACCACTCGACTCTGCTTAGAAATGTTAGTATAAGTTTATTTTTACGTTTTATCCCCCGTATCTCCAATACTTAAAAAAATCGAATAACTGACTAGACAATATAATATAAAAAAATATAGATCTGACGTTGAAGAGACGCTATATAATAAGTAAATTGTATTATAAGGGTGTAACCGACAGGTTACCGAAAACGAAAACCGTAGTTTTAGACCATAATCACGAACTGAAAACGAGTGTTCATTTTCTCGGAAAACTCAAGGATAAGATTTCCAAAATAAATTATAAAACTCGACGCGCAATGTATTGCGTCCAATTCTCTCGGGTGCAGACGCGCGGGGAGGGGAGCACGCGGCGAGCGACCGGTCCAGGCGCTTCCCACTCCACTCACGCGTCAGAGCAAAACATACCGTTACGCCAATGCGCATCGAATGACATGAATGAATGCAACCACAAAAACAACGCAACCACAGATCACAACTAGTGTACTACCTAACACCAATAACAACTGACTGATAAATTAAAACAGTCTAACAAGATTATTTTCATTCAAGCAAGTAAAGCAAATAAAATGTGCGGGTAGGTAGGTAAACATTAAGAATGCGTCCGACCGGAGCGGCCTGCGCGAGCACACTGGCCTGGCGGATCAATGACCGGCCAGTACCGTTATCTTTCCCACTCCACCCACTCTGTGTTGTACCGTAAAGCTTATGGTGGCACTCCACTTGGCGTTGCGTGTTCGCGTATTTGCCTTATTCGGCCAAATACGACCATGTGAGGAGGATTTATTCGTCTATATTTGCCATATTTGCACGAAATGCCAAATAGCGCAAATAGGCAAACACGCGTATCGGCCCGCTTGTCGGTTTTTGGTCACACATCAAAGGATTCAAAGGACGCAAATATGGCAAATATTTGCGTTCACCGTCTACACATGGCTCGCTCAGTTGTGTGAGCGACAGCAAACATATTTGCGTATTTGATATATTTTCGCATGTGTAGATGTCGTGTTTGTGATATTTGGACTTCATACGAATATTTAGACAAACACGGCGAATACGCTACGCGAACACGCAACGTCAAGTGGAGTGCCACCATTACATAATACTGTTTGTGATACATTGTGTGTTTTGCGGAAAATGCTATTTTCTTGCGATTTTTCATGAAAAATTGTTACCGGTAGAGTTCGATTAATGGAAAAATAAAGAAAAAATGAAAACTCGCGAGGAAAATTTTTGAATTTTCTCAAAGAAATTTCCACGATTTTCCAGCCCAGAATAATGGTCTGAAGCCATGGTTTCAGTTTTCGGTACACCGTCGGTTACACCCGTATAAACTTGGAAGTTAGAAATCATTCGACGTTACGACTGCCTTGTCGCAATTCTGGTCTCAAATTTTATTGACTGAAGATTCGGGTACTGATAGCCTCCATGAGACTTAGGGTGAAACCACACAGATAGACAGTCAGAGTGACGTGATCACGTCACAGGATGTATGACGCGAACGAATTCACCCTTAATTAGAACTCGATAACAACTAAATCACAACTAACAATAATATTTTCTTCGGTTTCCGCGACTGTCACACATTTAAATAAAACAATTAATTTTAATTGACAACCGTATCTGTAAAGGTACTGAAACGTCAGGGAGGCTCAAATAATTAATATACGCGATATAATCCGTTTAAATTGTTTTATTTAAACTAACAATAAAATAATTTCAACTGAAATGGAACTAGAAGATAAGTAGACTTATCTACTATGGAGTGAAATTCATCTGTGACATCCATGATGGCGAGAGGTAAAGAAAGACAGCAAGATAGATAATAATAGATTTTCGGCTTGCCTGTCAAGAAGATATTAGGCTAGTTTTTTAACCCAGAAAAATGCACGGATTACGTCAAAATCACGTTCTTGCTACCGACGAAGCTCTCACTCAAGCTTGATCGGGTGGATAGGTTCTTTACGTTCCTCAAGGGAAACATAGTACCTACCTTGCGTAAAATGCGTTTCATGTTCTTTTCCGGGGTTGGTCTACGAGTATACCTATCAGTCTCAGAAATGGAGCATTGACACTTTTTATTATATACAAATAATAAGTACCGGATATATATGAGTCATATAGAAGCAAAGTCAGCAAGATCCAATATGGTTGAAAATCGTATAAGTTATTTTAACTATACTACACTAGATTCAAAGTTGCTACATTACACATATTGGATGTTGCTGACTCATATATAAATTAAGTTTAAGATTTCGTGACTTATCCATGGAAATGGTCAATAAAGGGCAAAAATCCTAATGTATGTTTTTTTTTTTAGATTAACTTGAGGCATACTGCGAACGAATGATCTTTGTTCCATTAAAATTTTAATTAATGTATTTTGTATTGATATTCGTGTCGTGTGCATTCACGTTATGTTGTACTATCGCCTAACGCTACTGGTTCACACTTTCTCAACAAAAGAGTACATCCACCCAATAATGTATCTGTTTGATCTTATGGTTGACTGGTAGAGAAAGCCCGCTTTAAACCCGCCATTTGTTTACTAATTTGTAAAGTTTAAATACATATTTTGTTGACATGCGAAATGATCACATCTATTTAGATATGAAAAACACCTAATAGTAGAGTTGCTAAGCCGCGAAATTGTGCGCATCGGGTTACAAGCATGAAATTTTTACCACACATAGAGCGTTCCACGGTGATTATTTTCAGATGTGGAGGGAAGTCAGATTCGTCCCCTGTGTGGTGGGAGAGCGGGGTAAAGAGGACCAAGTACTGCTCTTTTTCTTTTTTTTATTACTGATCAGTTAAGGCTATTAGGGCTTGTGTGGCATCGTTTACGTGTAAAATAGATATCAGCTATTAATTTTTCATGTGATTTAAGAATAGTTTCATATAAAAATTTGGATTTATTGCCGAAAAGTTAAAAATCACAACAAGTTTTTTTTATTCAGAACGATAAATGAGTTATCTATCCTGAATATTTACAATTTAAAAAAATATTACTAAACAGCAAATTTAATCATGTTTTTAAAAATGTATACATATTGGGCACATCTGATACAAAAAGTACCTTGAAAAAAATTTTGATGTTAAGCTTAGCCTGCGTGTTCTAGTACATTTTGCTAAGTGGCGAAATTGTGTACATCGGGATACAACCACGAAATTTCTACCACAGATAGAGTATTCTGCGGTGATTATTTTCAGATGTGGATGGAAGTCAGATTCGTCCCCTGTGCGGCGGAAAAGCGGGGTGAATAGGACAAAGAAGTCCTCTTTTTCTTTTTATATTACTGATCAGATAACGCTACCAGGACTTGTGTGGTATCGTTTTCGTGTAAAACAGATATTAGGAATTCATTTTTCATGTTATTTATTCATAGTACTATATAAAAATATGGTTGTATTTCCGAAATTGTAAAAATCACACCAAGTTTTTTTTATTTAGGGAGATAAATTTGTTATATTTCCTGAATATTTACAACTAAAAAAAATATTGCAATATAGCAAATTTAATCTAGTTTCTAAAAATATATACATATTGGGCACTCTTCATACAAACTGTAACTTAAATAAATTGTTGAAGTTGAGATTAGCCCGTGTGCTCGTGATACATTAACAAAAAAATATTTTGTTTTAATTACATTAATTTGTTTTTCTAGGACGTATATAGTAAATATTATATGTAAAAGCATGTTAATAATCATTATTTAATGTATTTAATGAAGCGAAATAGGATGCGTTCGGAGATTTACGTTGATTACGCCGACGTAAAGATATATTTTAAGCTACTGTTTGTATGAGAAGTGCCCAACATGCATATATGTTTAGAAACCAGATTAAATGAGCTTTTTGAAATAACAATAATAATTTGAAAATGATCACGAAATTGAACTAATTTACCTCACTGAATAAAAAAACTTGTTGTGATTTTTACCTTTTCGGCCATTACATCCATATTTTTAAAAATAACATAAAAAAATTAATTTCTGATATTTGTTTTACACGGAAACGATACCAAACACGTCCTAGTAGACTTAACTGACCAGCAATAAAGAAAGAAAAGAGGGATACTTGGCCGTATTCACTCCGCTCTCCCGCCTCACAGGGGACGAATCTGACTTCCCTCCACATCTGAAAATAATCACCGCGGAACACTCTATCTGTGGTAGAAATTTCATGCTTGTAACCCGATGCGCACAATTATGTTAGAAAACAGCGGACTAACAACTCTACTATAATATCCAAGTAATATTAGTATATTAACACAAAATTTCATATCGTTTTAAGGATTAATATTCATTAGATATAATTATAAATAATTGACACCGTAATATAGTTATGAATTAGTAGCGAAGGACAAATCTCAATAACAATAACACTTTCAAAGTTATAAATTAGTAATTATAGTCAAAGTTAAAATTCTAGAACTGTATCAAAAACCAGTTGTACAGTCGGATGAAAAAATATTCGTCACTTTTCGACTTTTATGTGATAGTAATAAAGTCCAAAAGTGAACCTTATACAATAATAATATCTTCCAAAAATTAATAAAGATCCATATTTAATGAAAGTCATAACTTGCTCTCCTGTAGTTAGTAATAATATTTACTGCTTTGAATATCTAAGGGAACTGTTCTTTGAAGTCTTTGAATCGTGAACAGGATTTCAAGTAAGAAGTTTTCTTAAACACTCGCTGAAAATTATACGTAGCTTAGCTTTACTATATGGGGATGAAAACTGGATAATTTTACAGTCAGGTGAAGTTCTTCCAGTTTGAGCTGTACGGTTTCATCACCGTACATTTCCTCATGCTTACTTGCGACCTACTTTAAGTTGCACGGCAACGAATATTAGTAATATGTAAGGTTATAAAAGAAGTGTGCATTACGAAACAACAACACTTTTACGCAACTAGAGAAAGAGCAATCAACTATTAACGTCACTGTATCTTTACGTTCTTTCAATATATTTTCTATAAACTTTAACTATCTTTCATCGCACTCCATCAACTACAACTACCCATAACTACAAGTGTAGTCGCTAACTGGCTCCTACATTTAATGGTCCTTCGAACCTACAAGGTAATTCAGTGTTTTTGTGCTTAAATTACGGTAGCGAATCGGTTTGCTGGCTTCCCACAAGCGGGTTCCACCAGTGAATTGAGAAGGCGCACAATATCGTAATTTCTAGTGCAATTACATTGATTACCCTGCGCGACCATCCCGGCCCGGAACTCCTGAAGCGACAACTACGTGCGGCGGTGATCCAGGATTGGGAAGAAGACCTCAGGTCGTGAACTAGTGAAACTCAACTACTAATCAGCGGCTTCAACTACAACTTCAAGCAACTAACTTCAACTTAACGCGACGATATCTTCAACTACTATCAACTATCTTCAAGTTATTGCAGCTGCAAGCTGCTAACCTCAACTACAAGGTACCTCAAACGGCAATTGAACTCAAGAACTCAACATAACTAATTAACTACCGTCACTAGCGACATCAACTATTATCTTCAAGCAACTACCTTCTAACTTCAACTACATACAACTATATACATAACATAACTAAACGAACTACGTTCTGATATTGATATCATCATGAGCACGCTCGAGCAACAAAAGGTCAGCTTCGAGAATATCAAGATCTTCTGTACAAACTACAAGAAGGACGGCGGATCTAGGAAGACCCAGGAATATTTGAACAAGCGACTTACTACTCTGTCGGATTTGTGGGAGGACTTTAGCCACCGGCATAACGTCCTCGAGCAAGAATTGGAAGAAAAAACTATTGAATACTTCACAGGAGACATCTACGGAAAAACTAAAGCCATGTACCAGTCAACTAAACAAGATATTTTGAACCTTTTGCGTTCGCAGAGCCTCGAACAAGGGGACAAGGTAGAATTTAACACAACGGATATAGACGAGGAGTACCAGCATACTGATGGCAAGCTTCGTGAACTACTTACCAAACAAGAGTGCAACTTTAAAGCTCTCGACCGTGCGATGTCTAAAGTCGACATCGACACGATTTCTCAAAAATGGGAACTAGAAGATCACCTCACCATCTTGAAGTCAAAATGGGAACCTATTGACAAGCATCACTGGGAGTTAGATGCCATTCTTAAAGGCTCTAACGAACATTACTACGATCTATTCGTCAACATAGAGCACAAGTATGACGAACTGAAACGGAGATTGAACGGCAAGATCTGGTCGGTAGCCCATTATCAGCATTCGGCCCCGAGAGTTCAAGTCCCCGAGTTTACAGGAAACTACAGTCAATGGGTATCATTCAAAGATCTCTTCCTAGAAACTATTCACAACAACCCTACTATTAACAAAGCGCAGAAAATGCAGCACTTGAAAACTAAACTACGAGGTGAAGCTGAAAGATTGGTGCAGCATCTCACCATAAGCGCCGAGAACTACTCTTCCTGTTGGGAAATACTAACACAACGTTATGACAACAAGCGTCTGCAATTCACTTCATACATTAACACCATGCTGAATTTACCCGTCGCGCATCATCCGGATGCCCACAGCTTCAAAAAGATGCACGATGTAATATTAGAATGTCTCAACGGGCTCGCCAATATCGGACTTGAAATAACTACATGGGATCCGATGATCGTACATCTTATGTCGCTGAAACTTGATTCATCGTCTTTTAACGATTACCTAAAGGAACTACAAAATCAAAGGGAACTACCAGTCTTAACTGAATTTCTATCCTTCTTGGAAAACAGATTTATGGCATATGAAACTATGAAGAACCAGAAGAAAGAAGCCATTACTAGTACATCTAACTACCAGAAGCCATCAAACTTCAACAAATTAACTTTCAACAAACCCTACCAAGCTAAGAAATCATTTACCTACAAAACGGAGCTGCCGAAAAGTTATCACACATTATACGGAAATTGTACATTATGCGATGGAAGTCATGTGTTGATGCAATGTCCGAAGTTTATTGACCTAGATCCGGTCCAACGTAACATAACTGCCGCCAGACTGCAAATTTGCAAAAACTGTTTATACAGCCACGGCAACAGTGAATGCAAGTCAACAAAAACTTGCAAAGAATGCAATATGCGTCATCATACACTTTTGCACAATCCAATGAAGAAAAACATGTCAACAAACTACAACAAAAATAATTCATCAAGTCAACGACCGGCTACTTTAACTACGCGACCAACTTCTAATCATTTATCCAACAAAGAAACAGAAATTCTTTTAACTACGGTCCAACTGAGGGTGCAGGCGATCGACGGTACTGACGTCACTCTTCGAGCCCTTCTCGACCAAGGCAGTCAAGTTAATCTTCTCACTGAAAACACTGCACAACTACTAAAACTACCAAGAAACAAACTCAGCGCCACAATCTCTGGGATTGGAGCGTCATCCAAAGATTGCAAAGGCCGCGTTCAATTGAAGTGCAAGTCAATGTACTCGGATTACGCCTTTGAAACTCAAGCACTAGTTATGAGTAAAATAACAAATAATTTACCCAACGCTACGTTTGAAAGGAAGAACTGGCCGCACTTAGAAAATTTAAAGCTCGCCGATCCTGACTACAACTTGTCTCGCTCAGTTGACTTACTGCTCGGGGCAGACGTGTACTCCAAAATTATCCTAGACGGAGTCCTTAGAGGTAACCCAGGATCTCCTCTTGCACAACAAACCCATCTTGGCTGGATTTTGTGCGGAAAACTTCAAACTTTCAACTGTCATATAACTACCTTAGACTTGGAAGAGATAACTAAATTCTGGGAGACGGAAGACATTATGCAGGATAGCTCGGACGTACCTCAGGAAGACCATCACTGCGAAACTTATTACAAGCAAACTGTTCAGCGAGCCTCGGATGGGAAATATATAGTTCAGATGCCTTTCCATCCCAACTATAAAGAAAAACTTGGAAGCTCAAAAGCTATAGCTATCTCACAATTTCTACAACTCGAGAAAAGACTACAAAGGAAGGCAAAGCTAGCCGAAATGTATAAGGATTTCATAAAAGAGTACGCGGACCTCGGGCACATGAAGCTTTCTTCTTCAACTACATCTCCTGAGTACTTTCTTCCTCATCATGGAGTACTCCGGGATAGCTCCAGCACAACCAAACTTAGGGTGGTTTTCAATGGATCACAGAACACGACTAGCGGTCATAGTCTAAACAGCGTGCAATTCAAAGGCCCTAATCTTCAGAAGGACATTCAAAGTCTGATCCTGAAATGGAGAACATACAAGTACGCCTATACCGCAGATATAGCAAAAATGTACCGCTGCATCTGGATAGCTGAAGAACAACACTCCGTTCAAAAAATTATATGGCGCAACTCACCTAATGAAAAATTAAAGGAATATAGCCTCTGTACGGTTTCCTACGGAACTAAGAGCGCACCTTGGCTCGCAATCAGAACCCTAAAACAGCTAGCTATGGATGACGGCCATAAATACCCTGCGGCAGCGAACGCGTTGCTTAACGAGTTCTATGTTGATGACCTACTTAGCGGTCATCACTCACTTCAAGCAGCCGAAGAGCTACAAACTACACTTATCGAGTTATTAAAGGGTGGAGGGATGAATTTAAGAAAATGGTCCGCGAACCATCCTGCCCTCTTACAAAACTTGAAAGAAGATCAAGTTTCAACTACCGGAATCTTCGATTTCAAAAACGAACAGGCTACGAAAACACTCGGACTCTCGTGGAATCCCGGCAACGACACGTTCACGTTCAACTGGGACTTGGACTCGAAGAAAGCCAGTATACTAACAAAACGAGTACTACTCTCAGAGATTTCGAGGTTATATGATCCCGTAGGATTTTGGGCCCCAATTACAATCACAGCTGGAGGTATCTGGGAAAGAGCTGTCAGGTCAATGAAGCATCATCTCAGACGGGTGCTAGGAGACCAAAAACTAACATACGAGGAATTTGCAACACTTTTAACAAAAATCGAAGCCTGCATGAACTCGCGACCGTTGTGCCCTCTAACTGAAGACCCTGAAGAGTTCTACAACTGTCTAACACCTGGTCACTTCTTAACCGGGGGTCCTACGTTGTCGCTACCACTGTCTGACCACAGTGACGAAAAAACCATAGACTTGCGACGCCGATGGCAACTCCTCGAGCACATGCATCAACAATTCTGGAAGTCCTGGGCAAATGAATACTTATCACAACTTCAAACACGAAGCAAGTGGAACAAGCCTACTAAAAACATAAAAGAAGGTGACGTAGTCCTGGTGAAGGACAATAACTTGCCACCTGGAAAATGGGCAATGGGACGTGTATTGGAAACCCACCCAGGTAGCGACGGTTACGTAAGAGTGACAACTATAAAAACAAAATCTGGAATTACTAAACGTCCCATCGTCAAACTATCGCCACTTCCCATCGAAACTAACTATGAAGATATCAAGAAACCTCAAAAAATAGATACAGAACCCAACACGAAAAAACCGGCTCGCCAAAACAAACTCGCAAAACGAACGCTGATAACACTATTTACATCACTAATTATAATGTGCGGATTCATTAATGAGTCACACGCCGGCAATACTACACCAGCTCAGATTACAACGTTAGAACCCGAGCGCCCCATTTATTATGACACAATGGGTCAACTGCAAATAATACATGACGAATGGACTCTACTTATGTATTACAACCTAAGTAACTACTGGCAAGCTGTTGATCGAGTAAAAAATTATCTTCACGGAATTAACAACCTCTGTCAAATGACAGACCCTCGCTACTGCAAGACTACATTGGAGCAACTATATCACGAAACCGATCTTTTGAATTACTACAACTCATTGCTTTTGGCACCGCATAAGCATTTGACTGACAGGAAGAAACGTGGCCTGATCGACGGAGTAGGCTACGTAGCTAACAGCCTATTTGGGATCCTAGACCAGAGGTTTGCAGACAAGTACCAAAATGACATAAAGGCTGTAAAGAACAATGAAAACTACCTGCTCGAACTTATTCAAAATCAAACTTCAATCGTAGAACTTGAAAACACCGTCCTGAAAAAGTCAGAAGAGAACATCAAACGCCAATTTCATGTAATAGACGACTTTATGAACAACACTAACGCCAACTTCGCGAAGGTCGAGTCCACACTAGAAGCAGTGATGGCAACCAGCTACTTTAACTCTGCGTCATTAGCCGCATATTTGCTAATAAACAATCTGAGAAGTGTTCAAGAAATGCTGTTCAACACAATAACGGACATTTACAAAGGCCACATTGATGTACATCTCGTCACGCCAGTCAACTTGGTCAAGCAGCTCAGCGCCATCTCCGGCCGGCTGCCGAGAACTCTGTCTCTTCCGGTAGAAAATATAAAAGAAGATATTAAGGATCTCTACAAGCTACTTTATGTGAAGGCACGTGTGACAGACAGCTACTTCCTGTTTGAGATTCACATACCACTCATTTCTGACGAAGACTTCACATTCTACCAAGCTATACCATTGCCCGTGAAGTCCACCATGGGAACTGCAATTATAATAACTACTTCCAAATACATCGGCGTAAACTTCAGAAAGAATATTTACGTTTCACTAACTGAAGAACTATTCAAACAATGCATACAACAAAGGCCAGACATATACATATGTAATAAGAACCTACCTGTCTATAACTTAAACAATAACAATGTCTCGTGCGAAGCAAAACTGCTCGGGCATCACTACACCACGCCGTGTGACGTAATAAATACGTCATGCAAGGACGAGTGGATTGAACTTCATGCAATAAACACTTGGCTTGCAGTTTGTTGCAACACCTGCTCACTACGAACCATATGTGAGAATGACGTCACAGCTCATACTATGACATCGTCCGGGATCGTAACATTACCGCAAGGGTGCGTACTGCAAGCTTCGCACCTCACAATTCATTCTCACAATCAATTTAACAGCAAAATTCAAATTGACTACAACATCAACGTACCGGTCGTCAACTCATCCGTCAACCGAATTGTGAACTTAACTTACTACAAAATATCGCCCACAACTTTCGAGCACTCAGAAGAAGCAGAAATTGATAGAAGACTAACAGGGCAGTACAAGCATGAACAAGCGCTACCATCAAACATCTCCAGTCACGACATCCACCAATATACTATTAGCTACCTGTTGTTAGGGATAGCCATAACTGTATTCGTCGTGTGGGCTGTGAAGCGACGTTTCCTTTGTATGAAACGTACGTCACGGAGCCAATGTTCGCTCAAGCCAAAAAAGCGACATTACGAAGACATCGAAATGCAAACCATTCCACCAACAAGAACTATACGAGAGAGAGAACCAAAGCCTTCGACGAGTCAAGCGGAACGCCATCATCGAGACCACGCCTCTGCTGACAACGTAGCCTTCGAATTTGATTAATTAATTATTCACTTTGTGATGGTTTCTCTTTCTCTCAACAATTTTCTTTCTTTTCTTTTCTTTTCTTTAAGGGTTGCCAATATGTACGGTTTCATCACCGTACATTTCCTCATGCTTACTTGCGACCTACTTTAAGTTGCACGGCAACGAATATTAGTAATATGTAAGGTTATAAAAGAAGTGTGCATTACGAAACAACAACACTTTTACGCAACTAGAGAAAGAGCAATCAACTATTAACGTCACTGTATCTTTACGTTCTTTCAATATATTTTCTATAAACTTTAACTATCTTTCATCGCACTCCATCAACTACAACTACCCATAACTACAAGTGTAGTCGCTAACTGGCTCCTACAGAGCAATTCAATGAGATGGGATACTAGAAATGGATTGGTAATTTTTTCTAACACGTATATTATATTAAGCCGCTATGTTGAATGAATGAATGAATAAATGAATGAATGAATGAATGAATGAATGAATGAATGGATGGATGGATGGATGGATGGATGGATGGATGGATGGATGGATGGACGGACGGACGGACGGACGGACGGATGGATGGATGGTTGGATGGATGGATGGATGGATGGATGGATGGATGGATGGATGAATGATTGATTGAATGAATGAATGTTTTATTTGTTTGTTAGTAGCGAGCACGCGATGCGATGCTGTTTACGACGTCATCTGCACTCCCTGGCCATTTATTTTGAGTCAGCGTAGAATGTATTTATTTAATAATAAAAACGGTTTAAGTTCACGTAAAAATTGACAAGAACGGTCCGACATGTTTCGAACACATATGAAGCTCTAGTGGGCCGTGAGTCGCGTAGCAGCACGGATAGCTTTCCCTGATGAAGAGCTCCATATGAGTTTGAAACATGTCGGGCCTTAATTTTATTAAAACTTTCGTGAGACATATTTAATTATTGTATTAAGCGGTTTACACTCACGTGAAATTGTCAGGAACGGCCCGACATGTCGGGCCTTGTTGTCAATTTTTACTAATATTTTTTTTTTATAATAAATAAAGATGTCTCACGATAGTTTTAATAATATTTATTATTTTTTTTTCATGAAATAAACTAATATAAAAATAATAACTTTAAATTAAAGAATTTTTACAAAAAATTGGTATGAATCGCGGGATGTCAATGTGTTAGGAGATTACGTGTTATTTATTTGTTGCATTATTTTCAAACACAAGTACTCACAAAAAGTGAAATCTTACAATGTATTCACCGATCGTCATTGTCAATCGAATTACAAACCTCAAAATTGTTCTAAAAACCACAATAACCAAAAATGCATTTTAGAATGAAATCAATTAAGAGTATGTACTCGTATAAATTTGAATGTCAATATCGGCTCTCTGACGTACTTCTCTGTTATGTGAAGTCCGATGCCTAGTTATATGAGTAAGTATACTCGTATATCCGTGCCAATAACGTATAACCCCAGCTTGCAGTCTACAATATATTTATAGCTAACGGTACGTATATCCTGCGACTAGAGCTAAGTTAATTTGCCGCTATCTCCTAGCTGAGCTGGATAGGGACGCCCATATCTATACACCACTAACTATTTTAATTACTACAGGGTGCCCGCGAACTTCGCCTGCGTGGGAAAAAAAGTCCCTCTTTTTTGCTGCTCTGTAGTCGGATCAAAAGTATCCTATAACTATTTGGATATGCACCTGTGTACTATAAATAGTTGAAATCAGCACAGCCGTTTAGTTGTGCTGAAAGGACAAAGACACCAAAGGGCCAAGGGGAGCAATAGTGGACGCAGATCATGTAACCAAATGCCATAGGCCAAAATCATGATTGATTACAATGCTATGAAGTAATATTCTATTCGGAACATTAGGTTTTTCAGAAGTATACATATCAAGTATATTTTTTCTCGACAGTACACGTTATTTGGATTCATAATCCACGGTTATTTTTACATCGTACAGTTTGTTAGATATCATTTTTTAAAACCTCGATTTGACATTTGGTCACATTCCGCGGGCATACAAAGTTACTTTGGTCTATTTGGACTCAGTAAGGCAATAAAAAAAATTACAATGTCACAACAACTTTTTATTTTCCTTACTAATTCCTTGTAGACTAAGGCATTGTTGTAAATTATTATTGTTTTATAACCTCGGAAAATTATCAAATGTGACATTAGAGATTTAAAAAAAATTATACCTTCAAAAAACATGAAGCAAAAATTAAAAAATCGTAAATTGTGAATCAAAATGACATGTATCGTCGTGTATCGGGAACAAATATAATTGTAAAAATTAATGTTCCTAAAGTAAATACCTACTTTACATACACATGAAAAACATACATATTAAATAGGTATAATTATATAACTAGTGCATCTACAAACTGTAAGCATCGCGAGTTTCGATATGGCTGAAAAAAAATTGATGTCTTTTTAATTCGCTTTGTCTCTCAAGTTTAAACCATCTTTTTAAAGTTTTATCAGATCTAAAGCTGCCTACAGAGGCGGAGGAAAAGATTGGTCGTGTTTTAAGTTTGGCTAACAAGCAAGATTGGTTATATGAAAAAAGAATCGGGGCAAATTCGATTTATTTGAACGATTATTTGACCTCAGAACCTCTAATACAGAGATAAATTTGTAGTTCAAACATTAAGAGTTTAAATTTATAAATTCACAATTTGTAGTTCAAACATCAAGCGTTTACTTGTATAAATTGTGAATTTATAAATTTAAATTCTTAATGTTTGAACAGGTGAAATGAATAGTTTGTGAACCGTTGTTTGTTAAGTGATTATTTGTAAAAAGTTGTTTAGCAAATGATGATAAACCGACTGTAATGTCTCTTTATTTTTAATTTTTCACACCACAATTTATTTATTATTGTACCATTGATACAAAGAGCACAGCACAAGGAAAAATTGAAATGCGTAATGTAGTCTCTTCCACTAGGTACTACGTACCTAATATTTAAATGTTTTCTTTGTGCTTTGATATTTGTATCAATCATCATTATTTTAAGCCGTCAACGTCTACTGTCGAAGCAAACACTGCCGTACCATCCTTTACTGGAACCATTTCGCCGCATTTTCAGGCCCCTATTTGAGCACCTCTGGATAAGACCAGAACGCAGAAATTTTCGTCATCCAGTAAGCTATAATCACATACTTAAAATCCAAAATTTCAAGTCTGTAGGTCATTTAGTTCCGAAGTTAAGCGAAAGCAAAGTTTCGCATTTATGACACTCACTCACTCATGATCATCAGTAAAGAACTAGTACTTCCCATAAAATCAGAGAGCTGAAATTTGGTACAGAGTTAGGGTTTAATGGCCACATAAAGCGAAAACTATAAAAATTGGCCAAGTGCGAGTCCGACTCGCGCATGAAGGGTTCCGTACCATAAAACAAGTTTGTTGTATGGGAGCCCCCTTAAATATTTATTTTATTTTATTTGTAGTATTTGTTGTTATAGCGGCAATAGAAATAGATCATCTGTGAAAATTTCAACTGTCTAGCTATCACCGTTCTTGATATACAGCCTGGTGACAGACGGACGCACGGACGGACGGACGGACGGACAGCGAAGTCTCAGTAATAGGGTCTCGTTTTTACCCTTTGGGTACGGAACCCTAAAAACTAGGATATAATCGAAGATCTGGAGTACTCTGATTAGAAAACAGAAGAGCCCAACCAAACTATTAGATATACCGCCTTTACAAAAAATATTCAACTTGTTGTTGTGTTTGGTTGGCCGCCGTCGCGACTGATCGTCTCTCCTGATGATGGATCGCGTACCGATTCGAAACCTGTCGAGCGTTATTCTACTTCTATGACGTGAGTAAACCCGTTTAAGTATTTTAATATTCAACTTGGTGGGCCGCTGCATTTGATGTCAAAAATCCAAGGTCTGAAGTATTTTGACGACGCGTTTGGCTCGGTTTGTAGACACCTGCCTACTGAGCCGGCGGTCCCGGGTTCGAGTCCCGGCCAGAGCAAATATTTGTGTGATGAACTCGAATATTTGTGCTTGGGTCATGGTTGTTCTATGTATTTAAGTATATATTTATCTATATAAGTAAGAAGCGGTGGTAGCCTAGTGGTTAGGGCATGCGACTTTCAATCCGGAGGTCGCGGGTTCGAACCCGGCCCGTACCAATGAGTTTTTCGGAACTTATGTACGGAATGTCATCTGATATTTACCACTCGCTTTTCGGTGAAGGAAAACATCGTGAGGAAACCACCTAAGCCCAATAAGGCCTAGTTTCCCCTCTGGGTTGGAAGGTCAGATGGCAGTCGCTTGCGTAAAAACTAGTGCCTACGCCACATCTTGGGATTTAGGTAGCCGACCCCGATTGAGAATTCATTCTCAAAAAATGGGACAAAGGCTAGGAGGATGAGGATGATGATTTATCTATATAAGTATGTATATCGTCGTCTAGTACCCATAACACAAGCCTTCTAGAGCTTAATTTGGGACTAAGTAGATCGATTTGTGTGAGATTGTCCGATATTTATTTATTTATTATTTATTTGATGAAGAACCCTCAGCTGGTGTCAGCTGTATTAGAGATATGGTAATGCCCCCTTCTACTATTGGTACATAAAAAAATCGACTGTCATTGCAAAAATCCAGCGTAGTGGGACAAATTTTCTAATTTAATCTAGCCTATAGCGTCCCACAGCTGGGCGGGTTACGTATTACAATCCCGAAAGTTCATAATACCTACAGTTGAAATACCGATGGTCAAAATACCGAAAATCTAAATACCGAAAGTTCAAAAAGCCGATATTCGATAAACCGAAGCTCAATTTACCTATTTTTAGAAAATCGAAAGTTCAAAATCTCGAAATTTCATAATCCCGAAATTTTTAAAATCTCGAAAAAAAAAAAAGGGCTGCACATCCCGCAGCGCCGGAGCAGATCGGTTCCACAGAAGAGTTCACTTATAAATAGTAAGTATAGTAGTAGGCAAGTAGGTTACGTAATTTAGGTTAATATTCTTTGTATAAAATAAACATTAGAATCTGTATGACTACAGAAATATAATTCTCGAGAGTTTAAATAATATTCCGGATTATAACCTTCAGACTGGATCATAGTCTTCGGGATTATAATCTTCGGGATTACAGTCTTCGGGATTACATTCTTCGGGATTACAGTCTTCGGGATTATAATATTCGGTATTTTATCCTTTCGATCAAACGTTCTTTCGGGATTTTAAACTATCGGTCTAATAAACATTCGACATTTTAATTTTCAGCCTTCCGTCCATAGGTCTTATGAAATTCGGTATTTTGAACTTCGGCATTGTAATACGTACCCGCTGGGCGAATGCCTCCCCTTCTGCTTTTAATACGCATATAAATAAAATTAAAGGAAAACTCTGGATAAGACTAGACCGGCTTTTATACTAATACTTACAAGTTTACAAGAAGAAATAGTCGAACGATTAACTTTAACTCGAACGTTACACAAATTAAATAAACAAATTACACCAAAATATTAATTTCGCTCAAAATTTGGTCAAAATATAATGCATTGGACTAAGAGTGGCGGTGATACCCGTCGCACACGTCGCTAGATGGCGCTAACTGTATTTTAAAACGCGCCTACGTTTGTTTTTCCGATAATAACTATTATATGGCGAAGTGGCAACCGGCCGCGTTACAGTCGTTTACGACATTCTTCTACTGCGCTTGGAAACGTTTGCTAGAGATTAGGAGGGATTATTTGCATTTCGTTGATTTCGCTTATTATTTCGTGAGGTTTGCTAAAGTGAATTAGCAGGTTGTTATAAAACAATATGCCCACGTTTCTACAAAAAGAAGTGAAATCCCACCAAAAACATTCTGTAAAAAACTAGCCAAGTCTCGATGGAGCTGCTTGTTTATCTCTAAAAAGTAATGAAATCTAGACAAAGTCGTACCAAGTCTAAGGTTCCTTACTGCGATTTCTTTATTATTATAGTTAATGTTGTGTGACTTGGCCGTTGAAGGGTACACAAGGGTACAAAACCAGGTGCTCCATGACACCATTGCACCAATCTGTCGCCAGAACCGCTACCCATTGACGATGGAAAGTTGATTCAATAACCACTCAATTGTAGGCTTGATAAAGCTGCGTATTTCAATAATACTTATGTATAGGCGAGCCTGAAACAAACAGTATAAAAAATATTTCTAGTAAAGATGGACCTCTAATCATTGATAGAAGTCCGTCTGTACGTCTATTTTATGTTAGATCGGTGGTCGATTTGACGCTCCAAAAAGAAGAGAGCAGAAGTCAGCATCGTCAATGCTGAATGCATGTGTTGCACAATCAACAACAGCCTAAAATGAGACATTAGCGTCAAATTACCAATACCAGTATGGGCTATTATCTCGCTTAACAAACATAGGTAGTTACAACAGACATAACATTACGTCATTACGTGTAAACAAAATTGACTTGTAGCGGTTCTGGGGACAGATTGGTGCAATGGTGTCATGGAGCACCTGGTTTTGTACCCTTGTGTACCCTTCAACGGCCAAGTCACACAACATTAACTATAATAATAAAGAAATCGCAGTAAGGAACCTTAGACTTGGTACGACTTTGTCTAGATTTCATTACTTTTTAGAGATAAACAAGCAGCTCCATCGAGACTTGGCTAGTTTTTTACAGAATGTTTTTGGTGGGATATATTATCCTTTCTATACAAACTCCACGCTCACACACGCTCGCGGTTTTACAAGTCTCCACGTATAGGCTAATCAGATTTTATTTAGCATAACAAAGTTCCCGCTCGGGCGCCTCGGGCGGCTAGTTATCGCCGGAAGCTCCTTGGAGACAAGATGGCGTCGCTTCCGATATCGACGTTCGAGAAAAGAAAATATATTTTGAGGCTACATTTTTAGGAAGGGTTTACGGAGAAATTTTCGGTATATTTTTAGAGCATTGTTTTTTTAAGAGCGTTGTGTCAGTGGCAGGAAAAATCAAATACAGTATTTTAAAGCTGAAAGTGTAAAGATTTACGGGTTTAAAGAATAATGTTTATAATGAATTATTATAAGAAACCACGTCTAGGAAAGCGCAGATGGACCTCGTGAGCGTGGCGGGGACTCGATGGATGCAGTCGGCACGGGGATCACACTGCGACGAGCTATAGGAGAGGCCTATGTTCAGCAGTTGACGACTGTGGCTGATAGATAAATTATTAGTAAAACATCGAATAAAGGCAATGATAACATATTGTTGCAGCTCGATTTAATAGCAATTATGCTAACCACTCTAGTCAAGGAATAAAGCGTTGTTCAGAAGTAGCAACGAAACTAAGTATATTTTGATAAGAAGCTTTCAAGTACTCAGTATACATAATTGCGACCCCACGCCAAATATTGATTTACTAAATGAACTTCATTAATTACTTAATTCTGTAGGTATATTTATTTTAACTTGAATTCATTAAAAACTATTACGCATTTCCTCTTTATCTGCATGTAAAATTTTAAGTAAAATAAATGTTTAAGAGCGTCTAACAACTTAAAAATCTAAGGGAGAAGGCTTTGCCTAGCCGCGGGGTATTTCTTCAGATTAAAAAAAGATTAACATATTTTTCCTTAAAGTAGCACGATGTCAATAGAAATACGATACTTTAACTCTCTGAGCCCCTTTATAATAGCGTATGTTTGTTAATCAACTGAAACGTTATAAATTTTACGATTGTTACTGTTATACGACTCCATTTTAATTGCTAAAATGAATGTCAAGGGACGCATAATGGTGACTTTTGTCAAAGTCTGTACCTAAAAGAAAATTAATGGCTTTGTTGGAAATAAAAGCAACCCGCTATTTAATATTCAAACTAATTTTCACTTGAAATTTTATGAATCAATTATCCAGTAAAAGTAGCTACCGATTATAACAAAGATTATTAAAAGAATACCGCATTTACCTTTATTTATTTATTTTCATTTATCTTAAACAAAATAAAGTGTTAAAAACCTTTTTTATGCTCGCGAACTTTAATCTGCCAATTATAATTTCACAGACAAAATCACAACAATGCACTTCTTTTTATACCTGTATCAAAATTCTATACTCTGGTACAGGCTATTCTTGTTTATGTTTAAAACAAACCTAATGATTTGTAAGTAAGTACATGATCACAAATGAAATTCTGACAAATGAAATGAAGCTATCCGGTGTAGGTAAAAATCCACTTAAAAATTAAATGCAAGCAGTTAATAATAATTATTACTAACATTTATTAATCTAAGTTTAAAAACACCACGTCAAAATTTATTCAAATGTATATTTTAATTCAACGAGTAAAGGACGTATTCAATCCATCAACCTTTTAGGACATAGCCCTTTTCCCTGATACCCTTTTAACGGTAGACATTTTTTGTGACATTCATACATAAAAATCACGTGTTGCCTCAAAATAACACGTGACCATTAAAAGCGTACATTTTTATAGATAATACTCGTACGAGTATACTCGCAGAATCCAAGTGAAACATATAATGTAACGGAAATATTTACAATAACTTTTTGCATGAGAAAGAAAGTATTCTTCTTTAGATTTAGCTGGCAAGAGGCTGTAGTTAATATTTTGCGCTACTTGAATAAGATTTTATTTATTGAACAGTACATTTTTAGCAGATTTGCGCATATCGACCTCGAAATAAACTATAAATGAGTAAAAATAGCGGGATTATTTGTACATGTTCAACATTAAAATCAAATTTTAAATCTAAAGTGTTTAATAACGCTTAATGAATTAGGTATTCGTTTTATTGTACCTTGTATATTGCTGCGACCGGCAGTGCTACCAGCGTTCAGGATAAAAATTAGCCTATGTGTTAATCCCTGCAGGGTGTCAGCTACCTCCATATCGAATTTTATCAAAATTAGTCAAGCGTATGAGCGTGAAGAATAACAAGCATACAAACACTCACAATCTTCGCCTTTATAACAATAGTTTAATAATCTGTATTTGATTATTTTTTTAAATTATTTTCAAATAATAAAACCTCTGCGTCGGGCTTTCAGACGAAGTTAATAATTTAAGAAAAGGTTGAACTATAAAAGGCACTAGTGCGGAAAATCAGTACTTGTCGCTCAGTATGGTTGCTTGGAAAACGCTCTTTTCGAGCACATCCATTGCAAGTGTATAAATAAACGCGAGTTACGTCGTCGTTGAACTGAATAGGCATTATTGAGAGCCGCCATCGTTTTTAGGATTCCGTACCCAAAGGGTAAAAACGGGACCCTATTACTGAGACTTCGCTGACCGTCCGTCCGTCCGTCCGTCCGTCCGTCCGTCTGTCACCGAGCTGTATCTCAAGAACGGTGATAGCTAGACAGTTGAAATTTTCACAGGTGATGCTTTTCTATTGCCGCTATAACAAAAAATTTGGCAAGTGCGAGTCCGACTCGCGCATGAATGGTTCCGTACCTATATGTATAACAAGTTGGTTGTAATGGGAGCCCCCTTAAATATTTATTTTATTTAATTTTTAGTATTTGTTGTTATAGCGGCAATAGAAATACATCATCTGTGAAAATTTCAAGTGTCTAGCTATCACCGTTCTTGAGATACAGCCTGGTGACAGACGGACGGACGGACGGACGGACGGACGGACGGACGGACATCGAAGTCTCAGTAATAGGGTCCCGTTTTTACCCTTTGGGTACGGAACCCTAAAAATACAAAAAATAAAATAAAATAAATATTTAACGGGGGCTCCCATACAACAAACATGTTATAGATTATGGTACGGAACCCTTCATGCGCGAGTCGGACTCGCACTTGCCCAATTTTTATTATTATTAATATCCTATCAGATTTGTGAAATTGAATGAACGACCTCAGATGATATAAACCCGTCCACTGGCCGATACTTACAAATGTGTCTCATAACTAGCGAAGGTGAAACGTTCTTCTAAGCCGGTACTTTTTGCAGTAGGGTTAGTTATGTACGATATTGTTTAATGTATTCTTGACCACTCATACATTTTTCCCCGTATAAACTATTTTTTTTCAAATCCTCTCCCCATCTTTATCATTTATGAAAGCAAAACATTTTCCCTACACTTGACCCAATGGTCCAAAAAGAAGAGAGTATTTATTTTATACCTCTTTTGTTCACACAAAGTGATTCCACTGAAATCCCTTCCGTTGAGTGATATTTCATAACTGCTTACTTATTTATGTCCCTTAACTCTTTCAATTCGGACCCAATTTGCTATGACGTAGGGTGTTCATCTTTTCAGAAACTCACGAAATAATAGCCCTTTTTGGAGTAACTTCCCAGTGATCCGGGGTCAAACCTAAAACAACACCAAATGCTTAACGTGTAATTCATATAGTTACGTTTTGCGGTTCATGTTTTTGTAATGTAATATTATTCCTATTATTTCCGTACTACCAATGTTTGGGTGACTTTCAGCGAATTAAAATAAGATGTGAAGCGATTTGATGCCGTTTCTGGGCCAAAGTTTTATTTGAAATATATATAAATGTAGAAAAATCACTTACTTAGGTGAAAAATCAGTTGGCGGAAATAGTTACAAATCAATTTAAACCAATTTAACGTGAAATTTAAAGCTTGGCTAAATTGTATTCCTAACCGTTCATTGAATTCCTTCTAAACAACGTGCACCAAAATAAACAGTTTTTTTTTTTACAGTTGTGTGGCAAGAATGGCAGGCGCGGGTTACAGTCACGCCAGCCGAAGTGGGGGGGCCCGCGCTGCTTAGCTGTGCTGCATCCGCCTCTTTACGTGAACACGCGTCCGTCGCAGCATGGTACAGGGATGACATCGTACTGCCAGCCACTGAGCACCTTTGTAAGTAGATACAGCTAAATATGTACCACTATTGATTGTACAGAGTCAGTCAAACCAAGAAAACTGGGGGATCCCCGCATTACATAGTCGAAATGGGGGGAGTCGCGCTGCTCAGCTGTGCTGCGTCGGCTGCACTATGCGATCACACATCATTCGCGGCGTGGTACAGGGGTTAAATCGTGCCGCCAGCCACTGAGCACCTCTGTAAGTGGATACAGCTAAATACCTATGTACCACAATTAAAACATAGATTTGTTTGAACAACATTTAATGTTGTTCAAACAAATCTATGTTTTAATTTATTGCTCCTATTAGAGGCCACATCCGGTATTATTAAATTGTTGAAGCTAATGTACATACATAAATAATATTGATACTCTATAGACGCCGGAACGCATTTTAGTAATTTCGTTAAGTTATTCAATACCATTGTGACCTATTTTGCGAATACAGTTGACTCTGTACTATCACTAACCAATTTTCAGTAAGTGGTCCCCCAAGTCAATTTCAATGTGGTAATGTGGCTGAAATTGAAACGGAAAATTATACCGGTTTTACTTTCATTTACGTTAACTTCGAATGTGCGATAGATTTATATTTCTGTTGAATTGTAACCAATAAATGTTTTCACATTTAAGGGTGCTTCCTCACCAAACTGTTTGCCTGTAATGTATCAAAACACAAATTAAATGTTCATATATATTTTTTTGTTACATTAAAGGCGAATGCACGCTGTGATGGAGCGCCCTAATAAATAACAAATTCACCGGCTATAATAGATATCATAGTTGAATTTTTATGTACACTATTTGCTAAACTAAACATAACCAACTATAACATAATTATTCATGTTCTAAAATAACATTACTGATTTTGGTCATCCATGTCATGTCCCACCGCCATCGCTGCCAAGTAATGATCTTTACCTATTGTATCTGAACGTGTTATTGTAATTTAACAGCGTAGAAAAAATATTTTATCTCTCTTGTACGTTTGCAGCTGGCTCAACCCTGCTAGTGGACGAGGGCTGGAAGCTGGTAGTGCGGTCAGTGCGAGCCGAGGATGCCCGAGCACAATTTTCCTGTTCAGTTCTAGACTCACTCACCGGTGAGAGGCGCCGGAGCACGCCAGTTAGCATAGATGTTGCGCGTGAGTAGAAAAGATTAAATTTTATATAGCGGGTTCGGAAACAAACACATAAATAAAAAAACTACATGGTACTCCCTGTGCAGGTTTTAGAAAGAGTTACCTTCAGAAAAAGGCACAATACATGATGGTACTGATGGTGTCTGACAGCATTGATGTTGTACTTGAGGTTGAACTTAATGTTTAGATGACAAAATTTCCATTCTAAATGGTTCCATAATATTATTAAAACTATCGTGAAACATCTTTAATGATTATAAATACGGTATAAACTCGCGTAAAAATTTTCAGGAACGGCCCGACATGTTTTGAACTCATATGGAGCTCTTCATCCATGCTGCTACGCGACTCGCGGCCCACATGTTGGGCCATTCCGGACAATTTTCAAATATTTTGAGTATCGTTACTGACCGGTAGATTTTTTTACTTTACAATGTGCATTATAAGATACACTGCCAAGTTTAGGGTTAAACCGTTTTTATAATTTTGAAATGTACATTGGTTAATACAATGTAGCGTATTTCATAGGAATCGCACGCTAACAACTCCAATGTTTCCAGCTTCTACTGTTGCATCGGCTCCACGCGCCATCTTCCACGGCCAGTGGGAGGCCAGCGTGCGACGTGGGGGCGACGTAATTCTCCCGTGCCTGGTGCACGCTAACCCACCAGCCACTATCACGTAAGTCCCTTTGCGAAATCACTAGAAGCTATAAAGTGGGAAAAGCTGGGCCATACAGCATTTTAACCAATAAAAACTTCACAATGACCACCATTATAAATGCACCATTTGTTCCGTTTATGCATTGGCAAGCGTGGTAAACGCGGACTAGAGTCAGGTGCGGACCGAGACCGCCCAATCGCCTCTTCCAAGGCCCTCTTCTGATGGCCTGGGTACTTACCTACGCTGCTCGCACAGCCTTCCTCGTCGGCATCACGATGTTTCTACACGGCAGTTGTCTAGAAGACTAAGATCTGTAGACGAACATATACATTGTAGTCTTTTTTTGCTAATACATAACTTGAACTAGTAACGGGTAGACCTATAACCAAGATCTAGAGGAAGTGCAAACTCAGAAGCGGGAAAGCCAGTTTGACCAGTTTTTTATTGGTGAGCGCTATAAACAAAGCGAATTAAAATTGCAGCGATTGAAATGACGTCACCGCTATGAAAAGAAAACGTGAATCCGATAAACCCCTTTAATCACCTTTTACGGCAGGTAAGGGAGACTTTATACCTTGTTAGGTGCACGGTTTTGTTAAATAACTTGGGATAGTGTTAGTAGTTTTAACAAAATTACCTACGTGCATGATCTTAAACTATACATTTTTGTCACCTGTAATAACTACTGAAATGTTATTTATTCGACATCCGAACGGTTTACAATCATGGAAAACATTCGAATATACGAAGCGTGCCTTGCAATGTAATTATATTTTGCCATTTCAATTCAATGTTTTACCTGTATTTGCCAATACGCTGAACTCGAACAATATTCCGTCGTAATGAAATACTATTTTCAGTATATAAACGGTAACGTGAATCAATTTACGCAGTACAATGCTGGCAAAATAGTACTTATTGGCCCTAGTAATTCTCTTTTTCTGTACCATAGTGTGGCAAGTTTTAGGTCAAACGGCACCCTAGGGCAACATTCGGCAAATCCTAATGAAGTTGCCTTAATGTGCCCTCGGCTCGACATTGATATCCGCGTTGGGCTAGGTGCGCAGTTAAAATTAGGACACAGGTTTTTGGGTACTTAGATCTAGTTAAAACTTTAGCTGTAAACAGGTCTAGTATAATTAAAGGCCGGTGGAGAATTATTTCTTTACTTTCCAGCACGCAAAGCAACTGCGACATTTTAGTAAGTATTTATTTGTACATAAAAACGTTGACAACGCGGTTGGTGCTGTGGTAAAGCAACTGCCTAACTGAGCCGGCGGTCCTGGGTTCGAATCCCGGCAAGGGCAACCTGGTCAACCTGGGCAACAGGACCTTGGTCATGGATGTTCTTTGTATTTAAGTATTTATTTATCTAAATAAGTATGTGTATCGCCGCCTAGTACTGGGTCTAGGTTGATATTGTGTGAGGTTGTCTGAAAAAAAAACATTAACAACATCGTAACAGTATACATATACGAAAGAGAACGTTTCCCTATAATAAGGGATACCTTCCATAAAATTGTGTTTATCATTCGTACGTACCGCTTTTCCATTAAAAGCGTAAGCTACAGTACACCTAACATTAAAACTGTATTTTCTTAACCTACTTTGTCAAACTTTCATGATAAAATTAATTATTACTTGGTCTCATTAAATATCAATATCCGGTAATTAAGATTCATTAGCATAATTACAAGCAAGTAATCGTGTTAGTGCAAAGTCTTCAATTATTTATTAAATCAATACCGGGTGTGGCTTGTAATAGGAGCAATAAATTAAAACATATAATAATATTCTAGTCGTCAAACCGAACATTTGTTTTGCCACCTTTAAAAAATGAGTTTTCGGAAGTTCATTATTTCAAACATATAAATAGTATTTTCAATGTACGCCGTCTAACATTGACATTCCTTTATAATTGACATGCCTTTCACTCTACGAATATCATACAGTTCGTAATTAATTGCTCCTTTGAATAAACATTATCAACAAAATTATCATTTAATACAAGTTATTTTCAGAAGTTTGAAGGGTAAAATCTATGTTTTAATTTATTGTTCCTATTACAGGCAAGACCCAGTATAATGGATAAGCTGGTCGTAATTTCAACAGATAATAAAAATAATACGTCAATTTATAAAGAACGGGTGGCACGTTAAGACTGTGGCATAAAAAACACAATTTGCCTTAACGAAACGAAATATAAATACTTTGTTGACCTTACAAATTAGGCAAATATCACGAGCTCGCATTTTAGGTATTAGGATTGATTACATAAAGGTCACAACTTGATCAAGAGTTATTTGCACATCAGTTACCTTCATCAATTTGAATTATTTTTCAAGTCGCTGCCCAAATTTAGTGAATTTCGTTTAATTTATAGGTAAAAAGGGTCTTATTGATAAAGGTTGTTCTAACCTTCTTTAGCTGAAAGTCGGACGAGGAAAGGTTCAATGAATTCGGTGGTTCTGTGGATAAACTGAATCACATCAAATTTACAAGCTTTGGGTTAATAGTTTATCTATTTTATTAATTAGTGAATAAAACTATAATACACACTTTCAGTAATTGATTTAATTTTGAATTACATATTTTTAGCGTTCCGCATCTCAATCGTCAAAAACATAACCTTTATAGGATCACTTTGTAGTCCCTCTGTCCGTCTATCTGCCTGTTGTTTATGTTTGTGGTTTATCATCAAATTGTCGACACTCACTTCGTCGAATTTCACTTCAAAGTCAACGTTTCATGTATTTTCATTTCGTTGACAATTCAGTTCGTGGAATGATTATTACAAGTAATTTTAAATCGTGTATTTTTACTAGTCAGCTGATTCATTACATAGTTGTATTATGTCATGGAAAACGTTTTGTGGCTTACTGTTTCAAGTATTTTTAATTAACATACAAATTATTACAAGGATTATTTATATTAATTTATTATTTAAATCGACAAATGTATGGATTGGCGAAGTTTTATTTCCCACCCGATATAGACCTCCGCGGCTCGCTCGCTTCGCTCGCTTGCTCCGGTCGCAGTTCAACCTAACACTCCTCCTCGCTTCGCTCGTCGTCGTACCTAACCTAAGCCAAGTCGGACCTGCCTTAAGGTGAAATAGGTAATGTTAGAATTTTTCGACCACTCGATATTATAAATATTTGGTAATGTCGTAATAAAATTTCGAACAAATGAAATTCGTTGTTTTGTTACGCTGCCATTTAAAATTCATACAAAATTAATCATTTTGCCAAGTAATATTCCCTAAACAATTATTCTATAAAATACTAAAAATTGGAATGATCTGGCCATAAAATGAAATTACACAAACAATAATTCGTGAACTAAATGTTACTTGAAACGTTTTTGATGAAATTAAATTCGATGAAAAGTTTGTCGACAAAACAAGGTACACCCGCCTGTCTGTCTAACAAGACCTATTTCTCAGGAACGCGTCGAGGTATCAATCTGAAATTAATATCAAAAATGTAAGTTTGCTTGTTGCCGACTGTAGTAAGTTTAATATTTTCAAAAGTAAAATTAAGCGACATTCATAGCAAAATCAAATTGCATATTTTATCAAGTCTTGCAACCGTAATACAAGCCAAGCACTTAAAGTTTTCGAAGCTATAACTCAACCCCGCGACTTCGCAACTCGTGCGTCCGTTAAACTGATATAACTTGGAAACACTGCATTAACTTAAAGCAGTACGTTGACTAAGCTAGGTTAAGCATCGCAAAAATTTATTACACTTGTTATGATAGCTAATGGTGGGAATGAGGTGCCGAGCTTGGCTTGAATGTTTGCCGGGTTTAATAAGTTCTTTAAAGGAATGGGAGGAATGGCGTCGGTTAATTTACCGAATCACCGTTCTCTGCCGTTCGTTCTTTATAATTTATTAGTAAGACTGGTTTTTCACCTGTTTAATGAGGTTTTTATGGTACAATATTAAATACTTCCTTGAAGGACTAAGGATGGTCACATTTGCAAAAAGAAATCGGTACAGGCAATTGAAGTTGTGTAATCACCTTATGACTGTAGCGTACTCAGGGAAAAATATACGAATAAAAAACGAGAATGGGTAATTTTGTAGCCGTAGACTAAAAAGGTTAAAAAACTTAAACCCGACTACGGAGAAACAAACTAAAAAGTTAAAAACAAGGTAGAAAAATCGGGTATCATCGCCTTATTCCACAAGACAAGTCATTTGACATGTTAAATGTTCTTGTATATTTTTCTCTACTGAAATCTTCTGTTAGTTAACAACAATAACATTATAATTTAATTCAAATGCCGTAGTCGTGCGTTGCGGCATTAACTACTAACTTTAGTTTTCTTAGTTTTTTAATAACATGGTACCTATTTTGTAAAAAAACCTACCTATAATGTCAAGTTATCGAGAATAAAACGAACGCACAGCATTATTACACGGCTACACATCGTTATTATATTGATATTAAAAGAAGAGTTTTACTAGACTTATTTTAAGTACTCAATCAGATGATGATGGCGATCTACCTAAAACTACGGAAATTTTGTTGTATAGTTGCAGTTTTTTATAATAGTCGACAACGCACGACTACGGCATTTGAATTAAATTATAATGTTATTGTTGTTAACTAACAGAAGATTTCAGTAGAGAAAAATATACAAGAACATTTAACATGTCAAATGACTTGTCTTGTGGAATAAGGCGATGATACCCGATTTTTCTACCTTGTTTTTAACTTTTTAGTTTGTTTCTCCGTAGTCGGGTTTAAGTTTTTTAACCTTTTATTTTATTTCAATATTTTTAGTTTTTACATGTGATGGAGTAAAGAATATGTAAATGCATATGTAAGCTTAAAAAATGGCGCTGTATCGCTACATCCTCCTTCGAAGTCTGTTAAAAATGTGGCCTATGTCACACAATATACTCAGTCATCAAAATCTGTCGAGTTGGAACATACTTAACGTAACTAAATACTCTTCCTTGATTGACTTTAAGAGTACCACAGTCGGGCAAAACTAAGAATAATTTATACGAAATCGTTGAATACCAACGTCAAATTTCAGCTATCGAGACCAACCAGTACCTCTATCGTATTGTGGACCAGTAGACGACTGAAACCTTAAGATAGAAAACAAACGATAAAAAAGAAAACAATTTCATACACCTCTAATATTTTTACGCTAAAAGAGATTATTCGTTTGTATTTTTTTTTCAATGCAGCAATATCTAAATATTAAATATACCTAATCACATCTTAACGACAATTATTTACATTTGATGACACAACATTTTTAGCAACTTAAAAAGCAAAACAGAAAAACTGTTTGGAAATCCATATATATCACTACCGTCTTTTATGTCACCATCTCCTAGGCTATCTCAAAAGTTTCCCCGAGCTCCCCGTCTTTTAACCATCACCTGATGCGATGTCACCATCGCCTCCGTAGACTCAAAAGTTTCATGAGATCTGCCTTCTTGTTGCCGTTTCAGAACGTTGAATTTTTTTATGGCGAGGGGCTCCGCCCCCCGAGCCCCCCGTGTTTGAAGTCACCATCGCCTCCGCAGACTCAAAAGTTTCATAAGATCTGCTTTTTTGTTGCCGTTTTAGGTCATTGTATTTTTTATGGCGGGGGGCTCCGCCCCCCGAGCCCCCTGTGTTTTATGTCACCATCGACTCCGTTGACTCAAAAGTTTCATAAGATCTGCTTTCTGGTTGCCGCTTTTGAATGTTGTATTTTTTTAAGGCGGCAAAGTCCCATGTTTTGTGTCACCATGTCCTCCGTTAACTCTAAAATTTCATAAGATCTGCTTTCTTGTTGCCGTTTTAGAATGTTGTATTTTTTTAAGGCGGGGGGCTGCACCCACCAAACCCCACTCCCATGTTTTATGTCACCATCGCCTCCGTAGACTCAAAAGTTTCATGAGATCTGCCTTCTTGTTGCCGTTTCAGAACGTTGAATTTTTTTATGGCGAGGGGCTCCGCCCCCCGTGCCTCCCGTGTTTTAATTCACCATCGCCTCCGCAGACTCAAAAGTTTCATAAGATCTGCTTTTTTGTTGCCGTTTTAGATCATTGTATTTTTATGGAGGGGGGCTCCGCCCCCCGAGCCCCCCGTGTTTTATGTCACCATCGCCTCCGCAGACTCAAAAGTTTCATAAGATCTGCTTTTTTGTTGCCGTTTTAGGTCATTGTATTTTTTATGGCGGGGGGCTCAGCCCCCCGAGCCCCCCCCCTGTTTTATGTCACCATCGACTCCGTTGACTCAAAAGTTTCATAAGATCTGCTTTCTGGTTGCCGCTTTTGAATGTTGTATTTTTTTAAGGCGGCAAGGTCCCATGTTTTGTGTCACCATGTCCTCCGTTAACTCTAAAATTTCATAAGATCTGCTTTCTTGTTGCCGTTTTAGAATTTTGTATTTTTTTAAGGCGGGGGGCTGCACCCACCAAACCCCACTCCCATGTTTTATGTCACCATCTCCTCCGTTTACTCTAAAATTTCATAAGATCTGCCTTCTTGTTGCCGTTTCAGAACGTTGCATTTTTTTAGGCGGGGGGCTCCGCCCCCCGTGCCTCCCGTGTTTTAATTCAACATCGCCTCCGCAGACTCAAAAGTTTCATAAGATCTGCTTTTTTGTTGCCGTTTTAGATCATTGTATTTTTATGGAGGGGGGCTCCGCCCCCCGAGCCCCCCGTGTTTTATGTCACCATCGCCTCCGTAGACTCAAAAGTTTCATAAGATCTGCTTTCTTGTTGCCGTTTCAGGACGTTGTATTTTTTTAGGGCGGGGGGCTCCGCCCCCCGAGCCCCCCGTGTTTTGTGTCACCATCGCCACCGTTGACTCAAGGGTTTCATAAGATCTGCTTTCTGGTTGCCGCTTTTGAATGTTGTATTTTTTTAAGGTGCCCCCACCAAACCCCGCTCCCATGTTTTATATCACCATCTCCTCCGTTTACTCTAAAATTTTATAAGATCTGCCTTCTTGTTGCCGTTTCAGAACGTTGCATTTTTTTAAGGCGGGGGGCTCCGCCCCCCGATCCCCCCGTGTTTTATGTCACCATCGCCTCCGTAGACTCAAAAGTTTCATAAGATCTGCTTTCTTGTTGCCGTTTCAGGACGTTGTAGTTTTTTAGGACGGGGGGCTCCGCCCCCCGAGCCCCCCGTGTTTTATGTCACCATCGCCTCCGTTGACTCAAAAGTTTCATAAGATCTGCTTTCTTGTTGCCGCTTTAGAATGTTGTATTTTTTTAAGGTGGGGGGCTGCACCCACCAAACCCCGCTCCCATGTTTTATGTCACCATCTCCTCCGTTTACTCTAAAATTTCATAAGATCTGCTTTCTTGTTACCGTTTCGGAACGTTGTATTTTTTTAGGGCGCGAGCCCCTCATGTCTTATGTCGCCATCGCCTCCGTAGACTCAAAAGTTTCATAAAATTTGCTTCCTTATTGCCGTTATTATCTGGTTTCATTATTACTATTCGGCTGGTACCTCTTTCATCAAATTGGTTCAGTACGTTACGCGTCTTCAATTCATATAAGATATTGGAATACGAATATAATTGTAAGCAATATACTCAACTACACCATCATTTTTTGAAGTCGGGTAAAAATATGGCCTCCGCAATGTAAACCGTTATAACAAATCGATGGACACGTTATTGATCAAAATCGGTTACGTATTGTAAGCGCTATGCTAGAGCATACTTTAAGCAAACCTATAGTTCCAATCACCTTTCGTGGTCTTCTGCATCAGTTCCACTTGGTCAAATTATGCTTTCTGACAACAGATACCTGAATCACTTTAGAAAATAATAAAGAAATTGTACTTGTAACTATTATATTTGCAGAGTTCCGTCGATTTCTGATGGATGCCATCATCAGATCTTTACCATATTTCTAAGAGATAATAACTGAAGTGTTAACTTTCCAACAAAAAAATAATTTTTAAAATCTGTTGATTTTTTTATTTTTTTTCTGTAGAATTTTTACTCTCGCTCGTCCTCCTTTTTTGAAGTCTGTTAAAAATGTAGCCTATGTCACCCGGACTGTAATTACGAATGGATAGACACCTCAATCACTAAAATCGGTTGAGTAGTTTTTGCGCTATGGTGGAACAAACTTACATATAAATATACATACATAGACTGCTAAACTTATAACCCTTCCTTTTGGCTTTGCCGTAGTCGGGTAAAAAAGAAATAGACACATCCAATTTCCCCGTAGTCTGTGCCGTAGTCCTTCAGTTGATTAATGTTGAAATATATCAGACATCCTGTATACCCACGATATGAATGCAGTTTGTAGTTCTAATTCTACCTAGTTATTACCTAAATACTATACTAGGTTTGCAAGACTTAAATTTATAGGTACCTAGTCATTTTTGTAAGACCAGTAAATCAGATGAGACTATGTATTAACTAGCCAAATATGAGTCGGACTCGCGCAAATAGGATTACGTACCATCAGATAAAAAATGCCCTTTTTAGGGTTCCGTACCCAAAGGGTAAAAACGGGACCCAATTACTATCTCTCTCCCTGTGACAGACGGACGGACAGACGGACAGACAGCGGAGGCCCGTTAATACCCTTTAGTCAATAGTCAACAGTCATTTATTCAATAAACAATATAAATTGTGTTTGAAATAGTGGTATATATACCTACAAATTAATTAACACCTTAACAATAGAACAACAAATTAACAATTTGGCACTTTACATGAAAATCAAACTATATCACAAAGAAGAAGATTAAATTAAAAATTACGTCACAAAATAGGTATATCACAAAAAAAAATACAAATTATTTCGCAAATTAGATATATTATAAGTGTAATATAATATAATCAATTTCCTATATCAATTAATAAATTAAATGCCAAATTAATAATTAATGAAAACAAATCATAAAAATATAATCACCATCATTCATTCAATATCATAATTATTAACCGAATTCATTAATCGAGTAGAAACATTTCTTTAGCGAAAAAGCTTTAAGCTTGTGTTTAAACATGTTTGCGTTTGTCAGTGACTTAAATTATTTGGGTACGGAACTCTAAAAGACTGAGTTGTCAATTGCTCTTAATTTAGCTCTGTATGTTTCTAAGGATCGCCATTACATCCGGGTCAAATAAAAAGTCGAGCAGCCCTCGAAACGGCGGTAATGAACCCCGCTCGTTAGTTGTCGCGTGTATCGCCGTTTTTGTAAGGTAGGCCGCGACCATTAGCTTTTTGTCACCTAAATTTTCGCTTACTTGTCACGTTCACTTATAGACACACGTCGCTAATATAGAGTGAAAGAAATATGAAGGGTACCTACTTTTTCATATATATTTTTGTAGGTATTTATGACAAAAAGCAACGTAATGTCGCTTAGGCTAGGTTCACACAAACGCTCAAGCGTGATTGGCTCAGCTGCGCTACGTAGATTCTAACAATAGTACATTGTAATAGAGGCTGGGAAGTATGCAATAGATGAACGAGTTACTTCAAAGACCGATCCAAAGGAGAGGCCTTTAATAAAACTCGCGGAGACGTAGAAACGACGGTATTTTTCATAAATTTCACTACCAAGGTTGCCTGGAGACGATCGCTTTTTAGCGATAAGACCGCCTATTGTCTACCGTTGTTTATAAATTGTATTTGTCTTGTTTCCTTTTGTAAACTTTTATTGGTGTGCAATGAAGTATTGTTGTATTGTATTGTAATGTAATGAAGCCCGCTCGTTAGTTGTCGCGTGTATCGCCGTTTTTGTAAGGCAGGCCGCACCATACGCGACCATTAGCTTTTTGTCACCTAAATTTTCGCTTACTTGTAACGTTCACTTATAGACACACGTCGCTAATATAGAGTGAAAGAAATATGAAGGCTGCCTAGACTTTTTCAAATATGTTTTTGTAGGTATTAAGTGACAAAAGTCAACGTAATGTCGCTTAGGCTAGGTTCACACGAACGCTCAAGCGCGATTGGCTCAGCCACGCTAACTAGATTCTAACAATTGTAGTAGAGGCTGGAAAGTAAGCAATAGATCAACGAGTTAATTCAAATTTCAGCCTTTCAAAGCCTTCCAAGGAACGCCTTCAATAAAACTCGCGTAGACGTAGAAACGACGCATTTGCCTTTATGAAAACTATGAGAAAGAAAATCGGCTGTAGATGGAGTGGCAGTATTGTGAAGATAAAAGTTGCCGTCAGGAGACGTGGTGCCGTATTACATCCTAATTTGCGTCTTTCGACGTACTGTTCACGGAAGTGTTAAGAGCCAGGCCACGTAAATTATATCGCTTAGGCTAGATTCACAAGAACGCTTATGCGCGATTGGATCAGCCGTGCTAGATTCTTTCTAACTAAATAATGTTATTGTATGCTATTTCATATTATAAAATAATTACGTAACTAAAATAAACTAAAAAAGGTGTAAAAAACTGTGCCCCCGCGGCATGGTCCCGAAGACGCTGGCAGCATTTCCTCGCTGAATAGCAATGCTTATGCGTTGTGCGAGGAAACTGCCAGATCTTCGTTCCCCAGTAGTTTCAAAAAATCTTTTAGCGAGGTCTTTATAGAGTTTGTGGGCGCTGGGACCCCACGGACCTAAAGTCTCGACCCCGAAAGGAATGAAATTATATTCGGGGCCGAGACCTCTATACTTATTATGTTTCAATTTTTCGGCCGCCTCTGCTGCCGCCCCTGCTCTGTTTGATGTTCCGTGAAGGTGAGACGGGGCCAGTGTGTCTACGCAAGTGGCGTCCCACACCAGCACCCGGCCTAACCTCCACGGAATCAGTGACATTCCGTCCGGTCTCTTGCCATCATCCCTGGCGATGCCCGGTGGCTCTAGAACTGCCGGCACGTTGGCGGTGGCAAGAGAGCGGCGGATAATGTCGTTAAGAGCGGCACGTCTAGAGAAGCGGCCTGCACTTTTTTGACATAAGAGGCCGTGATGTCCCAGCGCGTTGACCTCGCTGCCGCAGGGGCATGTGTGTGGCGTGCATAAATTAATTCCTAGGCGCAGGCAGGTGGCAATGCGGAGGGTGTCGGGCTCTAAAAAGGTACCAGTGTTGGCTGATGGGAAAGCGTGCAGCCAGTGGCCAGCTTCTTTGGTACCCGCTGCCAATATTCTGGCACGTTCAGAGCCCTTACTGCGACTCAAGAGGGAATTATAAATAAAATTTGATTGAATGTCATCCCAGGCCCTTTGGGAATTTAAATTTTCAGGGAAGTCCTCTCCCGGGCTAGCACCGCTCTTTTGGCCTCTGTCAAGCCCGCAGTCTCATAGTTTAAGGGAAAGAAAGCCCTTAGAATTTTACCTATGAGACCTGCCGAGCTATGGGCAGAGGACAAAAAAGCTGGCGTGGTGATGAAGGTAATTTTGCGAATCCGAAGCCCACCAAAGCGAATGGGAAGGGATGCTTGGGTCCAGGATTCTTCGCTGAACTGAATATTTAAAATGCATTCCAGATTTGCTTTGATTATGTCATCAATTTGACCAAGTAAATTTGGGAATTTAAAGAATGGACAGCAGCGAAGGACATAAGTGAATTTCGGCACAAAAAGGCAGAATTTAAGAATGGTAGTAGCGAAATGGGGGCTAATTTCAAGTAGACGTCTTTCATAGCTTTTGAATTTGGAAACACATTCTGAAATGAAGTTCGGAAAAGATTCTTTGAAAATTGGAGACCCTAGGAGGCTGAGGGAATATCGGTCTACCATTTTTATGTTCGGTGTTAGAGCATCGAATTTTTGTTTTAAATCGAGATTCTTCGAAAATTGGATTGTATGCAATGTTATTATGCATATAATCTCGACCCTAGATAGGTATGGCTATATATGTGATATGATATGTGAACGCAAAATAATGTGCTAAATAGATTTTAGAATAGGAATAGAATAGAAAAGAAAGAGAAAAAAATTATAACTACTCTCTAATGATGTCAGTAAGATAGAGCATGCCTCGCCAATTATTACCTTAAATATAATTGACACTTACATTTGTATAATTCATCAAAATCAGCCCTACATGTGCTTTATGCAATAATTAAACATGTCTCACGAAACTTTTAATAAGTTTCATTCTATTACATTATTCTTTTATTCGTAGAATATATTATTATTGTATATTTTATATGGCCAGCAGGCCACGTTATTAATGATTAGCCTTTTGTCACGTAAATCTTCACTTATTTGTCACGTATAGACTTATTCCGAATAAAAGTAAATAAGACCCTTACGACCGCTATAAAGAGTGCCGTCTATCGTCACATTAAAGTTACGTGTATACCTACTTAGCCGTTTTTTGTAATGCCTAGAAAACACACCTTTTTAGGATCATTCGTTTTTTGTCACCTAAATCTTCATTTATTTGCCACGTTAGCTTACAGTTACTAGATAAAGTTGCGTATTATTTACTCTGCTATATGTTTTTATTATGTCTAAGTATTATATGTAGGTATATTTGATTATTGTTATTTATGTATGTTTATTGTTTTTATTTTATTTTTATAGTTAATTTTTGTGGCTTAAAGTTGTTGTGCATTACCTACTCAATTCTAACTCCTGTTGATCTACTCCGCTACCTAAAGGTTGTCTGGAAGAGATCGCTATTTAGCGATAAGACTGCCTGTTGTTTACCTCTGTCAATTTTTTTACTGTATATCTCTCATGTTTTGTATCCCTGTGTATTTGAGGTGTGCAATAAAGTGGATTTGTTGTTCGTTGTTGTTATCTATACATCTTTGTTTCGCGCAACTTTTTTATCGAGCTCGTATCTATGTATTTATGTAGTCTTTATTTATCTATACCGGGTGATAAATCCAAATGGGTAAGTAGTGAGAAGTCACAAACTATAAGAGAATAGGAAAACCTGTTCTTAGGAACTATAGTGTCGATTTTACATTGATAAAAACTGCATTTTTATTTTATAAATTTCATAAATTAGGTGTTAGTTTCTGCGAACGTGGAAACATCTCAAATTCTTGGCACCTATTTGTATTGGCATATGGATTATGTACAGACGAGTTTCAAGACTTGTTAAAATTTTCATTTGACCCGGAAATCGTCAAGACGCGAAATTAAGAGCATTTGACAACTCATTTGAAGTTTTTGTATAAGAATTCTTGAGGATTTTTCGTCATTTCAAAAGTACACGAAATTTGAGAGGTAGGCATGTTGTATGTTTTGCGATGCGCTAAAATATTTGAAATCTGGTCACATTTTGTTACGAATGCTTTTAACCGATGTAAAAAATGGAGCAGTTTTCAATACAATAATGCTTTAATGCACACCAAAAACAGTTTATTAAATAATACACAATAAAATTACAATTACGGTAGACAACAGTCGGTCTTATGGCTACAGAACGATCTCTTCCAGACAACCTTAGAGTAGTAAAATTTATCAAAATTATCTAAATAGTAGGTGGCGCAAAAGGCGAGGATAACATAATAAATTCCAACAGACCAAAGAAGAAGAAAAAACCACGAGTAGCTATATTTTTCAGTGTGTTCTTCATAAGATATATGTAAGTATTTAATTATTGTATTAAGCGATTAAGCGGTTTTATTAACCGCTTCATAAAGTGAAAGTCAAAATTAGATAATTTATTTGTAAACATAGGTTCGTGGATGTTACATTGAACTTATATGTAGGTACAATAATTAATCTAAAACGGCTAAAGCGATTTTTTTTCTTTAATAGAGTATAATTTCTAGTTGATGCAATTGAAATAAAACATAGGTAACTTCATTTCGTTGAAGTTGGTTAGTTTTTGTTATTAAGAATCGCGATCGAGATTAAACCAACAACGTCACCTAACCTTTGGCACGCCATAATCTTGTAAAACTCGGTAGCACTCGGCTACCCAAGTAAAACAAGCTATAAAGGCAGATACACCGTTTTCATTATCCACGGAACGCTCGCGGAAGCCTCGTATTGCTTTTAAGTAAAGTATGCACAATGAACAGTCGACACGGTTTATCTGCCAAGTTTTAACTTTAGTTATATTATAATTCCCGTACCCCTAAATAAGTGAATACCTATAAATATACTCATGCACAATTGCGCCCCACCTAGAGTACAAACTTACACAATTTTGACATATTATTATTTTCAAAACAAGATTTAATCACGTTCAAATAGGTATTTATTTAATTGCCTCGGCGTTTCAGAGTTGATGTTACGTCCATGTCTCGAAGGGCCTGAATAGGCGGGCATCAAAATCTTGTCGCGCGAGTGTATTGAACTACCCGCACTTGGTTTTTATTACCAGATTCCCCAGGTTCTCACTGGGGTTGCCACTCGACCAACATACAACGCACTTGTGACTCCTCTGGTGTTGCAGGTGTATATGGGCGACGGTAGTCGCTTTCCATCAGGCGAAAAGTTTGCTCGTTTGCCCTCTATGACAAAAAAAAAAAAAAACACTTACAATACCTGTAGCTTAATAACAACCCTATTTATGTGATTTACACCCTGACCAAGTCCTTCAGTTCACGTGTCCTAAGAAGTCCTACTTACCATCTCTGATCGACCCGCGATGTACTTCCTATGCCCAAAAACAATAACAGGCTGACTTATATAAAAATACCTACTACGAAACGGGTTTACTTACGTCGCTCAAGTCAAATATGGTTCGACATGTTTTTTAGGGTTCCGTACCCAAAGGGTAAAAACGGGACCCTATTACTGAGACTTCGCTGTCCGTCCGTCCGTCCATCCGTCCGTCCGTCCGTCTGTCACCAGGCTGTATCTCAACAACGGTGATAGCTAGACAGTTGAAATTTTTACAGATGATGTATTTCTATTGCCGCTATAACAACAAATACTAAAAATAAAATAAAATAAATATTTAAGGGGGGCTCCCATACAACAAACTTGTTATAGATTATATATATGTATAGGTACGGAACCCTTCATGCGCGAGTCGGGCTCGCACTTGCCCAATTTTTTTTATATCATAGGGAGCAAACGAGCAAACGGATCCACTGATGGAAAGCGATTTCTGTCGCCTATAGACACCTGCAACTCCAGAGGAGTTACAAGTGCGTTGCCGGCCTTTCGATTCACGATTCTAAATCATAAGCTACGATCGGCTGCGATGACAGTTCGGCATAAATATTATAGCGTCGTCGTTCAAACGATATTCGACTTTGACAATGTGAACAAACCACTAAGACTCACGGTGTTTTCTATGTACAATATAGGCTGATATGATAGATTTAAATTCTACTGTATTCCTTTTCTTTTAAGCCAGTACATTAGGTCACCGCATCGTAAACACGCGCAATAAAATGTAACGGGGACGCGTTACGTCGTCGTTAAAGATTTAACGTCGTTAGCGATGGATGCCGCGCAAGTTAATAAACTGCTGTTTACCTACTGAAAGTACAGTTTTTGTGGTTCACTGCCTTTTCGCCGAATTACGTTTCGTCAAACGTTTCATTTCGCAAAAGTTTCATTTCGCCAAAAGCATTTTTCACTGAAACTGTAAACTATTTCGAATTGTTATAAAACAAACCTAACCTAACCTAACCTAATCTAAAGGATGATATTTACAACAATCTGAAATAGTTTACAGTTTCAGAGAAAAATGCTTTTGGCGAAATGAAACTTTTGCGAAATGAAACGTTTGCGAAACATAATTCGGCGAAAAGGAAGTACACCAGTTTTTGTCTACATAGGGATCATTATATTTTCCTGAACTTATTTTCTCAAACGCTCTCATTGTAAGCTGTTTCACTATTTGAATTCCTAACTTCACTTTGAAACCGAGAAAATCTTCATGTCTTTTTTTGTGTAGACCTTAATATACATAATCTCGAAGGATATTTTTTTTTCTAACTTATGATCCACAACACTTACATCTACATATGCTATTAAATATAACGAAGATTCAAATTCAAAATTCAAAAATTCAAAAAAGTTTATTTGGTTTTTACAATCTTTGTAACTAGATATAAGGTTGGAACCTTCCATTAAGCATTATAGATGCTTGTATCGGAAAGCCCCGCTCTTCCTTCTCACGGTGGATAACAAAACCATTTGAACGCAATCTAAGTTTAAGATAAAACTTATTACTACTTAAACTGTTACAGCTAAATTTATCCAAGCTTTTCGAGCTTAAGATACAAGGTTCATGTTTTAATTTTAATTTCACTTACTGTAAGAAAGCATAAGCTTAAATAATTACAGTTATACTAAATAATAATAATTATTATTATATTATATTCCAATGCTAAGATTGAGGTATGTGAGGACAAGTGCGTGTGTGCATGAGTGTGTGTGTGTGTGTGTGTGTGTGTGTGTGTGAAAGATACATTTTATAAACATGACTTTACATGTTTTGCTTATTTGTTTCATGCTTCTTTTGTTTATCTTGTATCATGAGTATGTAGGTCCAAGTACGTTTAATATACACATACGTACGTTTAATAAACTCGAATATTTGCTCCTGGGTCATGGATGTTATCTATATATACCTATGTAGTCCCTATAGTACAAGCTTTGCTTAGTTTGGGAATAGGTCGATTTGAGTAGGTAAGATTGTTCCTTATTTATTTATTTACATTCTAATTATATATTTAACATATGTTTATTGCTCAGTTATTTTCATATCAATTAAATAAAAAAATACGTTTAAAGACATGACAAAAATTGATGAAAAATGGCTTTCCGAATTTCCTTATAAAATTATAGGACTTGTATGTACAAGTTTTTAGACAGCGCCTAAAAAGGAAACATTCTAAAGCAGTAAGACTTAATGATTTAAATTACTACACACTAGCAGAGATGTGTGTTGTGTAATTAAAATAAAGTAGGGAAAAATTATATGTGCACTCCTGTAACATTTTTACCCGAATTGTAGCAGTGTTAGGCAAATATAAAATAAAAAACAAAATTTAAACTCTGCTTATGTCCATAGTAATTCTAAGTTACGATTCGTTTGTTGGAATAGCTAGGATTATGCTTTGCAGTTGGCTACACTACGCAACGAGTCGTAGATAGCGCGTTCCTGAGAATCTTATTATTTGCAGATGGAGTGAGAAAGAGATACTTAGAGATATATTAAACTAATCCCATCATAATTGGATGCTTTTCTTGTAAGGTTAATTTCAACCAAAGTGATCAAGATCGCTTTTTCAATTTCAATTGTTATTTACATGTTCATACACTTTATGCCACACATGGGTGCATTGTCATTATACATGTAATGTATTAAACTTCGTCTAATCCGTAGGCCCTCTCCCAAATTGCCTACGAAAACTGGCCTAAAATACATGGCACACGGTCCAAAAAGTTATGCTGAGCGAGAATCAGAAGATTATTGCAAAGTAGATTGGTCCGGTCAAAATTTTAGGTGTGTATTTACGTCATGTGACATCAGTACGTGAAAATGCACTTAGCTGCAAGGCGCTTTATATCACGTTTACTATCAGCGATCACTTAAATATAATCTAATTGTGACTTTTAGCTACCGAAACCAGAGTAACTTTGCTTAGCTCCATCGATCATATTTCTGATGTTGTGCTTAGTAAGCTAAAATATTTATGTAAGTAATGTAATGTGATGGGACTTAATCGCCCTTCGAGAACATGAACGTAAATCCCGAATTATGAACGCGATTAAATCCAGTTTTGATATAATATGTAACTATATTTCACGAGTTTGTAAGGTAGTACACCTCAGAGGTGGAGAAGACTTTCATTACCGCATGGCTCCTTCTTATTCTCATTTTACGTTACTAGAATGGAATCAACAGTAGAGATTTTAAGACAGTGGACATATTAATTTGACCATGCTGAATATAGAGGCATAAAAAATCCTAACTTATTGCTAACAATAAATTGGTTCTCCTTTTGTTCTGTCCGACTATTGTCACTCGCCAATGTCACTCCGGTCAACCGCCAGGAATATGCACTGCCCAGAATATTTTTAATTCTATCACGCAGCGCGCAGTTTCTATACAGTGCTGCTTATGTTACTAGTTTTTCCTGCTCGAGTATCAATGTCCTACATACCTATCAATCTCCTGTTACATGTCCAAATAATGGATTAGGCATAAGCAGTTAAACACATATGACGCGCTCCAGTAGCGTAGAATTATAGAATCAAAAATTTGGTGTTTGACGTAACGATGTGATAGCTCAGCTAGGAGAGCACTACGCCGGAAACGTAGAGTCACAGGTTCGAGTCCTGCTTACATTGCAGTGGATTACAATTTATCTTTGTGTCAATATTTATAATGGAAGACTGTCCACAACTCCACGGGTTACGTACCATTTTTAACCTCGGTAAAATCCCGACTACTATGGTACGAGAGCCCACGACCAAAATTTTTGTCTCATAGCAATACGGCCAAAGCCGCATCAAATCGATAGATACGATTATCCTGAACTCGAAAATACCAATATCAGACATTTTCCGCGTAGCGTTTGATCTGACCGAATTTTCAAAATTGTCAAAGAATTTTACCGAACTGCATCATATGTCTGATTTGCAGACTGTAGTTGAATGATAGTTCTGAGATACCGGAAACATATTTTTCAGACGTTAGTGGTGTAGCGCAAACCCGTAAAATCACTTAAAAAAATTAAAAATGAGACAAAAAAAATGTCTCATAGCAATACGTCTGAAAATCTTTTTTATTAGTAAATTTTGGTTATTTGATGCGAACAAAACAATTTTCAGACGGAAATGTGAACGCATTAAATTTTGAGACCGTTTTGAAAATGTTAACAAATTTTACCGATCGGTATCATAGCAATATGTCTGAAAATTGTTGGACATGATAAAATAAGTTGTCCACATGTGCAAAAAATTTATATCAGACAAATTAAGTGTAGCACCTTCTCTATCAGACAACTTTTCGATACTCAGATATCATTTAAAAATCGTATTGAGGCATCTTGAATTTTCTGTTACAAACCAATGAATACGTTGCGACCCTGAATTTATTAGATGATAATTAACAAAGAATTTACCCGAAATGTATAATAGTAAGAAAGGGGCAGGAGCGTAACAAGCGCTGAGGCTGTTGAAATTAAATACTGATTGATTTGATAGTTTTGGTTTTATTTAAAGCACACTTGAGTAACTTTTACAAAAGAAATAAGTAATGACATCTGTCATCTGTCAAAGTACATATAATAGACAAGGGAGATTCTTGAATACCTATGAAGGCTGTAAATTTAAAAAAATCATTTAACAGAGGCGTCGGCCAGGCGACTCCGAAACGTTATTTTCGTTTTTGGGAGTATATGCTACACTTAAAGTGTCTGAAAACAGGTTTTTGGTAATCATGGCAGCAATACGAAAAGTTGAAAAAAAAAATTATCCGTATTGCTATGATACTGGTCGGCTAAATTTGTTGACATTTTCAAAAATGCGCTCAGGCTATATGCTACGCGCAAAATGTCTGAAAACAAACTTTTTCGTAATACAATTATAAAATCTATGTACATTTTCACTATCAGACGTATTGCTATAATACTGACTGTCTTTTTTTTTGACACAGCAGAAATGGCCTCCCACGCAGTTGCTACACTTTCGACCGTTACTACACACCTAGTCGGGTTCAGAATCATACAATCTAACGATTTTATAGGGTTTTTGCCGTATTGCTATGAGACATGGTTTTGGTCGTGGGCTCTCTAACCATAATACCTGGACCCCAGCAATTGTATCCCGCATAGTAAAATCGAGTCAGTAGGGTTCAGGATTGTGTCGTGAATTTTTCAATTCGTTACGGTGGGTAATAACCATGTATCTACACCCGAGGCGGCCTAATTGACCTTTGTTTATGAACACGAGAACGGAAGGACAGCAAAGTACGAGTTTTTTTTTGTTACTAAGCAAATTTACTAGATCTTTTCGATAGATCATTCTGCTTTAAAAAAAAAGTAAGTATAGTCCTGTAAGAATAGAGTGATATAAAAGTCAACCTTTGGGCAATTTTAAAATCTATCAATTTTGTCGTGTTGATACGCAAAGCATAAGAGTACATCTTCTAACTTCTTAAAAGCTTACAGTTAACATTAATACTGCACTCAAACAAAAATCAAACACTTTAAAATTAGCAAAGGTTATTTTTACGTTTAAAAAGCTATTTACCTACTGTGAATGGCGTTTAGGATTAAAATGTTGTTGAAATCATGAAATTTTGGTGATTAGTTGGTAAATATAAAAATTATTCATCAAAAATAAAAACAAAAGTCAATCACAAAAAAATGCAATCAAGTGTGTCATTTAACGTTTTTCTACTTATAGAGTTGTCAAAATATTACCGGAACGTCGATCTAAAGTTTAATCGCTGACAACATTATGAAATTTATGAACGCAATGTTTTAGTGAATGTTTCGATTGATCGATAAGATCCAGTTTTATTCGATAACTGGAAAAGAGTTGAGAGGATGTCGAAGAAACAAGGACGCAGATAAATCATAATACAAAACAAAACATGGAGTCTTAATTCCCGATTACACAGTTGAAGCGTCGGATTATAATTTTCACATCTCATCATCACAAATGTACATTAAATAAAAATAAGTTTTTTTACAACGCGGTTATAACCTCAGCCTTCTTTGGTGAAACGTCAACATCCCTCCCACATTCCCCCTTCCCCCACGCGCAAAAACAGGGGCAAAGTGTGGAACAAACGACGCGGTCCGTGTTGTCAACATGACAAGGGGACAGCCATGTTTTTTCCACCATGACGTCACGGGATGAGAATTAAGCCACTTTATGCAAATGAGGGCTGAATAATACCTATTGTTCCTAAATGCGTTATTTTGTTTAAATTAATGAATTTGTATGCCTTCATTGCCTAAGTATTTATGTGTATATATTGTAAACATCAAGATGACTTTTTAAGTCCATATAAAATCTAGATCTTCGAAGCATCGTCATACTTGGTAACTCTTGTTATGATTTTATTGATGTTGGTATTAAAAGTAGTTGATATAATCAAATATTAAGTCTCACCAATAATTACAATATTTGCGCGTTCGCAGTGGAGATAATCGGACCGTGGAGCCTGGACGCCCTCAGTCTGTACAGCAAATTAAAAAAAAACTTGTCCGAGTGTTTTTCGGCTAAAGGATTAGCATAGCATCGGGCGAAAATCGGTTTTAGTTAGGTGCTCTTAGGTTAGGTTAAGGTTAGTTTTATTCCAGTAGTTAATAGAAAATGCAAACGGTGATTAAATAGTAAATAGAGAGATTACATAGTAAATCTTCATTGTTCACTGTTCATGAACATGTGTCATGTTATTTATAAAATTTGGGCTATTTAATTTCTAATTCTACGCAATTTAATATTATAAATAAACGAACAAGACCAACAAGAACAAAAGTTATCACGTTTACAAATTCACAAACAACGAAATCCCATTAAGCATTATCCTGTACATTAAACAAAAAATCTATGTTTTCTGAACAGAGGCGATACATACTGCAGTTAGCTAAAACAAAGAAAAGCAAAAAACACAAGTGGATTTTTCGATTCATGTTCTGTTTCTTTTTGTTAAAAATAGAATAAGCTATTAAACGTTTACATCCCATGGGCTGTTTCGCATTGATCTTTGTTTTTTGCTCTTATTTTTATGTCTGAATTGGAAACTAAATTTTCAACATCGGCGTGATAATCTGAATAATTGCATAAGATAAGTTGACCACTTGTACACCATAAAAATACAACGTCGAACATTTCTTGTTGTGCTACAACACGATGTGCTGTAATTTGTGATTTTAGCTTTATTCAAGATATTATACATTTATTCAAGGTCTATTTTAAAAATGCTATAAATCTACCCAGTAAAATCGCAATTTTTGAAATGGTGAATATGAAGAGGCATAAATTAGTGGTGAAACTGAACCCTCGTTTATAAAAAGTCCGCCATAATCCTTAAATATGGCAACCCTAGCTTAGGCCCTCATTAACCTTTACGAACCCTCTGGTACCGTCAGCAGACGCATAAATACGACATTAAATGCGCATGTGCTAAGAAGCATCTTGGCCTACTTAGTATCCTGTTGTAATAAAGGATTAAGAAAGGTATGTTGAATTATCTGAACGGTTTTTCTACGAAGGCTTGCGTCCGAAATTATCTGATGTGAAACCAAAGTTACTAACAAATATTACATAATCTGCTGTATTGGCAGTAGCCTACCCAAATTTTCAAAAGAAAATAATGAACTTAGTAATGGGCTGTCAGTTTGAAAGATACTTCTGGCTTCTTCAGAGCCTAGGCTAGGGTACAGGGGCAAAGTGTGGCACAAACGACTCGGTCCGTGCTGTCAACATGCAAAGAGACGGCTCTGTTTTTTCCACCATGACGTCACGGGATGAGAATTTAGCCACTTAATGCAAGTGAGGGATGATTATTACCTATTGTTTACTGCTAATACTATTATCCAGTAGGTCACCTACCGTTGGGATCAGTATTTTAAGTTATCCTATTTGTTCCGTACATGTAAGTAGGTCAAAAATATCATTCACTTTCAGTGACTCACAATCAAAATCGCATTTATTAACATCACCTCCTTATTGAAATATAATGCACCCCGCATAAAGTCGACGGCAATACCTCAACAACCGAACGTTTCATTTTCAACTGAAAAAGTCGCTCATGTTCTGAGAGCGATGTTGGACAGATTGTACAAACGGGTTGCCGGTTTTTTACATTAGGTACAGATAAAAATTCCGCCCCTTTTCTGCTGTCCGTGCTCGCAAAAACCGCCTAGTTACAACTGTTTTACCGCCGCGCCCGTTTTATTATTTCCTTATTCAATTACAGCGAGTTCACGTTTGAGTTACGGTCTCAAGTCAGGACATTCGTTTCTGCCCTTAGCTAAGGAGGCTGGCTCTTGTTCGTTGCTCTTGGTTTATACTTGTAAGTTAAGTCGACACTGCTTTTTCTTTTGTAACAAGCATGTTTGATAGAGGTGCCATTACCACTTTGAAATAACATAATTGTGTGTCAGTGTAATTCACGTACCTATTACGGGGCATGTAAAACGGGTAGGTCAAATTTCTAAAAAGAGGTCACTCGTCGAATCCAACTCGGATGCGTAGCGTTCGGGAAGCTGCGGAATATTTTCGCGTCGCTTTGGAATATTTGAACGCAGCGTCTTAAGACGAAGGTTTTTAGCCAATGTGTGTTGCCAGTGATATCATACGGTACCAAAACGTATAGTCGCTCACAATGGGCCTCATAATAAGGCTCAAAGTTACTCAAAGGGCAATGAAGCGAGCTATGCTCGGAGATTCCTTGCGGGCTCGAATCCGAAATGATGAGTTACGCAAGAAAACCAAGGTTTTTAGCTCAGACAGTCACCAATCTTTAGTGGCAGTGGGCGGGATACATTGCTCGTAGAACCGATGGCCGTTGCGGCAGAAAAGTTCTTGAGTGGTGACCGCAAACCGAAAGATGCAGCGCGGGAAGGCCCCCAAGGTGGACCCACGACCTGGTTTGGATCGCGGACAGAAATTGGATGAGTGTGGAGATTTTTGGGGGAGGCCTTTGTCCAGCAGTGGACGTCTATCGGCTGATATGATGATGATGATGATGATGATGATGACAGTTGAAAAACCACACTTTGATAATGTGGCGTCAATGCGGCTAACCCCGTCTTCAGGCCGCTGATTTAGCAAGCTGTATGATCACAGAAGGTCCCTAAATTCGAAATATACATGAGAACTGACATGTAGAGCAATGCCGCAACATAGGTGCGATGTCCGGTAGAACTAGAGACCGGCGGTAAAATCCAAGTCAGTATCGGAGTTCTTCAAGGTTGAACATTTAGTCCCATCTTATTGAATGTATTCGTGATGGACTACCCCAAGTAAATTAGTTACCTTAAATTCAGATGCCGTACCTGACAATGTTGTCTTTATCGGCGATGACCTGTTAGTTTCAACAACAGACACAGGAGTAGTAGAGGTTAGGTGTAGTAAAAACAGGACTAGGAAGATTAGTAGTGAGAAAACTAAGTACATACAGGTTAGGTGTAGTAAAAACAGGACTAGGAAGATTAGTAGTTAGAAAACTAAGAAGTACATACACTGCAAAGGCATAAGGCCAAAGCCTACAACATGCTATACCTACTAGAATTAAAACTGTTGAGAGTTTGAAGTATTTATATCCAGTGTTATAATTATAATAACTATTGATAGTAACAACGATAAGGATAACGTTTGCTGACCCCAAATAAAAATAGGACAAGGCCAGGTGAAGAGTTAACCACTTTTAATTGACATGAAAACTTTAATAGTGTAGCGATTACATATTAACGAATAAACTCACTACCTCAATTATTCCACGTAGTAACATATGTGAAAGCACGTACGTTAAATGTAGGCTCAGTCGAGGGCCCTCATTAAGCGACGCGCGTGCCGCGGCAGTTAAGTTTTAAGCGTGTGTACTCTGCGTTACCGTACTTGTGTTACCCACGAAATGATATGGCACCGAGCCTGTTTGACTTTCACTTTGGATTTGAATTTGGAATTTGAGAACCTTGAACTGCGGTTGTTAAGTTTTGCAATTGAGTTGTATTGTTTGTTCGCCGTTGTAAATTAATAAATGTGTTAATTAATTTCAATATAATTCACACTGCATTGGCATTTAGCTACGCAATCAATAAAAACGATTTGTGCCTTAATATTAATCAACCGCATCAAAATGTTATATGTCTGTCGAGTAGTCTTTCATGTGGTTTATAAAAATTATGACTATTAATGATTCTTTCAAAACTATAACAATATGGACACAATTTATAAGCATCAAAGACTTTTAAACTTTATCTCAAACTATCCTTTCTTCAAAAAGCGTTTGTTTGAAGTGTATTCTTTCAAACTCTTTAGTTTGAAGAGTTCTCAACGCCGCTTCCCAGCTCTTTCTATACAGTCGTATGTTTTCAAATATTACGGCAGCGGTTTGACATGCGTTGTACTTTTCACAATTTTATTTTATCTCCTCCGCATTCAGAGCTGACATGCAATTTGCAAGTATGCCGTTACAAATTTTGGTGCAATATTGACGCTCGTTATTTTTGAAATCATGAAATCTTTATTCATGAAATCATAGCATTAAAAGTCTTACATCTATACAGAGCATTCATAATACTGGTGCCTGAACTAGGAGAATCCTGTATCTCAGGATTTGAGAGTAAGTATGTTCATATTGTTTCTAATATAAAAATATTTTATATTCATTGGGTTTTATTATCCTTACAAAGTAACTTTCATACTACTGAAAACTAAACACGACTTCAGACTTTATAGAATGACAAAAACACTTCTCCAGAATTTTGGGCGCAAATTATACGTTCAAGTAATTCATAAAGCTACTTTAATAGTTTAAGATGCTCTCGTTGTTCGTACACATAATTAACACTAATATAGGGTATATTGCGGTGTTTCTATTTTACCTTCATTATCTGATGTTTCGACGTAGCTGCATACGACGTGGTCTCATTATGTACTGAGAATACTATACATATAGATGTAGATAATTAAGGAAAATAGGAAATATCCCGAAAATCCGTTATAATTAGTGTTAATTAAGGGGTAATTAGTTTAGGATGTTCAGTGAACCAATTTTAATAACCAAGTAATCTTTTGCTTGTACTTATACATGTAGGTGGGTATATTTTCAGGTGCACGACATTTTATATAATTTCACTTAATCAATTTTGGTTGGATATACCTTTGCTTTGTATAATGTAACAATGATATAATGTAGCTTTAGATCATTTCCAAATTATATAATGTAACAAGAGATAATGCTATAAACCTTTCAAATCACCACTTTTTTGCTAGGTTAAGTTCGTTAGGTACCTTGCGTCCTTCAGAGCGGGATTCGTCGACTTGCTCCCGTTATTTTAACAGTATACCAATTAATAATTAGAGTATAACAAATTATAACAATAACCCGTTATATCAAATGTTACATTATATTAAATGACTTTATGTCAAGTTATCGTATATCAAGTGTATGTTAGTTTTTCTAGAAATCTAAGCATTACGTGCCCTATATTTTCACACCTAACTCGTGTCTGGAATATTTCAGCGTAACTCATGTAACTTTGGAGCCTGTCATGTCATAACTTAGTTAGTTTTCGAGTGCTACGTGACGTGCAGACAGCATTGTAATCAAATAAGATGTCTCAAGTGAATCTCTTGTATGCTTTTAACCTGAATCACAATATTGTTGCTCGTTACAACATTTCACCTTCCAAGTGGTAATAATTCACGGGCAAAATTATTAAACGACTAAGTTATCTATTTATTGATTACGATCGTATAATGTCTTTACTTAAGAACGAGGCCATTATTTTCTTATAATACTTATTTTCTTATTTTCTTGTAAATGTATTATACTTAATCGAATATTATGATTCTCTATAACATCCCATTAATAAATATAGGTATTAGTGTAAGTTCTGTAAATAATTAATTATATATCACTCGATTTTATAGTCACTCTTCTTTAATCTTACCTAGTTTAAGTGTAAATTCATATATATAAGTACATATCTTTATAAAATCGTTATATAGAGCCCAGAGCTTAAGATGGGACTAGATCGATTTGGGTGAGGTTGCCCCATATTTACTTATCAAAGTCATGTCCATCAAACCGCCAAACAAGTTACATTTATAAGTTTATAACACACGAATAAGATCCTTGTTTATGGTTCCTTTGGGTAACAAATAGACCATAAGCCACTGGCTCAACATTCCATTACACCAATTGACGAAATTGCTACATAATTGTCGGGAGCAGAGAAACGAGCAAAGTAGAAAAACTCCACCATTTTGTCGGGAATGTGATTGAAAAATGATCTCGCAGTTTTTCTTTTTTCCCGACATTTTCTGTCTTACAAACTGCGGCGATGGTTAATGAGTGTTCAGCCTTCTGTGCCCGTACCATGAGTTAACGTGACCGTACTCGTTAGCGACAGTGTAAACGATTTGTTTGGAGAATAGTACAGCGCCCCTAGCGATTACTTTGTAGAACTACAATTCTCCATACAGATCCTTTACACAGTCGCTAGTGAGTGAGGTACCTACGAACGCATGGTAAGGGAACTGATGATTATAAAGAATTCCCTTGAAAGTGTGCACTACGCTATGTTCGAGTTTGACCAAAAACAGTTTTTCTATCAAGGCTTATCACATATAGTTATAACATAGATAATATTATATTAGCACATTTCCCAAAGCCATCTCTAATACAAAAATAAGTATTTGGCTTATCATTTACAACGGGGAGTTAATATAAGAATTTTCCTAGAATTAGAAGTAAATAACTATACCTAACAGCCATTGGGTATATATTTCTTTTCTATAAGGTCACTTGAGGTAATTAAGTCCGTAGAGGTAAATGCGTCTTTTAATGACGTTTTTTTGTATTGTTGCTTGATAGAAGTATAAGCCAACAAAATACACGTTAGCATTCCTAATTTTATATACATAAATACGAAAATTTCATTTGTAATTAAATGTAACAAAACGATGCATGGATGACTCTGCTAATTACTGAAATTTGTGTATCAAACATTGGTATATTTACTCAAAATAGTATTGCGCTGCTTCAGTAATATGGGCGAGGAGTGTTGAATAGTTTAACATATATATGTTAGAAATCCTCTTAAACTTTCCAAGCACAGGTATTACGCGGTTCTCAAACACCTCAGAGCAGGGTCCAGAATTAATCTGACCCGTACTAAGTCGACTGAATCTTCACAAGCCTTGTAGCATTAGAACCTGCCCGAACAAACATACCTCTGTGTTTACTGTGATCATGTAACTTGTACCTATACCACCCTATACTAGGTAAATAAGTGTAAAGTAAGGAAAGGTTTACATAAACGTGACTACGCATCGCGAGCTACGTGTAATGGTGTGACACATAAAAAAAGTTAACGTTAACGGCATACCAGATTTTAGCTAGTTACACACATCGGAGGATTGACAAACTGAGGGCTACTAGTAACCAAAATAAGTTATGACAAATTAGCATAATTTTGAAAAGGTACTAAGCACAATTTGGCTGTTTCTCAAATAATTAAACTAGTTGAGCAAATTTTTTTTTCAGTGTGTAGTGTACGAAATAGCTGTAATGAACCTGGATTTGGTTCGTTAGATATTTCTGTAGCTAGATATCTTGCGTCCCTTAAAGTGGAACTAGAATCCCCTCGCTGCATGGCTTCGTCGACTCGCTCGCACTCGTTTTACACGAACAACCAATACAATGTATCATCCTAAGGTAGCTGTTGCAATATGAAAGAGATTCATTTCTGTATTATTTTTTGGGAAATAATTAGCCTATCCAGGGTGTCAGCTACCTTCATACCAAAATTTATCAAAATTGATCCAGCCGTTTGAGCGTGAAGAAGTAACAAATATACACATAAACACACTCACAAACGTGAGCCAACCGTATTATCGCGCGTTAATGTGAACCTAGCCTAAATATAACTCTCTATACATAACAATGTAAACTATACTCCACGGCGCGGGGCAACCTTTAGTGAAACATATCGACGTTTATTTAGGGAATGCGAGCGGCTCTAGTGATCCGTTTACTATAAATAGGTTATTGGTCTTTAGGTGTCACTAGTTTAGTGGCATCTTATAAAATCTCATTTTTATTTATTAATAGCGTTTTATTAAGACTTTCGGGATACGTGGTTAAAGCCCAACAGGGGGTTTTATAACCCACGCGATATTGCGGATTTTCAGTAGTACTAATTTATCTAACTGACAATGACAAATTTTTGGTAACTGACATTGAAAGTCGGTGAATGTCACTGATTGACACGAAGAGCAAATAAGACTAAATATTCCGAAAATTCCGACATTTTTGCGTAATAAAGCCGATACAATCCAGTGATGAAAGTCAAGTTTTTTTTTCAATAGGATTCAGTTTTTATTTCACAAGAAGAACGAAGGATTGAGAAGAGTTGAGAACGAACAATTCTTTGAATTTGGTTTATAACAAATCCTTGACAAATCGCTATTAACGTATAATAATACAAATATATAACGTATGAACATTATTGCCATATGAAAGCTGTTTGTGGCGCCACTATCCCTGGGCCGGACCGACACTGTAAGAAATTATATTGAAAAGTTTATGTCTTCAGTCACGGTTACATGTATGACATCCCAACAAACGGTCCACTAGTAGCGTCCTCACTTGTCTACCGAAAGTCCTACAGTAGTTTTATCTCACGAGCGCGGGTGAGCCATGTTTGTGTGAGTAGATGTACATGCACATTGGCTCTGTGTGGGTGAGCCGGCACTGAGCGCTCCCGAGCTCACCCACACAGAGCCAATGTGCATGTACATCTACTCACACAAACATGGCTCACCCGCGCTCGTGAAATAAAAGTACTATACCATGAGTTAACGTGACCGCACTCGCTAGCGACAGCGTGAATGATTTGTATGAAAAAAAGTACAACGCCCCTAGCGGTTACTTTGTAGAACTACAATTCTCCATACAAATTGTTTACACAGTCGCTTGTGAGTTACGGTAACTGTAAACTCATGGTAAGTAGTCACATGAGTATTGATTTCAGACTCGATAATAAATTACCTATATTGTAACAGATAATGTGTCGCTTACAATCATATTACAAAATTGTCGGTTGACAACCAAAACTCACTAAGTAACTAATACCTACATAAAACAAACCTCGTAGGTATCTTAATCTTCAAATCAATCAATCTATAAACTTAATTATTTTTTATTATAGCAGTGACGTCTGCTAACGTAAACCAAATGTTTACAATGAAGCGAAAAATTTAAAAATTTCGGGTGTAGCACATCGTTACTATCGATTCTCAACAAATTTGAGACGATGGTGCCGACGATAAAGTCTAAATCTTTACGGTAGATGGCGCTACGATGCCACCCTAAGGCATGTTGAAGCAACTGGTTGAAAGATTCAATGGCTCTGACATCTGGTTCGTGGTCCAGTTGATAGGACGCCCGTGTTGATCCGGAAAACTGTTGGAAACGCAGGTTCAAATCCTGTCCGAACCATTAAATTTTGTGATTTTTCGCTTCATTGTAAACATTTGGAAGAGTTGTGACAGAAATTTTAGTGAGTTTTAGTTGTCAGCAGGCAGGCGTACACAACTTTGTGTTTCACTGAATACGTTTTAAACATTTCCTACGTGGAAAAATTGAATTATCCCTATGTAGTTCGTTTCGTGAGAGCATACGACGCGTCGGCATGATTGGCAGTGGCGTAATCAAAGGGTCATATTTTTATACTCCGGAGTTTTCGGTGTACAAATGATTTGACGCCTAAGTATTATTACATCGGGCTAGTGTTAAATCATTCACTCATTATGACGACGCGGTTGGCGCAGTTTGCAGACACCTGCCTACTGAGCCTGCGGTCCTGGGTTCGAATCCCGGCCGGGGCAAATATTTGTGTGATGAACTCGAATATTTGTTCTTGGGTCATGGATGTTTTCTATATATGTATTTATATATTATGTATATCGTCGTCTAGTACCCATAGTACAAGCTTTGCTTAGTTTGGGACTAGATCGATTTGTGTATGATTGTCCCATAGTATTTATTTATTTATTCGTGCACCAAAAACCCCGGGGTATGGTCAAAAAGTTTTTTTGGCTGATATTTACTTACTCGTAGAAAGGTTAAGTTATTTATCTACACCCATATTGTTTAATTACAATACTTAAAGTTCAGATACTGACGGTGTTACATAATAAGACTGTGTCTGTTGACTGATCACAGGCCTTAAAACACTCGTGTGATCCTATAAGTCCTGTCATTATAACAGTTGCATAAACTACTTGCAAGCGTCATATAAAATAAAAAAATCTCTTAAAATATTATGTGGAAAATATTTTTTCCAATACTTACTTCTTCTTCTTCACAAAAATTCACCGACCTCAACAAAACGAAGATAATTATGTTATATGATAATGGGACCAATTAGAAAGTAAATATATTCTTTCAAACAAATAAAAAATCAAATCGGTTCAGTAGTTTCAAGCATTCGAGAAGGACGCATAAAAATATATAAAAAAAAGCAGCAAACCGCGAACTGAGTAGGTACATGCTCCGTTTTTTACGACATAATACAAAATTAAAATTTAAATTAAGCTTCATGTTTCACTGAATAGTGAATATGACTTATACACGTTTTCCCACGCGTAACAATTTAATTATCCCGCCGTATGCTTCGTGAAAGCATACGGTGCGTTGTCAGGATTGACAGTGGCGTAATAAAAGGGGCATATTTCTGGGGAACTCAAACGTGGCATAATTATCCTGCACACAGTTTCGGAAGGATTCGTCCTGACAGTTGTGACGCAGTAGATGGGTGCCAGCAAAGATTCGGTATACTTTAGGAGGTTTTCTGTAATTCGCAATTGACTTTAAATAAAAGTCGGGATGGTTAAGCGCATGTAATAATACTACGTAGCTTAGAATATTCAAGAAAAAACAACGCAGCAAATAGCACATTATATCCCTAGGGCTATGAATTCGTGAATGGCCCAGATAGCATGTGGTTGTGGCCTGAACTGAAGGTGAGGGCCATAAATATGCGATCTGGGATTTAACGAATTACCACCCGTGGTTTGTCTAAAGGTTTACGTCTTGCTTTGGCTAGGAAGTGAGATTTTCTCCCCACGTAGCGGACAGAAAATCCTACATATTCATATTCATATTCATTTATTGCAGTCATGAGTAGGTACATTAGGATGTTTACATATATGGCAGTCAATACATGACGCCCTGTCAGGGCATTGCAATTATCTTAGAAACTAAACTATATTAGATTTTACATAACAGTTTTAAATTAGGTAAATAATTAAGTACAAAAAATAAAAGATTAGTCATGGTATACAGGTCAAGCGAATTAAATACAATTAGAACTAAATAATAAACATTCAAATAAAGATTAAAATAATCAGATGTCGGATACTTAAAACTAGATTGTAACAATTTAGGTACAAAACTTTAAAGGTTCCTAAGATATAACAATATATTTCATTTGTCAGGTTTTAAAATTACACGGCCTAAGGTGATGTAAAGTAAATTACGTGTAACTAAATAATATATGGTATTTTAAAACTAGTTACAATCTTGCACTTACCTCAATTCGACGACACTATACGATATCCTCAATTGAGCTATTCGGGAATTGAGCGACGAGCTGCATTTAGTGACATGTTTGTATTAAAATTTTGACGATAAGTGGTATTTTTCCAGAAAACTAAAGCGTGGCATATATTATCCCGCACACAATCTGACAGATTCGTCCTGGCAGCTATGACGCAGAAGTTGGGCGCCAGCGAAGATTCGATTCACTTAAACCGAATCCTAAATTAAAAGTAATTTTTCAAGTACTTATTATCGCAATCTACGCAATCTTGTCACCATTTCCATAAATATAATGGCACAGCTTCAAGGAGGGTTTGATTAAATATCTTAGAAACAACAGAAAACCAACTAAAAAAAAATTGTACTTAAACAACACGATAACTGAATCACTAATATAATCAGGGGTCATTCGACATGCATACAGTAATTTGAGCGACGCGTAGCGAAGAACGAAAAGGAAAAAATAAAGAAAGAAAGGAAAAAGAAACAAATAAACAAACTAAGAAACATAGGAACAAAGAAAGAAATACTTATTCATAAGCATAAGACATAATTACTTAAGTAAGACAGGACTGATAAAATAATAGACAGCAGGCAACTAAAATTATGGATAAGTATAAGATGGCGATATTATATCCTGAACAAAAAACCCGACTGTCCGATTGATAAACTGAGTTCTAGGTGTTTACTGTTATTATAAATTGTGGTTATTTCGAATACATCACTTTGCTAATGAAATGAGTGATCTTATCTCGGACATATTTTTGCGATGCCTATTTATAATTATTTTATCTTTTCGTTGGCCCCAAGTATCCAATTTATGTTTAACATTTTGTCAAGTACTCTGCCGCGCTACATTTCAACAATACCGCACATCATTTTTTTATGATTCAGGCGTAAAACTGTAAGTAGAGCGGTAAAATTTTACTCAAGTTGTTAACGTTTTTGCAAAGTTTCTGCTCAACCTTTTAAAGAGCTGCTGGAACTCTTTGTATCTCAAACAACGCTCAAAGGCCGCACTTTAAGAAGTAATAGTTGTAACAATATTACATTTTATATTTGCAAACTTTCCCTGGTGGAATTTTCAGGCGGCCCTTGCATTTCACAAAATTTAGCAAATGGCACAATTCTAAAGATAAAGGTTTTGTTAAATAAGTACTTATTAAAGATAAAATTAAACGTTTTTAACTAGATATACAACATAGCGAATCGGATATTAACTTTTTAAAGAAATTGGATACCAACATCGAAAATAAATATTCTGTACCTACATACGAGCCGATTCGTGAAAGAAAATTTCATCGAATAGGTACTTGACGTTGTACACAGAAACATCGAATAAGACATCTACATCGACAATATTGCCCCGTTGCAATGTGGAAATCTGTTGCTCAACGTATTTTCGTTTCTCGGCATTATTGGGAAAATATCGGTAAAATCGTTTGTCCCTCGCTCTATAAAGGTCCAGCGATTTGCAAGCGTCCCGTGGGCACCGTTCGACCACGACGATAGAAAACAAAGAAAATGTGACTTCAAAAAAGTCCTTTCTTTACCCTCCATGAGTATTTGAAGTAGACCATAACCCAGACACCCTAAGATCAAAATTTGAAGAACACATTTTAACAAGAAAGGTTATGTCTTGTAATGGAAACCAAGGCCCAGCCAAGGTATTTGGCTACAAATCTTTTAGATAGGTCATTCAGGTTCAAGAGATAAAAATAAGCACTTGTTTTAGATTGCGGGACTAGAGCATATATAAATCATAGGAATGTTGCTTATTATTAAACAGCTTGATGAAACGTATAAACAGCTTGTCAATTCCACTTACAAGTCAAAATATGTATATCGCTCATTATGTATGTCTTATGCCAATTTCAATTGAATAACGTCTTCTTTTTGATCTTACAACCAATCATCTTAATAATTATTATAGACGGTAAAAATTAATTTCTTGAGTAAATGTTATTGTTTCAAAATAAATCATCAGAAAGCGACAAATATTTACAAAATATATGACAGATAATGTGAAAAAAGCAGACGTATAGGATTACAATTAAATACATCCAAAACAAAAGTAATGACTAATGCTCACCAGTCACCCATACTAGTTGACAATACACACAATTTAGAATATGTTGAGAGCTACATATATTTAGGAAAACGCATTTCATTTAGCACTACCAGAAACAAAGAAGAAATAAATAGGCGAATAAACATGTCATGGAAAAATTTCTGGAGTCTGAAAGAAATACTAAAATCAAAACTTTCCTTAAAACTAAAAAAGAAAATTATGGATGGATGTATACTTCCCTGTTTGTCATACGGAAGTCAAACTTTGATATACAATAGCTATGCAAAAGACAGAATACAAAAGACCCAGCGTGCCATGGAAAGGAGTATTTTGAATATTAAGCTGAAGGATAAACAAAAATCAGAAAATATACGCAAAAAAACGAATGTGATAGATGCTCTTCAGCATATGAAACGCTTGAAGTGGAAGTGGGCAGGCCATGTGGCGAGATTCACTGATGGAAGGTGGACACAAGCGGCTACTGACTGGTCCGGACCGAGTGGCAAGAGAGCCAGAGGACGCCCTAGAGAACGCTGGGTTGATGAAATTAAAAAATATGCCGGAGAGGACTGGACTACGACAGCGAACTCAAGAGAGTCATGGAAATTGTTGGAGGAGGCCTATACCCGCCAGGGGCCTTAACTATAAGTGTAAACAAAATCAATAATATAATGTTTTTATATATGTTAAGGATACAAATAAAAGGCTTTATTATTATTATTATGTCCTTTATTTATTTTAATTCTTAGGCTAGGTTTTTACAATATCTGTATATAAAAAGTAAAATACAATAAAGAAATTACAAAATATATAAACATATTATAAAAAAACCTAACCTAGGGTGCCGCCGGCAGCGGGGCAGGGCCCAGGCTACCGGTGGTTAGGGCTGCAGAGAGAGGAACCTCCTGACGATGCGCGCCGTGTCCAGGAGTACCGCCTTTTGTATCTGGCCCTTGATCCAGCCATCTAGCGAGAGTCTCTTAAGATGTTTGTCGAGACTCTTCGCTATAAGACCGTTCGCCGAAACGACTATCGGGACAATGATCGTCGAGTCAACATCCCACATGGCGGTCACCTCGTGAGCCAAGTCAAGGTACTTGCCGAGTTTGTCCTTCTCGGCCTTCACGAGGTTCTCGTCATGGGGGATGGTGATGTCGACGAGCACTGCCTGGCGCTTGGATCGATCTACCAAAACGATGTCAGGCTTATTGGCTACAATAGTCCTGTCCGTGATGATAGATCGATCCCAATAGAGCGTGGCACGACCATTCTCAAGAACTGGCATCGGTGCATACTTATAGTACGGCACCTCAGACCCCACAAGACCGTATTGAAGAGCAAGTTGCTGGTGAATGATCCTGGCTACTTGGTTATGTCTGTGCAAGTACTCGCCGTTAGCAAGATGAGAACAACCGGAGATTATATGCCTGAGTGACTCACCGGGACGGCGGCATGCCCGACAAATGTCGACCGTACCGTCCTTCAGGATATATCTCCGGTAATTGTTCGTCATCATTACTTCGTCCGCAATTGCACAGACAAAACCTTCAGTTTCCCCGAAGAGATCCCCGAAGCGTAGCCAGTTCACCGACGCGAGCAGATCTACATCGGGCCCCGTAAGGGCCTTGTAGAACCGCCCGTGTAGCTCCTTGCTCTTCCATACAGCCCTGCGGTCATCGATGCTAAGCACCTTTGGTCTGCGCCAGTTCTCGTTTGCTAAGGAGAGAGAGGTGAGACCTTTGTCAACTGCTACTACATCGCGATGAATCCCACACTCGTTGTTTAGGAAATACTCCCTAAGACTGCACACCTCGCGGTTATGGAGGTCCTTGGCGTTTAAAAAGCCACGGCCCCCACACTTACGCGGGATGTACATTCTCATAACTGACGAGCGTGGGTGCCTCATGCGATGTGTAGTGAGCAGCTGACGGACCCTCGTATCCAGGGCGTCCAGCGCAGTCTGAGTCCACCTTAGTATGCCAAAGGAGTAAGTGAGCAGAGGCATCACCCAAGCGTTGAAGGCGCGTGCCTTATTGCCACCGGACAAAAGACTGTTAAGTACTTTTGTCAAACGACAAAAGAAACGCTCCTTCAACGCCTGTCTAATGTCTCCGTCCGCAATACCCAATGACTGTGACATACCAAGGTACTTGTAGGTTTCAACTTCGGAGATAGACCTGAGGGTCATTGTCTCAGAAAGCTGTAAGTTCGCGGAATTTACGACTTTCCCCCGCTGTACATGCATGACCGCACACTTGTCTACGCCAAAATCCATTTTGATGGCACTACTGAAGGTTTCAGTTACTTCCAGTAGTTCCACCAGATCCTGGCGTTTTGGTGCATACAGCTTAAGATCATCCATGTACAGCAGATGAGAAATGACCTCACCTCCTCTTCGAAGCCGGCAACCTAGTCCTGAATCCTTCAGCAGAGTGCTGAGCGGATTCAGGGCTAGGCAGAACCACAGAGGACTCAAACTGTCACCCTGGAAAATACCTCTCTCAATCCTTATCAAGTCCCGCGGGCCAGGGGGCCCATCCCCGCCTCCTGGTTGACGAAGGACTGTGGTCCACTGCCTCATACACGTGCCTAAGAGGGATCTTAGAGCTGTATCGATTTTATACAGCTCTAAGATCCTCTCCAGCCATGAATGAGGCACCGAATCATAGGCCTTCTTATAGTCAATCCAAGCGGTTGAGAGGGACCCCTTGTTCCGCCGGATTTGTTGGCAAATGGTCGTGTCAATGAGGAGGAGCTCCTTAGTACCACGGGACCCAACCCTACACCCATTCTGAGAAAAGGCCAAAACGTTGTTCGCAACAATGTGCGAGTTAATTTTTGTTCTCAGAATGGACGTAAGGAGCTTGTATAAAGTGGGCAAGCACGTGATGGGTCTATAGTTTTTCGCTTCCGTGGTACTACCGGACTTATGGAGCAGGAAGGTAACACCAGTAGTCATGAAAGATGGCAGGGAACCAAGCTCGAGGGCGTCTTGAAATTGTGTTGCCAGACGTTCGTGTGAGGATCGAAACCACTTGATCCAAAAGTTGTGCAACCCGTCCGGCCCAGGACTTTTCCAGTTCTGGGTCGTACGGGCCGCACACCTTACATCATCGGGGCTGATAGTCACAGCCCCCATGGCTTCGATCGGCTCACACACACGTCTGACAACATTCATCCATTCGCCCTCTGTGTGCTCGACTGGCACCGACCAGATACTACGCCAGAAGTTAATCATGGCAGTAGGATCCGGCAGTTGCCCGTCGCTCACACATTGGTCGGTTCCCTCCCACTTTCGGTATATCTTCCTTTGGTCACTTTGAAAGAGACGATTCTGCTGGAATCGATCCACACGCTCTCTGTAGCGACGAATACGGCTTGCCCATGCATAAACTTTCTGCTTTAGGTAGTCGATGCGCTCCGTGACACATGCCATGTAATCGCAGGGCCTGGTGCCAGTCCCCGCGAAGGCTTGTGTCACGTAGCGCATCACACGGGGGCGGTTGTTGCCCCCCCTAAAACAGATTAGCTTGGCAATGAAAGTCCTAAACGAGCTGATACGCCGCTCGATCCGTACTTGCCAGGCAGGAACACCCCCGGCGGTCCGCGGTGCTCGGTCAGTGTCCGGGAATCTGACACGAGCAACGCGGCACGCCGCGATGGCCCCACAGTACATGATCGAGTGGGTATCAGCTAAATCTTCGCTAGCCCGAAGGTACGGGTCTAGCAAAGCGTCCAGGGCTCCCATCAGCGCTAGGTTACGTTTGTGCATTGGCAAGCGTGGTAATCGCGGCCTAGACTCAGGTGTGGATCGATATCGCTCAATCGCCTCCTCCAAAGCCCTCCTCAGCTGCTCATTGGCCTGGGTACTTACGCTGCTCGCACCGTCTTCCCCATCGGCTTCGGGATCCGTCAGCGGCACCCCCGGCACCAGGTTGGGCGCTGGCGCCGGAACCGGTGACGTAGCAGGCGGATCCCGAGCCGGCACGGAAGCCGCGCGAGCGGCCAGTACTTCCAGGCGCAGTCGATCAAGTGTCGCGTCGTCCAGCAGCTTGCGCCGCTGAATGAAACGCACTTGATCGGATAGCCGCTGCGCAGATACGGCGATGGTCGGATCAAACGCCTGAAACAGAGGCAGCATCCTGTCCCGGTACGCGGACAGGTTGATTCCCCCCTCTGTAGCCCCATAGTAGGCGCGCATGCAGTTCTCGTTCATAACTCGAGTCCATCGCATGCGACGCACTACACCACCGGTAGCGGGAGCCGTGGTCGGAGCAGGTTGCCCCGTAGGCCCCAAGCGTGCCGGCAGCGGTGGCCGTCCTCGACGTGCTGGTGGTTGTGGCGGCGGGGGCGGCGGCCCGCGCTCGTCGCTCGACTCGCTGGTGTCCGCAGCAGTAGCGAATTCGTCGCCAGACGATGATGGCGAGGAGCTGGACGAGGCGGGCGGGGGTGGTGGTCGTGCGTTAGTTTGTTCCGCTTTTTTTCGCCTTGATCTTGTAATCATAATTCCTTCAGTGTTATTTTCATTACTTCGCCTTTACATACATTGACATATGTCCGCTGTCAGAATGTCTTCGTTTTCTGTTTTCTAATAAATTACATTTGCAGTATGTACACATTGCCGAAAACGGTAAATATGTTAAAAGGTTATAAATGGACGTATAAAATTATGGCGTACACGGAATGAAAACACTTTTACAAAATTTAAAAGGAGCAAGATTACAAAAAGACGTGTGTCAACGTCAGCGGTTTTTTTTTTTTTTTTTTTGTTATTATTATTATATTATTATTATTATTATTAATGTAAATACGGGGGCGTTTCGCACAGCACACGCAGATGAGGATTAAATTTATTTTATTTTTATTTTATTTTATTTATTCCAATATAATATGTAAGTATAACAGTATAAAACACCAAACCACTTACATACTAATTCAGTAACTAAATAATTTCAATGCAGATTATTACATAAAATCGTCATACTTAATTTCTAACTTTAAATTAACAATTAAATCGAAACAGTATTTTACATTATATGAACAGTATTATACATTAAATGAGTAAGCGGTTAACGTGCTACTATTTATATAATGACATTAAACATAACTGTAAATAATAAAGCATCAGTGCGGTTAAGTAATGTGATAAAATAAAACTGATAAGCACTAGTGTGTAATTTTACGAATTATGGCCTTATGGCCACTTACTGGCACTTATGCCAGTTAATAAAGGGCACTTTATGAGCAAGTGTGTTAACAAATACGTTTACAAAATAAAAAGTCAAAGTGGTCAAAGTGTTCCCCCTTTGACCACTTTGACTCCTAGGAACTTATTTCGCCGAAAAATCATTTAACAGAATTGTTATTCCTCTGAAGTCATAATTTTTGCAAATATCTTTCCAATGAAATAAAAATCTCACATATAATAGTTTACGGATGCAAAGAAAAGTGCTTTCTACGAAATGATTTTTCGGCGACATGAAAGATTCGACGAAACATAATTCTAGGAGTCAATATAGACTCACAAAATAGATAAAACCGCAGCCAACTAGTAGACTGTATCTTAACGGTTACGTTTAATGAATCACATCTATCCCAGTCAAAATTATAGCAGCACCGTATTACACCATAATCGTATTATAGTTTAGGTTAGCCAGTCCCGAATCTACGGCGGGGTCCATTTACCAAACCATTCGCCATTTGTCACGTGTCACTCATCCCGGCGGCCACTAATGGATCTTTCTCAGAATACACCCTCAACGCCCTTTATTACACAGTAACACAGAATATCTTGGAGTAAGTCTGGGGTAAGGAAGGTTCAAATTACGGCATTTGCAAGTGTGAAGTTTATGCTGATAAGTTTGCTGCGTGCCTTTCCTTTGTTTTCAAGTAACTTTAGAAGGAAATTTGCATTTCATTATGTACCTACCTAATTAATTAATGAGTATTCGTGAATAGAGTAATGTACTAAAGGAAACTGAAATTAAACCTCATAATGAAGCCACTTTCATTATGACAACGGGCGTGGAAAGTTAAAAAAAAAAAATCAAAAGCTTTCAAAATTAAAATTTAATTAAATTAAATCATTAAAAAAACTCAAAGTCCAGTCAAATATTTTACTTATCATAATTATATCAAACATGCATCATTAGATTTATGGTTTAAAATGTTGTCCGTTTTTTTTAATTGCCTCCAGTAACGTGTGTTTTATTTGGAAACCTCCATGATAATTTAACATTATTGTGCGAGAAGGTACAAATATAATAAAACAAAAAAAGTTGTGAGCAACCTATAATCCTGGAAAAAACAGAATCATAGATTTTTATTGCAAGTCATCATAGTCGAAAATATGCATAGTCTTGACAAAGTAAATACCTTGTTTGGCATCCATCCAGTTTTGTTTGTTTTTTTAGGGTTCCGTACCTATCGGCAAAAACGGTACCGTTACAGAATCACGTTGTTGTCCGTACGACCTGTACATCTGTCAACTCACTTTTCTCAAAAACGCGTGAAGGTATTAAACTGAAATTAATGACTGACTGACGCTTGCAAAGGAATCAATTTTTTTTATTTTTTTATGATAAAATTCTTTATTTGTCAGTTTGCACGCATTGAGGTAGCCAGGTTAAATCCACAAATGTATAAAGACATTCAGAACTTTAAGTTGATATTGACACATTCTGGCAACAATCCAGCTGTCCCAGCTCTGTGTTCTGTGAGTCTGGGGAAACACAGGAACTGAGAAAACATGTTTGCGTCGAATTGATAAATTGTTTTATGCTAAGCGACAATTTGTGACGTTTTTGCTTAAATTGTATCTCTTTGATCCTGGTATCAATTGTTCCTAGTAACTGCAAATATCGTAAGAAGATGAAGGAATAGATAAGAAAAACAACGTATCACAAATCGTATCATTTATCACAGTGCGTAGTTGTGGCAAAGGAAAACAGGTCACTGATGGAAAATCGATCGCATATCTTAGTTTATTCAATTTATTCCATGACAGTCAAATGTTTTTATTCGTTGATATAAAATTTCATTGAATTCTGACACCATATCAAACTAGTGATTCAGTTTTATGTGTTCAATATCAAAATACTCGTGGCAAAGCGGTCACGTGTTTTTGGCAGACGTAGTTCTAAGTCAATGATTGTGTCTACAATTATTTAAAATTTAAAAGATTGGCGTCATTTATACGCATCGTTATGAATCATCATCAGGGCTCGGCGTGGGTGAGCTGTTTTCAGCTGTTTGCATAACATGGACATACCTTGTCATGCCCTTGCCCCACGTGCCCCATAAAAGAATGAAATGATTTTATTTAGGCTGCCATTCTGCTTTGAGCTTTACGTCGCTATAAAAATAATAATATTAGAACCTACGCGGAAAGCATTTTTCTTTGAAACCGTAAACTAATTGTCATTGTTATAAAGCAAACCTAACCTAAACCATATTCGTCAATAAGTTAACAGATCTATGACTAGGCTATTTTACAAAAAATATGAAATATTTATGACTTCAGAGGAGAAAAAAATTGGCTAAGTGTGACGGTCGCGGAAACCAAAGAACATATTAAAAGTCGATGAAATAAAATATTCAACGAACAATTTGTTTGGTGTAAATACAGAACATTCTGGTAATGACCTATACAAGTATACAGTAGGTAACAAAACATTTGTACACGAGTCTGGGACTTGAGAGAGCGATAAATATTCAACAGTTGAACTACCTCTGTCTGTATCCATCATAAATAACGAGACCCTGATATTGAATCAGTGTGGATTTGTGGAACATGCAAATTCGCAGACTACTGATACCAAACATGACTCTAATAGAATTACCGCTGTACGGAGCTCAGTTTCTTGGTTACAGTTCTACGTCAGATTGCAGGCATGCATGCGTTTATAAAATTTGGAAAATTGACAGCATTTATTGTGTTATAATGTTCCTTTTATTACGTTCTGAGTACCCTGAAATTCTTTTATGAAAATATTGGACTGCCTACCTTTGTTTTTTTGTAAATGTTGCTATCGACTTTCCATTTTAGCTCTTAATTTCAAGCGATGTACCGTCGGTAACTCAGGGGTCAGAGCACTGCTCCGGATTAGCCGAGGTCGTGAGTTCGATCCCAATGTAGTTTCATTCATAAAAAATACTTTCAGTTTATGTATTTATATTTTACCTGGAGTTTCTTTTGAGTCTTTTCCATTTTATTTCATCATCATCTCGTTCAGTCCACCGGTACTTTATAACGGTATCTCCCAGAAATCTTGGCTTACGATACTTAACCACGCTCAATGGTTTCTTCATCCTTTGTAAACTACAACCTCTTAATAATGAAAACTACTAAAGGGTGCTGCCTCACTGCGATAAGAGAGCACCCTAAGAAGCAAAACAATGTTCTAAACGAAAACCTACGCTTACATAACATACATCTTTACTCTACTTCTAGAGCAAATGTACCTAAGTAAATACATTATTTTCAAACGACATCTATAATTGGCGAGAGTTTCGCTTGTTTAGATTCACTGCGAGCCACTGAAAAAAAGAAGAAGCGGTGGAAAGGTTGGTTGTTACATCCGGAAAAACTTGTGTAAATAACTCAATTCACGCTAGTTATTACAGAACCAGAGCAATTACGCTAATTGAGAGCTTTTTTTTTTACTTGGCTTAGGTGAGACGTAGAAGCTCATAAATCTTGAAGAATTGCCGTCGACTGATAGAGAGAAATTGTTAAAACTTAATAAATGGTTTTATAGCTTTGTATTATAAAATTTTACGTGGAAATAAGTGCGCTGATTCCTCAGTAGGGAGTTGTACTACTACTGCACCAACCGCGTCCTCTTCGATTATACCGGGTGATCAAACCAAATGGGTCAGTAGGGAGAAGTCACAAACTATAATACATAGGAAAGTCTATCTATAATAGATAAGATTAAAAACTTATAATAATGCAGTTTCTATAGGTATTGAATGTAAAATCGACGCCATGGTTCCTAAGAACAGATATTTCTCTATCTCTTATAGTTTTCGTTTTCTCTCAACTGACCCATTTGGATTCATCCCCTTGTATAACGTTACACATCGTTGTAACTTTCGACGTCTCGACGCCATAACATATGACATTATTTTGGTAATATTTGGTAACAAATGATTATTCATATATTTTTTTGTTACATACAGACGAGTGCTCGCGGTGAGAGAGCACCCTAACGGGTTGTGATTGCGTGCAAAATTTTTTTGAAACTAGTAGTTTCATGTTTTGTAATTCATAGGTATTCAACATGCATTCAGCATGCATTTTATTACAATTAATTTAATAACAAGCGCATTTGACTTTTCACTTTTATCGGTTACGTACTACCTACCTAATAATTATAACCAACTGCATAAATCTATCGTGCTACTAGAGCTAGTGGTGACGCGAAAAAAGAAGTACCCTAACGAAGGAGTTTAAATACAGGGTGATTTAGGTTAGTTATGAGCGGGAGTGATTGGGCCAATGGGATGAGTCACACTGAGCAAATTTTACTATGGGAACAAGAAACATAAAACCAATAAAAAAACTGCTGCTTCATACATTTTGGATAGTTGGCGATCAATTAATTTTAATTGGATGTTTTTTTTTTCGATTTCTTGGCTGGTTCCATGGTGGAAAATGCTCAATGTGGTTCTCCTCATCAGCCCTGCTACTCTCGCTCATGACTTCTCAATCATTCTGCATAAATTTTCATTATGTGTGGTGACCTCAAAAGATAAAAGTTAAACTTTATTTATCAGTATCACTTGTTTATGCCGCCCAAAAATTTCCACGCTTTACAATATCCAACAATCTGCATAGAGAAATAAAATGAAAATCCATAATTTAGTATAAGAAATGCTAAAGAAATTCTCACTCAATGAATTCCAGTCTGTTTACTGTTTCAAATCATAGTGAACGGAAAAACGTGGAGTTGAAAACTTTTCTTTTTAAATCTGGCCTGCATCGGGCGATACTTTTAATTGATTTCCAGTGTTTAACTTTGCCTGTTACCATTTCCAGTATTTTTTAAGCATTTGAACTTGTGACTTTGTTGCCTTGTTAGCTTTTTTATTGATTCCAAAATAGATAGTTTATCTAATCGTTTGTACGATTGTTTACTCTTTTTGTTATATCTTGCGGGATATCTATGTGAATTGCGGGTTTTTTTCTTTGTTAATGATAATATCGAAATAACATTTTACCAGCTCAACACCCATCTCCGCCTTCCGCATTTCTTGCTCCAAAATCGACACGCTTCGTCAACCAGTCAGTAAATAACATTAACTGATAACTGACTAAAAATTGATTGGTGTTGTCGCCACTACCGACTCCAATTTCATCCAATTTCATCATATTTTACCAATGATCTAATAACTAAAAAGTATGTAGCGAGTTTGATATACTTATTTCATTTAAGTCTCTGTCTCAACAAGTTCAAACCCTGTATCAATAATGTATTTCATTAGACAAGGCTAAGCTAAACTCTCACTCAGTTAATTTAAGTTTGCAATAATATGTTATTGTATTAATATTATATACTTTTTGTTATTTCATAGTAAATTTAAAATGTATAATTTTATTGTTGTACTTGATAGTTAACGAAATCGCCGGTCCCTAGTAAAAAAGTCGGATCTACAAAATTGCCATTTTCGTTTTATTGCGTTAATGCTTATTAAATACATTAATCTTTAATCGTACATTTACAGATTTTTCAAAATTTCATTATTTTCACGAATAATCAATGTCAAAAATGTCGTATCTTATACAGTGTCCATTTAATATTGTCAGATGTGGTACTTCCGACTATGTTAACTGGGTTAGCTGAAAAGTTTTGTGTAGTATGTGGCACTTCCGACATTACTATTCGGAATTTTAAGGGTACCTTATGTCGTATGTACCACTTACGACATTTTATTACGGAATATAAATTGTATCTTGTGTCGTATGTGACACATCCGATGTTTTTTGCCGGAAAATATATTCCAACTTTGGTCGCATGTAACATATCCGACATTTTTTCACGGAAAATAAATTGCAGTGTATGTCGTAACTATCACAATATCTTTGGATGCTTTAAATTTTGTCTTATTGTTTGAATATTGCAATCAACAGTTTGAATGAAATTGGGTATTTAGTAAACTTATTGATGGTTTCGAACGATAAATAATAATTGGGAGATGTTTCTGGTGAATGTGGCAACTTCAACCAAGCTCCTGATAAAAAAATAAATCCGTCTGACTTCTGGTTCTTCTGAAGGAAAATAACCAGAATAAGAACATAATGAGATAACGATTACTCGTGGCAATGCCGAGAACATTTCAGAATGTGTGTAATTAAATGTACAGTTAAATAATAAGTAACGGCTCATGACTTCTTCTTTAGTCGAACACATATTCCTGAGAATCGTGATCACTAGATTTCATATCCCTTATCACTTTTCTCTATTGGTCTCAATTGATGGTCGCCATCACCGCTTGATAGTTCTCTTACTTTTGGTCAGTTTATCTAAGTCAGTAGGAATCTAAGCTCTTTACCCCACGGTGAGAGTGGAACTAATCTTTCGAAAGAACTAGAAATATCCTTAATGGTGCTTTCGAACTCATAAATTAAAAGAGGCGATAAGTATGTTTCTGCATTCCCTTGACGATGCCACTTATTACCAAAGGTTCAACAATAGATCTCAGTCTTTAATTTGTGATTTGCACCAGTCCAATTGCAACGTGTTTCTAGGCGAGGTTGAGATGTCTTACAAACAGTTCCAAAGGTCAGGTTAACCCGACACTAATTTGAATAAATCCTAGATAGCAACCTATACAAGGTTGGTATGGCTATCAAATAACTTAAAAATGCAGCGGATGATGCTGGAGCGCATAGGCGTATCTAGGGGGTTGCCGGGTGGGCCGTGCCCACCCCAGTATGGTCTAATGCCCACCCCAGGATTTTGGGTTACCGATAGAAATTCATGGCTTCATCTCTTAGGATATGGCCAGGCCCCTCCTAGGCCCACCCCAGGCCCCCACTGAAAAATAATCTTAGATAGCGATGTCTAAGATTCTGAAAGCAGCATGGTAAAATGGTAAAGAAAACCCTGTAGAATTTATTAAATCATGTTATAATCGAAGGCAAAACGACCGAAAAGCGATGGCCGAAAAGTGTGGCATGTATACTGCTCATCTTCAGGGAGGTTTATATGACCCTTCTCATAAATTACAGACCCATCTCGCTTATGAATCATGACTATAACCTGTGTAGTCGACACTCTTATCACGAACCGTCTCGCACGCAGGTTTGACGACTTTCATCCCCCCAACGCTGGTAACCGCTAACCCTAGAACCCTAGGTACCGTAAACCACGTCCATATGTATATGTATATGTACTTCCATTTCTTTGTACTATTAGAAGGCTCTCGATTCGACTACGACTTAGTTAGACGGTGCTGCGGTCTCTCAAGTAGTACTAATGTCTCCAAAAAATTCACAGCTGCATAGAAAGATTAATTCAATTTTTTGGTTTTTGACGGACTAGTATCAATATCAAAAGCAAAGACGTCAGCCACCTTCTCTCTTCTGATGATATCGTCGTAGTAAATGACTAGTCATTGCTGAGGCTCTCAAAGATCTTGGAAAAATGCTCAAAGACTTCAGTCGTCTCCCAATAAGTGTATCTTAAAATGAACATTAAAAGACAAAAATTATGTTAATATTTTTTTTGATATCAAACTAACATAATTAAAAAACAATATTTATAAATTTTATTATACTGGGTAAAACCGCGGATTTTTATACCACTAAAATGTCGTATCTCACCACAAAACACTGTGTACAATCCAAATATAATTGTAGTAAGTGACACTTGCGACATAAATAATAATGCAATATCCGATTATAAAAGTCGTTAGTGCCACATCCGACTAATTACTGCGAACCATATCATGCAAAAAAGTCGTATGTGGCAGTTATGACAGGATATCGGATGACAATTTCCAGGTAAAAAGGTAGCATGTCTTATTTCTGGCATTTCTAATAAATAATTTATAGTTTTGTTTACACATACTCTAAAAGTACTTAATAATAATAACTTTGGCCAAATTTCGTAACAATAGGACTTAAATTGACAATTTTATACACAAAAACGTCTTTAAAAAACTTTAACTGCCTCTCCTGGAAAGTAGTCATTTTGCAGATCCGACTTTTTTACTAGGGACCGGCGAAATGTAGTGCAACTAAACCATACCTAACTATGGGTAGGTACAATGTTAGTATTAGTTAACATTTTGTTACCATTACCACGCCGAATAAATAAGTAAATAATTATAATACAGATTCTCGGACGATTTTCGCGGACATTAAATGGAATCTTCTGTTTATCATTGTTTTGATCTTATAGCCTAATCTAATATTTATTTACCATGTTTCGTCTCAGTCCGTGCAATTGAATTATTCACGTTATTGACTTTCCAATAACAAAACACACACTGTCCTAATTGGAATTGACCGAGAGAGCGAATCGTCATTATCTTCAGCTTCGCTAAAATTTCTTTGGAATCGTCTAGATGTTTGATTGTTTTTCAACCGAGTCTCATGTCATGAAGTTTTGAGATAGTTTCGATAAATATATAGATTTATTTTGTCGATTCAGTTTTTCGAAAGATTTCATGGTGGAGATATGTTTTTTTTATCTTTTAACTAGCAACCCGCCCCGGCTTCGCGCGAGTGCAATGCCGATAAATTATGTATTTATTATAGTACATAGAAATCCCCTTGAATCACTTTATCTATTGAAAATCTGCATCAAAATCCGTAACCAATTGCGGTACAGGGCAGCTTTCTCGAGGTTGTTAAAGAGTACGTCTACCTTGGGCAAATATTGCAGTTGGGTAAAAACAACTTCGAGAGAGAGGCTAATAGAAGAATACAGCTGGGCTGGGCAGCATATGGCAAACTTCGTCGGGTCTTCACATCGCCAATTCCACAATGTCTGAAGACGAAAGTTTTCAACCAGTGCGTCCTACCCGTAATGACATACGGTGCCGAGACGTGGACACTCACGGTTGGGCTGGTCCACAAATTTAAAGTCGCTCAGAGAGCTATGGAAAGGGCAATGCTCGGAGTTTCTTTGAAGGATCGAATTCGGAACGAAGTGATCCGTCAGAGAACCAAAGTTACCGACATAGCTCACCGTATTAGCAATTTGAAGTGGCAGTGGGCTGGCCATATTATCCGAAGAACCGATAACCGGTGGGGTAAACGTGTTCTTGAGTGGAGACCGCGGATCGGCAAGCGTAGTGTGGGACGCCCTCAGACTAGGTGGAGCGATGATCTGTGCAGAGTGGCTGGCAAAAGCTGGATGAGAGTAGCCGAGGATCGCTTACAATGGCGTGCAGTTGGAGAGGCCTATGTCCAGCAGTGGACAAGAATAGGCTGATGATGATGATGATGATCAAAATCCGTTGCGTAGTTTTAAAGATCTAAGCATACATAGCGACAGACAGACATACAGCAGGAAGCGACTTTGATTTATACTATGCAGTGGTTAAGGAGCTTTTTATCACATTTTGATGAGCATGTCAACTCCTGCAAGTCTAATATCATCTTTCATCATGGAGAGTTGAAACCGTAAAATTATTTCAATAAGTTCGAAACAAACAGCTCTGTGTCTACAACTCATAGAGCTACCAGTATGAGCCGTACAGTACTTAAATTAAAATGAATCAATAGATGCTTTGAACATGCATTCATTATTTCCCGTAAACCATGTTTAAATGTACGACACGTCGAATAATATAACCTAATTAGTGACGCGACTCGCTTCGCCTTGTTATCGCTGATTGGTATGTAAATAAAATAGTTTTGATTTATTCCAATTATCGAATGAATTTCATACAATACGTCTGCCCTGGAGTGGAAATTTCGCACTAAAAAAAAAGAGATTTGTTAACGGTAACCCAAATTTTTGCTGATAGTTACATAAATCTGAGGACGGACAAACTGAAACTAGAAACCAAAATGAGTTTTGTAAAGTTAGCATAATTTTGGTTACAACCTACTAAGCACAATTTGAATATTTTTCAAGTAGTTGACCTACTTTTACTTCAGCGTGTCTGTGTAAATTTATTAAATAGTCGGGTAAAATTAAGTAGGTATCCTATAACCATCTTTGGATGTCCATTATTTCGACTACGCCCATAACAGCTAGTAGTCGGTTTGAAATTACTGGAGCTTTATAATATATACTTACCTACTCGTATTTCGTGCGAGATTTTCGAACTAACCGCAACTGAATAATGCAGGGCTAGCAGAAACTCTTAGTGCGATTTCGCTTGTCGCACGACTCAGAATCACCTGTCTTGCTTGCATGGTATTGAAAGAAAAGTGACAGGTAGTGTATGCCGTGACAGCGACGAGTCACGTTTCACAGTTATGCTAGAGGAATTGATCTTCATTTTTAGTCTGTAGGTACGCTAGGGTTGTCACTGGATAAATAATGTTTTAACCAAGCTAAGCTCGTTCACCTAAATCTTCAATGCATCTACGGAACCCAGATCAACACAATGTCTGCCTTAGCAATGTCATCAGTTACGGCATCAAATCATCCGTATGACGTCACAGGCCGTAATGGCCGACCAAGATGGATGGGCTTCATTACGAATGATGGGTGTTTACGGCGTTTAGATTAGGGGAGGGTGGATTTGAAAGATACTCTGGTTGAATTAAATTCGTCATTCTTATCTTGCTGAGTAACCTGTCAACGATTTTCAACTCGATTTCTGAGCTGAAATATATAGTGGTTTTGTTGGTATTCATTGTTGATGTGTTTATATACTGGGTGTGGCTTGTAATAGGAGTAATAAATTAAAACATAGACTCTGCTCGTCAAACTAGACAACATTTGCTTAGCAACTTTTGAAAATAACTTATGTATAAAGAAATTGTCAATGTTTAACAATGTACATTAAAAATACTATTTAATTTTATCGTATATTGTACCTCAAAAGAAAAAAAGGGAACCCTTAGGTATAAGATCACTTTGTTGGCCATCCGTCCGTTTGTCCGTACGTCCGTCCGTCTATCTGTCAAGACCCTTTATCTCGGGAACGCGTGGAGATATCGGGTTGAAATTAAAACCATATACTCAGATCTACAGGTCCTTGAAACTGTAAAAAAATCAAACTTCTAAGTTAACGTGAAAAAAATATAACGGCCGTATGCCGCAAAAAAGCATATATTTCGACACTCTCAAGGGAATCAAAATTTATAGGGTGTTTTTGTTGACCTGTAAATATAAAATTAGGCCAGTAATACCGTCTTAAACTACAAGTATAGGGAAAAATGAGAAAAATGTACGTTTATAATTAAATCATAAAAAATAAAGTCTTAATTTTAAGTATGTCAAACAGTTTTCCAATGATTAAGTTTTGTCGGTCGGGTACAGTTTATATTTTCGTTACAGCAACATGCAGTTTTTTCGTAGTTCGAACGGAACACTCGGTGCGCGAGTCCGACTCGCACTTTACCAGGGTTTTTTTTAGTTACAAGCTTAAATTTATTGGAAATTGATAAAACTGACACCAACATGTATGTTTAGAGTAAGTTTTCAATTGCTTGATAAAAGAGGTTGGAGTGAAATAATAAAGCAAAGAATAATCTGCTATTGACTGATTCGAATTTTGTTCGAAAAATTGTGCCTTTCCTGGCAATATTCTCGTAGATAAGCCGATTAAGTGTTTATATGTGGTTATATTTCTTATTTCGTATTTGTGTTGTTGCAATCATGAAAGTTCTTCGGGAACTGGGATATAACTGATTTTTTTTTTAGATAAAATTAGAAAGGTGTCCGGCGATTTTCGATTTTTTGCGAATACCTTTTGTTATTTTTATTTTCACTTCGTGCTCTAAATCGCACTTTTCATGATAATATTCGTTTTATTTCTGATACAGTATTAATATACAATACATATAAGACGAACCGGTGAACAAAGCACAATTGTATTTTGTGTAGCAAACACAAGTTATTGCCTATAGAATCAGACAATAAAACATAATAATGAACCAATAATATGTTTATATGTTTAATAATATGTTATAAATATAAAATATTTTTTTTAATGCTAGATTCAATAACTCGAAGTGTTTAAAATACTTAAAGAAACGGTAAGATCCGGAAAATCAAAAAATGAAACGACTGTATATTATATTAGTATACAATGACTTTTAAAGAGAGACGCCCGTGTCGCCAACTCTGAAAAATAATAGAGTTAACGCTAGTACTTGTGTTAAAATGAAATGCTCCAGAGTGCTCGGTATGACAGATAATTGTTTTGCTTTTGCACCAAGTCGCTTTATTACTGAAATAATAGGCGACATGGAAACTATGCTTTAAAAGCTTCTCGCATTACAATTTGTTCCGCTTTCGTTATAATAGTTCTGACGTTACCATTAAATATGGACTCAGAGTAGAGAGAGATTACTTACATCTTTCAACTAAATAACATCACAACAACAAGATGACTCTCTACTCAACTCAAATGAATTTTGAAAAAGATAACATCAGCATATTTGATTAAAAAAAACACGGTACCGTTCCCCGATTGGTTGAAATTACTTCGATTGTAGTAGATCGCATTCAATTTTTCTTTCTTAATTTACCTTTGTGTCATTATTTATTGAAATTACTTGTCAAAAGAATTGACCAATCACGAGGCACCCGCTATGACGCCCTCTGGAAAAGTAAACAAAACAACTACGAGAATTCACACATATTATTTCCCCATTACGGCCAGTGAGTTACTAGCTGGACACATAACTCGCTGGAACGTTTTCCGCTGGCGCATCCGCTACCGCCTCCGCTTCCGCTTATCGAACCTGCTGCCAAACGCGTGACAGGATTTCTGGTGTAAATGTGGAAAATAAGCTTGGAAGATCGAAATTGTAGCCGTACTTGTGTAACTTTATTTTTGTTTGTTGCTAAATGTGAATTTCTTTGACCTTTATCTGCCACCGTAAGATTATGAACAACGACAGTTTATAATTTATCTAGGTAGTGAAAAAATAAACTAACCTAACCTTATCCATCAGTTTTCGATATTAATAGTTACTTAGTTTATAAACTAACAGTAGTCACAATTACAGATTAGGGTGTCTAGGGAAAATCAGTTTTCTATGAGGGTCATTATTTCAGGTTTTTTAACAGCTTGGCGCCAGACGTATAGCCCCATCTATTGGTTAAAACAATTTTATCTGTCATCACGCTGAAACGGCTGACAAATTTTAGTCAATTTTAGTTACCTACAGGGATAGCTGGACATCCAAAGATGGTAATAGGGTACTCTGTACCCTTCCTGCCTACCTTAAATAACCTAAATAGCTAAATCTAAAATATTCTAATAAAATAATACTCAACCAAACCCTAAATACCTATTTACATTTACAATAACCAAAACTATCCTACTCTAATTACACTCTAATAAATATTTTATTTATTTATTTACTAATATAAGAGTTAGTTTATCTTACTAATGGTAGAGTTAGTTAATCGTAGACCTAATGATCCTAACAAGACTAAATTGATACCTTGATACCTAAGTATATTACTTTACGTCACTTTGTTTTTTGGTCGTTAATTTGGCCATGTAACCGTCTAATGATGTCTCAGAAACCTATGTTATGCTCGTTAGTAATCTGAAGTCCTTTTTACATAACAGGAGTAGAGTTGTCGTACCGAATAACTAGGCATTGGATTTCTGATAGGTACGTACGGTAGGACGGAAGACCTATGAAGTCGATGTTAACATTAAAATGTAACTCATATTCATAAATGTTTTTAATCCGTAATTTTATAATCAAGGATAAATAAACAAATACCGATTTGGGTAGGCATTATTTTTATTTCGTCATCATAATATACGTAAAAAAAATGATTTCCTTATTTTCTGGAGTAAATTGGGTTCTATATTGATCGAATATCAAGTTATGACTAGAAAATGCATGAAATCGTCAGTTTAAGTTATGAGTTTGTAATATTGTTGTAATTGAATTTTATTTAATAATTTAATGGTACTCGTAACCACAATTACCATAAGTAAAGGCAGTTTAGATTGAAATAGATGAATGAGTTTGAGTATGAATTACATTTAAATTTTGTTATCATAATTATTTGCATAAATAACAAATATGGCGCACTCCGCATTCAATGGGTTAACGCGCCGCGTAGTCCACGCGCAGCCGAGGGGTTAGGTGGGGCGCGGCGGCCATCTTGCGGTTGCTATCCGCTGTGCAGCGATCGCGCGCGCGCTCAAGCAGTCGGGTCCGATCATTGCAACGATCACATGTACTTGAGAATCATCCCCGCGTCTCGCTCGCTCGTCGCGCATATGTGTACCGTGTTGACTGTTAAATGTACTTAAACTGTGTTGAGAAACCTGTAAACAGTGTAAACATAATAATAAACTATAGTGTCTGTCGCCAAGCCCTTGTTTCCTTCGCTACTCACCCAACGAGCTAACCTACAGTGGCCGCCCAACTAAGTGGCCTTGAACGAACCCAGTGCCCACAGATATCATGCCACCAAAGGGTCCGAAGACACGAGCGGGTCAAGCGGCAGTGGATCACCAGCGGGACAGACGAGGAAGCGACGATTACTCAAGCGACGAGGACCGCGACTCTGTGGTGGGCTTAAATATGCGCGCTAGCGACGACGCCGGCCCAGCCCCCACGCGCGAGAACACTCACGAACCGCACGACCAGCAGGGCGTCGCTCGCGGCGGCGCCGAACCCGACCGGCGGGGCCTCGCTCGCGACGACGGCGGCGGCGGCCGCGCCGGCAGTAGCGGCGCCGGTGCACCCGCCTTCGACACCGAGCGGCTGCTAGCTACGATGATGGAGGCGTTCGCTCGAACGCAGGCGGAGACTAACCGCACGCTAATGGAAACCCTGCGATCGCTTCACCACGGCGGCCCGCAGAGCCCGAACCCGGCATCGCCTACGACGAACGGGTCAACGACCGGGAACTTCGCGAAGTGCACCGCTCGATTCGACGGACAATCACGCGACCCCGAAGTGCTGGAGGCGTTTCTTGACGCAGTGGAAGTGTATAAGGAGTGCGCTGACGTGACCGACGAACACGCGCTACGTGGTCTTCCCATGTTGCTGTGTGGCGAGGCGGCGGTGTGGTGGCGCGGCGCCCGCGCGAGCATCGCGACGTGGCCCGGCGCGCTAGCGCGCCTGCGCGCCACCTACGGCGTTCAGAAGCCTGCATACCGCGTGCTACGGGAAGTATTCGCGTCCGAACAAAGTGAGTGTGAGCGTGCCGAGGTATTTATATCAAAAGTGCGATCCCTATTAGTGAAATTGCCCTACGTTGTACCTAAAGTTATGCAAGTAGATATTATTTACGGTTTACTTCACCGCCGTATTCGTAAACGGTTGTCTCGCGATAATTGTTTAGATGTGGATAATTTGTTAGAGAGAGCGAGACTCGTGGAAGACACGATAAACGAAATAAATAATAAAGCATCGATCATCCCCGCGCCTGTCGCGACGAGTTTACCTACGAAGGGCCAAAGCGCGAGCGCGGCGCTCGATCGCGGGGTTACCATGAGTGCGAGCGCTACTACGGGTTCGAAACTCACCTCTAACTCGGATGAGATTTCTAAGCGTATTCGCGTCAAATGTTCGTACTGTAAATCATTCGGCCATACTGTTAACGAATGTCGAAAATATAATAATAAACCCGGCGATGATAAAGTAGGCGTAAGCGCTCAGTCATTACGGTGCTATGGATGCGGCCAGCCCGGGGTAGTTCGGTCGAAATGCGATATATGTGCAAAGAAGTCGGCACCGTCTAGACCGTCCGACTTCAACGTCGTAGGCAGTGACTATTTTACCACAACGTCGCACCCATTAATATCTATAGGCGTAGTCGGCAAACAAGGGGTTGCAATAGTCGATACCGGGGCTACACATAGCGTGGCCAGCCCGTTACTGTACCGCTTGTTCGTGGATAGCGGCGTGTGTTTCCAGGAAACTGAACGCGTTATCGGCCTCGCCGACGGTTCGCGACACACGAAGTTAGTTAAGATGGCCACGGTGGCGGTTACCGTAGGTGGACGCGTGATCGACACCGAATTTTGGGTATTCCCGGGTGACGACACCCGAACACTCCTTGGTCGTGATTTTATCATTAGTGCGGGTATAGTTTTAGACATAGCTCAGGAGACCTGGCACTTTGCAGATAACCCCGAGGAGAGATTCTCTTTCGAGTACTCTTACGTACTCAACGAACCGGCCGTGTTGGACACTCTGACCGATGACTGCGACGTATCGTTGCGTCCGGACGAAGGTACAGTGTTATCGCCTCAGCAGAGAGCTGCACTCAACGGGCTCCTACACAAAAGGGCCAGCCAGTTCGACGCAGAGGGGCCTCCTACCGATTTTGCGGTCCATAAAATTAAGGTAAGGGACACGCAGGAGCCTCTCGCGACGCCTCCCTATAGACTCTCACCACCCAAGAAGGAGGCGCTTGAGAAGGAGCTGCACAAGCTGGTCAGCACCGACGTGATAGAGGAGTGCGAATCGCCGTGGGCGTCGAATGTGGTCCTTGTGAAGAAAAAGGATGACAGCTACAGGTTATGTATAGATTACCGCAAATTAAACGCGGTAACGGAGCCGGACCGCTACCCTCTCCCGAGGATTGAAGACATCTTGCACGCCGCGAAGACTGCTAAATATATGACCACTCTCGATCTCCGAGCTGGCTATTTTCAGGTGAGCGTAGACCCTAGTGACAGGGACAAGACGGCGTTCACCACACCGCTCGGCACGTTCAGGTTTAAACGCATGCCCATGGGCCTGCGCAACTCAGGGGCAACATTTCAGAGGCTCATTGACAGATTCAAGTCCAATTTACCCGGGGTTACCCTTTTAGCTTACCTGGATGACCTGCTGGTGCTGTCCGATCATTCCTTTGAGAAACACCTCGCCGACCTTAAATCTGTTTTTGACCGACTCGCAATGTTCAACCTGCGAGTTAATCGCGAGAAAAGTCACTTCGCCAGGGAGTCCGTGAAGTTTTTGGGTCACATTATATTGCCGGGCGGCATACACGTGGATCCTGAGAAGACAGCAGCGATTGCCGACATGCCGACACCTAGGAACGTAAAGCACCTAAAATGCTTCTTGCAGACCTCCAGTTGGTTTAGGCGGTTCGTTCCGAATTACGCTGAAGTTGCCAAGCCATTGACGACGCTCCTGAAAAAGGCAAGTGCTTGGCAGTGGGGTTCGGAACAGCAGGCCGCTTTCGAGCACATCAAACAGCTGCTGGTGTCGGCACCAATACTCCGTCAGGCCGATGCGACGCTGCCCTTCGTACTCAGGACCGACAGTAGTGGTTACGCCCTCGGGGCGGCTCTCCTTCAGGGGGAGGGAGCTGATGAACGTCCCGTGGAATATGCCAGCCGCCTTTTGACTCCAGCAGAACGGAATTACAGCACGACGGAGAGGGAGGCCTTGGCCGTCGTCTGGGCCGTTTCAAAGTTCAGGGGGTATATAGACGGAGCTGACGTCGTCGTAAAATCCGATCACCAACCGCTCAGGTGGTTGATGAACATGAAGACTCCAAGCGGCCGGCTGGCAAGGTGGGTTCTTAGCTTGCAGGAATATAACCTGAAAATCGAATATACGCCAGGTAAGGCAAACGTCATAGCCGATACGTTGTCGCGCCCAGCATGCATCGAAGACGCTGATTGCGACCTATGTTGCGCCACCGCCGATATGCCCTCTCGCAGTGTTCGCGCCATATGTAATATATAAATAGGTTAGTCGAATTTCCTGGTAGATGGCGGTGTTACTTTGAGGGCAATGCTGCATCGCGGTATCGTTTGTTTCCCGCAGAATGTATATAGGCTTTCAAGAAATAAATATTATTCGTTCGCAACCCAATAGTGTGTTTTATTAGCCGCTATTGTAGAGGGCGTCCCGAGGACGAGTACGGTGTTGTACATGGTCCTTCGAACCGGATGGCTGAAGACGGGTGTTCGTCGTTTTTGGCGTAGTTTCAAAGGGTGACGGGTTGTCGTCACGGGAGCAACGGCAGCTCCGGAGTGAGCAGGCGGCAGATCCGGAAGTTCCTGTCAACGGGTGTGACGTCAGTGCCGACGAACAAGGATAAGTGCAGTGTTTACATATTCATGAAGAATAACTGTGAGTACTTTAAAGTTTCTGTAGTGTCTGTGAAAAGTGACTTCAGTGACCTGTCATCAAATCAAAACAAAACTGACAGTTGTCAAATTGGGACTTAGAAAATTTAGTGAATTAGAAGTAAAACATTTACAAGTCCTAAACACTTAGAATAGTTTTACAAAAAGTGTTTAGACGGGGAATCCATGCCCGAATTCACCCCCAAGTTTCAAACACTTGTAAAATTTTCAAGATTTATTCAGTGGACTTAGAGAAAAATCAAGACTTGTAAATTTTCATCGGACTTTTAATTTCTAAAATTCAATCATTCAAACTTTGGACTACGTTTCATCAATTTCTGAACTTCAAACACGTTCATACAAATTTGGGATTTGTAATTTAAACATGGATACGGATATCAATGTTCTTGTGGATATTTCTGTACGCATCGCTAAAGCATATACTAACTTCAAGAAATCACCTAAGGAGCGTGTGACAGTAGCGTATGTGGAAACGCGACTAGAGAGTTTGGAATCATTATGGGAGAAGTTCTCTACGAGACATCTTGATTTGATTCAACAATATTCACAAGTGGAAATAGCTCAGTCTGTCTATGGTACGGAGTTAGTTTACGATGTAACGGATGACAACTATTTGGACTACAAGTGCGATCTTAAAGGTGCGCTCAGCAGATTGCAACCGAAACCAAGCTATTCTGATACATCGATGCAAAATGACAGATCTTCAAGCTCAAAGTCAAGTCATGTCAAGTTGCCGAAGATTTCAATTCCAATATTTACGGGACTATATACAGAATGGATGAGTTTTAGAGATTTATTCATATCACTCATCCACAACAACAACGAAATTGATGATGTACAAAAACTACACTACCTGAAAGGTCATCTCAAAGGAGAAGCGGAGCAATTGTTACGGCATATTCCCATTACCAATGACAGTTACGGGCAATGTTGGACTCTCTTGAAAGATCGTTATAACAACAAGCAATACTTGATAAATTGCATATTGCAACGGTTTTTCAGTCAAAGGGGTATTTCATCAGAGTCCTCCAGCGCTATCAAACAATTGTTAGATGTAACAACCGAAACATTAAATGCCCTTAAAGGGTTAGGTATTGACACTGGTACGTGGGATGTCATAATAATCTATATAGTCAGCCAGAGGTTCGATCCCGAAAGTAGAAAACAGTGGGAGACCAAAGTCAGTGAGTTGTCTCGCTTAGATAAGTTACCCAACATGTCACAGTTTCGAGAGTTCTTAGAAACAAAATACCATTCACTAGAGTACTTAGATACAAATTCAAATCACGGTCCGATACAGCGCACTTACATTGATAATATCAATCACAGTAATCAAATTAGCAAATCAAACCCAATCCACATGTTGCATGTTGCTCAGTTAACCTGCGTATATTGTAAAGGAGATCATCATCTTAGAAGTTGTAGGGAATTTATAAACACTGATCTCAACAGCAAGCGTAACTTTGTCCAAGGTCACGGGTTATGTTTCAATTGTTTAAGAAGTAATCACTCGGTAAAACACTGCAGAATCACCGCGTCTTGCCAAATATGCAACAGAAGACACCACTCATTATTACATCCAAAGGACGAAAGTCAACCATCTGTCTCAAGGGAGTCAGTTGGCAATCAGGTTGCACCAATCACGAGTCAAGTCAAGTCATCAACACAGGGAGAATATTCATCAACATCCACGAACATCACAAACCATTTTGTGAAAGGAGCGGCGCATCAGGTGCTGCTAGCCACGGCTTTAGTGAAAGCTGAGTCACAGAATGGAGGGAAACATCAGCTCTTAAGAGCTCTCATAGATCAGGGATCTCAAGTCTCATTTATCACGAAAGCGGCAGTCCAGTCGCTTGGACTGAAAACCACACCAACCAAGGGACTCGTATCAGGGTTGGGAGGTGAACAGCGCCTTAAAGCAAGGTCAATGGTACAGTTAGCAATCAGTTCACGTCTCAATTCAGGTTGTGTGATTCATGTTTCAGCATATGTCATTGAGAAACTGACAGAGTATGTACCTGCGTCAGTTGTAGCATCAGCATCATCAATCACCTCATGGCCGGAGTTAGAACACATAACCCTAGCTGACCCGGAATATCAAACTGCTAATAAGATAGACATCTTATTAGGGGCGGAGATTTATAGTAGAATTATACACCAAGGAGTCATCAAATGTCCGTCAGGGTCTTTAATAGCACAAAATACCACCCTGGGATGGATATTAAGTGGGAAAATAGAAACAAGTCAATACATACCTATCACAAATACTGTATCAATGCATACACACGTAGAATCTGTGGAAGAACCGCTGAAATCCTTAGATATCGAAGCAGAGCCGTCTCGCAAGCACAAGATTCTGTCAGTTAAAGAACAGACAAGAAGTGACGACTTTTATAACGTCACCATAACACGAGACGAAAATAATCGAAATGTGGGGAACATCTCGTCTCGAGACAGAAAATTAGACTGCGCGGATGATCGATCGCGGGACATATTATCGAGAAAACGTCATTATCAGGGAAGGAAGCTGCAGAAAGACGAGCATCTGAAACAGAAAAACAAAAACGCATGTGATAAGTACTTAGAAGCAAATTACATAAAAGGAATATACGGAAACAAAGCAGAGGGCTTATACGTATCATATAATACATCAATGGGGGAAGACAATTTAAAGGAATACAAAGTGCATAAGGGTAAAATCAAGAAGAAAAATACGAGTTGATCCCCGCCGGGGATTGATCCGTATAGCAACTGAGAAGCTTTAAAAATGGATTGGATGTCAAGAAGAAGACCAAGAATTAAGAAAATGAAATACAAGCAAAAAAGGGGTTTAGTCAAGCAAGCAAGCAAATTAGTAAAACATAAGCAAGCAAGCATACATAAATAGAAAAGCAATTACCAACATAAAAAATGGATATCAAAAATAAAATAGTGGGACTTACCTGGAGTCATATTTCAGGTTTTGTATATGTAGTTCTTTAAGCACCAACTCAAACTTAATACTGCAAGTTAAGTATTTCAAGAGCAATAAGCGTCATACTGGATTAGTTACGTTCTTTTAGCTTTTGGGGATCTTTTTAGTTAAAAAAGATACACACATTTCACAAAAAAATAAGGAGTAAAATAATGTACTTACTTTCGTTAATCCACGGCTAGTAAGCTGAACCTATTCCGAAGTGGCGGGCGGCAATTTACCTACTTGCCAATTTGTAATTCATAGGACGACACAAAAATACACAGGTTGTTTCTGATTTGTAATATTGAAGACATTGTACGTGTTAAAGGTATATTTCAACAACAGCATGATTATTATTAAAGCAAATGGTTTTAGAACATCCTATATTGGACAAGGTTATGCAAGTTGTGTTTTAGAATAGTTAGGCTAGTCAAATTGTTAAATTCCACGACCAGTTTTTCAATTGAAGAATTCTTAGTTTATTGAACATTTCACTCAATTTTAATCATCTAATGTATAGATCGAGCATGTTTTAACAGAGACACGTATAGTGAAAAGTTTCATTTAATTTGTATCATTACACTTTTATCACTGTTATGTCAAGTGAGTTATTTCAATTCAATATTTACTTTTAAGTTTATGGGAAACATTTCATAACACGTGTCATTTACCTTTTTATTTACATCAGGGAAACATAGATTGTAATTAAGAGGCTTGAGCATGCATCAATCATTTTAATGTGATTTAAGAACAGTTGTTCTTGGCGGGCGGTATGTTCGCGCCATATGTAATATATAAATAGGTTAGTCGAATTTCCTGGTAGATGGCGGTGTTACTTTGAGGGCAATGCTGCATCGCGGTATCGTTTGTTTCCCGCAGAATGTATATAGGCTTTCAAGAAATAAATATTATTCGTTCGCAACCCAATAGTGTGTTTTATTAGCCGCTATTGTAGAGGGCGTCCCGAGGACGAGTACGGTGTTGTACACGCAGTCTAAAAGACGTGCGCGAGGGTCAGCTGAAGGACCCAGAAGTGAACAAAATCATAGAGGCGTTGGAGGCGGACGATTCTATCAGCGGGCGTATATGGGCCGACAAAGGGTACGTGCTTGCCGGGGGCGTGCTATACCGCTACGGACCTGAAAACGAGGAAAATGACGACGCTAGTCTGGTTGTCCCACAGCAAGAGCGCGAGGAAGTTATGGCTGAGTACCATGATGCACCCACCGCTGGTCACATGGGAGTGGAGCGTACGCTGCAACGCTTAGTTGGTAAATATTACTGGCCAGGGATGCGCTCCTACGTTTCACAATATGTAAAAAATTGCGTACCTTGTCAGCGCTACAAGGCAGATAACCGGAAGCCGGCTGGTTTGCTGCAGACGCCCGCCTACACTCGGCGGCACGAAGTACTAGCCGTTGACCTCTTCGGACCCCTACCTGAAACAGAAAAAGGTAACAAGTGGATACTTATAGTCGAAGATACCTGCACACGATGGGTGGAGTTGTTTCCTCTTGCAGCAGCCACGAGCGAAGAATGCGCCACCGTGTTGGTGTCAGAGGTATTCTTACGGTACGGGGTACCCAGGCGCCTTGTGAGCGACAACGGTGTCCAATTTATTAGCGAGGTGATGCAGCAAGTCTGTCACGTTATGCGCATCACACAGTCGTTCACTTCTTATTACCATCCGGAGGCGAACCCGGTCGAACGTAAGAACCGGGACATGAAGCCGCAGCTGGCGATCTTAGTAGGTAGAGATCACGACACGTGGGATAGGCACTTACCTGCAATCCGGTTCGCGATGAACTCGGCAATTTCGTCGGGCACCGGTTACTCGCCCTCCTACCTCAGCTTCGCACGAGAGATGCGAGCGCCAGCGGACGTGCTGTCCGAGATGCGGGAAGTCATCGAGAAGGAGAATCACGTAGGTGAGATCACAACTTACCTCAAACGGATGTCCGTAGTACTCGTGAATGCACGCGACATTCACGAAACCGCGCAAGCCGCGCGCAAACAATACGCCGACGAGCATCGTCGTCCGGCGCCGGACTACCAGGTTGGTAACCTGGTGCTGCTGAAAACCCAGGGGCTTAACGACACGGCGAAGGGACAAACGGCCAAGTTCATACCTCGCCGTGACGGACCTTACAAGATTAAAAGCATTGTCAGCGCCACGACGTACATTCTAGAGCGGTTGAGCGACGGCGTAGTGCTCGGGAAATATCACAGCTCGACATTGACACCCTTCGTTGGGCGCGTCCAAGCACCAGTACAGGAGAAGCGAAAGAGAGGTAGGCCTCGCAAGAACTAACCCGATCGCGGGGACGTTCGTTCGGGTTAGAGGGGGAGGCTATGGCGCACTCCGCATTCAATGGGTTAACGCGCGTAGTCCACGCGCAGCCGAGGGGTTAGGTGGGGCGCGGCGGCCATCTTGCGGTTGCTATCCGCTGTGCAGCGATCGCGCGCGCGCTCAAGCAGTCGGGTCCGATCATTGCAACGATCACATGTACTTGAGAATCATCCCCGCGTCTCGCTCGCTCGTCGCGCATATGTGTACCGTGTTGACTGTTAAATGTACTTAAACTGTGTTGAGAAACCTGTAAACAGTGTAAACATAATAATAAACTATAGTGTCTGTCGCCAAGCCCTTGTTTCCTTCGCTACTCACCCAACGAGCTAACCTACACAAAGGATTATTATAATTCATGGGTAAGAAGTTTCAGGCACATTTTAGTTTTGTAACAAAATAAATGAAACTAAGTGCGGGCTTTATTTTCCTTCCAATACGTCGAGTATTACAATTCATACGGAACAAACTTAGTAACGTATCATCAACTTTACGTCGTCGTCATCCTTAAAATGACTAAACTAACGTTATATTGATCAAGACATGAGCCCTTTTTGCAATGAGCTAAATCTTAGGCTCGAGCTATTTTGAATACCTACCGTCAGATTCGGACCGAATTGGGATAATGAAGACATTTTGAATTGACTCGTATTCCGTTCTTAGATATATTCCTATTATATTAAAAGGAAATAAAGGCACCCGTATTACGTAAATCATTGTGAAATCTTTTTTCTTATGTTCCTTCCTAACTCTTATTATCATGTTAGTATTTTCTAAAAAGAGACTTCATTGGGTGCTAGGACTACTCAAGGGAAATTTGCAATAATTATCTTCAATTGAACAATATATTTTCTTTATTATTGCCTGATATCGCTATATTATTATAAGGACCGAAGGACCTCTATATTAATTTGTTACCTGAAGCTACGGGCTGGTTGCGTTAAAATTAAATTATCGACGGTGGAAAGGAGAAACCCCTTAAGCGACATTTTCAATGAATTTGAGTTATATATATCGTTGAAATCAGCTTTTTTTCTGCGTCTTTTAAGCCGGGTTACGTAGCGATCTAATGACTTTGATGTCGGTTAAGGTAGCTTATAAATAGTGGACCGATTTAAAAAACACCCAGTTATGCGACACATAATTTGATTTAAATTTGAACTGCGTCACTTAAACTACTCACAATTTTATACGTGATCGCTTAAAGTGTTGTTAAAAATGGCTTGAATTTGTAGCAATGGCGTTAGAGTTTTTATTACAAACACAAATTATACAAGGTTAGGTGCTTAATCGTGTCTTCTGGAATTATGAACAACAAATGCTGTCGGTTAATTGATTGTCACAAAATTTACGACAGTATTTGCTCCTTCAAGCGACACGTTGAATTTTGAGCATTTATGTCGCTTAATGTATTCGTTAAAACTTGCTTTAGTCGTTTAAGTGAAAGATCTAAAAGGTATCCTGGGGCTTGAATTATCGGTCTTACCTGTCAATCGTCGCTTCAGTGAACCATTTTTAGTGTAATATACCTGTGAATGGCGTTTTTATAAACACAAAGTAACCAGTCGGTCGCTTCAGTCGGCAGCGAACATTGTGGGGAGGCGGTTGTCTCGCTATATGCCGTCGCAGACTACTTTAAAAAAAAAGTTCTACGTTTTCGTTAGTGTCTATTTTTAATGTAAATTTTATTACTATAATTTAAAGATTACACATATCACTTAGATTACAAAGTTGTCAAATTCAAGACTGATTTTACAGGTAATTGATCTCTTTAAGCCTCATCATCATCATCATCATTTCAGCCTATTGCAGTCCACTGCTGGACGTAAGCCTCCCCCAGGGTTCGCCACATGGCTCGATCTCCCGTTTTCGCCATCCAGTCACCACCAGCCACTTTTTTCAGGTCGTCGGTCCATCTGGCCGGAGGGCGTCCTACACTACGCTTGCCGAGTCGTGGTCTCCACTCGAGAACCCGTCTACTCCACCGATCATCGGTTCTGCGACAGATGTGACCAGCCCACTGCCACTTCAGTCTGCTACACTTCTGAACTACGTCAGTGACTTTGGTTTTTTGTCGGATAATCTCGTTCCGGACTTTGTCCCTTAACGAGATTCCGAGCATACCCCTTTCCATAGCTCGCTGTGTGACGTGTAGTCGGTGGGCTAGTTTCACTGTCAGGTTCCACGTCTCGGCTCCGTATGTCATGACCGGCAGGACGCACTGATTGAATACCTTGGTCTTCAGGCATTGTGGCAAGGGTGACTCGAAGATGTGACGCAGCTTTCCAAATGCTGCCCAGCCAAGCTGCACTCTTCTGGTGATTTCACTCTCAAAGTTGTCTACCCAGCTGTAACTTTTGTCCTAGGTAGACGTACTCCTGGACAACTTCAATGGCTACACCTTCGACGGAAACGGGCACAGGGACGATGTGCTCGTTGAACATGACCTTAGTCTTGTCCAAGTTCATCCCTAGCCCAACGCGTCTCGAGGCAGCATTAAGACCGGACAGCATTTCCTGCAGGTCTTGCAGCGATTCTGCCATTATAACTATGTCGTCAGCAAAGCGGAGGTGTGTGAGATATTCACCATTGACATTGATGCCCATTCCATTCCACCGCAGGGTCTTGAAGACATCCTCCAGAGCATTGGTGAAGAGTTTCGGGGAAATAACGTCACCCTGTCTTACACCTCTGAGCAACTGGATGGGTCTTGTTTGGTGGTTCTGCACTTGGACGGACATAGTCGCCATTTGGTAGAGACTTCTCAACACCTCCACGTACCGCCAGTCGACTTGGCATCGCTGCAAAGACTCCAGAACGGCCCAGGTTTCGATGGAGTCGAAGGCCTTCTCGTAGTCCACAAACGCCATACACAGCGGTTGGTTATACTCCTCGGACTTCTGTATAACCTGCCGAACAGTATGGATGTGGTCCACGGTGCTATAGCCTTTACGAAACCCAGCCTGTTCCGGTGGCTGAAAGGCGTCAAATCTTGATGCCAGACGATTCGTGACGACTCTCGAGAACAGCTTATAGACGTGGCTCAGAAGCGTGATCGGCCTATAGTTTTTAAGGAGCGTTTTGTCTCCTTTCTTGAAAAACAATGCCACTACACCTCTGCTCCACGCCTTCGGGGTAGTCCCATTGGTTATTACAGAGTTGAAGAGCCTCTTCAACTCCCCAAGAACAGGTTTACCCCCAGCCTTGAGGAGCTCAGAGGCTACTCCATCTTCACCGGGAGCCTTCCCATTACTAAGCTGTTTGAGAGCCGCCTCGATTTCGTCGACATCTACGTCTGGGAGATCTTCAGTGAAGTGGCGGGTAAGTGGGGCTCTAGGGTCTCTCGCGTCAGGTGTAGGCTTCGGTGCATGCGAAGCATACAGATGTCCGTAGAAGTCCTCAATTTCAGCCAGTATCCCCGGGACTGATGTGACGGTTTCACCATTCGAGGTAGCTAACTTTGTCAGATGACTCCTCCCCAGTATCTTGGTAAAGACCTTCGACCCCCGATTTCGCTCGATCGCCTCATGTACTAGGCGAGTGTTCCAGCTGCGAAGGTCGCGTCTCACCAAGCTCCTGATTTTCTTGTGGTGACTGGGGATCTGACAAAGTTTCCTCTGGTGTCTCACGTCTAAATCGCATCAAATCCAGGGTCTCGCTAGAAAGTTTGGACTTCTTATCTGACCGCCTTTTCCGAAAGTGCCTCGTTCCCACTTCGCGTATCACCCCAATTAAGCCGTCCAGATCCTCGTCAACATTTGCCGGGGTCTCCAGTGCGGCGAATCTATTTGTCAATTCCAGTTGGATTGCATCATGTCCAGCTTGGGGCACATTTGGACGAAGAACAGACCTCACCATGCGACTACGTTCAAGCTTAAAATTGATACTTAGGGTGCCTCGCACAAGCCGGTGATCGCTACCGGTATTAAACCTGCTGATCACTGAGACATCCCTAAATATGTGCTTCTTGTCGGCTATGATGAAGTCAATTTCGTTCTTCGTCACACCGTCGGGGCTCTTCCAGGTCCACTTCCGTTGGGGCTTTTTCTGATAAAAGGTGTTCATACAGAACAGCCCCTGCATGCTAAGGAAGTTGACCAGCATTTGGCCCCTACGGTTTCTGCGCCCATAGCTATGCTGTCCCAAACAAGATTCACCGCATTCTTTCCCCACTTTGGCGTTGAAGTCCCCCATGACAACGGTATAATGGGTTTTGGTGGTACGATTCATGGCCTTTGACACATCGTCGTAAACGGCCTCCACCTCCTCATCTGAGCTGCTCGACGTCGGCGCATATACCTGTATGACCTTGAGAGAGTATCTCTCGGTCAGTTTCAGTACAAGGTACGCTACCCGTGCCGAGACGCTGCAGATCTCCATCACGTTGTCACGGAGGGCTTTGTTGACGAGGAATCCCACGCCACCCTGAGATTGTTGGCTCCCTTCCCTAAAGTAGAATAGATGGCCCGACTCAAGGGTTATCGTGTCCTCCCCCTCTCTACGAACTTCCGATAACCCGAGAACATGCCATCGTATCTTCTCTAATTCTACTTCAAGGATCTGGAGGCTTTCGTCCAGCCGTAGACTGCGTCCGTTATATGTAGCCAGGGCCAATTGTTGGCAGCCGTCCGTAGCCCGGGGATTCCTAGCACCCCCTACCCTACCGTAACCAAGGCCGCTGCCGTGACCTGGAATAGTAGGGCGGCCGGAAACTGGGGGCCATTTCTTTTTGTGTATATCCATAGAGGGTATTGCCCGTAGTCACCACGCTGGGCAGGCGGGTTGGTGACCGCAGTGTATTTATGTGGACTGTGTTGTCTACACAAGAGGCGCTGCTGCCCACCTCTCGGATGGTCCCTTAATCGCCTTCTACGATACCCACGGGAAGAAATGGGGTGGTGCTATTCTACTCCGCCGGCACCACGCGGCGGTCTTTAAGCCTGATAAGAAGTAATAAGAAATTAGCTATGATAAGAGAACTTATTTATAAAGTTATGTTAATTTGTATCCCTGCCTTTAAAGTTTAATATTAAAAATTATGTATGCCATTACTAGTATTAGTGTTATTATAATAAATTACTAAGACTGATAGTAAATTAGGAAAAACACAAGAATAATTAAAGAAAGTGGAAACTTGAAATTTAAATAAACATTATCGTTTTTTTCTGTTTTTATTTACTTATTCATGTTTACCCTGTACATTCCTGTTTTTTTCCCTGTTTTGAGTTACTAGGTACCCATTTAAGATGATTTAACAATAATTGGGTTTATATTGTATTTAAAATATATAATTTATTATAATAGTTGCATAACACATTTCCGGACCACAAAATGTCTTTAATAATCATGAGAAAATGTTTTCCTCACTATAGTTGCTTAAAGTAATATTCTAGTAATAAGTATGATATAAAAGGTCGTTTAATTGTTTTTTTCTAGTATCTGCCTAAAAATTGCAATGTCGCTTAGAGGGTTTCTCTGGGTTTTTCACCAGGTCAATTTAAATTAAGCGACATTTATAGCAGAAGATTCTAAGTTTTTTTCAGTAACGTTACTATTGATGGATAGGTATTACAATTTAATAAAATACGTCCATAGAACTTAAGTCTCTAAAACGACTAGAAAAAAAGTTACGATTTTTTTTAAGAAAATTAATACTTTTAAACGCTCTCCTGTAAAGTTAGCAAAATGTCGCTTACGGGGTTTCTCCTTTTCACCGTCGTTATTTTTAATACAGAAATAGGAACACTATAATTAAAACAGTTCAATAACATAAGTTGCATAGAAAAATGACACATCACTCGCCTATTTTGATTCAATTTAATTTCCCACCCGCCCATACCCCCGGAAAGAGTTAGGACCCCAAAATTTTGATAGAACTCGGCAGATCCTCATTTTTAGTGCCAAGATAAAGTTACTGACAAAATTTCATCGATGTACATATTTTGCCTCTGTTTTATAATATAAACATATTATGTTTACTTATTCGATTATAATTTAAGGTATTGGTACAGTCAGGTATACAATATCAAAATTAACATTGTGCGCTAAAATTACGCGTTGCGGGCAACATCACAATTTCACCATTAATTGGCAAATGTCAGCGCTATTTTAAACATTTTATCGGCTCAATAAACATAACACAACTGAAACTTTGACGTTACTACGGAGCAGAAAATATAATTTGCAATTTGCCTATTTCAAAATCAGTGCTATTTACATTTAACAAACTAGATTGCACAAACGCGCTAACGATCCTTGTGGATTCATCAAGATTTAGGGAGTTTTGTACCTATAGATTATTTGATAATTTATTTATGAGGTAGGTAATCAAATTGGCCATTTTCTGCCACGGACTGTACATTATTAGCAACTTTGGTAATTTTATGCCACTCCGGACACGTTAGGCCGCACAAGCTCCTCTAAATTGAACTAACGACTCATAGTTCGCTTGCTTGTAATTAGTTTATGTAGAATTGTGGCTCGATTTGAAATCTCTGGAGTACAAATGGAGTCTGTAAAGCGTCTATATACACATAGTCAAAAGTAATGAGTTTACTTTATGTATAAATTCTAGAGACAACACATCATTATACTATAGGTATCTATATTATTAGAGATCGCTATTTAGCAAAAATACTGCCTGTTGTTTACCTCTGTCTGTTGATGTAATGTATCTCACGTTATTCTTTCTTTTCCTTGATGTGTGAGGTGTGGAATAAAGAATATCTGTGTCTGACAACGTTAACGAGCGATTGATTTCAATGTAAATTGAGTTTATTATTTGTTCAGCCAAGATTAGCTAAAAATTAGTATCAAGGTACTATAGTACTTATCAGTTAATTTCATGCTATTTGAGTAGTTGAAAAAGCTGATGGTGACAAACACAGTTGAAGGGAAGAGACCCAAAGGCCGTAGCCCTAAACGATGGGTAAAGCAGGTGTCGGAGTGTCTCAACATGCCGGTTAGTGCTGTGTAGCCCTGCAACAGGCAACCGATCTTTTGAGCGGTACGTATAATATCAAACGGCCATAAAACTGGTTTAATCATCTGACCCGTAATCTACCACATACCTACTATTCAACTTTAGTCCAACTCTGTAGCAAGTTTCACAACATCTGTAACATGTCAACGTTCCTTACACTTTAGCTAAAATCGATTCTCAACATCCCCTATAGCATCGAGTCGAACTTCATAATTATCAGTCGTAATATTTGATGCCGCTGTTTGTGGGACCCATCGCGTGGAAACAAATTCAACTTGTAAATTGTATTTGCTTGCGGTACCAAAATATATATTGCTTGTGTTATGTTTATGTCTGAATGAAGGCATTTTTGGTTCGTAAGAACATGATATTAATTAATATCGGCACTAGTTAAAGGGAGTTATTAGAAACTTGTACCATTCCGCTAAATAATCGCTTTATTACGTACCTTAGTTAGTAAGTAGTAGTAAGAGGAGTAGAAGGAAGAGGTAGGAGGTAGTTTGGAGTAGTAATGGGAGGATTGCACTTATCAGCTTTTTTTTTTCACAACTTTTATAATTTAATTTTTATTGCAAAAAATCATGTTAATGAATACAGTTTAATTAAGAGATAGGTACTCACTATGCTATACTAATAAGAAGAGATTTCAGTTTTAATTTTTTTCTTTTGTGAGTCAGCAAAATTTCAACTTACGTACCTAACACTATTTCTTTTTCAATTATCTTAGAGTGGAAGGCGCAGATTTCCTTCGCTACAACCACCATCGGAGGAAATTGTCGACAATCTTGAACAACTTGTTCAAACTTGGGATCTTGCATCGGCGTGGCTATCGTCTTTACCGTCGGCAATCGATTGTTTAAAGTTTGCTCATTACAAAGGGCTTAGTTTTAAAACAGTTTCCGAATGTAAACATTCTATCGATCGTATTGTTTGCTAAGAATAAAGACGGGTTTGAACCTACCACGGGATGGTCGGTAGGCGAGAGGCCTGAAAGATTCTACATGTATGATTTAAACCTAGAAAACACACATGCTTTATAAGGACAGTCAAAGTAAATATGTCTATGAATAACAAATGCACCTTTGGATGATATCATAGAAATGTAACTCGTTAAACTAGCCTCCCAGTCTAAGTTTCGAAACAGCAAATATTAAGTCTGACTCGCGCACCGAGGGTTCCGTACAAATACTTAAATATCTCATATTAACTGGCCGGGTTAAGTTTGCACCTAGTATGTATGGCGCCGGACACAAATGAGCTGCAAAGTCAACGCATTCGATCACGTTTGCAGTATCGGAGCCCCCTTAAATATTAATTTTATTCAGTTTTTTTCTATTTGTTGTTTTAGCGGCAACAGAAATACATCATCTGTGAAAATTTCAAGTGTCTATCTGTCACAGTTCATTAGATACAGCCTGGTGACAGACGAACAGACATACAGACAGACAGACGGACAGCGGAGTCTTAGTAATAGACACACTTGCTTGGGCCAACTGACCTTATAAGTTTACATTGCACACCTCATATTGAAGATAATAACGGAGCACATTAAATTACATAAATATCACAAGTGGTGTATCATGAGATCAAAATCTGTGACACAATGCAGCATGAACGAGAACTCTCACCCCGCCAAACAAATAACAATACACGGCGGCGCAATAACCACAACCACTCTGCCAAGTGTGCATGACTACGAAGAAGAATCACAAGTAGGCAGACTTATAATAACTCGCATCAATAATGAGCAGGAGGAGAATTATTACGGTTCGATTCGTTTTTACTCGACGACACTAGACTAGACGCCAGCCCTAACAAAGAAAGCTAAATCAAGTTCGTAACGTCAATAAAAACTAGACAATACTGGTGAAGATTTATTAATTTGCCCAGTGACTAATACTAATACCACTCATTTAACCTTCTGGCTAACGGCGTTCATAATTTATCAGTTTGATTCAAGTCTTGTGAATCATAGATAGATAGTTAACTACTAAATTGAAGTTTATATAGGACATTGGAACGTGGAGGCTAGACTAGATTGAATAAGGTAAACGTCCCTATGCTCGACACTGTCCCAATAGTTGCCATTTTGAATGTTATGTCAACAGAGGTGACAGCATGGTGTCAACTATTAGGCATTAGCGTGTCGAGCACAGGGACGTTTACTAAATATTGCGTTGTTCCGTTAGGTTGAGAACAGAAGGTCCAATTTCTGAAAATATGTAACACGTAAAAAGACGTGCATAAGCGATTATTTAAATATTGTTACGAAAATTGCCAGGTTAGAAACGTGGCGCTTTTGCCACCCTACATGGTTGCTGCCAACCCGGTTTGCTTATCGAAGGTATCCGACGATGTCCCTCCGGGGCGCAACAACTGTTTCCCATTACGCCTCGGGCGAGCCGAGCATATTTTGCTCTCAGTACAAACGTTATTGGATATCCATGAAACTTTAACGGCCAAAGGTTTTAGCATGAAAAGATTCAAAAGTTAGGAATCCTTACAAACTTTCCATTAAGAACGGCGATTCAATCCCATTCATTTCCTTATTCCATTTTCTCGCAAAGTTTGTTATTACGTTTTCCTTCAATCTCCAATTTCATTCGGGGGCCTTTTGACATTTTGTCGCTTCAAAAATTATGAGGTTACGGGAAATATCTTCGCCCACTGAAATGATATGATGCCACAAAAACACGCGTTATGTGTCATATTCTGGAGAAGTAAATGGGGACATCCTTGGCGATGACATAAATAATGTCGGTGGGTATAAGATGGGGTCTTCTCGTTGAGCAACAAGCGGAAAAGTTTAGGCATAAACAAAATATAATACGACCATGACAGAGAGGGTTAGTATACTATGAAGGTTGACATTGAAAGGACATAAAAAAAAAACTACTTAAAGGGTAATCTCTGATTGATGCAGCTATGAAATGAATTAATCGTGGTTTAGCGACACCAATATGCAAAAATCTAAGTGTTTCTCAAAATGGATAAAAATTCACATTTAGCAGCTGCCGAACGAAAACGCAAAATCTCACCCAGCATTATCGCTTCATGTAATGACTTGGGTGGCTATAGTACCTACGTCTCCGCTTTGCCTCGGGCGTCGTATCATGCCGCTGAGCGCGCTCCTTGGGGACCCCAGATTGACCAATAACGCGATAGCCAATCTGTTTAGATCCGTGCATGGCTCTAGGCACGATTCCTTTTACAAATCTAATAAATTTCTCATAACTTGTGTGTGTGTGAAAAATATTCTGAACATCAATGTAGTGAACGCAGGTTGTTATTCATTGGCCGACCTCGCTTGGCCGAATCAAAATTGAAACTTTATTCTGCAAATATACCGCACGGGAACTTTTACAAGTCGAAATGAGAAATCTAGCAGCGTTTCGCTAGAAATAAGATAACCGTAACCTCGCGGAAGAGACCGGGAATCGAACCCGCTCCAACGTGTAAACGAGCTTTGTTATTTGTAACAATGATTCAATAAATTTAATAATTGTGGTGTTTCCACATTTAAATTATGAAACATTATATATTTCACAAATTTATAACATATTATTTAATTTTGTTTAAATTATATCTTTTTTATCGATTCATATTTTTTATGTGGTAATACCACATTTTTATTTTTATAAATAATGACACAAAGGTAAATTAAGGAAGAAAAATTTAATGCGATCTACTACAATGTAAGCGGGATTTGAACCCGCGACCTCTGCGTTTCCGGCGCATTGCTCTTCCAACTGAGCTATTAGATCGCTACGTCAATCACAGCAAAACTTTCATCCCTTAATTCTTTACGCTACTGGAGCGCCCTCTGCGTCATATATATTTTTTGAAATGCTTATGCGCATTTGTTTAAATTGTTTTTCCTTTGACTAAATTTTATTTTGTCGTATTAATTGATTTGAAACACTTAAGATTTTATGATATTAATACAGGTAACAAGGTAATTAAGGAGTATTATGATCCACCACTGGCAACACAGAAACGAATTGACAGAACCAACCAATCATAGTGTGATGGCGTCAAAAGCCCACCTGTAATTCCGGAGCAGAATACCTTGTTTTTTTATACCATGATATTTATGTAACAATTACAATTTCCATCGAAATTCACGAGAATGCTGTGCCATAACCACTAAACCTCTTGAGATATAGTCTGACTTAAATATTTTTGCCCCAGCAATTTTAGTTTTTTATCTGTAAATCGGTAAAATGACAACACTGAAAATAGGACACTAATTAGTCTTGATACTTGTGTATTATTCATAATATTTAAACTAGTATTAGATTCTAGCAAATGTAATATAAATAAAAAACATGCTTTGATCAGTATTTGTACTTATAACAATAACAATAACAATAAAATTACAAAAGATTTAAAAATATATTTTGGAGGAATTTCGCGTGTATTTAATGTAGGGCTCTAAGGGGATTAAAACCAGATAAAAGTTTGTATGGGTGAATTTGAAATAAAAATATGCAAGCTCTTACTGACATACTTAGTTTTTATGTATTTGACAGTTCATTTGCTAGAAAAAGTTATTGAAGTCCGACTCTATCGCTGCATCTTATTACTTGTGGACCAAGTCGCATCCCGAGTCTGGGTGTATCCATCACATATCGCTGAGTGGGGTCCCCCAGGGCTGGCGACTTTATGTAGCCAACGGTTTAGCGTCCAGATATTCAAGGCGGTTTCGGGGAAACCTTAACCCACTCAATAATATGAGTCAGTACAGAAAAATCGAATCCCCTTCTGCACAAGCTGCTCTTGCTATGAGTTATTATAGCGATCTAGATTTCTCGATAAATCTCACTATTTTCACAAAGCATTAGCAGTACTATGAGATACATATAAAGGCCATTGATGCCACTCGGGATGTCATTACATCTTGTTACTAAAGCAGTTGAGGAGGATTATAATAAAACATACCTATCCTAACCTAATCGATAGGTTAATATTTTCAAGAATTATTATAAGAAAATAGAATTATTATGAGAATTACCACAGAGGAAAACTATTCGGCGAAATGAAACATTCCACGGAAGATAATTCAGCGAAAAGGCAGAACACCCAAGTAAATACACATCAACGTCATGATTTATAAATCTAATATAAAAAAATAAGCCCAAGTTGCAGACAGTTGGGTGGGGTAAAGTCGCTGAACGGTTCGACCGCCTGTTCCCGTGTGTTACGAATTATTCAAAATATTCGTAAGTGAAGAAAATTTATTTCGTTTGATTCGTTGTTGTCCATACATCAGAACGCCGACGCGTCAATACGGCGCGGCGTCGTCAGAATATCTATGAATAATTCGTAACACACGGGAACCGGTGGTTGAACCGCTCCGGGACTATCCGTTTGTTGGATTTAATCCAATAACTATTTATACGGTCCGCTTCAAAAGCCGGACAGTTTAGTAGTTACGTCTCATTAAATACTGGTGAACATTGACTACATTTGCTCCCTCTACAACTAGCATCCTTTTGAACGTTTCATATGTGATGTTGAAGGTAAATTACTGTAAACCTCAAGGGAATTGACTAATCGGGAGTGTTTCAACAAATTGTAGGGGCTAAATTCGACGATTCTAAAAGCTATTGGATGAGATCTTATCTTTTTGTCAACTTAGCGATGTGCTCTGTTCAACGTAACATTAAAAAAATACTTCATGATTTAGAAAAAAAATTCTTTCATTGACGATATTATACTGCACTAAGCACTCTTAAGATCTTTTAAGTGCTTGTAGTAGAGTAGTAGTAGAGTGACAGGAGAGACCAATACAGTATTTTTTACTATATTTTTGATATTCAAGCTAATATACGAGTACCTCCTTATAATTAGCTACCAATGGCAAAAATTATTGTGAATGATTTGAAATTATTGCAAGTTAATTGGATGAAATAAGCATAAATAAAGTTTGATAAACTTCCAAATGATATTGCTTAATTGGAGCCCTTATTCGACGAGGCTGTGTGCTCGTCGAATAAGGGCCCTAATTCCTACATAGTATCTAGTGTACCTAGTATATCGCCCCTTTGCCAACCCGGTCACCTTCAGTTTGCGCATCATTTATATGCGATGTCATACATATCAGGGGCAAACGTAACTTGACCGAATATTAACGTGAAGTGTCACTTCATGATGCATCATGCAGTTATGCAGCTTTAATCGCAAAAAATCACGAAGGCGATATACCTGAGATACCGGAGACTTCGCTTATTTGCTGATATCACAAAGTTCACTCGAATAGTCCTGGGTTTAACTTGACGTGACGATCTCACGTCGTATTTGTCACGTTATAGGGACCCTCGTAACGAAGTTCCGAAGGGCACAAACGGTTCAGAGAACATGAAATGCCACTCTCTTAACGTGAATAGGCGGCCTAACGCGTAACTCAATAGGAAAATTATATCAGTTCGGATCGCTCAATAAAAGTTACTCTAACAATTTTCAGTTACTTGACTTTATATAAGTTTACTAATAATATTTTTTAGAATTGTAGTTAATCTGAAAACATAAGGTACATTCATTCACCCACCTGTCGCAGAGTACAAACTGGCTACCGGACATTTTGGGCTCAGGTGGACATGTATAAATGTATAATACCCGTACCAAATTCCATTGCTGTACTCAAAATTGTATACTTAATTACTTACCTCTCCATACAAGCATGTTCAATAGAAAACAGACTATAAGCTGTTATACAGCCCTTATACAACTTATTTAAGCTAAATAATACACCTTTATTTTTAATTAGCTGTGCCCGCGGTTCCGCACGCGTGGAAATCGGTTTGTGTCAGTTTTGCTTTATCAGAGTTTCTTGTTACCCCGCAGACAGGACTTTCCGTGCTGTCCAAATCTATTGGGATCTTGAAAGTTGTGCGAGCCGTTTTGCCACCAGACAGCAACGTAGCAACGATTATTCAATTAAATTTGTTGATATCCGTACCCCCACTTTTAAACTTAGAACTAATTTGGCAAAATCCTTCCTCAGTGGCTTATCTGTTAGTTTATCAGGGTACTCGATAGTCGTAGCACATGTTTGAAAAAAGTTTGCACCACATTGACTATTATTTTTATAGCCTATAAATATGGCAGGGGATTTTCATGACAGATTAATTAAGTTTTCATCAAAATCCGTTCATCCTTTTTCACGTGATGTTCTGTTATCGATTCTAAGTATCCCCCGCCAATTTTTTTTAGAATATCTTCCATTATATGTATAGATTAGATGAAAATGGATAGTTTGCACAAAATGTAACTTTGACATTTGTGTTTTTCTCAGTCAACTTTTGACAACGGTAACTGTAAAGCTAACGAAACGTCAGGGAGGCTCAAATAAATTATTAAATATAAGTTGCTTTATTTAAATTATATGGGATTTGGTATCCCATGGACAGAAAATCAGTTACAACTTATAAAGTAGCCGCCTTTTCGTATTCAGATCTCTTAAAAGCGCCAAGGGATGCAAAGTTGGTAGTTGCGAAGTTGTTTGCTTATATTTGAATCCCCTGACAGCACTGGTCTCGCTGCCGGCATTCCTAGTGGGCTCGTCACAACCAATAGCCCCACTTACATCTTGCCAACTTGTTTTGCATACAGATCTGGCTGGGTTTAAGATTTAAACCTGAAGTGGCTGTTTTTTTTAAACAACCTACATGTAATTTTTTCAGATAATTGTTTTTTTAGGCTCATATTATTCAGAGTAGTTTGTAGAAGCTCTCATACAGAGTGAGTGAGAAAAAAGTGTCCCGTCCAGTATAGATTGTCACGTTTTCTGTATGAATGTTTTTATAAATTTCTGTAAAGTTTGAATAGTCAAACGATTTTGTGTAAGATGAGACCAAAAAATATTTTCTGTTAAAAAAGAGACCATCGATGCTCAATATGGATTGTATTTGGATTAAAGGAGAAGCAATTCATCACCGTTAGTTGAAACGTAAAACGTTGGACGTGTGGGGTAGGACCCCAATAATTTTCATTTTATTATTTCCAACGCAAACTGCGAGTCAGTAAAGCTAGGTATTAATCATTATTGAATTTAAAAAAAGAAACACGAGAATCAAGCAAATATAATTTTTTTATCAGCGTAATAACCTCACCTTCAATAGCTTCAGTCCTATTTCTGTGGTTCCATCGTTCCATCATAATTAAAATGTTATTGAGGAAAATATTGAATTTCGCTACAAACAAATTAAATGTAACCAGTTTAAAATAGCATCATCTGATTTGTGAAAACCGGATATTAAATAGGTTAGCATTTTTTTTTAAATACCACACAATAATCCTGTTAGTACGGCCCGACTGTGCTTAATTTAGGATGTTAAATCCCGTCCCATAATAAGTATTGTGCGTGCGTGCGTGCGTGCGTGCGTGCGTGCGTGCGTGCGTGCGTGCGTGTGTGTGTGTGTGTGTGTGTATGTGTGTGTGTGTGTGTGTGTGTGTGTGTGTGTGTGTGTGTGTGTGTGTGTGTGTGTGTGTGTGTGTGTGTGTGTGTGTGTGTGTGTGTGTGTGTGTGTGTGTGTGTGTGTGTATGTGTGTGTGTGTGTGTGTGTGTGTGTGTGTGTGTGTGTGTGTGTGTGTGTGTGTGTGTGTGTGTGTGTGTGTGTGTGTGCGCGTGTGTAGGTATATTTGTTTTCGCGACGATACGACGGGACGGATTTGCATGAAAATTTGGAATAGAGATAGTTTACCTATACCCTAACTTAACACATACTTGCACCGCGAAGCCGCGCGCAAAAGCTACATGAACATGATATTATGGATGTTAAGTTATGTAAGATTGTGTTAAGTTAATTAATTATGTACTGAATGTTTGAAACAACGGCTACTTTTTCAGTTGGCTTCAAAAAAGAAAGGAGGTCATCAAATCGCCTGCGCTTCATTTTATTTGTTACCTATGAATAACTCTAATGGTGAAATTCAAAGTATTGAAGCATAAGTGTTTGCTTTAAACTGAGTATGTAACACCTTTAAGCCAAATTTTAGTTTACCCATAAAGCCCTTTACAGATTAGAAAAGTCTGTCACGAGAATCTCTTAAATTATGAATGAATGAAGAGAAGTAATAAATGTAACAAGTAGATAGCTATATTTATGTACAACATGGCACTCATAACTGAAGTTCACCTCCACATGGAGATGTGCCGTTCTCCTCCGATTTTTCTAGAAAAAGAACGGTCTCGAGAACATCTCCTATACAATTTAGGGAACGGCAAATCTCCACCACATCTAGATTACAAAGCAATATTTCCACTCAACGCGAAATGTTCCACAATAACCGTTAACAAGAAATCGCCACACCCATTCAGACGGTCTGTATTTAAAATTGAGTTGTCTTCGACTGGACAGATCCGTCGTAAACCTGATCGACCCACACTTTATTACACGGTTTTATAGCGTGCTAGATTTCCCCGCGACTCTGTCTACCTTGTGAACGTCGTGATTCCATGTAAATGGGTTTTTCTTTAAGTAATTGCAGCTCTGAACAAAAAAAACGGAGAAGATACGTTAAAAACAAGCGTCAGATACGAGTAATACTATATTCCTTTTTATTTATTATTCAAATATGTTACACAGGATTGCAGTAAAAACTAAGGCACTGTGAACTATTAAAATACTATATATAAACATAGACTTAAAACTAGTGAGATTTAGGCTTATGGCGCCTTTTGTGCATTTATGGGGAAGAATTTTCTAATTTTATTTGCAGATAGTTTTTATAAGACATGGGTGAACAGGACGACCTATTGCATTTGTTCCATAAAAACGTACCTATTTATCAAATAAAATGCAAATATTCTTTTGATTTGTACTATTTCCAAACTATGATTCAACTCTGTTTAAGAGATGATATTTTTTTGTTATAAACTTACAGTTATTACACTCGTAATATTAATAACCAAACTATTATTTTTAACCTTATTAACGACAACTCGTCAATTTCACTTAATGAGGCACAAATACCAAAAATCTATATAAACGCTCATATAACCGATATTTCGTTCAAAATGCTATAGGTGTCAATCGAATTAGACTCCGACTGAATTATTTCAGGCTAGTCTGAAAATTCAGTTATATTCGAAATCAAAGCATCGAGCTTTCATGGCCTGAAGTATAAAGTACACAGCACGAGATATTTAGAACGCGATAGTATAAGTCAGTCAATCAATTAAAGAGTTTTTAGGGTTCCGCAGTAAGATTAGGAACCATTACAGTACGGCCATTTCCATCTATCTCTTGGTTCGGCTTAGCTCACAGACACTTTGTAGGTAATAAAAACAATATGGCATCGGTATATCACATTATTATTCATCACGACGACAAAGAGGTAACATTGCGGGAAACAAAAACTGGAGTAAAATTTTAGTATGCAATTTAACATATGCCGGTCGTAAAATTATCAGCTACATTTGATGCAGACCGTTCCTCTCCTACACGTGTAAAATGAAGTATATTCCTGTACCTACCTACCCACTAGTTTTGAACAAACATACCGCATACACCAACGTAACATTAGCTCAGTTTTTATAGCCCATATTCTCCGGGTTTCTTCAAATCGCCCGCCGTTACCAAGTCTCTTACAATGTAGGAGGAAACCTATATATTTTACTGACTGTTTGTCGCAGTTCAGTTAAGAGTAAAAAGGTATAGAGTTAAAAGATTGTATTTTCCGTTGTGTACGACGCAATTGCCAAAGCCAACATTTCGACAAGGTTTTTCTATTTTATTTTACTTCTATTCTGATTTTCTCATCGTTGTTTACATCTTGATTTTGCAAAACTAAATTTATCCCGTAGCATAATACGTTTGCTTAAAATTATTAGTTGCGAGTGAAGCAATGCAGGATTATCATTTGTTTTGTATGGTCACGCGATGGCATGCCAATCTGGCGCCATCTATTGCTGCAAATAGATAGAATTCTGTTTTAAAGAAAACACGTTATAACTTATTACTTAGTGAAAAATTTAAAATTGTGAACCCTTGATGAACTCGAGGTGAAGGTATTTTAATTTACTTTTCCCATAAAGCATAAGATCTATCGCATGACTTATCAAATTTCCTGAAGCGTTGTCAGTATCACGCTGAAAATTGGCAGTAAAATGTAGAGAAAATGCACCCTTTGTGAAACTGAGCTCACTTGATGCCTAACCCCAGCGTTCCGAGAAATTGCTGCACTTCTTTTGTTATACAACCCCTATTTTTAACCCTTGACGGGAGAGGTCTATCTAGGTACACTGTCTATATGCTTGTCTGTCCGTGGAGTACGAAGCAATAGAAAATTTGCTTGAGTAAAGAAATATGGATAAGGGGTTCCAACGTGACAATGTCTTAGAATAAATACGCGTATGAGGTTCTATGCAACTGATAATATCAATTTATAATTTTCATTTGGCATAATTTTCGTCGCAAAAAAAAACTGAAACAAATAAATTCTTCAGGATTGTTATAAAATAAACCTAACCTAAATTAATGGATTTTACTCTCAAAACTTTTGTAAAGTTCATATTTTTAGAATTATGGCTATTTTATACCAAACAGCATTTTTTATTGGCTCTATATAGTGGCTCCACTTCGCCTGATGGTAAGCAAAAAGAGGAGCTCCAGTTGCAAAGCTATAGCAAAGTTAAGATTTATAACCCATTTCCACTCTAAAAGTAATAATTTACTTACATATGTACGAAAATTTGTGGTTAGTATTAAATACATTAGGTACTACAAAATACAATAGCTGGCGTGAACGATTACTTATCATATCGATTGTTTGTGCCAATTTTACACTTAATAAGAAACAGATATTTTTATAAATCTTCACAAACTTTCACATGTACTGTTGTATATTTTCTTTATTCCTAAAGATTTTCAATGATATAGGTATACCTAATCTCAAGTAAAAAGAGCTTTATTTTTATTGTTAACATTTATCATGATAAGTGTAGGTAATCTCTTGTGTCAAAATTATTGTGCAGTATAAACTACGAGTACCACTGATTACACTAGTAGGTAATTAGTAGGCGTCAAATCATTCGTGCACCGAAAACCCCGGGTTATGGTAATGAGATTGACACCGCTCTTTTTATGTGAGATTAGGTATAACCGTGATAAATTTTATCCATTAAAACTTAAAGCCGGTTTGAAGATTATATTACCCGCAAGCTTGTAAAGCCACCTCAATGCAAATAAAGGAATTTGAATTTTAAATTGCACAAAGAGGAAATAGGCTTATGACTTAAAAATGCCAAGTCTGAATATTTCGAATTAGTAGTGCAAATAGGAAAGTCATTGAAGTATTTCGTGTTACCGAGGTTTACATTTTCTTATCATAATTTCAATGTTAAAAGTAATAAGATTTCCTTTCAGGCTATATACTGACACTACCTATGCTATTCAACATTATACCAAAGTATTTGCTCAGCGAATCTTTAGCAGATCAAAATCAAACAACAGAATATCATGTTTAACTACATACACTTTATTAAGATAGGCAATAAAACTTTAATTTTACAAACTTTGCCTTGATAAAATGTTTACAATGCAGCGAAAAATTAAAAAATTTAATGGTTCAGGCAGGGTTCGAACCTACTTCTCCAACGGCTTTCCGGGCCAACAGGGGCGTCCTTCCTATTGGACCACTGAAGCTGATGCGAGAGCCATTGAATTTTCAACCAGTTGCTTCTGCATGCCTTAAGGTTAAGGTCCAGTAGGGTAGGGTAGGGTGTACCTTGATAACATACACAAATGTATTTTATAGTATATTTTCATTACAGTAATATGGAAATAAAATGAAATAAGTGAAATAGAAGTAACAGTACCTATATTTTAATGTTAATATCGGGTCCATTTAGGTAACATCCGCAACGTCTTACCGTGATATATAAAGTTCGAAACCTGGGGGGGTATTCGACCAATTTTAGAGATATAATGGAGATCTCTCCTTTTCATCGCCATCCGTCACTTTTGACGTGTGCCTACTTGACAAGTGGCGATATCCCTAGAATATCGCAACTTCATCAATTCGGACGCGCTAAATTTTTGTTTCCTTTGTATGTGACGGCATAAATAACAGGCGCATACTCTAAATTGACCGCGTAGTACGTGAAATTAGTCCGTTACGTTTCGATCAAAACAGAAATTTATATACATGAATAACATTTTTGACAATCATTATCGCCTTCGTATTTCCAAAATTGAGATGAGAGATATGTCACTTTTAAGCTCATCGCATTTAAATGACAGTTCAATGGCGATATAACTGTTATCTAATGGAGATTTGACGTTTGGCGATCACTCAAATGTCAATCTCGAATTGGGCCCCTGCATCAATTTATTAGTAGGTATACGGTGATACCCAACTTCCAAATAAAACCGACTTACACTAGACTCTTCTACCTAGAATTTTAGAAATGTATTCCCAGTCCACTCAGTTTTAAAATTTCCTCTCAGTTGTTATCACTTAGCGATTTCAATACACAAAATATTATTTACCTAAGTAAGCGGTAGGTAGGTAGATACTCGGGGTAGCTATTTGTTATTCAAATTGGGAGGGCTTACTGAAAAAGGTTTTTTGCCCTTCCAAAATATACAACTGAGGTTCAAAAATGGCCGCCACACCGTTAAACGTGTTTGTTACTCAACGTTTGGTAGAATTCCAAGTGATTTATTATTTTATGTTTATGTCATTTCAGGCGTTTTAACGTGGTTCGTATCATATGTAAGTGAAATATGAAAAAATATATAAATATCAGATAGTCTAAAAAACGTGTGTGTATATTCTTATCATCACTACAATGTAGTGATGATATAGTATAAAACGAAGTCGCTTCCTACTGTCTGTCTGTCTGTCCCAATTGATGCTTAGATCTTTAAAACTACGAACGGATTATGATGCGGTTTTTTTAGATGGAGTTATTCAAGAGAAATATTTCTAGGTATAACACATGCATAATTTATCAGCATTGCACCCGTGCGAGCCGGGGCGGGCCGCTAGTTGATAATATAAGTACTTGTACTTAAATATACAGAATCGAATCGGGCATCGAATAGCTATTGCAACACGCCACAATCAACACCTATGTCATAATCATAAACCTTGAGTATGAAAAATGGTAGTGATGGCATAATCATTATATTAACATCGCAAATGGTAATCCACGAAACTTATCAGTCGAATAAACTTTTTTTATTAAATACTTAAATACATTGAGAAGTATAAACTATAACTCAGTCTTTAACTAATGCAATATTGACGTATTGCTACTGCAAAATCACAAAATATATAAAGTTGAAAAAACAAAACAACTCCTTCACGGGTGAAGACCATGCAATTAGTTTACCACCTTCACTCACCCTCAACTCACTCAATTAATATTTGTATCAAATTCTCCGTTGTGCGACGACAGTTAAACTTCCAATAACGTAGCTTAAGGCTCTATTTTCAGGTGTATCGTTATTTTTTGTCTCACAACGGAACTTATTCCAATCGCTTTTATTTCCTCTCTAACAACGCCTTAATTTCATATTTTTGGTCCTAAAGCTGCATAAAGTCCTTAACCATGCTGCACGATGGTGCCTACTTTACACTACATTTCACGACTGAAACAAAGAGAAATGACGCAGCACTGTGGATAAAATGACCAAGTTGGGAACAAAGACGGCAACAACTAAATTACAAATTGCTCGCCGCGGTAACATGTAGCTGCAATCATACGTAGTGCATTCAGCAGGTCTGTTACATTCACAAGGCGACAACATCGTCAAATCAATGTTATCACTTAGAAAATCGTGAATTACTTTTAAAAATATCAGTATAGCCCAAAGGGATGTTTTTCAGCGCACGCCATATAGCAAATTTTTGGTGGTAATTTTTTTTGATTTTTCTGGCGACGACACATTTTTGGTATCTGACGTTGAAAATGTCACTGGTGTAAACAAAGAGACAGCACTTAACATTTCGAACATTTCAAGTAATTTTTGCATAATAAAGTTAAAACTATCCACAGTGATGAAAGTCAAGTTATTTTTTTCAATAGGATTCAGTATTCATTTCGCAAGAAGAACGAGGCTTGAGCAGCTGAATGTTCTGAATTTAGTTCATGACAAATCGATACTGACATTTAATAATGCAAATATAATAATATTACGTATGCACATTATTGCCATATAAAAGTTGTTTGTAGCGCCACTATCCCTAGACAGAACCGACACTATTTTGGCCATAGTAATTTCTAAATTCTCTTTTTTAAACGCGGTTGAGAGGCCGCTGATGAGAGCCCGTCTAGCACAACTGCGCTCCGCGACTCTTGTAGCGCGACATAGCCTCGCCCGTCACTACATAACAGTAAATAGAAGAAAAAGAGGTAATATTTCTCGCGCGAGTAAGTGTCGCGAAAGGAAATTGACAGGTACTGTATAAGACTACTGTGTAAGATTTGCGTGTCACAGTTATGCTAGAGGGATTAACACATATGTGTGTTAATCCCTGTAGCATAAAGTGTATACACTTTATGCCGAACGTGAGTAACACCGTATGCATTTAGCAAAGGAATAAGTTGTAATAGTACCTCTATTTTATGTACTTGTTATTCAAAACAACAAAGCGCAATCTAGGAACTTTAAGAAACTTAATCAAAAATTTAAATGACTTTCAAACTATTATTAACAGAAAATTAACATTATGCAGAAAAGAAAATAAGCTTCAAAACTAATTTTTTATAATAAACATACGTGAATTCTGCTCACGGTAAACAAGCAACGTGATTAAAATTTAGGGACTGAACTGAAATCAACACCGTAGTTATTTTGTTAAGATGATAAGTATTTTTTGAGACTCTGCTCTGATGTGCTCTAGAATAAAACTGTTATCACCGCGAAGGTCGGTTATAAAGAGAAAATCTATTATAATTTTACTGACATTCGTTTATTCCAAAATTTAATAGAGATTGAATAATCCGGTATGGACGCTTCCTCAAAAATAGGTTAAAATTATGAGGAACTCTTAAAAGTAACGAGAGTTTGTATTTTTCCCTTTGCTCGGTTACTCGGGCTGCGTCTGACATCAAAGGCAGAATTATGCTCCATAATTACTTTGAATTAGACCCATCGCTTCAAACGTAGGAATACTGTTAAAGGAATTTCACAGACAAAATAATTCCTTTGGGCCCGATCACCTGGCGCTAATATTGCTTGATTCACTGGCGAGTAATACCTACATTTTTATTTTATCGGATTTTACAATTTCAAATTATTTTAGCTATGGTTGATTTTTATAATTTTCATTGTACCTACGGGTATTGGTCAATTCTATGGATCGTTATAATTTCGATAGGCTATGGAGTATTGTGTACTTATTATTTTTCAAACGCATTACTTTTCAATCTTTATTATATAAATGTAGCAACTTCAACCCACTGCTTAGATAAACAAAAATATCATTTGAGTATATTAAAAAGTGAAAAATATGAACTATCAAACAGTAACTGTAGATACGCATTAAAAACAAGTATTTCCGTCTCTCACTTCGCACATCCTCGCAAACCCTTCACTGAAAGGAAAGTTAGGAGAGAAATAAAAACTTGCAATTTACAGTCAGGGACATTTGAGGTGAACCACATATAATAATTTTGTCTTGACAACAGCTGGTAAATCACACTGAGTATACTGACATCTCAGATATTAAGTCAGTCGCGCAAGCGGTATAGCCATAAACCTCATGACCGCCCTGCTCTTGACGGACAACTGCCCCAGATGCCAAGCTGACAACAGATAGTATGACATTGTATAGTGGCCAATGACGTCGTGGCGCCTGGGGCACAGCTTTCCGTCGACATGATTTGCCGTCTTTGGCGCTCAATAGGTAAGTAACGTCGGGAATGTTCGGGACTGCACCTTGTGACATTCTTACTCATAGGACGTATCGCGGGTATGCATCGATAGTTGCTCAAACCATTCGCATTACAAACCTATTACGTGTAGGTACCTCTATGTGTATGCCTTAATATAGTAGAGTAGACAATGAAAATGTTAACATTGCTTTGTCGCGCTGTAATGAAATACCGAAATAATTAACTTTATTCACAGAACAGCAACTGAACATATCTTAGTAGAAACACCTCGTGGCTTTTGCTATGAAAGAGAAAAACTTCAATAGTGGTTTAGTGTATGCTTAGATTCGAAATTAACTTTCAACCTGCTCCTTAGATACACGCCGTTATTTCGCCTAAATCTAACTAATTTTAAGTCTTGTTTATATGTATTTTTGTAGTTCACAGTGCCTTGGTTTTTTACGGTAATGCTGTGTAAGTTATTTAAATAATAAATAATAAATAAACAATTATCTACTAAAAAACGCCAGGCAGGTGACCGCAACCGATGGAGACAGGCAGTTGACAAGCTGAAGCGGAGTCACGATCCTTAGCAATGAGGGAGCGATGGAGAAGAACTAAAAAAAAGAAACTTAAATTCTATTATTTCGACGACGCGTTTGGCTCGGTTGGTAGACACCTGCCTACTGAGTCGGCGGTCCCGGGTTCGAATCCCGGCCGGGGCAAATATTTGTGCAAATATTTGTTCTTGGGTCATGGATGTTATCTATATATGTATTTTATATATTATGTATATCGTCGACTAGTACCCATAGTACAAGCTTTGCTTAGTTTGGGACTAGGTCGATTTGTGTATCATTGTCCCTTAATATTTATTTATTTATTTATTTATTTATTATCAAACATTTTTACACTGTACCAAACTGTACCATTACCATGGAGTTCACTGAGACCGAACTCGCTAGCGACAGCGTAAAGGACTTGCATGGGGAATTGTAGTTCTACAAAGTAGCCGCTAGGGGCGCTATACTATTCACCATACAAATCCTTTACGCAGTCGCTAGCGACACGGTCACGTTAACTCATGGTAAGGGTATACTGAACAAATCTTAGTATAAAAACCTCCCGGCCCAGTCGGTATTCGCATAGAAGGACACGTCACGCGATTCTCCGCCGTAATCCCGCGCCCGTGTTTGTCCCGCTAATGACGCCGCCGCTGCCGAGTTACCGGCTATCCTTTAGAGAGCAACCTCACCATGAACACTTTTGTAATTAAACAAAAAATACTTTAAATAACATGGCATACAGGCAAATGCCCGATGAGGTCGTTCCCTTGCGACATCTTATTTTTACGCTTAGCTAATCTCATTGTGCTCAGTCAACCAGAAAAATGGCTCAATTTTTTTGTTAGTCAATTGACGAACACATTTTAATGACATTTTAATGTTAGTATCGGCTTCGTAGCTGTCTAACCTCCTACCGTGCTGTGAGAAGTCCGATAACTAGTGATAAATTTAAGATCTAGGCTTTTAATTGTCTTGTTGGTGAAACAAATTCCATGTCTCTCTTAAGCTCTCTCTCTCTTCGGCGGTCTTTTACGACGCGACGTTCACCTTTTCCTATTCACCTTTTCCTTCACTAGCATCTCCTCGTTTGACCTCCTCTCAGTCCCGCTAGCTCTGTCCATTTTTCGCTAGAATCACACCTCGAATTCAACCAGTCTCTCTCTATCTCTCCCTTAACAATCTATATATATAAAACTCAAAGGTGACTGACTGACTGACTGACTGACTGACATAGTGATCTATCAACGCACAGCCCAAACCACTGGACGGATCGGGCTGAAATTTGGCATGCAGGTAGATGTTATGACGTAGGCATCCGCTAAGAAAGGATTTTTCAAAATTCACCCCCTAAAGGGGTGAAATGGGGGTCCAAAGTTTGTATGGGGAAACAAGATTAGTTAGACTATTTTATTCGAAACTTCATAGGAGTATTTCTAACGATAAATGAGTAAACACGTGTTTCAGGTTTTTTGAAAATTCAACCCCTAAAAGGGAGAAATGTGGTGACAAAGTCTGAAAATCAGCATGGGTATTGTTTTTATGGTTTATCGGGCCGCTGATTACAAAAACCGCAACGATTTTAAAATCCAACGTGGCGGACGTGAGTTACCATCTCCCCTGTTGGAGTGAAATGGGGTTGAAATGTCTAAATACTAAACCGCTGGTTCTAGAGAGTTCAAATTTGGCACGTAGGTTCCTTATAGGGTGTAGGGGTGCACTAAGAAAGGATTTTTCAAAATTTACCCCTAAAGGGGTGAAATGGGGGTCCAAAGTTTGTATGGCGAAAGAAGATTAGTTAGACTATTTTATTCGAAACTTCACAGGAGTATTTCTAACAATAAATGAGTTAACACGTGTTTCAGGTTTTTTTTTAATTCAACCCCTAAAAGGGAAAAATGTGGTGACAAAGTCTGAAAATCCATTGGTAATGCTTTAATGGTTTATCGGGTCGGGTCGCCTTTTGGGGTGCGATGGGATTGAAATGACTAAATATGAGTACGGGTGTAATTTTTATGGTTTGTTGGGACGTTAATTACGAAAATGCCACCGATTTTGAAATTTTATTTGTGGTCATGAAAATTCTTGAAAGCATTTGCGCCAAATTGCAATTTAATAGGTCCAGTAGTTTTGCAGCAAATCGATTGTAACAGACGGACTGAAAGACAGCTACACGTGATCCTATAAGGGGGTTCTTTTTTTGCTTTTGAGGTATGGATAGAGAGACCCGTGTTATCCTAATAGATTAAAAAAGTAGTATTTGGTGGCATCTCGATCGTCGTCAATCGGTACCTATAGGCGGGCGGCGCGTTGGGACGGGATGAGTAATGATCGGGAAACTTCCTGCATCTGTAATAAATACATTCAAGCTTTTCAATAATAAGTCATTTCAGAATTCTGAATTACGTTTATCTGGCTCAGAATAATACATTTTTTATTCATCAACGAAGAGAACCTCAATATCTTACAATAGAACATGACGTAACTTATAACATGGCTTAGAATCATTAAACCAATCTCGAATAACAAGTCTCAGGGGCAAACTCTCAAATTTGCGGGTATTGACTTGAGAGAACATTGCTTCTCTCATGGACAGTTTTATGTTGCTTGCTCTCGAGTAAGTTCACCCAGTAGCTTGATAGTTTTAGCGCCTAATGACAGATTAGTCAAGAATATTGTGTACAAAGAAGTTTTGTAGGCCCTATTTTTTTACACACGCTAAACAAAAGTAAAGCCGCAAAAACTATACATAATTAATAATAATACTTCTTAACGCGAGCGAAGCCGCGGGCACAAGCTAGTATACTATATAATACCTACAACTGAACAAATGTTTCGCAAGACATCACCATCGTGATATCGTATAATTTAATTGATAAGGAAAACGTACATCTATACTCGTAATTCTATATTTACTCAATAATAAGACACGTGTAAGCAAAAGACGGTACTCAAGGGCTTCCGCCGTCAAGGAGGATGGCGGCTCTTCAAGTTTTCAGCTAATGAGAGGATGTGGTTTGAGTGTTTTTCGACATTTTAATATTTTTTACATGTATCTAGTTATATAATAATTAATAACATGGCTACTAACAACTGGCTAAGTCACTTTTGTAAGATCTTACAGTACGACAGACAATTGAGGTTGTAATATGTTCTTATTATTGTTTTATGGTTAAGTGTAGTGATCCCATGACCACCCATAGGACAACCGCACTCATTGGCTCGGTATGGCACCAGCAGGTCAGACGTCCGTCACAGCCGGTGGCTCTCCCGTGACTGTCTTCCCACCCGTACTCTCGAGACAACGTCATAACTACCCACATAATAGGTTTTATACAGATCCACAAACACTACATCCCTTCCTTATTTTAATATGTTTTTCTAATCGAATAAATGGGTTTAGTTTAAGACTCTATTTCCAGAGAGATTCAATTAATTTATCGTCCTTGCAAGTCTTTTTATTGTAATTTTTTAGTTTACTTTGACTGACTATATTATGAAGAGATAATCATTTCGTACAGCTATAAGGTCAATTTATTACGCTTCAAATTGCTGCACATCTTTATCCATTTCCTCTCTTCCTTTCTCTTTCAAAATTGAGTCTCAGTCGTATCGAAGGTAGTCCTTTCTTTTTTTTTTTTTACTACCAGTTTTTTTTTCATATGATTTAATCGACATTTTGACAGCAATAAATGTAATTCCCAGCTAGCTCTTTGTTTTACAAATTACCATTCAGTGACTAATTCTACATCTGTATTATAGGTACAATGATCGAGAGACCCAGGATCGCACAACTGAATATTATTAGATCACCGTTATTTTTATCAGACGTGTAGTTCAAGGGTTGTTGTCAAACGGTTTATTCAAAAAGTTCGTCTGTAAAGCTCAGAATTCAGTATGATATTATTTATCTGCCCTAGAATCCAACTACGTTATACTAATTCAATACGATTTGGTATGTTTTTAACCTGTTCTCACATTGACGTTACGGCACACATTGCTCTTACAGGATTAATATTATATATTACACAAGAAAGAGGGCAAAGTAGAACGAATCGTTTAGAACAATAAACTATAATCAAGGTAATAACTTTTTACCAAAATAAATTACTGGACAACATTCAATAGCTCGTCGTCATGACATGACCAAGCAAACAAGCCCAAACATGATGGAGTCGAATATTTATATTACAGAATTCCCACTACCATTCTCCGGCTCCATCATCAGACCAACTTCACATCACAATAATATTGTTGGTGCTGTCTTCTGATTAACAGAAGCTTGCATTAGGTATCTAACTCAGTCTAACAGGTGAAATCTAACTTGTTACTATTGATTGCACGCACGGCACTCACCGAAACAGGTGAAACTAGAAAAATCTTCTAAAAGCCTGCCCTAAAGCCTGTTTAGTTATTTGTCTTTTGCTTAAATATAACTGTTTTATGGCACATAATGCTCTGACTAGTCGGTTTGCTTCGTGCCCACCTCCGTAACTAGTGACGCCTACCAGTGTACCAGTGCACGAGTATAATTAGTTATATTTTCTGCAACTTTGAGATCAATGCAGCTCCTGCACTTACTCTTCTCATATCTCTATTTCTTTGACAGTCCTGCTTGGCGCGTCCACACGCAAGTAAAGTTTATTATATTTTATTTGTAAATCAAGTTGATTTCTCATATTCAAAACTACCATTAAAACGGTTTGACTTATTTCCCGTGTTTCTACTTATTAAACATTAACTTAACACGCATGGTTTAACATTTCATGTAGGCCCATACAGCCGTAACATATTCACACATGGTTTACAATTTCATGTACGCCCATACAGCCGTTCGTTACACATTCACGCATGGTTTACAATTTCATGTAGGCCCATACAGCCATTACACATTCACGCATGGTTTACAATTTCATGTAGGCCCATATAGCCGTTACACCTTCACGCATGGTTTACAATTTCATGTAGGCCAATACAGCCGTTACACATTCACGCATGGTTTACAATTTCATGTAGGCCCATACAGCCGTTACACCTTCACGCATGGTTTACAATTTCATGTAGGCCCATACAGCCGTTACACATTCACGCATGGTTTACAATTTCATGTAGGCCCATACAGCCGTTACACCTTCACGCATGGTTTACAATTTCATGTAGGCCCATACAGCCATTACACATTCACGCATGGTTTACAATTTCATGTAGGCCCATAAAGCCGTTACACCTTCACGCATGGTTTTACAATTTCATGTATGCCCATACAGCCGTAACAGATATCGTATCTAATGCTGATCGAGGGGACTTTAGTAAAAGGACATAGGTATGTCTGAAATGTAACTTCTTGGTATCCGCATAGGTAAGACGTTAATCTATAACAAGCTGAAGTTAGAGATGAAATAATCAAATAAAATCGTACAATGAACTGTGAATGACTGTTTTATTTTTCAATTTTAGCAGTCATACTTGCAAACGTTGCTGCTTGCATGAAATAAGAACTTCATTACAGAATGCTGCAGTCCGTCAGACTATGGCATTAGTCAAAGATAGTTGCCTATCGTTTATTCAGTTTAATTTAGGAAATATCAATTAATGATAAAAGAAGGCAGAGATATAAAATGACTTAAACTATGAGACCAAAACGCCCCATGTTTAGTGATTTATTTGTCACATCCAAATTTATACTTTATATTTAAATTCGTATAAGTAGGTACTGCAACAAGTAGTAGCTGCCCATGAAATGCAGTCAGCCCTTTTACTTCTACATATGTCATTATAAAATTCCAAAATTAAAACGTCTGTACACCGAAGATACTCTTCACAGAAACAAGTGAAATAGGCCACTCAGAGATCACTGAATCGGAACATCTACGTTTTAGATAATTGTGTACCCATATGTCTTTGCGCGCTAATCGCGCCCCCACGACCAGTCCGATTTTAACCACCTTCAGCACACATGCAGCCGGACATCCACACACGGTTACCGGCCACCACGGAGAAGAAAAATCACAACCCATTTCCTCCTCTTGTGCGAACGAAGCCCGCGGTCATGCTCTATTTAGGATGAATATTAGAATGAACAAATAAATAACGAAATCATCATCATCATCATTATCAGCCAAAAAACGTCCACTGCTGGACATATACCTCCCCCAGAGAACGCCACCATGACCGGTCCTGTGCCTCCCGCATCTAGCGGACTCCAGCGACCTTCACCAGGTCATCAGTCCACCTTGTGGGGGGCCTACCCACGCTAAACAATAACGAAATACCCTACACAAATCGAACCAACCCCACAGCAAGCCGCGGCAGGCCCGAACTATGGGCACTAGACGAAGATATAGATAAATCATATTTATAATCTTCCGCAGTACCTAATAACTACCGATGTCAAATATAGCATTTTTTAATCGGACATATCGATACTAGCAGCGCCGCGCGGCGTCACCCGCCCGTCCCACGGGAACACCACACATTCTCGGGACAAAAAGCAGCCCATGTGTCAATCCAGGGTGCCGCCCCGTACCATAATCCATAAAAACTAGTCCAGCCGTCCGAGCGCGAGGAAGCAACTAACACACACACACAAACACACTCACAACGCTCGCCACAAAACAAAAATAACCAAAAATGTTAGACTCAATGCCTCAAGGCATTCTCCACCAGTCAACCAATGGGTCGAACTAAAACATAAATGTAGGAAGTTAAAAGACCACACAGATTATACTCATTTACATCATCATCATCATAATATATTCAAGAGCTAGGGTCTTTTCTGTGCAGTAACTTTCAACTTAATCTACATTCCCACTTTTGTTTCTTTATAATAAAATAATAAAGCATTAGCTTATTGTATTTGCTTCATATATTTTACTTCTTTTTTGTCCTGGTTTTCCCCTTTCCTTTTTTCTACTCGAAAGAATGCTCGTAGATCCACTACTATCAACCGTCGCCATCTCAATCTTTTATCTAACTGCATTTGAGAGATAAAATTATGTATTTCTTGTTATGTAATCGTCATTTAACAAGTTGACATCATAGAATTATGTTTTTTTTCTATAAGTACTGGATGTGCTTATTATTGAAGTAGACATAAGAAAAGTAGAAATGTAATAAATATTGCTAAGTATCGCCTGCGCATTGCGCTCTAAAAGGATTAACGTACGCGCACGCACGTATGTATATCGTATAATCTACGACATTGTAATGTCCCCATAGGAAAGCGAAGTAAACAACTGATGTAATACTCGTACTGATGTATAATCTTACACGGAAACTGTAAATTATTTTAATAAGTGTAATATTATTATTACGCTTGTCCGATTGTGTAGCGGCATTAAGAAATAGGTACGCTGAAGAGTGGCTGGATAACTTACACAAAAATATTAAGAAAACATTGCCACAGTTTTTTTCAACAATAATACACGCGACATTTGTGGCAGCTGTACATTGGCTTAAATATAGCCATAAGCGAACTGTATCAACCGGAACAACTAAGTAAATATTATACAGCGTTGCAACAATCATTCGTAGAGGAAACAATGGCCATTGATGATGGTGTTCCATTATTTTGTCATTCCGAGAAATTAAATGGAAACTATCGACACCAATAATTATTTATTAATCACTCTCAGGATATAACCCTATCTCATGATCTTCCGTATACCTGATTTATGTATGTATCACATTAAATTTGTGTTATTTGTAATATTGCAGCGTGCGAAATAAGTAAATAGGAATACCAACTACCTCTAACTATTACACAGTCGCAATCTCTCAAGGATGGTATATTGTAGACAGAAAATGAACATAGCATAAATAGAAATAAGAATGAATGAAGCTGGGTTGACATAATATTTTATATATTAAAATTAGATCTGTTGCAATTAGGTATACTTATAATTTTTAGTCAATTGCACGATACACGTCTTAACTTGTTAAGCACACATTTTAAGACAAAAGTCGACATTTAAGTAAATAATATACGTGTATATCAGAAGACACAAACCGTAAATAAATTCCGAAGAACTAATAACCTGACCGCATGTTGTTTACCTCTGCCCGCTGATCCAATATATCTCATGTTGTGTCACTTCCACAATGATGATTGAGGTGTGCCATAAAGAGTATTTGTATTTGTAAACTTTGAGAAAACCTTTGCTAACAAGACCTCGCTGATTCCCGTCACTATTTTTCCACAATTCATTTCGTATATTATAACACTGTTATTGCTAAGTTAACAAAAATAGTTTGCTCGCATTTTTAGTAACACGTAAAAGGAAGTAACTAACAAAGCTACTTTATGATGGTATACCGTAATCACAAGTATGTATTATCAATCGCAACTACCCGCGCTACAAAACATAATGTTGCCTCAATTGTATGAGTTTAGTCGTCATGTTATTACATTACGTCGCTAGATGGCGTTGTCCAACGATTCTTTAATTGTATAGCGTTCTTTTTCTTTATATTGTCAAATAGCTAAAGTTAACAGATTTTTTACGAATGCCTAAAATATTGTACTTACTCATTATTTTCATTCGATTATCTGTGTGCATGTTGATATTGTTGTTGCATATAATGCCAAACAAGTATCTCAATTTGCGACTTTCACTGTCTTAAAACATCAGACTAATCTACACAATTACTAATAGATTGACTATTTTTCTTTCAATAAGGAAAGAAACACCGGTAACTATTGAACTGATTAGTTATTATGTCACTATCGTAATTTACCCGATATCCCTTTCTCTTTTTCTTATTATTTTACTCACGATGTTTTGTCCTCGTCGCCATTATGTAGTGATCCCATGACCACCCATAGGACAACCGCACTCATTGGCTCGGTATGGCACCAGCAGGTCAGACGTCCGTCACAGCCGGTGGCTCTCCCGTGACTGTCTTCCCACCCGTACTCTCGAGACAACGTCATAACTACCCACATAATAGGTTTTATACAGATCCACAAACACTACAGTTAAGTAAAAAAAATATTGTATAATAAAGATCGTGACCGACTATTACTGCTGTTTTAGATAGTCATGATAAACGGAGTTTTTTCTTACCATGGCTTAAAGAACATCTTTTTCAAAAAGGGACTAAGCAGGTTTTGCCACGTTTTTCCCCTTACCACTTTCTAATGAACCGCTAAAATATGTGTTGCTAAACGCAAAATGATTCCTTGAAATTTGAGGAAGATTTTTGTTAAGGGAAATTTTGAAAAATTGCCGGAATGAAGGTAAACGCCCCATTTCTCGTTTTTCCATACAATCTGCTTATATTTAGAAGGATCGACGTCTGTCAGTTCAACCGGTATTATAATATTTATACTTATTTAAACCTTTGCTTCGCACTTCTATATAATACAGCGTAGCGTAGCGTACAGATTTGAGATGGGGCTAATTCGACCAATTTTGGACAATCTCTCCATCATCTCTCTATTATATTATCTGTCATTTTTGACGTGTCCTTGACAAATAGCGATATCCTTAGAACATAGAACAATTCGGTCGTGTTAGCTTCTCCTTTGTATGTGACTGCACAAAAATAACAGGTGCACACTTAACTTCACCGGGTAGTACGTAAAATTAGACAGTTACGTTTTATTTTACCTGTTTATTTTAAGAAATAAGTAGGTTAGGCATAATAAACTAAGACGAGCATAGGTATTTAAATACTCTTAATAAATGACTAGACATAATTACTCAATTATTAGGCACGTGTAGCTGAAGCTCTTCCCTAATGAGAGGATGTGGTGCGAGTGTTTTGTAATTTAAATATACCTACATTTATTATACTTATGCCTTTATTGCGGGCTTCCTAACTCCTACTGATATACTGTATGAAATAAGTCTTTATTTCAGACCTAACACGATCCATTGTAAGTTGAACACAGCTGAACTTGATATCATTTTGTAAATTTTGTTAGGGCAAGATTTTCTTGAATAAAAATAATCTAATAACTACGCATAACTAACAAAACGATTGCGTCCCAGTGAAGTAGCTAGTTACAGGAGCAAACAGAACTTTTGCTTTACTTGGCCCTGCCAGTAACTACTTCACCCAGTATTTAGTTATCAGACAGTCCAGACGCTCTTACAGAGCGCATTTAGTAGGCTGTTGCTGCTACCCCGCGCTCTTTTCAGCAAACAGGCTATTCCCTTCCAACGAATGTCAAAGAAGTCATCTACGTACAGGATGTACAATGAGGTCAATGAGCTACAGAAATGCATGGCTCATTTATGAATGAATTCATTCATAAATGGGATAGTACATCCTCAAGGAGTTGTTATATTAAAACATCCCTTCGATCTGTTGTATGCCCTAGACTGCACACGTTCACATAATGCAGTGATCACAGATAAATGTCGTTGGTGTTAATCTTCTAATTGGGTTACATACGATTACATTTTGTAATGAGCGCTATGAAATGATTACATTCACACACCTTTTACACAATATTTCTTTGTCAACAGCTGGTATAGAGAGACCGCCGGTGGAGTTCTACGAGAGCTTCGCGAGGGCGAGGCCGGAGGGCGGTACACTCGCGCGCACGATGCGCTGGGCGTGCGCCGCGCCGACGTGCAAGATGGCGGCCGGTGGGCGTGTCGCGCGGCCAACGCGCACGGGCACGTCACGCTCCGATTACAGCTGAACGTGCGCGCGCATCTTACTACACACGTACAGCCGCATACACAGGTAAGACACCTTAACTCGTCTCGACTAAATCGGCTGCGTTCTCTGCTATTACACCGCACAGCAACAAGTACGTACCCAGCACCTCTAGCACAACTGTGACACGTGACTCTTTCCCCCGCGAGAAATATCTCTTTCTTCGCAGTACTGTGAGAGAGTGACGGGTGATGCTTTGTCACGCGATAAGAGTCGCGAAGCCTAGTTTTCATGTGCTAGACGAGCTTATGGCTTCAATATTGAAGCCGTGTCTTTTCAAGCGCCGCAACCGTTGCAAATAAATACTCGCTCTTACTTGCGCTGAAGTTTGCAAAAGACGCAGCTGATCGTATAGGAACCATGTTCTTCAACTATCCGCTTCAAATATCATGCAAAACCGTGCTGCCGTTTCTGCGTAAAGAACTAACTTTTTCTTATATATCTTTTTCTTAGTGGGATTGTGAGTCATTAACTATAACCCCTATTAACTCGTTTTGCTGCACAACTACATAGAAGATCCAATAAAACACGAATGTGCTTATATTTCGCCTTTATTCCTCTCATTAATCTGACCAGGATGAAAATTAAATTATTTAATAATCTGTATCGTGCTCAATAATACCTTCCGTAGCCAGCTTCATGAATCCGCATATTTTATTCATAAAGGCTTTTAATTATATTTAGCGGGAGTTTTATAATGGTAGTAGACTACTGCATTATTCTATGAATCTAGTATCTTCATTTAATTTTTTCTTTAATTATGAAATTCCCTTGTTAGCAGGGCTACGGGAATCCAAAAGGATTAGATATGGTGTATTAAATTAGGTATTAAGTTTAGAGTAACTATAGAATCAATTTATCTTAGGAGTTGTGATCGCGATGTTACCTATAAGTACATTGTTTTTTTTATCGTCACTTTCACACACATACAAAACCAGACACAAAGTAACGTTGCTGAAAATCACTTTGATGAAGTGGAATAGTAGCTAGTCGTTTTTGACAGTCTACTAATTGTATTTATATTTAACCTCAGTGTCGATATTCATAAAAAAATATACAAATGAGGTAATTCCACAAAAAGAAGACAGAATTAGCAAATTCTAACAAACATAATAAACATTGACAATAGCGCCATCTCTCGACAATAGCACATTTATACGCGCCATTCTAAAACTTGCTGGAGAAACAATAGGTTGCGTAAACACACGTTTTATAAGATGGTGAATGCGCTTAGCATTAAAAAGGCTCAAGGTTCAATCCCCATCTGCAATGTAGTGTATTACGTAAATTTTTGTATTCATATTTTTAACCACAGTATCAATCTTTAAAAAACGTTAATACTACAATAAATAAATTAAACTGCTTACATATAGTAACAAACGTGATAGTAGTCTAATAAAAGTCAAAATTTTAACCCACTTTATCTCACTAATTCTTTTCTAATAGCCTTTTCTAGAATATTACCGTAATCTCGGATAGTGGGAAATCTAATAATTCGTAGAAATGCATTCCTCGTATACAAGTGAAACGCACGAGCTATCTCAATAAAATTCAATTTCGCGAATTCAAGGGTCAAATAAACAGAGAATTTTATATTACTTTGAAGTCAACATGGCGAGGCAATAAGACATACGATATTACTTTCGGATTTAAGCAGGAAATCGTAATTTGAATTAAATTACGAATAGATACCCGTTGATTGGGTTGATGGGATAAACCTTGCTTAAGGAAAGCTTGGCTATAGGAAACAAAGATTTTAAATATTGTTTCTAGGGAATAAAATGTTGTTTTGGGTGAGCGATGCCGATTTTCAACTTCAATTTTGAGAACCAACGTCAATGCGGATGTTTATTTTTATTTTTTAAAAGTTTGTTAACACAGAACACGGTCTTTATGAGCAAATTAAAAATAGGGATTTTTCGAGAGCGGCCATTCCCAATCCTACAAAATTTTGGTAGATAAAGATCTGATGACAGGATCTTTGAGGGAACTCCTAAAATATTATAATATGCACTTTGACGATTTCGGAGTTTGTTATGGTAAGTAACTCGTTCTGTTGTTCTTGGCAATACGATTTCATCCCGTTGAAGTCAGTTATTTTTTGTGAAAAAATTATTATTTACTCTAGAGGTCGCTCCACTGAATGTTTGATAGGTACAAAATAATGTAAACAAACGGAATTTAAATTAAGCGTACGCATTAGCTTGCTAAAGCTTGAATTCTCGGAGTTGAATTTTGGGGAACCGAGGAAGAGGAAGGCCAAGAATAAGTTACATTAAACAAATAAAAGAGAAGGTAGGCGTCATGTCGTATAGGGAAGTCAAGGAAGGGGCTATGGACAGAATTACGGACGAGAGTTTGACTCTTAAATGATGATCATGAGGGCTTATGCATAGCAATGGCGTGGCGTCAAATAACTTTTCGGGCAACCAAGAGCAGAATTGGCTCACTTCTCCTAGAACAATAGAGAAATTTGCTTAAACTGTCTAAAATAGGCAAGCCGGTGAGAATTGGGTTCTGTGTCAAGAAGGTAATGAATGACAATAAAAGATTAATACAATGATAAACCATTTACCTACTGGTAGCCAATTTTCTCTATTCAATTTGTTCTCTTTCTCTTTCCCTCTCTCTATAAATGCCTAATATTCTCAAACATCTTTCTGTAAGTACCAAGTAGATACAAATACCTACAATACGAAGTGAAATATAATTAACTTGCTGTCATACCAATACATCCAGCGAAAATATAGCCTTTGCGGAACGGAGGGTGCGGAAGGGTGGACCGTGGAGTAAGCAAACGTCCCCAGAGGTAACTAATTTGTCCTTTCCGACCCGTCCGAACTGCCCTCGGTTGGGTCAAATGATAATATATATGCCTTAGTCATGTTGGTCTTGAATTTTATTATCGTGACTGGATTGGTCGATTTAGTAACTTAATTTACGTACATATACCTATAGGCGCAAAAGTTCCGCAATTTTTTATGAGCAATTTTATAGCATTCGCCTCATTTACGCAACATCTTCTGTTACCTAAATATTTACATAGAAAGCATAATTATTTAATTTACATTGGATATTTCAAAGGGTGCCAACGAAATCCTTTTAACAAGCCTTTACTGCCATACTTGCAATGAGAACAAACACTGTTTCTAGTCAGTAAACAACAACTAATGAAGATAGAATCTGTCACCAAGATCTTTAGCTGCTATAACATTGTTTAATAAAACTGCCTTACCCTTATTTTTTGCAGCTTTTGCCATACCATTGCTTAATAATTAGATTCCTTACCCTTATTAAAAAAAAACTTATAATAGTCATAGTACCCTAGTTCTCGGGTCAAAACAGCCGTGGGAAAACCCTAAATTTTCAGTACTTATTTCGTGGTTTTACAATACGCCTATTTTGCGTGATGATTCATGAATTATTCCGTTTTATTGAAATACCTGGCACTGTGCAGTCAAACAACCGTATAACTAAGTACTGTTTTGGGCATAAGCTTAAATGCATTTTCATACTATTCAAAATACACCGACAGGCACGTTGACCCCAGAAGTAATGCAGTCCGACCAAATTTGAAATGTTTTAAAATAAATTGGCGCGTTACTTCCATTTGGCGGTAATGGCTGCGGTCGGTGACGTCACAGAGTGCTCGCTCCGGATTGGTGCAAAAAACAAGCTGTTGATTGGTTTAAAAAAATTAAGTGCATTCTGACGCTTGATGTTTGGTGCCGGAAAAGAAATCGGTTTATTTTATACGTACTAATTATTTAGAAACTTTACTACTTATCTGTTTTATATAGTAGTTTATGTGACTGTACATAATGAAGGGTATTAAACACGAGTGTGGGTTAATGAAACGAGCCAAAGGCAAGTTTCATAATAAAATCACACGAATGTTTTAATGCCTAATTTTGTACAGTAACATACACTACTTTATCTAGCCACATATCGTCGGGGATAGTGCAATACCGCGTAAGTAACAAGTGTAGATACGAATCAATATTCAAACAAATGCTAAGCATTTTTTTGAAATGAGTACTTTATCGACAACTGTTATTTACGCGGTATTGCACTATCCCCGACCATATCATAAGCCTCCATGATGCATTTGATTCAGGAGTTATGAGATTTTTTTTGAATTCAGAGACAAACTAAAGTCGGCCCCAACTATCATATCGTTCGATATTTTACTTACGTGCGACATTTGTCAAATTTGATTGGTTCCGCGACTATCTCACATCACGTTCCTATCGTGTCAAGATTACTGACAGCCTAAGTGAAGAGACTCAGGTAAGCTGCGGAGTCCCTCAAGGCTCTGTGTGCGGACCTGTATGCTACCTTATGCATGTTAACAGTCTATGTGGAGTAATACGTAACTGTTCAGCACACATGTTTGCCGATGATCTTTGTACCCTACGTGCCGGCACCAACATTACCGAGACATGTTACTTAGTTCAGCAAGATATAGATGCAATAGTAAAATGGTCTCACGATAATGGAATTATTTTAAATACCGAAAAAACTAAACTTTTAATTATACAATCACCTCACTTCCATAGAACAGAAGAACCATTGCCCATGTACACCCACAGCTTTAGTTGCTTTCACAATAGTTTACAAAACTGTCAATGCAAGCCCATTGAAAAAGTTGACTGTGTAACATAATATCTTGGAGTAAAAGTAGATACCACATTTTCATGGCACCATCACATTAATTATATCTGTGGCAAACTAAGAATACTTCTAGGAAAATTTTACCACCTTAAGCTTTAAAGTGCCAAATAATATTTTAAAATGTCTATACTTTGCAATAGTAGATTCTATATTGGGATATGCTTTGGATTGCTACGGACTCACATTTAAATCTTTAATAGACAAATTAGAAGCACTACAAATAAGATTTCTAAAATTAATAGTGGACAAAAAAACTAAAAATAAATGTAATGGTAATTATTTCAAGCTATTTAAAATTTGTAATATACTCCCAGTTAGTTTAAAACATAAATATCTTTTAGCAGTAAACAACCATGGCAATCGAGAGCATAACCCAATACTTATAGAACATAAGCATGGAACAAGGTCGGTATCAGCGGGCAAATTTGAGGTGCCAAGGGTCAGGAACTACTATGGAGATAGAACATTGAGCAAAAGAATTCCCTACATACTCAATAGTTTGCCCGAGAATATCCGATATGAGCCAAATAAGTCCAAATTTAAAAAATGCATAAAAAAGCATCTGTTACAGACACTTGAATGACAAAGTTGTGTATTCAAAGTGTCACTCAAATGTTTAGCAGTAAATAAACTTTATTGAAATTATTATATAGAGACTCACACCTGCAGACAAACTGTACAAACAGTTTTGCAGGGAACTGTATATATTTAAGTTGTATACTTTAATTAATAAACAACAATAATAATAATAATATTTGTAATGTATTTTTTATATTTTACTTTTTATATAAATTTATTGTAAAAAATACCTATCCTAAGACACATGATTAAATGAGTGAATAATAATAAATAAAAATTGCAATTCATTTCGAACTAAACGTCATCTCGACTGCTATTAGAATAGAGGTCAAATCAATTTTTTTGTTGTGTTTACTTTCATAAATTAATATTCTTGCTTTTTTCAAAACTTGACTTGACATCAAGCAGAATTAAAACGCGCCTCACAACTGACATTGGCAAAAGCCTCGAGCTGCCATTCTTGGCTTAATAATAATAATTTTTTTGTTGCTCAGCGGTGTTCGAAATTTTAATAAATAATAGGTATTATCGAAATTGATGTTTTTATTAGCAATAATAACATTTTTACAGATAAGAAATTTGTTCTAAAAAAACAGACTATTTTTTTATGGTGGTCATAATGTGCGGTTCTTGAACGCATCATGGAGGGTTTATGATATTTGGATAGATAAAATAAGTAACAGGTCTTAAAATTTTGTCCTATTTTAATTTAGTATGAATTATTGTTGTGGTGTAATCTCACATTGTTACTAAATATAGGTGTTGTATTTTTTTTTCAAAATATGTATTTGGGCAAATATACTACCTTGGAAGTAAAAAGGTTTAACTTTATAAGTTTGTGGATAAGATAATAACAGCGGTTGCCGCTTACAGTAATCGCCTTTATTGACGTGAATTTCTTACAATAAATTAAATGCAAAGAAGGAATTCGTAAATAATCAGTGCTCTTAGTTTCATAAAAAAAATTAAACATTTATTATGGGTCAAAAATAAAACATATAAAATAAAAGATTCTATATAATCATCAAAAATAAATTCCTAATAGAAAATAAACTAGATTTAACTCGCCTCCAGCAGCTTGTAGACGTTATCGAAAAATTTGTCTTCAGGCGAGAAAATGCCTTCAAAACAATAGAAAAGTGTGAAAACATTGAATAGTTAATTGTTTGACCAGGGGCTAAAATAAACCATTGTGATACAAAGTGATTATTTGGACGAGCTACGAAGTCAACCAACTTTCAAAATGTATTTGACAAAATAAAATTCCCATAGAAAATTACTCGTACGCTGTTGTAACACAGTAGTATAAGTTTGTAAAGAATATAAACCAAATAGCTTTTCTTAATAGGTTGCACTAAAAAGCTCCTTGTAATGAGCCAGTACAGAACCCTACATTGTGCCGACACTGCTGGTTTTTATTTAAGTATCAACTATAAATTAAAATAAGAAATTACATACTAGGCTGAAAGTATTCGTATTTTCCTTGCTACGGCAAACAGAAGCACAAACATAAACTACTGATTCTTTGGCCAAACACTCAAAATTCGTAACATGTAACAAATCTCGGGCTGAAACAGCAGTAAGAATGACAGTCCCTTCCTGATTGTTCCAATTGGACTGGACGACGCAAACATTTGTTCGGGATGCTCTGACCCTTTAGGAATAAGGAATTGTAAATGAGATTGGGTAACAGTGCGATGTAGGTTGCGTTTCATTTTTAAGCACGCTGTACATTGATGAATAGTTTCGGATCAAGTCGAGGAGATTTTTACTTGAGTATGGCAATACCGACGCATTTCAAAATGAGACGGAGTGCTTGTGATGGATTAAGTGTTAAACAATCTGCAAATCACTTGTACAATAAGTACTACCTACTAAACTGTTATTTTTCTTATCAGTTAGTGTACCTCCGAGGTTGCGGACTTTAATTTAGGAACCACCACTTAGAACCTTGTCACATGGGTCCAACATGGGACCATAATTAACGGTCTTGACAATACCTACTTGTAATGATCTTGAACCAAATGATATAAATTGTCATTCTCGATCACAGAAGGTACTTTCTTGCCAGTTTTACTTCCAAACACATTTTACAAAAGTTTCCTTATAACTAGAAGTTTTAATAAGCAACTCGTAATATTTTAATTGAAAATTGCATAGTAGGTAAGTATACAAATTAAAACTTTTGCAGACAAACCTGACTTTCAGTCTCCATTTAATTGTAATTATACAATGTGGATGATAAATATACCGTAGTGAAAGTTTATTAATGCTACAAGGCTTAGCGTGGACAAAGTTTGTCTCCATTAATGGACATCACTCTAACTCTAATGTAGGTACTAGAGAACTTGGTCAAGTTTAATAGAGGTTGAACATGTGGACACTAATTAAGCTTTCAAAGACACAACAGATTAGAAACTGAAATTCCAACTTTACACACTAATTACGAAAGTACTTTACAAAGTAGGTAGACTTTATGTTATAGCGAAAACGGAATCAAAGCCGCGTCTTTCACGGTTCCCCAAGGCAACGTAATCAAGTATTGAACTAAACTACGGAAGCAATGGAATCTTTTAATCAGAAGCTATATTTTTAAATGGCTTAGGGGGTTTTGTAACTTCATCTTTCACAAGGGTCTGTGGCTTATTAAGTTTGATTGAGAAATTGATAATAGCGATGCGTAACGTAATACCCTAACTTATGATATTTTTTTCTCCTTTTCCCGGTTGAAAAGTAAGCTATTTTAGTTGCGCAAAGTGGTCGTTTTAGCCCCTACCCCTAGTGCTTAAAGGCAAACCATATATACAGTGAAGGGTTTAATTTCAGTTTAAGGGGGAGGGAAGGGTGACCAGTACAGATGCCCGAGGCACTGGCTCCAAAAGGGCGTTTCTAAAGCGAATGACTTACCCAGGGCGTCAGTGTGACTAACACAATTTTAAAGGATTTTATTATTTTCTCGCAGTCGAAGTGAAAAGCAGATTGTTTCAAATGTGGCTAAAGTAAAGGCCATTATGATATTATATTATATTTGTATTAGCTCGCTTTGCTCGATCGCCCAAATGATCAGTTCGTACCACATTGGCCTATTTTAGCCTCCTTAAGAAGCGCATCTGCATTGATTCTAATATCTGATTACTTCTCCATTATTTTTTGCTCAGGTGGTGAACAGTGGAGGCACAGCCACCATCAACTGTTCCTGGAGCGGTTGGCCATCACCAAGACTGGAGTGGCTTCACAACGGCGTGCCCCTGGGCGCTGGTGTCACAGGAGGCCGCGTGAGAATCCTTGGGAATGGGGAGCAACTGGTCATCTCGGCTGTGCACCGAGCTGATAAAGGAGTTTATCAGTGCATGGCCAGGAATGAGAAAGACTCGGCGCAAGCAAGTGCTGAGCTGCGGTTGGGAGGTCAGTGTCATAATTCTCCATGTAGGTACATTATGTTAATGAAAGAAAAGGTGAAATATTTCATAATTATATTTCATCTAGGTACTTGAATGTGTAGGATTCAAATAGCGCAATACGGTAATTGTTGAGATTCTTGAGGGGAGTTACTTAAACCCGGTGATGACGATGATTAACTTTTTGAATGATGCATCTGAATGTGTTTGTTAGATTTCGTTTGGATATTCTGAAATATCAAAAAATTGTGACGGGATCTTAATAAATTATGCTCATCAATATTTTATTTTCTCATCGATTTTTTCAGTGTGAGTATTACTCTGTTCCCAATATTGAATCTGCCAAGAATAAATAATCATTATTTATTTTTTTATAATTTATCGACATCGCCATCCCGGCCTACACACACTTAACAAGCAATAATTTCTCCCCTAGAAACCTCCCTCACGATGACTGGTGTTGCGCTACCTTTATACCCATCGGTTTGTTTGATTAAAAATATTTATCAAAATTCTCATCAGATACCGCGCCAGAACTCCAGTACACCTTCATAGAACAAGTCCTGAGGCCAGGGCAAGTGGTGACCCTCAAGTGCTCGGCGGCTGGGTCGCCCCCGCCGCATTTTACTTGGATGCTGGATGGACAGACTCTTAACACGATGGCAAAAGGGCACCGGTAAGAATTCGAAGTTACTTCAGTACAATAAGAGGGAATTTAGTGTACTTCACATTTCATACATATTCGAACAATTCGTCTCAAAATTCACTACGTTTAATGCTGAATTACTACATACAAAATTCGCAAAAAGTTTATAGGTACTACAGCAAATCATAGTCAAAGTCAAAGTTTATTTGCTAGTCTATCACTTTTAAATGTAGCTTAAGTACAAGAGTAGTATTGCAGGAGAAGTAAACAAATTTAAATTTCTTGTACCCTTCAGTCTGAATTATTTTTAAATTTGTCTCCAAATACATATATATCCTGTTTCACATCTAGTTACAGCGTTGAACAGTTTGCGACCAAAACCAACGATGTGGTGAGCTACCTCAACATCTCAACGGTGAGGTCAGATGACGGGGGCCTGTACACCTGCAAGGCTGTCAACTCTCTCGGTGAAGTGTCACACACCTCCAGACTGAATATTTATGGTATGTTTCGTTCATTTATTTTGAATACCTACTTTAGAAAGAATAAGACCATGTAAACTATATCAAGTATCCCCGGTAGTTAATAAATATAATTCGAAGAGGGACAGTCTGAAATTTTGCTGTAAAGGCTTTTACATACCTAAGTCATCGCGAGTCACACAATACTTACCGATGTTTGTTGATGACACGCCATAGATAAATTAATATTAAAACAAGCAAAGAAACAGTCAATAAAAAACTTGAACACTACAAGACATAGATACATTCATCATAGTCATCAGACGAGATTATAGCGGCGCAGTATTCGAAAGGTATTGAATTCTACTATGAATAATGTATGTTTTCCAGTACCACAGTGTAAGTTTTTTATTTAATTTGTCTCAGGTCCACCCTACGTACGATCGGTGGGTCCCATAAGAGCTGTAGCCGGTAGGAAGTTAATCATGTACTGTCCTTACTCCGGATATCCTATCAGGTAAGAAAAAATGCATAAATTCTAATAAAATAAGCGTCATAGGTACAAAAATAAGAATAATGATATCTTCCTGACCAATTTTGGAGTAAGTAGTATAATGCGGAGTAAATCTGGAGTAAGTCATATAATACGGAGTAGGTCTGGAGTAAGTCATAATGATAATGCGGTAGGGCGTCGTTGTTCTGCCCTATGATGCGCTCTCTGATGGTTTGCTCAACTTTTGCGATAGAGGTATGAGCACAATGTGGGTTTGTCAGCACCCTGCCAACGAAGTTATAAAATATGTCAGCTAATTTGTTCGATGCTACTCATACATCACGAATAGGAAAATGAACCTTTATTTTAGTAACAAAAAACTATACTTTGAGATTTCAGACCATTAATACCAACCTTTTCACGTTCCTAGGAGAAAGGAAATATCTTACATGAGCAACAAAATCGTCCTGAAGTCCGGACTTTAAATACGGTATACAAAGATATATATAGTGTCCTTTTGAGCTAAGGAACGCTAAAACTATCATAAAAATGTACGTATAAATTAAAACCTTAAATTATTTTCAGTTCAGTAAAATGGGAGCGAGATGGAAGCCCCGTGGAATGGGACAGCAATATGGAGGGCGCACTCCGGGTGTCACGAGTGGAACCCTCGCAGGCTGGTGCATACATGTGTACTGTAACTGGCCCACATGGGGAGATAGCACGGAGGGAGCTACAGCTTGTAGTTAGCAGTGAGTAGCTTTGTGTTAAAGATCAGGGGCTCAATTCGAGCAATTTTTGAGATATCTCCATTACCTAGCCACGTGAAGATTACGTGAAGAGAAGACCTCCAGAGTACATCGGAAACACAGTGGCCAATCTAAACATGCAGGGGGCGCGAAGGAGGGGAAGACCGAAGACCAGGTGGTTAGATGTGGTCCGAAAAGACCTTAGTTCCTGCGGAGTTTCTGAGTCAGACACGTCAAATAGAGCGAAGTGGAAAGAGAAAACGAAGAAGGCAGACCCCACCATCAGATGGGAATAATAATTGCCAAGGAGAGAGAGAGAGAGATCTCCATTACCTAGCCATCTGTCACTTTTGATGTGACAGATGGCGAGATGTGGCGATGTCCTTAGAAGATCGCAACTTCGCGAAGCGGGTCGCGTTAAGTTTGCGTCTCCTTTGTATGTGACGGCATAGATATTAGGGGTGTACTTAACTTGACCGGGTAGTACGTGAAATTAGACAGCTGGCCGTATATGCACCACAAGTGCAAGCAAGCACCTCGAGCAAGGAATCCTGGAATCGTAAAAACGTGGTGAAAATTCCCTGATCGTTATGTCTAACAGTTTTTTTTTTTCTAATTGGCCTGCTGATCCTAAACCTAATAATCGTATAGTGATCTGATCTTGGCTCGCTACTTCAGTAAGTATACCTAATCACTTGTGTTGCCTTTTCACATTAGTCACTTTTTAACGAAAAGTAACGCACTTTAATGAAAAGTATTAATGATTCCAGTACTAACTGGACGAGTTACAAAAAAATACCCGGTTCGCGATACGTACGAATATTGGAAGAGTTCCCTCTATTTTTCGAGGCCTAACTAGGGAGCCCTGAAACCCTTTCAAACAAAAAAAAAACATTGTTTAAGTCGGTGTATCCTCTTTCGAGTAAACAGGGAATTTGAAAACAGGGAAGTTGTTTTTTTTTACCGAATTCAAAAAAGGAGGAGCCTTTTTTAAATTCGGTTAAAAAAATTCAACTCATTCGGTAGTTATATCAACTATCCATTGCTTAAAATCAAAACTTACAATTAACCGTTGTATGAATAAAAGAAAGAGAGCTTAAACAGGATCACTTTTATGTCAGATGAAAATCGCAAAATAAAACTACAATGCTTTTGTCCTATTTCTGTGTCACAGACGAGGATTACTTTAAAGTCAAAAAGATTTCTTAAACCGTTCCTAGCCTGCATAATTTGCTTAATTCATTACAATAGAGAGCCTTCTTAGTCTCGCTTCGTTATGAATTGAAACGCCGCCATCTCTTTGTCATGTTAATTCTGGACTAATTAAACTACCCATTTGTTAATGGTGAATAGTTTACCTGGTAGTTCAAATGTCTAGTATCTCCAAGTATCTCTTACGATAATGCTACTTCAACAAAACAACCGAACTCTTTCAAAGAGTAAAGATATTATTACGTATAGTCATACATCAACGAGTCCATCGCAATTCCTTACTTAGATTGTGTAGTTTCAATCCAAGTAGGGACCTATTCTTATGAACCCTTATGCTATAAGGGTTATTCGACAAAGTTTTATACTACTTTATATTTTTACTTCTTTCTTTACACATTACCTACTTGTTTTCTTAGCATCGATAAGGCCTAGTAACACAATAAAAAAAAGTAAGTCGACTAATCTTAACCTCCTGGGGTTCAAAGTGATAATACTAGGACAAAATCAGTTTGCAGTGAAAGCCCAAGTATTTAAACAGAGACTTGGAGCAATGACCCACTGTGATAGTACTAGAACAAAATATTTACTGACGCCTGGTATTTTTATATTACGCGCCATGTCATCTCTACGTTGTCGGGTAGTCTGTGGATATATTTGGCATTGTGGCAGCACTGCTAAAAGTGAGCGGGGAGGGGTATCTTCGGTCTTCTGTCACGAGACGTCGCAACAATGACACGTGGAACGAGAAGAGGTTAGTTTAACTTATTAATATCTTTGAAATCTTTATCTGAAACTTACTGTATTTTGTATTGTTTTTGAGAAAAACTAATAGCTTATGTGTAAATACTGTTATTTCACCGTAATGTCGTCATTTTCGACATGTATTTTTGACTATAATTTATTTGTACTAGTACTAGTATGCTGGGCGGGTATCCTATAAGTTGCTTTTTTTTCATGGTTTGGCATCCTGCTTATTCGAATGAGTTTTTGTATTCGTGTGATAGAGAAACAAAGAATGGGATATTTATTTTTGTTCAGTATATAATCTGTCATAGTTTTAGGCCGTTGGGCTCATACATTTTCTTTTTTTTTACAGCGTTGAAAAATAGTCAAGTGCTTGACCTTCTTCAACAGTCCGATTTCGAAGATATTTTTTGTAGTTTGTATACAAAAGAAGGTTTATAATGTTAACTAAAATAAAATGCAAATAATAATAAAGTTTTGTTGATTTTTTTGTTACAAATATTATGTGTAGAAATTTGCATTTTCTATGTGATTGTTGAATTCCTATTGTAAAAATAGGCCTATTTTAACATACCATACCAGTAATCTATATATATATTACGCGAGGCCGATTTTTGTACATCCCATCAGATCTACAGTTATGGTCCGATTTTGATAAATGATATGTCATTAGATTCGTTTCATGCTGGAGAGGTGCATAACACTCTTGGATTTTTAATTTTTTCCTGAAAAAGTACTGAAAAATGGATTTGAAAAAACTACTGTGCGCTAACCACGTGACTTTGACCACGTGACCTGTGATCCCTATTTTGACATAAGATGACCAAATAATAACAAGCATGATTTGCTCACAAACCTGTAGTAAGTTGTTCAGCGTGATGAAATATTATTTTTGAGTCGGCAACGTAATATCCGCAACACTTAAAACATGTACGAATATGCAAAAATAATTTTACAGTTTGTTGACAATGAATGACAGTAACCATATTCTGACAACTTTTAATGTATTTTTTATTGGGAGCTATTATGTCAATGATCTAAATTGCCAGGTTGTTTTTCTTTTTAAAATGTTGATATGAAAACTTTTTTCGCATAACTGTTAAAATGTGAAGGAAAAAGCCGGTTAAGTGCGAGTTGGACTGGTGCTCGCAAGACTAAAACTAACCGTCATTCAAGAATAGATTATTTTTATAGGCGAGTTTTACAATAAATCAAAGCAGAAAAAATGTAGTAAAACTAATTTAAACGTCATTCAAATAAGTAAATTTCTGATAGATTATTATAAATATGATTATATAAGTTCATAAAAAAAAAAACAAGGAAAATGGCATGAGTTATGGTAAATTAAATGGTATTTTACAAGAAAAAACTTAGTCCTTCCGCTTGCATGTCGACGGGATGGGAAATGTGGTCGAGTTGAGAATATGGACGACTTGACAATGTAGCTAAGTTGGGAATGTATCTTCTACATTGGTAATATGGATGAGTTGGTAAAATGGACGAGTTGGAAATGTGGACGAGTTGAGAATATGGACGAGTTGGCAATGAAGACGACTTGGTAATACGGACGAGTTGGTGATATGGAAGATTTGGCAATAAAGACGAGCTGATAATAAGGACAAGTTGGTATTGTAGACGAGTTGGGTGTATAGTCGAGTTGGGAATATGGACGAGTTGGAAATGTGGATGAGTTGGCAATGTGGATGAGTTGGTAAAATTGACAAATTGGGAACATGGACAAGTGGGCAATGTGGACGAGTTCGCATTATGGACGAGTTGGCAATGAAGACGAGTTGGTAATACGGACAAGTTGGCAATGATGACGACTTTGTAATACGGACGAGTTGGTGATATGGAAGATTTGGCAATAAAGACGAGCTGATAATAAGGACAAGTTGGTATTGTAGACGAGTTGGGTGTATCGTCGAGTTGGGAATATGGACGAGTTGAAAATGTGGATGAGTTGGCAATGTGGATGAGTTGGTAAATTGACAAGTTGGGAACATGTACAAGGGGACAATGTGGACGAGTTCGCATTATGGACGAGTTGGCAATGTAGACGAGTTGGTAATACGGACAAGTTGGTAATATGGACGAGTTGGGAATATGGACGAGTTGGCAATAAAGACGGGCTGATAATAAGGACGAGTTTGTATAGACAAGTTGGGTGTATCGTCGAGTAGGGAATATGGACGAGTTGGAAATGTGGACGACTTGGAATTGTAGACGAGTTGGGCCTTTGGACAAGTTGGAAATGTGGACGACTTGGAATTGTGGACGAGTTGGGCCTTTGGACAAGTTGGAAATGTGGACGAGTTGTATTTGTGGACGAGTTAGCAATATGGACGAGTTGGCATTGTTGATGAGTTGGAAATGAAGACGAGTTGGCAATGTAGATGAGTTGGGTGTATGGACGAGTTGGTAATGTGGACGACTTGGCATTGTGGACGAGCAAGCAATATGGATGAGTTGGCATTGTGGACGAGTTGGCAATATGGATGAGTTGGCAATAAAGACGAGTTGGTAATATGGACGAGTTGGCATTGTAGATGAGTTGGGTTTATGGACGAGTGGGCAATGTGGACGATTTGGTATTGTGTACGAATTGGGAATGTGGACGAGTTGGAAATATGGACGAGTTGGAAATATGGACGCGTTGGAATTGTGGTGTTGGTATATGGACGAGTTAGCAATATGGTCGAGTTAGCAATAAAGACGAGTTGGTAATATGGACGAGTTGGCATTGTAGATGAGTTGGGTTTATGGACGAGTGGGCAATGTGGACGATTTGGCATTGTGGACAAATTGGGAATATTGACGAGTTGCCAATGGAGACGAATTGGTAATATAGACGAGTTGGCAATGCAGATGAGTTGGGTGTATGAACGAGTTGGCAATGTGGACGTGTTGGGTGTGTGGACAAGTTGGCATTGTGACCCAGATGGGAATATAGAGGAGCTGACATTGTGGACGAGTTGGCAATGTGGAATAATTAACATATTACCCTAACATGCGAAACTTGATGGTAGAAATAACCTACATATGATGCAAATTTCAAAAAATTGACGCCCTCAAGGATAAATCATATTTGAATTAATGACGTCTGGCTGATCATTCTTATTCTCATTCAAAATAAAATTTGACAAATTCTGCTGTCAACAAAACAAATTGATTTTGTAAGGCTTCCGTTTTTACCGACTTTGGTAAGGAACCCTAAAATTAGGTTTATATCATAGACTTGAGAGTATAGATAGCATCTCCCTCACTCTTCTGTCAGACACTATTTCAATGAGAGGAAAGACGAAAGTTTGAATTTGGAATTCGGGTATTAGGCCTTCAGCTCTAAATTTACTGAAAAAAATATGTCTGACTTTACTATACGATCAAGGATTTTATTTCTTATTTTAACAACTGTACCTGGGGATGTCGAATAAGTAATTTGACGAACGAGGAACTTGACGAAAAGAAAATTTGACTTAAAATCTAACTTGACCAATAGACAGCTTGACGAATAGGAGCCATGACGAATAGCAGATTTGACACATGGATTTTGACTCATAAATGATTGATGATGATGACATGGCAGCACCCATATTAAGAAAATTTGGACGATCTATTGAATTTCATTAAAAAAACAAGCATTGATAATAGTGGTTTTTCGTGTATCTATAAACGTTTTATGCTCTCTATTTCATACAATTGAGTTTATTTAATATTTTTTATTATCACTATTTTTAAGTATTTACGATTATAAATGAATACATAAACAGTTACGCACTACATGATTTCCTTTTTAAAACCTACGTAGTGAGTGCCCAAATCTGTCGTTTCGATTCATGTGCTATTTCTGGAAATTGATAGAAATCGATCAAATCGATAAATTTATGTCCTGAAGAAAGAACAACAAATTAATAATAATAATAATAATAATAAGCATTTATTTTCAGGCAAAAAACCCAAAATTAAATGCTACCAATCTTATGTTCGGTCCTATGAAAATATGTCAATTATTTTTTTAATATATGGAATTATTTTTATGGGTTAAAATTTTCCATAAATCGAATAACATTCATTTTATTTGTGAAACAGATCAGCAGATCACATGTCATTAATGCACAACTTATTTTTACAAGAGTTGAAAAAGTTGGCACGATGAAGCTGGCAGTTGGCTACCAGGCCTAGCTCTAGCCTGGCATGTTTTACCGTTTTTAAAACATAATTTTAATTCTTCGTTCGCCAAAAACTTCTTATCGATAAAGTAGTTATTTTCTGTAACACTACCGGATTTCCATATTCTAGCGGCGGTTCGACGCCGCAACGGGCCTCTAGTAACTATTATTGGCCAATAATAGTAATTACTTAGTATTGTTATTGTGTTTTTTTGACGTGACAACGTCTTAATTTAGGTTGCGCTCGGAGTCACTCATGAAAAAATGTAACGCCCGCTCACGGTTGATGAGTGAGAGAGACAAAATATATTGACGTGACAACGTCTTAAATTAGGTTGCGGCTCGGAGTCACTCATGAAAAAGTGTAACGCCCGCTCACGGTTGATCGCTCACGGTTGATGAGTGAGAGAGACAAAATATATTTCTATAGTTAAAATTTGTGCAATTCTTATTTTCATTCATCGAGCATTACTGTAACAAGAGGGACGAGGGCGGAAGAGGGAAGAGGGAAGAGGGAAGAGGGAAGAGGGAAGAGGGAAGAGGGAAGAGGGAAGAGGGAAGAGGGAAGAGGGAAGAGGGAAGAGGGAAGAGGGAAGAGGGAAGAGGGAAGAGGGAAGAGGGAAGAGGGAAGAGGGAAGAGGGAAGAGGGAAGAGGGAAGAGGGAAGAGGGAAGAGGGAAGAGGGAAGAGGGAAGAGGGAAGAGGGAAGAGGGAAGAGGGAAGAGGGAAGAGGGAAGAGGGAAGAGGGAAGAGGGAAGAGGGAAGAGGGAAGAGGGAAGAGGGAAGAGGGAAGAGGGAAGAGGGAAGGGGGAAGAGGGAAGAAGAGACGGACATAATTTTTTCTTAAAAATCGATATGGGTGTCATCTCCAAGGTTCCTCGGGGTTACGATTACGAAAATGACATCCATTTTGAAATCCAAGATGGCGGACATTATTTTTTCTTAAAAATCGATATGGGTGTCATCTCCGAGGTTCCTCGGGGTTCCGATTACGAAAATGACATCCATTTTGAAATCCAAGATGGTGGACATTATTTTTTCTTAAAAATCGATATGGGTGTCATCTCCAAGTTTCCTCAGGGTTCCGATTACGAAAATGACATCCATTTTGAAATCCAAGATGGCGGACATTATTTTTTCTTAAAAATCGATATGGGTGTCATCTCCAAGGTTCCTCGGGGTTCCGATTACGAAAATGACATCCATTTTGAAATCCAAGATGGCGGACATTATTTTTTCTTAAAAATCGATATGGGTGTCATCTCCGAGGTTCCTCGGGGTTCCGATTACGAAAATGACATCCATTTTGAAATCCAAGATGGTGGACATTATTTTTTCTTAAAAATCGATATGGGTGTCATCTCCAAGTTTCCTCAGGGTTCCGATTACGAAAATGACATCCATTTTGAAATCCAAGATGGCGGACATTATTTTTTCTTAAAAATCGATATGGGTGTCATCTCCAAGGTTCCTCGGGGTTACGATTACGAAAATGACATCCATTTTGAAATCAAAGATGGCGGACATAATTTTTTCTTAAAAATCGATATGGGTGTCATCTCCGAGGTTCCTCGGGGTTCCGATTACGAAAATGACATCCATTTTGAAATCCAAGATGGTGGACATTATTTTTTCTTAAAAATCGATATGGGTGTCATCTCCAAGTTTCCTCGGGGTTCCGATTACGAAAATGACATCCATTTTGAAATCCAAGATGGCGGACATTATTTTTTCTTAAAAATCGATATGGGTGTCATCTCCAAGGTTCCTCGGGGTTCCGATTACGAAAATTACATCCATTTTGAAATCCAAGATGGCGGACATTATTTTTTCTTAAAAATCGATATGGGTGTCATCTCCAAGGTTCCTCGGGGTTCCGATTACGAAAATGACTTCGATTTTGAAATCCAAGATGGCGGACATAATTTTTTCTTTTTTGGCGGAAGAGGGAAGAGGGAAGAGGGAAGAGGGAAGAGGGAAGAGGGAAGAGGGAAGAGGGAAGAGGGAAGAGGGAAGAGGGAAGAGGGAAGAGGGAAGAGGGAAGGGGGAAGGGGGAAGGGGGAAGTACAATGTTTTAGTAAACAAAATATATTTCTATAGTTAAAATTTGTGCAATTCTTATTTTCATTCAATTCCTTGTTCCTATTGTGCAATTTAATAATATTCATATCAATAAATATTCTACCGAGAATAAGACGTTGTCACGTAAAATCTTCCTTCGCCCGTAAAACCGACTTTACAGGCAACCATTTTTTTTATTTAAATTCCCATTCGCTGAGGGCTTAATGACTTTTTTTTTAGAAAAAGGTTAATTAAGAAACTTTAATGGTACAAATATTTTTTTTTTGTTGATTTTGATGCCAAAATATTAATTTTATGTGTGATATTTGAGCTTTCTATGAGAAAGAAAACTTATTATTGTAACTTTGATAAGGGTGAATGCTATTTTGTTGATCTCCGCTAATATTAAATGTTTAAATACTAACTTTTTATAAGATTTTGAAGACTGTTCGATTTGTTGTAGATTATATATATATGTGACAGCCCAATGTGCTAAATAAAGAACAAAAGATATTGGTGTTTTTTCTTTTTGTCTGACAAGCCTAAATCAATATTATAACACCCCTAAAATATGACAGCTGTATATGTTGCGGTTAATCAGATACGAACAATTTTTGGTCTGGGCGTTCAGTACTTTATTAATTGGTTCTAATATTATGACATTGGGTCTTCCACGGAAGTACCCTCTTCGAAACTGGGTCGTAGGAGGATAAACGTTACAACTTACTTAATATTTTCTTCGGTTCCTGCGACTGTCACACATTTAAATAAAACGATTTAAACGGATTATTTGAGCCTCCCTGACGTTGTCGAAGGCAACAACTTACCGTTTTGAATTTTCAAAATAAAAACAGTACCTAAATTGTAACGTCTAATTTTTTTTTCCAGATCCTCCAGAGATTGAGCCGTTCTCATTCTCCGCAAACCTGCAGGAAGGCAAGCGGGCTCAAGTCAGCTGCAGTGTCACGTCAGGAGACATGCCAGTCCACTTCACCTGGCTGAAGGACAATGTGCCAATACCCTCGTCTCTCCAGGTTGGTGTTCTCAAGCTCAGTTTTTAGTTGCCGTTGATGTAAAGGAATGTCTGGTGTCGCGAAACTACAGGGTCTATGTATTTATTTATTTATTTATTTATTTAATCCTTATTGCACAAATGAAAAACAAATCGTACAAAAGGAGGACTTAATGCTATTAATGACTTAATGCTATTTGACAAGAAGTATTAGAATGCTTTCCACTGATGCGGAGCAAAGCAGAGAGGAGTGGAACGGACCGTGACTTTACGTACCTATATAATCACAGTGCTTGAAATGTCAGAGTTTAATTGGTCAAGTCTCGGTCTGGTTCTCGTCAATGAAAGCGCACCCCCAGGGCAAAGAGCATATAATCACTACGTTTTAAGAGTCGGCACTTTCATACAAGCCAGTAATCGGAATTATGAAAGCCTTTTGTACCAACCTAACAACTTAAAACAGTAGTACCTACCAACATAGTAAAATCCAATTCTACTACGAGTATGTTGGTACCAATGTTGTTAGGGCTTGACAAATACGAATCATACTTTTCTATCGATATCGATAAATATTCGATATTCGTAGTTGCGTAGGTTTGAAAGCAGTTTTTTTTGTAATGCAAAAAACGACCAACATGATTAATTGCTTAAAATACAAGTCACTTTGACAAATAAATATGCTGGTCGCTTCCTGCATAACTGGTCAGTTTTAGTGCTGGTTTTACGAAAATAAATATACGCCTTAAAAACTGTTTATTTATTTGACATAACCTAGGTTTAAGAACAGTTTATCATTGGTTTTTGTTTCAAGCAACATATTAGTAAACATAAAGTCGGTTGAACTAGGACCTGTAAAAGAAACGCTTTATGAGATTTTCACATTTTCATTTAACTTTCTAATCGGTAAATACGCCAATTCCTCACTAACTTCACGCATAAACGGCACCTAAAAATAAAACAACAAATGTTATCGATAATTTGTTCACATCACTATGTTATTGTTTGCTTAAAGTATGATTTGATTTTTGAGAAAATACATTATTTTACGTATTTACCTGATATCTACTACAATCTGAGTAAAACAGCTAACAAATAAGATATATATATATAAAGTAAATTGGCACTGAAATACACCAAGTTTTACCTGATCGTCTCAAGCGAAAATATGCCAGAATCTTTTTTTCTGACACTCCCAATGCCACAAACTTCACACTTTCTTGTATATTTCCCTGGCATTATTCTTATAAAACACTGACACACTACTATAACATAATAATAATTTTGTAACAACAAACCAAACAACAAGAAAATTTTATTCCACCATAGATTTTTACAACTTGCGTCAAATTGAGGGTTGTATGACATTTGTTATTGCGTCTTAATCAAATAGACGTTATGAGACTTGTTACGCGAAGGAATCGGTTGTCGTTTTAATTTAGTAGAATTATTTTTATATTTCAATGTTGGCACTAAAGGCTTTCATAATTCAGTTTTGTATGGAGTGTCGCTGGACTGCCCCAGGGTGCGTATCCACTATTTAAAGCGCGGTGGAGCGGAGATTATGGGGAACCGACCAATCACTTGAGGTGCACCGCTTCACGTGATTGGTCTTTACCGCACGACTCCGCTCCGCTCCGTTTATAAATTATTGCTTTATGCGTTCTTACGGTTCACGCCTGGATATAGTCTTAATTATGTAATTATAATTATTCTTTTTGGAAAATCTCTGCAAAATCGGTCCCAAATAGCATGCAAGCTGCATAACCGCGTACCTATACGGCCCTCGTACAGCTAATTTAAGTTGTATAAGGGCTGTTTAGGCACTGATGCAGCCTGTGTGCTACTTGGGGTTCTTCAATTCAAAAACCCATGAATGGGAAATATTTTTAATAATAATTCATTCATTTTCTATTGAGTTACAAGTGTATTGGCTTATAACAGCGAATATTGCTAAACAACTAACAAATCCTAAATTACTGATAGTTTATTAAATAACTTACTTATATATTTGTATCATTGTAAATATATGCCCACGATATGAAAGTACGTATACTTACGTAGGTGGAAGAACGGGGCGCCGATTTCTTTAGCAACCTCGTATTCAAAGAGGTGTCCGCACGACACAGCGGACTGTACACTTGTGTCGCGTCCAACTCCGCCGCGAAAGTCAATTACACGGCCGAGCTGGTCGTCAAAGGTACCCCACTTGAGCACAAGCACCCATATGAGCACTGAGCACTTGAGCACCTGAGCATCCGAGCACAATGAGCACGATCACGCTTAACAAGCACAGAGTTCTGTTTGTAAAAGATTGGCGATGTTCACTTGTCATCTAGTTTTAAAACGAGCACCCCTGTTTGGTTTGTGTAAACTGAATCTTATGTTTGAATAAAATCTGAACCGCAGTGGAATATACGTAAGAAGTATTTTATAATAACAACGGAAATAAAAGAGTCAGTATGTACATGAACCACGCATTTTATTTATTAGTGTTTTACATCCGTTACCCCACAAAAAGCACTTTCCTCCATATTTAATGTGCACAATTTCATATGCCGTGTTATAAAGTTGTATTTTATGTTTGTTCCGCTCAGCATTGGATTACAGATGGCTAGAGGAGATGGTAATTTCACAAACGAAAATATGTTTAAGGATAACCTTCATAAGTTCAAAGCTCATAACTCTCATAAGCACAAAGAGATAAAAGAAAAGCTCATTGTACAATTTTAGTACAAAGTTGGTTTCATGTGGGATAACCTCTTACTTATGATATGACCAACGTTACTTATTATTTTGTAATTGCACCTAGAGTCCATAAGGTGTTTTTAATAGCTTTCGGGTTCATGCGTTTTTTTAGACATGAATTGAACTGTATCAGGGTTGTTTAGCCCTCACTACTAGTGAGTCGTACTTTGTGTGGACGTACAAACCGACTGAATGGAATATCACCGCGCCATATGAGTGATTGGGTGGGTTTGACGCACTAGGCGCATAACCTGCATCATGAATAGATTAAAGCGGTCAGTCAGACTTAGAGCGGGAAGAGAGGGGAAAAAAAGTCGGACTGAGCCAGAGAAAAAATTGCGAACTCTGGAGCGGTGGGTTTACATAATGTAATGCTGATGCCAGTTATTGTGTTATTCAATGCAGATTTGAACCTCTTTGATTTCACCCGAACCCGAGGGCTATTCTAATACGACTTGTGCACATATAGTGAGACATAAATATAAATACGAGGTTAACCGACAAAATTTTGTTCACTATAGGTAATATCTGTAGTATAAATACCGACTAAATATTTTTGTGCCATTGCACTGTGTTCCACAAAGTGTGGTTTTTGTTTAGCCAATGGTTGCGGTAGGTATTATGCGTATTGATGTTCGTTGTGTATCATAATTTTATTAATATTTGTACAGGGGATACTAGTAAATTACAGTTTCACATTGATAAAGTTAAATGCCATTCAGATTCTTTGCGCACATGAATACACCCACACGTGTTTAGAAACTCCTTACGAAGTTCGAATGAAGCGTAGCCAGTTCTGTTTGATTCGGCTTCGAACCACGATTGTGATATTTTATCACAATGCAACAAATAGGAAAAAAGATTGAAGGGCTTAATCAATAATCATATTATCGGTTAATAATAAAATCATAACCGCTAACATTTTATTTAAAACAGTTTGGTAATTTATATTTTAAAGCTGCAGGATAAGGTAAAGTTCCGGTAAATTTTATTTTTAACTGTGAATACAGGATGCTATAATTAATTAATGCTATCGGATACTGGTGACTAATATTATAAAATTAAGGGGTTCACTTTTTTTTTTTGTAGTGTGTGACAGACTAATACATTAATACTTCAATCACCGGGTTTTGCTTTTGTAACCATTTTGAATCTGACAAATACCTACGTACCGATATATTTTCTAAACTAAAGTTTCCCCAGTTTCCGATCTTTTAAGAAAAAGCAAGTTACCTATATGTCAAAATCTGTCCAAAAATTATGAAATGACTGTAATACTAACATGTTTATTTATGATGTATAAAATCTAACCAGTTGATTTATTTTCATGCTGCAGTATCTCCGAAATGGATGACAGAGCCAAAAGATGAGGCCATCTTGGCTGGTGAGCCAGTGGCGCTACATTGTCAAACCACGGGCTCACCCAGCCCTCAAGTCACCTGGATGAAGCAAAGAGGTACCATCAATTTTATAACTGAGCTGTGGTGGCTGCCATTCTTCTCTTTACGCGAGATCATCTAAGTTAAATTCATCTGTTGACGCATCTAATGAGAAACTACGTGGAATTTTCTAGTTACATAATACTAGAGAAATCAGTTTGAGTATGATGATCTGCAATAAACGATATCTGTACCTCTGTTTCCATATAATTATCCTAATGCTGGTATATATTTTTTTTGTTTAAAATTGATCTGAATGTGTAAGTGAAGTCAGATTATTATCAAATTTGAATGTCCTCTCGTATTTACTCCAGGTGCTGCATCGTCAGACTTCATCCCACTGGTGAACCTTGGTGGTCGGTTCCAGTTCTTCTCGAATGGGACCCTGTGGATTGAATCCGCGTTGCCCTATGACGAGGGGCAGTACATGTGTAAAGCTGAGAACGGAGTCGGTTCACCTCTGTCCAAAACCATCAAGGTTGATGTTAACGGTGAGATATCTAATGAGCATATCCTAGGGTTTTCAATGCACGAATGATTTGACACTACGCCGACAGTAGGTGTCAAATTGGCGGGGTATGCTAATGAGCTGAGAAAGAATACAGGTTTTTGTATATCAATCCTATACTCAGATACCAGTGCGCATTTCTTCTGCCTTCATCGATGAGCGCAACCATGGTTTTCCTCCCATACCATCGAGATATTTTCAGAAGTGCTGCACGTTTTTGAACTGCGTGTAGGTCATTATTGCTATGGAGATAAGAGGCGAATGATATTATATTTATCTCTGGTTGTATTTTCTGCAGAACCAGCACGGTTTGAGCTGACATCAACCAACATGACGGCGCGGCGTGACTCTCCAGCCACGCTTCTTTGCGACGTACGAGGTGATAACCCCATCCGCGTGCAGTGGTCGCACAACATGAATCATCTAGATCTTAATACTTATAGGTGAGCACTAAACCCCTAACCATCACCCAGACCTAGCGTCTAAAATTGACACATGGTAAAAAAATGCTCAAATCACGATAATGTCTACATGCATTTAAAAAAAAAAAAAAAAAAAACATTTTTAAATCGGTCCAATCGTCTCACAGTAATAAGGCACAAACAGAAGACATCCTCTTTTTGAAAGTCGCATAAACTCATAGAATCCTAACAATATCGTTGGTTTTTCAGGCTAAGTGTCTCCGAAGCAAAGACTGATAGTGGTTTAAGGTCCCAATTATATATCAGCAGAGCCGACAGACAGGACTCTGGGGTGTACAAGTGCCAAGCCGTCAACGCCTACGGTCACAGCGACCATTATATTTATCTATCCGTCCAAGGTGAGAAACTATTTCAGAACACGTTCCTCCTGTGTATCTCCGTTAGTCCACATTCTTCTTCCCGAATAGCGGCGTATCCTGTAGGTAATATCTACTTTAAACAATTTATTTGAGATATATATGCAATTATCAATTGATGACAAATTTTCACTGTAGCAATACAGCTTCAGGACTAATTACTTACCTATTTCTTCTGTAAGCATTTACCAACACATCTTGTTTTTCTCAGTAAAATAACTGCCACAATCATTATACAAATTAATAATTTCCTTCAATTTTCAGAGAAACCCGACATGCCCCATTCTCTATCCGTGACGGAGATCTTAAGCCGTGCGGTGCGGCTGTCCTGGAGTCAGGGTTTCGATGGCAACTCTCCTTTGATGGGCTACACCATCCAGCACTGCACGTTGAGCGCCGTTGGCGCAGTGCGCGTGGATCAGTGGCACGCTGCGGTCACCGTCAACGTGTCCGTCCACGGGGCGACGCAACAGCCACATGTTGCGTGAGTATCGGATGTAGTTGTCACAAGAGTAGACACAACTTAATATGATTATGATGCCGATCAAAATAAATTTTTGCCTTCAGGTCTTAGCCATTAGATAGATCTTCTTCTTTGTATTCAGATACTCTTTTGCAGAGGGATCGCGGTTATGGACTATTTGGTTAATTTAACCCTAGCCGCCTGCTTTCGCGATTTATATGGATCGTATTTAGACAATACTAGTTTTATACTTGTAGTAATTAAATGTTTTGCCTTTGTTTGGTTTTAGGCTGACTAAGAAAGGCGATATCCACTACGAAGCCCTACTCAGTGGGTTGAAGCCGCATACGGCCTACATGATCCGGTTAGCAGCCGTCAACCAAATCGACCGAAGTGCTTTCACCGAACCTGTTGTAGTCAAGACGCAAGAAGAAGGTATATATTATTACAATTCGTGCCACGTTAGTTTGCGTCCCGAACTACCGCTTCGCTTTTCAAACTCCCTTGACATCACAAAACAATGACTGCGATGCTACTAACTGTTCTTCAAAGATGCAAACTTATGTCGCGTGAATGATAAAGGATCGAGCCTTGTTATTTGAATGAATCAACTATATTTTTAACCATCATCTAAAGCAACTTGCAGAACTTTAAATACACTACTTATATTCACAGCTCCCTCGGAGCCCCCAACAAACGTACACGTTACGCCGGGTGGGCCGGGAGAACTTCACGCTGCTTGGCGACCACCTCCACGAGAGGCGTGGCATGGAGAGCTACTGGGCTACACGGTATCCTGCACAGAGATCAGTCCGGGGGGAGCGCCCGTAAGAAACTCTACTAGGTATGGGCATTCGCTAATGATTAAAGCCATCATCACTTTCTGGTCGCTAGCAATAGCCATATTGGAAACTTCAGTCAATATATTAACTTTTAGATTCACTTTGAGCAATTTACCTATAATTTTTTTTTTTTTTCTAAATCTCGCATTTACATCTCAATCGATACTTGAACTAATTGGGAAATTTGGTTTTTATTTCGATCTCCACTGTAAACTCGATGCTATTTTTTCAGAACGCTGACAGTAAACGGCTGGTCAGCAACAGAGCTGAGTTTGTCAGCGCTGAGGAAGTTCACCCGGTACGAGGTGCGCGTGCGCGCTTTCAACGGAGTGGCCGCTGGGCCGCCGTCCGCACCGGTTACTGCGACCACTTTGGAAGGAGGTGAGAGCAATTCTTTGAAAGTAAAATAACATAGAAAGGAACAAAAATTTATAATCTTCTTCAACATGAAGCTTTAAGAAAAGGTAGATCAATAACTATACGAAACAAATTAAATAAAAATAGAGAAATCAAAAAAGTGCCTATTGTTAGACTAACATCAATGATTCAACGTGATAATTCGTAATATAATAGGAACTTCTTTTAGTTTTGATCATGTTTTTGTTTCTTTCCAGTACCCGAATCACACCCGACTCGAGTGACATGCTCTCCTCTTTCATCGTCAAGCATGAAGGTGCTCTGGAGCGCGCCACCCCCTGGACAGCACGGTGGACTCATCCAAGGGTACAAAGTCATCTACTCGCCGCTCTCAAGTGACCACGGCAAGTATATAATACAATGCGAATATTTTGCTGGTATGGGTTTTGAAATTTTACTTGACACACACGCATTTGGATTGACGCACACTGATTCAAAGACCTATTCCGTCTTTATGTTATGATATCTGGCTGGGGGTAGAAATTGCCGTTGCGGATAAATGTAAGTACATATCAAATACTCAATGTCTTGACCTATTTCATCATTAGATCAACCAAGTCAAGAGATCAAGAGAAGGTACTTCAACGCCGAAGTGACTTATGAACACTTAAGTTATGATCTAACCTCAGTATAGGCGTCTTCTATGGTACATTTTCTTGTCCTGTATGTATGTAGCTTTGATAAATACACTACACTTGTATAAAATAACTATAAAACGCGTATTTACGGATTACCTTCTTCTCCATTTCAGCGGACGTGGGTGAAATCAAACGCGTCACAACAACTGACACGTACTTGCACACGCTGCAGAAGTACACTAATTACTCTGTGCAAGTTCTGGCGTTCACCAACGCGGGCGACGGAAAGAGGAGTCCACCAGTCTACTGCATGACTGAGGAAGATGGTATGCCTAGATTTTTCTTTAAATGGTTAGCCAAATTGATTTTCTATAAATGTTTATGTAAGGTTCGATTATGTTATAAGGATAGATTATCTCCAGCTCAGAGCCAACAAAATGAATCCATTTATACGTTTGAGAATAAGCATCAGGAAAATCGCGAAAGAGCAAATGACAATACTTTGTTACAGTATTTCGATACGAGAGGTTGATCCTTTTTAATTTATCTTTTACAGTACCTTCAGCCCCTCAGAAAATCAAAGCACTAGCATACTCCAGTGACTCTGTGCTTGTGAGCTGGCTTCCTCCGCTACACCCTAATGGCATCATTTCGCATTACACCGTTTACTGCAGGGAAGCGGGACGGTAAGATATGATAGCTATAATCTACTGCAGCCTTACTTTTTCTTGTTCGAAACAATAGTTTGTAAATCAAACACTTTTACTCTTCAAGTAATTTCAAATACAATTTTTTTTGTTAAAATAAGATTATAGTGCAAAGATTGACAACGGCATTTCGGCTGACGTTTAACTGAACTTCCTACATTTTCTAAGCGATATCTTATTCATGCGTACTATCTTACCTTTTTCATATTAGTTTGATTGGTTGGTTGGTTCTGCGTATTAGTTTGGTGGAAAAATCGTTAAAGAGAACATTCTGTTTCAGGTTAGGCAGGCACCAGACTTACACGGTAACTGTGGACAAGGTGAAGTCTGAACTTGAGTTGATGTTTCCTGTGCGTAACTTGCAGGAGAATCAGCTGTACGAGTTTTGGGTCTCCGCCACCACGGGCTCAGGGGAGGGAGAGTCGACGCTCGTGGTGGGACAGGGCCCTAATGCGAGAAGTAAGCGTTTCTACATATATCATTGCTGCATTGGCTCTCTCATCTTAATCACTCACTTGCTGTTGACGATCGTGATTCTTGAGCATAGTGGCACCGTGGTGCAATCCATTATTATCTAAAGCCCTGACGAGGCATTAGCTTTGTCCCCTGACTTTATCAATTGTTTTCTCTTTTCACTAAAAGACTTAATAGACTTAACCGCTCAATTGCTTTTGATAATTACGGCTACCTGTCAATACTAAGAGCGTTTTAAAATGGCATTTTATAATACATATAAATAGAGTTCAACTCAAATTCGGAGCAAGTGAGAAGTGAGTGACCTTTTTCGTTGAAGTTCCACTACCAACGATTTGAAGGTTCGGCCTGTCGCTGTTGCGACACTTGCGACTTAACTTTTTTTTAAATCCTGTTTTTTTTACATTTCAGTTCCAGCACGCATAGCCTCGTTCGGGGGGCTAGTGGTACGCGGTGCGGGGCACGCGGCGCTATTGGCGTGTACCTGTGTGGGACTGCCTGCACCGCGTTCGCGTTGGACGCATGCACGAGCCCCCGTCACGCACCACGCCTTCTATCAAGTCACGCCAAGAGGTCATCTGCACATCAGAGGTGAGGAAAACAGTCCAGCGTGTTCGAAGAGTAGCGGTTCAGGTCCACGTGGCCACCAGAGTAACAGTTCCAGGATGTAGAGGCTTGTCTGTGGGACTGTGTTGCGTGGCACCTGACACGCACCATTCTATCTACCAATGCCGTACGCACGCCGTATCATGCTGCACGGTTGTTCTTTCTTTCTTTCTTCTGTTACATAAATTATCGATGGTAAATAAAGTGTACAATCAATTAATAGTTATTATAAACTAAAATTACAGTCTACCAGATGTGTAAAGATGATGTAATTTTTTCGAACAAATTCAGTAGCTCGTTTCCTGTTACTTTTTTACAGAAGTAAATGAGCAGTCATCTGGAAACTTCACATGCACAGCAAGCAACACATTAGGCGAGGATGCCATCACGTATAGTGTAGTGGCTGTCCTGCCGCCTGGGGCACCCGCCCTGACGTTGCAATACACTACGGCATCCAGTGTACGGCTCCATTGGCTGTCACCGACTGATGGTGGCTCACCTTTATTAGGTAACCTCTTTTAAACATGACGGTCCAATGTTGTTTCACAGTCAATTAAATATCCTTGATCAGTCTAACCTCAGTCTCGCTCTAGCTTAGGCTTTCTTGCTATATAGATCACTGAGGTATTGTGTAGCGTAAAAAGACTAATTAAAAATGTAAAAACGAAACTGACCCTTCATTTCTTCACAGGTTACATCCTCCAGTACAAACAGGCGGACGACGCTGATTGGCATACAGTTGAATTATCTCCAGAAGTAACATCATACACTATGGACATGCTCAAATGTGGCTCCACTTACAATGCAAGGATACAAGCGCGGAATAAGATCTCAATAGGACCACCTTGTGAAGTGCTCACAGCCACAACTAGAGGAGGAAGTAAGTAATTGATAAGAAATCAGTGACGGTTGCAGTAAAAGTCAATTAAGTTAACGTGAACAAGTAGGTAAGGCAAGATAGAATCTAATTAATGCACACATTTGATTTAGTCTTTTAAAATTACTTTGAATTACAGGGCCTAAGCCACCGAAACCAGAGGACCATGTATATATGAACTCAACAGCGATTAAGATCAATTTCTACGCATGGCGTGACGGCGGCTGCCCCATATTGGGATTCCGTGTGTCATACCGGAGAGCAGGGACTGAGCATTGGATTAAGGTAACAAACTGTAAAATATGACAGCCATTGAATACAAAATGAAATAAAAACAATGTCGTATAAAACACCATTCTGTGTCTCTTTGTCATCTTTGTCTTTCTTCACAAATTATACTTTTCTATTAATCACAGTTCAAACTATGATCATAGTTTTTATGCATTTCAGATCTCATTATTTTTCTTTTATCAGGTGGGAGATAGCTTGAGCTCAGCCAGCCACGTCTTAGGTGACCTATCCCCAGCGACGTGGTATGAGCTCGCTATAGAAGCAATGAACGATGCTGGTGCCGAGCGAGTCACACTTCTAGCGGACACGCACACGTTAGCTGGAGGTATGCACTACGTGTAACACTCCTACTCCAAACTGTTAAACTCCATTCATCCTTTGAGAATAGCAGTCTCTATCTCATGGTAATAACGAGATTAATTAAGTAAGTTTAGGATAAACACAATAAGAGTTAACTTTGGCTCGTATAAATCCTTTTATTTTGACTTCACAATATTCGTTCTGCAACCTTCTCCGGCTTTCCCTTCACTATAGCAACAACGATTTAACTTCCAGGTCGGATACCTCCCACAAAGCCAATGTCCCCCCTATCGGGAGGAGATCGACGGACATCTCTGCGCACAGTGGTGCTGTCCTGCATTGCAAGCGCAGTTGTCATCGTTGTCACTGTTGCTGCCATTGTGTGCGTCGTACAGGGCAAGCGCAAGTGAGTTTGAATTAGTAGATACTACTCAAAGAAAGTCCTCGAAGATGAACTATCTTCGTCGGACTGAACTGAATGGACAGAGATAAATAACATTCATTTCACGACTAGGAATATCTAGCTCAATTTTGTTGCACGGCCAGTCTCTCTGTCCCTTTTAAAAACAAATAAAAAATTGATTGTTAAATTGGTGCATCTTTCGCTAATGGTGCATTATTGCGTGGGAATAAAATTGTGTAGAAAATGTGACACAACCAACTCATCACAAACAAAGCGAAGTGATAAATCCTTGTCTTAAGTGCTTATATACTATTGCTACGCAAAGGACGACACTGGCAAAGCTGCAATACAAAAAGTTAAAAGTAGATTATTAAGTGAGCCTTCTTACCCACAATACTTTCAGATTCTTCTGTATATCCAGCGACCACTACATGCGGGACGACCGTAAACTAAGTGAGAGCAACGAAGCGGAGCGAGAGAAGCTAAGAGAGGGGCAGAAGCTGTACTCCTCTTCATCTATTAATGGGAATGAGAAATCGAACGATGATTCCTCTGGTAAGTAATGCTTTTAAAGGGAAGCTATTTTTTCTAGAACCAACCTGTTCATTCGATGATCAGCTCCACTATGGGCGTAGAGTCAAAGAAGTGGACACGCGAACCTTTCTCGCAGTTGTCACAATAAAAGGGTTTAAAGATGTACGCATATTAGTTTCCTCTACCGTACCATGAACACCGCCACTAACTTATTTCTAGCTATTCCTTTTATTTCAACCCACATTACCGTTTTCCAGCAGAGCTGTACGAGATAAGTCCATACGCAACATTTGGGGTCTCGGCGGCACACTCTCTCCAATTTCGCACGCTGGCCCGACGCGACGACGACGCCGCGCCTCCGCACCGCCGAAGACATCGGACCTGCGAACATTATCGATACGGTAAGATGGGACTCCTTTCTTGTGCCATTGAGGCAGAGTACTAACTGGCGTGTTCCCACCAAATGACGCATGCAGGAGCTTTACAGGCATTCTGATGCGAGTGTTGCGTCATATCAAGACCTAACAATGGATGAGCTAGGACCTGAACGGTACCAAGAAAAACTGAAGTATGCTCCTGTTGACCATGATATTTTTCCACAAACTAACACGATTATTAGAAAAGAAATAATAAAGTATGCAGATGTCGTCATCTGTATCTTGCCTAGGGATAATACTTTGGTGAATTCAATTGTTTATTACTATGTGTAGCCCAATCTTGATCTTTACTTGTAACTAGTATCAATAATAAAGACCATCTGTGCTCTACTATTAGTCAAGAGGTGGTTGACCGAGAAATATTTCAATAGATTAAGGTAGATTAGTGGCATAGCATCAAACAAAAACTCAAGGCAAGCTGGGGTTGATTTTGCTTACTTTTAGTTTTGAAACTATAGAAAATCGTCCTGAAGTGGGAAATTCAGTGGGAATTGGCTTTAAGTATGCAACGCCACTGGTATAGATTTAGATTGGGCTAAGATCCTGCAGCGCCCAATCCTGTGCGCTGCTTCTCCCCCAAAAATTCGAACACAAAATTATCCCCACAACCCAATTGGCTGGTAGTCCCCTTTTTACACCCTCAATCGAGGGGAATCAGACCGGCCTTCTGCGCAGATGAATCGAGCATGTCTAAATGCTCGACAGTGGAAGCGCGGCATCGGATGCGCGCGGCGTGCGCGAGCGCGGGAGGGGCCGGGTGGCGTGACACGCACACGGACTCTGATGACAATAGTGACAGCGCTGCCAATACTACCACTAAAGGTAAGGCTTTGTTTATTAGACACAATGAGTACAAGGACGAGATAGCAAAATTTCCCTAGAGCAAGCCGGCCCATAGCACTGTCTCGCTCCTCGCTCATCTACCTACTTACCTGTACTATGTTGTGGTTGTAACCAACGCAAAGACGACAGATTACTACTATCTCCATGGACTAACCGTGCAAAGCATCAAATTACTGTTTCTATTTTATTGGGCAATAAAGTCTAACATTTAATATATGTATGAGTATTATTTTATTTTGAATGAGTATTCGTTTGTTTTAATTGTTATATGAGCATATGAGCTTTAATGGCCTAAAATAAATGAGTTTTATTTTTATATTATTTATTTATTAAGTGTACCTGCGTAACACGATCACAAAGCATACGAAAAGAAAAGGTCTAATATTTGTCCACACATTATTTTCCCATAAAGGTTCAGGTGGCTCCCCGGGCAGCGTGTACGGCAGTGGACGGCGCAGCGCCGCGCGCACTACCAGCAGGTAGACTCAGGTACCTCCCTGCCCCCCCACACCGCACCCCGCCACGACGCGCCGAATGTACCTTACACTGTACCTTATAGCGCTCTTCAACCGGTATTATTCACTTGTAATGTACAGGATAGCGAGTAAATATTTTGCTATTTTTAAATATTACTAGCAACTATTAATAGTATTTGTGTTAAATTACAGAGGACTCACAAGTTTACAGATCTCAGTAGTACAGTTGTAAACTTAAAAAGTAAAATGGTTCTGAGATGACAGCAGTCATACCTACAATGTTACAGTGATAAGTAGGCATCAGAGTCATCAGACCATGGAGCCGATATTTACATTAAATGCATGTAATATAAAACTTATCTGCAATATAATGATTCACTAGTCAATGTTAAAGTGAAGATCAACATGTTGAAGATTAATTCGATATAAATAATATTTAAACATTACATATTGTGAATAATCCTAGTAAAAGAGCGCCCTTATTGCGACTGCTATAGACAGAAAATAGCACATTATTCAAATATTTTTATTTTAAATATTAATTGAATACTAGCAGTCGCATTTAAAAATGTTGTTTAAGCTTCTTGTTTGGCTTCCAACATTGAAAATGTATGTAATCAACGAAATAGAAAAAGATAATCTTATTAAAACTTTCGTGAGACATATATTATTATAATTATTGTATTAGGCGGTTTACACTCGCTTGAAATTGACGAAGTTACCGCGCCTTACCGGTAGCAGTCCCTGATTTATTTATTTTTATTTATTTAGGTATTTATTTCAAAAAGCAGTGGTTACAAACAAAACAAGGTTGAGGCTTCCCAGTAGGTATATACCTGTGTCGGGATAAAATGTGATGAAGAGATCCATACGAATTCGGAACATGTTGGGCCGTTACTGACAATATCACGTGAGTGTGAACCGCTTAATACAATAATTAGAAAAATATACTAACCTAGATATAAACATAAGATAAGAAAACGGAAGCTTAACGAATAAACACTAGAAGCACTATGTAGTAATTAGGTAGCTGAACCCTGTAGCTACAATAAGTAAGTAACACAGTTTGTAGTTAATATTGAGCACACAACAGGCATCGAAGTTTAAAAGGAAAGGTGGATATTAGATGAATTTAAAATATAATGGAATATTTTAACGGCCATAGAAAGCGTAAAAAATATATAGCCCGTTACGGATGGATCAATACATGGGTGGATCAACTTTTTTCTTGTTGTGATTCTCTCCCGTGGCCCAGGGGACAACTGACAACTTTTCATAATTCTAACAGGCGGAAATTAATATGGTTATCGGGAGAGCTTTGCGTCGTGTACAGTTTACACCCTAAAAAATATTTTAATTTATTTTACTATATGGAAAGAAAAATAAAAAAAAACATAAAATAACCGAAATCTACGACAACTATGCTTAGATAAAGTTGTAGTCTTCGATATATCTGTCAAGCTATGGTCAAGCTCAACATCATTATTTTATTTTTCTTAGACACCAGACAAAAGCAACCTTTTCATTGTGTCATAGTTTTGGAGTAGGTAACTACAATGAGCAAATTTTAATAAATTAATAATAAAATAATTAGTAATCTTTGGAAAAATATAAAAACAGTGATTAGGTACGTCCTTTCTAAGCGGAAAACAGAAAAGTAATAAAATGTCTTAAAAATATGAAATCTTGTCAACTAGTGATTAAACTTCTTAGAAATGTTTATAATATTATTATTGGTATTGTCAGGAGATACTCTACTTAAGGATGGGCTTTATGACTTATGCAATTACAATTACAAGTACAAGTTTTTGAGTATATGTGTATAACCGCCAAAATCGTAATTTTAATCGAAAGTTTAAAGAGTGGCCTAGGGGACATCTCCATGGCAACAAGCATCAGAAAAAAGTTAATTGAACCACATCGACATACAATTTTATGCTCTGTGTGTCTATAGTTTAGTAGCCATCTTTTGGCTATCATATTAAATACTGTATCTAAGGAGTGAAATACATTAAATATTTACTAAATGTTCTCCTCAAATTAATTATTATTCTTATAATATTAGAATTATTATTATTTTTAATATCATTTTCGGAACAATTGAAAGAGTTCCAATTAAAATTTTGACATTCCTGGAATTCCTTCGAACTTCGCTGTTGCTGTGCTAACCTAAATGTAATGACTAATGAAATAATAATTAACACGATCGGTATTTGTACAATAAAGAACGTATTTTATTGATCTTTATCCTATTAAAATGCTTCAAGCTTGCTTTAAAATTCATAATAGTTATAATAACATTCCCAATTCACTCAGCTTTAAGCACCAAGGTAGTGAGCAGTTTTATAATGGTAGAAAATTTCAACTGAATTGAAATCAATATTCATATTCGAACAATAGAAAATGTCTAATACAAAATTATTCATTAAATTTTAAATTAGCTTATTAAATAATAAAAGTTTGTATTATCAATCTAGTATACAGTCTATTTCATATGCATGTCACATCTATCGTCTTAGTACATTAAACCGGGGCTCTACACTCACGAAGTTGACAGAGTCCCGTTTACCGAAATATCACATACCTACACACTATCATATTAGCCCAAACGGTCAACTTCGAGAGTGAGGCAACTGGCATTATATTAACCTAAAAAATATATTTAGATGTGCTTAATGACAGATTATATATCACGCACATAAAGCTATGTGAAACAGACTATAATATACGAATCTACATAGATATCAAGGCATTATGCCCACATTGACCCCAAATGTATAGAGGTTTATGTACAGAATTCACGACGATTGTCCACAGCGGGGGACCGAACGGGAGCGACGGGCACTCCGTCTACGCCCCCGTGCCTGCCGATATATCTTCACTTATTGACAAGTAAGTATTACTTACCTATTCCTGGCGTCATCAGGTTGATTGTTTCAAAACTGGAAGTAATTTCATTATTTTTATGGAAACTCTCAAACGGTTGACGCATTGGTAGTGCTGCCTACTGAACCGGCAGTTCTGGGTTCGAATCCTGGCAAGTGCAATATTTCTATGGTGAACTCGAATATTTGTGCCTTGGTCATGCATTTCCTATCTATTTAAGTATACATCTATCTATATATGTTTGGAAATCGCCATCTAGACCCATAACACAATCTTTCTTGAGCTTAATTTGGGACTAATTCGAATTGGTCACCTAGCCACCCTCATCCTAACGGTTTTCGCAGACCAGATCAGATCGTTGGACCACCTTGCTGGAAGTTATCCCACGCTACGCGTCTGGTACCCAAATATTTTGTCATTGTACTCGGCTTAGCCATTGCAAAAAAAATACCACTCGTATTTACCGGTACTGTGCCAATTAATAAGTATTTGTTTTTCACAGATATCAACAAAGAAAAGAACAAGAACGTCGGGAATGCACGATCCACGTGTAACATTAAATTTGACCAATGACTGTTTACAGTCAAACGATTTGGACTCTCTTAGCTAAATTACTTTTAAGTTTTATATCGCATTTAATTATATCTGTGCTGTGTTCAGATTCCAATGAAACAAAAGCTTAATGATAGTACCTATTCTACATATTTAGCATTTTCTTGGAGCTGCTTTATGAGTGAGAACTTCGAATTTTCACGGCCCCATTATGGATGAGACTTGGCGAGATTACTCGTATAATTGTAAAATAAGTCCTGTAGAAGGCTGGTGGTGCCAGGGCTGATGTTTAACAAATAACCTTAACTATAATTTGATCACAAAAATCAGTGTTTGCTGCGATCAAAAGCAGCTCCTATAAATGCTCTCAGTGACTCGAAAACTGCCAAAATAATGCTTCTGAAAACAAAAACGCCTCAGTGTAGGCACTATGTTAGTTGTTGTCTTACTCGCTACAAAACATTGTAACTATCCAAGCAGCACACAAGCAGGATAAGCCCTTATACAACTAATTTAAGCTGAATAAAGGCTGTATAAGCGCTTATTGTAATCTCCGTGCTGCTTGGGTATTCAGTCAACTGTGGTCCGTCCAACGTTCAGATGCCGTTCTTGAAAATACTAAAGTATTGCAATCGTCCTACAAACGCTACTGGGGTAAAAACTTGCAAATGTGGTGGTACAGTCCGCAAAAAAGTGGTCAACTATTTTTGGAATCTAAATATTTTTGAAATAGTCCAAAAGTGGTAGACCATTAATGTGGATGACTGTACATACAATTCGTAAAGCATGCTCGGTAATTGATATGCGTGTTCTTTTTTATTACCAACATTCTTGCATTTATTGACTCCAAATTTATCTATGAATATATTATTACCAGTGAACATCCTATAAGTTTAGATTTTGAACATACTATCCAAGTAGCAAAGAAGCTGCATAAGAGCCTATGCAGCCATTATAACTCTAATTTAAGCTGTATAAAGGCTGTATAAACCCTTAAATATGCAGCTTTTCTGCTACTTGGGTACCCAACTATTTTCTAATTATGAGACCACTACGAAATAAATTACAATCTAAATACTAAATTGATAAACATTTATCTATCAGAATCGTTAGTATCACATGTTATTTATGCCTGCATTTGTAAAATGTTATGAATTTTCAAACGCACTGTAAATTATTACTAAAAGTAAAACGCCAAGAGCTACATTTTGGTAGTTAATACATCTGTATAATAAAAAACTAATAACTGCAGAATGTAGCGTTTATATAAATATATACTTAATTCTAACCATACCGTGGTATAATTAAACTTATTATACCGAGTCATCGTGATGTTTTTATTTACCTTCATTGCCTGACTTTTCTACACGGTTTCACGTGCCGTGTTCTCAGACGTACTGGTGAAACAGCGAGTTGATCAGGCAATGAAGAGCAGGAAGATAAAAAACAGCGATGGACACGGTACAATAATTTTTAATTATGTATACCTACAAAACCCCGAGAGTATAGTGTCATGCTGTGCTAGTTTCTAAAAAGGGCTTAACCAAATGTGATGCGATCTCGCCACAGCGATACCCCGTAACTGTTAACGTTAATTGTTACAGTATTTATTTGATACCGTGTTTAAAACTAACGCTGTTATTCTATGATAGTTTGGCTGCTCTTATGCTTCGTTTACAATAGCTGGAGAATTTTCTTAGCTCTCTATGTATATATAAAAAAGAAAAAAGGATCCGTAACAAAAAGGAATAGATACTAGTACAATGAAATAAAAAACCCACCTCGTGTTATAGAATGAGTTGAAAATAATCCAATGAATAAGATCAAAAAGTCTCAAATTTTGACACAGTTGTACTTGTTTCGTTCGTTTGGAAAATTATTCAGCCATTATAGTCTATTTCACATAGCTTTGTGCGTATCTTCTCAGTAGATTTTAATCGGATTTCTGTTATAAAATGTACTGCAGATGACAGATGTCACACACGCCACGCTAAATGAGATATACTATAGTTAGCAACGTAAGCTATGAGAGCAGCGATTAGATTTTTAATAGTCATTAAGATTGTACAGTTAGAAGTAATGTTCAATTCGTTTGCCGTTGGGTAACAGACACAATCAATTGTATGTCATAAACTTCAGAATAAGAGCAAGGAAATCAATATCTGATCAGATCAGTTCAACTAGAAATCTCAGCTGCCCTGGGCCAGGATGGAGACTAACCCACTTTCCATCTCGCCCATGATAGCCCTGTACCAACCAGTGGGATAACGGGTATGCCGTGTAAAGGAAGCAACAAGTTTTTTTTTTAATATCTATGAATACAGTTTTTTGTCACTAAAAATAGGGACAGATCTTTGTTAGGTTAAGTTCAGATTTTAGCATTCTGACAGATCTAAATGGACCATTTTGTATAGGCTGATAATGATGACTGATTATTAGATTGCAATGATCATTAACAAAATATCAGTCTATCAGTCCATAAAAAAAAACACCGTAGAAAACACGTAAATTACAAGTAAACCCCGTACTTTACCATCTAAATGATGACAAAGGGTGGATAATCCATAATTAAGGTAACACTAATTATAGGTAGTTTATTGTCTAATGGGGTAAGACCAACAGTTTATTCTAGTAATTCGACTGTGGCAGTTTTCCCTCGGTGATAGTTTCGGCACCTTACCTTCATCTTATATCTACTATAAGATTAATTGTTCTGAATTTCAGTGTGATTGTGTCTGTTACTTTAAAAGATCCGCGTCATCTAATGGCGCGTATAGTGACTTGTGAAATATTTGGCCTCTTTGAAGTCGTCAGACGTTTTGTTGATTGTAAATGGTAGTTTTTTACAAAATTATTTAAGGTTATAAAGAAAAAGTTCTAGACGATATAGGTAGTTTCAAATTGATTCTCATATTTATCCAAAATTATATTGATCTACTCACACAATTATGTACTGCTACTATGAATATAAAGTGACCATATTCGAACAAATCGGTTACGCAGACGCTAGCGAGTGCGGTCACTCTATAGGTACTCATAGCGGTATTGCAGTCGGTAAAGTTAATTACCATAGACGAAAAGAAAATATTTTTTATCTGATGATAAGTATATAAAATACAACCTATCGTGTATCGGTGTTAGAGTCATAGCGACTCAGTATACAACATTATAATGAAACAGAAAAATCACGATCATCAAGAATCAATTTAAAACTAAGCTTATTATAACGCTTAATTTATAGCCGGGTATGAAAACCTGTGCCTTTGTAACAGGAAAAACGAAGGAGACAAGTGATAACAAAGAAAGAGACGACTCGGCATAAATTTGGCATGATAATTTTCTTTTAAAATGTTTCATGTGCATTTGTTATTTGAATTGATTAATAAGTTAATAACGATTATTATGATGAGGGCGTCTTTCAGAGTTAGTGGAGAAATAAATGCACGTGAAATATTTAATTAATCAAATATAACTTAATTATAAATTAATTGTAACGATAAATTAATGTAAACGGCTGTTCCAAACTGCAAAAGATACATATCATTATAATAGACTGCCAATATTTAAGTGATTCGTAATTCTTTTACTTATTGTTGATTAATATAGTCGAATAGCTATTAATTATACACTATTGTATAAAAATCTTTCTATAATTATACATGTTGTGTAATATTAAAATTAAAAATATAATTAGTACGATGAAAGGAAATAAAGATGTGTGTTGTGGTAATTTGTTGTCTTTTTCATTGGTTTTCAAAGTTCAACAATCATACGGAGCCCTAAAGTCGCTCCATACAAATGGCCACCTAAATGTGACGGCATTATAATGTTATGGGTACCAACATTTGTATGGAGACAATAAGTAATTAAAGTTACACCGATACCAAAACTCCATGGAACGACTCGTCGTGCAAGAACGAGTGGAAGGCAACGAACCACCACAGTCCAATGTTCTCGTAACGCTAAAGACCGTGCCAAGTGGAGGCGTATTGTGAGAGCTGCATTATCTACAATAGATACGTCTTATCATCAGGGATCATAAAATGCGAGCAAAATCGATTGAAAAAGTTTGTCAAAAATTTCATTTTAGTGACAAGCTTTTATAGCCGACTGTACTTTTCTTTGGATATCCATCAAGTGCTCACTGAGACGATTCTAAAGAGCCCAAACTCGGTAGGATTGCTTTTTCTATTATAGAGTTCCTATGGCCACCTTCCGGTTCCATCATCAGATCAGCCCCATGGTACCATATTATTGTATTGTCATCAAAGTTATGTAAGTATTTGGTAAGTATGCAGAATTTCAGCTCAATCGGTTGACGATATCTGCTTCAAAATAAAGTTGCAAGATTCCACCCGAACAAACATACTTACATACATACAATGCAAGTTAAATAAAAGCTTGTAACAACCCTACATTGACGGCCCTACCAGCACTTCAATGACTTTTGCTTGCATTTTACTAACGCAGCTCATACAACTACGGCCACTCTGTCAAGAGAGAACGGCTTAGGGAAGGAGTCCCGCCCGTAAAGACCATGTGCATGGTAACCGCAGGATACTAAAATTACTACATCGTTAACAGTCGTTAGTGGATCCTCAGAAAGAGAATCTCAGGAAGTTGGGTAAACGCGATCACTATTTATTTAACTCTTTGAAAAGGCCAATATCTATGAAACACGCTTCTCGAAAGAAATAATATATTGAAAACGCCGGTTGTATATTACTGACTTCTGCACTGAACATATAAGTACCTACCTACAATTTCATATGGTGTCATAATTTCAAGAACAATCTCGACTATGAGATTCATGAAGTTTATTATTCTATACGAGCACTAATTATATTATAACGCTATCTGTTATCCATGACCAATTTTAGCAAGTACAGTACCTACCTACAGACAGGGATATATTTTCTAGATATCCAGAACCCTAAAATGGTTACTTCATATATTTGCTTACGCTTAACCGCCTACGATAAGGAAAAAAGAACGCAAATGAAATTGCTTTACCTACCTTCTTAATAATCTAGAACCAACTTAATAGTAAATGAAATGGCAAAAAGTGAAATTAATAAAATTATTCTATGGAATAAAAATATCTACTAATTACTTACTTTTCAGATGTAGAATTCGCCGCTCTAAAAGGAAACACCAAAAACGATTTAGGGTCTGAATCTTAACTTACAACATCAAGTAAGTACCTACATGTAGGTACACATACAAAGGAGATATAAATACTTACCCGCCCGTATCGCAGTTTACATTTTGGCTCCTTCTTCTCAACTTCTTCTTATAAAGCCAACATACCTATATACAATCCGTGATTTTTGAATACATAGTAGTACCTACAAACAAATCGAATCACTACTCAAGTACTTACTCAATATTACACGATTTTTATATGTGTTATGCTTCGTATTTCATCTTGCTGTTCCGGTTGCCATCCCTAGAATTGTGTAAAACACGGATTCAATTTGATTGCCGGAAACTAATTTTTACAAAATGGCTTCAAAAATAAGCGGGAGAAGTGCCGCCTTTTTTCGCTCCCATTGACAGTGACATTGACAATAACTGTCAAAAACAACTTCAAAGCTTTGTCGACTATTTTTATTTTGCAGCTGTTTCACATGTGGCTTAAATAATACTATGGTCGAGAGAGGCGTTTTTTCAATGAATTTAAAGGTTCTAGAGTATCGCAATTGAAACTGATTCTATTTTATTTTTATGAATAATACAAAATATTCGCAAATTAAATGAAATACCAATTAATATAACAAAGAGTGTAAGTGATTATAATTAAAACCTTTATAGTATAAATAGTCTGAAAGAATTTTGAGCGTTAATTCTAAAGTAAATTTTTAGTTATTTTGTCAGTGGTTAAGCTTAAACGAATAACGTCTAAATATCTACTCGCTATCCTATCGCTTCATCGCTCGTCGCTGTCGCTCCCGTTCCCGTTAAGTGGGGTCTCAAATCTCAAAATTAAAATTTAGGTCAAAATGACTGTATTTATACTGTAAACAACTTTATTAGGATTGACAAGATCGTAAACAAATAGCTGGATAACATTTGTAATGATTACTAAGTGAGAGAAACGTGCAAATTCGTGATTTATGTGTTGTTTTGGTGCCATTCACTTATATTGATTTATCGTAAGCCAGTGACCTGTTTTTCGTGTTACAAATGTGTTACTCGTAAATAATTAATAAAATCATTAGTAAAGGGCCTGGGGATCATTGAAGATGACTTTCTGACAATAAACTCAGCGTATTACGTAGTTCTATTATAGAGAAGAGATGAAAATGGATACAGGATCGAACTATTGTAAACGGTGTTGAATACTCGAATATTAGTTTAATAATTTGTTCTTTCGTTATGGTGTTTTTCTCAACATGATGACGCCAATCGAGGAGAATAAAGATGACAAGGTGAGTGACTACACCAGTGTCTGTAAATAATATGTAACGATTATTTTGTGTAACGAATTTGTTTTGTTTAATATTAAATTGGATGTTAACCAGTCCAATTAAATAAATTTCCAATAATGGAACCAATTGGGCATTAATTTGCATATGAAGATGTCCATGAGCATTCCAAATGGGCTTGTTTATTGAAACATATTTCAAACAAAATAATCTAAACATTGAATGGTTGGGCCGCCATAACCATCAGTAAATGTGCCCTGTATGCATGCTATCATAAAGCAAATTGTACTCTTGCTTTTTGTCTTGTATCAGACTAAATATAGTGCATATAAAAAAAAAACTCACTAACTTGAGAGAAAGTGTTACTTAAAAATTCAATATGCTTATGACAGAGATGATTTCCAAGATCTGTTTAAAACTGCACTGTATGCAACATGCCAAATACAAAACTCAGGATATGAAGAAACTTGACAGAACCAAGAACTGGGCTGAGTGTCTCAATTAGTCATGTCTACTCTCTCTATATATGTATGGAAATTACGTTTTTGTAGAATGGCACAAAATCATATTCAAGGTGCATCCCAAATACTAATACTGAAGATTTGGCAACTGAACAAGAAGCAATGGCAAATAGACTCATGAACTCATGATACTTATATTAATTAATATATTTCTTATGATACTAGTAGCTCTGTGGCTCTCTGAGATGTAGCGCTCTTGTTTTTTTTGTAAATGTGTACGAGTCGTACACCAGAACTGATCTGATTGTGTTGGGATGATGATGCTTGCATTGTACAAAATGATTGAGATATATTATGTTTTTTTACTATTTAAACCCCAAACTAAAAATCAAGAGTCAGATGATAAATGTGACGAAGTCAAGAACAGCCAGACATCTGATCAATCAAACGGTCAGAATTCACAATTCCGAGGAGCACTGCAGCCTGTACCGAGTACAAAAAAAGGTCACCTAGATTAGTTTAACATACCATGCCCGTACAAGGCATGAAAAATCATTTTCATGTTTTTTACTTTTATTAAGTTACAGAAAAACATAACCACGGAACTGCTTAAGGCAGATGGAAGGCCAATTCTGATAGAACTCCGATCGATCTTTCACAAAGCTATGTTCACAGAAAAAGTATTTGTCCCATTAGTTGCAATTGTTTCAGGTGACCTTATATTGTATAAAAATTGAATTTTATTTTTTCCGTCAGATCCGCGTGGGCATGGTGCAAGTGTCGGACGGCAAGTCGCGGCCGCGGCCCGCGCGTATCGTGCTTAGCATGGACGCCGTCACCGTGCAGCGAGAAGTACCTGTCGTGGTTCCAGTGCGCGACAAGACCGTGCCTCACGCCAGGGTAAGGGGGCCCGGGAGTCCGGTATGGGAGCTGCACAAAAAATACATTGATTAGAACAAACCGGCCAAATACGAGGCGGTTTCGAGCACCGAGGGTTCCGTACAACTAAATAATGTTTTCTGTATTTTTTGTTATATCGGCAACCAAAATACATCATCTGTGAAAATTCCAACTGTGGCGGATGGACGGACAGTGGAGTCTTAGTAATAGGGTCCCTTTTTTTTCCTTTTGGTGCGGAGCCCTAACAAAGGCGGGTGATACGCAGCTTAGAGCAGCAAAACACATGTTTCTCACTCTTTAAAAATATCTCCCAAACTGAGTCCTTCCATTGATCATGTTTCCAGCAGGCCTATGGTGGGTGTGTCTGTCACACGATTGATAAATGTCAAAGCTCCCATCACTTTTTTATAGTTAAGTGAGAGTGAGGCTAACGGGTGTATTATCATATATTATTAGTAAACGTAACCATCAGAGGCACGCTGCTTCTTTTAAAACATCATTAAAGCATTCTATAGAATTGTTTTATTTTTATTCAATCCTTTTCAGGAGCGAATGGTGCAAATAACCCGGCAAAAGGTTGGCGGTCTGGGTCTCAGCATAAAGGGTGGTGCGGAGCACAAGCTGCCGATCCTCATATCCAAGATATATAAGGACCAGGCCGCAGACCAAACGGGGCAGTTGTTCGTTGGCGATGCTGTTATAAAAGGTAAGATAAATTAACTGTTTATACAATACTTACAATACAACAAATCTTTATTGCACACCAACAAGAAAAATTACAATAATTAAATTGAAACCTTTATTTAAAAAAAAAGGTAGACAATAGGCGGTCTTATCGCTAAAGAGCGATCGCTTTCAGACAACCTGGTAGAGAAATGAGCAAAAAATAATTAATAGTTTGTTAATAAATAGTTTATCCGCAGTTCTTGTGGCTTACAAACTGATTATTGGCATAATATACATATGCAAGCCTGTTTAGTTTAAAATCTGACTGGTTTTTTAAATAGTATTTGTAAGAACTACACCTGCTGTAAATAAACACAACCCTCATTATTCAGAAATATATAGGTAATTTTTAATTTTTAACATGGCCTTTTCATTATTGTAATTGATCATGATTCTGAATACTAATCGTAATTATGACTAGCTAGAATCATAATATAAGCTAGACTTTAATTTTAGGTATTTTTTCTACTTTTTACCTCTAATTTCCAATTTCAACTTTTCTCATTACATTTAAACTGAAGTCTCGTAAACTCTTGAAATGCAAATTGGCTCCTAGTTAGATTCAATTACACAGGACGTCTGGCTAATTGAGGCCAATCAGGCCCAGACAGCTTAAGCTAATTGGTAACTAGTGCGGAATTCTGTGCGTAATGACCGCGCAATATCGCTCGAAGTATGCGTCATGCACACATCACCGTAATATTCAGGGGTCGGACTTTCGTTCGCACGGTAGGACTAATGGAGAGCTATGGAGCCGATATTCACATTAAAATACTATTCATACTCATACTCATAAGTGTATTTCATTCGCAATTTTAATTTTATGGTCAAGGACAAAGTCAGAAGACTATACAAAGACCTGATTTGTGTAGGCATTGTTTTTTTCGCCTCCATAACATACGTAAATATTTGCAACTTTATCCATGTTTTCTGGAGTAAATTGGGTTCTATATTGATCGAATATCCATTTATGACTAGAAACTAGAAAGTTCATGATATTGACAATAAATTGAGTTAAATTAGGAGTTTGAAATATCGTAAAAAAAAATAGTTTTATTCATAATTTTAGTCATTTAATGCTTGGGAATGTTGACCATAATAACCACAAAGGCAGTTTGGAATGAAATAGATGAATGAGTATGAATTGTATTTTAATGTTAATAACGGCTCCATAGTTCTCCATTAGTCCTACCGTGCGAAAGAAAGTCCGACCCCTGGTAATATTATAAAGGCGAAAGTTTGTGAGTGTCTTTATGCGTGTGTTTGTTATTTCACGCTCAAACGACTGGACGAATTTTGACAAATTTTGGTATGAAGGTAGCTGACACCCTGGATTAACACATAGGCTAATTTTAATCCCGAACAATGTAGTGTTCCCGTGGGATGTGCGGGTAACACCGAGCGGCGCAGCTTGTAATTCAGTTGTTCAATGATATTATGAGTCTTAGGGTTTGTTACCATTAAGCTTTATCCATACTAATTAACCGGTTAGAGACCGCAAAATATTTGTATTAAACGCTCTATTTAAAAAAAATACGATTAACTGGTTACAATCCCTGGTTGGTTTTGTAATTCTCAATAACAATGGATATCTTTTAATACGGTATTTTACTATAGTGAAAATAATTTGTGTCTTTGAAACCACTAAACACACATCCAAATCCACAGAACCAAATAAACTACCACAAAATTTTTGACATTATACTATTTTTAATTGGACAAAAACTAAATAGAAGGCGTGATTTGACTACTGATTTTTATGACGTCACAAGCCAGTATCGCGAATATCATATCATACTACTCGCGAAGTAGACCGAAGTTGGGCGAATATGATAGTGTGGAGGGACTTCGCTGCGGAAACCCATACTTCGGCCAACTTAGCCTCGCCAAAGAATATATATACTAACGTAAAAAGAAACGACAACAACACTTGTGTGCAGTAACAAAACTCGCGGCTATGTGTGCGTGTCGAAGGGCGAGTGCGGGACGCGCGCGGTGGTGAAGGGCATTCACGTGAATGCCTCGTCGAAGGATTCGGCATTACAAGGTCACCGACGCCCGAGTTACACCGATAGGCCGCTGTCGCGCCTGTGGCCTCGCCCAACTTGGGTCAACTTCGCGAGAGCGCGTAGAGGTAGGGTAACGAATCATTTTTGACATTTCATAAAGAGTAGCTGATTTGAGCTGTCATCAAATACCGTATTTTCAATAAGAACGGAGAACGCAAACCATGAATCGATTTATAAGTATGTAAAGCGCAGTCGACCAATTTGGTTTCAATGCAACTATTATTTTCAAGTCCGTGCCTTGAATTAATGTTCAATTGTGTTATTGTTCGTGTATAAGTGCCTTATCACACTTGCGATTTGCGAGCGAATTTTGTATGGCGGCGATCACGCAGCGAATTCGCCGCGACGCTTATTTGTATAGAAAACTCGCTCGCAAATCGCAAGTGTGATAAGGCCCTAACTGCTAATTGTGAAGTTTTAGAATGGCTCATCAATAAGTCCGTTCCTGCATGACCTTAGGGATCAAAATGTAATTTTCCATGTCCATCCAACGAACTTAAAAAATGCGTCATTCTCATTTTACATTTAAGTAAGTAAGTTAAGAATAAGAATATTTATTTTATAAAACACACATGACCCAAATACAATCTGACATGACAGACCCTGAATCTGTGCCTTAGAATTTATTTTAGTAGACTAAAATGTGTAAGTATTATTCCTTTTTCTGATTTTTGCACTGCCTAATAACAAATATTTTTTCAAGTTCTCCACTACCCAAAGGTTGTCTGGAATAGATCGCTCTTTAGTAAGTTTGTAATTGTAATTTTTTGCGCTGTATTTTCTCTTGTATGTTTTTTGAGGTGTGCAATAAAGAGTACTTGTATTGTATATTGTAAAATGTTTGTGTGTTAAATCATTCATACAAAAATCAAAGCTCAAAGAAAAATTGAAATGAGTTACCTGGTGGAAGAGATGCGGGAATCGAACCCGGTACCTCTGGATTGCCGGTCCAGTGCGGAGAGGTTAACGCACTGCACTGGTCCACCAGGTAACTCATTTAAATTTTTCTTTGAGCTTTGATATTTGTATCAATGATTTAATATAAAAATTAAGGTGACAGACATTACATGTTTCATAATTTTTATGTATATCTGTGTTTCACAGTAAACGGCGAATATATCACGGCGTGCTCCCACGACGATGCGGTGACCATACTTCGCAACGCTGGCGACATCGTTGTGTTGACGGTCAAGCACTATCGCGCAGCCACGCCGTTTCTACAGAAACAAGGTATGATACTGATAGCAGCCCAACACATTGGCTCTTTGAATGATAGTTCAGATTTTATCAGAATAATTTATCCCACCAAAAACATTTTCATGTAAAATGATGCTAAGACAAGACCATATGACTCGCACTGTCAAAAAGTTATCAGATCTCATTTAGAGCTAAGCTTCTGACTCGACATGCCATAAGTCTACAAGGTCTAACTTCACAGACTACACCTTAGTCAAAATAACTGGCCTAAAAAACAGATTCGTAAGTTTACTATGGGAACGACGACGTGTTCGTTTTACTATGTACCAAAAATCATAGTACAAATTGTGTGTAGCTTGCATGTCATGGGTATAAATTAAAACTTATATTAAAGCTTTAGACCTGTAGAATTAAGCCTGGGCTAAGCGCGAGCAAATTGACGCGAACCCCAACACAGGTAGCTCGACTTCTTGAGTTTCGAGTTTGTTCTTTAATCTAATTATACTGGAGTCTCACGGAAGTTGTTAAGTTATCATCATACGGCTATTGTTTTCAGCGGACGGCGCATCGGACACCGATAGCAGCACGGGCGATGATCACCCTTCGCTGCACAATAAACCCGTAGACGCCAACTGTAACGAGAAGCAAGCCGAGCAGACCAATGGCGGCTGGCAGGTTCGTATTGCTTTTCACCTCACCTTAGACCGTAAGTAGGATTTTCTGCCCGGGAGAGAGGGAGAAAATCTCACTTCCTGGCAAAGGCAAGATGTATCAATTACCTAGTTATAATATACCTACATAGGTTATAGTTTTAAAGTACTTATGATTTACGAAAAAAATACTTACTGTTAAGTTTTTTCGTCTTTCTTCTCAACAGGGGTCACATCTTGTAAAATGACGGTAGATTCAGATTTAGACATGTGAAAGTGCCCTTGTGGCTTACTTACAGAATAAACGTTTTGATTTTGATCTCCTATTTATGGCACAAACACCTGCGATCTGGGACATTCACGACTTAACCGCCCTAGGTATTTCATGTCCTATTGATTACTTCTCCTACATTACCCGTTGTGTTTCCATTTCCGTCTCGATCGTCACTTTCCCGACAGGTCAACCCCACTGCCATCACTCCTGTGGTGCGGAGACATTTCCGTTAGTGGGCTTGCCTGACTCTCTGGTAGTAAGGACAAACCAACCTTGATATTTACACTTGAAGTCATGTGTTCTACACAACAACACTGTCACATATTTCTCATATTATATTTACGTCACCCTAGGGAGTAGTGGGAGAAAATCCCACTTCCTGAGCTAAGGCAAGACGTAAAACTTTAGATAAACCACATCCACATAATACCAGCCGTTAAATCACCCCCGTGGTTCGGCAATGTGCCGAGTGGACTCCTTTTTTGAACAATACTTGTAATTTTCATGTTATAATATGTATTCCTATTTGCAGCGAAATAAATTTTCTTTCTTTCTTCTTTCTAAACCACGTTCGATAATTCTTAAAGTCCCAGGCCGCATATTTATGGCCCTCACGTTCGGTTGACTGTGCAGACGGCATGGGGCGAGGAAGAGAGCTCGCGGCCGGGCAGCGCGGCCGGCTCGCTGCGCTCCCGGCCTTCCTCGGTGGCCTCGGACCGGCTCGGGGCCGAGCAGGGGGCCAAGGAGTGGAAGGACGTAGTTTCAGGTATAGTGCATACATTACTGCAGACGGCGTGGGGCGAGGAGAGCTCGCGGCCGGGCAGCGCGGCCGGCTCGCTGCGCTCCCGGCCTTCCTCGGTGGCCTCGGACCGGCTCGGGGCCGAGCAGGGGGCCAAGGAGTGGAAGGACGTAGTTTCAGGTATAGTGCATACATTACTGCAGACGGCGTGGGGCGAGGAGAGCTCGCGGCCGGGCAGCGCGGCCGGCTCGCTGCGCTCCCGGCCTTCCTCGGTGGCCTCGGACCGGCTCGGGGCCGAGCAGGGGGCCAAGGAGTGGAAGGACGTAGTTTCAGGTATAGTGCATACATTACTGCAGACGGCGTGGGGCGAGGAGAGCTCGCGGCCGGGCAGCGCGGCCGGCTCGCTGCGCTCCCGGCCTTCCTCGGTGGCCTCGGACCGGCTCGGGGCCGAGCAGGGGGCCAAGGAGTGGAAGGACGTAGTTTCAGGTATAGTGCATACATTACTGCAGACGGCGTGGGGCGAGGAGAGCTCGCGGCCGGGCAGCGCGGCCGGCTCGCTGCGCTCCCGGCCTTCCTCGGTGGCCTCGGACCGGCTCGGGGCCGAGCAGGGGGCCAAGGAGTGGAAGGACGTAGTTTCAGGTATAGTGCATACATTACTGCAGACGGCGTGGGGCGAGGAGAGCTCGCGGCCGGGCAGCGCGGCCGGCTCGCTGCGCTCCCGGCCTTCCTCGGTGGCCTCGGACCGGCTCGGGGCCGAGCAGGGGGCCAAGGAGTGGAAGGACGTAGTTTCAGGTATAGTGCATACATTACTGCAGACGGCGTGGGGCGAGGAGAGCTCGCGGCCGGGCAGCGCGGCCGGCTCGCTGCGCTCCCGGCCTTCCTCGGTGGCCTCGGACCGGCTCGGGGCCGAGCAGGGGGCCAAGGAGTGGAAGGACGTAGTTTCAGGTATAGTGCATACATTACTGCAGACGGCGTGGGGCGAGGAGAGCTCGCGGCCGGGCAGCGCGGCCGGCTCGCTGCGCTCCCGGCCTTCCTCGGTGGCCTCGGACCGGCTCGGGGCCGAGCAGGGGGCCAAGGAGTGGAAGGACGTAGTTTCAGGTATAGTGCATACATTACTGCAGACGGCGTGGGGCGAGGAGAGCTCGCGGCCGGGCAGCGCGGCCGGCTCGCTGCGCTCCCGGCCTTCCTCGGTGGCCTCGGACCGGCTCGGGGCCGAGCAGGGGGCCAAGGAGTGGAAGGACGTAGTGTCAGGTAACTTCTTTGTCTCAAACATGCAATGAAATGTCGCCGTAACGTGCGCTATAACAAGCTTCGAAATATCACGTTTCGGGCGGAACAACTCGGGAGAACTGTAAAGGAATTTCATACAACATTGAAGGTCTAGACCGGGAAGTAATTTCTTTTTAAACATGGCGTCTGTGTAAACAGCTAAATTATATATTTTTTAGTGGTGTATTTTTTTATTTCATTGCATATGTTTGAAAAAAAAACACTATATATGCCCGTCGTCGTAGCCGTGAAAAGGGCTTGCCGGCTTCGTATCACTATCCGGCCTCCCTACGGTCGGTCGTCTATATCTACTCACCCGGCAAGCCCTTCTTTCCCGGCGTCTGCAGTAATGTACTATTCTCACAGTCCGACCAAAAAGAGTAGAAATTAGAAAGTGGCAATACTGTAGTGTCGTCCCTTTCTAATCAATCTAAGAAAACGGGGACGGCACAACAGTATTGCCACTTTTTAATTTCTACTCTTTTTGGTCAGACTGTGCTTCAGTATTATGTGGCCAAGCCAACTTTACTACCAGTTAGCTAGTTGGCTTGCAGATTTTAGTGATTCGGAGCCAAACCATTAATGATTGTCTCCACTGTCTACGGCCACATTTGTATATCTGTTTTTTTCCCGAACTTATACTGTCCACAAACTTCCATACAAAGGTTTAGAGAGTTAAAAATACTAACAAATATTTCGACCAGAAAACAACTAACGCATTCTTGACCTGTTTATAATAATGCCTTTTCGTTGTTTTCAGTACCTTTAATGATGGGATACGTCACGAGATACGTGTTCGGGACGGATAAGCTAAGGCCAGGTGCTTTTGAGGTGAGAAGAGAACCTACGTATATTAAACTCTTGTAAAATAATTATCTGATTCTAATAACTTTCGCTACGATAGGGCACACGAACAGTCTATTATAAAATAAAATAAATAAATAAATATCAGGGGACAATCTTACACAAATCGACCTAGTCCCGAACTAACCGAAGCTTGTACTATGGGTACTAGACGACGCTATACATAATATATAAATACATATATAGATAACATTCAAAAAAGGTTTATGGTTTAAGTTATCGCAGACCTTACCGCTCGGCACCGTAACGGCACCCCCTCATCTCAAATCGTTCAGTATTCTTTGTATGAAATTTTAAACTGCAACGCAATAGTTATTTGTGCAACAAGAGAGCAAAGTTGTTTTTTGTTACGAGTGCTGATTTTGAGTCCCAAGCAAGCGAAGGATTCTACGTTTGAATCACGAGCGTAGCGAGTGATTCTACGTTAGAATCCTGAGTGTAGCGAGGGACTCAACAGCTCGAGATGCAAAAAACTTTGCTCTCGTGTAGCACACTTAACTTTTCACCTCATCAGCGAGAACATATTCGACATTTTGTGCTTTTTCTTCCAACGTATGTTTATAGTCTTTGTTGCTGATTCCAATAATATTATTAATGAGAAAATAGATAAGTGCTGCCTAAAAAGGAATAGCAATATAATTTAATTGAAATTATAATCAACCAACCAACACGGTTTTTGTCATTATTTGATCAAATAAGAAAGATTTAGCAGATACATGACGTGTTTATTTATAAATACATATTATATTACGAGATTTTGTTTATAAATTGATTAATATTTTTACTCCTAAAACACCAAACAAAATAAATGCAAAAGAAAATAACAATTACAATATGAACTCGATATTTTTTAATTTACGTTTCGAATATTCATCTATGATAAATGGTGAAATTATAAATTATTATTATATTTACAATAAGTAATAACTTGAAAAATCTTATTTTATTTGAGCAATGATCTATTGTTTTATATAAAAGGCACAATAATTTTAATATTCGGTCGTTAAATAAAATATAATAAAGAAAAGAATTACGTTGCAATTAAAACTTTTTCGGGTGTTTTTAATTGATTTTTTGGTATAACGCGTATCCGAACTGTTCTCATTCGAGGTCGGATTCGAAAATCGAAATTCAAATTGATAAGTTTCTATCCCTCTCTTTTATATACGTATGAAAGAAACAGAGTGCATCTAGATTCAAATGATTAGAATTTTATAATTAACCTTTGGCTGAAGAATGACAATTCGTGGTCAGATATTGAAAAAATTAAAAAGCTACTTTCTACTCACGCTCGAAACAAAATCGCATTTTGTTCACTGTTATCTGACAGCAAAATCGCCATGTTTGAGCTGGTGAGGTGAAAACCTATGAGATCCACCGCTCCTCCTCGGCACACGCTAACGGCGCGTGGGACAATGTGCCGTCTCAGCGCTTAAGTCAAAAGAACGTCGCGCTTGTACCAACCGCCCGCCGCTTATATATATATATATATAAAAAAAAAAAATTATCCGCATAAATTATAAAATTAACCGCAAAAAGTTGACAGCATGGTGTCCACTCGCCGTCGGCGCATGGTGCTGATCCCGTTGCGTTGCTTACGCTTGGTTGACGGTGAGCTAATGAGTTGAGGCGTAGCTGGTCTGGTGCAGGGTGGTTTAGTGTTCGATAACCTTTACATAGAACATTATACGGCGAGCCCTACGACTCATTGGTCTTTGCCGGCTTGGGTCATTTTCCTGAGCCTCGAACATCGCCGCAAAGTTGGCAGCTTGTCAGTTTTCTATCGGATATATTTTGGAGGTGTGCGCAGGAATTGCACGATTTAATTCCGCTATCCCTGTTTCACCAACGGACAATCAGGCGAGGGGAGCGATCTCACCCTTATGCCACTTATTCGCACGAAGCGATTTATTTCATAATTTCTAATGCGAATCGCTAAGGAATAGAACTCGCTCCCATCGTGTGTATTTCCCTTTGACCCTGTAGCACAGACAACCCCCACTAGACGGAGCATGTAAGGCGACCCGCGCGCACCAACGATATGGTACGGCAGAACATTAAAGTATCAACACGGCGGCCACCGTTTAGTTGCCCTTGTTTATGATCCATGCGTACGTCAACGAAGAAAGAAATTAAATAAACAACATGGTAAATTGTAGTGTTAAGTGGTGTAGAAAGACCTCATAAACATGGACGCAACTAAACGGTGGCCGCCGTGTTTATACTTTAATGTTCTGCCGTACCATATCGTTGGTGCGCGCGGGCCTCCTTATTCCTCTCCGCCGTCGCCTTACATGCTCCGTCTAGTGGGGGTTGTCTGTGCCCTGTAGCCACAACCATCAGGTGATACTGAGGTCAATTGCCGGTCAGTTTGTGAATAAAAAAAAAGCATGTTTTTGTGTTGCGTAGCAACATTTGCTGTTGCCGCTGACTAGCTAATTACTTGTAGGTGCGAGGAGCGCGACCGCAGCTGACGACGGGCGTTATCCACGCGGAAGATCCCGCCGCGCTCTCGCAGTGGCTGAAGAGCATATCTGACAACATCGTCGGACTTACTAATCTACAGGTACGTACTTTCATCCTCATAGGCCTAGTTATTACACTGTTGGACTAATAACCGTCCTAGTTTACGAGACCAAGCATGATCCTTAGTCAATTTCATTGGGCATTCACCTGAAAGACCGGCAACGCACTTGTGACCGACTTTAAACCGACTTCAAAAGGTGGATGTTCTCAGTTCGGTTATATAGGTATTTAATGTTTGTTTTTATCTCGGAACTCCGTCATATACACGATTATTTTTAATCGGTGATCAGGTACCAACTTTTCTAACTCAGTAATTGATGGCGGTCACGTTGAAGTCGTAATTACATGAAAACAAACTTTTATTTTTCTATGATAATTTTTATTTTGAAACCAATTTTGTCTTAAATTCCTTGTCACCGAACTAATCTGTATCGGTGTGCTTACAACCTCTTTAATAATTTAATGGGAATGACAATTTATGAGTAGAAAATTTCGTAAAATTTCCCGCCAAAGCGATGACACTTGACGTAGGTATCGTACTTCAATAATTTATGTAAGATGACCATGTATCTAGTTCTAGTGGTTATTAGTTTTAACTATGTTTTAATTTTTAATTAATTAAACAGTGAGGTAATTGCGCGAGACCTCGCGTATTAAGTTTAATTTTAGCTAAATATTAATATTTTTCTACTCCTGATCACCGATTAAAAATCATCGTGTATAAACCGATTTCGAAAATATATTTTTTTGTTCGATAGTAGACATCTTGTGAGTTTGGTCCCAAAGAATTTTGCTGAAGATCTGATGACGAGATCCACGAGGAATCAATAGACTTCTCAAGTATCATAGGAACATCCATGACGATTTGGGGTTTCTTACTTTTCCAGATGAAGCTGTTCAACCGCCAGCTACCAGTGGGCGAGCGTATCGAGTACATGGGATGGGTCCACGAAGGCGTACTTTGCGGCGCTCAGCCGTGGCAGACTTACCGGCCCAAGTTCCTGCTCCTGAAAGGAACTGATGTGATGTTGTTCGACGTGCCGCCGGTAAGGATGTCCACAGCCTAACAAGTCTAACAAGTTGCGGTTTTGCCCTGGGATATTGGCGCTACAAACAGCTTTCATATGGCAATAATGTACATACGTCAATGACACGACACGTCATATATATTTGGTTTATAGTCAGCCAAATTCAAAATATTGTTTAACGTTTTGTGGATAGTCTAGGAATATTTAGTTCTGTTTCGTCTTTGTTTACATCAGTGACATTCGACGACGCGTTTGGCTCGGTTTGTAGACACCTGCCTACTGAGTCGGCGGTTCCGGGTTCGAATCCCGGCCGGGGCAAATATTTGTTCTTGGGTCATGGATGTTATCTATATATGTATTTATATATTATGTATATCGTCGTCTAGTACCCATAGTACAAGTTTTGCTTAGTTTGGGACTAGGTCGATTTGTGTATGATTGTCCCTTAATATTTATTTATTTATTCACGGACTTTCAACATGAGTTACCAAGAAATTGTCATTGCCAGTAAAATAAAAAGTATAGCCAGTATCCCTAAAATGCCGCAATAATATATGGCGAGGGCTAAAAACCAACTCGTTGGGCTATACATGAGTTGACGCGATGATGTTTCAGAGTTATTACTTTCTTATTTTGTTTGCCCTCAGATGAACATCGCCGAGCTCACAAAATGTCCAGAAACCCTCAAAGTGTACCAGACCATGTTCCGAACAGTGAAAGAGAGCGAGACGGTCGACTGGCGGCAACATTGCTTCCTAGTACAAAGTAGCGGGGCCGGGCCCGGGGGCGGCGCCGGCGGCCCGCGGTACTTCAGCGCGGAGACCAGGAGGGAGCTGCTCAGGGTGGAGGCGGCGTGGACGGCGAACATCGTCAACTCTGTCACTAGACTACAGGTACAGTGCAGTTGTGACGGTAGACTGGCGGCCACATTGCTTCCTAGTACAAAGTAGCGGGGCCGGGCCCGGGGGCGGCGCCGGCGGCCCGCGGTACTTCAGCGCGGAGACCAGGAGGGAGCTGCTCAGGGTGGAGGCGGCGTGGACGGCGAACATCGTCAACTCTGTCACTAGACTACAGGTACAGTGCAGTTGTGACGGTAGACTGGCGGCCACATTGCTTCCTAGTACAAAGTAGCGGGGCCGGGCCCGGGGGCGGCGCCGGCGGCCCGCGGTACTTCAGCGCGGAGACCAGGAGGGAGCTGCTCAGGGTGGAGGCGGCGTGGACGGCGAACATCGTCAACTCTGTCACTAGACTACAGGTACAGTGCAGTTGTGACGGTCGACTGGCGGCTACATTGCTTCCTAGTACAAAGTAGCGGGGCCGGGCCCGGGGGCGGCGCCGGTGGCCCTAGACTATAGGTACAGTGCAGTTGTAACTTAACATATCGTCTGTCGACGACCAAAACTCACCAAGTAACAAATACCTACTTAAAACGAAGCTTGTATCTCAGTGTTAATCTACTTACGAGATACGAAGTTTTGAAAAGCAGTGACAGAATGTTTAGTGAGTTTTGGTTGACACCAGGCGATATAGGCGACTAGGGTGGTTTTCTACGTTTTCCACGTGTCCAAAATTTCATTACTATCTACTTTAGTGATGTGCACTATCCCAAGTAACCGGTTATTATAACTGTTTTTTTGTAAGGCAATTGGGTTGAATGTGTTAATTTTCGAAATGTGCTGTTGCTCCAGTGAGGATTCACCCTTAGATAATAGTTTTACTTAAAAAAAAAACATTAATTGTCTTTTACTTAAATTCACTTAACAATATTTTTACAACACCATTACAAGTAAAGGTAATAAAAAGATCGACACACAAAGCATAAGAAAAAAATTTAAAGGTTATCTGGCGTTAGGGTTGTGGAGAGGTTAACACGCTGGACCGGTAATCCAGAGGTACAGGGTTCGATTACCGGTCTCTTCCGCTAGGTTACACATTTAAATTTTTCTTTGTGCTTTGATCTTTGTATCAATAGTTTAATAAAAGCGTGTTTGAAATAATCTATTACATTATTTCCTTGACAATAATGACGTGGTTTTAGCACTTGGTACGCTTAGTTATGCTGACTATATTCCGTTGATGGGGATTCGGGAGACATACGGCTCGCCTGCAAATCTTCTTTCAGGCACTGCATTATTTGAGGATAAGGCTGAAGGCACTCTTCGAACTGCTGGTTGTTTAAACTGTAAACGGCAGACATGTTGTATTGCATTATGTGTATCAGTAAAAAAAAAGTATACGTTAGTAGTTATACATATGCATATTTTATGAAAGTAATGGAAGAGAATATGATGGCTTGGCGGACTTCTGATAACACGTTGCCTATGTCTACACAAATCAGGTCTTTGTACATTCTTCTGACTTTGACCTTGACTATACAATTAAAATTGAGTATTAAATACACTTATGAGTATGAATAGTATTTTAATGTTAATATCGGCTCCTTAGCTGTCCTGCCGTGCTATCATAAGTCCGATGTCTAATGTTAGCAATATGAATAGTTTCGTTCACGTTTTAGGGTTCCGTACCCAAAGGGTAAAAACGGGACCCTATTACTGAGGTTTCGCTGTCCGTCCGTCCGTCCGTCTGTCGCCAGGCTGTATCTCAAGAACGATGATAGCTAGACAGTTGAAATTTTCACATATGATGTATTTCTATTGCCGCTATAACAACAAATACTAAAAATAAAATAATATAAATATTTAAGGGGGCTCCCATACAACAAACTTGTTATAGATTATTATAGTACGGAACCCTTCATGCGCGAGTCGGACTCGCACTTGCCCAATTTTTCTTCTATCACAATCTCTTATATTTATATATCTATGAAAACATTTACATAAGGCATTCTTCACCTTGTTTGTATAAAATTGCTGGTTTACCCTAAGTGCCCTTTGACGGCAAATCGTCAACGCAAAACCGTACCACGTCTGTCCCGTCTAGACACCACGATGTCATTTGTCTATTTACCATGCCGTACATTTGTTGGCTAAAGATTGCCTAGCGTCGCCTAAATTCAGTGACAACTTTTGCGACGAGGCGGCTGCTTTTGGCGGTTAATTTCGTAAAAGCGGGACCCACACGCAGTTCGTGCGGACGGCTAGTTACAAGCGTAGTTAGGTGTGCAATAACCTTGTATGTTCGGCGTCTTCTGTCGACAAGCTCTGGGTTAATAGGATAAAGTATTTACGAGACTGGCACATTCATCAAAAACGTATTGTGTAGACTACGGACGAGAAAACATAGGTTGAAAACTCACACGTATATCTCAGTGATCTCCAGTACAGTAATAGTTATCGATACTGGCTTTGTAGGATCCAGTAAGGCTTCCTCGCCAAAATACGCGCCGTCGTTCAAGTGCTTCACCTTAAAATTACATCCATTATTACTATCTTTTGAGAGAATTACACGGAAAGAAAGAAATCCAATACTACCAGAATGATTAGTAAAATAGATTTTTTGTAACCGATACTACAATCTTGTAAGAAAAACTACTCTATTTTTAAGTTTACTATATCTTGAAATCAATAGAACTATTCAAACATTAATATGATCTAAACAGTTCTGTTTAAATTATATATACACGAGACCCATAGTTTTTTTTTTTGTTAATTTAATTCTAACTTACTCCGCTGACTGCCGCTAGAAAACACATCCGAAACTCTAGTTGCTTTAATTGAACTCTAAGTCCTTTGAAATAAATGTGTATAATTTAAAATTAAGTCTTTAAATTTATTAAGTGTATCAGTTTCGTTGCTAAATTAAAGCATATCTCTTACATGGAACTTATTGATATCTAAAATTGATATTTACCTCTCTTCCGTGTTCATCTGTCATAGCCACGGTCCCATAATAAATAAAATACAAGCTTCCACTTGGTTTCCCGCATGTGATCACCTCCTGTAATATAAACTAAATAAAAAAAAATGCCCCGACCCACGTTGCTGATCATCATGACCAGGGAGCGAAACTTTGGTGCCGGTGACGTCATTATGACGTAAAGTCGCATATAGGATGTTTTTTTAAAACAAAATTGCAACACCTCAGTGATTCTTTATAATATAATAATGGTAATATAAATATTATTGTTTATTTATTAATGTTTGGTATTTTTACAAAAAATCATGTAAATATTAAAAATAGTAAAGAATAAAAATTTTTACTGGATAATGAAATTCTAGCAAAAAAGAACTTTTCCTCGAGTAAATGAAACAACACAACAAAAGTTTCGTTGGATGACGAAGTATGCAGAACGCTTATTGTTCAAACATAATAATCGCATCTTCTTTCTTATTTACATGTAGGAATAACGATGTACGAACTTTTGGAGGTGATACAGGAGACTATTTGGAAGAGTTTGAACCCTGCGAGTATATATTTTAGTCCTATATGTGATTGTTTTTTTTTTTTAAATCTAGTTTTTCCAATTCATTGCGTACCAAAATTTGACATGAAGAGTTACATTTAAACTAAACTATGCATATAATTTACATGTATACATTTCACACGTACATTCAGGGCAATATAATTCTCGAACCTCTCGCCAGTTATAAATATGCCAATAAGTTGTCATTTCATTAGGTATCTATAATCTAAATAAAAACACTCTGTATGTAGCTTGACGTCATACGTCTGTCATCGGCACCAAAGTTTCGCTCCCTGATCATGACACTTGATAAGTGGTAATGGTAAATCTAAACATAACCACAAAATTAAATTTGGAATTCTTAGCTTCAAAATATTGGCCGAAATCCTGCCACTTGGTCTAATCAAAATTGAATATCTTGGAAATGGCTGCGGTTAGTTTCAACAAATATAGCTAAGAACCATCTCGACAGATAAGGCTTTCGATTAAAAAAAACTACGATGGACGAAATTTGGGAACTACTATGTCACAGTCAGACACACCTCCCTCTTTTTTCATCGGTGGTTAAAATCGGTCAACATCACTTCAATTTCTTTAATGGAATGATGTTAATATATTACCTGTCCGGGAATGTAGACTTCCTGTTTAAGATTGAAGATAAGAGTATTCAGCAATGCTATAGGAAAGCCTTGAAACAATGGAACAGTCACCATCAATCGTCGGCACGTATGCATGTTAATATCATGTTTAATCTGTTCATTAATCGTATTCAAAATGGCGGCTTCATCCTTGTAACTCCCGTTGAATTTGTAGTTAATAAACAACCTAATCTTTTCCTGCAAACTTTTCGGCAGGCGTTTAAAAGTCATATATTTCTCTAAATCTTTCATCTCTCCCTCGAATATGAAATAATTGGACTGGGAGCACAGAACTAAGCGGAGAACGGTCATGAAACAAAATATCAAGAAAACGAGGCTGATGGTGCCGGTTATACAGTTTTGGACCATCTCCGGTACGACATGATATGTAACAGGGAAAGCGTATCCAGCTCCGATACATCTCCCAACTACGTAATACAGATTCGTGATGTACTTGATGAATGTACTCGTTGTAACGTCGACATTGAACCGTTCAAGCCACGCCTGCTCTGCTTCTCCCAAATTCTCGATATCAAAGTAGTGCACCGCCAGCGCAGGAATCTGATACTGCCAAAACGTCATCCAATGGAAAAAGAAGAACAGCCTTATCATCACTGAAAACAATACGTTGAACGTATATGAAACTCCTAACTGCTCCATCATTGCATCCCATTTTATTTTACCCCTCCACCATCTCAATATCTTTAGTGGTAAGAAGAGCATGGGTGTTGGATATCGGCAGTCAGTAGAATTCTGGTAGAGCTGCAAAGGTAAGGCAGCGATAAAGTCTATTATAAACGATCCTTTCAAATAGCGAATAACTATCTTAAGGGGTTCTAGAACAATGCTTTCCATAATATCTTCGTCATTGTAGCCTGAACAGAAGACGACGACGACGTCGCATAAGCAAAAGAAGTCTGATGCTAAGATAAATGGATCTGCTGCGTTTGGACCTGCAAAACATAATAAGTTTATTGACAAACAATAAGATTCATAGAACATGCCCAAACATCGGTTACAAATCATGGAAAGTTATGACTTCCACGCACACGAACCTGCTGGTACTTACATACATGAAACGCAAGCCATGGTGCGTAAACGCCTACGCATATGTTTATTAGGCATATAAAGCAGTCCCAATAGAACTTGGCCGCGCTATACGGATGGCACACGAACCAGTGTCCCGCCTTCAGCTGCCTCTCACGCTCCATCTCCCAGCTTTTTCGGCTTCTTAGGAATACCAGTGAGCCATGGTGCCAGTCGCAGGGTAAAAGTAGGTTATACCATGTCCTCCTGCGTGCAGGTTTCAGTTGTTATTTGTGTGTTTTTGTTTACACTTACACACACACACGATTGAATATGGGTTAGAGCCAATAGGTACAGATGAACTGCATTTCGGCCCAGGCACGACTTTGACGGCAAGCTGTAGTGACGGCCATAGGTGGGACCGGAAGGTCCGACCGCGGTATCTCGCTCACTCGTATGGCCGTCGCTCGCCACTGCCGCTTCCCGCCACAGCAGTGCACTTTGCATACAGTTCTAGTAAAACTCACATAACTGCGTCGAAACTACACATGAACGGTGCAGTCTGCCTGCTTTCAGCATATTCTACCGACTCCAAGCTAGTACGTTTATATTCCAACTGCAATACAACTGCATTAAACCTTTTACAGATAGATTGCAGCTCAAGTGCAGTATGTATGGCCTTTATTATGGGTCGCATCGCAACATACCTACGTGGTAAATTGTGGGTCGCAACATACGTGGTTGTTGTAGGTGCGCATATACGATTAGATATGTTATATAATACTGGTTTGGGCTGAAAAACAGCGCTGAAGTGTTGCTAGACGACACGATCAGCATCATGCTGACGCCCTAACCGTTTGCCACACTTAGTTTCTAAGCTAACCTATGCATGGACTAGTTTATTTTTTTAATTTCTTATTGCTAGTGTTAGTAAGTACCTACATGCTAAGTTTGTGAAAATATTGGCAATAAATTAATTTTCTTTCTTTCTTTTCTTATTCAGTAAAAACTGAATTCATTTCCCTGTCTAGTTTGTGAGAGAACTTTCTGGATTTTTACTTCAAATTTAAATTCACGTGTTATATTTTCATCAATGTTAAAAGGTCTTGCTTTTAAATAAACTTTTTATGCCGACTAAATCACAAAGCTTGCCATGTGTATGTAACACCCATACCTTCAACATTAGTCCCAGATATAGTAGCCATATCGCCTAGCAGCACGGATAGCTGTCCCTGATGTAGAGATCCATATGAGTTCTTATACGCGAGTTTAAACTGTTTTTATAATTATTAAAGATATCTCACGATAGTTTTAATAATATGACGATTTGGAAAGGTGGAATTAAGAAACCTTTCGTCTTTCAGAGCGGGATAAAAATCTTTGAGTGCGATTCATCAGTGAACATTTCAATGGAGTGAATTACTGTGATATCCGTTCTGTACCTGATACGCTGCCAGCAGTTCGCTGTCGGGTGCAAGTCATCATATGGCAGTGGTTTAGGAAGCATACACACGTGTTCAGCGTGCTCCATATTTGTGGCCCCGATAGAAAATAAGTATAACGGGTGTCATGTTTTGACATTTATCTACAAATGTCGTTTGACGTTGATAGATTTTTATATAATTTTATGGGTCTGTCATTGCAGAATTTGATGTGTAAGTTTTTGGTTCGAGATTATTTGGTGAGAATCTTTAATGAATGCTACCTTTTTGATGGATTTCAGAGAAGATCACGATTAGTCTATACTACGATTTCTAATTCAAGACCAAAAAAACTACCACAAGGTTGCCACTACAATAAAATATTTTTACAATAATAAATTTATTTTTATTTTTTAAACACGCTAGGATAATTTATTTATTGGTAACTTTAACTCTATGTTTTAACAAAATAACTAGGAATACTTATTATTACATAATTACGAGAGGAGATAATAAAAACTTAAACATCGGGGATTTTTGGTACAAAATCTGGTATTGTACTTGTAACATTGTCCATTTGGCGCAAGCCAAGAATCAAACTCGGATGTCATTTAAATGTTGTCAATTTTGACAGTGACGTATCTGTCGTAGTTTTTTTGGTCTTGAATTAGAAATCGTAGTATAAAGTTGGAAAAAGAACTGATGGCACGCGATTGCAAAGCCAAAGACGCAGCTCACTAGTAGATTATTGTATTGATTTTCAGGGACTTAAAAGTTACCATTTTTTATTAGAAAACAAACGGACACCTAGGCACGTGCTATCTGAAGTCGATCCATTCTCTCAAATTGGGTGAAAATTGCAAATTTCACAAGTTTAATCATCTTCATAAAAGTATATACAATGATACATGTTTTCATTGATGCTGGTATTATATCAAAAAAACCGGCCAAGTGCGAGTCGGACTCGCGCACCAAGGGTTCCGTAACAACAAATAAATAAGTGGTCGGGTTAAGTTATGTTTGCACCTGATATGTATGGCGCCGCATACAAATGAGGTGCAAATTTAACGCAAACGATCACGTTTGTTGTATGGGAGCCCCACTTAGATCAAAAAAACCGGCCAAGTGTGAGTCGGACTCGCGCACCAAGGGTTCCGTACCAACAAATAAAATAAGTGGTCGGGTTAAGTTAAGTTTGCACCTGATATGCATGGCGCCGCATACAAATGAGGTGCAAATTTAACGCAACCGATCACGTTTGTTGTATGGGAGCCCCACTTAAATATTTGTTTTATTCTGTTTTTAGTATTTGGTGCTCTATCACGATTCATGAGATACAGCCCGGTGACAGACGGACAGACAGAGAGACAGACAGACGGACAGCGGAGTCTTAGTAATAGGGTTCCTTTTTTACCCTTTGGGTACGGAACCCTAAAAATGACCTAGGATATCTATCTTTTGCAGAAGAAAACGTTCACAGTGGTGCACGGAGGTCGCGCAGCGGGGCTGACATTGGACTGGGCTGCGGGCTTCTCGCTGAGCGAGGGAACCCCGGGTGCGCCGCCGGTCTGGGCCTACAGGTAAACTTTTAAAAGCATGAAGGCCTGTAGTATCGGTTTACAATTTGACGACGCGTTTGGCTCGGTTTGTAGACACCTGCCTACTGAGCCAGCGGTCCCGGGTTCGAATCCCAGCCAGGGCAAATATTTGTGTGATGAACTCGAATATTTGTGCTTGGGTCTTGGTTGTTCTATGTATTTATCTATATAAGTACGTACATCGTCGTCTAGTACCTATAACACAAGCCTTCTTGAGCTTAATTTGGTACTACTAGATCGATTTGTGTGAGGTTGTCCGAAATTTATTTATTTATTTATAATGTTTCCAAGAAAAATATTTTTATTGTTACTCTACGGACAACCATTAATTCTCTGAAAACTATTCAAATAAACCTAACCTAACCTACCCTAATCTACTAGGATACACCAAAACATTTTTAAATATATTTCCCATTTCAGTTAAAGACAAAATCTGCCAAACATTATGCGAAACATTACGTTCGGTTAAACAATTTTCTGCCAGATGAGGGTAACCCAGTAGTATCTTATGTAGAAGTAGATAAAACATTTATAGTTAGTAGTAGGCTGGGGTGCGAACCCGTCCTGTCAACTTTAAATAAGGATACAATGGCCAGTAGTAACTTTTTTTGGATAAAAGGCACATATTGTACGTACACGGCGGACGCACTTTTGTTCAAATTTTCATTAGGGATTAGTGTTTTTACAAGAGGTTAAGAGTAAATTTTTTTCAGGTTCTCCCAGTTGCGAGGGTCGAGCGACGACGGAAAATCGAAACTCAAGCTTCACTTCCAAGACGCGGAGACCAAAGTCATAGAAACAAAGGTACGTTTCTTCACTTGTATGTTTTGTTATAATCTTAATCTTCAGAAAATCCTAAATCCACAAGTATAAGAATTATACTCCGCCAGGTATACGTATGCTACATCGACACGGTTGGAGACACTATCTCACGTCATGTTGCATGCAACGGCAACACCAATAATAGTACATTACATCAGAGGCCGGGAAAATGAGGATTTCCGGCCAAGTAGGTATATACGGCCGAGCGAGCGTGCGAGCGAGGCCGGATAGTGATACGAGGCCGGAAATCCGTTTTCACGACGAGGCATGTATAGTGCTTTTCTCAAACATACAATGAAATAATAAAATATACTTCAAAGAATAACACTTAATATTGTTTGTCCGATATTTTCCGAATTTGACCGAATTTTAATAATCCGATTTTAGATTCTGACTCAGGAGCCCCAAAAACCCCCGGATACCGAATTTCAGCCTCGGACCTAGGACCAATTTGAAATTTTCTCCATACAAAATAGTTTTTTTTCGATATTTTCCGAATTTGACCGAATTTTCGGACAAGATTTCAGATTCATATTTTTGAGCCCCGAGAGCCCCCCGATACCGAGTTTTAGCCGCCTAGCACCAATTTGAAATTAAAAAAAAAAAAAGTCGCCATCTTGAATTTTTTTTCCACAAGTGTCTAACAACCAACCTTTAAAAACAAAACCTGCTTTTTGTCAAACCAGCCAGCTGTGTGAATGACCTTGTTGTTAAAACCAAAAAAAAGTTACTTTGCAGGCCTAGGCCTGAAAAGCAGTATGAAATCCCTTTACAGTCCTCTCGAGTTGTTGCGCCCAAAAAGCGATACTTCCGAGCCTATTTTAAGGAACGTAAAGACAATATTTCATTGGATGTTTGAGAAAAAGGGATTTTCAGAACAAAACAACCAATCATAGCGTCATGACGTGAGATAGTGTCTCCAACCGTGTCGAAGTAGCATACGTATACGTGTATCATATACTCCCCGATTGCCCTTGTTACCTGCATGAATTTCATATAATCGTGATCATATTAAATCAATTAATACGACACACTAGAATTTAGTCAAAAAATAAAATTAAAATATTAATGTATAAATAATAGTTTTTGTATGAGTGACGGAAGAAATTATTTTCCTTATTATTTATTTTATTACTATAACGCGGCAACTATTGAGTGACATAAGCAAGTGTCGGTAGCCTAAGTGACAGACTTTTTTTTGGATCATGCCGAGCTCCATGATTGAAAAGTGCTAATGTTTGTACATTCTCGACGACTGAGAGATTAACCCAAAACATTACCTTTAGAAAAAAAAAACATGTTTCTTCCTTCTTTGTCCAGGAGCTGGAGTGCCAGATCTTACAAAGCCTGCTGTTCTGCATGCACGCGTTCCTCACCGCCAAGGTGGCTTCCGTTGATCCTGCCTTCCTCGCATCCATGCACCACAATAACTGACAATCAGGTGATAATTTTTTTTTATCTATAATATTGTAAAAATGTAATCTTTTTTGTTTGATCACGCCTAAACGGTTAGGCTATTTCAACATTTTTAGCTTTCGCATCTCCAAATGGTTATCGAATATTTTTTACCCGACTACGGAGAAGTAAAAAGGTTATGACTTTCTTCTACGCGGACAATGTTCGCGGACACCTAGTAAGCTCATAAAATGACTACGTTATAGTTCAGCGTCACAGCCCACACGTTTTTCGAGTGGCGGCGTCTACCGTGCCGTTGCGCTAGCATAGCATAGACCCTGATGGAGCGCTTATAAAACGCCGGGGATGTGATTCTAGTTTTACTGCCCAGCCCCGACTTTGCGCTACCAGTGGCCGTGTCAGCGGCGAGCGGTAAAAAGAAAATCATACATACGATGTATGAAATGCCACGAACGAACGGTGCCGCTCTATTGGTTTTTGTCGATCAAATCAGCGGCTAGGAATGATACCACGATTTCAAAGCGGCGCGTGCGGTTTGCGCGGACGGATCGTGCGGTGTACGTGGCATGTTTGCCGCCCCGCGCCGCTGAAACCGAAGTCGTGGCCGGGACTTTATACCTGTCACGCTCGCTCTTATGGAATCGGGATAGGAGCCTTTCGGACTGTGCGTTGATTATGAATTATGATTTTAAACTTGGAGGTGCCCGCAGTTTCGTCCGCGTATATTTTTTTCTTTTCCGCAGATGGGTAAAAAGTATCCTATAAACACCATTGGATGTCCAGCTATCCCTGTACCAAAACTGATTAAATTTTGTCCAGCCGTCTCGGTGTGAGAGATGAGGGATTACTAACAGATGGCGCCAGACTGGGCGCCCATACACAACTATAGACGATCCTGCATTGCGCTTTTTTCTATACCTTTCATAGAAAACTGATGCTCAATACAAATCTTGAATTTAATAATAGTATACATAGATATGATTAACTACCTAGCGACTGCATGGATTCTAGCATCACGATATGTTACCAAAACTCCCAAGCCTACTCATCAAACAAATGAATTGATATTCTTCTACATCAGTGGTTGCCAACCTTTTCTTCATCAGGGACCATTTTTATTTATTTGTGGTTCGCGAGGACCATAGGTTGAGAACCACTACTCAATACTTACATAAAGTAATGAAATATTATATTTTTCAGAGAACAACGACTAAACGTAAACGCAACGTTTAGCCGTCGGCAGCGTGGAGGAACCTTTAAAGTGGTAACAATAAAGCTAACTTTGCTTTGTAACCCTTTGTCTCATCGAGACGTTGTTTATCGTTTACATTACGACTGTTACATTTTTAACTATTTTCGTACCAATAAGTACATTTGAATTTTGTCGAGATAGCTTGGCAAAGTGTTGAATCTCAGACTATAGGGTAAAACTTGGAAACATACGAGGATAGTACAGTCAGCAGCAGATGTTCCTACCCACGCTAAGTGCTCATAATCATATGCACATGGACTCTATGATCTAGGTTGTACAGATCATTGCGAGCGTGTTATAATGCTTAGCTACTTTTGCTACTGACTACATTTGAACCATTTTCTACGCTGGCCTTATAAAGGATGCCGTTTACTGTTTTTTTTTTCATGAGAAGGGCCGAATGCCACATTAAAGTTGGTGGAAACCGTTTTTCTGTAAACTACGCATAGTACAAAACATGTACCTTTTAAATCCTAACTGTCATTGTCACAAGAGCGAAAAATGACGTGTTAAAGGTTCAATCCGCGTATATTTCTAAAGTTTTACCCATAGACCCTCAAAGGGTTAAAAGTCGTGTTGAATTCTGTCATAATGACAGCGTAGTTGAACTTTTAAAATATTTTAGTATTTCAAGGCCTAGTATTTTTCGAGACTTAAACAGCGAATCAGGAGACTCCCTTTTATCTACAGTTCTTCTATACTTCTCTTACTCGTTTATATATTGGTGCAAACGAAGCGAATAATTCTTATGAACCGGTAATAAATAATCATACGAAAGCATTTCTATATGAGTTTATAACGAAAGTATTTCACAATTGATATCTACACCCATATTGTTAAATATACGACTACGGTATCACAGGCGTGGTCGCCTCATTCATAAAGGTACACTTCATATGTACATAAAAGGAAATTTATGATATGATAAGAAAATATATGAATATGTGTGTAGATAAAGTAGTTTATGCAAACAAAACACTCGTGTGATCCTATTATGAAACTCGCCTTAGGCTCGTTTCATAAAACTTCACTCGTGTTTTATGACATGTCATTATATAAGTAACAGTTGCATAAACTACTAAAATAAAATAGTACACTTCCAAAATACTTAAAACAACATTAATAATGGGGATCACACCCCTTATATAAATAACAGGGGCAACTTATTAGTACGAATTTCGTGTCACTGTCCGTCTTGCTTTCCTATTATACAAGTTTTACGTAAGTTGGACGGCGCGATCTTCGGATTAAGAGGACTGCTCATTTTTGCGCTGTGCAGCGAAATTTTGCCCAAAAACAGACGTCAAGTATACAAATTCTATAATTTGCGCAAAAATCTAAAAGGTCCGATACAGAACCCTTCCCATTTAGTTACTAATAATAAATAAATAATAAATAAATAAATATTAAGGGACAATCATACACAAATCGACCTAGTCCCAAACTAAGCAAAGCTTGTACTATGGGTACTAGACGACGATATACATAATATATAAATACATATATAGATAACATCTATGACCCAAGAACAAATATTTTGCACAAATATTTGCCCCGGCCGGGATTCGAACCCGGGACCGCCGACTCAGTAGGCAGGTGTCTACCAACCGAGCCAAACGCGTCGTCAAAATACTAATTTCATAAAAATTGGTTTTTCATAAAGTTTTGGAGGAGGAAACCGACGAGACCGAAACCTCGATTTGAATAACCCGGTTACGTTAAGTTTCGGCCTCCTTTGTATCCCCGACGTCATACTTACCAGGTGCAAACTTTACGTAAACTGACAGTTTGGGAAAAGGAGCATCCTCTTAAAAAAATCCCGAGTAAGTTGTTTTATAAACCGGTTCATATAATTATTAACGCTCTGGATTCAGCATCGCGTGTCTTCCTTGCGATTTCCTCTATATTTAAAATCTATTTCATACTTTGCTTCTAATATGAAAAAATACTCTAAAAATGTGAGATTTTTTAAATGAACGAGTATTTAATTGCGTGTGGATCGACTAGTAACTTGGAAAGGGTCATTTTTACATTCAGTATTATTTTTAACGTATGCATGCATCATCTAAGATTACTCCTTTTTTGACTGCTAAGGCGGCTATCATCGAATTTGTTATAAAATGATATAAAATAGCTTTAATTTTTAATAACCATTACGTACCATTTCCGTAGCATTGTTTATTAATTTAACGCTAAGATTTTATTATGATATTAATTAAGTGATACGGATTATCTTACCAAAGATTTTGACTCAAAACTCAATCGAACCAAACATTATGACAATTGTGAGTTTGCATAAAATGTTAATAGCTAAAGCCAGCGAGATAAGCGCACTTATCAATAGACATCGGACTTCTAATACCACGCTAGGGCTTTAGAGAGTAATGGAGCCTATATTACATTAAAATACAATTTTAACTCATACTCATAAGTGTATTTAATATGCAATTTTATTATTATAGGCAAGCATAACATACAAAGACCTTATTCGTGTAGGCATTGTTTTTTTAATTATCATAAAATACGTAAATATTGCGACTTTTTCCATGTTTTCTGGAGTAAATTCTATATTGGTCGAATATCCAGTTATGACTAGAAAATCCATGATATTGACAATTAATACAGTTAAAGTTGGATTTTGTAATATTATATAAATATTATTTTATTTCTAATTTCAGTAATTTAATGTGAACCACAATAACCATAAAGTTAGTTTAGAATTACATAAATGAATGAGTATGAGTATGGATAGTATTTTAATGTTAATATCGATTCTATAGCTCTCTAAAGTCCCAACCGTACTATTAGTCAAATTAAAATATCGAAGTACAGATGTTATACTTCTAAAACTATCTTACAACCACGCAACTATAGTTAGTGGGCAAAAGTAAAACTGCGTTTTTACAGTCTGACAAAAAAGAGTAGAAATTAAAAAGTGGCAACACTGTAGTGTCGACCCCGTTTTCTTAGATTGATTAGAAAGGGACCGACACTACAGTATTGCCACTTTTTAATTGCTACTCTTTTTTGCCAGACTGTACGCTCTTGTCCCGCTGGCACTTTGACTGACCTTATCACATGTACGAATACGAAATACCGTTATTTCGATCTATTTTATTCTAATTCCTAAAAATGGTTTATCCTTGTTTCATAGACAAACGTTTCCTCGAATTTTCATTTCACTGAAAGTATTTTTTTCTTAAATCATAGAATATTTTCGAATTATAACATAAACCTAATCTAATGCATATAGGTCCAGATTTCTGGAAAAAAGTATGAGTCGAGAAAAAATTGTTTATGAAATGAAAATTCTATGAAAAAGACAGTGTTTGTCTATAAAAGAAGAAAAGCCCGTAAAAATGCAGTCTTAACTTAAAATTTAAAAAATATGAGTCGGTGAAAATAAATTATTGCAGCAGAAACCTTAGGTATTGTTTTATACTCAACAAGGCTATGATTTGGACTGAAAACTCAATTATATTTAAGCATTAAAATTAAGGTTTTTTTTAATTATCAATCGAAATATGCCGAAAATATATATATATTAGAGAATTTTGCGCTTGCATCATATCATTAAATTTAAGTGAAATTGAATATATCGCTATATCAATTATATGTTTAAAAAATATGAGAAATTAATTCTGTTCATATAGATATTTGGTTGTTAAACTTTCATATTTTATCACGCAAAAATCTGCCCGATAGAAAATGGCTAGTTATATATAGTATTTTCAGTATAGTGTACTAAAATAGACTATGTACTAATATTATCTGTGAATGGGTATTTTTTTCCGAGGCCACAGTACATTTCATCCAAAATATATATGAAAAAAGAAACTGAATCCATAGAATATTTTATAGCTGCTGAAAGTGATATTATTATATGAAATAGAATTCTTTATTGCAGAGGCCTGTTAAATTTTACCCAGCGCTAGTAGGTACTTAGTACTCTACCTGTATTTAGTTGTTAAGATCTTTCTTATGAATTGTTGACTATTGAGATTTATGTGGGAGTTCAAAATTTTTATTACTGTATTTTAATCACAGGAAAGTTATTATATGATAGTGTTTTAATATTGTCTGAACATGTTTTCTGATCACATCCCGGGGTTTTGGATGCACGGACACAGGCGCGACAGCGGCCTATCGGTGTAACTCGGGCTTCGGTGACCTTGTAATGCCGCAACTACGCGTAGGGTTGGCGGTTTAGCTACCGCGACACAAGGAAATAATAATTACTTAATGAAATCAATGGAAATAGAATTATAGGAATCACGTACATCTGTCTCTTGGTGAGAGAAGGAGTAAATTAGGTTGATATGGTCAAGAAAATTTATAATTACAGTATTTTGGCGTACTATCTTGTTGTTCTGATACTATATAGTACCAGACATAAAAATAAAGTACAAATACTATAATTATAGTACAACATCCAACACTGGGTGCGACCCTTCGACTCGGCATTCATATCAATGCCTTTACCCACCTCGCGCGTCCCGCGCTCGCCCCCGCTCGCCCCTCGACACGCACACATAGCCGCGAGTTTTGCTACTGCACACAAGTGTCGCGGTCGTTTCTTTTTACGTTAGTATATATATTCTTTGGCACGGATAACACTGGGTCGACTGTTGGCATCAGATCATTCGTGCACCGAAAACCCCGAGGTATGTTTATGATACAATGGAGATAATTTGCTGGATTATATTTTCTGCGCTTATATTACCTTTTAGATCTGACTAGATGTTTAATATATACGTAGCAGTACGTTCTCTTACTTAAATTTATTTCCAGCAACACTGTATTTGTATATATATTATTATATTCGCCTTGCGTAAGGTCAATTCGTAGCAAAGTATTTATTATTTACCTTAAATTAATGAAGAAACGGGTTTTAGCTAAATTTATATCATGTAACCAATACATATTATCAAGGTACGCGTTTTTAAGTAAAGGTTTTTTATAAGTAGGTTTAATTCTATTTTGTGCTGTCAACAATAAAGTTTATGGAGTTGGGGTACTTTTCGGGGACCACATGCTTGCCAAGCCTCGGCAAGCCTATAGTACGCAGTTATATGAGCACGATGTAGTTATGTCTCACTCTATCATGTAACTGCATCCTGTAGGCTCGCCGAGGCTTGGCAAGCGTGCGGACGCGGCATCGAATTATCTAAGTTGGCAACCTGACTTTGAATACATCTGTGATGTTAAGAGTAATATCATCTACTCCTTCATGCTTTTATTGCAAGAAATGAACTAAGGCAGTGGTCACCGCCGACGATGAGCGAGAAGCTGTTAGAACTAGAAACGAGTTGACGATCAGCGAGAAGCGAGAGTGTAGTTCCGATAGTTTTGTCGCTCAGTGTTAAACATTTTTTTTGCGTTCAAGGTACAGTCAAGGAAATTAAAACATGTATCTATTTCGCTCTTGTCACAATACAATAAGGATCAAACGGTACGTGCGTTTCAAATAAAAAAATGTAAAAATTCGTTCGTAAAAACGTAACGTAAAAAAACGAAAAAATCGGTCTTATTAAGGTCATGTTTATTGAAAAGAAAGAATAACAATCAGCCGTTTAATATAATTGAATTACCTTTTCGTATGATGTCGAATTTTGGTTGCCAACTCGGATAAGTTTGTCGTTCTTGAATAGGTATACAATATTATTGTACCTGCGTTCGGAAACCTGCCCGCCTAGCACAACTCTTTTCGCGCGACAGCGCTACCCGTCACTCTCTCTCATTACAGCACAGAAAGAGACGGGTAATTATCTCGCGCGAGAAATGGTCGCGTATGACAGTTATGCTAGAGGTGCTGGAGTGATTGGGTATGGCTAAAGTAGATTTTGGCTGTTTGAGGCTATTGGGTGTAGGTGATAAGAACCAAGCAGACTCTGATCTCTACGCTGGGTTTAATATATATTATAAAAGGCATATCGCTAATACTTAACTTTTTAACACCATAGACGGCTGTGGCGAACAACGGAATTGCTCCACTAACGCCAACGTAGGCCACAGTTGTTCAAAAACTTTTTTTCGCTATGGCGTCAGGCCACGGTGACTTGCTTTACCACTTGGCGTTCAAAAGGTTAGACGTTTATTTTGATATCGTTACCTACTAAACAGAAGATAAAACGTATCAGTAGTAATTTATCTGGCAGTAATTGTCAAAATACCAAATATCAATACAAAAATACAGTGTAAAGATCAGTGTCAGACAACTGTCACTGATATGACGTTGACAGGTGTCAAAAATTGACTTGTCTAGATAATACTTAGCTTCGAGTGTCTATTATACGGATTCGTTACTGAGAGAAAAGGTTATAATATTGGAACAACGAATATAAGTCTAGAAAGTAGTGCAAAGTTACCTGTAAAATTAATTTTGATGCCTGAAGCCCTGTCGCATACTGAATATCAAATGCAATCGGTTAACCGATTTGTATAAAAAACACTGCGGTTTCGGTTCAAAATCATTTTTTTTTTTCATACTAAAAATAACAGATTGCATTCCTTAATACCGACTGATAATCTCAATCCGTTATAATAAAATGGCCAAGTTACCGATTTTGAGAGAGAATTATCTTCCTATGTCGCAGTTTCAGGAACTTTCCATCTGCGCAAACTTGAAGTTTAAAAGATAATTTGTATTTCCATAGTCATATAAAAACATGGTCACATTCCGATTCAAAGTGTTTATTAAGAATTGTCGTAAATTTAAAGAAAGTCATTATATTTGGTATACACTACAATAAAAAAAATAACTAAATATGCGTTACTACACGTCATGAATATGTGACAGGGTGGCAAGTAATTTGACCAATCTAAAACCTGCATAATAAATGCCACTTATGCTGTTGGCCCGTCCAGTTTGTACCCGAATATTTCGATTTGTTTTATAGTAGTTTTATATTCCGAAATTAATAATCGAACCGTAGTTTAAATGAAATATATTAATAATCGGTCCAGCAAGCGCAGCGTAGGACGTCCACCTACAAGATGGACAGATGACCTTATAAAGGTCGCCGGAAGGCGCTGGATGCAGGTCGCTTCCAACCGGTATATATGGAAGTCCAAAGGGGAGGCCTATGTTCAGCAGTGGACGTCCTATGGCTGAGATGATGATGATGATGAATAATCGGTAGTTGCAGTTCTAATTATTGTAATTAAAGGATCGATCACACTGAGATTTAAAGCTGCGTGTACACTGGTTATACGAGGCTTTAGCCAGACATTTTTCGGACGTAATATAAATATTTTCTGTCGTAACGATGTGATAGCTCAGTTGCACTACGCCGGAAAGTAAGGGTCGTAGGTTCTAGTCCTGCTTCCATTGCAGTGGTTGACTTTACATTTTTCTCTTAAAATTTACTTTTGCATAATGTTTATTAATATTTTCCTGCCCAGCCGTCCGGCTTTTGTTAGGCTATTGGTTTGGGCGCTGCAGCGTGCGAGTCGAAAGTAAAGCCGAGACCGTCCGGAAAAAAAAGTCCGGCTTTAATGGTAAAATGTACGTATTTTATGTTCGTGGATCTGGCAACCCGAACTTCCTACATACATTTAGCGGCGTAAATGCGTCGTCAACATATTTTTAGCTTCTGTGTGATCGATCTTTTAAGTTGTTTTCAATAATCTCCAAAATTATTCAATAACACATTTCATTATTAACATCCAAAATCTAATATTATTAATGTAATGAGTAATGACATGTGAGCTTTTCTTTCACTATCGAATTAAGGTCAATAACCTAGTATTAACCCTACTAATATTGTAGGTAAGTGCGAATGTGTTTGTCTCAACTATGCAGCCTGTGGCCTCGATACTTGTAAGTAGCGAAGTCTACTACAAAAACCAAAATCTGCACATCCCTAAGACATGTGGTTTCTTTTTATTCAAATAATTATCCAATTAATGCACTATTTAGTAGTAAGCTATGTGTCAATTGAAATATGTTGAATTATATTGGAATAAAGTTACGGTACTATGTCTGACAAGCTTGCGAATAAACGCTGGTAATCAGTGACCGGAAAATCTGGTAGGCGACGCCATCTATTGATACGAGTTAAAGTTACTAGTTTGGCTCAGTGACTCAACAGGGATTTTGGCCTCTGACACAAGAGAATACTACTCTTCTATGTTTAACGCCACTGCCCACCAATTGGGTGTATTGAGGGCGCACAGATCTTTCAACACCTCGTCTTTCCAGCGGTGGCGAGAGCGCTCGACCGGACGTTTTCCACTCGGTTGCCTCATTCACTCTTTACGGCACGATCGTCTCCCCTCCAGGTGACCCAGCCAGCGGGGTCCTGTAGCTTTAATCTCGTTATATTGGGTATGGCCACCCGCTTTTAAAGTTACTTTAACAAATATGACCAAGAACATATCTATAAATAAGTGGGGAAAATTTTATTGGTTTTCTATCAACAGATAAATGACAAGAACATCACGTTTGAGAAATAGTATTTCTTAGGTGAGGCCACAGGATGAGACAATTTGGTTGTTATAAATACGGAAACATGGAATCAATGGATTAGTCAATTTAGAATGTATACTCAAGACTGAACTGAATGTTGTCATTCGCAGTTTGTTTCGCCGATTCTACACAACGGGACGAAAGCATTGAAGCATCTGTAAAGATGTAGTTCCGTGCTTCGCAGCCGCGCTATGCGACAGTAGTCAAATTATGAAAGTTTATAGTGCCACTTCTGAAGTTTGCGACGGATGCGTGCGGCCTACGACACGACGATGTCGAGACACGCGCAGCCGTAGCTGCGTTCGGCGCGATGCACGGAATTGCAGCTTAAATCCATATAACGTACACATTACACAACCTTGGAAACCATCGTATGTGTCAAAAATATCTCATAGGTGTTCTGGATTTGATCAGGATGCTTGATGCTTTCTAGAAAACGTAACTTCATGGGAATTTGCGACTAAGGCCTCATTCAGAGACGTGCGATGCGATGCGGGAATCGAGCGTTGCTGTGCAAATGAATCAAGACAACGTTATCTCGCGTTCATTGCTTGTAATTGCGAGCGCCGCAGCGTCACATCCGATGAGATGCGATGCGATGGAGGCGCGGTTTCACTTGGCGCATATCCATAAACGTAGATTCGCTAGTCGCGTTGCTCGATGAACCGCCAAATGCATCGCCATTAATCCTTGAACGAAGCCTAAATATTTTGTAGCGAATCTCAGAGAGTTGCGTCTCAACCCGTTACATCCATGTGCACTGGAAATTTTATTTCTGCTAAACATCATTACTTTGCTCAAATCATTTCAATTTCAATTCATCTAAGGTGTACGGGAACGGGTGCATCTACAGAACGGCCTAATTAATCAACTACTACTTTCATTGGTAGAAACTTGAAATGTTCTGTTGGATTACCCCCAAAGCGGTGGTGGAATCGAAGAGACGTATTACCTGTTTATGGTAACCACTTATATTAGATGTGGTAACCTAGTTATTTATACATATTGTTGACATGTATTGTAACTATATTGTATCCATTAGTGAAAATAAACATTTCATAAGTATTCTTGCTTTTGACTTCTCATTCTCCGTCGATAATTATTACCCTGCAGTTGTAGACGAGCGTTAGAAAACTTCTAAAGGAGATGCCACAACTTTGCGCGACAGCGGCAGCGGTGCGTGGTACGTGCGTCTCGCTCACTCGTATGGCCGCCGCGTTCGGATCTCTCGCTCAATCGCTCGCCGCTGGTCACGCAAAGTCGTAGCATTTCCGTAAAGGTGAAGTAAAATAAAAAGCGTTTTTTTACTGTAATATTTAATCCAAGCTTGAGGAACAAAGTAAATCTACACAATAGAACCTATGACAAGCGACACACCGGTCAGGCACAAACTAACTTACTATGGACTGGAAACCAACCTCCAAAACACACAAGTTCACACTTATAATCATTGTAAGTATTGTCGTTTTGGTGCAACTTCTCATTTTGAATGAATTCCGCGTCAATAAAAAGGTTTTAGAACGGTTTTGTTTGTACTAAAGCAATTTTTTTATCATGGTATGGTTACTGAGGTGCTTTGACATTTGTAACAAGATGAGCATCAGTCCTTATGCCAATAATTTCAGTTTTACATAAGGGTAACACAGACAGGAAAAGTATAGAGTTATGGGGAGTGATCAATAAGATCTAACAAAATCGTTTCGTTGGCAAAGGTATAAGGCCGGCCACACACAGCATGAATACCGGTCCGGTTTCAGAACGGAATGACATCAGCAAGCGAGACATCGTCATATGACAGACAGAGACACTTTCCAACGTCATTCCGTTCGGAAACCGGATCGGAATTCAGACTGTGTGTGGCCGGGGTAAATAGATGGGTTACTATACTAATTTTTATAAACCAAACGTTTATAAAAGCAAAACATTAAGAAATTAATTAACTTGAGTGGGATACAAACTCGCGCCTCGGATAGCTTTCCGGACGAACACGGATGCTCAGTGCACTAAGCTACCGAGTTCTATGCAAGAGCCGATTAATTATTCAACCAGTTTATTCATTTCTTATATGCCTTAAGATTGCATCGTAGCGCCATCTGCCGTAAAGATTGACTTTATGATCGGCACCATCTTCTCAAGTTACGTCACGTTACGTTGAGAATCGATAGTAACGATATGATACAGCCAAATTAATTAATTGTTATTAAATTAGTAACGTCTGCTAGCGTAGCGTAAATTGTTATGTTGAAGCGAAAAATTTCAAAACCTGTTAATTGTTCTATTGAAAGTCACCAACGACAGTGACATCATCTATTGACATAGTTTTTCCCATAGATAAGTTTATTTCTTAGGCATAATACTATTAACTTCAGGCCCTCTATTTAACCCTTTCTAGACCCAACAGCTACGTGTGTGACGCCGTATCGTATAGCTTTTTCCACTTATTAACGAAAAAACCCACTAAACATATTGACGCAGACGTGTCGTCATTGGCTGGGGATTAGCTAAATGGGTTTAAACGTACACAAAATTGTATGAACTGCAACTAAAATAGCAGTACTGTCTTGCTTTCTTACCATGTGCTGATATTTATAACATAGGAATAGTACCGCCGCTCTTTTATCAAATATTTTTATTGACACGGATATTGATACAAGCAAAATACAAAGCATTTAGAAAAATATCTCTCGACATTGTCTCTAATTTTAAATAATCTATAGAATTCGCAATATGAGATGTGTGTCCTGATATGTAATTAAAAATATGCTTAGATAATTTACATTCCCAGAAATTATTGTCTTGTTTGCGACAGCTATCACTTTCAAAACATACAAAATGGATGAATCTCCTTTATATATTTTTTTTACATTTTTCATAAATTTCATATAAAATCGCGAAGTATAAACAGGCTCTGAAAACAACACTGCGACTACGACATAGGTACAACACCGATATAATAAATATATATCTCGACAGCTATATAATCGGTATATAACAGAAAGATCTATTTTAGTGGCTTCACAGTACCTACAGAATTCCTTGTGCGTATCTATTACGTGACTACATAATATACCTTACTCTAAATAACTCTGTATTAATAAATAATATACCTACTAATAAATAAATAATAATTAGGCAGCTGAAGATGTTACTACTGCAAACATTTTTTTTAATAAGAATAACATCACACTGCTAATATAATCACATTTATAATAGAAATAAGAGAAATGTATATGATCTTCACTCAAGTATTTTTATAAGCTTGTAGTAATAAACCAATTTAAAATGAAGGCGCGTCCTATTTAGGTGCTTTTTTGTAAATAAAAATAAATAAATATTCAGAGACAATCTCAATTTAAATATTATGAGCTCTACGTGTGCTACGCCGTAGCACGTAGCAGCGTTTTACTTTATTTCTCTGTGTAGCAAAATCTCTGCGTAGACCTATGACGCAGACGTGTCGTTAAAGGCCTTAATGGGTTAAAGCGTAATTTGATGTTGTTATTACCATTAAAGATTCATTATAAATAGAAAGCTGAGATAGGGTAAATAATATTTTATGTAACTAACTTTGTAATAAACATAATTTAAGGTCAGTCGGGATAAGCGCACCTACCATATCGAAATATCAAAAAATACAGAAGTTATTCTACTAACGCCATCTTGCAATAACAACCACGTAACTAGTGAGTTGGCAAAAGTAAGATGTCATTAGTGGTACCTGCAAATATTACAACAACGTACCTACAGTGTTAAAAGTACAGAATTTTCGATATGGAAGCCTGCATTTTTAAATTGGTTTACGTACTGTATTGTTATTGGAATTAAATCACGAACTGGTGATGTTGATGAACTTGAATTTATCAACTAACATCGCCATAATAACAGTTCTTTGAAACTTACCTAATGAAATTAATGAGAAAGAGAAATAATTAGTGTCTTACATTCATCGGTGATACTGATGACATAAATAGAGAAAAATGTGAAGCGACTTCTACCACATTCAAATTGATCCGAGCTTTAGTGAAGGTCTACAATTAACATAATAAACGAAGCTAGGTATTGTTTAAAATCTTTGGAAAAATATAGATTTACTAGACATTATAAATATAATTTATTGTATGTATTTGACTCATTATTGTCAATTCACGTACTTATTGGCATTATTTCCATTTTATTTGGAAAAATTATCGAGATTTCTATTTGATAAATTAGTGTACAAATGGAAACATATAGGCACCTTAAAGTATAACTTGTATATACTGTAACATATATTATATGTCTACATTATTATTTAATTAATGTAACTTTGGAATAAAGTTCTTATAAAACGTCATACATTATTGTCGAGTTTCAATTGAGCTTATATTGTCTAGGACTTTAAGGAGATATAGTGTTATAACAATCGTTGATAGGCCTTTATTTTCTAGGTAGTATGCGATATTTCTACAACGTCCAACATCCAATATGACCAGTACTAACACAGATTTACAGACAGCTAAACATGTATAACACAACCTTTATGTTAGCCTGAGTGGATATGAGTTTTATGAAGAAATATATGTATTTTATATTAATAACGCTTCTGCCACATCAGCCGTTAGCGAATTTCATGTCACCGACGTTATGGACGAATCAGATAAATCTACAATTTTACATACACTGAAAAAATAAAAGGCTCAACTAGTTTACCTACTTGAGAAATAGCCAAATTGTGCTTAGTAATAACCAAAATTATGCAAATTTTTCTTAACTTATTTTGGTTACTATTAGCCCAGTTTGTCAGTCCTCCGATTTATATAACTATAGCCGCTAACATTTGGGCTACTGTAACAAACCTTTTTTTATTTGTGTAGATAATTTGTGACGAATTATGCCGTTAAAAAGGGCAAAGAGATATAGTTTAATTGTTCAGTAGCTATAAACCAAAATGGCAGTTATAAGTAATTTTGTTTATTAATTGTGACAGATATCATATTGGTCGCTCCTACAATATTACCACACGCAAAAGTAGAACTCGCAGATTCTATGGGTTGCCACTAACAGTCCTAAAGTTTGCCGCGAATTTTATAAAAGTTACCTTTTTTTTCATATATAACTAAGCGAGTTGGATTTATATGACGTCGGTAACTTGAAAACGCCCCAGCAAAGACAGTGGTTTAAAAATTAAGGAAACTTCTACGTACAGCATTTAAAAATATAATCTTGAATAAAAATAAGCATCTCTTTAACCAAGGGTAAGACTTAGATTAAATTTTAATACAGTAGAAATATGTTTACATTTTCATTCATATACAAAATTTTCAAGTCTCTAATTATACTAGGTGTGGGACCCCGAGGGTTCGAAGATATGACCTGAACACTTAACATTGCCTACTTAGATTCCGAACAGTAATATTCTACTAATCATTCGCTTCTTTATACTTAAAAGACGAGCTAACTTTACAAAGGCTGTGAACATAATCGCTTTAAAAGATTGAATGTATGTAATAATAATACTCTACATAGGTAGAAAATATCATCACCCTGGGCCGTAAGTGGGATTTTCTGCCTATTACGCGGAAAATCACACTTCCTGGCCAAGGAAATACGTAAAACTTTAGACAAACCGCGGGCGGCAATTCGTAAAGCCCCAGATCGCATATTTACAACACATGCGATCTGGGACATTGACGAATTCACAATATTACTACGCTTACGCCCTAATGTACAATATTACTTCACCTTAGCCGTAAGTAGGATTTTCTACCCTGGGGAGAAAATCTCACTTCCTGGCCAAGGCAAGACGCCAAACTTTAGGCAAACCACGGGCTGTAATTCGCAAAGGAAACATTGTAATAAATATGAACACGGATCTTCATGATACTCGTCTATGCATTTATTATGTATCAAACGTAAAGACAATCGGAAAAATTGCGTTTATGGGCCAAGTGCGATATACTATAATTATACGAACATAACACTTAAAAACTATCACTGCGTTATTTTATACAAATAGTGGCAATAACTGTATTGCTAGAGGGGTAAGCTTGAAACGTTGTGTTTCTTTATCATCCAAAAACTTTTCTCTAGATACGCAATTGTCCCGACACACTTTACATTGTGCAGTTAAAACGTCTTCTAAATATATTATCTAAGCGAATGTTATATTATAGTATACAAGTAGGTACATTACAAACAACTTGTTTTACTCGCCTACCGTCGTATGCTACACTTAGAGCTGTAGTGCATTATACTACACATGTTCTATGATAAAGCCAAATACCAATGCATTTCTTTTATGTTATTTATAAAGTTTAGGTATCATTTTATAGTTGTAGAGTTCTATTCCGTTTCTAGTATAGTAATATACAATTTAACACAACGAGGCTTATTCTTTCGGACATAATCAACACTTTAGAAAGTATGCATGCACATTTCATTAAAATAACTGTGTAAGGAGGATAATATTTGGGTTTAATACTATGTTCATATAATTATATATTTATTATCGAGAATCTTTTAAATCAGCTTCATTCCGCATCGTTATTATCTATTCACTTGTTTTGTAAATATTTCTCGGTCCTTCAAGCCGTATAAACCACAAGACCACTATTAGAATAATACAAAGTGCCTTTCTTCTCATTTAAAATTTCCAAAACATCAAATTGACTTATAATTGTGACATGATAACTTTCAAAATATTACTCGTTAAAATTCCTTCTCTAGGCTTTTCTCTGTTGCATTACTGCTTTATTTATCTATCTTTTCTTTTGATACTTATACATTTATCTAGAATCCATCTGAAATGTTTTGAACAGGGTATGGCGCCGCACTACGAGCGACGGACATCCCTAGCGTCGCCATAACAACATGAAAAGCAGAACCGTCAATCACTTCATATTTTCCTCTCAACGCGGCCGTTGCTTAATTTAATTTATTATTGTAATATCTTCTTTTCCTTTAGTAAACGTATTGTATTTCGAGTGTCGCATTTAATTGCAGTAGATTAGCGTACCACACCATACACGCTAAATTGGTGACCCGCGACGATTAGTTAACAATTATGTCGGAATACGAATCGACGGAGGATACGACACAAGGAGCCGCCGGCCCGACACAAGAGAGGACAGGATCTGTGGAGCGAGTTACTGTGAGGCTGCCGCCATTCTGGGCGGACGACGCCGAGGTTTGGTTTGCCCAGGTCGAGGCGCAATTCGCAATATCGGGCATAAAAACCGACTCAACCAAGTATTTTCAAATTATCCGTGAACTAGATCCTAAAACAGCCAAGGAAGTCCGTGACATCATCACAAATCCCCCGGAAAAAAACAAATACGAAATTTTGAAAAAACAACTGATAAATAGACTGTCAATGTCAAAAGAAAATAAAAGACGGCAGTTGCTGCAGCATGAGGAATTGGGCGACCGGAAACCAAGCCAATTCCTTCGTCATCTTCGAGGATTGGCTGGCGACAGCATCAGCGACGACTTTCTTCGCAGTCTATGGTCGTGTCGTCTACCTACGCACGTGCAGGCCATTATTGCCTCACAAACTACGGCTTCATTGGACGACATCGCTGTCCTGGCTGATCAAATTATTGACGCAACACCTAATTCTTTCTTTCAGCAAGTTGCAAGCACAAGCTCCTTTGACGACATGTTGAAGAGGATGGAGCAGTCTATTACGGCGCGCATTCAAAGCGAGTTGACGCAACAAATCGCGCAGTTGAGCGCCGGCTGCAGCAGCGGATATCGGCAGGCACGTTTCAACAGGAACAGGTCGCGCAGTCGCAGCAGGTCCAAATCACACGGTCGGTATCAAGCCATCAAAGAAGGTATGTGCTGGTATCATAGCAATTTTAGTTCGAAGGCAAGAAAATGCATTCCGCCGTGTAACTTCAAACAGGAAAACTAGTACGACAGTCCATCGCGGCGGCAGCAGACTGTCACGCCACAACCAGCCGCCTATTTATAACGGACAGTGTAAGCAAAATTCAATATCTTATTGATACCGGTTCGGACCTCTGCGTTCTGCCGCGCCGATTCATGCCCAAATGTAAGTCGCCTGACAGCTATGCACTCACAGCAGCGAATGGTTCCATCATCCATACCTATGGCATTCTCAAGCAGAAATTGAACCTAGGTTTGCGAAGGGACTACAGTTGGAACTTTGTCGTAGCAAATGTAGACAAGCCAATTATAGGCGCAGATTTCCTTGCTCATTATGGTCTAGTTGTTGACTGCAAACACAGAAGGCTAATTGACAGCGTGACTTCCCTCACAACAGCGGGACAACTCAAGCATTGCGACCAAACCAGCGTGAAAGCTATATCAGGTGACAGCGAGTACCACCGATTGCTCGCGGAATATCCCAGTTTGACGAAACCATCTGGATTGCCGCGAGAGGTAAAGCATTCAACTGTACACTACATCCGAACTACTCCAGGTCCTCCAGCATTTTGTAGGCCACGCCGTCTAGCTCCCGATCGGCTGAAGATTGCGAAGGAGCAGTTTGAAGAAATGCTTCATGATGGCGTAGCACGACGATCCGATTCACCGTGGGCGTCGGCACTGCATCTTGTGCCCAAGAAAGGAAATGGTTGGCGGCCGTGCGGGGATTACCGCGCGCTCAATGCACGCACTATCCCTGACAGATATCCCGTTCGCCATATAGAGGACTACGCCCATCGTCTTGCAGGTAGCAAAATTTTCTCAAAAATAGATTTAGTCAAAGCCTACAACCAAATTCCTGTTTACTCGGATGACATTTGCAAGACAGCTGTCACCACACCATTCGGAATGGTCGAATTCCCTTTCATGCCCTTTGGTCTCCGGAATGCAGCTCAAACTTTCCAGAGATTCCTGGATGAGGTCCTCAGAGACCTGGACTTCGTCTACTCATACATCGATGACGTACTCATTTACTCCAAGGATGCCAAACAGCACTTAGAACATCTACGGCAAGTTTTCGACAGATTTCATGAGTATGGTATGCTCATCAACGAGTCCAAGTGTAGTTTCGGACAGAAAGAGATCACATTCCTCGGATACACGGTCTCTGAAGATGGAACACGTCCCATTGACGATAAGGTAAAAACAGTGCAAGAATTCCCGCCACCTAAGACTGTTGGTGGGTTACGCAGATTTCTCGGCATGCTGAACTTCTACAGGAGATTTATTCCTCACGCTGCCGAAGCACAAGCACCTCTTCACGACATGCTAGCAGGACCTAAAATCAAAAGCACCACTCCACTTACTTGGACTGAAAAACAGTTGGAAGCATTTCAAAATTGTAAGTCTGGTCTCGCAAAATCAACTCTACTGGCTCATCCCATTATAGACGCACCACTAGCCCTTGTGACAGATGCTTCTGGTACGTCAGTGGCTTCAGTGCTTCAACAATTAGTCGACGAACAATGGCAACCGCTTGCTTTCTTCTCTAAGAAGATGTCACGGCAACAGACACAGTACAGCGCATACGATCGGGAGTTGCTGGCTATTTACGAAAGTGTCAAACATTTCCGGTACATGGTAGAAGGCAGACATTTTGTGATATACACAGACCACAAACCAATCACCTTCGCCTTCCAACAAAAAGACAGGAAATGTTCTCCGAGACAATTTAATTACCTTGATTTCATTTCGCAGTTTACCAGCGACATCAGGCACATCTCGGGGAAAGACAACATTACCGCTGATACGCTCTCCCGCATCGAAGCAATTGCCGTGCCTCCAGACTTCGAAGCAATCGCACAAGCGCAGCAGAATGACGCAGAGTTGCAAGATCTTATTGCCAAGCGATCTTCGTCACTGAAGTTGGAAAGAGTGCCCGTGCCAGGTACCAATGTTTATTTATATTGCGATACCTCTCAAGCACGGCCCCGACCCTTCATTACCAAGGAGCACCGACGAAGGATATTCGACGCAGTACACGGCATGAGCCATTCAGGTACTAGGTCAACTACTAAACTGGTAACGGAAAGATTCGTATGGCCCTCCGTACGCAAAGATTGCGGTACCTGGGTACGTACGTGCGCATCATGTCAACGCGCCAAGGTGCAACGTCACACATCTTCTCCGCTTGGAAACTTCAAGCTGCCGGAAGACCGATTCAGTCACGTTCATATTGATCTGGTCGGTCCTATGCCACCTTCATCAAACTTTCGTTACCTCTTCACAGCCATTGATAGATACACTCGCTGGCCAGAGGTGAAGCCACTTTCTGACATCACAGCGGAAACTGTAGCTCAAGCGTTCTATGAAACATGGATATCTCGATTTGGTTGTCCACAAACTGTAACAACCGATCAAGGACGTCAATTTACCTCACGTATGTTCAAGGTTTTGACGGAGCTTTGCGGAACCCAGCTGCGACACACAACGGCCTACCATCCCCAGGCCAACGCCATGGTCGAGCGTCTGCATCGGACTTTGAAAGCAGCCATCATGGCCCACAACAACAACACGTGGACGGACGTGCTGCCGATCGTACTTCTTGGCATAAGAAGTGCGTGGAAAGAAGACTTGCAGTGCTCTGCTGCAGAGATGGTGTACGGTGAGCCATTGCGCATCCCGGGTGAGTTCTTTCATACTCCTAACTCACGCACACTGCAGCCTGACGATTTCGTTGCACAGCTAAAACGTCATATGTCGCATCTCAAGCCTGTTCCCGCATCTAGACACGGAAATAAGTCTGTCTTTGTACACAAGGACTTAAGTTCATGCACCCATGTTTTCCTAAGAAAGGATACACTGCGTGGATCGTTAGAGGCCCCATACACTGGCCCACACCGCATCCTAAGTAGAACGGACAAGACTGTCACTGTAGACTTACTCAGAGGACCAGTGACTGTCTCAGTTGATCGTGTCAAGCCTGCTTATGTTCAGAACGACTCAGCTTCATCTACAACAATTAGCTCTAAACCTAAAGCTGTCGTTCCTGTTAGAACCACTCGTTCTGGTCGAAAAGTAACTTTCCCTTCTCACTTTCAGGCAGGACTTTGAGACTCCCAGGGGGGTCCTATGGCGCCGCACTACGAGCGACGGACATCCCTAGCGTCGCCATAACAACATGAAAAGCAGAACCGTCAATCACTTCATATTTTCCTCTCAACGCGGCCGTTGCTTAATTTAATTTATTATTGTAATATCTTCTTTTCCTTTAGTAAACGTATTGTATTTCGAGTGTCGCATTTAATTGCAGTAGATTAGCGTACCACACCAAGCACGCTAAAAGGGTATGGAAAATTTTGAAGTACAAAAGTCATAAGTTTCACCGTCAATTGAACTACAAGTGGTTCAGATAGATACTATTCTAACTTATTTACCCTACTTTTTACTAAAGTTTTACTAATCGTAGAACAAAAATTTTTATTTTGTTGAAGAATGTAAAATAAAGTGTAGTGTGCTGTGAACAGTTTTGTGTTATCAAGTTAGACATTTTTAAGGTAAGTGTTATTTATTATTTTTAGATTGACGTAAATTGACTAACACAGTGTTCACTGACATAAGTCACAAATAATTGAATTTCATGATAGAAAACGTGATATCCTCTTCCCTGGTCACTAATAGGTAACTGGACTATGGTCACTAATAGGTAACTGGACTATGACGTCACTACAGTGTGTTGCTGATTAGGTAGCCTTTCCACTGAAGCGGAGTTGGGCGGAGTTGGCCGGAGCGGAGCTGAGCGGGCGGACCATGAATTATTAACGTAGCGATGAGGTGGTTTAAGTAGTTACTTAATTATTAACGTAGCGATGAGGTGGTTTAAGTAGTTACTTAACACGTTCGCGGACGGGCATTCTATGGCATTCGAATTTTGAGTACCTCTTGTGACGCGCATTCTATAGCAGTCTTTAATTGAACTTCTTTCCTGAGCGCGAATGCTAAAGAATGCGCTTTGCCATAGTGAAAACGTGTACATTAACATTTACTGTCAATTTCTCTGCAATCCGGGTACGCTTACTGTCACATTACTTGATTTTCGCACACTGACAAGTTGACATGTGTTGCCGACAATCGTACCCCCCTCTCCCGCACACAGATGCTATAGCATTCTCGGTTGTATGAAAATTAGTTCAGTCGCTCGGCAAGTGCGCCGCTGTGTTGACCATCAGAATTTTGAGAATTTTGCGTGTCGACAACATTTCGAAGGATTGTTTTTATCATCGTAAGTAACATTTATTCAAGTATTTTCTTGGATATTTTGGTGGGTTGTATTAATTAGCTATATTTACTAACTGTTTATTGCCCTTCAACGAGCTTTGACGGTGGTTACAATTTAAAATACAGACATAGATTAATGTACATATTTTATATTATACACATACACAGTAAACATAATTGTCAGCAAATATCTTGGAATTATACGTCTCTTGGTTCACCATTCAACTGCTAACATAGTGAAGGGTATTGTAGCTTTATCGCAGTGTAAAAAAGTGCTTTTAATTTGAGTTACATGCCTCCAAAGAAGGTCCTCGCTCGAGCCCGACCGCCTACTCGGTGGCGACATACAGACTGCACCACTGACCTATACAGACTTCACCGTCACCGCCTTTACCACCAAAATCATTAGATCAACGATAGGCTCGTCCAATACGAGTTTTTAAGCTCACGATAGTGAGAAGTTACTGAAAATGTTTGAAGAGGTGACTGAGCAGTCATCGGAGGATCAAATTAGCGTTGAAGAGTCAAAAACATCAACCAATGATCAAGAGAAGAGTCAGAAGTGTAACCGACGATACCGGTGAATCTGATCAAGACCCATTTAGAAATATAGCGGGGCAGTGAAGTTCCTACGAAGACTATATGCCAAACTCGTCTGGTGCGTCGTCTGAAAGTAACAAGAGATACTCTAATTGAATAGGCGTGAGTGACAAACCCGTTGATAACTATAACTCCTGTAATCAACGCCTATATTCGTTTTCGCTATCACATATAAGCGTAGCAGGCAGCTGCTATAACATTCAATGCCATAAATGTACCACGAGCTAGCTAAGCCATGTGGCAGAACTGCTATGGAATGCTATGCTATAGCATTTGTTGTCACATAAGGTAGTATAAAAACGTATCATATTTGACGCAACTGGTATAGCATTCGACTTGCATAGTGTTCACTGTCACATGTAAATTGTACTCAATCTTACAATTATGACGAAACTGCTATAACAGTTTCAAATATTCCATACAAAATTTTAGTGTCAAACAGGTGTGTCTTACTGTCCGCGAACGTGTTAAACCACCTCATCGCTACGATAATAATTCATGGTCCGCCGGATCAGTAAAGACGCGAGTTCAAGTATGGGTTAGATTGCAGTGGATTGCATTAAATGTTTCCTTCAGGGACCTTTTACATAAAAAAAAAACAGTAAATAATCATATTCTAAAGTTGGGATTTAAACGTTTTATTCATGTTTAATCTCAAAGATAATAGAAATATAATAAATAATTTAAAAAATCAGCATTGCGATTCAACATGGCAATGCTGCCAGAGCCTTCTGGGCACGCTGCCGTATGGGAGAGACATGGAGAAACTTGATTAATTAGATAAATAATTACCAAATATACATTTCTGATCTATACACCTAGAGATTTTCCTAGCACGAACGACGTGTTGTTAGTGCTTGACAAAATAAAAACATCGACAATCCTGTTATCGATAACACCACTTCAACGTTATAGAGGAAAATCACAGACCTAAATTGGTAGACGCCGCAAACACATCCACTTCGCGTGCCAGCGATTATGTTCAAATAGACATAATTCGTAAATTTTTGGTCCTATTTTTTTTTTTCTAACTTGCGGTAAATATAAGGTTGTTATTATGGAGCAGTCTAAATGAAACAACTTTCAGTTTGTTTGTTTATATAGTGTGTATTTCTTTATAACGTTGACGTGGTGGTTATCGATAACAGGTTAGTCGATATCATTATTATGTAAGCACTAACGACCGGTGGTTCCTGCTAGAAAAATATCTAGGTGTACTGATCTAGGAAGTTAGGGGTTGGTCGTTACGAACTGACGCAGCAAGTCTTTTTTGTCCAGTGGTGGTAATCATTCGGTAGATATGGAGATGACACATTAAATTCCATACTCCCAATATTTTTTTTACCCCCGACGAAAGGGGTTTTATAAGTTTAAAATGTGTATTTGTGTGTCTGTCAGTAACATCATAGCTCCCAAATGGATGGACCAATTTGAGTGTGTTTTTTCTTTTTTTTTTTCTTAATCGAAAGACTTGTCCGTCGAGCGAGATGCTTCTTAGCTATGTAATGGTAATGGGACCAGAAGTTTTCAAGATACTATATAGCTTTAATTAGCACTAAGTGATAAGATCTTAGCCAATATTGAAGCTAAAAATGTAATATTTTGTAGTTATGTTCAGTTTTAGCAGCATTTACTACATCACTCATTTAATGAGGGTCTCATGATGATCAGCTACTTGTTTCGGGATTGCTTAAAATTTTCAATTTAGGTTATTTAGATTGACCTGGATGTGTTAGGTACAACTCAAATCTCAATAGCCTAGTAGAGTAATCGAATACAGCTATGTATGCCCAGTCATTCCCATGGTCATGAAATGATTCAGCAAGAAGTGGCGTCCGTCCAGCATGGGGAGAGAACATCAAGTTTTACTAACGATTATTTTCGGTATTAATTAGGTACCTATTATCCTTTCCAAATTTTCTACTATAAATTTTGCAGCATTATATTATTTTAAAATGGGTTCCACCCTTTCGCCGTAAGTAGGTACAATTTATAATCGTCTCTTAAATTATAATAATCATTAAATTCTCATTCATTAAAATATGTTAGGTCTTTCATATAAAAATTTCAACTTTAACAATTCTAGGAGAAAGCTCGAATAAGAAGAGGACTCATAAGAGGTCGACAACCATACTTCCATTACATTTACTTACCTAAATAGTTTATCTATATTTCAAGGCTGCCAGTATAACTTATAAGCATTAATAAATAAATAAAATAATTATGTAATTTAAAAAAAACCAGTTAGGCAAGATGTACTTTACAATATATATAACCGAAATGGTCTGAAAATGTCAACGAACAGCCCCATTATTAATATTAACATTGAGCATAGCGTGTCTTACGACCGTTGAAAATGGTTCAACTCATAAAACACTAAAACCTGGAAAACTAAGCCAATAAGAAAAAATCCAGTCACTAACAGGCATCTACAAAACAAATGATTTATCTTATATAAGTTCAGCTACTCTACCTACTTCTGTTAGCATCTAGATTTAGTACTCTTATGAACTATTAAAGCTATTTCACTAATTTCTTATTACACCAGTATGTTTTTTTTTTATAAAATGTCACTATCTAACTACTAAACAGTTAAAATCAATTTGTAAATAGCATTTTCAATATCAGATTTCGAAATTACGTCTGTAACTACTAGGAGAGTGATACTTTACAGCTAAAACTAAGTTTTGTAAATATATTGTCAAAAAATTAATGTATTGTCATTATTAAGGTTATTATTATTGTCAAATTCTTTACGTTTAGACCTCTGACAGAGAATATGTTCTTACAAACATCCTATACTGGAGAAGGGAAGTGCGATTCAAGTAACACGTGACTTATGTTAATACGTCTATGTAGCGACACCCTACATGGAAGTTAGATTTACATAAACAATTCGCTACGGCAAGGAACTCGGAGATTATTGTCGATCTATTGTCAAAAGATTTCGACCGAAATGTCTACAAGAGGATTTATAATACCAGGTTAATATCGTCAAACCCAATCGACACTTATTTCCATACTATAAAAGCACTTTTCCCTAGACTACTAACATCAAACATCAAACAAACAGACACTCAATTTATAATCGAGACTAAACGTCCAACGACACTGAATAGAAATGAAAAAATCATGGGACATATAAAAATCTTTTCAAAGATTAGGCTAAAGCTTCACGAACCTACTTAATCGTAAGCTGGTTACATCCAACATTCACATTAAACAATATAAGTATATCTATATCTTACGTAAGACTTATAATCCCGAGAAAAAGTATCGAGAGTTTAAAAGTGCCGTCGTGAGTAAACGTTGAATACAATACGATTGTCCTCATTCACAGTACTCAGATTATTATCACAGCTCCAGATTTACTTCACGCGATAATCGAGTGATATGTAAAAAGTTTAGCCATTTCATTCGTGTCGAAAATTATTGTCAACATTTATTGTCATTATTTTGTAGACGCCGTCTGGCGCTATGTAAAATTCCTATCAATTTATATTTTATTCAAGTCAAAAGTCACGCATCAGCGTAGAGTGAACACCCGGCTTATGTGGTTACTGTCTTTTCGCTTGTGCGGGTTGGGGCGGGGGGTCTCTCAAATGTCCTCGGAGGGCGCTTTTTCGTCGTTGTACTGTTGGATCTGCCGCTCTATCCAGGAGATGTACTTGGGCACGTAGGCGTAGACGCCTGGGAGCCGAGGATGAGCGCACTTGATGCCCCAAGAGACGATGCCTCCAACATACCAGCGCGAAGAGTCGTTTGGATCCTTGCAGAGTAACGGTCCGCCAGAGTCACCCTGAAATCAGTATTATGCATTCAACATCCTTCAAAATTCTTGACAGTTAAGCAATTGCTTTTTTTTATTGTTTTCGATAAACTATTTGTAAAACCGATGTAGGCAGCAGCAGCAGATGCTACGTTTGAGTAATCAAACACAAAAAAATAATCTGGACGTGACTTTAATAATACGAGAATAAAGCCGCATATCACTGATGGCATATTACGTTGAGGAGATCGAAGGGTTTTGGAGCAGGTAAGTTGGAACAATGTCAATTTATCGGATTCGTTAGCGAAGTAAGGAAGCACACTGCCTGCGCCACACAGGCCGCGTCTAACTAAACACTGTTGTTTTCGGTTCGCCAACAGATTTAGAAACCGAGAAATGGACGTTGTTTCAAAACCCCTCGATCTCCCCTTTTTGCTTCTGACTTTTGCCTCTAGAAAATTGTAATGATTCTCATAATATAAACCCAACCCAAACAATATACACTTGTATCTTCTTGGTAAAAAAAGCAAAACAATTACATTTTAAGACCATTGTAGGAATTCATCAAGTTACATTTTCCATGAGAATGAATTACAAAACAAAGTAAGCCTGGAAAGTTGAGAAAGGTTTTATCACAGCCCGGCAGCCGTCAGCGTACCTGCTATTGATTCGAGGAACAAAACGTTTGTTTGCCAAGATGCGGCTACAAACGATTACGTAATGCCTCTAAAGAAACTGTACCCTTACCATGACTTAACGTGAGCGCACTCGCTAGCGACAGCGTAATTTTTTTTATGGCGAATAGTACAGAGCCCTTTGCGTTCACTTTGTAGAACTGCAATTCTCCATACAAACCCTTTACGTAGCCGCTAGCGTATATGGTTACTGTAGACCACAGACAACCCCCACTAGACGGAGCATGTAAGGCGACCCGCGCTCACCAACGATATGGTACGGCAGAACATTAAAGTATGAACACGGCGGCCACCATTTAGTTGCGTCCTTGTTTATGATCCATGCGTACGTCAACGAAAAAATAAATTAAATAAATAACATGGTAAATTGTAGTGTTAAGTGGTGTAGAGAGACCTCATAAACATGGACGCAACTAAACGGTGGCCGCCGTGTTGATACTTTAATGTTCTGCCGTACCATATCGTTGGTGCGCGCGGGTCGCCTACGGGTCGCCACTCGCCTTACATGCTCCATCTAGTGGGGGTGGTCTGTGCTGTAGACCCATGGTAAGGGAACTGTAGGGGCTCGGAGCAAACATTGTCGAGTATTCTTACGGAGTTTATTGGATATCGAAGATTACGTACATGTATAGGGCGGACCCTTGTCAGGCCTACAGTTGTTACTTGTAAAGATTCATAAGAAAAGCCGTATTGTAAATGGTTTTCGTGTCCTTCACGATGTAAACTATAGACGTTTAGATAGTTGGTTTAATTAATTATGGATTTCATACGAGGTACATTTTGAAACTAGAAAATATTGTTTCATTTTGTCTGATACATCTATTGACGATGCGGTTGGCTCAGTTTGTAGATACCTACTTGCTTACTGAGCCGGCGGTCCCGGGTTCGAATCCCGGCCAGGGCAAATATTTGTGTGATCAACTCGAATATTTGTGCTTGGGTCATGTTTGTTATATGTATTTAAGTTATATTTATCTATATGAGTATGTATATCGTCGTCTAGCACCCATAACAGAAGCCTTCTTGAGCTTAATTTGGGGCTAGATCGATTTGTGTGAGGTTATCTGATATTTATTATTTATAATTAAATGTGTTAATTCATTCATCAAGTCTGAATTACACTTGAAAAGTTTCTCACCTGGCAAGCGTCCTTTCCTCCCTCAGGGTAGCCCGCACAGATCATCCCCTCGGTGACGTTCAGGTCGCGGTGCTCCAGCCACTGGTTGCATAGGTCGCGGTTAAGGACTGGGACTTCCACTTCGTTCACTGCCGGCTCGTATTCTGATACTATTTGAAAGATAATGATTTGTTTGTGAAATAACAAAAACGCTTATTAAAAAATATATAATAGCAGTTTCTTCAACAAAAGATGCGTAATCCCTATTTCCACTTTGTTTACAAGGTACAAAATTTAGCTCAATGTTTCAGTAATACAGTATAATGGGATCCTCTTATTTTACAAATACTTCACCGAATGCTTTATTCCATGGAATTTTCATTTCATAGACAATTTTTTCCCCGGAACACATAATTTTTTCTTGAAAATATCAACCTATAGATTAGGCTTATTAGGTGATACAACACTACAATTTTTTTAATGGATTCTAAAAAAAAGCTTTAGATAAAATGATTTTTAACTTTTGTCTTTAAACAGGGTAAACAACATTATAATACCTATAAGTATACTCAGGATGTATTTGAATGGGAGAGTGACAAATGGACATTTTCTATCCCATTCCAAATCCAGCTATCTGTGGAGATGGCTCATTCTGAGTATACACTTAAACCGAGCAAAACGTTTAAAGATACGTTCAAATTTTTTATCGGTAAATAACTATTTAGATTTTATGATATGTTTTTTACGCTGTACTCACTGTCTTTGTCGTCCCGCTTGCCCCAGCCGATGACCGTGCAGTAGGTCCCAGGAGGCAACACCCGGTCAGCAGGAGGGAGGCACACTGGAGACAGTTGCTCGTGGTAGCGCACTCGAACCGCCAACTATTCAAGCAATACGGCTGGTTAATCAACACGCAACGTGCAATGGAAAGGGCTATGCTCGGAGTTTCTTTACGTGATATAATGAGAAACGAGGATATCCGCAGAAGAACCGGGGTGACCGACATAGCTCACAGAACGGCACGGTTTAAGTGGCTATGGGCAAGCCATGTAGCCCCGAGAATTAATGGCCGTTGGGGCAGCAAAGTCCTAGTGGGGCGACCCCCGACCGAGATGGACGACCTCGTGGGGGTAGCGGGGAGTCAATGGATGCAGTCTGCACGGGATCGCACTTTGTGACGCGCTATGGGGGCGCCTATGTTCAGCAGTAGATGTTTGTGGCTGATAGATAGATAAATAGATAGCTGATTTTATATTTATTGAGCAGGTCGTCTACGGGCATGTGAGTGACTAATGGTGTATACATTGATGTATTGTCATAAACATGACTACTATTGAATCTTGATTGATTAGAACTATACTCTAGAATGATTAGACAAGGACGAAAATACTTTACATTATACATAGAGAGACATTACCTGGAACAGTGCAATGTCGTTGTCATGGGCAACACCGATATTGTACAGTGGGTGCGGCACCACACGTTTTACTTTCACTTTCTGGCCGTAGTAAGCGTGTGAGCGACGCCGGGTGATGCCCAGTTGTATCGTCCAGCCGTTGACGTCCGAGTGGCTGTGGACAAGTTGATCGTTTGATTCGAATGTAAATTTTAATTTTTGTTTTCGATGAACACCTTGACAAAGATGCGTCATCTGTAGTGATACATATAAACCAGGAAGCCACCAGTATTCCAACGCAGTAGATCAATTCTTTGGGCACGCCGCGATGATCAAAAACAACCAACGGTGCCTCCTGTATCATAACTTTTGGATTACACCTACTTGCCCACGCAGTGTGACGCGGTTAGAACCCACTGATCAGCCACCAACATTCCAGTGCAGTAGAACACTTCTTTGGACACACTGCGATGACCAAAAACAACCAACGGTGGCTCCTGTGTCATTAGTCATTACTCTTGGAGTACACATACTTACCTATGCAGTGCGACGCGGTGAGGACTCACTGATCAGCCACCAGTCTTCCAGCGCAGAAGATCACTTCTTTGAGCACACCGTGATGATCAAAAACAACCAACGGTGGCTCCTGTATCTCTTGGATACCACTTACTTTCCCACGCAGTGCGACGCGGTGAGGACCCATTGATCAGCCACCAAGACTCCAGCGCAGTAGAACACTTCCTCAGGTCCGCCGAGGATAGCAGCCAGGAACGGCCAGTCACCAGGTGTTGCCTCGACACCACCCACGATACGTTTAGTCCCTCCGCCTGCTGTGCGACGTCGTCCGCATTCTGGAGACAAAGAATTGTAATTAGCATAAAGGTATGTAGTAACATTAACTACCACTAATGGGTGACTAATTGTCTGAATGCCATTTTACCAGACAGATTTTGGTGTTAACCGAACAAACACAGCGGTAGCAAAATAAAGATGAAATACCAGCATAAAAATCTAAAATACTTACAATAACATTTAAGATGCGTACGTTTTTAGATATTTTGAATGACCAATAGTCCGACTAAGGTTAAGCGAAAAGGAGGGTCATAATTTTCTTGTTACAGTCGAGTTCATAAAATGAGTAAAAAATGTTATTAAAATATCTGAGCGCGCCTCGTTGCCGTTAACAATAGAGACGATTTCATATATTTTTGATCAAAGTTTTGCTCATTTTGTGAACTAGGTATATAAAAATAATGTAATATCACTGGCAAAGTAAAAAAATATGTACACAAATTCCTCAGAAAAGTATTGAACTTTATGAATTGTATTTGGGTAACGCTCTGCAGGAGCATTTTGAACACTCTCTATGTTGAATTCAAGAATAATTAACATTATTTTAATTATTCCTGAAAACATAATTTAACTGGTAAGCTCATAACAGAGCGCTTTTTGCGAATTGTGGTGGACTCCAAAAACAAGATGATAATATTCGTCTATATTTCGTAACACATGGGAACGAGCTGGAAACGCTCCTGCGCCTTATCCATTTATGTATGAATCAAGTCGAGGTATGGGACCGTAGATAGGTTGTTTTGTCGTTATGTACTTATGACACAACATCTATCATCTAGTCATCTGTATCAAATTGAATGAATTCGTTATTAGATCAGCTCTATTTCCAAAATACTTATAATTTAGACAGATTGTATTATACTATATTTAGAAGTGCTGATAAATACTTTGACACATATAGTTCATTTTAGGTACTTACGAATGATCATTGAAATACTAAATATCATAAGTTTCATTTCGACGTTCCCAGGTCTATTCGCTAAAATTATGATTCGCTATTCCGTACCTATGTAAGGTGAGGTAAGACTTACATACTAGTATATTGTCTAATGGGGCACTAACAGTGAATCTAATTCCCGGTATCCCGGTGATAGCCTTTACCCAATCTTACTTTATACTAAAACATTGATTAAGGAAAATTGTATTTACTGACAAAATCACAAAAAGTATTTCGCCTAGATAGACAACAATCTTCAAGTACCAACTGATTCCACCAACAATCTCCATACGGTATTTGATGACAGCTCAAATCAGCTACTCTTTATGAAATGTCAAAAACGATCTGTTAGTATGAAGCTTCTATGATGATAGGTACAGGCATGTGACGTCATAAAAATCACTGTGTTTAGTGGTTTCAATGCCGCAATTTATATTCACTATAGTCAAACACCGTATTGTATAAGAAAACGATCTAAGTGTCGGCCATTATTATAAGCTACTTACGCTCAATTTTCCTTTTACGTGTAAAGGAAATCCTATCCTCGTTTAAGGATTATACGAATAAAATATCTTGTGCTCGTACGTTATTAAACCGACGCGCCCCATAGAGATACCTATTCTACCAACATCGCCAATTGTACTTATAATGATTGTGAGATTGGGAATGACGTCTCGTTTCGCATGGTAATTGGGTAGCAAAGAAGCAATACTTTCTTTATTGGGTAATAATATGGCATCGATAACTTACTATTATTTTTTTCAATGGCAAAATATTTAATAATAATAATACAATTTAACATACCTACATATGAAATATTGAAACACTAAACAACTAAGGTCACATTTTTTACGATGTGTTACGCAAGTCCGTGGTGTTGGTAGCGGAAACGCCGGAATAGAGCACCTTTCGGCCAAAATTCTTCCTTCATGAAACAGCTGATCAGTCGGAACGCCCGACACATAACAATTAAATTCACTTTATGGCGAGACTCCAACTCCACGACCCTCAGGATAATTCCGGTCTTCACACGTAGGTACATACTCGTACTCTACGATCTCCTCCGCCTCCACTAACGTATCGAAATATATTGCCTTGCCTTCTGTAGTGTCTTGTTCCAAACCCTGGAGGTTACCAAACAAAAAAATTCTTAACCGACCCGTAAGATGTAAAGAGATCACCTACTCCAATTTTCTTTTTTAGCTATTGATCTACAAAACTACGTAGTGGCTCATAAAAGACACTTTGTGTGCCAAATTTTACCAACGAACATCTTGTAGTTTTATAGTAAAATACTTGTGATACACGGACAAACCAATATGGTTCCGTTTTGCAATTCTGGTTACGGTACACTAAAAATGCAAGTAACTTATTTGCTTTTATTGTTCAATATTCGGTCAAACAGAACAGATATGATTCCTCAGATACTTTACATTTCACTTCTTAAAGAAACATCATTTCAGAACAAAAGACAGGTATCTGGTATAGGGCGTCTGTTAAACAAATTAGAGGACAAAAATGAAATCTCGGGTCGGAATGAGTTCGTTATTCACCCGGAGCGACGGTCGGACTGTAATTGAGAATAAAAACCCCTTTTCGTGGTGCGGTAAACAAATTTCAGCCGTGTGTCCCAATTCACGCGACTTGACGTCGCATGTGGCAAGCTTAAATGTCTCTCGTTGCGGTTGACATTTTTAACACATCACGGAGCCAGTTTAAATAGTATTTTATGCAACCGTTGTATAAGAGGGGGCAAAAAACGCGAGTGGCATGGGTGTGGATGTGAGCGTAGCGAACATCGTAAGAAAGATGCCACGAGCGTTTTTTGACCTACTTATACAACGTTGCATACAATACTTTTTCTACGACTCGACATTTCATAAATAAAATGCAAATAAACAACAAAGAAAATAATTACATGTTCCCGCTCGGAATCAACAAAATAAAATAAAAAAGTAGTATCTGATAAACTTTTTTTTTATTGACGTCCATCTGTCAAAAAAATATAAAGTTATACATAAAGGTATACGTTCACTATACTAAACATTTGTCAAAAAAATATGAACTTATACATAAAGGTATACGTTCACTATTCTAAACATCCATGCACTGAAGTTAAAACTTTTTTTTTTAAGTTGGCAGCAATGCCTTAGTACAATAAGTTTTTTTTTAAATTGCAAATTGTGTGAATGCAGCTGTTTATTCTTGTAATCTGTGGTACTAAGTGATGCTTTTTTGGCGACATTATAACATCGTTTAGCAGTGTTTTTTTGGGCAATAGAGTATAGACTTATACAGACTTTCATAATTTATGTCTTTATATTAATGACAGAAAAAAGTACTGGAGTAGAAAAAAATATATCTAATCGTTTTTAATAGAATCTTTTTATCGATTCAGTTTTAATGTGGAAATACCACATTTTTTTTAATATTGACACAAAGGCAAATTATGAAAGAAAAATGTAATGTCCACTGCAATGTAAGTAGGACTCGAACCTGCGACCCTACGTTGCTACTACTGAAACGCTTCTGCATATTATGTTGTGAATACATTAGATAATTATAATGTACTAGAAACTATACATGTTTATTTCAAAATGTATCTTTAAGTTGTTCTTATTATCCATCTTTGTTTGTTCTCAAAGTACAATCAAATAAATATAATTATTTATTCACGACACTGCTCGACAATGTGGTTATAGATTACCTGAATCTAGTACACAAAACTGCTTATATATGTTCATTTGTAAACTGTATATCTATGTTAGCTCCCAACACGACAACAATGTTGGACCTTACGGTAACAGTTCGTATCTATACTTGAATTTTATAGTAAGATACGACTTTTTAGAAAATATTTCAGACTAATTTTCTCGGCCGGCTTAAACGACAATTTAACCAATCAAAGCTTAATCGTCTGCTGCATGTCAAATTAAATTGACCAATGAGAATGCGTCATTTATGAGGTGTATTTTTTTCTTAAACTTATAAATACCCATAAACGAGTTTATTTTCTTAAGTAAGATAATACTCCTCAGGTTTACTTTTTAATAAGTTTTTGTTAAAAAAGGTTTTACTCTGAAAATCATGAACATTTATATTTTAAAATTAGTTATGGGGCGTAAAACAATTGCCTAATTTCTACAATTACTAATTTCTCAACAAATAAATAGTTTTCAACAGATAAACACTTTTAATTACCTATATAAATATTGAGTTCATATTTTTTTTTATTCGGCTGAAAAGCTATGACTCCATTACAACGAGATGCAGGGCGCGCATGTGCTACGGGTCAGCCGGCCATATTTAAAAAAAAAAAAACAAAATGTATTGTTTAGTAAATATTAAAATTGGTTTTGTAATGTGATAATGTGATTAATTTAAGAGCCCTTATTCCTTTTAAAATTTATTTTTTTCATATTATGACAAATATATTGATAATTTCAACCAACTTTTTGAAGTGAATAATACTTTTCCCCGAGTTCTAGGTAGTAACATAGTTATTTCACGCTTTCATTGCGTACAATCGAAAATAAGTTAAAAAAAATAATTTTCCGCGTGAATTTTGTCAATTTCGAGTAGTTTTTGAAACAAAAATTATCAATGAAAAATTCAAAGTCTAGGTTTCAAATATATACCAATAAATCCCAATAGCCCTGTTCTAGAAAGTAACATCAATAGTATGTTAAGAAACATGTTTGATCATAGAGAAAAATGTCTAAACAATCAGCATTTTAAAAGGAATAAGGCCTCTTAATAATGTTCACATTGACTCACGAAATATATAATATTAGGAACGTATGTTAATATTGTGTACCGTTACAATGACCCTTCAGTGTATAATGTACTCGTATCGTAATAGCCTTTCTTTACCTGAGTGCAACCTAGACTAAATATTTTAATGTCTAAATTAAGTTGAAAGTGAGGTAAGTTTGAATATTTTTGTTATTTCTTCATAACTGGGTTGAAAATCGTCTTTATGTCGTTTGAATCTGGGGGCACGATCAGCTTTATGTTTATAATAGCCCTGATTTTTACAACAATGAGGCTGCAACAAGGCGCCGTGTTTAATGACCAATATGAAAAACTCGTATTATAATATATTATCTCGTGTCGTGAAAAGCACTATGTTAAGTCTCGGCTGAAAGTGCAATAGATTAACTCGTACTATCGAAGGCCTCCCCTGCGGGTCGGCCTTCGAAATTTACTCGTTAATCTATTGCTTACTTTACAGCCTCTACAACAATGTACTATTAATGCACTACATACATAAGTCGTGGCGTCTCTATGGCACTGTATCAACACTTGTCACGTAATAAAGAGCTTGTACGGTCAACATCAAAAGTAGCTGTCAATTTTAGTATGCAATTTAACATAATCCAGCCTTCTTTTGATGCTGACTGTGCTAGAAGTTATTTGTGCTAAAAGTACTGGCCAAGAAGTGTAAAGGACTGGAACCGACATAAAATTCTCTCTTGTATCTTGTTACTATGCTATACCATTCCACGTGTTGCAGTATAACATTACTCTTGTGATGATTTTGTACCTACGTAGGTATTCTATGTCGTTAACATTCATCTTGTGTTTAATGGTGACTGATTTCTATGTTAATCTAATGAATTGTCTAAGAAACACTGCCTAACTTTTCAGCTTTTCAATTGGAAATTAGCTTATCTTGGTAGGCCAACTGATATTATTTATTTATATATGCTGCTCCTCGCGTACAACGCACACAGTTTTCAAGTAGCAGCGGATAAAATTTCCGTTTGTTGATTTATCCTTTCCCACTGGAGTTTGAATGACTAAGAAAGAAGCACACTGACGTTTCTTTTTAAAGTTAATAATCATCAAATCGATACCTTAGCTCACACTTGTACTAACTTTTCGGAAAAAGTTGTTGCAATTAGGACGTTAGTGCACAACTCTATGTGGTTTAAATTGGCAAAAAAAAAATTAATTAGTACGAGTGTGAACTAACTAAGGTATCGAAATATAGTGTTAAATTCTCATTCCGCTTCTGCTTGTAATTTGCACCCGCCACCGCACACCTGGCGGCCTTTGTTGGTCTCGACAAAAACATAATTAGAAAAGTTCCTGTAATCACCCCGTCAGCATTTATATTAAGAAATGTCCCAGCCACTTGAGACAGGGCTCGCGTTACTGTCTGAAGCTTGAAATTCAAGCTGTATAAGAAACAGTTTTAGTTTAATGAATAACTAGGTAATCGCGACTTGAAAACCTCCTTAATATTGCTCGTTAATAACCTCATTAATAACGGAACAATGATAGGTTTATAGGCAGAGCAATTTTAATAACATGTAACGCTACCCCGATACCCTGCCGGCGGGAATGCAATACCCAGTCATTTTTGTTACCCGACCTTGATTATCAAAACCCGGGTACCCGGGTAATACCCGGACATAAACAAAAACTAACAAATATCGAGTTTCATGAGTTTTTACGGGTATTTAAGAGCCCTTATTCCTTTTAAAATTTATTTTTTTCATATTATGACAAATATATTGATAATTTCAACCAACTTTTTGAAGTGAATAATACTTTTCCCCGAGTTCTAGGTAGTAACATAGTTATTTCACGCTTTCATTGCGTACAATCGAAAATAAGTTAAAAAAAATAATTTTCCGCGTGAATTTTGTCAATTTCGAGTAGTTTTTGAAACAAAAATTATCAATGAAAAATTCAAAGTGTAGGTTTCAAATATATACCAATAAATCCCAATAGCCCTGTTCTAGAAAGTAACATCAATAGTATGTTAAGAAACATGTTTGATCATAGAGAAAAATGTCTAAACAATCAGCATTTTAAAAGGAATAAGGCCTCTTAAGAATGAAAAGCACGTTTGATTACGAGACTTTGAATCTTATGGCGCTACTTAGGAAAGAGGTGCCAAACTAACAGATGACGCTAAAATTTATTCGTTGTGATATGAATATGCCACTGAGGAAAGATTTCTTGGGTTTGTGAGAGAGCCATACTCACGCCGAAAAATGTACAGGCAGCGGCATTTAATGCGTGGATATTGGCGAAAATCGAAGGTGAACAAGCAGCATATAATTCCATTAACACTGTCTTGGATGAAGGCAACTTCACAACATCACCCGGGGGAGTTCCATGACTCATTGAGCCCTTCTGGACTCCCAGCACACACATTAACCCTGAAAGTTGGAGTTCCGATCATGCTTCTTCGGAATTTGTCACCACCGAAGTTTAGAACGGAACTCGGTTAAATTTGCAAATGCAGCGAAACCTCATCGAGGCGCAGATTCTGACGGGGCGCCGGGTGGATCTGGACTACAGTCCACTATCGTATCCATCTGTTAACTTTACTTAAACTTCTGCCTCCAGTGGATAGGGAGAGAAATTAGGGGTGAATTAGCCGCTTACTTACACAGACCAATTACCACGCGGGCGGAGCCGCGGGCAAAGCTAGCTAAGTTACAACAACGCATTAAGTTAGGGTTACAGGGTTACAGCTGTAATAGAACATTTTGTTGTAAGTTATTTATAATTTCACTATTTTTTTTAACATTTCTTTATTTCGGGTAAAACCCGGTTCATGAGTTGAAAACCCGGGTTTTTACCCGACTACATACCCTACGCAGCACCCGCTAAAAACAAGAACTGGAATCGATTGATTAATTCGTTTTATTTAAATGTGTGACAGTCGCGGAAACCGAAGTAATAAATAATGTAATATTGTGAATGACTATTCATTTAAAACGCGATAAATTAAGCTTTTGTAGGTAATTTTTTTATACATAATATCCTGCTCACAAAAGTCAAAACCCCTAAATTACACCTCACTTCTAGAGAATTAAGTCCCCAGAGCACCAAGGAGTTTGGAAGGGTACAAGAAAGGATACGATGTGTATCTGTGAAACAGACAAAATACTTTCAAAACCAGTTTTGACACCCCTAATGGATGAGAAGATATTTACAGTCCGATATGTATTCATAACCAGAGATAGCTTTATATTGATAAAACTCGATAAATTATTCATCCCCGATATTCCTTAGTATAAAAAGGGAAGACATAAACAACAATTTATCTCCAAACAGTTACATCAATGGTATAATAGAGCATATTTTGTAGGAAACGAAAATAATACCGATATTGTAGCGCTCTCTAACGTGAGCCCATTGTCGCAGAACTAGCAAATCTTCCTTTATACCGTCACGGACAGAGATTTACTCCCAATTTATTAGTAAAGCACGCGCTGACGTAGACTGATAGCTCACTGAGACGAATGTTGGTAAACAGCTAGTAAACACAATATTTTATGTATTCGCAAATATTAACTAATCAGACAGTTTTTAATGTGTCCACGTGTGGCTACTTAGCTTATTGTTATGTATCTTATACAAATAGCTTTACAAAATCTAGTTTACGTGGGTTTTATGATTCCCAGAAAAATCCTAACCATTAGATGAGTTATATAGGATCATTCATTTCAATGCTCAGAAAGATTGACAGGGCTCTTTTAACTTGAATTTAAGTATACATCAGTCGCGTGGCGACAAACAAAACTGGGCAAGCCGTGGTAAATATCGCTTACTTTTTCTTCAGTAAAATACATTTTCCTGAAATGTGCAAGCCGGTGGGTTCTCGGGGCGGTCGGGTTCTATGGATGCAACGCCAGTGGTATATATTTCCTTATTAGTTATTATTCCATTAAATGTATTTGATAGCGATAGCTAAAACCACTGGACTTATTGACAAATTTTAGGTAGATATAGATACCTAAGGATGGGGCACTTTTTACCCGACATACTGAAGGCTATGTTGTCCTTTATTCCTCCCCCGCGAACGTAAAGTGACGTTATCGTACATACCTCTATATTAAAACTGTTTCATTTTTAGGGTTCCGTACCCAAAAGGTGTTTTATCGGGTCGCTATTACTAAGCCTCCGCCGACTGTACATCGTTCTCAAGGCTGTATCTTCCCAACCATAATAACATAAGTACCTAATAGAGATTTGAAAATTCGCATGATAAGTAAAAGATAAAAATTAAAGTAGGTCGCCAATTCCCCATACAACATACGTGTTTCTTAGGGATATCTACGTTTGTTTTCCTTACCTTTCAATAGAAACCACAGGAAATTTGCATACCTAGAGGACAGTGTAAAAAGTAACAGTGGGCCGACGCCTTTGATGTTTGCGTAAATGCCGACACCGCTCAAGGTTACCGTACTTACCTAGGGTTGTCACAGACTTACACAACTGCCCAAAAAAGGAGGGTAATGTTTTTAGGTTTCATGTATGTGTACTAATTTTACATATGGCGTCCATTTTGGAAATAAAGATGGCGGACGTCACTTTTTTGAAAAAATCGACATGGGTGTCGTTTTCTAGGTTTTTGGGGGTGTAGATTTCAAAAATGGAATCCATTTTGGGATGGTTGATATCACTGCTACAGACATCAACACCCATTTCAAAAAGTGACGTCCGCCATCTTGGATTTCAAAATGGACGTCATTTTCGTAATCGGCACCCCGAGGTACCTCGGAGAAGACACCCATATCGATTTTTAAGAAAAAATAGTGTCCGCCATCTTGGATTTCAAAATGGACGTCATTTTCGTAATTGGAACCCCCAGGAACCTCGGAGATGACACCCATATCGATTTTTAAGAAAAAATAATGTCCGCCATCTTGGATATCAAAATGGACGTCATTTTCGTAATCGGCACCCCGAGGTACCTCGGAGAAGACACCCATATCGATTTTTAAGAAAAAATAATGTCCGCCATCTTGGATTTCAAAATGGACGTCATTTTCGTAATTGGAACCCCCAGGAACCTCGGAGATGACACCCATATCGATTTTTAAGAAAAAATAATGTCCGCCATCTTGGATATCAAAATGGACTTCATTTTCGTAATCGGTACCCCGCGGACCCTCAAATTTATTTAAAAATCAGATGATTCATAAACAAACAATTTCTTACTTTTTAAATAAAGTCTTAAACCTTACGTAACTCGTAATTACTTTTTTTTTATGTAATAAAAATTTGTTGAAGTAAAATAAAATATTGAAAATATACAAAAATGGATGACGACGGCAGTGGGGGAGTAAAGGTCAAACTCGTAATTACTTAAAATAACCTATAAATCATGTCCGACATTTTGAATTTAAAAATTCATGTGACATATCATATCATTATATATTTTTGTTTAGGTACACAGAAACAAACAATTAGCGATATTACTGCGGTATTTCAATTTTTACTGGCAGGCGTAACGCTTTTACATCCGCCATTTTGTTTACGTTAGCATGACATGAGAAAATTTATTACTTAAGCACTATAAAATAATATTAAAAATATAATATTTACCTTTCTATTGACCGAGGAAATCTATGGAATCGTAGTTCTTTATTTTTATAAGATGTCGACATGCATTGTCGCACAGCACATGTCGTATGCACCATTTCAATAAAATTGTAAGTTGCAAGACGCGTCAGCCCTCAAAGTTAGTTCCCTCATTACTAACAATTTCGTCGTATGACACATGGGGAACGCCCCTCCCGCCGCCGCCTCTGTCACCCCGCACGATTGCCCTGTCTAGACGCCTTCGTCGACCGACTGAGAGGACAGTGTTAGACTGTGCCTAGAGTATGTATTATAAATTGGCAAAAACTTAGATATATTTTTGAAGGTACCAATTTTTATCAATGTCATGTTAATCTCTGGATTATAAACAAAATTCTATAGCCGCATGTTTCATCCCTATTCTAAATAATGTGTGGTACAATTAGGTAATGTTTTCGGCGCACAAAGTCGTAGTTATTTTTATTTAGTAGTCGTATGTAGCTTAAAAACTAATAAAACGGCTCTTTGAAGGTTAGGCTGCTGATTTAAAAAAAAAAAAAATTGTATAGAATCTTTTTATCGATTCATATTTTTTATGTGGTAATACCACATTTTTTATTTTTATAAATAATGACACAAAGGTAAATTAAGATCGTGCGTGTAAAACGCACATCCTAGGGTATGGCTATAATGCGCAATAAGCATTTCAAAAAAACATATATATATGACGCAGAGGGCGCTCCAGTAGCGTAAAGGATTAAGGGATGAAAGATTTGGTGTGACTGACGTAGCGGTCGGATAGCTCAGTTGGGAGAGCAATGCGGCGGAAACGCAGAGGTCGCGGGTTCAAACCCCGCTTCGATTGTAGTAGATCGCATTCAATTTTGCTTTCTTAATTTACCTTTGTGTCATTATTTATAAAAAAAAAAATTAAGTTTAAATTCCAGTGTGGTTTCCGGCGATTTAAACCGAGGTAACAGCGGTATATTGCAAAATGCCGAGGGCTCTTTGTGCAGCACGCAATTTAGAGGACGTCGGGCGGTGGCCAGCATGCCTGTTAAGCAAAATGTTCGTTCAAAGCGATTACAAAATAAAGTGTGACTGCATAAAGTTTTAATGCAGGTTAAAGGTAGGTAAACTGCAACTTTTGTAAAATCATGTTGAAAATTCCTATTCCGAAAGAGTATTCTAGATACCTATTTAATTAGTATAACTAATTGAGGAAAATTATATGACAGCAGTTCTAAAAAAGTTTGTACACAATTAAGACGTCAAATTAATGTTCAATTATATTTTTCCTATTTTGTTACCAATTTTCTTTGTGATTTCCAATACATTGATTTCAGATTACGTACATATATTATTATATCTATCTATCTATTCTTTAAAAAATGCCAACCGGTCACATTAAGCAACCATTACTGCCAATGTCTCGTTGCCAATCGCACACGGCGACAAGATAGAGGATTGATTGATCCACGTTCTACGGTGAGGTGAGAAAATCGTGCTATTTGTAAAGTGATAGCGATTTCCAAAAAACCACGCGGACTATCGGGCCTTGACCCAAGAGGGGCTATGTACGCTTCAAGCTGAATTCTTTGTAAGACATTCACTCGTTCGTTAGTTCACTGCACAATACGCTATCAATACTACGCATTGAACAACCAAAATGAATAAATAACGAACAACGAAACTTAAAGGCATCCGGCCATCTTGATCCACGGACCGGAAGCCTTCCAGAGTAGGTACCTATAATTAAAAAAGTATAAGCATAACTGAACCTTAATTGACATCGAGCTGTCAATAATGTCAAGCTCAACGTCATTCTGATTTACATTTAAGTTTTAGAATTTTACAAGTGAGTATGTGTATACCATGTGGGCCCTGTAACAGGAGCAAAGAATTAAAATATCGATTTTACTCGACAAACTGAACAACATTTGTTCAGAAACTTAAAAAAAAATACTGTTTTCATATGTTCATTATTTCAAACAAAGTAAATAGCATTTTCAATGTACGCCGTCCAACATTGACATCGCCTTAGCATTGACGTGGCTGTCACTTTACTAAATATCAAATGTTTCGCAATACATTGTTTCTTTGAATAAACTTTATTTTACTATAAATGGTTATTTTTAAAATTTGTTTAACAAATGTTGTTCAGTTTGAGGGGTAGAATCTATGTTTTAATTTATTGCTCCTGTTACAGGGCCCACCCGGTATAACATAATTATATTATTATGTTGTCTACCGTTATTTAAAAATTGTATTTGTGTTTCCTTTTTTAGACTTTTATTGGTCCAATAAAGTATTGTTGTTGTATTGTATAGCCCAACGGGGGGTTTTACAGGCCTAATACTAATATATGTTACTGGCAACGACAAATTATTGGTAGGTAACTGACGTTGAATGTCACTGATTTAAACAAAGAGGAAACAGGATTAAAAGATCTGCAAATTTCAAGTATTTTTTACATAATTAAGCCAAAACTATCCACTTTGAATTTCAATATAATTCAGTATTTACTTATTTTGCAAGAGGAACGAAGGATTGAGCAGCATTCCGGCAAAAAAATGTTTTGAATTTGGTTGATGAAAAATCCTTGACAAGTCGCTATTGACGTTAAATAATGCAAATATATGACGTATGCACATTATTACCATATGAAAGCTGTTTGCAGCGCCACTATCCCTGGGCCGGACTGACACTTGTTAGACTATAATATTTATGTTTATGTACTTGTTGAGCGTTGTAATAAGAATCCATCTATCTTTCTACCTCAGCAACAAAACTCAATTGCTAGTCTCAAGACGTATTAGTATTCCGTGGTCTGACTAGATAAACTATTACGGCGTCGCGGTAACGTAAACGTTTGCGTTACCGTTCGAAACGCCGAGTCGGCAATTTATTCGCTGTCAAAACAGCCCTTTGTCCTCAAGGAATTTAATAAAACTTGGCATTAATCTGAGCCCGTCACGCGGTGATGCTAGAATAATGGCGGGTGGGGTTTGTAAGCAAAAATGCTTATAAAAATACATCAGGTGAGGCATTTTCCTTATCTTCTTTCTTCGCAAGTTGAATGCAATATCGCGTTTTTTTTTGACCAGCCAAGCGAAGTGTTTCAGTTTCGGTTTGATAAAAATTTTTTCGTATGTCCGGATGGTTGAATGTTGGATTCCCAGCTATTCTCGCTTAGAGGTCGAATTTCTCAACCGATTCCAACGAAATATTGTGAGTGGGTTTGATAGCCTTTTGCCTCCTCGAAACTTTTTTTTACAAGCGTGTATATAGTCCGGCCCATATTAAAAGAATTTTAGTTTTAACTGTTCTTGTGACGCTACAGCAGGGGTCGGCAATTACTTTTAGGTAGGGTTCGGATAATGCTTGAATTATATTAGAATAGGTAGGTACTAAGTTAGATTGGTTAACTAATATATCGTATTTATTTATACTTGACATACAATACATTATTACATATTTGGCGGTCCGAGATTCAACGTTTCGCGATCCGCAAACGGACCGCGGTCCGCCTATTGCCGACCGTTGCGCTACAGCTCATAACGTTTTCACAGAAATAACCGCCTTCAACGGGAAAAAATTGTATTTCCGAGAGCAAATTAACGAACGAGTTATAATATATAGCTATAAAAACACCGAAATGGGCATTAATGTGATTAAAATATTTGAGGAGTTCCTTTAAAACTCTTCACATAAATCTCGTCATCAGTAGGCCTATGATGGTTGCGTTTATCACGTGATAAATAACTGTCAAAGCATCCGTCACGTTTTGACCAATTGCGAGTGCAAGGGACAGATGCTTTGTCACTTATTTATCACGTGATATATATATAGTATATAGGCCCCCAGGGGGCCTATGATGGTTGCGTTTATCACGTGATAAATAAGTGACAAAGCATCTGTCACTCACACTCGCAATATGTCAGAACGTGACGAATTCTTTATCACTTATTTATCGCGTGATAAAAGCAACCATCATAGGGCCCCTGATCTTCACAAAAATATTACATACTCTCGAAAAAAAAAATATTCGGTTCATAAATGACGAGGTTCTGAAATAAGAAACAAAAAAAATCACAACCGAATTGAGAACCTCATCATTAATGAAATCTGTTGAAAATGTAAGTAAGCCGTTAGGAGCTTATCTTTCGATAGAAGATTAGTGTAAATCTCATCCATAGTGAAGATAGAAGAGTACGTCGCACGAAATTCCATGGCTATTCATATACATGCAGGTTTTCGCTGCGGATTGAGTTGTTATCAAAATGAAATGAGTACACTGGTTTGCAGCCGCAGGTAAGTAAACATTTCAAATATTATTTAGACCTCAATTTGTAATTAATTAAAAACTACTGTATTTTTCGTGGATATGATTATGATATAATCATACATGCTAAAATAATCTTGTACTTTTTTACTGTTTTATTATTTCAGAGATTTTATTATCATCATCTGCATTAAATCATATCAAAAATATTTATTTCAGATAGGTACCAGTCCAAAAAATATTTACAGTAATTAAAAATATGGTTAATTGTTAAAATAAAATAAGCAATTAAATGGTAAGGCATACAAACCTTTTTTTATATAAACATTGCCTCGAGAGCTTATGTGTAACGAGTTTACAATGTTATACAATGTTCCCAAGCGCAAACAGGATTCTCCCAAATCAATTTCAGACGGCTGGAAGGATGGTTGTTACATAAACCATACCTTAATAGAATCAAATCGTACTGCTGTGATATTTTTAAGTAGGTCAGTAAAATATTTGCCGAATCCAAGTAATTCCTGAGCTCTGGAATGGTGGAATGGTAACGTATGCTGCCATTTTTACATTAATAATCCACATAGGAACATTCAACGGACTTGGCCTTAGCTACATCAGTTAAATGAGCATTGATTGCGTGATACGATTAGCAGAAAGACGTCCATTGCTGCACAAGTCCCTTAAGGAGCTTCATGACAGCTAATCGTGAATTGCTCTCATTCAACGGCTTCCCGCGATCCTGACCAGAACGTCGGTCCTCCATTGGGGCTTCCAGCGCTGCATCTTTTATAGTACCTACGTGGTCTTCACTTAAAAACCTTTTCGCTCCTAAAGCCACCGATTCTAGAAGCAATACTGGTAGGATTACTCTTCTCTATTGACTCTGTCTAAGTGGTGCCGAGCAACGATGGAGGATTATACACACTAGTTTACGTTAGACCACGCCTCTAAAGATAATCACGTTATACGTCGCTTTGATATAAGCCCGGGTAATAGTATAATTAGTGAATACCTGCCTGCAAAGAGAGGGTGTAAGCAGAAATATGCCTTTTGTTATGACAGGGCATATTTTCTCTCTTGTGTTACAAAAGATATGTCCCATTTTGTGATTGCGTTGACTCATAACTATTTAATCGTTGACGAAAAAGGAGAAAAACAGGATATACGCCAATTTTAAATCTTTTTGTTTTATGGTTTTCACTTCTCGCTGTTTTGTCCAGAGGTAGGTATTGCGCCAATGTCAATGTTAAGACATATCCCACATGAGGAAAATGGTCGGTATAATTTTGGTTTTTGTGGGGGGAAACGTAGGGAACCTAAAACAAAATACATGTGTTATAGATGGCACAGACAACACAGGACATTTGTACAATTAATTAATAAAAAGAGCGGGAAAGGGATGACAGTAAGTAAGGCATGCCGACATAATAAAAGGAAAGAGGAAAAAACTTAAAAGATAGTTTTCAGCGACAAGTTAAAGTATGTGTTTTACAGTCTGATGTTGTGGTCTTATGAGGCCTTATTCCTTTAAAAAATATATTTTTTCATATTATGACAAATATTATATTGATAATTTCAACCAACTTTTTGAAGTGAATAATACTTTTCCCCGAGTTCTAGGTAATAAAATAGCTATTTCATGCTTTCATCGCGTGCAGTCGAAAATACGTTGAAAAAATTAAAAATTTAAAAAACCCCCGATATGACAACCTGTAAAAAGAAAGAAATAAAATCTATGAAATGTGCCTTTACAATGAACAGTAGAAAAAGAATCCAAGTTTCGTTGCGTCGGGGGACCGCTAAGTACGTAACCTAAGTGAAATGAAATATATTTTTCAACGCAAAATTGTAAGTATGCATTTATTTAGGGCTTTAGTACATTGCATTTCATTTACTTAGCGGTTAAGTCAAATTAGTTAATGCTTATAATGACAAAATGGCTAAGTTATTAGCCAAGACAATCAAAATATATACTTTAAATGCACTGGATGAGTTGAAAGAAGCTGCTACTTATGGCCTAAAACAGAACTAGATTTCCATTCTACAGGACCCAAATTGTACGGGTGGCTTTCTTAGCTCCATAAAAATTTCCGTTGATGCTAGGTAACTTGACTTAGTTTTGAAAGACTTAATCATCGATAACCCACACCATAGGTTAAACCGTAAAAAAAATTACATCCCCACTTTTTTATGTGTAGGGCAGGTATAGGTAAACAAAAAAAAAGGTTTTAAAAGTTTATTCTACCACTATGTCTCTGAGCTAAGCCGTAGACAGACAGATGGACGGACATTGTGAAACTATAAGGGTTCCTTGTTGACTACAGAATCCTAAAAAGCTGTTATTCACTTAGGAGAGTACTTTTGCTAAAGCTTACGTGTCCCTTTAGTCGCGTTAAAATCTTGCAAGGTGTTGCTATTTGTGACCTCAATCAAAGGAACCTGTTCAATAGTCCTAATGACATTTCAGCTTTAGCAAAATTGCAAAACTTAAAAACAGTGACCCAGTATTGTGACAGAAATTAAAAAGGTTTTCTGAGACTCGGCTTAATATCGACTGTAGGTACTTTCTTACACAAACGTTAATTACTCATTAAGAACAATCAGACGAGCCCAAACACTATGGGTTTATTCTGTGCTGTTAAGGAGTTCCTACGGCAATCTTCAGCTGCATGGTACCAAAGTACCAAATTATTGTACTGTCAAAATTTTATAAAGTTGTTGATTACGCTAATAAAACTTAACATTTAACCAACATTTGAAATTCTTGGCTTAGATCCTTTCACAACTAGATGGCAGGTCCGTATTTACCCCTAGGCCCGGGCCTAGGGGCCCAGCTAGTCTAGGGACCCAGTCCCAGACGCAGGACTTGTACCATAATTATGATCTCCATATAGGGGAGGGGGCCCCAAATGCCAAGTGCCTAGGGGCCCTGGCCCTCTTAGTCCAGTCCTGCTAGATGATTATCATGAGATCTTCACTTAGTGAGTGATAAGGAAAATGCTAATAAAACTTAACATTTATCCAGCCTTTGGAATTATTGGCTTCAATATTGGCTGAGATCTATTAACAACTACCTGGTCATCATGAGACCTTCATTTAGTAAGTGATATAGAAAATACTAATAATGCTTAACATTTAACCAAAATTTGGAATCCTTGGCTTCAATGTTGGCTGAGATCCATTAACAACTACCTGGTCATCATGAGACCTTCATTTAGTAAGTGATATAGAAAATGCAAATAATACTTAACATTTAATCAAAATTTGGAATCCTTGGCTTCAGTATTGGCTGAGATCCATTAACAACTACCTGGTCATCACGAGTCCTTTATTTAGTGAGTGATATAGAAAATGCTAATAATACTTAACATTTAACCAAAATTTGAAATCCTTGGCTTCAATATTGGCTGAGATCCATTAACAACGACCTGGTCATCATGAGATCCTCATTTAGTGAGTGATATAGAATATGCCAATAATACTTAACATTTAACCAAAATTTGAAATCCGTAGCTTCAATATTGGCTGAGATCCATTAACAACGACCTGGTCATCATGAGATCCTCATTTAGTGAGTGATATAGAAAATGCTAATAATACTTAACATTTAACCAAAATTTGGAATCCTTGGCTTCAGTATTGGCTGAGATCCATTAACAACTACCTGGTCATGACGAGTCCTTCATTTAGTGAGTGATATAGAAAATGCTAATAATACTTAACATTTAACCAAAATTTGAAATCCTTGGCTTCAATATTGGCTGAGATCCATTAACAACGACCTGGTCATCATGAGATCCTCATTTAGTGAGTGATATAGAATATGCCAATAATACTTAACATTTAACCAAAATTTGAAATCCGTAGCTTCAATATTGGATGAGATCCATTAACAACGACCTGGTCATCATGAGATCCTCATTTAGTGAGTGATACAGAAAATGCTAATAATACTTAACATTTAACCAAAATTTGGAATCCTTGGCTTCAATATTGGCTGAGATCTTGTCACTTGTTCCAATTAAAGCTGAATATCTTGGAAACTACTGGTCCTACTTCCACCAAACATAGCTAAGAACCATCTCGACGGAAAAGTCTTTCGATTAAAAAAAACCGCACTTAAATTGGTCCATCCGCTTGGGCGCTACGATGCCACAGACAGACACACAGATACACAGATACACAGATACACATGTTAAACTTATAACACCCCTCTTTTTTTCGTCGGGGGTTAAAAACAAACGTTTCGCGTAAATTTTGTTAATTTCGAGTAGTTTTTGAAACAAAAATTATCAATGAAAAATTCCAACTGTAGGTTTCAATTATGTACCAATAGCCCTGTAGTAACATCAATAATATGTTAAGAAACATGTTTGATCATAGAGAAAAATGTCTAAAACAATCAGCATTTTAAAATGAATAAGGCCTCTAAAGGTGTTGTTATGTTCAGTTTAGTAGAAATTTCTATATACAGTTTTTTTTTTTTTTACTTGGCTTCATTTTGTTTTTAGGGTTCCATACCGAAAGGGTAAAAACGGGACCCTAATTACTAAGACTTCACTGTCCGTCCGTCTGTCTGTCACCAAGCTGTATCTCATGAACCGTGATAGCTAGACAGTTGAAATTTCGCAGATGATTTATTTCTGTTGCCGTTATAACAACATATTCTAAAAACAGAATAAAATAAATATTTTTGTGTAATTTTTTTATAGCCGACGGTACTTTTCTCTGAACATCTATAATTTTTTTCACTGATAGATTCTTAATAACCCCAAAATCGGTTTAACTAGGCAAATTACAGCTGAATCGGTTGAAGATATATCTGCTTCAAAATTGTGTCGCAACACCACCCGAACAAACATAGTTACATACATCGAAATCGATATTCATAATGTCGAAATCGATATGCGTTTTCAGTAATTAAATCAAACCATCGAGCACAAATTTAAAAAAAAATCTTCCAACACTTTATGACAAAACGTAACATTTATGCGACATCTTTTATTCGCGCTCGTATAAACGACGACGCGTATGAGCGATGGTCGATTGAATTAAATCGGCGAAACTTATGACCAGCCATTACACGTAATGAGACCAATGGGCCCGCCCGCCGAGGAAACATCAACTCTGACCCCTGAACATTAAATCCCGTTTCGGCTAACGAGAAAACCTTATCGCTTTTATGGCTGCGGAGAAGTAAAAAATCTAAGGTAATGAGAAAAGTAATACCTGGCTAATTTACTCGTCCATCAAACGTTGTTATACGCGTGTCTTTGCTTAAATTAAATTTTGGTCGCTGGCGTTGTACAAGTTACCGGGGTTTTATAGCTTTTTTTTATATTTTCATTCCCGCAAAGCTATTCCACTGCGATTTAAGAACCACACAAAAATTTAACGCTTTACAGTCGAGTTCATTTACATATCCATACCAAGTCGTGCACATTTACGCGCCGCGAGTCACCATATAATTTTTTTTAAAGGTTTTAATTGATCGTAATTTTTTAATTTTTTTTTAAAACACATTTGCGCTCCTTTGAAAGGTTATATTTCAAAGTCCCTTTAATTGTTTTTTTTTTCTTCACTTCATGACATTAAGCTATTTTTATTCATAGGACTACAGTAGACAACAACGTATGTATTCAACAGAATTCAAAATCAGTCAAAGATCACTGATCTCCCAAAGAAAAACATGAAAAACAAAAAAAGAATATTGATCTGCAGGTTAAAAGATGCTGTCTTCCAAAATTTGTTCCAAGCCTCTTGCGTCGTAATTTAGGTAGGTACACAAAAAAAACTACAATTCTCAGACAGCTGTCTGTCTGTTTGTTTAATAAATAGAGAAACCTTACGTGCGCACCCAGTAAGTTAAGAAACATATATAAAACACGTAATTTAATTTTCACCTCACCAGCTCAAACATGGCGATTTTGCTGTCAGATAACAGTGAACAAAATGCGATTTTGTTTCGAGCGTGAGTAGAAAGTAGCTTTTTAATTTTTTCAATATCTGACCGCGAATTGTCATTCTTCAGCCAAAGGTTAATTATAAAATTCTAATCATTTGAATCTCGATGCACTCTGTTTCTTTCATATGTATATAAAAGAGAGGGATAGAAACTTATCAATTTGAAATTCGATTTTCGAATCCGACCTCGATTGAGAACAGTTCGGATACGCGTTATACCAAAAAATTCATTAAAAACACCCGAAAAAGTTTTAATTGCAACGTATTTTTTTTTTCTTTATAATATTTTTATTTAACGACCGAGTATTAAAATTTTATGCCTATTATATAAAACAATAGATCATTGCTCAAATAAAATAAGATTTTTCAACTTATTACTTATTGTAAATATAATAATAATTTATAATTTCACCATTTATCATAGATGCATATTCGAAACATACCTTAAAAAATATCGAGTTCATATTGTAATTGTTATTTTCTTTTGCATTTATTTTGTTTGGTGTTTTAGGAGTAAAAATATTGATCAATTTATAAACAAAATCTCGTAATATAACATGTACCTATATAAATAAACACGTCATGTATCTGCTAAATCTTCCAATTTGATCAAATAATGTCAATAACCGTGTTGGTTGGTTGATAATAATTTCAATTAAATTATATTGTTATTCCTTTTTAAGCAGCACTTATCTATTTTCTGATTAATAATATTATTGAAATCAGCAACAACGACTATAAACATACGTTGGAAGGAAAAGCACAAAATGTCGAATATGTTCTCGCTGATGAGGTGAAAAGTTGTGTGTGCTACACGAGAGCAAAGTTTTTTGCATCTCGTGCTGTTGAGTCCCTCGCTACACTCAGGATTCTAACATAGAATCACTCGCTACGCTCGTGATTCAAACGTAGAATCCTTCGCTTGCTCGGGACTCAAAATCAGCACTCGCAACAAAAAATAACTTTGCTCTCTTGTTGCACAAATAACTATTAACTACACTACACATGCAAGACCTGTACTTAAGCGAACTCACATCTGCACAACTTACTCGTAAGCTTAAGTTGAACGTTTGACTTAGAATTGACAACATTTCATATTTTTAAGACTATCATTTTATTACTTTTCTGAATTCTGCTTAAAAAGATGAAGTAATCTCTGTTTTTATTTATTTTCTGAGATGATTATTTATTTTATTATTAATTTATAAAAACATACTCATTTTAAAATGTGGCAACACCAAAACCAGAACTTAATGGAACGGTTACTTAAGTCGGTTTTCTTATTAAAAAAAAAACTTAATAAAACTAGGTATGCATCTGTCATCTGTCAACGTCAAATAAAAAAAAATTGTATGTTTTCGCTCTTTGGTTTAGACAACAACCCTATTCAGCCCGTATTGTCTTAGATTGCAGTTATTTGATGTATTTTCTTATATTTCTTTAAATACAGAAGAATAAATTGAAAGATTTTTTTTTAAGGTACACGACATAAAGCCCTGTCGATCTCTATATTAATTTCCACCTGTTATAAATATGAAATGTTGTCAATTAACTGCTTAAGTCTATGCCTAGCTGCTTACATTGTCTCAATATATAAAGGTATATTACGAGTATAAGCCCGCAATATGGATAGGGGTGTACATACATTTAGCTTGAACCACCTGCTAATATTATTACTTGGTGCTCATCACGCTTGACTTAATTCTATAACTAGTAAAACTAACTGGTGGTTGTAGTTGAATCCAAATAATAGTGATACTAAATGGTGTTTGTTTTTTTGTCGTTATTTGTTTTTGTTTATTCTAGCTTATTTATTTCGTGTTACTTAAATACTTAATGGTTCACGCTAAGTTAGGAATTGTTAATGTATCGTAGGTTAAGAATATATTCATCAAAATGTGTCTTAGTGAGAGCTGTCTAGGAAATAAGTGCATGGTTACTGTTTAATTGTATATAGATTGTAAGACTATCCTGTACTTGTTTCAGTTTGATCCAATAAAAAAAAAATTGTATATCTGGACGCGTATTATAGATAGTTTGCTTAAGTATGGGAGCCTAAGACGGTTGTATTTTCCATGGTATTGATGTATAAGAAACTAAGGTAGACACTTCGGCACCGACACTGACACTAGTGAGACTTTTCATGTCACTGATTAGTTGGTGGTTGCCGCTTTACGGCAACCAAATAAACAAATAAATAAAAATAAATAAATAAATATCGCACAACCCCACACAAATCGATCTAGTCCCAAATTAAGCTCAAGAAGGCTTGTGTTATGGGTACTAGACGACGATATACGTACTTATATAAATAAGTAAATACTTAAATACATAGAACAACCATGTTTCAAGCACAAATATTCGAGTTCATCACACAAATATTTGCCCTGGCCGGGATTCGAACCCGGGACCGCCGGCTCAGTAGGCAGGTCTACAAACCGAGCCAAATGCGTCGTCAGCCAAAATAATTAGGTATAAGAAAAAAAATGTTTGCCGCCAGACGTACCTACAAAATTAATAATTGTGCATATATGTATGCATTACGATTGTCATGTTCTTTTTATTTTGGCATAATAATTGATTTAAAACACTCATGAGATTCATGCAGGTAACAAAAGGGAATCGGCGAGTATTATGATACACCACTCAACTGGCAACACAGAAATGGATTGACAGAACCTACCAACTAATCATATCGTGATGACGTAAAAAGTCTCGTCTGTCTTTACGGAGTGCCATAGGTACCTTATTTTCTGATACCATGGTATTTTCTAGAAGAATATAATCCTTTACTTTGAATATACTCGTAGCACCAACATCTATTACAGCGATAACATGCCTCCACACTCAAGCAATATCATTCCCATTCACCTAACGTTCTGAACCCATGAGTATAATCATCATTATAACAAAGTTCGATATTGAATAAATGGGATCGAACCCACGTCCCGACCCTGCGGTTCACGTTCATTACGCTGCGAGTTGAACCCTGATTTAGTGTTTCAAGACAATGGAATACCTTTTAAAACATAATAGGGTGAGGGCTAATCGATTGGCAAGTTTCGAGTAAGCTTAGAAAAGGTTCTGTTTCATTTCAAAGATACTAAATTAATATTGAAATTGAACTTCATACACAGGATTGAAAATTGTAAAGATAGGTAACTCAAAAATGGTACAAATAATTTGTCTTCATTTGAACACTGATATAAGAAATTTTGCGTCTGTCGACGGAGTGCCATTTTTGAGAAGATAAAAGTCCATGGATGAGGTGTCCTAATTTACGTGTTTTCGTATTAACCTTGAAGATTAGCCGTCAAAAGAAGGATTTTGAGGAGAAATCCTAAATCATTCCGACCGTACAAAATTTACTTTAACGAACAAATGGTGAAGCTAACCGTATGAAAACCCAACTTTTAACCAACTTCAAAAAAATGAGGGGGTTCTCAGTTAAGTTGTATGCCAAAAATAACCCGTTCAAGTAGGTACCTACAGATTACATTTGACTTACCCTTTGAAGTCGGTGCCAAACCTCACATAAACTGTAATATATACTTAAATATAATAACTGAGTGGTTTGGGATGGACTTCAAAGGGTGAGTCAAATGTAATCTGTACTTGAACGGGTTATTTTTGGCTTTTTAGTTTTACTGAAGTCGGTTCTTTTTTTTGTTAATTTTTTTTTACAATGTTAGGTTCATACAAACAGTTGATCATAATTGTAAATAAACTCCGAAAGTAATGTTAGGTATGTCTCAAGCCTTAGGTTTCTACTTGTATATAATAGTTTAAGCGATTCGGCTCATGCTGTTCGAACTATAAAAAGTGACCTTGACAATTTGTTATTTAACGGAAATTAAAACACATTGCCAAAGTAGGCATATAGTGAAGATATTTGGGACAGATGTCAGTAGATTTTAGTCATAGGATTGGATTGAAAGGTGACCTTTTAGGTATTTAACCGAAAATACAGCCTTGAAACAACTTTGGAATAAAATTACTGGCAGCGTTTTTAAATTGTCAACAGTAGTAATAGTAGTAGTAATATTTTTTACTGTGCTCGACACAAAAACGAATTAAACAAAGAAATTCTTAATTAAACAAAAAGTTGGATAACAACAGGCGTTCTCATTGCCAAAGAGCGATCTCTTCCAGACCACCTTTGTGTAGCACAATAAGTTGAAGGCAACAGTATTGTAGAAGAGAAGAAAAGGTGATTGACCACTGTACTTTTATTGAACACAGCGTGATAACAATGTCGCAATAATTGGCAAGCGTCTGCGTGTCTAGTCGATAGAATGGCTAATCAGGAGACACGGCCGTGCGGTCAACAACTGGAGCTTGTATAATCCCCGCTAATTGTGGGATACTTTTGCTTGCACAGGAATTACGGATGAGCTGTTCGATCCGAGGCAGTTCACGCCAACGCGGGGTGCAATGAACTCTATGGAATAGTACATTACTGCAGACGCGGGAAAGAAACGCTTGCCGGTTGAGCAAGCCGGAATAGTATATTACTGCCGAGGCCGGGAAAAGTCAGTTCGTGGATGAGTATGATTTTGAAGGACGAGGCGTAGCCGAGTCCTTCTACAATACGAATCTGCGAACTGACATTCCCGCCGAGTCTTGTATAGTGCTTTTCTCCAAATATGCTTGGAAATAATCACCAATCTACATTTGTTATTTAATATATCAATATCAGTACCATTAAGTTCATTTGGTACTTATTTTTTTAGGAATAGGAATAAAAATTCGGGTCCGAATCATATGTTTCATTAAAAACAAAATATATTAATAAGAATTAAATATATATGAAAACACAATAACAAAAAATATGCACATAGGTAATTATTAATTTTAATTAAATTAACAACTTCTAAACACACTGTTTTTTTTTAGAAACCATACCATATTTATCATTCGGAGAAGATCATAAGTTCAAAAAACTTTTATATTGATTTGGACACAATCATTTCTGTTATATTTTTAATTTGCTTACGTTTCGTACACTTATTAATTTTCAACTCACTCATTAAATACCATCATATTATTATAATTAAAACTTTCTTGACAAATCTCTTATAAATAACTAAGAATCATGAAAATTAATTAACCGCATATAAGATTATTATTTAAATTGTTTGTCCGTTATTCCAAATTTGTCGTCATTTAAAATACATTGACAGTAGCAGAGCAGAAAAATGTTCAGTGCAAGAACTAAACGCAGAGAACAATTAAAAAGTTTATAAGTTTTTATTTTTTAAATTTAGTCGACAATTGGCTGTATGGTGAATTATCAAAGTCTTTGAAAAAATTAAAAGTAAAAATGCAGTAACCGGCCAAATTAAGATTACCCTCATTTGTATGAGACGTCATAAACGGAAGGTGTGTTTTTTACTTAATCGTCTTATTTAAATAATATTGATTTCCCGGCTAAGGCCAATAATATATTTTTTTTTTAATTTGTATTAACGCCTTCTAAAAATAACGAACGATTTCGCGGTCCAGTTTTACTACATTAATGGGAACATTTCCAAGCAAGTTGGAGAAAAGTCCTTTTTACGGCTAAGGCATGTACAGGTAGTGCTTTTCTCAAACATATGCAATTAAATTTACCTCGAACGATAGATGCCAGACTTAAGGTGGTTAAGCATTCTTCAGGTTTTCAGTCCATTGCGCTCTTTAATAGGTTACCGGTAGAATTAAAGACAGTGACAAGGTGTCAACATATTTAAAAATAAACTGAGGTATTTCTTGCTGATGAAGTGTTTTTATTCGGTTGATGAGTTTTATCAGCATAAAAATGTCAATAACTGAAACATATGTATAGTAGTACTGTTAATTATTTGATAAAGTGGACATCATCAATATCTGTTAGTTAATTATAATTAATTATTAATATTTGATTAATTATTTAAATATTGACATTTTAATTATTGCATATTTTATTTTATTATCTAATTTTAGTGAGTTATTATTAATTATGGTTGTTTAATTTATTGTTATTGTATTTTTTTTTTATTAATGTGATTTCAAATGCAATGTAAATTGTTAATTGAAAAAAAAAAAAAAAAAATACACCACTAAAAAAAAAAATTTTGCTGTTTAGCCTGTACATGAACACAAACGCCATGTTGAAAAAAATAAAAAAAATACTTCCCGGCCTAGGCCTTCAATATCGTGTGAAATTCCTTTACAATTCTCTCGAGTTGTTCTGCCGCGTTATGACGACATTTTGTTGCATGTTTGGGAAAATATTATTAGTAGTAGCTCTGTGAGCTGAACCTCGCGAGTTTGTTTTCGAAATAGCTGAGATTTGTATTTTTTTTAGTTTCCAACCTTCAAACAACACCATCACTCACAAATTCACACTCAAACACTTACATTTAAAAGTCGACAAAACGAATTAACAAAAAAACATTATACTTAATTTTTGACCACCCCGCATATCTCCGCCATTTTCGAATATTTTGATAAAGAGAAACTACAAAAATCTATATACTACCTTGTAGAACCTACTCACAAAATTTCATGAGAATCGGTTGAGAATGCGAACTTTGCGAAAGTGCGTTTAAGTTCATGGTTGTTTTACAATTATTGTTTTGTTAAATTATGAGGATTCTAATAACAATTACCTACAAAATTTATTTCGGGTCAAAAAAGAAATCATACAATTTTTTTTACTTTTCTTAGGTAATTTTATTCATATAACTACGACACTATGTTGTCTTATTCAACATCAGTCTATACTACACCCAAATTGAGAAAAACAAACAGTGTTTTCAGACGCGGTAACAGAGTAATCAAGTTTCAAGTAAGTAAATTACATTTTCCCACATTCAAAACTAGCGTTGATTAATTGTCAGTGTCTAGAATTCTAGTGCCTAGTAATCATTTCTAGTTAGTTCTAGAGCTTCTATTAGAAACTATAGTGAACAAGCGTTACCGGTTGACAGTTACAAAGTACCTTGTAGCTACGTACCTAAGAATTTATGACAAAGATAATAATAGGTTTCTGTCATGTTTCTGTGACCACGTACTCTTCTATGTGTATCAATTACCTAGTTCTCATATAATTGTAATAGTTTTGAGTAACTATAAATTATGAAGAAATTACTTACTGTTGAGTTTCTTTCGGCTTTCTTCCCAACAGCGATCTTCTCGTGTGAATGTGAAATGCTGGTAGATTCAGATTCAGACGTGTAAAAGTGCCCTTGTGGCCTAATTACAGAATAAACATTTTGATTTTGACCATGTTACACTTTTATAGTAGAACTTTTTGAATTTAGAAAGATTATTATATATATAGGTAAGTACTTAATAATTTTGGAGACACTGGTCTAATTAGATTTTTAGGCAGTCCGACAAACTTAAAAATCTAGAGACAATTATAGGTTTCGTTGTTTTTTATTAGGGCATAATTGCGTCGTCGATGCGTCTCAGTTTCAGCTAGGACTGAAATTCCTTCATTATGTCCGGATATTTGGATATTCGAATGATCGGATGTGCAGATGCTTTTTGGTAATATTCTCGCCAAAATTTTGGAATTTTGTGAGTAGCTGCGGATATAATGTTTATTTTAGTCAATTCAGTTTGTGTTTTTGGAAGTGATAATAATAGGGCTTGTAAGCGTAAAAAATACAAAGTTCAGCAATTTTGAAATATACTCGCGAGGTCTTTAGCCCACAGAGCCACTAGTATTATTTTGAATGCCGTGATATTCTGTGCTTTTATACTCAATACATAATAAACATTTTATTTTAGACTAGAAGGTGCCACTTCGTACGCGTAATTTTTTTATACCGTAGGCGGGTAAAAAGTATCCTATAACCATCTTTAGACGTCCAGCTATCCCTGTACCAAAATTTGTTCAGCCGTTTAGGCGTGATGTGAGGACAAAGGAAATTATGAAAACAGATGGCGCCAGGCTGGCATGGCGCCGCGCGCCCATACAAAACAAATGACGATCCTGCATCACGATATTAAGGTTTTTCCTGAAATCATGACTCTTCTCCATAGAAAACTGAGTTTCAATACAGAAGAATTTTGAATCTTGTACAACGAACTACGGTAAACTTAGCAGTTGACTGCATTTGCTGGTACGGCGGCTCTCTTGGCCACGCATTTCACCGCGAAATTCAGTACCCTTACTATGAGTTTACACTGACCGTACACGCTAGCAACTACGTAAACGGTTTGTATGGAAAATTGTAGTTCTACAAAGTAACCGCTAGGAGCCCTGTACCATATTCCATACAAATTGTTTGACGCTGAGCTAGCGAGAACGGTCATGTTAACTCATGTAGGGGTCCTGTGATCTAACAGAAATCTGCGATCAAGTGGTGTTGTGTACACCAAGCGCATCTTTTCGCGAGGTTGTTGATATCGCGGAAAATAGCCAGCAAAGGCAACCCAGGCTTACACAGTAGGTACACGGTAGGTGGGCCATTTTTTCTAAAAAAAAATCTAGTTGTACTACCCCACTCATTGTTTTAATTTTCGATATTTTGAGTATTTTATTCTCAGAATCACGAGCTCTTTCGATCTAATTAGGAGAAAATGTCCCAAAATATTCATACGTTTTTTGTTTTTCCATTCCGTTGCCGCTGTATAGGCTATAATATGAAAATGGTAACGGAATGGAACGAAAAAACATTGGGACACTTTTTTATCGGACACTAATTAGATCGAAAGAGCTCGTGATTCTGAGTAGAAAATGCCCACAATATCGAAAATTAAAAAAAAAAGTGTGGTGTACAACTAGAAAAAATGGCCCAGGTACCCCAGAAAAGTCGGCATCACGCAAGAGAGTAATTATGACGACATGATCGAACAAGGCTATCAAACGAAGCGGCCGCATGGATAAAGACAGGCACGTAGCTACTTCGATGATATATTGGATATAATAATATCACAAGGTGCAAATTGAAATTTGAATGAGGTATTTAATGGCTGAAGCGGTAACACCCGTGGTCGCGGGCCTCCATTAGCAGGGCTCGAAACGTTCCACGTTCGCCATTAAAGTTCACGGACCATGAACTCTTCAACGATTTTGTTACACACAGGTAGGTAGTCCTATATACTCGTACTTTAGGTGAGAACAAAATGGGAAAGATGCTTTCATAACGGGTCTGGACTAATGCTTATAGCTCCGTGGACGCATCTGTCTACGAAGCTAACGGTCTGCACCACTTCTACCACAACTGTGACACTCGCACTTTCTCGCGCGAGATAAACTACATATCTCTTTCTGTACAGTACTGTAAGAGAGTGACAGGTAATGCGATGTCACGCGACATGAGTCACGAATCATAGTTGTGCCAGACGGGCTGGGCTATCATATCTTACCGCGACTACGCTTGCCACGCGAGACAACGTCAGCTGTTTTGCTCGCACGGCATTGAAAGAAAAGTGTCACGTAGTATTTGACTCTTTGTCGTGTGTCACAGTTCGTGCTGGGTCGAACCCCTGCATGTATCTGGATATTCAATTTTACCACTTACCTATCGTCGTCTAACTCTCGTATCCATAGTACACGCAATGCTTTGTATGGAAATATATCGATTTGTTTGTTATGCAGATTGTCCTCTAATATTTATTTAATTTAATTAAGGGAGACAGACGAATGAAGATGAACCAATCGTGCTCCTATATTTAGTATTTAGTTACAGACACTCAAAAAAAAAAAAGTGAATCTTAAAATCTCCGTATAAAGAGTAATCATTTATCAAACTGGTTTGAGTAGCTTCTAAACTGCGATTCAAGATTTCCTCCTCCCATATCTTCCGTAGTAAAAAGAAATGTTATGTAAAATGTAAACAATAAAAAAGAATAGAAATGCTGTCTATTGGAAGAGAAAGCTAGAGATTTGGTATATTTATGTAACATAGACTTATTGTATAGGAGAATAACATGCATTACACGTGATCTTTGTATCTTTAATATTTAGTAATGAAAATAAACTGGTTTGCATTTATCCACATTAAGAAATATTTTCGAAACATAATTGTGTTCCGTAATAGATACATGTAGATTATGTAATTAATGTATTTCTGTTCCAACAATTGTTGTTGCACACCAATCCTGCACCAATAATGTTTCTGTTTGGCCTTATGGTTGACTAGAAGAGAAAGCCTCGTGACATGGCATTAAGTCCACCATTCGCACCTACTTTATTGCACATGAAAAAACCAAAGCACTGCTATAAAACTACGATACTAAATGTATCTAAAATAAAAACACGATTATAAAATTCAGCCACAATTATAATTTAATTTTCAATTTGTTAGTACGAATTCAACTGTACCTTACAATAACTTCGTCTTATTGTAGTCCAACTAATTTGTGTCGAAAGTTAGTCCATTGGAATAAACTATTGATTGCCGCAGCTACGTAAACGGCATAGTTGCCGGCATGCCGCGGCAGACCTGAAATATTTGATCCAAGCGAGCAGTTTCACCGAGTTAAGGCTGCGTTCGCTAAAAGTATGAATAATTTACTTGTCACAAAAAAGGTCGGAAATGTTGACTTTATTGATAAAAAATCAGGACGCGAAGTGCATAGTTTATGGTCAGTCAAAAATTAAAAATGTACTACCTACATCAAAAATGGTCGGGAATGTTGAATTTATTCATAAAAAATCAGGACGCGAAGGGCATAGTTTATGTTCAGTCGAAAATTAAAAAATAATGCATGAAAATTTTTACTTGTCAAGGTACAAACTTTAAAAAAAATTAAAACGGCCATATATTATAAAGGTTCATATTTCAGACATTGCGAAAAATTATCGTGAGGTATAGACCTCACGATAATTTTCAAGCTCACAAAGTCACTAGTACATATTTATTATGACAGGTCTAACTAAAATGATACCTACTCATTGTATAAAGGGTTCAGCATCCAGCGTAACACTGATACCCAACAATCCCTATAGGCGTCTCAGCTGCCGATGCCGGTCTGTCCGTCTGTCTGAATAGGGCTTTAATCGTAATCGGTAGACAGTTGTATTTCCCACAAAAGGTGTATTTATTATAGTTGAATTTCTCACAAAACGTGTATTTATTATAGTCGATGGCAGCTTTCGGTTGAAATGTCTTTGTGGCCCATCACGTCGAAACAACCATTTGTAAGACAGGCATACTAGACATCTACAGATGGTTATATAGATACTTTTTACCAGATTCAAATAAAGAAAAAAGAAGGGTTTATGCATATGAATGACGGGAACCTACTAGTTATATAGAATGTATGTGTATGTTATTTTGTAACTTGTAATAATATTTAAACCTGTCCGTAACTCGATTCCCCTTAAGCGCTCATGCAATAACGCGCTCGGCTTTTTATTTGCATTGTATGAACGCTCGCGTTGTTTTATACCCAAATTGTAGGCATTTCTGTTCCGCTGTACTGAAATAAACAAACGCTACCTATCACTTTCCATTCAATACCGTGCGAGCAAGAGGTGATTCTAATACCTATAATAGGTAGTTTGGCGTGAACAAGCCAGTTAATATTTGCCCCCTGATAGAACCAGCCCATGTCTCCCCTACCTATAAAATGCTTAATCTTTCGAATAATAAACTAATCTATCCTTCCTTAAAATCAAAACGCATTAAATGCCCCAAGCATGATTCTAAGGAAACCCTCGATAACGTTGATCAGATTCGATTTACCTTTCACGAAAACTTAAGAAAATAACCGTCGATTCACTCGGAAGATAGAAGACCCGGACAATCCACTTTACGACAGTAGGTACCCCTACCATGAGTTTACGGGGACCGTTATCGCTAGCGACTACGTAAATGATTTGTTTGGAGAATTGTAGTTCTAAAAAGTAACCGCTAGGGGCGCTGTACTATACTCCATACAAAACGTTTACATTTTCGCTAGCTAAGTACAGTTGACCAATTTGATTTCCAGGCCACTATAGAACCTTGTAACAATGACAATGATATGAGATTTCAAGCGGCTTTCATATTGACGTTCACTGTGACAAGGTACGAAATGGCCTAGGAATCAAATTGGTTGACTGTACGGGTACGTTAACTCGTGGTAAGGGTACAGGAGTCACGTAACAACGCCTTTATCGACCTTTAATAAGGTAGAATTTCATTCGACACAAACGGTAATGGAGATTGGTAGATAAAATACAATTATGATCTGTGATTTCGTTTTTATTGGATTTATAATGGAATAAAAACGTTCCTTGTTGATTTAAAGCGAAAAACGGTCGAATTTAATTTGATAGGGTTGATTGTTTTCCATCGTTTCTGCTCAGTAACAATCATAAAACTGTAGGTTCTTTTATGAAATAAGCTTTATTGATGAAACGGTTTGTCGCAAGCCAATACACGTGTAAACGCTTGCCCTTGCTTCGAAACGACGGGAATGGAGGGCATTGGAATTTCCAATAGCTCCCTAGGCATGTGTGGCATCATCATTAATAGCGACAGAATGCGAGTAGTGGTTTAATGTAACCGATTGCATTCGCAATTTGAATATGTGACCAAATACTTAACTAGGTATTTAGTAGACAATAGGTAATAGGGTAGGTACTAATTTAATAACCAAATGATACTACACGTTCACACAGATATGCTTTTGGGCAGTGCTAAGGATATATGGACTTTGTGTGCTCTTTTATATATAAGTTATCATAACTAATCAATGGAAGCGGTCTGCACGGGATCGCACTTTGTGACGAGCTATGTTGGAGGCCTATGTTCAGCAGTGGACGTTTGTGGCTGATAGATAGATCATAACTAAAGTAAAATCCACAGACCTACGGACCAAATTGACAAGTAAGTATGAACAAATGTTGCCACAGTTTGGCCAGTGTCGTTCTCATCGATATTAAAATTATTGTTACATCGTAGGTTTAAGGTCCACCCAGACGGGACAATCAAATTGGCAATTTGATCGGCTAATCTATATACCAACATTTTACAGTGATTTTGACAGATCAAAAGGTCTGTAGACCCCTAATTAGATAGAGATAAAAGTTTAATGTCAAACCAGCAATAATGTACAATTATATATTTATGATAGTTTATTGTATATATACATTTAATTAAATGAATTAATAAAATTATTGTTCTTTATTTTCAAATTCCCAAAAATGTGGTCCATCTTTTTAACAAAAAAAAAGCGGATATATATCTAATATCTTAAGAAATAGTTGACCGCTGTTTACAAACTACTTTTATGTATCTAACAATATACGTTATCATTGCTATTACGAGTGTTTATTGAAATTGTTACGTTTTATTATGGATTCGCAAGATTCGTGACCATAGCCATGTTCATCAAAATGTTCGCCTCCGACAAAAAGGAGAAAAAAATGTATTAGTGAAACTGAAAAAGAGACGATTCATCGAGTTTACGTTTATATTTATAATGAGATGGTAGATAGATTACAGGACGAACAAGATATCCCAGAGGACATTCATGTCAATAAAAACGAGTGTGTCATGAAAACATCCGAAATTCTTGGTATTTCGAGAAGTTCAGTTTTTAAAGTTTTGAAGGAATACAAAAAACAAGAGAAGTTTACTTCGCCTCTGAAACCCGGTCCAAAATTAACGTTCAAAGATAAGGTGGACGAATTTACTTTTGCGGCAATACGTCAAAAAGTGCATATGTTTTTTGAAAAAAACTAGGCCCTGACTGTTGCAAAGGTAAATTGTATTGCGATTTTCAATTATTTCCGTTAAGTTTGTTGTATATGTAATATAGTCTAACAACCCAAGTCCGACAGTACGATATATTTTTTAATTTATATGGCCCTTTTTTTCGCTCCGAAATATAAATTTAAAGAATATTCCACCACCAGATTGTGATTGTCAGACTATAGTTAAATTTTTATTTTGTAACTGATGATGATGATGAAGATGACGAAATAACGGAGCCTGGGAATGAATAATATTTTATAATAAAGACTAGTTATCGTCGGACAAAGTGTTTTATTTTTTACTTACAGACTCGGAAACCTTTGTATGCTTTAAAACTAGTGGGTAAAAACGCATTTTATCCATTCACTACGTCGAAAATCAAACAAACCAGAATTCGTACCTCTTATTTGAAACTAATATACTTATTTTTGATTTAAACTACTCTGTTATTTGTACTTTACAACTTGTCGATATATTGTTATCGACATATACCCTTCACTATTTTTATTTAGCTGTTCCTGGTATCATTTTACCTGTCAGTCATTTGTCAATTTAGTCCGTAGGTCTGTGGATTTTAGTTTAGTAGTAGGTGTAAGCTGTAGACCCCGCGACTTTTTTTTTTCAATATCAGTGAGACAGTGGCATATTTCTCAGAGAAACTGGTATCCACAGCTGTAACAGAACAGTTAACTTGACGACGCGGTTGGCGCAGTTTGTAAGCACCTGCCTACTGAGCCGGCGGTCCCGGGTTCGAATCCCGGCTAGGGCAAATATTTGTGTGATGAAGTCGAATATTTGGCTTGTTCTATTGTATTTAAGTATCTATTTATCCATATAAGTTAATATATATATCGTTGTAACACAATGATTGTTGAGCTTAATTTGGGACTAGATCGATTTGTGTGAGGTTACCTATCTGATATTTAGTTATTTCTTATTTATATAACTTGTATGAGACGGGACTAATAGAGGCAGGCAGAAGACATTTCGTTGAAAGGCATTCGCGATTCAGTGAGCGACCGAATCAGCGATGCATTTGAGAAATTCTTGTAATGTAACATTGAATCATGGAAGTATCACTGGGAAAGCGGCCGGCTGTAGGTAAGTTTTCTGAATGAACTTTAATATTGTGATATATCAAAGTATAGTTAATAGTGTCAGGGACGCAATTCGATATAATTCACACAATAATACCCATTCAATAAGACATTCAGTAGACTAAATAAATAATTATTAAGGGACAATCTTACACAAATCGACCTAGTCCTAAACTAAGCAAAGCTTGTACTATGGGTACTAGACGACGATATACGTAATATATAAATATAGATAACATCCATGACGCTGGAACAAATATTCGAGTTCATCACATAAATATTTTCCCTGGTCGGGATTCGAACCTAGGACCACCGGCTCAGTAGGCAGGTGTACTACAAACTGCACCAACCGCGTCGTCAAATTGAACTATTTATTTGTAACAAGCGCAAGACACTTGCCCATAGACAGTCCACGCAGTCAACAGAAGACATTTCACCATAATGACGAATCAGCACTGCATTTTAGGAATTCTAGATAATTTTGGGTCGCGAAAGTGTGACGGGAATTTTACAGCCTGGCCGGAATAAATGTATTATATGCAGGAATTGATTTTGAACCTTTCTACCGTTATATATATTATACATACAAGAGGACGAATAATTCCAATATAAACCGTCTGACTTTTAGTACGAGAGCCCACGACCAAAATTTTTGTCTCATAGCAATACGGCCAAAACCATAGATACGATTATCCTGAACTCGAAAATACCAATATCAGACATTTTCCGCGTAGCGTTTGATCTGACCGAATTTTCAAAATTGTCAAAGAATTTTACCGAACTGCATCATAGCAATATGTCTGATTTGCAGACTGTAGTTGAATGATAGTTCTGAGATACCGGAAACATATTTTTCAGACGTTAGTGGTGTAGCGCAAACCCGTAAAATCACTTAAAAAAATTAAAAATGAGACAAAAAAAATGTCTCATAGCAATACGTCTGAAAATCTTTTTTATTAGTAAATTTTGGTTATTTGATGCGAACAAAACAATTTTCAGAGTGAAATGTGAACGCATTAAATTTTGAGACCGTTTTGAAAATGTTAACAAATTTTACCGATCGGTATCATAGCAATATGTCTGAAAATTGTTGGACATGATAAAATAAGTTGTCCACATGTGCAAAAAATTTATATCAGACAAATTAAGTGTAGCACCTTCTCTATCAGACAACTTTTCGATACTCAGATATCATTTAAAAATCGTATTGAGGCATCTTGAATTTTCTGTAACAAACCAATGAATACGTTGCGACCCTGAATTTATTAGATGATAATTAACAAAGAATTTACCCGAAACCGTAACATTGAAGTTGAAGGACTGAAATAAATCGCACAAAAGGAAACTGGGATATAGATACGACGACACGATAGACATAATATATAAATACATATATAGATAACATCCATGACCCAAGCACAAATATTCGAGTTCATCACACAAATACTTGGCCTGGCCGGGATTCGAACCCAGGACCGCCGGCTCAGTAGGCAAGTGCTTTAAAATGTGAGCCAACCGCGTCGGCATATTGTACACAAGCACGTCAAAAACAATACCCGCAAATAGAAATGCTTATTAGAAAATACTTTGCTTTGCTTAGTCACAACGAGGACATAGTTACATAAGACTAAAAGAATAAAATAAAAAAAAATCGTTAGTATTCAACTCCAGAAGAAATTAAAACGAAAATAGCTTAAAGTGTCGAATACCGTTTATTGATTAGATGTGGATTCGTTTTTCAAAAGTTTCTCTTGTATAGATAAATAAAATTTTGATTTAATATATTAGATTTGTTTTATCGTACTACCTATGTTTCTACATGAATAACTTAAAATTAATGCCGTTTAAATATTTTTCACCGTTGGTTAAAATTCTCCCATATTTTAAAGTTTGAGAATCTGTGAACAGCATGATGACGTAGGCTTGTGTCAGTCACGTGGTTCGCGAGTCTCGGAATGGAATACCTGGCGGAGTATATTATTATACTATGGTTCCAACGTTTGGAGCAGCTGGCGAGTGAGCTGTATAATAGTAACGTAACAAGCGCTGAGGCTGTTGAAATTAAATACTGATCGATTTGATAGTTTTGGTTTTACTTAAAGCACACTTGAGTAACTTTTACAAAAGAAATAAGTAATGACATCTGTCATCTGTCAAAGTACATATAATAGACAAGGGAGATTCTTGAATATCTATGAAGGCTGTAAATTTAAAAAAACATTTAACAGAGGCGTCGGCCAGGCGACTCCGAAACGTTATTTTCATTTTTGGGAGTATATGCTACACTTAAAGTGTCTGAAAACAGGTTTTTGGTAATCATGGCAGCAATACGAAAAGTTGAAAAAAAAAATATCCGTATTGCTATGATACAGGTCGGCTAAATTTGTTGACATTTTCAAAAATGCGCTCAGGCTATATGCTACGCGCAAAATGTCTGAAAACAAACTTTTTCGTAATACAATTATAAAATCTATGTACATTTTCACTATCAGACGTATTGCTATAAGACCAGTCGGTCTTTTTTTTTGACACAGCAGAAATGGCCTCCCACGCAGTTGCTACACTTTCGACCGTTACTACACACCTAGTCGGGTTCAGAATCATACAATCTAACGATTTTATAGGGTTTTTGCCGTATTGCTATGAGACATGGTTTTGGTCGTGAGCTCTCGTACTATTTCATGGGTCATCTCATCTTTTTCGACATATTCATAAATGTTTACGGTATTTATACCAAAACTGGTCCATAAAATACTATAATCAATTTAAAATGAATTTTATATTTGTGACTAGGTATCTGGAACTGGTTTCACCAGAATCTGAAGTTATAATGTCGATATTTTCTATATTTTTCAATATTTTCATGCCGTTTTCTCAAATAATATACTATAACTTATAAAGAATTTAATAAGCAAAGAAATTTCAAAATCAGTGTTGTAAAAAAAAATCGATGTCCGGTTCGTCACGTGTACACTTTTTTTGAAAAACGCTCATTTCGATGTATTTAAATGGAACTTCCGGAATTCTAAAGAATATTATGAAATCCTCTTAAAATGTATAGACAAAAGGAGTCCCTCCTCATTGGTGGACGGCGGGGGCAAAACCACTCATAATGAACTTTTACATCTTTAGTACCTACTCGTAATCGGAGCTGTTCTTGTGTAGCAAACTTCTGATATGATGACGCAATAAGGCCTAAATATCGCTCTAGAATTAAAGATACCAAGCTCTGTCAGACGTTTAAGATCTACCTATAGACAGTCGGCAACAAAACAGACATTTAGACTTAATGGAAATCTTTCTGTGTAACAGGAGCGTACCAGCGCCAGACAGCCTGCTGCCCGCAGACAGTCGACGGAACACATTTCGCCGAAAGGCATTCAATGCGCGCTGACAATAAGCGAATCAGCGCTGCATTTTAGGAATTCTAGAAATTGTCGAGTCACGGAAGTGTCTCGGTGAGTGCAGTGATATTTTTAAAACGTTGTTTTCCTATTAAAATAAGTAAGGCCTCTAAGGATTTTTTTAACTGAAAACGAATCGAATATCAGTAGCTTTTCTTTACAAGTTACTCATTTCCCTTTTATTTAAAGAAACGCATTATCTAAGCTTCTAAGTTCAAAAACTATGGGAACGGCATATACTTAAATACAAACATCGTCATTTTTCTGGTCCTTGAAAAATTATGCTATATAAACCTCAAAAACACAACGACTTCACAATTCTCATTTCAACAAGAAGAGCGGGGTCTCCTAACACAAGTGAATTTGTCACTTACTAGGAGATTAAAACCTTATTCATGTAAACCTTAATGTGTATAATTTAATAAACATTTTCATTTTCAAACATAATTATATATATTAACATTTAATACAAACCATTACGTGCTTTAAAACCTAATCCGTGCAACATGGCCACACGGCCATTTAGCCGTGGCCGCATTGCACGGCACGGCCATTCGGCCATCGTGGCTTCATTTCACGCGCGATCACGCCGCCGCGGCCCATTACGATACAAACAGTTTGCCCTGTTATTTGCTCACGGAATTTCGTTGAAAATCCGATGGTTATTCGGGAATGGCTTTGTGGATATTGCTAAGTTTGCGCGATTACGCCGGTTTGGAGTTGTTTCGTTTGTTCGTCCGATTAGATGTTGTGTTTTGATGCGGACTACCTTCGATAACCAATTAAACTTTGATCTAACTATCTCTTAAGATACTTTAATAAGATCGTTTTTAGGTATCGTTTTTATTTAGTTATAGCTAGATTATTTAAAATTGTTATAAACGACGATTGGCTCTTCTACATTTTGAAACAAACCACATGTTACATTTTTGTTGGCTTCCTCAAGATTAGAAGATCCTTCTACAATAAAATGACACAACGATCAAAGCACAAAGAAAAATTGAAATGCGTAACCTGGTGGCAGAGATCGGGAATCGAACCTGGTACCACCTCTGTTATAGCGGTCCAGCGTGTTTACCTCTCCACCAGCCTAACGCCAGATAACCTTTCGATTTTTTCCTTATGCTTCGTATGTCGATCTTTGCATTGTTTATTTGAAGTTTTACTGAATTTTTGGTTTCTCAAATTAAGAAGATACTAAAGTACAAAATGGGGATATTTAAACGTATTGCAGTGTCAGCTTCTATATTAAAAAATAATCTCAAACCTCTTTGTAATAAAATTATTTGTATCCAAAACTCAACTAATCTGAAAACAATCAACATGAACGAGGTAAAGGGCGTGCTAATGTGACTGAACCTATAAGTGTTAGATGAGCTTCAGAAATAGAGCTCTGCAATCGCGCAGTGACGCCCCGGCCACGAGTTCAGCAGCAAGCGGAAGCAGCAAGTGACGGCTTACAGGTGGGCGCGAAAGGTCCAAGTGCGGTGTCTCGCTCACTCATATGACCGCCGCTCGCTGCCGCTTGACTGGGCCGTTAGATTATAACAAAACCTCGTTCTATTTTAGTTTGATACATTACGGTCATCAGACAATAACTCCTCTCATTATCAGATATAAACTTACCGTACTGGTTGCAGATGAGCTTGACATGCGCACTATCCTTGCTGCAGTCGCGCATTTCTCTTAATAACCCGCCCTGTCTGCGCAAAAACGCGTTGTACAGCTGCGCGGCGCCGTGCACGCTGCCTGCGCGGGAGCCGGTGCCACCCACAAGGCCGCTGGAGTTCACGTTCCTGGTGAGAGATTTGATACTACAACAAATGGACCAGTATCATATTTCTGTTGAGAGATTTGATGAGTCAGAAGAGGAGTTAGCGTATCATTGGTCAGTTTTCTTATTCGCCAGTTTCATTAATTCATCAGTTTATTCATTGGACTGTTTCTTTATTAGTCTATTTCTTTATTTTTCAGTTTGAGTAAGTTATCGGTAGCAATATTAAGGCTGCACTCGAACATAATTTTGATTCCAAGAATAACTCTTATTCGCGGACAGTACGTAATGTCAAAGTAGTATGGATTCTTGACATTACTATCCGAGAGTAAGTGTTATTCTTGTTTCCTGGTTCACAAACTTATTTATTCGTCAGTTTAGGTTGTCAGTTTTGTTACTTCGTCATGTTCCCAACGCAATACTTTCCTTGTTCGTCAATTAGTTTAGGCTCAATTCTAATTGAATAAATTTTCATTATCATTCTTAATTCTTTACTGCAGATGAGGTACCTCGAGCTTCTAGAGTTCTAGTTCTTGTTAGGGAAATCTAAAGATGGCACGGATGGAAAAGAATAAGTTGAGCTCTAGTTTATGCAATCTAATATTCTACATTTTATTCACACAGAGTGGCGCTAAATGCTGGTCACCAGCAGGCCCAACGTTGACTGGCTAGAACTACCAAATAACCCAGTCAGTGATCCAAGTGTCCTGCCACAAGTGAACCGCGAAAAAGGGACCCAATCTGGCAGAAAACCAAGGCTGAGAAAAGCTCAACTCAAATCCTTGAAAGTTTATATTCCTAACCTAAAATTATGGCCTCATTGCAAGATTAATGACGAGTTTTCTGCACTAACAAGAAAAAAGTAAGTAAATACAATCTATAACCACAAAACAGATACAGAAATCAATCTACATACAAGCGCGCTCGAGCAAACGCATAGACACACATAGACATTGCTCACGGACACGATATCTCGGACCAGTTCAGACCAGTGCGAGCGCGAGTGCCATCCGCTTGACGTGTCTATAACTTACGAGTATCCCATCATGGAGCACAACTCTGTGGCCGTCCCGTTGTCCAGGTTTTTCAGACAGGCAGGGACCCAGGACTGGTTGGCGGCGCTGTACACTTGCAGCACTCCCTCGCCCACGTCGCCATTTGCAATACTTAGTCTCACTAGAACAAAATATTAAAAAGGGTTATTTACTTCTAAATTTGAATTTTGTTGAGTCTGTCACTTCATCTCTAATTAACCATATTTATACGAACGGGAGTTCGAATTTCGAAGTTGCTTAAGATATGAAGCACCAGATAGACGTTAGGGGAAATTAACCCTTTATTTGGCAAAGACAGAAAAAGTGTACATTTTGTATTTTTTTTGGTCTTTTAGGTATATAATGTGATTAGAAAAAATAGTAAAAAAAATCTAGCTTTTCCAGTTTTCCCAAAAACTAATGTATACCACAGTATACAATGCCAATAGAATGAAGTGAAGTGAATGTATACTGTGATATACAATGTCAAATATGCAACAGAAAGGTAATTTTAAATAACAAAACAATTTATTTAGAAATTATTATTTTATTTTGAGCGAAAGCTCAGGAAACATTTTCGGGGGTCTTTCCCTGTCACAAAACAAAGCTTTACATTGCATTTCAGGCAATATACCTTTGTCAACTTCTGGCATATCAACTATGCCCGTTATAATTTGTATGGCAATAAAATCCACAATTTCATGGTCGGTTAATTGAATCGATTTTCCAGTTTTTTCAACTGAGTAAATGCTAGTCTGTTCTGTTATGAAGGATAGGTATTATATCAGGAGAAAAGAATTTGTTAAAATAATCAAGGGATGAATCGTCTGGTATGTCTTCGTAATCGCCGTTATCTTTGTGTTCTAGTATAGCTGCATGTTGAAATACTGCTTTTTGCTTTTTAAACTTTTTAATTTTTTTAGCCCGCTTCCCCACAGGGGCTATTCGTTTTTTAGCCGGAGTTTTTCTTGTGGTTGATGGTGTGGCTCGAGGGGTAGCATTGGTTACAGATGGAAGGGACGGTAATGAAGAAATTAATGGCATATTTAAAAAGTCTGGTTCCTGTGTCGATGAGCGACACATTTTTTGAATTGTTGGGGTCAAAGGAACATTTTCTTCGGCGCCACAAGGTTCTATTTGTGTATTAACTCTTTCTGTGACGTCTTCATCAGAGCTACATAGTAGACTTAAGCGTCCAAGCAAAAAATCCAAGGATGGCGTTGAAGACGAGCATTCAGGGGAAGAAAGGTCCCTAAATACTTGAACCTCTTTTTTATCATCGCATTTGGTATGAGGGACAATATTTTGCAGATCTATTCTTTACCACATGCTGTTAAGAAGCAAAGAAGGAAAAAAAAAACAAAAACACCCCAAAACCAAGCTGCATTCATATTTGGCAAAGTATATCCCGGTATACATACAAATTAAGTACGTTCTTGGCAAAGTATATCACGGTATACATACAAGTTTAGTTGCCTTAGTGCCCGTTCTTGGCAATGTATACTGTGAGATACAAACAACTTTAGGCGATTGCAGTTAGTGGCAATTAGTGCAAATCGAAATTAAAATCTGACACAATCCAATGGCAAACATTTACAATTATACCTAAACCGCATTTCGCCCCAAAACATTGCTATAAATATTTTAAAAAGTAATAAATACTTTGCTTAGCGTGTGTGCACTCCGCAGGTCCGCCAATTTGGCCTTCGACTGTCGGCTAAAAATTTTACTAGTACTCAGAACTATTTTTGCCTAAATTAGGACAAATTGTGTGACCAGATAAAATATTAAATTTTCACTTAGATGTTTCGGAAGACTGTGTAGATTTTTTTTTTGTGAATGTATCTCACAGTATACGACGTCAAATAAAGGGTTAAATGGTCACGGGCCACCAGGCTACAACGCTCGAAGTAGCACGGCCAATTGTCGGACTTCGTATGACGTGGCTGCTGGGCGCCGACGTGTACCTATCACGCGATGTCGGCAGACATACCAAGTAAGATTTTGTCTCGTCTGATAATTATGTCACCGATACGTGTGTGTCACGGATACCCTACTGGAAACGAAATTTAAAATATTTTATGTAACGATCTATAGCAAAATAAACTTGGTGACAAAAACTAGGAGCCGCCCTGGTCTCAGAAATGTATATATTTATGTAACGAAAAACAAGTAAAAAAATAACAGAAACTAAAAACGATGTCCCCCAGATCATGGCCCTGCGGCAGGGTACCCATGATGCCGGCTACATTCCCCCGCTCAATAGCCAAGCTAATCCTTTGGCCGAGGAATGAGCCGGCTCTGTGGTCTTATTCCTTTAATTAGTGGATTTCCAAACTCCAATGCAGATGTCCGAAGTGTTCCTGGAGTTTTGATACGGTAAGTAAGTAAGTAAGTAAACGCTTTATTGTACACACAAACAGTTAAAAAATACATCTATTACAATTAACATATAGGTACAAAGGCGAACTTATCCCTACGGTATCTTTACGGTAGTAAAAAACATCATTTATGTAAAAACAGTCATTATCAAATTTATTAATTAACTAGCTTTTGCCCGCGACTACGTCCGCGTGGAACTTGGAAGTATGGAAGCAGGTATTCCCTTGATTTGTCTAATTTTTTTTTGTCTAATTTCAGTTTGTCTAACAACTTTTACCATAATGAACATTTTACCTAAAGTCAATATGTATAATATCATTTCTCATAATTATTATTTCGTCGAAATTCGTTTTGCCTAAATGATCATTTTCATAACTCTTGTTTTGTCGAATATTATTTTATCTAAAACTCACTTTGTCGATTCTTATTTTGAAAATTGTAGGTTAGGTTGAAGACCGAATACTGTAGGTTAGGTTAGGTTTGTTTTATGACCATGGATAGCGGAGCGAGCGAAGCGAGCGGAGCGTCTGAATGCTTGCTAAATAAATAAATTGGACAAAAAAATTGTTAGGCAAAATATGTTTATACGAATAAAAAATTAGGCCTAATAAAATTAGACGAAATAAGATTATGTGAAATGAGTATTATACAAAACGACTTTCACTCAAATGAAAATTAGGCAAAGTGAATAGTTATGCTAAATAATATTAGTTTAAATGAAATTAGGCAAACCGAAATAAGGCAAAAAGTTGTTAGGCTAAACAAGGTACAACCATGGAAGCAACCTCGTACAACACGATAGATATCCACCTAATCACCTTAATTAATATAAGGGATTATTAAAAGCGCCTAAGCAAATGTGAGAGCAATTGTGCTTTTGGTCTAATCATTACATTTCCTACAGGGTCATCAATGTCATCATGAATTACTTACTCACTTTTCAATCTTTTTAGGCATAATTTCCAGGATGAAAACTATCCTATGTCCTTCCTCGGATCTTAAACTATCTCCATGCCAAATTTCATCAAAATCAATTCAGAGGTTTAAACGTGAAGAGGTAACAGACAGACAGACACACTTTCGCATTTATAATAATACTAGCTTTTGCCCGCGACTACGTCCGCGTGGATCTTGGAAGTATGGAAGCAACCTCGTACAACACGATAGATATTCACCTAATCACCTTAATTAATAAAAGGGATTATTAAAAGTGCCTAAGCAAATGTAATAGCAATTGTGCTTTTGGTCTAATCAGTACATTTTCTACAGGGTCATCAATGTCATCATAATTTACTTACTCACTTTTCAATCTTTTTAGGGATAATTTACAGGATGAAAACTATCCTATGTCCTTCCTCGGATCTTAAACTATCTCCATGCCAAATTTCATCAAAATCGATTCAGCGGTTTAAGCGTGAAGAGGTAACAGACAGACAGACAGACAGACAGACAGACAGACAGAAACACTTTCGCATTTATTATATTATTAATTAATTAATTAATTAATTATTAATTAAATTAATTATTTAATAATAATTAATAATAATATTAATAATTAATAGTATAGCATATATAGTATATAGTATAGTATAGTATATAGTATGGATAGTATGGATTAGTATGGATATGTTTTTTACGATTTCATCACGCTAAACTAGCAGAATGAATTTCCGATACTTCCTACTTGGTTACCTTGGTAACGGTAATACAAAAAGGAAACTAAAGCATCCCCCGCAGCTAGAGAACGCCCTCTAAGTTCTAGATAATACATATCGTACTATTTAGGTTACAAGGACACACAAGTACCATTGACATATTTGCTCGATACACTACTAAAAATAATAAGGTCTAACAATATATCAAGTAGATTGTTGAAACTTCGATACATTAAGACTCCAATTTGCAAGGACAGACGTGGGGACCAATTCGAGCGTACTTTGAAATATCGCCAAATAAGCGATATCTCAGGTATATCGTCTTTAGCAGTCATAAAACGCGATGTTTGCGATTCGAGTTGCATAAAGTGATATTTCACGTTACTTCCCGGTCAAGTTAACGATATCATTAGCACCGCATATAAATGAGTCGCAAACTTAACGTGATCAGGTTGGCAAAGTGGCGATATACTAGGTATCTCCCCAAGACCCCCCCGAGGGTGTCCACCTTGTCGTGGTGGGGGGCTCAGTAGGCGTTGTGCGCACAGGGAAGCCAAGAGACACCAGGGAGGGCCAAGGCGGGCGGGGGAGACAGGTACTGGTTGGTATCTTCGGCCTGCGTGGGTCCTGGGGGCTCTGCCCTTGTGGTTGTTGGAGGACGTCGGAAGGACTAAGGCAGGACATAACTACGTAAGGAAGGCTGTGGGTGACTGCCTGGCTAGTGAGCCTCCTGCTTCTCTGATACTGCCTACCTGCCAGGAAGGATTGTGCATTTCGATTTCTAAGAAATCGAAAACGCAAATCCATTCCCCAGGCGGGTTGGCTGTATTAGCGAGGCGGGAGGATCACATATAGTTGACGACGCGTTTGGCGCGGTTTGTAGACACCTGCCTACTGAGTCGGCGGTCCCGGGTTCGAATCCCGGCCGGGGCAAATATTTGTGCAAATATTTGTTCTCGGGTCATGGATGTTATCTATATGTGTATTTTATATATTATGTATATCGTCGTCTAGTACCCATAGTACAAGCTTTGCTTAGTTTGGGACTAGGTCGATTTGTGTATGATTGTCCCTTAATATTTATTTATAATATTTATATTTATTTATATCAGGTGTCATGCATGTCTGTGACACTTCTGGGGGGTTTCCGGCTTGTGACGGCGTCTGCGGGGCCGAGTTTCTGGGATTCGCGTGGGTCGGGACATTAGTTGGCACCTGGGGAGGGAACCCACGGGGTAGGGGCTTTTGTCCTCCCGTGGTTGGGTGAGGGGTAGGGGCATTTGTCCTCCCGTGGCGGGCCGAGGGGTAGGGGCGTTTGTCCTCCCTCAGCCAGGAGGCTGGGACCGAAGCACCGTGTGTCGGTGGCGGTCCTAGCTTTCAGAGGGTCCCACAGCGTGTCTCTGCAGCAGCAGAGTTCACGGCTGTATATGGGACGTAGAGAGGGGGTTGTGGGGTAGGGGTGTTTGTCCTCCCATGGCCGGCTGAGGGGTAGGGGCTTTTGTCCTCCCTCAGCAAGGAGGGTGGGAGCGAAGCACCGTGTGTCGGTGGCGGTTGCCGCTTCCTGGGGGCTTGGGGAAGTAGGTGAGGGTAAGGCACACTGCTATGCTACAGTGTGTCTTTCGGTGAGGGTTCGCCTTAGGGCGAAAGTGCCGGTGGTGTCGTGGTGACATGTTCGCGATCCCATGGCATCACCGCTACGGCATGAGTTGGCAGCATCCCAGAGTTTTAGTGGGTAGGCTAGTCCTTCGTGGACTAGAGAGCCCCACATAACCAATGCGTAATGTCTGACTCTACCCCCGAGGGTCTCATATTACGTAGTGGTATGCAATTCAATGCATTTCTCTGGGTCAAAAATAAAAAAATAAAAAAAAGGTATCTCCCCAAGAGGCATATAATTATATAGAATTGGGGCCAAGATTTAATACATCTTTGAGTAACAATCTCTTCTCAATTTAAACATGACTATTTACTCAGTTACTTCTGTGCCTGTTATTGAAACGCCTAGCAATATCGAGACATAATATTTATGAAAAAGAAATAACAATTTGGTTTAAGCTTTTTCTATAAATAAGGCATTGAAAGGAAAACCCGAAAAACAAACCCGCATCGCAAAATCACAAAGCACAATCAGGCTATCGTTATTAAAAAAAAATACGTCATACCACGGTGCGCGATGCGGGGAAAGATTCAATACACAATTACAAAGGAAACCCCTAAAACGCCAGATAAAATAGCAATTTGTGAAGGTCTATTCAATGTCAGAAGTAATTAACTATAATTATGTATCTTTAACGTACAATATGATCAACTACGACTTTTCTCATAAAACCGTAGAAATTACGTTCCCTAATTTGATATCCATTTTTCTACTAATTAATTTATTATCTGGGTCAATAAGAAATTAATGTTACTTACTCACGGCCAAATATGAGTATAATATTCGGAATAAAATGTAAAAAAAAAACGGCACAAAGTCAATTATCACCTGAAGCAATTTAAAATTTTACTTTTTTTATAACTAGCAAATAATAGCGTTACTATAGTAACTTAACGAGATTTACGAACATAAATCCAATCACCCAATGCCATGAGAGAGTATTAACCGAACCGAACTTAAGTCGCTTTTTAGGGGTGTGTACCTACCTAATGGCACAGAATAAAGACACTACTAATGGTCGGTATATAGAAATAATTAATATAATTTAATTGAGTATCACAACATCTATATATATAAAACTCAAAGGTGACTGACTGACTGACATAGTGATCTATCAACGCACAGCCCAAACTACTGGACGGATCGGGCTGAAATTTGGCATGCAGGTAGATGTTATGACGTAGGCATCCGCTAAGAAAGGATTTTTCAAAACTCACCCCCTAACGGGGTGAAATGGCGTTCCAAAGTTTGTATGGGGAAACAAGATTAGTTAGACTATTTTATTCGAAACTTCACAGGAGTATTTCTAACAATAAATGAGTAAACACGTGTCTCAGGTTTTTTGAAAATTCAACCCCTAAAAGGGAGAAATGTGGCGACAAAGTCTGAAAATCAGCATGGGTATTGTTTTTATGGTTTATCGAATCGCTGATTACGAAAACCACAACGATTTTAAAATCTAACGTGGCGGACGTGAGTTACCATCTCCCCTGTTGGGGTGAAATGGGGTTGAAATGTCTAAATACTAAACCGCTGGTTCTAGAGAGTTCAAATTTGGCACGTAGGTTCCTTATAAGGTGTAGGGGTGCACCATAGGATTTTTAAAACTCACCCCCTAAAGGGGTGAAATGGGGTTCCAAAGTTATTACTATTTTATTCGAAACTTCACAGGAGTATTTCTAACGATAAATGAGTAAACACGTGTTTCAGGTTTTTTTTTTAATTCAACCCCTAAAAGGGAGAAATGTGGTGACAAAGTGAAAATCCATTGGTAATGCTTTTATGGTTTATCGGGTCGCTGATTACGTAAACCGCAACGATTTTAAAATCCAACGTGGTGGACGTGAATTAACATCTCCACTGTTGGGGTGAAATGGGGTTCAAATGTCTAAATACTAAACCGCTGGTTCTAGAGAGTCCATATTTGGAACCTACGTGTCCTTATAAAGTCTAGGGGTGCCATAAAAGAAGCATTTGTCAAAAGTCACCCCCCAAAGGGGTGAAATGGGGGTCGTAAGTTTGTATGGGGAAAAAAGACTAGTTAGACTATTTTATTGAAAACTTCCAAGGAGTATTTCTATCGATAAATGAGTAAGCACGTGTTTCATGCTTTTTGAGAATTCAACCCCTAAAGGAGGAGAATATGGTGAAAAAGTCTGAAAATCAACAAGGGTAATGTTTCTATGGTTTATCGGGTCGCTGATTACCAAAACAACAGCGATTTAAAAAACAAACGTAGTGAACGTGAAATACCGTCTCGCCTGTTGGGGTGCGATGGGGTTGAAATTACTAAATATGAGTATGGGTGTAATTTTTATGGTTTCTTGGGACGTTAATTACGAAAATGCCACCATTTTTGAAATTTTATATTGTGGACATGAAAATTCTTGAAAGCATTTGCGCCAAATTGCAATTTAATCGGTCCAGTAGTTTTGCAGCAAATCGGTTGTAAAAGACGGACTGACAGACAGCTACACGTGATCCTATAAGGGGGTTCTATTTTTGCTTTTGAGGTATGGATAGAGACCCGCGTTATCCTAAAAGATTAAAAAAATAGTATTTGTTGGCTTCTCGATCGTCGTCAATCTGTACCTTCAGAATTCTGAATTACGTTTATCTGGCTCAGAATAATTCATTTTTCATTCATCAACGAAGAGAACCTCAATATCTTACAATAGAACAAGACGTAACTTAGAACATGGCTTAGAATCATTAAACCAATCTCGAATATCCCAAGTTGATATAAGCGGAGGCTCGGGACATTATAAAAGCTTTATACAAATAAAATGCACACATAACCCGGTGTCTTAGCTTCACTTCGAGTTAGGAATTTTGAAGTGAACTTTATTTGGATACAGTAAAAGCTGAGATCGCTTGATTTGAGTGCTTGAGTTTTCGGTTTGATTTGTTAAAGTGGAGTTGTGATAACATAAAAAGTATTTCCCAGTAATATTAGAAAAACGAAAGTCTTGTGTATGTTTGTTACTTCTTCACGCTAAAACGGCTGGACGGATATGCATGAGGGAAATGCAGATTGCAGATTATACCCTAACTTAACAAATAGCCTACTTTCAAACCTGAATAAAAGAGGATTGTTCCCGTAGGATGATGTATATTATATAGGCACGCGAGCGAAGCCGCGGGTTAATGCTAGTTTCATATATTCTCAATGGATATACATAATAAATTATAACTTACTTGATATACACAATCTCTATGGTAGTGACTTAGGGGATATAATTATGTAGTTTAAGTTAGCTTTAATTAGATCATAAGATTCATAAGTTTCTTAAGGTTTAGTTATAATTATACTTTTTATTTATGTTATATTTTTCTCTAATAAATTTCAATTTTTTTCGTATAATAATGTTTTGTAATACAATGTCGCAGTTCTAACCTACTTTACTGGTAGCTGTACGATTCTGGCGCTTCACCGACCGCTGCCGCGGTACGCTCGGCTCGCGCGCTGTTGTGGTCGCAGTTTAACCTAACCTAACCTACTTTTGTTAGTAGTTTGTTTTATGTAAGGGTTTTAAGCTAACCTAACTTAAGTACTTCACAGGTAGCAGTGTTGTTCTGGCGTTTTGCCAACCGCTGCAGTGTGTTGTATTGTATTAACTATGAGTACTCACCGCAGTTCCTCTCGTCCTGGGCCCTAGGGCAGTCGACATGTCCATTGCATAGATGACTCTGTGATATGCACTGTTGCTTCCCGCAATGGACGTCACCGCTGCGCTTGCACATGCGACAGTTGAGTTCATCGGAGCGGTCGGCGCAATCGACGTGCCCGTCGCAACGCCAGTCGTGAGGGATGCAGCGTTTCACATCACATTGGAAGCCGGTGGGGCACACTGTAAAAATAATTTCGTTGAAAAAAATACTTAAACATTTTTTTCTAACGAGGATCTTTGACACGCGTGAGGTTGTTCACATCCAGTGTTGGCTACATCGAGGCAGCAATTGTCATTAAGATACAATTTGTATGTAAGTACTTTAAAAGTCATACTGACGTATTAGAGATGAAGATTTCACTCATGGTTATGTTTATGTGTCAGGAACGGCCTGACATGTTTCGAACCCGTATAAAGTTCATCTAGTATAAAGTATCGCAGCGATTAGTTTCGTAACGAACCGTAACTGAAACATTTTCAATATTATATGTTATCAAGGAATTTTAAGAAAAAACTCGACTATAAGAATACCTTCTACCTCTTTTTAATCTACATGCTGTAGGACCATGTACCCTGATGTCTGAAATCTTATGGTACTGGAAATCCAATTAAGTTAACCTTCAGATGAGAATATTCATGGGTTTAGCTTAAATAAATAAATAAATATAGGACAACCTCACACAAATCGATCTAGTCCCAAATTAAGCTCAAGAAGGCTTGTGTTATGGGTACTAGACGACGATATACGTACGTATATAGATAAATATATAGAACAACCATAACCCAAGCACAAATATTCGAGTTCATCACACAAATGTTTGCCCTGGCCGGGATTCGAACCCGGGACCGCCGGCTCAGTAGGCAGGTGTCTACAAACCGAGCCAAACGCGTCGTCAAGCTTAGCGACACAGAACCTGGCCTCCTTCACCTTGCAGTTACCGAGGCAGACGTCGGTGCCTATGGACTCGGGGAAGATCTCGCACTGGAAGTAGTCTGGAATGGATAACCCGAACAATTCGAGGAATTATCGCATGGATTCTGGTGAGCAGTGACTCCCGAGGCTTGGTGGCGCGAAGCCTTACCCTCTTTCACCTCACCTCTCAGTTGCAGACGTCGGTGTCGGTGCATTCGGGGAAGATCTCGCACTGTTGGTAGTCTGGTATGGACAACCCGAACACTTTGAGGAAGAACTTTGGCTTCTGCAATAACTCACCAGGTTTGGCGGCGCGGAACCTGGCTTCCTTCACCTCGCGGTTGCCGAGGCAGACGTCGGTGTCGGTGGACTCAGGGAAAATTTCGCACTGCAGGTAGTCTGGCATTGACAGTCCGAACACTTCGAGGAAGAATCCGCAGCGGCGCATGGTTTCTGGTGGAAAATAAGATAATCAGCAATACAGTAAACAATAACATGGCTCTGAAAATGGACAATTAAATATAATGTCACGTTTTCACAAAGTCCGTTGTTTATGGTATCGTAGCAAAAAAATGTCAACGGAAGCCAAACTTTGTTGGCTGCGTTGTCGACCTGCCTGTCACAGGGCATTGACACATAAATTGGGTTCACGCGTCTAAGACTGACCTTGATCTCTTGAGGGTCCAGCGGCCCACACTTGGGCACAAATATCGAAATAAGAATAGCACGGTCAGCTCGTGGCACCGCAAGTCCACCACGGCGCCGTATAGCTCTAGATCTTGGTGGAAAATAGCACAACTTGGGTATTAATGACTAACCTTGACAAAGACTCCTGCAAGGGCGCACCATGTGGCCCAGCGGTCCACATTTAGGCACGAACAGCGAGCAGAGAAAGAGCGCGGTCAGCTCGTAACACCGCACATCCACCACGGCGTCGTATATCTCCAGATCCTGATAGAAAATAACAAAGTTCAAATAGTTGGAATAGTTTCCAGTTTGGGAACCTTTTTGATTTAAATCTTTAAAAAACAACAAACTGATGAAGCATGGTTATGACGCGCTGCTCAGAAAACATTTACCGAAAATCAACTCCTAAGAGTCTAAAACACAACTGAAAATTACAAAAAAATGCAGAAATCTACACAGATAGTCGTGAGGCAGCATCTACGACGTGTAGGTAGTAATTTTCTACAATAGAAGTTTAGAGAAGGAACCGTTTCATATAACATTGTATGAGAACAGAATCAATTCCAAAGATTTATTATAATATCAAAAGAAAATATAATTTTAATAATAATAAGACTTCGTAATGAAAAGCCATCCTCAAAAATTCGAAGCGTACATCGTATGTACAACAGGATCCCGAGCCGGTGGTAATGACAAACCATCTTCTCTATTGAAATTGGGATATTTGTTGATTTCAATAGCCTCGCGCAGCATTCTGGGAAAATATCGTTTCTCTCTGGGCATTCATGCATCAAGGATTGAAATGTTATCAAACTTAATTTAATGGTTTGGTTTGTCCTTGACATGCTCGCAGACTGCAGACCTGTTGCAACGATAATATGCTCCTTAACCCGTGTAGCTATACTACGTTTCGTTTGACTAATGTATGACAGACCGCACTCGCAGTCCAGCTTGTAAACACCAGAACTCTGCAGAGGGATGCTACTCTTCACGGGCCTCAGGTATTGAGACATCTTCTTCATCGGCTTGAAATATGTTTTAATACAAGCCCGTTTCAAGATGTTTCCAATCCTATCCGTGACACCTTTCACATATGGCACGACCGCTGGTTTACGCTCGACTGTAGGAGTCTTCACACGGGGTTTCTGGTTGATGCGTGGGATCTTGATCCCATTGGCCAAAAGCACGCTTGATATGCTGTAGTTCATCAGTCAAATGTTGGTCGTCACAGATTCCCTTGGCTCTCTGAAACAAAGATTCACCTACTGTAGCAAGTTGACTGGGATGGTGATATTGGTGATGTGATTTGCCATTTAAATACCTATCAGTGTGAGTAGGCTTCCTATACACAGTATGACCTATTGTATTATCAAACCTTTTCAACACACTGACATCTAAGAAGGCTAATGAATTCTCATTTTCTAACTCCATAGTAAACTTTATTTTATTATGAATGGAGTTTAAATTACCTAGGAATACTGAAACACTAGATTTAGATAAAATAGTCAAGGTATCATCTACGTATCTTTTAAAGATCCTCGGCTTAACAGGTGACAATGAGAGTGCTTCCTCCTCGAAGTCCTCCGTGAAAATATCGGCAACAACAGAAGATACTGTAGACCCCATAGTCACACCATCAACTTGCACGTATAATTCACCATTCCATAGCATATACCCAGAATTTATGTATAAATCAGTTATCGTCCAATAGATACACTCCTGGAATAGACGAGGAGGCCGATGGATGAACGTACGGACAGATTGAGTTACTAGCAGAGCCTCAGTACTAGGTTCTCATTGATATCCATTGTGTACGTAACCCTAAAAGCACCACCAATTCACTTATTTCAAAATATATAGAAAGTTATGTAATCCAATTTTATTACATGCATAATTGGCAATGTGTATTTTACTTGACATAATAAAAGTTGATTAAAGCATAGCAATATTGGCAACGGGAAAAATGGCGGACATAGCCATAATCAGTTATAACGCCGCGTCATTGGCAATGGGAAAAATGCTGGACGTTGTAATATGCAAGCATTTTACACAGCGACAGAACAACTTTTGAATATCAATTAAAGTAAAACACATTTTTCAATTGTTAATCTAGAGAATAAATGCAAATAGATTCTAGTGTCATCAAACAAAATTATGTAAAAATATTTACTTACCGGAGCTCCGCGCGACGAGACCTTCCCCCTCTGCATCTTGGCGGACATTGAGCACAGAATAGCGCTCCTGTGGCCTTGGCGTATTTTTTGTGGCAAATAATAATACCATATCGTTCACTAACAACTCTTATAAAATGAATAAATGTTGTAGTATTTTAATATATATTTTTGTTTTTAGGACGTCCAGTATTTTACCCGATGTCGAATTAAGGGTTAAAAAAATAGATAAAGATCAGCCGTATAAATTACTTTTTAGGTAGCATGATGTTTGTAATTTAATACATCATTATCCTACCTACATGATTGTGTTCTAATTGTGCGGGATGCGAATAATGACCACAACTGTTTAAGCCTCATGTAAAAATTTCATCAGGTGTGATTCAACCTGCACCAACAATCTCAAAAAGTAAAAGAGAAAATGCTTTAGATGAAATTGTATTGATGAATCGTGGAAGTGTCTGTTGTTAAAATAAATCGGTCTCGAAAGTGGCTTGAAAATTACAAAACGAAGCTTCTGTATGAAACTTTGTAGTCTAACCGAACAAGTTGCAAACACGCAACTTTGTTTGATTATTAAACGACGAAATTTCATTAATTCTTGCTATTACTGAGATATTATAAACGTTTAAAAGATTTACTTTAAAGAGTTTTCCCTTCGCATTGTTTGGTGGGCTATGCTATTGTTTCGAAGGATTTCCTTAGATTATTGTTTATACTTTGTATTGCACGTGCCTGGAGCGGGCTCGTGACCGTGGGAAAGCCTTAACGATGTTCAACATTGCGTGTTATCTCGGCACGCGACGGTCATGTGTTTACAAAATAGCTAAACGTAGTTAAATATATAGGCAAAAGTGCCTAATAGTATACTATGGAGTATGGTTCATCAAGGCCTCCTGATAATGAGTAGATGGAGCGTGACATCCATGGATTTTTGGACAATTATATCCTGCGAGTTAGAATTCGGAATTGGGACTACCCCGGAACCGAAAACTACGATCTGTTTGGCGGTAAGTTGGCGGGTGAGGTGCTAGTACATTTTGGATTTCTCCAATGACAATCTCCATACAACACGTTCCCACGATCACAAATCTGTGTAAATGTCCAAATTATCAAAATGAAAAATTGCATAAGAATACGCTGACGATGGTGATATGACAGTGTAAACATATTTTGGGTTTTCCAAAAATCGACGCAAGAAGATTCCTCTCATCCTTATAATTATAATAACTAAGAGTAAGAACTGTGTGCAGTACAAATTGTGTTGCTTCTTTTTGGTGCTGTCAAGTGAGAAATATGTATTGTGACATATTTTTGATTTGACTAAGTTCAGCCATATTCATGCACTTGACTGTACATATAAACCAAAGCATAATGTAGCGAGCGTAGGTGTGAGCCAAAATAAAACTAAATGCAACTTCTATCTAATTGCACTTTCCCGGTTGCGAAAGCACTTTAAATTATGCATATAAAACTACCAGGCTCAAGCCAAAACTACTAAAAGCTTGTTCAAAAATACACGTAGTGTGAAAGAGGTTTATCATCATTTGCTAAACAACTTTTTACAAATAATCACTTAACAAACAACGATTCACAAACTATTCATTTCACAAACCTGTCATTCCTTAAAAATGCTCATTTTACAAATAATTATACTCGACAAATATACTTTTATTAACTTTGACGCTTTATAAAAATATAGAAAGAAAATTAAAAAATAAAGAAAAGAAGAAAGAAAAAATGTTTACTTCACGAATCGTTTTAAAAATCAGCTATTTTGCAAAACGTTTTAATTGATAAACTGTTGTTTCATAAAAATATTAAAAATAACTCTATGTAAGAAACGCAGGACGACGGTATGAAGTTTAATACTCGAACTTCGTATAATTTTTTTGCTGGTTTGGGCTTAAATCTTGTAGATTACGCTAAAATAAGCATGTTTTGTTCTTTAAACTTTTTCTCTCAGAGCGATATTTACCGAGATATTGGGATTCAAAAAAATGTTTTTTTTTTTCAATGTTTGCCATTTCTAGGCTAAGTTAGATTGAGTGATGTTCTATTTTTTAAGCAAGCGTTTTGACGCTCCGCTCGCCTTGCTCGCTCCGCTATACATGGTCATAAAACAAACCTAACCTAACCTACAGTTTTCGGTTTTTGAGCTCTATCTCGGTAAATATTAATCTGAGTCAGAAAGTTTAAAAAACAAAACATGCTTATTTAAACATAAATGGCGTTCACACCATGATGATTTATTAAACGAAATGTTTACCAAACAATGCATTTTATTAACGTTGTTTTATCATTTAGTTATTTTGTTAATTGACTAGAATTAATGAATAATTTGATAAATAATGTTTTGTGATATGATGTTTTGTCCAATAAATAATTTGTATCATGATCTGTTTGTAAAACTATATTTTATGCAACGTCTAATTTGGGAATCGTTAATTTGTCTAACGTTGTTTGTAAAATGAATATTTATGAAACGTTGTTTAGCAAATGATTGGCTACCGTGAAAGATCATCACAGTGGAATTCTAGTTCAAATATGCAGCGGCCGGAATTATTAAGTACACTGCTAACAAATAGCCAATACCTAATTAAATAAATGCCTGGCTTATTACCATTTCAATAATGACATATGCTCTCAATTGTTGGTAGCATGCTTGCCTATTCATTTCATATTAAAAACACAGATTTACTGAAAATTAAATAACTCAACATTGCAGTAATTTGAGCGGTGTATCCGTCGTGATCAGAATACTGACTTTCAATTTGCGTGACAAAGTTTAAATAGTTTTTGATATAACACCTATAATTTGTAAGCTCGCTGCAGAATTTAACGATCATTACCGTTTCGTCATTGTTCTTTTTAAATAGAAATAGAGGCCGCGAGTCCTTTCATTCCCAGGTAGCTGAATTCACTCTGGACCGGCGCCTCCTCGGCGCCTCCTCGGCGCCTCCGATATTAATTCAGTTTCGTATCGCTTCTGCTAGATGTTCAAAAATGTCCACACTGCATGCCACTTATCAATATAATATCAATATGTGACACGAACCAGTCTCCTTATATCAAATTGACTATTTGCTTGATTCGCCAGTACCTATATTTTTACCCGCGAGTGATCAAGTTCACGTGACATTACTTCACGTGTCCAAACATCAAACGAAGTTAGGTACATGAAGGAAAAACTAGGCGCAGCGATGTATGTGATTTTGTGAGAATCACTTCTACGCTCGATTTAGGACGTATACAAGTAGGTATACAAATTGTGGTGTGTTACAATTGTGGTATACATTTAAATAAAAATTAGATGTTTCATAAATGTACAAAAAAGGTCCTACTTAAAATTTAATGAATTTTAAATACATCGTAATGTGCAATGTTTAAAATCAGTTAAACCAATCAACAAAGCAATAAAAAACATCCACGTTGTCGACTTTCAGCATGTTCTACGGAAAGCTTCCATACAACATGTACAGGTTTTGCTAAGAAAGGCGATCGTTGTTTCCTTTAGACTTTATCAAAAACAAAGTCTACATTCTATTCGTTATCTAGTGTTACTGGATCCTGATCCTAGTTGTATTAAAAGTAAACAACAACAAGTTTAACATACGGAAAAAGTTTTGTAGAATTCAAGGAGCTGGAACTAAAGTTTGTCTATCTATTAAGCAAATGGCAACTTCGAACTTAGCTTGTTAGAGAACTTACCGTCGGATGTTCAATTTATATAAAATATCTTGTATATAATATATTTGTATAATATTATTATACACGTGTTCTTACCTAGGTATAACTTGTGCTTGTATTTTTATATATCAAATATTAACTAAACATAACGTAGGTTCGTCCAAATGATATATAGGTAATGTGAACAATAATACTCGTTTCTGGAACTCACTGTTTGCTTCAAGACTCAAATAGTAGATTATCTTTTGGAAAATGTTATTAACAATGATCGGCACGGCCCGTGCTTGTGGCATTCGGCGAAAAAATACTAACATGATTGTAATAAATATAAATTTAACGGTATTATTAAACATATTTTTTGCAATCAAGATTTCGGGATAATAAATAAGTTTATATTAAAATTATTATAGGAAATCCACGGTGTTGCACGGGCACTATGCCGATCACTGGTTATTAAGTGGATTCGACTACAGTAATTTAATTATGATTAAGAATTCTCATCTAAACTACTTTAAACAAACGTCCAAGTAACAAGTCAAACATTGCCGCTGAATCCCTTCGAAGTTTAGGTCGTTGACCCAAGTACCGTGCAATCTGACACTGAGAATTCTTTGCAGGACTGGAATGTGCGACATTGTAGGTTATACGGCGTACGCTTGTACGTAATGAAAATGTATGAAACTGACTCCACTAGGATTTCGTGCGCAATTTTCAGATTCTTTGCAGCTTTAGGACTTATTCGAAATGAATGGGTATCCGTTTGATCTTGGCTGGACATTATTCTTGCAGCGCCTTTAAGAGATGGCATTCTATTTATTTGGTATTTAATAAACTAAGGATAATATTTGCAAGCGGGGACTTCAAAGGATGGATAAAAAGCTCAAAAATGCTCAACTGATATCTGATAGAAAATAGTTTTGACTTATTTTACTGATAGAATTAAAAATTCTGGAAATTAGAGTTAGACTTAGGTACCAGTTTCAAAGTAAGATATTTTAGACTTACAATCTCGTTTACTAAATCAGACAAATAAGGACGAATAAACTGCAGCTTAACTGGGCATAGTTATGTGATTAGATTTATAGTGTATCCGGAATTCTAAGATCAAATTATGTCAAACTGGCACAAGTGAAAAACGACCTTTAATTTACAAGCATACGGTTGTTTGTACCTTGCGCCAAAGTGACTTTATTTTGATCTTAGAGATCGGACAAACTATACTACTACTAGACTATTCATACCGGATACGAACAATATTTATTTTACATCGAAAAAATTACCCATATAGACAAATATTTATATGTAGTTGTTCCGGAAACCATTTCGCATTTATAAGTTTATTTATAGCTAGCTGGGTCTATACCCAGCTAGCTATATAAATAACTTATAATTATAAACCAGAGGAAAAAAAAAAATGCTTGAAAAATGCAGCAAATCATATGATCGTTTGCGCTCACGGCAAGTTGGAAACTAAGTTTGTTAAACGACTTTAGTTAGGACCACAGTGTTTTAAATTATTATACCAGAAACAGTCTGTTTGCTTACTTTCTTCCTCGCTTCGATTATAATTAACCCGCTTGTCCTATCAATAGGAAGCTTATTGCTAGATACTCATCTAAAGATGTTATTATCGGAAAATATCTTGAACAGCATTTCGCCACAGACATGTATCACATTTTTTCCGTTCGATTGCGTTCATTATGTTCATCAAATTGAACCTTTTCAATTGAATTCAAAGCGAAATTGCTAGAATTCACCAGCAATCAGAAACAAAAACAACCGATGAACTCATTACCCCGGTGTTCGGTGTCGCTACATTCTAAACACGCCTGATTGTCCCCTGACAATGATTGATTCCCTTAATGATCGTTCGGTATTGTGCCTGCGCCTTTGTAGAATGCTGCTTATAATTGACAGGTGGGTGGTTTTAGAATTTTTAATCGACTCATTACCCCGGGTTTAGGTCGATATGGTTCAAATTATTGCGAATATTTTCGTTCTTTAAATAAGTAATTTATCCATCGATCGACATTTATTTTATCGTCTATTGTCAGTGTTTGAGGTATAACTAAAAGTGCTCCAGGCATTGGAAACGTGTTTCATGCCACACAGATGACGCAGATAACCCGAGTTTTCCGCTTTCGCTGCCACTATCAGAAATAACATTTCGACGTCTGTTAAGACGGTTTCATTGCGTGCTGCGCTAAATAGCCTATAGTTTTGCCCGGCTCCACCTTCCACTTTGGCTTGGCACAATTGACTTTAGGCGACACGCAGATAAGATAAAATCGAATAGACCTGGGATAAAGTCGATCGTCTGTGTTTCTAACCCAGGCATCTCATTATAACATAGGTTATAGGTAGAGCGTTAATCGATCAGATGCCATTAATTGAGAGTTGTTACGGCTTGTCGTAATCGTAACAAGCTATGACTATGACGCAGATAAGTTCGTGTTTGTTTCAATACTGGATAAAGTCGGATGTCTATATGGCGCCTAAACCAGTCATCTCGTTTAGCATACGAAGTATATAAGTGGTGTTGAGCAGATGGCATAGAGAAGCAACGGGTTGTTCCGTTTCAATAGTAATCTTAGTTTAGTTTAAGTACAGCGTTGACCGACCAGATTCCATTTATTGAGTGTTAAGGTACCGATAAGCGATGAGTTCGCGTTCGCTCCTTTAAAGAATTTCTGGGTGTCGCCTAAACTAATCCAGCCATCTCATATATTTAGCATAGGTGCGACGTTGATAGTCCAGAGGCAATTCATAGAGTATTATTACGGGTCTGATACCCAAAAGTGTTGAGTTTACTTTCGATCTTTTGACGGATGTCCGGGTGTCACCTATACTAATCCAGCCATCTCAGTTAGCATAGGTACGACGTTAATCGACCAGAGGCAATTCTTAGTGTATTGTTACGATTATGATACAGAAAAATTATGAGTTCGCGTTCTCTCTTTCAATGCCGGATGGCCGAGTGTGGCCGAAAATAATCCAGTTTTCTCATTTAGCATAGCAACCATCATAGACCCGCTGAGGCTGCAATTTCTAGAGCATTGTTACGGCTCTGATACAGAAGAGTGTTGAGTTCACTTTCGCTCTTTTGATGGATGTCTAAGTGTCGTCTAAACTAATCCAGCCATCTCAGCATAAGGTACGTTGATCGACTGGAGGCAATTAATTGAGTGGTGTTAAGCCGAGAGCTCGTCCCGGCGGCACGCGCGCTGCGATTCCAAATTTGATAGCCCTGTGGTGCTTTCTGGTTATTAATCCTTTGAACGCTGGAGTTACCTGGCTTATAATGGCTGCTTATCGACATGGATTCAAGTTTTTGTCACGTTTAGGGAACTTAGTAAATAAAGACAAAACGTGCTAATCTGTGCTATAGGTACTAGCAAAAACTAGCCAATAAAATTTTGAATACCATTTTGAATACCACATTCCGTCCAGTTAATACCTTCTCGGTTCGTTAGAAATTTTACCTTTTCCATATGCTATGACTTTATTAGACACACTTAATTTCTTACGATTTGTGATGTATATTGGCCTGATTAAATATAATATTGAAATACTTCAAGAATGAAAAATATGCAAGTAACAAAATAAACAAAAAACATAAAAATTCCGAGCTTTTAAAACACTAATTACGAAAGTAAATGTTTTCAATAAACACAGCTACGGTCTAAAAACGCTTTGCCCGTTCTTCTGTTAAAGCGCTTAAAAATCCTCTGATTTACAAAAACTTGATGTTTTCTTTAAAAGCCCAGTAAAATTAAAAACGTTCGCAGTCGGCATAAAACTGCCTAGTTTCTACTAATTGGGATGGGGTGTAACTACGTTTAATTACCCCAAGAGCCTTATTAATTGGTAAATTTTGCGAAAACAATGTTAAATGGCTCGTAAGATTCTAGCTTTTGAGTAGATTACTTACTTTGTGAGCGTTATAAATGTTTTTTCATTAGGCTTAACTGCTTCGCAAAGGTATTTAGAAAGATTCTTACAAGGTATGGCTTATAATATTTAAATATTCATTCAGTAAAATTAGGCGTAATAAAACGGAGAGCAGCTACCGGACTGTGATGTAGGAAATAATTTATAAACAACGGCTCTTGATATTGTTCACTCTTATCGTCTGTGATCGATGTGCGAGAGTTATGATACTTTATCATTTATTCATCGTTTTATAACATGACCATCATAAGGCCACATGTCCACTGGAGCGGAACTGTGTAAAATGTAATCACTTTCCCCAGACATATTAAAAGCTATATGAAACGGATTTAGTCATATCGTTTAAAACAAATATTGCTTGACAAGTTTCGAATCGGTACACGTTTCATCAGCAGAAGCTTTCATCAGTCGCGGCGGCGGCTAATCGAACACTGCGCGCCAACGCACCTTTCGCGCGGCTGCTAGATGCGGGCGTCACAAGTATAGTAGCCGGCAAACTTCTTGAGCATAACCTTGCAGTAACCTGCGCAGTAGCCGGTTTACGTACAAATGTGCATGCGCAGATCCCCCATTTTTGTTCTATAAGTTTGCCGGCAACTATACCTCTAGTATAAATAGCACAACTGTCACACGCGACTATTTCTCACGCGTGATTATTGCCTGTCTGTCCGTGCAGTGATGTGACAAGTGACGGGTATGTCGCGCGACAAGAGTCGCGAAGCATAGTTGTGCTGAACGGCCAGCGGAGCTCGCAGGCGAGAATCTACCCTCATCGTCACACAGAATGTCAATTGTCGGGTAGCACACAATCCTCACTACGTCACTTGCTAAGGTCTCATCCACACTATAACCACCGACGCAGTATACAAAACCGTTCTCCAGCTGGGCACTGACCATCCACAATATGGATTCCAATTCGGATGTCGACTAATTTTGATACTTTCGGCGGAATGAAAAACTTCTCTCTCGTCATTACAATTTAGTACCTTGTCAAAACGTATTGTAGTAAGTTTTATACGAATCTGAATGTTCCATTACTGCAGAACCCCGAGTATAATGTATTAATAATGTATTATACCTATCTCGTTTTTTTATACTAAACATTAGTCAGATTTAAATGCACTTCTTAAGGCATGTACAAAGATGCAACTTCATTCATTGGTTCATTTTCTCCGCTTCGTTTCAGAAAACAGGCAGCCTAAGGCTAGTAGTACATGTATGGCATAGGCTTCATATTCCGATAACCTGAAGCTCTATGACCTTAAGCGTTATAAAGTTTAGTTCCTTAATCAAACTTGAACCAGTGGTTTGTCCCATTTTGACGGCACAAACTTTGAATATTTAGATAATTGAAGAAAAAAATATGCATTTATTAAATTTGAAGATTTACTTATTAACATGCTTATTTAGCTTGGTTCGTAAGATGGTGTGCACACCAGCATGCCATAAGCCCATAACATGAACCACTGTATTGAGTCTAGCTGGGGTCTAAATTATAAGTCTTATGAAATCTGAAGATCATGATAGTAGTCCGCAAGACAAGACAAGATATTACGTCTGATAGTGCTAACAGTTTACAACTCGTCTTCTAGACTTCTACATAGCGGACGGTGAGGAAGAAAATGGTTTACTACCATCCTGCTTTTCGTAGAATAAATAAAATCCTACGTTATAAATTTATTAAACATATAATTTTTTTTTATTTTTTTTTTACACCACAATTTTTATATTAAACCATAGTTACCTGCTGGGCGTCTCTCTGCCCAAAATGGCCGATGTAGTTGGGGAACACGGTGAAGTTGTAGGAGACCCTGTGCTGCTGGCAGAAGCTGACGATGACCGGCAGGCACACGCCGGGGGCCGGGTTCCGGGAGCCGGGGGGTTCCGTGGGCGTGGGCCACGTCACCACCGTGCTGCGGTTCACCACTTGCGACACGTACTGGAAAGAGGAAACTCTGTTAAATCACTATTAAATATTGGCTATCCGCTCATCCCACGGGAACATTACTTTTTTTGGGATAGAGTAGCCTATAAGTTAATCCAGGGTGTCAGCTACCTTCATACCAAAATGTATCAAAATTGGTCCAGCCGTTTAAGCGTGAAGAATTAATAAACATACGCATAAACATACAAAATTTTGCTTTTATAATATTAGTGTGATTGATTAGGGTGAAGTAAACGATCGCAACTTGCATAATACATAATAGGGCAGTGAATTCGTGAATAGAAGATGGCAGATGGCAGGTGTGTTTGTGTTGTTCCAAAAATAAGCGATCTAGGTAGGGCTTTACGCATTGACGTCAAATGTCCATGGTTTATAAAAAAATTACGTCTGGCCTTGGTTAGGAAGGGAAATTTTCTAGGGCAGATAGTTCCACTTACGGCTTAACATAATTTGGGAGATTTAGGCGGAGGTTACTCAGAAGTTCAAATTAGAAATTCGTGTCACACGATTTTAACGCGAGAGCTGGAATAGAACGATACGAACATTTAACTTCAGAGTACCAATGTACCTATTCTAAAGTCACTGTTACTGTCTAAATTTCTTGGTTTTTTTTTCACGAATGTACAATTTATTATCATTGTATTTAAAATTGCCCTCCAGTTACGAACTGTATTCAAAGAACTAAATCTTTCTTGTGGATCTATCAAACGAGAAATAAAAAAGCACATGCCAATTTCGAGGCTATAATAATATGAAACATTAATAACAATGGTAATTGGTAGATGTAGCTGATACTCGTGAGTATCATGAGATCAAACAACTAGTAATCAAGACTCTGACAATATCGTCCCACTGCCACGCTGCTGCTTACTACCTGCACACATTTATTTATTTATTTATTATTCAAATAAGTTTCACAGCATTACAGTTAAAACCAAGGCACTGCGAACTACAGAAATACATATAAACAAAGACTTAAAACTAGTTAGATTTAGGCGAAACAATGGCGTGGCTCCGTTGCGTCGTCTGATCTGGTGTAGAATACGGCAGATTGCCCCGGAACTGCCGAAACACGACACCCTTCGGCCAGAAATCTGCACTTGCGATGGTGTCCTGCAGCGGCCGCGGCACGCGCACCACAAACGAGCTGAAGTGCACATAGTGCCGGGACTGCAGCTGGTGCACCCTCAGCGAGAAGCCAGTCTTCCGGCGAACGTACTCCACCACATCGTCAGCCACGGCGGAGTGATGCAAGCGCGACACATAGAGGGCCTTACTCGGTGTCGCAATCCGAAGACCAGAACCAACCGGCTCGGCATTGCCACTCAGAGTCTTGCGGGGCGCCCTACGCGCCTTGCTCTTCCTTTCCACCAGTGTGAATCCCTCCTTATCCACATTGGTGCGGGAGGACTTTTCCTTATCAGGAACCCGTACTGAGGCCCGGTTAGCTGCGACAAACTGACCGGCGACGTCAGCATAAGCACGCTGACGCAACTTCGAAACTAGAGGCGCCCGCACCGACGGGGGGCGCGCGGGCGGTGGAACGGCGGGTGCGGCACTTTTTACAGTGTCAGCAATACGCAAACTGACAGACTCGGCGCTTCTAGCGGTGGGTTGGTCATCGGTCTTGAAATTTGATGCTAATACCGACTGAGTTGGAGCACTATTTCGCAAACTGTTGACTTCGTTGCGTAACTCAGTAATTAGTGGCTTGGGCAGCTTCAAACTTCAAAACAATATCGGCTAAACTTGTTTTTAGGGCCACGATATCCTTAAACAAGCAGCGTACGTCAATATCATCTGGAACATGGGACGGCAGGACAGAGGCATCTGCCGCCACAAACTCCGGAATCCGTTCTTCGTTCTCCTTCAGGATTTTCTTAATATCCGCAAGGGTCTTTTTTCCTGTTTCGTCCCCTTTCCGATGGGGTACATAGGTACACATAATAGAAAGAGATATATACTTGACTCAAAAACAGAAACAGGTCACAATTCCAACGAACAAACATTATGAACTGCAGTTTCTATGTAGTAATAAAAATCCTTTTTTGAATCCGCGCCAAAAACTAGTCCAACAAAGCCCGTAATAGACCTTGAAAAATGTACGCAGAATTAATTTTAAGAGCCGTGGGCCGGCATAAACTTCGTGCCGACATTCCGGCATAAGAATGGCTGTCCCTAAGCAAAAATTTTGTCAGATATGCGGTAATTAAGCGAGGCCCTAGAGGCTTTTTAAGCGCTCCTCATTATTGCTGTTTCAGACTGAATGTGCGTGTGTTTTTTATATAGGTGCCGGCTGTTTTGGTTTATGTGATGGGATCTGGGTTGCGGGGTCGGAATAAGCTAGCTGTACGTGATTTTAGTCAAATTCTACGAACTTGCCAAAGGTACAAATCACCTGGTGGAAACCAAAACTTACTAACGTCGTAACGTGATTCGTAGATTGATACTGAGGTACGAGCATAATTTTAAGTAGGTATTTTTTACTTAGTGACTTTTTTGTCAACAAACGAAATGTAATATTTTGTTACAGTGTTAAAGGTACCCGATCTTTACAATAAATTATTGTTATTTCTTGGTTGTTTCGCAAATATATCATACCATATCTGTGTTTAAAACAATGTAAGATAATCTCGTCACATCTGTGCTCTTCCAGCTTTGCCCTTCAGGATTGTTTTTCTCGCTGTTCTAAATATAAGTTTAAATTGGGAAGAGGTTCACTTCCTTAGTAAAGTTAAACACAAATGTACGAGTATGTGTATTATACTAATCTATTTGGTAATATACCAAATTATTAGATTTTTTATATTGTGCTAGCTTGTCAGTCTACATAAACACAGTAACTTGAATAGATAAAACTACTATATTTCGCCGATACTGCCTAACTGAATTCTAGTGCGTATCTGTGCCTATAGCAGTTTCCCAATCCCTTTGGTCCTGTTTGTAGTAAAAAGGCACATCGAGGCATCCAATTTCCTATAACGTAGTTCGAGTACCGGCCAGCGATTGATCTGCGGACATGTTGAACTCGATAGTGACGCGGTAATCCGATGTGAAAGCCAGTTTAACGAGTCGGATCTGATATGTGTACGATGCCCAACCGTTAAATAGTAGCTTGCTTGACAAGAGGGTAAAAATAAGTCATTCCAACACGAAGTGATTGTTTGAACGAACGATCGAAGTAAGCGAGCGATAATGTGACAGAATGTCACATCGAGTTTTTAAGAAATTACACCTACAAAATTATACGACGTAAAAATAAACTAATTATAGATTTCCGAGTCCAAATAGGTAATATATTATGATAAAAAAAAAATACCGAGCTACCGCTGAAAACGTTATATTCTCAATTTGTAAATTACGCCTTTAGGTAGTTTTCATTCATAGCAATTTATTCAATTTGCTCACTATGACCTTTTATATGTAATCGCGTTAACTCGAACTGAATGCTGTGCTGGAGCCACGTAATCCAGAAGCGTCGCCACACAGGATTAAGGCTTCAGCGTCCCGTGCGCGGAGCGAATCAATCGAGACACAGATACCAAAAACAAACAACAAATGAGGTAAATGCGTCATTTTGCTAACTATGACCTTATGTGTAAACGCGTTTATTCAAACTTAAGGCTGTGCCAGAGCCTCGTTTTCCGGAAACGTCGCCACAAAGGATTAAAGCTTCAGCGTCCCGTGCGGAGCGAATCAATCGATGTACAGACACAGAATTTATATACAAAAAACAAACAACAAATGAGGTAAATGCGTCATTTTGCTAAATATGGCCTTATACAAACGCGTTAATTTGACTTGAAGCTGTGCTGAAGCCGTGTAACTCGGAAGCGGTGACACAGGATTACCGGGCCAGCGTCCCGTGTAGCGTGAATCAATCGATGTACAGACACAGACTAGATGCTACAAAACACAAACTGCACAATATATTTTACAAGTGTGGAAGATCCAAGGTTAGGACAGTATATCTTCCATTTCTCGATAGTACCAACGACAAAGACCCAATGCTTTCTATGGGTACCCGAGTAACAAAATTTGGTACTATGAAAGTCCTGGGAACGTTTTAGGATGTGCCAAATAGTGTTCATGATCAGCACTATAATGGTGTTATAAATGTTTACAAAACCCCAAAGAGGCCCTAGTTTTATCACTGATTAATTCTATAAACATTACATAAAGACTCGCGCGGTGATAAATCAGCTCTGTTGTTGAAGTATAAAAGTGTCGTGAAACGCTTTTTAGTACTAACATAGTGCTGTCAGGAACTATTATGTCACGAATTTGCACTATAAAAGTAACCAAAACATGTTTATAGTGCTGCTCTGCACTGTAATCGATTCCAGTGTTTTTTCTCGTCAAAACTGTTTCCCATTTTATTCTTTAGATGTGTTATGCCATCGTGGTATTGAAAGAAATAAATATCGATAAGTTATTTATGCTCCATTGTTACTTAACGTAACGTGTAATCAGAAGGAAATCAGCACTTGCGAAAAAAAATGTATTGATAAATCCATTATGCTGATTTCAAATTTGACAATGCGCCCTGATAATAATCTTGTTTTAATTAAATTAAAATCAATAAATCTAAGACTATGGCTGCTATAGTACACATTGGCTCCAGCCGTCTCCTAATATGTGCTATCATGGCGTAAACAGCGGCCATATTTTTACTAGTGATATAATTGATAATAAAAAACTGCTACAGATCTAATTAGTCCATTAATTCACAATTTTAACTCTTTTATGTCACGTTTTAGTCCCGTAGCAGTAACACAAATTCACTTAAAGGGCTATTTAGAATTTAAGTTATTTAGCAACTGCACTAGGAGTCGCTATAGTACTAATTAGTGCTATAGAAAAGTGTTCATCACTTTTACAGAACTAGCGCCATAGCGATGTTGAGGAAGCTTTTAAGAAGCCATAACGTTACGTAATGCTTGTACACAGTACTTTTATAGTGCAAATTGATCCTATTACAATGTTTTTATCACTGCTACAGTGCCAGTACTGTTAAAGTCATTTTGACGCAGTTTTAGTGCTGAATGGATACATAAAAGTGCCAGTAAGTTCATCTACAGTACTAAATAGTACCATAGCACCTTTTTAAATATCTAGTAAAGTGCAACACTTTAAAGATTCTTTTGTATGGTCCTGTAAGCGTTCTAAGAGCTAAAATATAGAACTTAATTGCTCTTTAATTTATAGAATTAAAAAGCTCCTTTAAACACCTTTATAGTGCACGCAGTCACAATGGATACCAGTATAGGCCGACTATATCACTGTTTGGTGACATAACGCCCTGGTTATAGAACTTTTTGTTACTTGGGTAGCTATGAACCGCTGACAGATGCAACTGCACCCTGTCTGTCTAGTCGATTGTGTTACTACTTGTTAATTTTCATCACATTTGCTCGTAAAAGATGGTATTACATGCAGGTGTACTGAAGGACAAATGCCTATATAGTTCCCGCGGGAGTTATAAATTGTTATAACTCCCTCGGGAGTTATGGTTTTAGTTTTAAAATATAGTACGCACTCGCAGATTACTTCAGACTAAGGAGGTTTTAATCCAGCCAAGGTTTTTTGTTGTATAAACAAAACTTGCCTACCAGCAAATTTTACTGTGTATTGAATTAATACGGTATATGTAACTGCATTAATATTTATGTTTTACAATTATTTAAGTGTATTTTGCAATAATTTTATTAAATTAAATTTTGAATTATCGTTACAATCTGGCAGTAGGTATAGCCTGTCAAGTTTCTAAACGAAACGCAGTTCTTAGCATTATCTGTGGTAGACGACACAAAAAAAAGAAAAAAAAGATGTAAAATTATTGGTTAGGAACTATTTAGTTTTTTAACAAACTTACCTACTGTTCATATTTAAGTTTTTTTAATATTACGGTGTTAATTTATTAGCTGCATAATATTATTAATTGTTATTTGTTTAATAATAGATGGTAAGATTCTGTGTATATTTGTTTCCTGTTATAAGCTGATGGCCGTTTTACCAGTGCTCAAATAATAAATTAAAAAAATTAGCTATACAGAAAAAAAGTTGGTTGTCAATCGTTATCGATTAATGTTTATTTTTGCCTTATTTATTTGTTATGTACGCCCAAATGTGATGAAAAATATTGTGTCATAAGGGTAGTAAGTAGGGGATTACCAACGAAGGTCTATTAGAAGCCCGACGCCGAAGGCGGAGGGCTTTTAAAGTCCTGAGTTTGTAATCCCCTTACTACCCGCCTTACACACAATATACTATTATGAAACATAATGTAATGTCTCATTTTCTTAATGTGGATACACACCACAATTCTTATTTAAACCATTGATACAAAGATCATAGCTCAAAGAAAAATTAAAATGAGCTACCTGGTGGAAGAGACCGGGAATCGAACCCGGTACCTCTGGATTGCCGGTCCAGCGCGTTAACCACTTCGCTACCCTAGCTCCAAGCAACCTGACGAAATTTCCTTATGCTTGTCCATCATTGCATTGTTTATTTGAAAGGTTTCGCACCACATGTTACTACTTGTGTAAAATTCATTAGTTTTCGAGCGAAAGAACAAAAAAAAAACAAAAATTATTATAGCATCAAAAAGTAACTAAATGGCAATCACAGAACAGCCTCAACATCAGCACTGAGAACGTAGGGGCGGTCAGTATGAAAAGTAGCTGATAATTTTACTGTACTTGTAGTAGCGTGACGTCATTCTGGAGTGATCGAAAAGAGTTTCCCCTTTAATGAAAACAGGACAGACTGGGACAACATTTTGCGGCATGAAATGGAATGCCGCTTGATTGAACCCCTGCCAATAATTGGTACATCTCCGGACGTGTCGACAGCTACTCATTACCGCAGGGTAATGAGTAGTGCCCGCCGCAGCCGCGGTGGATCGTTGGACTTGTGTCGTTAATTTAAATAGTTAAACATACTAGAGTGTACTTTATAGTCTTTATAGCACACTGTTGGAATGGAACGCAAAAAAGTGGAACTCTTTGCTGGCACATGCATTTACTCCTTACTACAATATGAGACCCTTCAAACGAAAAGCGTGAAGATCTCTCGGGCCAGCATGGCAGCGTCAACTAACAGGACACCGTTGGTTTCTTGTTCGTTGCCATTTGATTGCAAATTGAGCTCTCTTTTTCGATTAGTATGAGACGAAGTGGAACCACTATGTTGTGCCAGTAAAATAAAATAAATTTAACCCAATTCCAAAATAAACGTTGCAATATCTCTGATTCGGTTTTTAGTTAGGTATATACCAAAATGAACACCGATTTCCATAATTGAACACCGGCCGACGATTGATCTATCTGTGGACATGTTGATAGGTAACGCTAATCCATCGGAGAAGCCTTGGCAGTTTAGCAGACCTGGGTGCTTACGTTGTTAAAGTTACTTACTCGTAAGTAACTTAAATCTCTTACGACACAACACATTCTTACGACCCCGTGAATCGACGAAGCGACTAAATAACTAAAAAGATATTACTATCTTCAATTAAGACGCCAATGTTCACAAACGTACTTTGTTGCGTTCCATTTCTTTGACTGAACACTGGACTACGATTAATATTTATTATCTGAGGAAATTACGTCAATAGTGTGCTGTGCTAATTCAGTATGGCAGCTGGTACCTACATATGGTGTGGCTATTTCAATAAATAAAAAAAAAGGAATTACGATCCTTTCAATGTATGGCGAACTTAACTGTCAAGCTGACCATGGTTCCAAAGTCATTATCTCATCATCATCAATTCATCACAATCACGATCCATTTGAAAGCACCAATGTGAATTTAGTGACACTGTACGACCTGTCCAATTTATGAATGACCTAAGGCTCCTTATCCGGTCAAAAATGCTGATTGTTTTAGACATTTTTCTTTATGATCAAACATGTTTCTTAACATAGTTATGATCACTGTTACTACTTAGAATAAGTCTACTCGGAATCGTCAAAATTCACGCAGAAAACTGTTTTTTTTTTACTTATTTTCAACTGGACGCAATGAAAGCATGAAATAGCTATTTTATTATTTTCAAGAACTTAGGAAAAGTATTATTCACTTTAATAAGTTGTTGGTTGGAATTATCAATATATTTTGTCATAATATGAAAAATTAAAATTTAAAAGGAATAAGGCCTCTGTCAATCGAGGTGTTCAGCGAGAGCCTCAAGGTGAACTTTCTGGCGTCTCAATTCCTTCATGGAACACCGACCGGCGACTGATCTGTTTGCGAATATGTCAATTATTGACACGCTAATCCTATGCGGCAGTATTTAGTATTTTTTTCAAAATGACGAAGTTATGGCGGTTATATTTTTTTAATATTTCAACCTCCAAATGTTTGTGAAGTCCACACAAACACACACATATATACACTCACAGATCCACTACTAATATTCGTATGCTTTAACAAGTTTAACAGTTTGACGTACCTACATTTATCTGTGTAATAAATCTCGTGGTTGATATTTCAATACCGTGGCGTGGCGTGACATTTAAATACTGCAAAGTATTGGAAATGAGCCCTAGCAACAGTAAATTTTTCAAACTTGGTATGAACAACTGAATTCGTTAAATCGAGTCAAGCCCTAAAGCTGAGAGCACACAAGTCGCGAATTCTGGAATGTTGGGGATCGCGGCACAGCTCAATGTAAAGACACGTTTACAAGAAGCTCTTGGTATTAGAATTATCGATTATTAGAATCAGCCCGCGCTGCTCACTTTCATTTTGAGTAAAATAATTAACAGTAAAAAATTTAATTTTTACGTTTTCAACCCCCATATTTTTGAAAAAAAATAACTAAAAATGAATCGACGAAAAAAAAACTGTATAGGTATACTTATCGAACCTTTGATGAGAATAGAATATAATAGAATAGAATAGAATAGAATAGAATAGAATAGAATAGAATAGAATAGAATAGAATAGAATAGAATAGAATAGAATAGAATAGAATAGAATAGAATAGAATGGTTTATATTTGCAGGAATACTTAAGTTTAGGTACAAGGTCTTATTGTAATTATTACAAAGTCCAGTATTCTATCGAACGATGTCGACATGCAAAATCAAATCAGATTCACAAATTAAAACATGTAACATTAACAATAATAATAATAATATTTCACTAGGCTATAATAATTTCAATGTCACAGTATGATTATATCAAAATAAATAGAGAGCATAATTATAATTTAAATGTGTCACAGTATGAATAATATAACATAATAATAATTTAAGAAAGAAGAGAAGCGGTTGCGTGTAGGCGGAAAGAGCCGGAAATCGGAACATCCAAACATTCTGAAATTTTGGTGAAGCTGAGAAGGAGAACCTTCGCTCGCTCGGTCATAAAATTTAAGTTTTTTAGGACCGAGTATTTTCAGTATTTTCAATTTTTCTTTTAAAATAATGATAATTTTCTTGATAGTTGAAGAAAATTATGTTCAAATGTATGGAAAATCTGGCAAAATAAATGGAAAACTTTTATCTATCAGGGTATGTAGGTTATAGAGCAAAGATACATTTTATCTACTCTCCGGGGCGAGCGTCACCCCCCCGCGCCCTCGAATGTGTCCCGGAGCGCGGTATTTTCCATTTAAAAAGTTTTTTTTTTTAACTTTGCTCTACATAATTATCCGGATACCTAGATAAAGTTGACCATTCATTTTGCCAAATTTTCAGCTAATTTTATTGAACTATGAATCGATGTGGATACAATATGTTTGATTCAACTGGTTTTTTTCACATTTGTGAAATATTTACCTCTGTTTTTCTTTGATTACATTCAACGTTATTCCACCAAAGTTTACCAAAGGGAATACTGAGTTATACATTGTATTATGGTTTCGTCGTCCTGCACCACCCTTTTGGACTCGTCCGCCCCACAAATCAAGGGGGCACGGCTAGACGCGGGTCTTTGAACCAAAGGTCGAATTACGAGCATCGTATATCGTATATTGACTCGTTCCGTTGGGGAATTCTTTCGTCAACCTCAGGCTTCAAATGACATATGTGCGGTGAAAATACTAATACATGCGCCATTTTAGAAGTGAGACTCGTTAAGGTTGTTTTTTAATACTAAGTTCTTCGTGCCATGAAATGAAACCCAGCCTAATCATGTTATCATTTCATGGCACGAAGAACTTAGTATAGGGTTGTCATTTCGATTAAAAGGAATCAGAACGCAATTTTAAACCCTAAAGTGCGAAGAGAAAGTTTGTTACCACATAGCCCAGCTTCGCATTAGTTTAAATAATAAGATAATAAGTGCATTTAGCTAAACATCTTATTTGCTAAATATCTGTCGGTCAGGACATTCGCATCATATGGGGTAAGCTATAATATTGGAAACACTTATGTTAAGGTTTCTTATCCGTCCAAAAATGCTTATTGTTAAAGACATTTTTTCTCTATTATCAAATGTGTCTCTTGTCTTGATCAAATGTCACTAGTTAGAACAGGGCTATTGCGATTTATTGGTATATATTTGAAAACAGCTTACATTTCTCATTGATTATTTTTGTTTCAAAAGCAAGGATTGACAAAATTCACGCAGATTATATAATATGTATTTTTTTTCAACTTATTTTCGACTGCACGCAATGAAAGCAAGAAATAGCTATGTTACTATCTTGAACTCAAGGAAAAGTATTATTCACTTTAAAAGGTTGGTTGACATTATAAACATATTTGTAATAATATAAAAAAAAAACGTTTTACGTTTCGATTAACCATTTTATAGTCGGTACGCTTATCCCGTGTCTGTCTCAAATCTGCTCCGACTCTAGGCTCACGAAATGTATGTCTTTATATATGTAATGTAACTGTATAACTCATAGAAAAAAACTGGAGTAGATAAACAAATAAATAGCCTTGGACGTTAAGCCCTGACGGCGCCGGTAATGGCGACAGGCAGTGACACGGACTCGCTAAATCTGGACACAACGTGAACGTGAAGTGAAATATACCCGAATCAGTAGGTAGAGCGACGGCACCAATCATCGACAAACATGTTAAGCACAGTAATGGACAGCAAAGCCGTATGGCACTTTATACTCTCGCGGTTTGTAGGTACACATAATTAACACAAATTATGCAATGCAAATTGGCGGGGTTACACACGCCGTGGTCTCAGATGTACTCAATAAACGTAAATAAGGAATATATCGATAGACCCTTCGAAATTTGTGATAATGAGGCAAAGGCCGTATAGTCCAACATGACTTACTAGTTATGACCATCAGTTATCTGATTATAGTGTTTTACGTTTAAAAATATCTTGTTCCTGCATCTTAAAATTTGGGTTGACGGGAAAAAAGTTCATATTGGTTCTTGTTCATTACTGGTGCCATCACCCTAATACCTTATTATAAAAAAAAACGGGGCAAAACAGTTGCAGACAAGAAGACGTTGATGCCCGCCTCTTCAGTCCCTTCGATGACCATGAACATAAATAACATCACGTTCGAAACGTCGAGGTAATTAAATACACTTTTTGAACGCGATTAAGCCTCGTTTTGTTATAATTATGTGTGAAAATCGTGTAAGTTTAAATCAATATGGTAGGTAGTACAGATAATAAAACAAAGATATATGATAAACAATACAAGGTGCTAATTCACACAATCGTGGTGGTGGTGGTTTACCATGAATTTACAGTGACAGTACTCGCTAGCAATTGCGTAAAGGATTTGTATATAAATAAAATAAATAAACAAATAAATATCGGACAACCTCACACAAATCGATCTAGTCCCAAATTAAGCTCAAGAAGGCTGTGTTATGGGTACTAGAAGACGATATACGTACTTATATAGATAAATATATACTTAAATACATAGAACAACCATGACCCAAGCACAAATATTCGAGTTCATCACACAAATATTTGCCCTGGCCGGGATTCGAACCCGGGACCGCCGGCTCAGTAGGCAGGTGTCTACAAACCGAGCCAAACGCGTCGCCATCATATAGAGTTGTAGTTGTACAAAGTAAACGCTAGGTGCGCTTTACTATTCTCCATACAAATCGTTTACGCAGTCGCTAGTGAGTACAGTCACGTTAACAAATGGCACTCTAATCTGCTTAAGAGGCCTTATTCCTTTTGAAATTTATTTTTTTCATATTATGACAAATACATTGATAATTTCAACCAACTTTTTGAAGTGAATAATACTTTTCCCCGAGTTCTAGGAAGTAACATAGCTTTTTCATGCTTTTTTTGCGTGCAGTCGAAAATAAGTTGAAAAAACTAATTTTCAGCGTGAATTTTGTCAATTTCGAGTAGTTTTCGAAACAAAAATTATCAATGAAAAATTCAAACTGTAGGTTTCAAATATATACCAATAAATCCCAATAGCCCTGTTCTAGGTAGTAACACCAATAAAATGTAAAGAAACATGTTTGATCATATAGAAAAATGTCTAAAACGATCACTATTTTAAAAGGAATAAGGCCTCTTAAGCGAACACGTTATATCTTGTAACCTGAGAACTAACACAACATTTAGCAGCGAACATATATACGTAACACGAGTTCATAAGTGAATGACATGTAACTTCGCTGCTGGTTTCAGTTTGTGAGAAGAGAAACATAGTATACGTAATGTTTGTTCAAATACCTACTAGGTAGGTCCTACTTAGATTTCAGAAGGTCATGTTTGGGCGGAATGATAATTTATTTATTTGTTCAGGTAGTTAAAACAAAATATCACATTAAAAGTGTACCTCATTTGAGGGTCAGGAGCCTTTCAACTCCTCGTTCCCTTGTGTTACAAAATTTAGACAAATATAATCTTATTTTTGGATTCCACCGCAATTTGCAACAAACACTCTATTATTGGCTCGCCAACGCTTTTACTTTTTTTTTTTTCAATTTATTTGGGACAACAAACAGTAACACACATAGATTAAAAACACAGTACTTAAAATAATTTAAAAAATGTGAGTAATTTCACGTTATCCACGAATTACAATAATATAACTAGAGCGCAAGCAACAATAGGTACACAGAAATTGTATAACAGTCTGGGAATAACAATTACCTACTTACAATATCAGAACTTAAAGACAGAGCAAACTAGGCGTAAACATAAAATGATTCATTCCAGTACCGCGGCAAGCTCAAACATAACCTCGCTGCAACTTCATTAGAACATTATTTTTGTAAACAGTGTCTGACATCATGAAGATGTCGATTTCATTAAAGTGTGTGTTATATGGCTTGACTAGCCTATGTAAAGGATCTCGTTGGCCTGCGCGGGTGCGGCAGCGCGCGGTCGCGAACAGCTGGTGCTCGCGCACCGCGCGCTGCAGCGCCCGCGTCGGCACGCGGTAGCACAGCGCACCGCTGAGGCTGGGGCAGTCAAACTTGCCGCGGCACAGGTTATAGAGGACCATTGCGTCCAGCAGGACGCGCCTCTCCTGCAAATTGAGTAAATTGTACTTGTTGAGAAGCTGTTGGTAACTGAGGCGTGAACGGTAACATCTGAACTGCATGGTACGTAAGAATTTTTTCTGGACATGTTCAATCGAGTTGTTATACTTTTCATACAAGGGATTCCATATGGACACGGCATATTCGACTTGTGACCTGACTAGTGATTTATATAGATGCAAGTAAGTGGACGGTTTTTTGAAATCCTCACTGAGACGCATGATAAAACCGTACATACTGTAAGCTTTGCTAATTATGTTGTTTATATGAGCCTCAAGATGAAGTTTGGAATCAAGATGTACACCAAGGTCTCTTATTAGTGTAACTTTATTAAGAGCGACTCCGCTAAGAGTATAAGCAGTGGGAAGGATATTGTGGATACTTTGCAAAAATAATGTTATTTATTCGTGAAAACTTAAGTTAAGGAGCGTTCCGCGCACTCCTGAGCCTTACCAATTTTTGGCTAAAATGGGGTACCTAATTGATATAATTGGGGTGATTACGAAATGCAAACCGGTAATTTGTCATATGAAAATTACCGAATTACCGGTAAGTACCGGGAAATTACCGGTTTGCATTCCCTAGTTCTGACATGGCCAAGCTGTTTTCATTCAAATTAATACTTGCACTTACACGTCTGACCGTAGAATTGGTCAGTCGAGTACTGCTGGACGCAATCTAACCCCGAATTTTAAAACATACCTACTTTAAAAAACAGTTTAATTTCATTAATTTTTTATCACAGAACCCAAAGCTACTATTTTTATTTGATTATACCGACTAGTTTATATAAGTTTAAATAATGTGAAAGCAGCGTCATCTAAGAATCGGCCCACTACATGACGTCACCTCGTGGGAAATTTGACACTTAGGTACTACTACTACACACAAAAATAAAAGTAAATCCGCCTCAGGAATAGTCCAACTGTTAAGGTTTTTACAAGCTTTTATTTCACTTGCATTGTATTTATGTATGTTTAGAGTATGTTTGTTCAGGTGGAATCTTGCAACTCAATTTTGAAGCAGATATCGTCAACCGATTGAGCTGTAATTTTGCATACTTACATAACTTTGATGACAATACAATAATATGGTACCATGGGGCTGATCTGATGATGGAGCCGGAAGGTGGCCATAGGAACTCTATAATAGAAAAAGCAATCCTACCGAGTTTGGGCTTAGAATCGTCTCAGTGAGCATTTGATGGATATTCAAAGAAAAGTACAGTCGGCTATAAAAGCTTGTCACTAAAATGTCATTCTTGACAGAAACTTATTTGTACTGTGACCTTACTGGCCGCTTTTTAAGAATGAGGAACTTTTCAAATGAATGTTTCAATCACAAATTGGGATATTTTCGAAAATGTAAAAATGTGGTAGGTAATATTTAAATTATTATCCTTTATATGATAATATCGATAAAAAGCCTGGTTAAAAAGTTGAAATGATGTCAATTGGGTGCGTCTTCTTATTTAACACTTCCACTTCCTCCATAAAGAATTCGCATCATTTCATCTTATTTCAATGTGTATAATTTTCACACTTAGCACTCTCTTCACATGAAATGGAAACAAAGGCACAAAGAAAGCCTTAGAGCCGCGAATTTGTCAAGAGGCAACAGCAATAATTCAGCCTTTGTACCCTCGGGGTTCTTTCTCTTTTTAGAAAAAACTTTTGCAATCTGGATTGAAACACGCGTTTGAATTATAAAGAAGGTATGAGATTTTTAAATGCTTACATTTTTCAAAAAGTTTCGGCTGCTTTTAGAGTTCTCTATGGTAATCGAAGTTTCATGGGGTCTTATTATTGCGCAGACATAGGAATGTTTATTTTCCTGTTTTCTTTGTTTACTGAGGGTTTTTTTAACAAAATATGTCGTTGAACACGCTTTCAAATAGCTTATTATGTGGAACGTTTTGTAGGTTACCTACGTATTTCTTCTACGTACTATGCTAACTCTGGTTGTAATCGAAGAATGCCTAGTGGCTCTGATGCCTGGCCTTGCACAAAGAATCGAAAAACCGCAAGGAATCTCAGATCCGCTACAAATTGGAGCCCAAGTGGAATTCAAAGCAAATTCTGAAATATTCAAACTGTTCCATCACGCTGGCTTCTGAAAATGACTTACTGTTGAGTTCCGTTCGGCTTTCTTCTCTTTAGCGGTCTCCTCTTGTGAAACACCGTTAGATTCAGATTCAGACATGTAAAAGTGCCCTTGTGGCCTACTTACAGAATCAACATTATGATTTTGATTTTGACTCTTAAGAATTAAACCAACAAAAATCAAAAAACAAAATAAAGGCAACTTTTTATACATAACTATTATATATATTAAACCATTGATACAAAAATCAAAACACAAAAAAAAATTAATGCGTAACCTGGTGGAATCGAACCCGGCACCTCTGCATTACCGGTCCAGCGCGTTAACCTTTCCGCCACCCTAACGCCCAGGTAACCTTTCGAATTTTTCCTTATGCTTTGTGTGTCGATCTTTGCATTGTTCATTTGCTTTGTCTGTGTTTGTGGTATTGGTTTTGTAGATATAGCTGTAGCCTTTTTATTTGGCTTACCTGTACAGCGGGATTCGCTCTGAAGTACGCGAAGAGTGCTCCAGTGATGGCTAGGAGAGCCACAGCGTTGAGAGCCAGCTGCATCACTCGGAACTTGTGCGGCGAGCCTTCGTTGCTCACACCTCGCATGTCACGGAGCATCTGTTGACATAAGCTGTGGTTAGTTGGATTGTTTTTCTGGAATTTATCTATGAATTATTAGAGAAATTGTTAGATAGGTAGTTCAGTATTTTGTGCCCTATCCATGCGTTCGTCGTAATTTATAGTTCTTTCTAATATACCAAAAATTGTGTGTTGGTAGTGACCCGTTAGTCTCGATAAGTGATCATTTGAATTTAAGTATATCTATATCTATATTAAGTATGTTTATCGTCGTCTAGTGCCCGTAACACAAGCCTACTAGAGCTTACTGTGGGACTAGATCGATTCGAGTGAGGTTACCCAATATTTATTTATTTACTAGGTGTGCCCGCGGCTTCGCCCGCGTGGAATTTGGTCTGTGTCAGTAAACGGCTAATTCACCGCTAATTTCTCTCCCTGTCCCCTGGAGGCGGAACTTCATTGAAGTAAAGTTGAGCGATGGATACGGTAGAGGACTGTAGTCCAGATAAAATGTTTAACAATTACCACTAAATAAAACTACACTCCAAAATTAATACTTTTATTCGGACTTATTAAAATTTTTGACGTGATTTAAACGAGTAGTAGGTGTATATCGGATTCAGTACTTCCTTCCGTTTATGTTTTCTATGAAGCAAATTCCTATTAGTTACATCAGTAAGGTCTGCGATGATTAGGACGGAACAGAACTCATTAGAGCGCCCGCGGATGTCGATCACTGCGGATACATTTCGGGCCCTTCGAAGATTGTTTACTCGTAATAGAGTGGAAAATTCGCACTACAAACAACAATATACGGACCAGCTTATTGGTGAGAAATTAGTTGCCATTCTGTGTACAATGAGTAGGGTATGAACATTAATGCAGAGACTCATGAATTGGCAACATTTCAAATTTGCTAATTAAACTAATTTCATTACTTTATTATCACTTGTCACAGAACCCAAAACTATTATTTTAATTTCGTTATACGGACCAGTTTTTAAAATATAAAAAAGGTGAAAGTAGCATCGTTAAGAATCAGCACTCAAATGACATCATCTTGTGGGAAAATTACAGTCGCAGCCTATAAAAAAACAGTGGTCAAATTTCCATACTAAATCCGTCTTTGTAAATGCGTTGTTAAGCCAACACAGCGTACTACCTACTTTTCATTCCAATTTTTTTATTTTATATTCTTTAAAAATTTAATATAAATGTCTTATAAATATAATATTCTAACAATGTATTTGTTATTTGGTTATGTTTTTCCATGACGCAATTTCCTGTACTTACATTAGTAAGGTGTGCGTTGATTAGGACGGAACAGAACTCATTAGAGCGCCTTCGAATGTCGATCACTGCGGATACATTTCGGGCCCTTCGGAGATTGTTTACTCGTAATAGAGTGGAAAATTCGCACTACAAACAACAATATACGGACCAGCTTATTGGTGAGAAATTAGTTGTCATTCTGTATACAATGAGCATTAACGCAGACTCTTCTCTGAATTGACAACATTTTTTTTTTTTTTATAGTTTTATTTAAAAAAAATTTTATTATTAAAACTTTGTTATCACAAAACCTGAAAATATTATTTTTATTTCGTTATCGGACCAGTTTTTGAAATATAAAAAAGATGAAAGCAGCCTCGTCTAAGAATCAGCACTCAAATGACGTCACCTTTTGGAAAATTGACAGCCACAGCGTACCTACAAAAAGAACAGTGGTACAACTTCCATACTAAATGCGTCTTAGTAATCCGACTGTTTGATTTTCTGCGCTGTGACCAATAGTTATATTTTCTTGTCTCGCCTACGATCTTTTAGAATGATAAATTTTTAATCATAAATTGGAATATTTTCGAAAATGCAAAAATGTGGTTAAGTTTAATTTTTTATCCTTTAGGTATGTCATTATGTGGAATATTACGGAAACTTTTCTTGCATCTCAAGTGTACATGTTTACATTACGTAAGACTGCAATAAGGCGTGTACACTGGCGGGCATGTCGAACTCCCATATTGCTGTTTACTCGGGACAGCCTTGTCGTATGTGCAGCGGTTTAGTTTTTAATAATGGGAATATCGTTCGAAGTTTGTTCGGAAGGATACTTTGGGGATAAGTTGACTTTTTGTGTGTGAGTTGGGATTATTGGCACTTTGCGATGAACTGGGATTTACCGAAAAATTAAGACGCGTAACCCCGCGTACTAAAGTTTAAGAGAAAACACCACTGATCATTTTTCCATGCAAATCAAGATTTCGTTCTTGTCTGTTTCCTCAATCTTTACGAAATTTTAGGAACTGAATAGGAAAGAAATGTTCTATCGGACTGTTTAGATTTTTGCGAAAATTATTATAAAATTTACCTAGATATTAGGCGTCTGTTAGCGGCGGAATTTTGACCGTTGTATTATATCTCAGCGTTTTCGATGAAAGCTCCCAGAAGGCTTGTTTTTTTTTTCAGACATCTTCAACAATTATCTTCCTATTTTAGCCAATTTACACAAAACCTTGGCAAATTATACATATGAAGCTTCCTCAAGAATCAGTTTATTGATAGGTGAAAACCACGGGTAAGTAATAGAACATATATAAACAATAGATATAACACTCATTAGACATAGGCTCAATTGGAATAAATTGAATTGGTATAATATTCAATTTGTATACTGAACGAAACATATAACAATAATATGCATAATGAACTGTAGGTATAATGACATTGTGTATAATCATCTAGTGGTATAACATTTAAAACAATTAATAATTATTACATATAATATACATTTACTCGAAACATCGAAGCAATCGAAGCATTGAAGTAATGTTAGAAATCGTAAGCCAGGTTGGACCTGCGCGGCTCGCTCGCTTCGCTCGCTCGTTAGGGTCATAGTACAACCTAACACTCCTCCTCACTTCGCTCGTCGTCGTACCTAACCTAAGCAAAGTCAGATCTGCCTTAAGGTAAAATACGTAATGTTAGGAATCGTAAGCCAAGTCGGACCTGCGCGGCTCGCTCGCTTCGCTCGCTCGTTAGGGTCATAGTTCAACCTAACACTCCTCCTCGCTTCGCTCGTCGTCGTACCTAACCTAAGCCAAGTCGGATCTGCCTTAAGGTGATAAGGATAATGTTAGGAATCGTAAGTCAAGTCAGACCTGGCGCGGCTCGCTCGCTTCGTTCGCTCGTTAGGGTCGCAGTTCAACCTAACACTCCTCCTCGCTTCGCTCGTCGTCGTACCTAACTTAAGCCAAGTCAGACCTGCTTTACCTGCCTTGCCTGCGCTCGTTTCGCTCTTACAGATATAGGTAAGTACTGCCATTTTTTATAAAATGTCTATAAAATGGTACTAGGTATGTCATATAATATTATTTTATATGATAGATATTACAAATGATATTATATTATATGTCATAATTGTTATACAAAATAAATATTATATCTAAAATTATTAGACAAAATAACCATTATAACATATGATATTATATGAATTGAATGTTATACCAATCAAGCCTTATATTTCATGAAAATATGGTATTTCTTATTATATATATCGTGCATTATATCTTTTGTATGTTTATAAATTGAAATTATACCAAAAGTTTGTATATAATATGGGACGCACCCGAAAACCACGTAAGAAATCGTTCAGTTCGTAATTTATCGCGAACATATAAGTAAAGGCACAGAATAAAGACACTAATAGAATTGATGTGTTGGCTTCGCTTCGAACGTGCCAACCCTAGCCGAGTAAAAGCGGAGCCGGGCCGGGTCAAAATTGTGACCCAAAATTGGTATTTGGTAGGTATATTTGTTGACACGCGGCGCAGAGTGAATCCCTCCTGGTAAAGATGCATTGATATACTTAATAATTACATGACTCAACGCCACTGCACGGCTAGCATAACTTTCCGCAACTTCGCTTGTCACGCGAGTCAGCATCTCCCATCTTGCTCGCAGGGTATTGAAAGGAAACTGACAGGTATTTTTCCTCACACGACAAAGAGTCGCGTGTGAAAGTTATGCTAGACGTACTGGTGGTGGTGGTCATAACGTTCGTTATAACAGGCTTCGAGGTAGCAGGGTTCGGGTGGAACAACTCGAGAGAACTGTAAAGGAATTTCATACAAAATTTAAAGCCTAGCCTGGGAAGTATTTTTTTTTAACATGGCGTCTGTGTTCATAAACAGGCTAAACAGTTTATTTATTTTTGAATGGAATAGTACTTCTAGGCCGGAAAACACAGTTTGCGTGTAGGGTTATTAAAACAAAACTAACTAAAGTTCAAAAGCAGTTTTCAAACGGTGATGTTTGTATAGTTGTCATTTTCATATTAAGTACCATGAAATGAAGTCTTATTTATTCAGGTCATTTTCACAAAATGATTTTAGTAAGTACCTAAGTATGATTGTTTTTTTTACGAAAAAAATATTTTTCACGAAAACTATTCATATTTCTAGTGGCCGTCTGTGGTCTCCATTATCAGTTCTAGATCATCAAATGACGTGTACTACGAGAGAAATTTGTATAAGCTATAAACAAATACCCAAATCAATGCCTATACCATTTTAAGAGTTCCCTAGATATCCACTCAATTGCTTCGAATTTTGAGTTGGACTCTATTTATATAATAAAATAAGAGCGGTGACAGGTAGCCGTTGTTACCAAAAGCAATCTAGTGGATATTGCTACGACCCTATCATAAGATCGTGACCTCATAACTAGAAAGTATAACCTCCCAAATAAAACATAAAGATCAATCTAGCTGTCGGTCTAATCATATATAGAATAAAACAATAAGTACCTAAACATCCCGATCCTAGCGATCTCGTCAGAAATCAATTTGTTTTCTCCTTTTTTAAGTCGGCTAAAAATAGCTGTAATTCCTCAGGAAAAGCTATGAAACACGTCTCTTCATCACTTCATACTAAGCACACAATCCATGCGCAGTCAGATCACTCCTGTGGCGCGGAGATAATCCTATTAGCGAGTTATATTCCCACACAAAGTCCGACTCACTGGTAGTGAGGGCTAAACAGCCCTTATAGTTCAAGTCAAGTAAAAAATAATAATAATAGCGCGCAGACAGGTAGTTATAAGCGTGCTGTTCACTTAACGGAAGCGCGGTGACGGCACGTAGTCTGTTAGCATATATTACGCAAGCTGGGATATACCAGCACCAATTGAACTTTTACTCGCTTATCCGCTATTCTAATTAATTAAAACTTGTTAAGAACTTTATAAAGTACGAATTACTAATCGTTCTGAAGGGCACGTTCTTGTTTTACTGCTAAACTGTTTAAAAACCCTTGCAAGTACTGTTCGTACCTATTTACTCCAAGGTAAGGGTCCTTAATTGCCTTTCAAGTGTCTAACTAAACTTGAAGAGGCTAAGGCTTAGGATGAAATAACGGTTCCGTAGGTTAACTGCGATTTCTTAACACATTCACTTGGAGATATATGCCGTTGTCGCATTATTTTGGTTTTTTTTTTTTTAATCGGGAAACGTTCTCGAGAACGACGTCTCTACAATCACTTGATAATACCTAGACATGGTATAACACACTCAAAAACGCACACACATTTAGTTACAAAATGGTTATTTCAAATTAAGTATTAACTTGTTACAAGACAATTTTTAAGCTCAAATAATTCATATACGCGATATAATCCATGGTTTTTTTTTTATTTAAATTTGATATTATTTGTTAGATTTTTAATATTTTTTTTATTACGGTCAGGAGCCCGCTCCATATCGTGTGCTCTGTTCAAATTGACTACCTACATATTTTATACCTACTTATTTTTTGCTATTTCTGTATTAAAATTGCTCGGTCATCAGAGACGCGATGAACAGGCACCGGTGGAGGCAGATCATAAAAACTAGGTGTAGAGCGTCCATATCCACCGATGACCACGATCCCCAGTCATGAGGAAGCGAACACACAGAGAGAGAGAGAAAGAAAGAGAGAGAGAGAGAAATAGAGAGATAGAGAGAGAAAGAGAAAGAGAGAGAGAGAGATAGAGAGAGAGAGAGAGAGAGAGAGAGAGAGAGAGAGAGAGAGAGAGAGAGAGAGAGAGGGGGGGGGGAGTACTAAAATTGGTTGCAATCTGTCCAGTTATTTCGTTGCGATGAGAGAACGAAAAAAATTTACCAACAGATGGCGTTGCGCGCTGTGCGGCTGGCGCTACTAAGGTTTTTCCTGAAATTATGAGTGGAGTCTCCATAGAAAACCGAATTTCAACACAAATTTAGAATTTTATAATGGTATAGAAGAACATAAGATCTCTCTTATTTCTAAAACAGTAGCGTACAAGCTGCATTAAGCGCATATACCACTCGTATACCGCTAATTTAAGCTGAATAAAGGCAGTATTCGCGTTTAAATACAGCCTGTGTTGCTACTTGGGACGTGTCTCAGTTCCTGCGACGGAGCCCTAAGTCATTAGCATGGAAATTACCAATTGCACGCAACGTCCCTTCACTTTGACGAACTCTAAATGGGTTCCGCCGTAAAACGGGTTAGAAAGATGTCTCAAAATTAGTTGCCAGATATATTTTACGCCGGTTGGCTTACGCAAAATTTTAGTCCAAAACACTAACAATGTTAGGTATATTATATTAATATTGTCATAAATATTACCATATCATAGAAATTTGAAAAAATACGCTTATTTAGGAGTATTTTCTAATGTTTAAAACCATAATACATTGGTATTATTATATAAGGTCTAGTATGCCGTGGAACATTCATTAGCAATAGCTTCAACAAAGTCATAAATGCATTTCTTAGGTTTTTCAGGTTTTTCTCGTTTTTTTTTTCATATCTCACAAACTATGATACGCGAAGCTACGGGAGTTTTGACAGAAGATTTTTTTGGCTATACTGTATCCAAAAACTGCAAATAATAGGGATGGCCGCAACTAAGGCCAAAAGCCACGCTGTGGAGCACAAGCCACTAAATATCGCACTTCGCTGTAATTCCAGGGATCGTAAAGTGCGAGCAAAATCGATTGAAATGACTTATGACAACCTGTGACTTCAATGAATTTTGCTCGCATTTTACGACCCGGACCGGATAATTACGTGCGCCATGCACACATGGCGTTTCATTACACTGAAAAATATCTGCAGCCGGAGTTATTAAAAAACAATATTATGTAGGTACCGATTTTCATACAATGTTATTGCTTTATTTCGAAAGATATGGTAAAAGTAGACTTTGTATCTTAATAGATACCTACATACTCGGAGTGTATCAATTTTTATACATTTTTGAACGTGTACGTAACACAAAGTATGTTTATATGTCGTGTTTTTATGATATTCTATGCAATCGTTGCACAATGAAGGTTCGTAAACTCAAGTAGCCCTAGTTAAATGTGCCATTAAAGATAGGTAGAATACCTCCATGTTTGGATGTTTAGATTAAGACTGAAATGTATTGTTATGTTGTTGTTTCATGGAGTGGCATATTCGCACTAGCGAAAAAACTCCTTAAATAAAGAGAGAAAAAAAAAAACTCAAGTACTAAGTGAGGTACGACATTTTAAGACCTAATTGTGTAACTATTGCATAAAATACTTTTTATACGAGCAAAAACTAGCCTACTAAAAAAAATTTGATCGCGAAGGTCATGTGCCTCGTGATTAGTTAATTTTTTTGACAAGTAATTTCGACCAATCAGGGAACACGTGTTTTTTAGGGTTCCGTACCCAAAGTGTAAAAACGGGACCCTATTACTGAGACTTCGCTGTCCGTCCGTCCGTCCGTCCGTCCGTCTGTCACCAGGCTGTAGTATAATAATATCAAGAACGGCAATAGCTAGGCAGTTGAAATTTTCACAGATGATGTATTTCTATTGCCGCTATAACAACAAATACTAAAAAATTAAATAAAATAAATATTTAAGGGAGGCTCCCATACAACAAACTTGTTATAGATTATGGTACGGAACCCTTCATGCGCGAGTTAGACTCGCACTATGACATCTCTCTAGTCAACTCATTTGAGTTGACTGAAATGTATTGTTATGTTGTTGTTTTATGGAGTGGCATATTCGCACTAGCGAAAAAACTCCTTATAAATAAATAAATAAATATTAAGGGACAATCATACACAAATCGACCTAGTCCCAAACTAAGCAAAGCTTGTACTATGGGTACTAGACGACGATATACATAATATATAAATACATATATAGATAACATCCATGACCCAAGAACAAATATTTGCACAAATATTTGCCCCGGCCGGGATTCGAACCCGGGACCGCCGACTCAGGAGGCAGGTGTCTACCAACCGAGCCAAACGCGTCCTTAAATAAAGAGAGAAAAAAAAACTCAAGTACTAAGTGAGGTACGAGATTTTAAGACCTAATTGTGTAACTATTGCATAAAATACTTTTTATACGAGCAAAAACTGGCCTACTAAAAAAAATATGATCGCGAAGGTCATGTGCCTCGTGATTAGTTAATTTTTTTGACAAGTAATTTCGACCAATCAGGGAACACGTGTTTTTTAGGGTTCCGTACCCAAATGTAAAAACGGGACCCTATTACTGAGACTTCGCTGTCCGTCCGTCCGTCCGTCCGTCCGTCTGTCACCAGGCTGTAGTATAATAATATCAAGAACGGCAATAGCTAGACAGTTGAAATTTTCACAGATGATGTATTTCTATTGCCGCTATAACAACAAATACAAAAAATTTAATAAAATAAATATTTAAGGGAGGCTCCCATACAACAAACCTGTTATAGATTATGGTACGGAACCCTTCATGCGCGAGTCAGACTCGCACTATGACATCTCTCTAGTCAACTCATTTGAGTTGACTGAAATGTATTGTTATGTTGTTGTTGTGAAATGTATTGTTATGTCAATGAATATTAAAGTTCAGTTTCAGTGGCGGGTACTAGCGGGTATAGAGTACAGAATTTTGGTACAGGTTTAAAAAGTGCGTTGTTGTGATTTTGTCTGTGAAATTATAATTGTCAGATTACGCGAGTAGGTATAAAAAATATATTTATTGCATTCTAAAACTTGCTAGCGCTATTTGGCGAAAATTTTGTTTTATTATATGCAAATACTTTTCTTACAACTTCATAGTAGGAAGGAAGTAGCAACAATACAAGTTGTAAATATGCTTAGTTGATATTTATAATTCCGATCACGTAGGGTGATTCATAAAAGTAATCAACATCATTATAATAATAATTGAATAAAGCCGCTACTTCTACAAGACAACCGAAAATTGCCGCAATTCATAAGAAATTTGTCAATCAGAGCTATTAGACAGTTAAAATGCTTATACCTAATATGAAATCTCAATAGTTTGTGGCACAAAGTTCCGGTTTACTGCCAACAATACCTTCTGCGGCGGAGCGATAAATACTTTAAATCGGAATGCTCTTTGACAGATTATTCATGCCATTTAACACAAATATTTCTAAAGGCTTGGTTTACACTGTTATTGTGGGTATTGAAAGGTAACATAGTAACACAATATGTAGTCGTCATCATATCAGCCGTGAGACGTCCACTGCTAGAAAAAGGCCTCCCCAAAGTTCTCCACAACGATCGATCTTGCGCCGCCCTCATACAATTTCTACCTGCGATCTTAACCAGGTCATCGGTCTACCTTGTTGGGGGCATCCCAACGCTACGTAGCCAGATCTTTGCCGGAGATTCTTCGCACCCCTGACCCCGCCAGTACCCTGACCGGTACCGTCGCCGGGGCACCGGGGGTCGCCAGACCTCAAGGCCGTGGCTCTATTTTGTCTCTTCATTTTGGGAGGTTACATACCTACATACAACATACAATATTATGTTGTATAATCAGTTAATTATCAAATACATTTTAAATTCATCCAGCTCTTTTGGTGTGATGTGGAAGACACATACCAAATTAATTCCAAAACAAAATCGTTCTTTAGGGTTCCGTAGTCAACTAGGAACCCTTATAGTTTCGCCATGTCCGTCTGTCCGTCTGTCCGTCTGTCCGTCTGTCCGTCTGTCCGTCCGTCCGCGGCTTAGCTCCGTGATCATTAGTACTAGAAAGCTGAAATTTGGTATGAGTAGCTTGTGTATGTATCAGGCCGACAAAACGGTAAAATAAAAACTAAAAAATAATAGGGGTCTGTAAACATTATTTTTGAAAAAGTCTGCAGTTTTGTAAATATACCTACCTACGCTCCGAAAATAAAAAAATAGTGTTCCCCCCCTCTAACTTTTCAACCACGGGTCAAAAAATTATGGAAAAAATCATGAAATGAGGCCTTATAAGTGCTTTCAATGAAAACTATATTGAACGAAATCGGTTGAGCCGTTTTTGAGTTATCGCAAAATTTCATACTTTTCTTTAAAATGACGTAAGTGCCTCGCGGTGTCCTTATACTTCGAACGTTACACATATTAGTTAAAGTGCCATACTGTATTAAAACTTTTCACTCAATCTGGCGCGTATAATCGATAATGTTCCAGAAGGTAATAAGTAATTACAGTTACTTTGGCGTTTACGACCTTTTTTATAGAGCTTGAAATCTTTCTCGTAAATTAAGCTTCGAAGCCCGTCTATTGTGAAGGATGGGCAAATACGGAACCCTACACTGAGCGTGGCCCGACATGCTCTTGGCCGGTTTTTTTTAAATCTACGCGCACGAAGTAGCGGGCCAAAATCTAGGATTTAAAATCTCGATAGCGGATCATACGTAGTTACAGTTTCAACGTATTTAGACATCGCAATTTCCTTTATGCTATTTCAATACCCGAACTCACAAACGCGCTTTGATTAAACATCCAAAACCAATCAACCATGTCTAGGGATATTTCCAACACTACCACTGATGCAAAATAGCTCCGAGCATTCCCATTAGGGTAAGGCCGCGGGAATTTACCAATGTGACATAGAAGTAACATAAAAAGATTTACGTTATGTTATCATAAAACGTAACATAAGTCGTTCTAAAGCTTAGATCATACTGGAAAATATTCCCATTAAATAACGTAGCTAAGAAAAAAAATCAAGTTATAAAATTATTAGCTTTATATTGCCTGTAAACAAAATTTTCATGGCACATTAAAATTAATATAATCAAACACGCGTGTGATGGAACTAATGAAACCCAAACCGCTCTAGTGCTTTAAAGCCTCTCATTTTGTACCAGGTGGCAGTAATTACTATTTGTTCACTGCAGGTACCCAATACTAGTAACAAGACGACCGTATAACAATAAAACAGCTTTAGAATCAATGATTCTACTGTGCCTTGAGGTCGAAAATAAATTATTTTCTTCTTAAAACAGTTTTTTTTTATTAAGATGTTGTTTTTATTTATTTTATTATTGTACAGGACTTTTGTTCGACTTTGTATATTTTCGTGTCATTCAAAATCTAATAAAACTCATTTAAGTTAGTACATTCTGTGTGCACTTCCCTTTACAACATTTATTCGTTATGTTACGTAGAAAATACGTAACATTTTGCAAAAATGTAACATATTCGTAACGAAAGTGTAACGTATTTTTGAAAAAAAGTGGATTTTCATGGTGAAATAAAGACATTTTTAATACAATAATACGTGTCACTTGCTTGTAAACCGTTACGCTATTGTATAAAAAAAAACTGATTAAAAACAATCACTCCTTACCCTTAAAATCACACACGACACTTTGGGGGACTTTCACGAAACTATGACTGTGTCTACTTTGAATTGCGTTTGTTGACAAACTGACGGATTTGGACTTGCTCATCGGTGTTGCCCTACTAGAATATGAGTTGCCAGTGCACGTAAACGTATTTTCGCCAAAAAATATTTAAAAACAAGCTACATAAAGCGTCACGAAAGAATTGTAACATAAGTGTGGAAAGCTGATCCATTAAAATAATGTAAGATAAAAAATTAAAATGATTATATTATCATTATTCCGTAATCAGTAGAACTATCCTTATATCATAAATTTTAGTTTAAAACAAAAGTATGCCCATGAAAGTTGAAATATCATAAAAATAACAGAGCTTTTAGTACTCGTGGTCGAAAAATTTAACCAACTTTCGTTACGTTTTGGACGGAAATATATTTTTAGTATTTTTATAAAGGGGTTTATATTAATTATCTTACTTGCGACTACGAGAATTCCTATATCTACATATGATAAAAATATTTTTGAAACATTAGGGGTTACCAATTTTTTTTAATCAGCTGGGTAAATTTGAAACGTCCAAATTGGTCACTTTCCGCGGCCTTACCCATTAACTGCCGACTCTCCATCGCGAACTATTTCCGCATTCCGGTGATAACCGGGGTATACATTTCAATGTAAACAAAATACTGAAGCATTGCATTGTGACAATTTCATTAGTGCATTAAATGAAGGTATCCCGGGACCGTCGCTGTTGAATCAAGATGCGCTAAACCTAATTAAATTCAGCATTCAGTTACGGGATAACGCTTGAATATGTGTTAGGCAAACGGTCTATTCGGCGGCGTAATCTTGCAAATTGAATTATTACCCTAGCTTACATTGTAACATATTTATGTTCTGAACTGCAATAATTTTCTACGCGTAGTTTCATATGAAAGTGCGAGTAAAGGCATTCAAGTTCGCCTTAAAGAGTTTAGTGTGTTTTCCTAACATGGGAATGTAAAACAGTAAACAGCGCACATGGATTGGTTTCTACGTAAATATCATATTTCTCATTTAGTAGGTTAATAATAAAAGCTTGACTGGACAGTCTGAACGCCAACATTGGCGGTTTTTTTTTGTGGCTTCATGGTAGACCTCGTGGTGTTCTACGTTTTAAAGTGGAGATCGGCGTCATAATACCCTTAGTTGTTTCTGGGGACGCATATGTATATTCAAGGAAACTATAATGGCATCTCAAGTTCACTTGTTCGCCATATTTTATAAAACAATAAATAAATTATTAAGCACTTACCCGATGTTGTAGTGACATGTTGCTCCCGTTCTGAAAGCGCACAATAGTCTGTAGCGACGCCGGGGTGCTCATGCTCTTAGTTATAGACGAATTCCCCCCTTCTTTCTCCTGCTGTTCCTTCAACAGTAACCCTCTAGCTATCTTAGCATTTAGACTTTTGTTCACGTGTTGGTGAGGAAGCAGAGGTGCTTCCATGGTCTTTGTCGTATAAGACGGCGATGACGTCTGGCTGAACGAATCTGAAGACACGTTCGAGTCTTGTCTCACACTTATGTTTGATCCTGAACTAGGAGATCGTTTCATCGTCTGTGTTTGCGTTGGTATAGGCGCGGGTGTATACGGGGTGTCCGGTAGACTTTTCAGGGGCCTCCTAGGGACCTGTGGTTGTGGGTTGCGATTGCAGTCGAGTCGTGGTACTGGTGAAACTGCTAAGGTTCGTTTGTTGCCATTTGGGTCTGTGGCCGGGCTGGTGGCCGCGGGTCTAGGAGGTGTTGGGGGCGGTAAGCGTCGTGGAGGCTGCGGGGATGATCGACGCGGTGGTGCGGGTGGTGGGACCGGCAGAGGGGCTGGTGGTGCCGTGCGCTGCGGAACCGGCGGCGGTGCGGGTTGCGCGGGCTGAATTATTTGTGGTGGTTGTTGCAGCTGCAAAAGAGCACTTTTATTAGAATTCAAATCATTTTTTCCAAGAAGAGAAAATGGGTATAAAAGAGCGATCGGACGACATACAGCCTATGGAATCGGATCTAATCAATATATGCATGTTAATTATTCAGAAACAAACACGACTGAGAATTGAACTAGCAATATACAACCCACTATAGTATTGTCACTTAAGTCTGGTAACACTGTGACACTTGGGGTGTAGGAAATGGCTGCCCGGGCGCGCAAACCACGAACGTCAGTTCAGAAATATTTCTCGCCCTCTGCTACTCAACTCTCGATTTCCCTAAATAAATGCCAGTCAGACTGCTTGCTTGAAGGCAGGAAGTAATAAAGCGCATCCAATTAGTATTATCTTAGGATCGGAGCAGCAGGAGTCGTTGCTCTCTAATAAGTATAGCCCATAATTATGTTTATGTAAATTCCACTGACCACCTTGTTGATAGACTGATGGGAAGCGAACGGAATGACAGCGAGCACGAGGGGTCTTATAAGAAATGGTATCTTACTGTAAATTTCAAATATCATGATAAGTCACGGCGGCACTATCCTCAACAGCAGGCAGTATGGTAATGCATTCAGGGGGCCTACACGAAATGACGATCCGATGGGTACGACCCAGTTCTAGGAGTTTCTTATCAGGTCACGCGCCACTACTTTATGCATGCTAAGATTTGTGGATTCCAATGATCACCTTGATGGTTCGCGGCGGCGTGATCCTCGACGGCGGGCAATAGGGCAGCGCATCCGATGGACAGTACACGAAGCCCGAGGGCCGTGGCGGCTGTGCCGGGGCGCAGGCCGCTGTAGAGTGCCGTCGAGGCGCGCCGGCGCTGGGGCGCAGCAGTTCTAGAAGCTTCTCGCCAGGTGTCGCGGCTAGGCTGCCGGCGCGGCCGCATCTGAAATAAAATTTTACATTATTGCTGAGGCCAGTGAGATTGAACATAAAATCAACAAGTGTATGAAGCAGGTATTATTTAAAGCCTTTTTGAACTTCGACGTGCTCGGCTCATGGTGGATATCCTCTGGCAAACTGTTGAGGACGTACGGGAGTCTTTTGGTTAAATTCCTGTCACTAAAGTAGGACGCCGTCCTTGATCCATGCTTACGGTCTACTAATAATATTGTTTTTTATTTCAATAAGCAGTTGATACAAACATAACAAGGTTGAGGCTTCCCAGAAGGTATAATTATAATATACATTTGTAGAAAAGAAAAGTTAGGTTATGCTCTTGTTTACCATATTTAATTTACTGCTAAAAAGTATTTTTGTTTTTAATTGAAAGGAAGTATTTTATAGAATTTTAAATAATTTTGAGTAGTCACCGTTACTGTTATTTCTTGTTTTGTTTTACTTACAATTAACTTATCATATGAATATTTACCTAACACATAGAGTGGACCAATGTTTGTTATATGACTGACAAAAACTTACACGAAAACTGTGAGTCTTTTAAGGGGGGAAATGCTAAAATGTTTGAAAAATAGAAATGCTTGAAAAGTAGGCAATGCTGGCTAAAACGAGGTTGCAAGTTAATAAGCCTCACAGCCTTAACATTAACACCAAAGTTAAAAGGATCTGGAGTCGGTCTAACATGTTACAGATATCATGGATAAAAGTTAATTGATCTACGCGTAATTTTTACAATACGAATTCTGATAATCATTACTATCACTTCATGACAAACTCTTTAATAAAAAGAATTTTACTCCGAAATGAGTATCCATTCCAATAACGGAATACTTAAGAGATAAATTTACGCCATTTCGCGTAAAAACAATGAATTCGTTCGCTTTAAATCCGTCAGGAATTAGGTAACTTTGGCGAAGGATCCATGCGACCTCAATCTAAATTCAAGTTTACTATACAATCTTCATGAATGAGAAGGACAACGGCATTTGAAGTTAATTCAGTTTTGATAGAAGCCAAAATACTGACAAACTAAATGTTACCGAGATTCTGAGCAAACTTGGAGTGTAACCGTTTGTTTTCTCGTTATTAAGAAAGTTTTAAACTCCGTTAAGTAGAACTCTTGCTGTAATAAAATATTCTACGTAATTAAGTTTTGTGGTAGAGAATTCTGAAATTTTACAAATCTGTCGGCTAGGTTTTGTTGGCTGACAATTTATTTGTATCGGGATAGTAGGGGAAGATTGGCACCATTCGTACACTTTTTACATTCCGGTTTTTGTAATTTTTATTTTTAAAGATTCGTCCATCGGCCTCTATAATATAGCAGATCTATACATTTAGCTTCCTAATTAAAAAGTTAGAAGTCGCCTACTTTTACAACAAACGAGTAGATCGACTTTTAGTAGAAGCTGTCAAATGTCCGAATCTACCCCACTCAAGGGGCACATTCGTACATGGGTCGGGGAACATTCAGACAGTGTGAGATAACTTCGTACATGTTAAATAAAACAGCAATTATAATATCAAAAATAGTTAAAATGGTCTTTAAAAACAAGTCAATACCCGCCAATCCCATTGGCGGATATTTCCGATTCAATTCTTTGGCATAATCATATGACAGCTTTCTGACTTTTGAGCCCGCAGTGCATTTTCAAAAATTTTCAATATATTCGATCAATTGTGACTCTATTTCGTTAGAAAACTCTTTTTCGTATAATTCCGAACTATTTTTGCTAATTTTCTGAAATAAAAAGAAACATGTTAATCTGGTACATGCACATGCAGGACGTATATGAATGTGCCCCAGGTGTAGGCGTACGAACCTGCCCCAAAGGTCAAAAATAAAATATTGGTAACTACACAAAATTCATGAAGAGAAATACACAAAATATGTACTTTATCATGGAAATGATAGTATTTACTTTACTTACTGTTGATCAACAAAGTTTTCAGATTTACCGCTTCATTTAAGCACGATACATCCGAGAACATCGACGATAAATTTATTTAAAGGGTGCGAAAACAAATACCGCCCTCTCGTGTCGCTCTTGGTAACCGCACTGACAGCTAACTTCGTGGTCCAACGCGCGCCGTCAGCGCCTACCCACACACACAAACCCGTAATAAATATATTGTCCTGATAAGCTGTAATAGTGACTGTATGAAGCTGCCCCGTGTACGAATGGTGCCAATCTTCCCCTACTTAAGGGGCTCCCCGCTCTCAATGACCTTCGATCTGTTGCGATAGATTTTCCCATATTATAAATAGCTAATCATAATAACATAGTTTTTCCACAACAAAATACCGTATCAAGTACCTTTCACATGTCACTGACTTGGAGATACAGGCCGTCAAAGTTTACGATTTTTTCGGGGAAAAAGTTGTGGAAACGGTTATTTGCGGTTTTCTCGAAAAGTATTGATAAAAATAGAAAAAGCTTCAGAACAAATTTTGTGGAATATGGTTTACAACAATAAAATGTAAGATATTTTCTACATATACACCGGGGATAAAAGTAGAAACGAGATTAGTGTATTTTTGGTCCTTCACCGAATATTTTTTTATAAAATACACAGTCGTTAAATCAAAATTCGGGTCTATACAAAGTGTTAAGCATAGACCATACTACAATATATATTAAATAGGACATTATAACTCTATAATCCACAAACAAGATACGATGTAAAAATCATCAAATTGGCTGATTTCTGTAGGGAGCCCCTTAAAACAAAACTGTTTGTGTTGTAGGCCACGAAAGCGAGATGCGTAGGTGGGTCATTCGGATATTAGAAAATAGCCTTTTATAATGGACGAATAGCGTGGGTACAAAGGAATTATAAAGTGTATTTTTGTCGAGCAACTCTCTGTTTAAGTTGGGCCGAAAATTATTTCGTTTGTCTGAATTCAGGTCGCATTTCTCAACCGATCCCCATTTTTGTCTTTTTATTCGAATCAGTTTTCAATTTTTTTTTTAAAAAGGTGGAGTTATGAGGTCGTAAATGCAAAAAACCGGCCAAGTGCGAGTCGGACTCGCGCACGAAGGGTTCCGTACCAATATTGAACAAAAAACACGTTCTTTGTATGGGGTCCTCTTTTAATTTTTACTTATTTTTTATTTTTATGATTTGTTGTTATAGCGGTAACAAAAATATACATTCTGTGAAAATTTCAACTGTCTACCTATAACGGTTCATAAGAAAATGCCCGTTGAACGAAATATCATGCAAAAAGCCCTATTTTTGTATGGGAGCCCCCCTTAATTATTATTGTTTTATCATGAATAGTATTTGTTGCTATAGCGGCAACAGAAATACATCATCTGTGAAAATTTCAACTGTCTAGCTATCACCGTTCTTGAGATACAGCCTGGTGACAGACGAACGGACAGCGAAGTCTCAGTAATAGGGCCCCGTTTTTACCCTTTGGGTAGGGAACCCTAAAATTTGCATGTTTCAGCTAACTCAAAAAAAATCGCAAGGTCTACGGCTCATAAAGCCACTATTATTAGTGGAGTATGTGTAAAAATGGAATTTGAAGCTATTGATTAGGTAGGTTCAGTACATAAGGATTAGCATTTGTGTGGCAACCCCTGGGTGTTAAGGAAAATGTTATATTAAAACACATAATAAATTATATACTACCATCTTCACTGGTAAGGTTGATGGGAAACGCCCTAGGGGCCGATCACCGATGAGATAGTCTGACCAAATCCGCTCATCGTCGGACATTAAGCTGCACAACTCTCCATGAAGCCAAGAACAGATAGATCTAAGTAGCGGAACACTGTCAGGTCAGGCATAATGATAACCCAGCAACGGAGGAGTCACGACCCTCAGCAATGAGGACCTTCATAGGCCGTTTCGTCTTTTACCTACAAAAAAATATAACAGTGGCGTTTGTGCAGTTTTTAGTGCATCGGGTTCGAATCCCGGCCAGGGTTTGTGTGATGAACTCAAATTTTTGTGATTGGGTCATGGTCGTCCTATGTATTTAAGTATATATTTATCTATATAAGTATGTATATCGTCGTTTAGTACCCTTAACACAAGCCTAAGAACAGACCTAAGTGGTGAAACATTGTCAGACCTATGACAAACGGGAGAATCACGACCCTCAGCAATCAGGAAATTGACGCGAGGAGCACCTTCATAGGCCGTTTCGACTATTATAGACAATTTAAACAGTGGTGTGGAAACAACCATAACGTACTGGGACTCATTTCGGTGTTAACCATTAATTTGGTATTGTCCAATACACTGGACAAAACCTATGACTCTCTTTTTGTCTTTATTTTCTAAACCGCAATCGTTTGAACAATCGAACCCGGATGAGGCTGGAATTATGGAACTTTAGTGTTCTTTGTCAAGGGTAAAACTGTCATTGTTGGAATGTCATAATAATAAAATTTTCTTTAGCTACTCCATCTTGATCAACGTTAATCGGACCCTTATTACCCGACTGTCACTGGGATTGGGAAGGGGAATTTACAACAAAATTCAATTCAACCTAAGACAGACTTAAGAAATGTAAGGCAAGGTTGCTCTTCACCGCGAGCACTCGCCTATAACTACCGCGTAGCGCTACGGGCTAAACCGAATGTAGCGAAAACTTACTACGAGCAGAGCGCCCGGCTACCGGGTTGCTGGTGTCGAAAGTGTTAACAAAAAGAAATACAATTTTCGTATAACTTTTTGTCCAAGATTGTTTAAAATATCTGAAGTGTTGCTATGCGATATTTTATAATAGGCTAATTGACTCATGTCAAATTGTATTAAACTAATGTGTATTTAGCATAGGAAACCTAAATATATATTTTTCAATTCATAAAAGTGAAAGATAGCTATAAGATTTTATTTGGAAATATGGGTTTTAATCTGTATTTTAAAGGCTTAAAACGCTGTCCGCCATTTTCACTTATGATAGTGACGTCATCGGTCCCGTAAAGAAAACTGAAGGTCTACTCCGACGACTTCGAATAAAGCCGTCCCTCTCGATCTCCTGTCAACGTATATTGGAGTGAGCGGGACGGCACCATACGACGGTCGCATTTCGAACATTTACGCGGAATTCTACGTCATGCCACAGATTAGCAAAAGCCAAAAATGGCGGACGGCGTTTTTTGTCATTTGTTTTCTATTTATTTATTTAGTTATTTATTTATTACAATTTAACACTAACAGTTAAACCTTACGTGCTAAGTTTTTGACTGGTCATGAAATTTCGAATTTTCAATTGATAAAATTTAGCTTTCTAGCGTTCACAAAAATATAAGACTTTTCTTTAGAGCTTGTAAGATCATTACTAACTATTTCAAATATATTTCAAAACTGGTTCTACTAGCCTATTCCGGTATCCTGGCCTATACTAAAAAATCCTCGGATTGAAAGCCCTCACTACGAAAGTGCCAACCGCGTCGTTAAATTATGCCCCCTTCCAAAGCGCTGGTAGATAGCAAAAGGCAAAACTGGCGGACGGCGTTTTAGACTGTTCATGAAATTTATAATTTTCAATTAAGAAAATTTAGCATTGTAGCTTTCACAAAAAATACAATACTTTTTTCGAGCTAGTAAGATCATTATTAACCATTTCAAATATATTTCTAAAATGGGTCTACTAGCCTATTAAAAATCAACCAGTAATCGTTTTCATTGATAGCAATGGCAATAATTTTAACATGCTGACTTCATTTTAATAGTCGATCGTTTTACAGGGGGCTAAAATAAGTAAATATAATACGATATTATTATTGGGATGGGCGAATGAAGCGATGACTAATATATCTGAGGGTCATAATGGCTTTTAGCTATTATATGAAACACGCTGCTTTTCGCATCTTACTGATTTAGGGCTTAGACAATTGTAGAATCAGAAAAACGACTAAGAATGTTACATAGTAAACAGACTTCCAATTGCGCCTAATGTTTACTTAGGTGCTTTTCCATGTTTATATATAGGGCTACTGGCTGATCTGATCAGGCTGGTTTGTTTTTAATTAGCCGTATCTAGTATGTAACTGGCCGCAAACAAGTATCTTTATAATTTTTATAATGGTTTTCATTTATACGTAAACTCTAGCGGCAAAAACGAAGCTTTGCCAAGTTAAAATACCCTTATTGAGCACAAATGAAAAGGTAATCTAAACGTTACTAAACTAAAATGCGCAAACAAATAAATTCCCTTCTAATGTTTTCCCTCTCTTATACTCGCACTTTTGAGTACAGCACTGCCATGCTACGGTAAAAGGACGTATCTTACTATGACTTCCGTATAAAGATACGACCTTATACCATAGCACGGCAGAGCAAGGTAATGATGCCATGAACCGGTCACTAATCACATCTGGCCATTAACTGGCAAGCGACGAATGCAGGTAGCTGGATTCGGCCGCCCATTCATTACGCAGCTAATCACGAGCATGACGGTACGAATGGTGACGTCATTAAGCCTATTCACACCCCTGTAAAGAGTTGCCGGCGATCACCTTTTGTTTCACCAAGATAAATGCTGTGGCATTAGGCAAAGGGTATTCCTAGTTCTGTATAAATAATAGATTGTAATCAACGTAAAATAATCCTATTTGACCCTTTGATTACATTCCTTGTCCTTGTAGGGTCGTTTTCTTTAAATAACCTATTTAAATGCTATTAAAAACTACTGGGCAAAGGTCCTTCCTTTCTCCACTTGACCATATTGTCAGTGCGATTCTGTTATTATTTGCAGAACGCTTGCAGATCGTCCCGCCATCTCCTTTTCGGTCTGCCTCTGTTCCGGTAATCATCTTATTGGATCTATTGGGTTACTATTGTGGCCAACCTTTCCGGATGCATGCGACCGACATGTCCAGCCTAGTCCCATTTCAGTTTAGCGGTCTTGACAGCCCCATCTATATCAGTTTTGGAAAGAAGTTCCGTGTTTCTGATTCAATTAGTCCTCTGAACACCCAGTATACTGCACTTCAGCTTCTAGGAAACCTTCGGTTTAGACTTTAAAGCCTCGGTCAATGACCAGTGCAGAGCACCGTACATTAGTATGGGCAGAATTCAAATGCCGACGTGTGTGCGCTTAAGAGGCCTTTACTTTAATTTTTTTTTTTCATATTATGACAAAATATAGTAATCATTTCAAACAACTTCTTGAAGGGAATAATACCTTTCCCCGAGTTCTAGGTAGTAACATAGCTATTTCATGCTTTCATTGCGTACAGTCGAAATCAAATTGAAAAAACTAATTTTCCGCGTGAATTTTGTCAATTTCGAGTAGTTTTTGAAACAAAAATTATCAATGAAAAATTTAAACTGTAGGTTTCAAATATATACCAATAAATCTTAATAGCCCTGTTCTAGGTAGTAACATCAATAATATGTTATCAAACATGTTTGATCATAGAGAAAAATGTCTAAACAATCAGCATTTTAAAAGGAATAAGGCCTCTTAAATGCCGACGTGCTTGCGCTTAGTTAGCGTGAGAGACGGCCAACGGAGGCTTAGTAATATAGTCCAGTTTCCTTTGGGTGCGGAACCCTTAAAAAAAGTCAGGGGTATGTAGGTAGTTACCTTGAAATTAAGGTTTAACTATTTATAATGGATGTCTAATTAGAGAATTAACCATTTGTCAAAACTTTTGAAATTCATAAAATAAGTCAACCATAAATGTGCACAAAAATTCATTCAGTAACCTCAAGACTCAAGTAGTTTGTTTCATTCGTTTGTTTCGTTGTTAAATAGACGACAGATATTTCATTTTATAATCGTATTAATTATTCACAATTACTTCACACACGATCAAGATTTCTCTGCAACATACTTCTTAATGTATTCAGTGTACACATTCAATCCTCTACACAATTAAGTTCCATTCAACAATTACCTGTAAAATTTCATTAATGGTGCTTTCATTGAAATACAGGGTGAGAGTGGCGAGACTATGGCATTGTTTCGTGTTTCAACTATTTTGGTTCTTGACTAGTTGACAAGAACTTTAATCTATTCACTTGGTGTGTGCCTTACCCAAATAGCCTTAAGGTTTCTAACCACTTTATGTAGCGAAGTATTGCAGAGTCCGTGTTGTTGTTATTGTTTTCTACAATACATCACCTACTTGGATATGCAGTTATTTAGGTAAACTAATAATCTGTGGAGTCCTTATTTAGATCAGATGGTTGACAAAAAACTGCCCCATAAAGCAAGTAAAAAAAAGGCAGTAAAGTACTACCAGTCTCGCGCTTATTATTAATTGCACACGTCCCGTCGTCTTGCCCCGCGACCAATGATGACGGATTTTACGATTTTAAACAATCAACCAATAAAATACAGTTTTCAGACTCTCTCTCTCATATGGTAGTGGGGTCAAATTTCCTTGCTTTACCTCTCCACCTCGCCCTGTCCTACATCATCTTCGGAGATTTGACCCTCGCCCATATCATTTTGCACTACATTTTTACACCTCGTTTTGTTCTCATCCAGCTATGGCAAAGATCAAAAGACAGAAAGTTCTACGTATTGTGCTAAATTCTGTGTACTCTAGTCTGTTAGTCAATGAATACAATGTTCAATTGGATTCTGCTTGAACTGGATTAGTCCAGTCACTAGCCGGAAGCATTCGGGTGGCTTCTGCAGGTCCCGAGCGTCGTTGTGAGCTGTCACCGCTCGTAGATTAAGTCTAAACCGGAGCAAATCGGGAATCCTATTTGTTACGAGTATTTGACTTTTCAGCTAACGTTTTTGTTAATCTGTTTTGTTGCTACGGCGTGAACTTCGTCAATCTTCTAACGGATTAAAATATTTGTAACGTGTATACCTACCGACCGAATTTGGCCACGGTAACGAAACGTGCAAATTCATTATTATTGTAATTTATGCCATTCAAAAAATTAAAAGATAAAACAACATATTAGGTACAGTACTAAGGTGACGCTATTTGGAGCCCAAAGGCTTATATTTCATAATAAACAAAAAAAACCATTTTAACGACGTTACCTGTTGGCGCAGTGGTAAAGCAACTGCCAACTGACCCGACTGTCCTATTTGAGCCGCAAATATTTGGGTGATGAACTCGAACATTTGTGCCTGGGTCATGGATGTTATTTTATTTAAGTATGTATTTATCTATATAAGTATGTTTATTGTCGTCTAGTGTCGATAACACAAGCCTACTAGAGCTTACTGTGGGACTTTTTATTTGTTTTATGTAACTTTTATAAGCAACATCATCGAAGAAAAAGTTGAAGAAAAGCGAGGCAGGGGAAGACCAAGAATAACGGGTGTTTACCGTAGTGATAAACCAGACTGGCCTTTGTTCCCACTTCCCTCTTTTTTAAAACGACATCGGTTGTTGAGGCGTTGTTTCAAATTTTCATCAATTAACGGAATAAGTAAACATTTGTATATTTAGATATATTATTTAAAAATCTTGTTTCATTAACAACCGGACGCTCCATTGGTAACTTTCTTTGACAGTAAACTCTTCTGAGTGACACGACGACGTGGCCAGTGGCCAATATTTTGATGTATTACATGTCCAAATTGTCCAACGTTTTTTTTCTATTATTGGACACTGTGGTAACAAATCGGTGGGTAGAGTCAGCAATTATTGCGGCTATTACGTGAGACACGTATGGAGATAACTCCATCTCACTCCTTCATATAGCTACATCCCTTTCGTCAATGACTAGTTTAGGAAAGTTTAATAGCTGCATAGGTATATGATGCATCTAAAACCGAAGCTGGAGCTGGATCCATGCCAGCTTTAAAGTGCGTTATCTCCGCCCACGACCAATCATGACGGATTTTACACAATCAACCAAGAAAATACAGTTCTCAGACTCTCTCTCTCTCTTCCAAGCCATTATGCCATATGGTGGTGGGGTTACCTTTCCTTACTTTACTTCTTCACTTCGCCCTGTTCTCGACATCGTCTTGGGACTTGACACTCACTCATATCCTTTCGCACTACATCTTTCTACCTCGTTTTATTTTCCACCTCCTTTTGTTCTCAACCAGCTATGGCATGGGATCAAAACAGTCTTTAAGAAATCAAGGCAACATCAAGGGCGAGGCTTTCCGAAAGAGTTAAATTGACAGGAGAGATTATAATTATGTAGTGGATACGGCTACGAAATAATACAAAATCCAGTATAAATAATACTTATAACAAAGACCTCTTTCAATTTTTATTTAACCAGCATAAAGAACAAACATTTGAATGTTATTATTGGATTTAAATATCTCTAACACTTTGACTTTTGTTTTTCCACAGCGCGCAAACTAACTCCATATTTGTTAAAGTTGTAAATTAATTAATCTGACTAAGTGGCAGCTTTAGTTCCATTGGCAGTTTTATTTGTTTTTGTTCATTAGGGTTGTCACTTCCAGAGTTGTATAATAAAATACAAAAAGCTTTATTGCATACCAAAATAAGTTTACAAATGAACTACGATGATTTTAATAACGGTAGACAACAGACGGCCTTACGGATATGGTACGACTTTCAGCGGCAAGCGGTGCGGCGAGGGGTTGAGAAAATAAACCACATAATTAGTAGGTGATGCAGGAAGTAGATGGAAACACAAAATAAACAGATACGTAAGCAAGTAAACAACTACAACGTGGTTGGTATGATTTAAAGATTGGTCGGGAAATACAACCTATTTATATTTTTTTAATTAATGCTAATAAATGATGTTTCTAAGTCTTCTGGTTCTTTAAAAGAAGCGTCGAAAGAAATAAAAATAAATAGTTACTTTGGACATATGCATGAAAAATTTTAAAATTTCAGACCTGTTCCCAAAAATAAGACAGAAAAAATCGTTATTTTATTTGTCAGCCCTAATTTCTGGTCGACGCAGCAGGTAGACATTTTGTCCTATTTAAAGGTATTCAAATCACTTTATAATTTACGTAGAATTCTAGACCGTTTTGAAGAGGAATGTCAAAATGTTCAAAATAGGTGAAATTATTCGAATTCCATCATTAGAATTATTTTCTATAAAATTATATTCATATTGGTATGCTAACATATATATTATATATCTATACTTTATTATAAAATTCTAAAATAGTATTGAACATTCGTTTTCTTTGGGTCACAATTTCAGGAAAAATCTTAACAGCGTGATTTGTATGGGCCCGCGGCCCCATCCATACAGAGGCCTCTGTCCGTCTAGCACAACTGCTTCGCGACTCTTGTCGCGCGACATAGTATCACCCGTCACGCTCTTACAGTGATGTGCAGAAAGAGATGGGTAGTATATATCACGCGCGAGAAAGAGTCGCGTGTCACAGTTGTGCTAGAGGTGCAGGACGTCTAACATTGACAAAAGTAAATTTTAAAAAGCAACCATTATGCAGACGGCTTCGCGGCTTCTCACTGACGGAAAATACACCGTTATCTCTAGTGATTGGCGGGATATACATCCGAGACGCACAGCGTACACCTTCACACACACTTCGTACAAAGCCCCTGCCACGTTTTCACAAAAGGCGGTATGTTTTGGAGGCAAATCACGTCAATTATAATCTGTGCACAAAAATACAAAGACCGAGTTGGATCGCTGCTTATATTTTAGGAACTGTAACAGTTAGACACTTGATAATTATAAGAACGGTTTAAATTCACGTAAAAATTGTCAGGCACGGCCCGATATATTTCGAACTCATATATTATGGAACTCTTTATCAGGGGCAGCTATCCGTGCTGCTACGCAACTCGCGGCCCACTGTACTGGTTTTCGCTTTCCTCACCGCCCGCAGCGCAGCAGGAGGAGGGAAGGGCTCTTGCACTGTCACTACTGGACTGTCTGTGACTGTATTTTCACTATTACAACACGTATCTCCGACATTGTCTGAACGCGCGATTTTTTTAACGCTGGAATCACAGGCTTCTGTGCTGGAGGTTAGCACCTCCGTCTCAGTTGAAACTTATTTTTTAACAGTAATATTAATTAAGTATAAATGCGCAAATTAAAAAAAAAGCGCACTGGTAAAATTTTTGGAAAGTGCTTTGAGCTTCTTGAAGATGAGCCTGTGTCGTACTGCCAGAATAAAACATATTCTGCATGCCATCCTGCGCCCACGTCACCGTCAGCCAGTCTGACGCTGCTTGACTGATGTGTGAAACCTTATGATATATTATACTGACCGCGCCTTGACGTCGTCGACATCCTCGCCAGCTCCAGGCTGCAGCTGCATGCCGCCTTGCGCCCACGTCACCGTCAGCCAGTCTGACGCTGCTTGACTGATGTGTGAAACCTTATGATATATTATACTGACCGCGCCTTGACGTCGTCGACATCCTCGCCAGCTCCAGGTTGTAGCTGCATGCCGCCTTGCGCCCACGTCACCGTCAGCCAGTCTGACGCTGCTTGACTGATGTGTGAAACCTTATGATATATTATACTGACCGCGCCTTGACGTCGTCGACATCCTCGCCAGCTCCAGGTTGTAGCTGCATGCCGCCTTGCGCCCACGTCACCGTCAGCCAGTCTGACGCTGCTTGACTGATGTGTGAAACCTTATGATATATTATACTGACCGCGCCTTGACGTCGTCGACATCCTCGTTAGCTCCAGGTTGTAGCTGCATGCCGCCTTGCGCCCACGTCACCGTCAGCCAGTCTGACGCTGCTTGACTGATGTGTGAAACCTTATGATATATTATACTGACCGCGCCTTGACGTCGTCGACATCCTCGCCAGCTCCAGGTTGTAGCTGCATGCCGCCTTGCGCCCACGTCACCGTCAGCCAGTCTGACGCTGCTTGACTGATGTGTGAAACCTTATGATATATTATACTGACCGCGCCTTGACGTCGTCGACATCCTCGTTAGCTCCAGGTTGTAGCTGCATGCCGCCTTGCGCCCACGTCACCGTCAGCCAGTCTGACGCTGCTTGACTGATGTGTGAAACCTTATGATATATTATACTGACCGCGCCTTGACGTCGTCGACATCCTCGTTAGCTCCAGGTTGTAGCTGCATGCCGCCTTGCGCCCACGTCACCGTCAGCCAGTCTGACGCTGCTTGACTGATGTGTGAAACCTTATGATATATTATACTGACCGCGCCTTGACGTCGTCGACATCCTCGCCAGCTCCAGGCTGCAGCTGCATGCCGCCCTGCGCCCACGTCACCGTCAGCCAGTCTGCAACAACACATTATATTGTTATTTTTGTACTCTTTTATAGTATTATAGTAATCTATGTATATATCATAATATATTTCACTTGTATTTCTTCTTTTTTTAACATCTTGAATGAAAAGACATACCAATTTACAATTTTATAATAGAAGGCATATAGTTAGATCATTGTTTGTCTTCTTTGTGAAGGCCCCGATTGAAAGTGTTAAAATCGATTAACAAGCTTTTTTTTAAATTATATTTTATATTTTTTATTTATATTTTTTTCTCTTAAGCCAGTTTTTGCAAGCTTTATTTTGGAAAAAAGATGGCCTATAATACAGCATAAAAAATACAGTTACTATTGTGATAATGTTGAAATAAAGAGATTGAACAAAAGAATGACAGGAACATTCCGTCAAAAGCGTCAATTGCGTTAATTAAAGAGAAATGTTTTCCAGAAAGTTCCCGGAAAACAGTGTAATTAATGAGTGCAAAAGCTTGTTGCCGTCTGTAGCATTACATTATAATATAGATATAACGATCAAATAGTATTTTAAATTCTGAGTATGTTAATGATACCATTGTTAATTAATTTAAATTTAGGCGGTTGTCACACTGCGCCGCATCTCGCAGCGGCGTCCGTTGATGCGTTTTTTAACTTTGTATGTAGAATCTTGATTTTGTATAGAAAAATCGCATGGTACGACACACTGGCTCCGCCTCGACGCGCGGAGTAGCGAGACGCACGACGACTCGCGCGCTCGGACGGAGACGCGGTGCGTGCCGCAGGGTATGTCACACCGAGCTCCGCAGTGCCATACGGATTTTAGTGCAAGAAGGACGTATTTAAGAAAGTAAAAAACAAGATTATAGTAATTTGAAAACAAATATTTTTATTAGGTAAGTATTTAGAGTAAATATATGATCTGTGATTTATGCTCAACTAACTTTTGCCCGCGACTACGTCCGCGTGGAACTTGGAAGTATGGAAGCAACCTCGTACAACACGATAGATATCCACCTAATCACCTTAATTAATAAAAGGGATTTTAGGGATCATTTCCAGGATGAAAACTATCCTATGTCCTTTCTCCGGGTCTCAAACTATCTCCATACCAAATTTCATCTAAGTCGGGTTCAGCGGTTTAAGCGTGAAGAGGGAACAGACAGACAGACACACTTTCGCATTTATAATATTAGTATGGATTAGTATGTATTAGTGAATAGTTATTAAAAAAATTAAAGGCTGAGTTACTTATTCCAAATATTGTTTTTATTTAATTCCAAATTTATTTAGTGTTTTAGTAAGTTTTAATCATAATCAAAATATAGGGAATTCTTATAAAAGTATAATTGAAGATTGAACATAGTAGATTATTACTTAAGTACTTGAGTGTAAGCTAGCATTTCTTCGGCTGTAATAGAACGTCGATTTGTGTCCGCGCCAGTAATAATCACTCCAATTTTGCTTAGCAAATAATGAAATGACGCGATTGACATGCGGGTGCAATAAAAAAAATTTTCTTCGCGTTGCCTTAAATCTTCGTAATCTCTAGCAAAAGACCCATTTATCGGTCTGGTTTGTAAATAGGAATGTACCCAGAATTTATGACTCGATTGTACAAAAACCAAGCTGAAAGTATCAACCTGCGTTCTGAATAAGTTCCGTTTCCATTTTATCGACAAATAGGACTGTTTTCACCTTAACGTTATAATGTGAAATTAACGCGAGACGTCGTGCATCGCAGCTCCGGACGGAGATGCTGAGAAAACTCGGACGTTGGTGCGTTGTCTCTGCATGCGAGTCCGTAGCTCCGCGTCTCGCAACGAGACGCGGCGGCAGTGTGACAACCGCCTACAAACCATTCAAAAATATAGGCGTTCGGCGCTCCTCTATTGTCTTTTTTCTCAGACAGGCTCGGACTTGCACCTGAACGAACTTGAGTCTTGATGGCTATTATACAAGACATTTAAGACTGCACCGAGCGAAATGTAAAAAAAAAAAATTTTACAAAAAAAAGAACCGATTTCAGTAAAACTAAAAAAGCCAACAATAACCCGTTCAAGTACAGATTACATTTGACTCACCCTTCGAAGTCGATCCCAAACCAGTTCTTATATTTATATATTATTATAGATTACGCGAAGTTTTTTTTTGTTAAAATTTTTATTTTTTTTTGCTTTTTAGTGATTCGTATGTGTTCATCATCAGTTTCCTTACACCAAATCCTATTTACTGAATGTAAATTCTTGACCTTATCAATAAATTACTATATACTTACTATAACATTTGAAGAGTTCCCTCGATTTCTCCAAGATTCCATCATCAGATCCCGACTTAGTGCCAACGGGACCAACTCGGAGTTATACCCTTTCGATTAAAAAAAAATTGAAAATCGGTTCACGGTTCTCGGAGATATCGAGTAACAAACATACAAAAAAAAAAAAAATAGTTCGAATTGAGAACCTCCTCCTTTTTTGAACGCGGTTAAAAATAGGCAGTTGCCGTTAAGTAGACAACGTCAACACTAGTTGTTTAATCCATTTCTAAACTATATATTTAGCACTTTGAAGAATGTGAAAACAACTTCTCCGTGGAAAAAATATAAGATTATTAATATTTTACCCTAGAAAACTAAGTGAAGTTGGACGAAAACTGTAAAATCGTAAGCAGGCGTTAAGTGTTTTTTTATACTTTAACAATGGAAATCTATTTTGATTTTCAGTTTAAAAAAAAGATGAATGTTTACATTACAATTTTTCCGCATCAAATATTTCAATTATTGTTTGGTATTAAAGGTCCAGATTTATCAAAAAGTGCTTTTAATTTTCCATAAATTTTTACTATGGCGGCCGCGCGCCGATCTAAATACGCATTCCCCGCGCTCTAGTCTATGGTTCAGTCGCTAATCAGCGCACTCTTAAACATTATATCTGATACTGCTCATGTGGTGTTATGGTTGAATCGTAATTTTACATAATACTGTATATACAACGCTGTATAATACATTGCTGATCAAATACTAGTGAGGGCTGCCGCTTTGCAGCCCTTTTTACTTCGCTGATGTTTGCGTGCTGTTGTAAACGCCCCTGGAACGGCAGTTGTTCCTGCCTGATGTGCTTGGAAGCTGGAACCACACGAACGCTTGAAACTACCTTCCCTACCATCGTCTCATGCTCCAATAAGGCCAGTGATTTCCAGTAGTGGCGCGTATTGACTGAATACCGTTTTTCCATTTTTTATATCGTATATAGTTTATAGTATTTCTTTATGCTACCACGGCTCGTCTTTCACTGCTGACGATTGTCAACGGTGTAACAACAGTAGGTAGCCGACAGCGAGGATAATCGGTCCGAGCGTTATGCTCGACCGCTTGAATTAATTTTCTTCTTTGTCTCGCTCATTGTCAGAGCGATCGTGGTCTTCATGACCGAGGATGCTGCCAGGGCGCCCGCCTAACGGTTGCAGGTTCGAGTCCAGCCTATATTTATGATGGGATTGATTTATCCAATCATTATAAAAATAACACCTCACTTCACTTGAAAATTTATTCGTTCGACGCAAACAGACGTCCAAATCCCCCAATGTAAGAAAACATCAAACCCACGTTGTATCGCTCCCTTTATTTACAAAGGCTCTCAGTGTCAACAAAAATAATAAGCCTCCGAAAAAATACCGTAGCAATTTTTCACGACGAATTATGTTTACTTAATTCATATTCCGATAGTCACCACGGCGACTAATCCCCGCGATCACCGATAAAACGGCCTACCTGCGTGAAAAACGAATCAATAGACACAAGGATAGAGAAATCAGTGAAATAGGCTTTGTAAAATCTTTGGAAGACCTTTTTTTTTTCAATAGTCCTTGCTGTAATTGTCTACAAACTGCAGTCATTGATTTTTCTTTACTGGAGGTCGAAGGCAAATGAATGGTCTTCAAAAAATTGTACCCAACCTTTTTACGTTTTAGGTACTGGCGTATCCTACGGAAAATTTATGGGCAGGCGTAAATACTTGTTCACCTTACTTTTATTTGTTACCTAAAGGTGCTTCTCCTATAGTCGTCCCTAGCAAAGCGGTTATATTTCTAGAGACAGGTGGGCAACAGAGCGACCGTATTGTCTGTAAAGATAAGGGTTTTCTTTTACATCAATAGGTATAACAGATGAGTTACGCAGCGTCTAATAAAGTGCAGCACATAAATACGAAGTTGGCAGGATAGCCCGATACAAGGTGTGCTGCTCTATGGCGGCGGCGCGCTAATGATTTTTATCAATACGTACACAATAAATAGCACTAGTACATCAATTTCCATAAAAAAATAATAGCTAATGTCATTTCTATCTATGAGTTATCTGTGGCGCCGCTGCAGAGTACCTATGCTCCCCAGCGGCGCCACAAACAGTATCCATTATTTCGTTCCCTGGTGCAGGTACAGCCAAAAACATTTCTTAAGCGAATCCCATTAGCTTTGTACCCGATGAACAATACTCATTATCTGTATTGTTAACTGTGGCCACAGCTGCCACTTCGAAATGTAAGGCGTTATAAGTGCAAATTACTTTTACACTAAATTAGTCTTTAAGTCAAACGAAATAAGGTTTACTCTTAAACAAAGAGAACACAGATGTTGGTCACTTCGTAAGTGAAAGAGCAGTGAAGTTCCTATCGATGCTAATGATGACAATGAAGTGACCAACATCTCTGTTCTCTTTGTTTAAGAGTAAACCTTATTTCGTTTGACTTAAAGACTAATTTAGTGTAAAAGTAATTTGCACTTATAACGCCTTACATTTCGAAGTGGCAGGTGTGGCCACAGCTAACAATACAGATAATGAGTATTGTTCATCGGGTACAAAGCTAAGTGGATTCGCTCAAGCAAAAGGATTATTTCTATACCTTCATTCACCATATAATTCATTGATTTTCATTATGGTGGCGCTGCCACAGAGCAGCACACGATACAAGTGCGAAGCGAGAGCCACTGCCGCATAATTAAAAAAATAAATGTTGCGCCTATCGATGAAGGGGGAAGAGCTCCACGCCAGTGTCTCAGGTTTTTTTTTTTTTTATAACGGCACAACATAGTGGCTCCACTTCGCCTGATGGTAAGCAAAAAGGGGAGCCCAAGTCGCAATGGCAACTGACGAGAAACCAACGGTGCCAAGTCAGTTGACACTGCCATGCTGGCCCGAGAGATACCTCTTCACGCTTCGTTTGAAGGAAGGAAGGAAGGAAGGAGGTTGCGCTTGTGGGAAGGAATTAAATCATACTTCATCATGTGCAACCACACCATCGCACAAAGTCGATCGCGAAACATCTGCAGATACTATTATAACATTCAAAAATTGTTTTGAATAACAGTTTTCTATGGAGAGGGGATTATTTTAGGAAAAATCTTAACATTGGGATGCTGGACGGATTTTTCGGAGGCCTTATTTCTTTTTAAATGCTAATTGTTTTACACATTTTTCTCTACGGTCAAACATGCTTCTTAACATTATTGATGTTACTACTTAAGAACAGGGCCATTGCGATTTATTGCTACGTATTATAATATTACCTATTATATTTTTTAAATCTACCATTTAATTTTTCATTGATGATTTTTGTTTCAAAATCTAGGTACTCGAAATTGACAAAATTCACGCAGATAACTGTTTCAACTTATTTTCAACGGCACGCAATGAAAGCATGAAATAGCTATACCTATGTTACTACCTAGAACTCGGGGAAAAGTATTAGTCACTTCAAAAAGTTGGTCCATACTAATCCATACTAATATTATAAATGCTAGTATATTTTCTTATTGTTTTATTTCATTTGTCACTATTTATTTTTGTAATTATGTTCTATGGCCAGGGCCACGTCATGAATAAATGCATTTCTTTCTTTCTTTCTTTAAATGCGAAAGTGTGTCTGTCTGTCTGTCTGTTACCTCTTCACGCTTAAACCGCTGAACCGACTTAGATGAAATTTGGTATGGAGATAGTTTGAGACCCGGGAAAGGACATAGGATACTTTTCATCCCGAATAAATTTAGTGTTCCCGTGGGATGAGCGGGTAACACCGCGGGGCACAGCTAGTTATCAATATATTTGTCGTAATATTATGAAAAAACATAATTTTAAAAGGAATAAGAGCTCTTAATCAATTTTGGTACCATGCTAAGCTGAGCATTGAAATGTAGAAATGTTGCGGGAAACTTTTAATAAATTAATAAAATTAGATTAACAGATTACATCTGACGTTGGGTAACGGCACCAGTTCTACCACAAAGCATCAGCCCTCAGCTCAATGATCAGATAAGCTATACACGTGGAGATGATTCGGTGAGATTTGGTTCACTTTCCAGTCCAGTGAGCTCGTCAAACGAACGGCAATACGCGGGGGCGGATTTAACATTTTTTGTTATGTCGGTATATTTTGTACAATAAATGGTATTCAATGAAAAAATATACGCGAAGTGTTTTCTTCGACCATTCACAGCTAAAGGGATCTTTGAGATATGCATCATACGTAGGTTGTTTTGTAACACTAAGTAGGTACTTTAGTGTTGAGGTCTGATAAATAAGAAAACAATGTCGCTTTTAACGTGTATAGTGCAGTTTTTAGGATTTTGTCTCCAAAGTGAACTATCGGAACTAATAATACCTATACGTGTATGGTTTACCCATCTTTTATAGAATGTTTGATTTTATAGACGTATCATTTCATCGAAATGATTTTTCTCTGAAACCATAAAATGTTTCGGATTGTTATCAAACCTTACCTAAGTAATCCATTGGATGGCATTATCAATATTTATTAATAATTTATGACTTTAGGGGAAAACATAGTCTATGAAATGAAAATTCGGTGAAACTTTTGTTTATTATGTTGAAACGGATCTCATAACTTTATAGACATCTCTTAGAATTTTAACTTTTGAGCCGTAATAATATTGCCACTATTATAACAAGTAATAGAAATGTATACCTATACTTAATAAGATAAATAATATAATCCGAAAAGCAAAGCAACAGTTGTATACACTTAAAATTCCCACAAACATTTTTAGTACATGGGAAACACAGTTTGTGCAACATTAAAGTTGTTGTAACAAAACGGTTTTCCTTTGCGTTATTTACTAAATACATATAAACAACAATGGTGCGCGAGTCTCTCACAATTGGACAGTTTCATATAACTTAATAAGGGGAGTAAGGGGGACAACGACACAACATCTTATCCGACCCAATAGTCAACCTCACCAGCACGCGCTGTACATTGGCGCTTTTGACATGTGGTCATACCGTCGCATGCTTCGTATCAGCTGGACGGATAAAGTTATTAACGTAGAAAAGTGTTGCGCCGTATGGGAAAAAAACCGGCCAATAGCATGTCGGGCCACGCTCAGTGTTGGGTTCCGTAGTTACCCATCCTTTACAATTGACAGGCTTAAAACAGCGGTTTTAAGCCCGGGGTCTATTACGAGTAAGATTTCAAGCTTTATAAAAAGGTCGTATACGCCAAAGTAACTGTAATTACTTATTACCTTTTGGAAGTTATCGATTATACGCGCCAGATTGAGCTGAATGTTTTAATGCAGTATGGCACTTAACTAATATATGTAACGTTCGAAGTATAAGGAAACCGCGCGGCACTTAAGTAATTTTAAAGAAAATTATGAAATTTTGCGATACCTAACTCAAAAACGGCTAAACCGATTTATTTCAATAGGTATAGTTTTCGTTGAAAGTACTTATAAAGCCTCATTTTCACGAATTTTTCCATAAGTTTTTGATCCGTGGTTAAAAAGTTGGAGAAGGGGGGGACGCTATTTTTTGGATTTTCGGAGCGAATATTTACAAAACTGAAACTTTATCAAAATATAATTTTTGGAGACCCCTAATATTTTTAAAAGACCTAATTCTTAGACACCCCACACACTAGTAATGGAACGAAAAAAAAAATCCCCTCTTTAGGTGTAGGAGAGGTACCCAAAGTTTTTTTTTTAGTAGTTATTTTACCGTTTTGTCGGTGTGATACATACACATACTCATATCAAATTTCATCTTTCTAGTACTAATGATCACGGAGCTAAGCCGCGGACGGACAGACGGACATGGCGATACTCTAAGGGTTTCTAGTTGACTACGGAACCCTAAAAAAGAACCGACTTCAAAAAAACTGAAAAGCCAAAAATAACCCGTTCATGTACAGATTACATTTGAATCACTTTTTGAAGTCAGTGCCAAAGCACTCAATTATTACTAAGAAAAAAGGTGCCGGGCATAAATGCTTTAATGATTAACATTTTGTATTTAGAGTATTTTTGTTCGATATTATAGTTTACGTGAGGTTTGGCACCGACTTCAAAAAGTGATTCAAATGTAATCTGTACATGAACGGGTTAAGTTTTTTGACTTTCCAGTTTTTTTGAAGTCGGTTCTTTTTTTGTTATTTTTTTTTTTGCTTTTTAGTGATTCAAATAAAATACTTATGGCGGGGTGATCGGGGAGGTCTTGCTTGCATGCATCTCGTTTGAATTATCCCCTAACTCCTAACCGTTAAGGAGTTATACCTTCCATCATCAGCTCAGCATAGGAAGATGATGACTACCATATACAAATACTTAAATAGATTTAGAAAATATATGAAAAACATTATGAGTGCCTATAAAATTTTAGGGTTGCCCTCGATTTCCCCGGTTATAATGGGACCACTTCAGGAGTATACTCTTTCAAATATTTTTTTTTTAAAAAAACGGTCTACAAATTGGCGAAGTAATCGTTGAACATACATTAAAAAAAAACAGTAGAACATAGAACCTCCTCTTTTTTGGAAGGCGGTTAAAAATATGAATTTAATGATAATTAAAACAGCGGAATTAATTATAAAACAGATAAAATAATTACTGATAAAAATGACAAATACGGCAATCATTATTATGATTATGATAAGCGACAAAGTGGTTACCGTGAAACATGCCAACTTTGCCCGCTTTTTTGTAAAAACCCGAATTTCTCTCATTTTTTTGAATGACGGGATAAAGTTTTTCGTTGTCTAACGCATCCATCGTATTCATATGCATGCGTTTATTACGAGAAACAATTTTTAAATCTACATTTAACCATTTTTTTTATCAATTTTCACCTCGGGTAAAGTTATCTAAACTTTTGCAAACATTGCCCAAATCGATTATTTTCGTAACTATAGCCTCTACAACGTTAAGATAAGGATCAGTATAAAATCTGGGGTAATAATGGCGTTCTACTTAATATCTTGGTCTTAACTGTACAAACACGTGTGCAATATGGGTGGGCAATGTTACATAGGTATTTTGTTTTTCTCCATACAAGCCGAATCAAGCAGTTTGAAATTGTTAGGGTTGTCACTTTTGGTTGAGTAAACCATCTTTACCAATACCATTATCAAAATGAAAAATGTATGCTTAATATTCGATACTAATAGTTTGGCGGTTATTTTTTTACTTCACGTTAGAATAATCTAAATAAAAATGGTCATAATTGAATATTCTATATTTTTTTGTTTTATGGACATGACATGACATGACATGCAGCTAATGCTAAAAGTACAACGGCTTAATAGAAATATAATTTACCTTACCTTAAATACATAACCCTCCTTTATTTACGCAGTCAAGTAAAATTACGACAAGGTGACAACCCTAACCCTTTTTTTAGTCTGGGCAATGTTGGCATTCATAGGTTAGCAAGTTACTGGATAACATTGCCCACCATCATAACTCCGGTTTTAATAAGTATTTTTAGTTCAAACTACAATAAAAATGATCTACAGTTCTTATTTTATAACAAGCAATAAGATACATTCACCTGAGGCTTCCCCATTCTGTATCTGTAGAAAATACACCAGAACTTCACCTAGAATTGGCCCGCCAAATCACGCACCTTATTCGACTAGTCCCAACATGTTACGGAATGAATTTGCGCGCAAATGTGATTCCCAGTGATACCACAGATATAATCTATTTTCCACTAAAAATAGTAGTGTTGCCATAATCATCTTGAAATTGTCTACAGTAACGTTTCTTTTTTTAAGTAGCGTTTTGGGCAAAGTTCCCTGTGGAGGCAAAGTTGGCGTATTTCACGGTACCGGTAGCGTGAAAACGTTGCATGTTTTTTTCTGTGTGTGTTGGCCTGCAGAGCAATATCAGATCCCACACGAAGCATTTTTTTTTAAATTTTTTCTATCTAAACATATTGAGATTCCGTTAGCAGCCGTTCCTGCTTTTATAAAAAATTCGAAACTTCATAGACCTCCGAAGGTGAAATACCTATTTATAACAAATTCCACGTGGCAGAGATTACTCTCTCTCGAAATTCAATGACATTATCAGAAAACACTGTGAATATTCAGTGCTGTCTTTTGTAAGAAGTTCTCGGTCTTCACGCAATTGAAACGATCCTGATTTGATATTACAGGTGAGTCACAGATTAATGATCTACAGCTAGTGCGATTGGTAGCGCCGATGTCAAAAGTAGCCCGTATTTTGCATTGCATATATGAGCACTCTTAACAGAACTCTGGTATTGCAGTAGTGTGAATATTTTAGCACATAAGGCATGCCCGATATCAAAAGAGTGGTAGTGAATTGTAGGTAATCTTCCATAATAATAACGGCTTTTACAATACATCTCCATATCTCTCCATTTGTGGTACTCCTTGCACACTCCGTTAGGGCATATTTAATCGAAGAGATGAGATCCATCCTCCTTATAGGAGATCGACCGCGAGAACGTTGACTACCATAAACAGGGAAGAAGACAATCCATAACCAAGACCACTCTGACAAGAGTGTACAACTATGTAAGAAGAAGAATAATATCAAAAGAAACAACATGTTAAAAATATTAATCTCTTTTGATATAGACTGACTAGATTATAGACGCAAAATTAAAAATCTATACTTAATCTACATATTCTACGCGACATTTACAACCAGTTAATGAATTATCATATCACATTGGTACATTCATTATCAAAGTCGATGCTAATTGGGCATATAAAGAATATTTTTTTGTACTATTTTTAATGATCAAATCAATACGCTTAGATATCTGTATTGTTGAACTTTATCATCTTTTTAACTTTACTAATAATGTCATTGTATAAATCGCTGTTTTAGACATTGTATAAATTTTCACAGCAAAATCTTAAATCATAACAAATTTAATTATTTATTTTCTACACGTAAACTAATGATTAATGAGTAAAAGGAGCCATTGCAAAAAACTAATAATAACTATATCCCATAATCATTAATTAAGTATCAAAAATCATTTAAGGGGTTCATCTGTAAATCTGCAAGCTATGTTTCAATATAATAAATCAGCGATAAGGAGGGGCGATATCGCGGTCCCTGTCGCGCGGGAATTAAGTCAGCAATCTAGAACTTGGACTGCCTCCAGCCAAATCTTATGCCCTAGATAGAAATGTGTTTTAGATGCGACGACATCTGAGTGCTCTCTCTAAGAGGTGACACGGGTGAAATGCAGAGCTCTAGTGTATGTTTGCTTTTAAGGCGACGGGTAATGCGAAACTAGCGCCACTTTCGATATTTTCCTTATACCTTCATACTCTGATATTTTTTTTCAAATAGCTGAAGTCTAGGAGCTAGCAAAACACCTTTAATATTTATTAAATCATTATATACAATTTGTTCACTGTAGTTTACCTTACAAAACTTGTTCACGTCAAAAGCGGCCACAATAGTTTTGGGTTAGTTTTTAGAGACAACTAAAGAACAATAAATTGTGTATAATGATTTAATAAACACTAAAGGTGTTATTCCAGCTCCTAATATCTTGCAATTACTGAAAATTGATCTGGCTTGGAAGATATAATAAAAATTCGTAAGTGGCGCTAGTTTCGCATTACCCGTCCCCTTAATGCAAACACATCTCGAACGCATTTAAAATAAAGTTATTTATACGGGAAACGAAAACAAACTTAGTGGATTACTTATTAAGTCATACAAAAAAACATGTCATTTGACGGCCATAGGTTATGTAGTTCGTTACGTTTTATAGAGTTCACAGGTTTGATTATACGGGGTGATCAATCCAAATGGGTCAGTAGGGTGAAAACGAGAACAAAAACGACAACGTAAGTTTCTATCAAATTTAAAATCGACGCTATGGTTCCTAAGAACAGATTTCCCTATCTCTTATAATTTCTGAATTTTCCCTATTGACCCATTAGGATTGATCACCCGATATAGTATGCTCCTTTGTGAAATGGGTATTTATGAAATCAAAACAAAGTACGCAAACTGAATAAATTAATGTTTTGAGCGTAGATGTAAATTAACCTCTATCTACCCCACCAATGTAATATACTTTTTTTTTGTGATGTTAATTTTGTGTGGTATTATAAGCGTAGTCTCGACATGATCGGACTTGCATAGGTAAAAAAAATAGTAAAACACCTTTTATATGTAGTTGTGACCAGCGGTCCTATGATGGTTGCGTTTATCACGGGATAAATAAGTGACCAAGCATCTGTCACTCACACTCGCATCTTGTCAAAACGTGACGTATACTTCATATTTATCACGTGATAAACCCAACCAAACTAAACAAATGCCTCTTCGAACCCTAGGTACTTACCTACTACATACAACAGGTGCTTTAGTAAAGTTTTTACCTATAAATATTTGTAATCAGCCTACACATTAGTAATTATAAATAGCAACAAATAAACCACATAAACACAATAACTCTCAGATTTACTTTAGTTTACAAGCAAATGTCTGCAAATTTCAACTCGCGTAAATGAAAATGAAATGGCCACTAAATTATGCCCGACAGAAGGGTGAGTCCATCTAGTCTCACTTAATGTCTGCTTCAAGCCGTCTTTTTTTAAGATGAAATTAAATCAAGTACTGCGACTTACCTCCATAGCTATACCTAACATGGTACTGATATTTTATATTTAATTAATATTTTTTATATTTTCACATTAAGAATTTTATTCTAGAATCATTCAAGACTACTTCTTCTATTTGTATTTTCTATGTCAATCCAAAAAGGATATCGGCATACATGTGGACGGCATACATTAAAAAAACAATTTGTTTAGAATAAATAGTAACTAAAAACGATATATTTTTTACAGTTGCTGAACAAATGTCGTTTCAGTTGAAGAGTATTCATTTATTGCTCCAGTAACAGGTCACACCCGGTATAAAATCCCGAATGTTTAAGATTGCTTAAACTATGAATCATAAAACCAAATACATCGGCACTTGTGAATTTAAAAAACTCCAAATATTTAAGTATCCCATGAGTTATAAAACCCCGAATATTAAGGCAGCCACTAGTAGGCCAAGTTCAAAAGTGGAGGTCATTACTAAGAGCAATTAAGGCCCCAAGCAACTCAAACATTGCACGATAACTCAACTGCGGTGGCAACTTGGCCCCAAGTTTCGCCTCTTGATACGTACCAGTGACATGTAATATATGCCGCATGCCGCATGCTACACAAGGGGATACATTCGACGTTTACAATAACATCTGCCTGTGAGCACGATTATTATGTGGCATACCTGCTGTCACGCTATTATTGTCAAATATTTAGTGTTCTTGTTTCAGGAAACACCCGGTATGTCAATATCAATCTCTGATGTCGCGAACTGAGTTATATAGTCAGCTATGTTTTGGGTCTTGGGTCGTCATTTACGGATGTACATGTATTAAATGAGAAATTACATGAGGAGAAGAAAAATAAATGATTTCTTGATGAACTTTAAAAATGCATTGGATGATTAGGTAGAAATAGCCAATCAAGATCAAACCCACCGAAATGAAACTACAAACAATCGAGTATTTTCTACATAATTACACATAATCACATAACAAATTGTGTTATCTTAAGGCAACCTTTTGACCTTTTCCCTGGAAATGTGAAAGTGCTTTAGCGCCGTCTCCCTCGCGCAGACATCGCGTTATTATAGCCCTCACTTATAACAAGGCGCTAAGTATTAAAGGTACACTACCTGTCACATAAATGGTACGCTGCAATTATAATCGTGTTTTTTTTTTAATTTAGGAGAATATTTAGATTGAATAATGATCGTAATAAAGTAATTTATTACGTAATGATTATTTAAGTCAAAATATTGTATGGTTTGAGCGGGATTTGAACCTACGTCTCTACTAATTAACTTTGCGAGTCAGACGGAGGAACTACCAATTGCATTTTGAAAACAAATATATCCACTGGTATTTGTATTAGAAACATTGCGTAAATTGTATTAAAACAAATGATATTCCTAAACATTGTTTACATAAGCGAAAATGGGTATATATTTCTAATAAACGTAATTTATTTTGAAACATTAACTGTCAATGCCAACTACAATAAATTTGACGGATGTCTAAAGAAAACGTTCAACCGTTTAGGTACCCGTTAAGCACGGTCTGTTAAAATAATAAGTGCCGCAAACTCGCCCGATTAGGATAATATCGTGCTATTTTCCATTTGATAGTATTGCTATTGAAACTACAATAAATTAGATGGATACCGCAGAGAAACATTTCGTCTGTTGACAACCAAAACTCACTAAGTAACAAATACCTACTTAAAACAAAACTCGTATCTCAGTGTCAACCTACTTACTAGATACGAGGTTTTGAAAGCAGTGACAGAAATTTTAGTGAGTTTTGTTTGTCACCAGGCTATTTACTCGTTATTTTGTCCTCGAGTGTACACAGTATCGCATTACGCAGGCACGACCTGTAAGTATAATTAGTGCCGCAACCCCACTACTCCCACTAGAGTAACATAATAGGGTATTATCGTGCTAATCATACGATCTGCACGAATCTACATACATCATTAGTGTTTTGTCTTTGTGGCGATTATGTCAATGGGATTAAGAACAACAGTTGGACTAAGACTATAGGGAGCTGAAGATTGCAAGAACCCGCTGTCGTTATTTACCTAGTATTGTACAATAGTAACTTATTTATTATCAATGCGCATATAAGACGAAGAGACTATAATAATGCTACAACCTAAGAACTACGTTTACGAGTATAATAATATTTTATGCAATCGTTGCACAATGAAGGTTCTTAAAGTCGAGTACAGCGATTAGGCCACGCCACGAGGCTTGCCTAGTGGCTTTAGTAAGGTACGAGAGTTTAAGACCTAATTGTGTAACTATTGCATACAATACTTTTTATACGAGCAAAACGCAGAAAAACATTTTTTACTTTAATCGTCGTTCCCCACTGAGTTTTTATTTTGATGTAGGTAACCTTTTATGTTCAACTAGAACTGACCTAAATATTAAAAAAAATATGATCGCGATGGTCATGGCGGGTGCCTCGTGATTGGTAATTTTTTTGACAAGCAATACAGTTAACAGTAGCGGTTTTTTTTAAATCGAATATGCTTGTGTTTTCTTTCAGAAATTCATTTGAGTTGAGTGATGTATTATGAGTCTTCAATTTGTAATAAAAAATTAAAATATAATTGAAACAGTACATGTTAAATATAATATTATATGTATATATTGTTTCTTGTTTGGCTCCCGCTGACAAAAGTTGTAACGTTGTAAGACTGACACTGCATTTTGTTTATTTTGTAAATGGTTTGTTTAGTTTAAGTTAAGTATTATGTTTTGTTCATGTCCTCATGGACCCACTGAAAATCAGCGTCGTTGCACTATGTGCTCCGACATATGCTGAGTGGGATCCTTTTTTGAAATGCACTCACCTCTTTCTTTCTTTAGATTTAAGTGAAAATTTGTACACGATGTGGCATGTGTGATTTCAAAATAAACATCCTTTCTTTCTTCTTTCTTTAATAGTAAAGTTCAGCAGGGCTAGCATATCTTGCCGCGACTTCGCTTGTCGCACGACTCAGCATCACCTGTCTTGCTCGCACGGTACTGATTAGACAATGACAGGTAGTGTTTGTCGCGCTACAAAGAGTCGCGTGTTACAGTTGTTATGCCAGACGTACGTAGTGGGTACCACAGAGTATATAATTTTGGTACAGGTTTAAAAAGTACGTTGTGGTGATTTTGTCTGTGAAATTATAATTGACAGATTACAGTACGCTAGTATAAAAAAAAAACACGGAATTACTTCATTTAAAATGCCGTTTCTGAAGCTTGTTTCTTCCGATTTTATCAAGTAGAATGTGAAATAGGTACAATTTATGTCTATTGAATCTAGACTATGAATACAAATAAGGGGTATTTAAAAGGTCTAATGTGTAAAGACACAAATGTGTCAGAAGAGCATGAATTATGTTGATTGAAAATCTACCAGCGCTTTGGAAGGGGGCATAATTTAACGACGCGGTTGGCACTTTCGTAGTGAGGGCTTTCAATCCGAGGATTTTTTAGTATAGGCCAGGATACCGGAATAGGCTAGTAGAACCAGTTTTGAAATATATTTGAAATAGTTAGTAATGATCTTACAAGCTCTAAAGAAAAGTCTTATATTTTTGTGAACGCTAGAAAGCTAAATTTTATCAATTGAAAATTCGAAATTTCATGACCAGTCAAAAACTTAGCACGTAAGCTTTAACTGTTAGTGTTAAATTGTAATAAATAAATAACTAAATAAATAAATAGAAAACAAATGACAAAAAACGCCGTCCGCCATTTTTGGCTTTTGCTAATCTGTGGCGTGACGTAGAATTACGTGTAAATATTCGAAATTCGACCTCGTATAGTGCCATTCCGCTCACTCCAATATACTTTGACAGGAGATCGAGAGGGACGGCACTATTCGAAGTCGTCAAAGTAGACTTTCAGTTTTCTTTACAGGACCGATGACGTCACTATCATAAGCGAAAATGGCGGACAGCGTTTTAGGCATTTCAAAATAGAAATACAGATTAAAAACCATATTTTCAAATTCAATTTTTTCAGCCATATTTCACGTTTATGAATTGAAAAATATATATTTAGGTTTCCTTTCCTAAATACTATACGGAATAAGCATTAGTTTATGACCATTTGACATGAATCAACTAGCCTATTCCCATACAAAAAAATGTAAGCCTTTTTGGTAGTGAATGAATGAATTAAATTTATTTGTTAACATACACAAAATGGACAACACGTCATATTAGAGACAAAATAAAATAAAATCGTGAATGTGTACCTAGGTCACGAAAAGGTCACACCTCAGTGCAGCTGCTTCAAATCCCGGCAAGGGAAAATGATTGTGTAATGAACTTGAATTTTGTTCTTGGGTTATATTGGTCTACATACATATACATATATATATTTCTCAACGGGTGGGCTTAAAAATGAATATGGACAAGACGAAACTCATGTCAAATGCCAAGGTTGTGCCCATCCCAGTCTCTGTTGAAAACTCGGTATAATTATTTTGCGCGTATCTTAGTGTCATTATTTATTTTCTTTGCACCTGATATTATTTCATAATTATTATAAATTTATTTTATCTTTATAATTTTTTAGCTATAATGTTTATTATTAGCCCAATGGCTGACTAGTAATACAAGAATATTGTATAACTTTCTGTACTATACCTACTTACAATACCTATACAATACAATAGTAAACAAGTCCCTATATTTTTTTAATAATCGTTTAATCTCAGGGTCTATTCATCCATTAAGCCACCAGGACTTAACCTTTCATAATTTACGCAACTATTTTCAATATACAAAGCAATATGAGATTATTTTGTCCAATAATATAATGGTGCCAGTATACGAAAACCCGTACGGAAAGTTTCGGATTGTTTTATAATATCATAAATTCCCCAACTTTTGACGGTTTCAACATAATCCACAATATACACTCTAGTGGATATGAAATTATCAGAAGAACATTTATTGCTATGCTAACTATGACTGTAAATTTTTTCGCGTAATTTATCTATCTACACATCAAGTTCTAATAAATATATTGAGAACAATTGAAAATTTTCTTAACACGTTCGTGGACACAGTCACGCCTATTTGACTGAATAAATGGAAATGTTTGTAGCAGTTAGGTCATCAATAAAATTGTACTTTTGAATATTATTTACATGTGACAGTGTAGGTACGCTATGCAAGTCGAATGCTGTACCAGCAGCGTCAAATATGACACGTTTTTATGCCACGGCATGTTACTACACTTCAAGTAGAATTGCAAGTCAACAGTCTTATGATGCTAAAGATATTTATATTTAGGCATTTGTACTTCTATGTTTGTTTATAATACATAGGTACATTAATGTATCAGAAAATGTTGGATCCTTAATATTACCAAGTCAGTTTTAGTGAAATAAACAGTTAGTCAATATGTCTAATAATTACAGTACTACAAAATATCCAACCAAATAATTTAATAATGTTATTTATGAGGATGAAAAGCGACAATGAAAAGAAGTGACGGTGATGCGTGAAATTCTTCGACATGTCTGTTAGGTCGTGACACTCACCGGACTCAACATTCGAATGCAATAAAAAGCATTTCCGTCGGCAAACATGTTTAATAGCTCAATGCACTTTTTGTTGTTCCATAATTTATTATAATGAGCATTGTTACAACGGCAACTCTTCTTTGCAGAGTCGTGAGGCCTATATTAAGCAAGAGCCCTTATGTCGCTGAAATTAAAATAGTCAATCATTTACCTGAATATTTTAAGTCGCTTGAAGGTACCCAGTTCAAGTGGAATCTTATATGTTTCTACAATTTATATAATTAACTTTTAGGTATTTTTTCATAGAAAAATTATATTGTTTATTGTATTAAGCGGTTTTCACTTACGTGAAATTGTCAGGAACGGCCCGACATGTTTCAAACTCGGAGCTCCTCATCAGGGACTGCTACCCGTACACCCTTGCGGCAGCTGTGTCAAATTGATATTGTACGTCCAAAATAGATAAACTGTTGAAACTATAATTCTGTAATATGACCTTGTGTTTGTACACACTTTGTAGTCATGGCAATAAATGCCTAAACGTATTTATGTCTAAAGGGTTAGGTACTATTATTTTTATCAGTTTTGGCCCTGTACAACGGTGCGTGCAAACCCGGAAAATTTTACTATGAAAGTCCCGGGAGTACCCGGAAAACCCTAATAAAGGGATTGCTGAACATCTAAAAATGGAATAAATTTTACCTTATCTAAGGCGAAGAAAAATGGAGTAGTTACGCCTTGGTTTAAAGCTCTAAGGATTACGCGGATGAAGTTGCAGGTACATTGAAAACATAATTATAATAGTAAACGCACATTTTTCCTTGCTATTCTCACAGTGCTAGTGTCAGTCGGTTATAGAAATACCCGATGTATTAACCTGTTAATCAAACTAGAAACTTGAATTTTGAAAACCATCCGCAGCACAAATAAATAAATAAATATCGGACAACCTCACACAAATCGATCTAGTCCCAAATTAAGCTCAAGAAGGCCTGTCAAGACGCACAATCGGCATAATATGTATAACTTGTCGAGTTGATATAAAATAATGTACATATTAAATCGTCGACCCGTCCTAACCTTTTCAACCTTTTCGATAAAACCGGGTTTGATGGAACCCGAATGTATAATACAGATGGGATAAACATACTTACATACCTATGTATATTATAAGCCGCTCTCAGGGGATTACTCTTGAGTTTAGAGTGTTATTGAACTTATGACTTTTGACACAAGTTACGGATAGTGAAATAATATATCTGTACATTTTCATGATAGAAACGGAATATTGGGGACAAAAACATTGTAACGTAAAATGATGCCAAGACGAGAACATATGACTCGCGATGTCAAAAAGTTGTCAGATCTCAAATGTAGAGCCAAACTCTACAAACTCTACACCTTAGTCCAAATATGTGACTTGGATTTCGCTACATTCACATGGGCGTAGGGTGAAAAATGTATTCACTGTTCATTACTTTTCTGTTATACAATAGTTCTTGTAGAAACGAAACGGGAGATAAGACTAAGACGGTTAAAACGCTCAAATAATCACCCAAATAATTAAATGCAAGCTTTCCCGAAGAAACTGATTCTGAGTAACTTGTTGAGGTGTCCATTTGAGCTAAATTATAATATGAATAATAATCACAAACTTCACACTGGCTGAAAAAGTTAATCATGTTTTTTATAGCGACAGCCATGTCCGTGAAGTTGGCAGATCAAGTTCCAGCAGATCACAAAATTATTGGAGTTCTATTCACTTGCAACATAGTTCTATAGTTCCTGATACTTTTTAGAAATAGTTCTGTTGTAGTAACGAAAATAGAGCCCATAACAGTTTTCAACCAAATGATCTGCTAACTTCACGTAGCAGATCAATTTCCTCCAAAACAAGCCAAACAATGTTATTATGTCAAATTGGAGGTATCTTAGAGTTCCTTATACTTAAAAAATTGTTCACGTTGTTAAATAAAAATAAAACGTATCCTTTTATAAAAAAAAATATAACTACTTTATTTAAGTATAGGTGCGATCTGCTGAGCGATTTCCAGGAGTTCTAGGCCAGTGTGTGGCCTTAAACGATAGCTACGACTCTAAACTAATAAAAACTGAAGAGTTCTCTTTACTGCTGGCACTTGGAACTCATGAACGATTTTTTTTTACTACAACATAGTTGAAATTTCAGGTTTATCAAGGTACAGGTGTGATCTGCTGAGCGATTTCCAGGAGTTCTAGGCCAGTGTGTGGCCTTAAACGATAGCTACGACTCTAAACTAATAAAAACTGAAGAGTTCTCTTTACTGCTGGCACTTGGAACTCATGAACGATTTTTTTTACTACAACATAGTTGAAATTTCAGGTTTATCAAGGTACAGGTGTGATCTGCTGAGAGATTTCCAGGAGTTCTTGGCCAGTGTGTGGCCTTAAACAATAGCTACGACCCTCAACTAATAAAAACTGAAGAGTTCTGTCTACTGCTGGAACTTGGAACTCATGAATGATTTTTTACTTCAAAGTACGTAAAAAATCTATTTAACAAAGAGACAGGTGTGATCTGCTGAGAGATATCCAGGAGTTCTAGGCCAGTGTGTGGCCTAACACGATAGCTACGACTCTAAACTAATAAAAACTGAAGAGTTCTTTCTACTGCTGAAACTTGGAACTCATGAATTATTTTTTAATACAAAATACGCATAATTTCGAGTTGACCAAGCTACAGGTATGATCTGCTGAGAGATTTCCAGGAGTTCTCGGCCAGTGTGTGGCCTTAAACGATAGCTATGACTCAAATCTATATGAAATTGAAGAGTTCTCTTTACTGCTGTAATTTGAAACTCATGAATGATTTTTTTACTGTAAAATACTTGAAAATTTGAGCTTATCAAGGTACAGGTATGATCTGCTGAGAGATTTCCAAGAGTTCTAGGCCATTGTGTGACCTCAGACGATAGCTACAACTTTAAACTTATAAAAACTGAAGAGTTCTCTCTACTGCTGGAACTTGGAACTCATGAATGATTTTTTAATTCAAAGTACGTAAAAAATCTATTTAACAAAGAGACAGGTGTGATCTGCTGAGAGTTTTCCAGGAGTTCTAGGCCAGTGTGTGACTTTTAAAGATAGCTATGACTCTAAACTGATAAAAACTGAAGAGTTCTCACTACTGCTGGAACTTGGAACTCATGAATGATTTTTTAATTCAAAGTACATAAAAAATCTATTTAACAAAGAGACAGGTGTGATCTGCTGAGAGATTTCCAGGAGTTCTAGGCCAGTGTGTGGCCTTAAACGATAGCTACGACTCCAAACTAATAAAAACTGAAGAGTTCTCTTTACTGCTGGCACTTGGAACTCATGAACGATTTTTTTTACTACAACATAGTTGAAATTTCAGGTTTATCAAGGTACAGGTGTGATCTGCTGAGATATTTCCAGGAGTTCTTGGCCAGTGTTTGGCCTTAAACAATAGCTACGACTTTCAACTAATAAAAACTGAAGAGTTCTGTCTACTGCTGGAACTTGGAACTCATGAATGATTTTTTACTTCAAAGTACGTAAAAAATCTATTTAACAAAGAGACAGGTGTGATCTGCTGAGAGATATCCAGGAGTTCTAGGCCAGTGTGTGGCCTAACACGATAGCTACGACTCTAAACTAATAAAAACTGAGAAGTTCTCCCTACTGCTGGAACTTGGAACTCATGAATTATTTTTTTATACAAAATACGAATAATTTCGAGTTGACCAAGCTACAGGTATGATCTGCTGAGAGATTTCCAGGAGTTCTCGGCCAGTGTGTGGCCTTAAACGATAGCTATGACTCAAATCTATATAAAATTGAAGAGTTCTCTTTACTGCTGTAATTCGAAACTCAGGAATGATTTTTTTACTACAAAGTACTTGAAAATTTGAGCTTATCAAGGTACAGGTATGATCTGCTGAGAGATTTCCAAGAGTTCTAGGCCATTGTGTGACCTCAGACGATAGCTACAACTTTAAACTTATAAAAACTGAAGAGTTCTCTCTACTGCTGGAACTTGGAACTCATGAATGATTTTTTAATTCAAAGTACGTAAAAATCTATTTAACAAAGAGACAGGTGTGATCTGCTGAGAGTTTTCCAGGAGTTCTAGGCCAGTGTGTGGCTTTTAAAGATAGCTATGACTCTAAACTGATAAAAATTGAAGAGTTCTTTCTACTGCTGGAGCTTGGAACTCATGAATTATTTTTTTATACAAAATACGAATAATTTCGAGTTTACCAAGCTACAGGTGTGATCTGCTGAGAGATTTCCAGGAGTTCTTGGCCAGTGTGTGACCTCAAACAATAGCTACAACTCTAATCTAAAAAAAACTGAAGAGTTCTCCCTACTGCTGGAACTTGGAACTCATGAATGATTTTTTACTTCACAGTACGTTAAAAATCTATTTAACAAAGAGACAGGTGTGATCTGCTGAGAGATTTCCAGGAGTTCTAGACCAGTGTGTGGCCTTAAACGATAGATACGTCTCTAAACTAATAAAAACTGGAGAGTTCTTTCTACTGCTGGAACTTGGAACTCATGAATTATTTTTTAATACAAAATACGAATAATTTCACGTTTACCAAGCTACAGGTATGATCTGCTGAGAGATTTCCAGGAGTTCTAGGCCAATGTGTGGCCTCAAACGATAGTTATGACACAAATCTATATAAAATTGAAGAGTTCTCCTTACTGCTGAAATTCGAAACTCATGAATGATTTTTTTACTACAAAGTACTTGAAAATTTGAGCTTATCAAGGTACAGGTATGATCTGCTGAGAGATTTCCAAGAGTTCTAGGCCAATGTGTGACCTCAAACGATTGCTACAACTTTAAACTAATAAAAACTGAAGAGTTCTCCCTACTGCTGGAACTTGGAACTCATGAATGATTTTTTAATTCAAAGTACGTAAAAAATCTATTTAACAAAGAGACAGGTGTGATCTGCTGAGAGATTTCCAGGAGTTCTAGGCCAGTGTGTGGCTTTTAAAGATAGTTATGACTCTAAACTGATAAAAATTGAAGAGTTCTTTCTACTGCTGGAACTTGGAACTCATGAATTATTTTTTTATACAAAATACAAATAATTTCGAGTTTACCAAGCTACAGGTATGATCTGCTGAGAGATTTCCAGGAGTTCTAGGCCAGTGTGTGGCCTAAAACGATAGCTATGACACACATCTATATAAAATTGAAGAGATCTCCTTACTGCTGGAATTCGAAACTCATGAATGATTTTTTTACTACAAAGTACTTGAAAATTTGAGCTTATCAAGGTACAGATATGATCTGCTGAGAGATTTCCAGGAGTTCTAGACCAGTGTGTGACCTAAAACGATAGCTATGACTCAAATCTATATAAAACTGAAGAGTTCTCCTTACTGCTGTAATTCGAAACTCATGAATGATTTTTTTACTACAAAGTACTTGAAAATTTGAGCTTATCAAGGTACAGGTATGATCTGCTGAGAGATTTCCAAGAGTTCTAGGCCAATGTGTGTCCTCAAACGATTGCTACAATTCTCAACTAATCAAAACTGAAGAGTTCTCCCTACTGCTGGAACTTGGAATTCATGAATGATTTTTTAATTCAAAGTACATAAAAAATCTATTTAACAAAGAGACAGGTGTGATCTGCTGAGAGATTTCCAGGAGTTCTAGGCAAGTGTGTGGCCTTAAACGATAGCTACGACTCTAAACTAATACAAACTGAAGAGTTCTCTTTACTGCTGGCACTTGGAACTCATGAACGATTTTATTTACTACAACATAGTTGAAATTTCAAGTTTATCAAGGTACAGGTGTGATCTGCTGAGAGATTTCCAGGAGTTCTTGGCCAGTGTGTGGCCTTAAACAATAGCTACGACTCTCAACTAATAAAAACTGAAGAGTTCTGTCTACTGCTGGAACTTGGAACTCATGAATGATTTTTTAATTCAAAGTACGTAAAAAATCTATTTAACAAAGAGACAGGTGTGATCTGCTGAGAGATTTCCAGGAGTTCTAGGCCAGTGTGTGGCTTTTAAAGATAGCTATGACTTAAAGCTGATAAAAATTGAAGAGTTCTTTCTACTGCTGGAACTTGGAACGCAAGAATTATTTTTTTATACAAAATACGAATAATTTCGAGTTTACCAAGCTACAGGTATGATCTGCTGAGAGATTTCCAGGAGTTCTAGGCCAGTGTGTGGCCTTAAACGATAGCTATGACACAAATCTATATAAAATTGAAGAGTTCTCCTTACTGCTGGAATTCGAAACTCATGAATGATTTTTTTACTACAAAGTACTTGAAAATTTGAGCTTATCAAGGTACAGTTATGATCTGCTGAGAGATTTCCAAGAGTTCTAGGCCAGTCTGTGACCTCAAACTATAGCTACAACTTTAAACTAATAAAAACTGAAGAGTTCTTCCTACTGCTGAAACTTGGAACTCATGAATGATTTTTTACTTTAAAGTACGTAAAAAATCTATTTAACAAAGAGACAGGTGTGATCTGCTGAGAGATTTCCAGGAGTTCTAGGCCAGTGTGTGGCCTTAAACGATAGCCATGACTCAAATCTATATAAAATTGAAGAGTTCTCTTTATTGCTGTAATTCGAAACTCATGAATGATTTTTTTACTACAAAGTACTTGAAAATTTGAGCTTATCAAGGTACAGGTATGATCTGCTGAGAGATTTCCAGGAGTTCTCGGCCAGTGTGTGGCCTTAAACGATAGCTATGACTCAAATCTATATAAATTTGAAGAGTTCTCTTTATTGCTGTAATTCGAAACTCATGAATGATTTTTTTACTACAAAGTACTTGAAAATTTGAGCTTATCAAGGTACAGGTATGATCTGCTGAGAGATTTCCAAGAGTTCTAGGCCAGTGTGTGACCTCAAACTATAGCTACAACTTTAAACTAATAAAAACTGAAGAGTTCTTCCTACTGCTGAAACTTGGAACTCATGAATGATTTTTTACTTTAAAGTACGTAAAAAATCTATTTAACAAAGAGACAGGTGTGATCTGCTGAGAGATTTCCAGGAGTTCTAGGCCAGTGTGTGGCCTTAAACGATAGCCATGACTCAAATCTATATAAAATTGAAGAGTTCTCTTTATTGCTGTAATTCGAAACTCATGAATGATTTTTTTACTACAAAGTACTTGAAAATTTGAGCTTATCAAGGTACAGGTATGATCTGCTGAGAGATTTCCAAGAGTTCTCGGCCAGTGTGTGGCCTTAAACGATAGCCATGACTCAAATCTATATAAAATTGAAGAGTTCTCTTTATTGCTGTAATTCGAAACTCATGAATGATTTTTTTACTACAAAGTACTTGAAAATTTGAGCTTATCAAGGTACAGGTATGATCTGCTGAGAGATTTCCAAGAGTTCTAGGCCAGTGTGTGACCTCAAACTATAGCTACAACTTTAAACTAATAAAAACTGAAGAGTTCTTCCTACTGCTGAAACTTGGAACTCATGAATGATTTTTTACTTTAAAGTACGTAAAAAATCTATTTAACAAAGAGACAGGTGTGATCTGCTGAGAGATTTCCAGGAGTTCTAGGCCAGTGTGTGGCCTTAAACGATAGCCATGACTCAAATCTATATAAAATTGAAGAGTTCTCTTTATTGCTGTAATTCGAAACTCATGAATGATTTTTTTACTACAAAGTACTTGAAAATTTGAGCTTATCAAGGTACAGGTATGATCTGCTGAGAGATTTCCAGGAGTTCTCGGCCAGTGTGTGGCCTTAAACGATAGCCATGACTCAAATCTATATAAATTTGAAGAGTTCTCTTTATTGCTGTAATTCGAAACTCATGAATGATTTTTTTACTACAAAGTACTTGAAAATTTGAGCTTATCAAGGTACAGGTATGATCTGCTGAGAGATTTCCAAGAGTTCTAGGCCAGTGTGTGACCTCAAACTATAGCTACAACTTTAAACTAATAAAAACTGAAGAGTTCTTCCTACTGCTGAAACTTGGAACTCATGAATGATTTTTTACTTTAAAGTACGTAAAAAATCTATTTAACAAAGAGACAGGTGTGATCTGCTGAGAGATTTCCAGGAGTTCTAGGCCAGTGTGTGGCCTTAAACGATAGCCATGACTCAAATCTATATAAAATTGAAGAGTTCTCTTTATTGCTGTAATTCGAAACTCATGAATGATTTTTTTACTACAAAGTACTTGAAAATTTGAGCTTATCAAGGTACAGGTATGATCTGCTGAGAGATTTCCAAGAGTTCTCGGCCAGTGTGTGGCCTTAAACGATAGCCATGACTCAAATCTATATAAAATTGAAGAGTTCTCTTTATTGCTGTAATTCGAAACTCATGAATGATTTTTTTACTACAAAGTACTTGAAAATTTGAGCTTATCAAGGTACAGGTATGATCTGCTGAGAGATTTCCAAGAGTTCTAGGCCAGTGTGTGACCTCAAACTATAGCTACAACTTTAAACTAATAAAAACTGAAGAGTTCTTCCTACTGCTGAAACTTGGAACTCATGAATGATTTTTTACTTTAAAGTACGTAAAAAATCTATTTAACAAAGAGACAGGTGTGATCTGCTGAGAGATTTCCAGGAGTTCTAGGCCAGTGTGTGGCCTTAAACGATAGCCATGACTCAAATCTATATAAAATTGAAGAGTTCTCTTTATTGCTGTAATTCGAAACTCATGAATGATTTTTTTACTACAAAGTACTTGAAAATTTGAGCTTATCAAGGTACAGGTATGATCTGCTGAGAGATTTCCAAGAGTTCTAGGCCAATGGGTGGCCTCAAACGATTGCTACAATTCTCAACTAATCACAACTGAAGAGTTCTCCCTACTGCTGGAACTTGGAATTCATGAATGATTTTTTAATTCAAAGTACGTAAAAAATCTATTTAACAAAGAGACAGGTGTGATCTGCTGAGAGATTTCCAGGAGTTCTAGGCCAGTGTGTGGCCTTAAACGATAGCTACAACTCTAAACTAATAAAAACTGAAGAGTTCTCTTTACTGCTGGCACTTGGAACTCATGAACGGTTTTTTTTTACTACAACATAGTTGAAATTTCAAGTTTATCAAGGTACAGGTGTGATCTGCTGAGAGATTTCCAGGAGTTCTTGGCCAGTGTGTGGCCTAAAACAATAGCTACGACTCTCGACTAATAAAAACTGAAGAGTTCTGTCTACTGCTGGAACTTGGAACTCATGAATGATTTTTTACTTCAAAGTACGTAAAAAATCTATTTAACAAAGAGACAGGTGTGATCTGCTGAGAGATTTCCAGGAGTTCTAGGCCAGTGTGTGGCCTTGAACGATAGCTACGACTCTAAACTAATAAAAACTGAAGAGTTCTTTCTACTGCTGAAACTTGGAACTCATGAATTATTTTTTAATACAAAATACGAATAATTTCGAGTTGACCAAGCTACAGGTATGATCTGCTGAGAGATTTCCAGGAGTTCTCGGCCAGTTTGTGGCCTTAAACGATAGCTATGACTCAAATCTATATAAAATTGAAGAGTTTTCTTTACTGCTGTAATTCGAAACTCATGAATTATTTTTTTACTACAAAGTACTTGAAAATTTGAGCTTATCAAGGTACAGGTATGATCTACTGAGAGATTTCCAAGAGTTCTAGGCCATTGTGTGACCTCAGACGATAGCTACAACTTTAAACTAATAAAAACTGAAGAGTTCTTCCTACTGCTGGAACTTGGAACTCATGAATGATTTTTTTATACAAAATACGAATAATTTCGAGTTTACCAAGCTGCAGGTATGATCTGCTGAGAGATTTCCAGGAGTTCTAGGCCAGTGTAAGGCCTAAAACGATAGCTATGACACAAATCTATATAAAATTGAAGAGTTTACCTTACTTCTGGAATTCGAAACTCATGAATGATTTTTTTACTACAAAGTACTTGAAAAATTTGAGCTTATCAAGGTACAGGTATGATCTGCTGAGAGATTTCCAAGAGTTCTAGGCCAGTGTGTGACCTCAAACAATAGCTACAACTCTAAACTAAAAAAAACTGAAGAGTTCTTCCTACTGCTGGAACTTGGAACTCATGAATGATTTTTTACTTCAAAGTACGTAAAAAATCAATTTAACAAAGAGACAGGTGTGATCTGCTGAGAGATTTCCAGCAGTTCTAGACCAGTGTGTGGCCTTAAACGATAGATACGTTTCTAAACTAATAAAAACTGGAGAGTTCTTTCTACTGCTGGAACTTGGAACTCATGAACGATTTTTTTTACTACAACATAGTTGAAATTTCAAGTTTATCAAGGTACAGGTGTGATCTGCTGAGAGATTTCCAGGAGTTCTAGGCCAGTGTGTGGCCTTAAACGATAGCTACGACTCTAAACTAATAAAAACTGAAGAGTTCTCTTTACTGCTGGCACTTGGAACTCATGAACGATTTTTTTTTACTACAACATAGTTGAAATTTCAGGTTTATCAAGGTACAGGTGTGATCTGCTGAGCGATTTCCAGGAGTTCTAGGCCAGTGTGTGGCCTTAAACGATAGCTACGACTCTAAACTAATAAAAACTGAAGAGTTCTCTTTACTGCTGGCACTTGGAACTCATGAACGATTTTTTTTAATACAACATAGTTGAAATTTCAGGTTTATCAAGGTACAGGTGTGATCTGCTGAGAGATTTCCAGAAGTTCTTGGCCAGTGTGTGGCCTTAAACAATAGTTACGACCCTCAACTAATAAAAACTGAAGAGTTCTGTCTACTGCTGGAACTTGGAACTCATGAATGATTTTTTACTTCAAAGTACGTAAAAAATCTATTTAACAAAGATACAGGTGTGATCTGCTGAGAGATATCCAGGAGTTCTAGGCCAGTGTGTGGCCTAACACGATAGCTATGACTCTTAACTAATAAAAACTGAAGAGTTCTTTCTACTGCTGAAACTTGGAACTCATGAATTATTTTTTAATACAAAATACGCATAATTTCGAGTTGACCAAGCTACAGGTATGATCTGCTGAGAGATTTCCAGGAGTTCTCGGCCAGTGTGTGGCTTTAAACGATAGCTATGACTCAAATCTATATGAAATTGAAGAGTTCTCTTTACTGCTGTAATTTGAAACTCATGAATGATTTTTTTACTACAAAATACTTGAAAATTTGAGCTTATCAAGGTACAGGTATGATCTGCTGAGAGATTTCCAAGAGTTCTAGGCCATTGTGTGACCTCTAACGATAGCTACAACTTTAAACTATTAAAAACTGAAGAGTTCTCTCTACTGCTGGAACTTGGAACTCATGAATGATTTTTTAATTCAAAGTACATAAAAAATCTATTTAACAAAGAGACAGGTGTGATCTGTTGAGAGATTTCCAGGAGTTCTAGGCCAGTGTGTGGCCTTAAACGATAGCTACGACTCTAAACTAATAAAAACTGAAGAGTTTACTTTACTGCTGGCACTTGGAACTCATGAACGATTTTTTTTACTACAACATAGTTGAAATTTCAGGTTTATCAAGGTACAGGTGTGATCTGCTGAGAGATTTCCAGGAGTCCTTGGCCAGTGTTTGGCCTTAAACAATAGCTACGACTCTCAACTAATAAAAACTGAAGAGTTCTGTCTACTGCTGGAACTTGGAACTCATGAATGATTTTTTACTTCAAAGTACGTAAAAAATCTATTTAACAAAGAGACAGGTGTGATCTGCTGAGAGATTTCCAGGAGTTCTAGACCAGTGTGTGGCCTAAAACGATAGATACGACTCTAAACTAATAAAAACTGGAGAGTTCTTTCTACTGCTGGAACTTGGAACTCATGAATTATTTTTTAATACAAAATACGAATAACTTCACGTTTACCAAGCTACAGGTATGATCTGCTGAGAGATTTCCAGGAGTTCTAGGCCAGTGTGTGGCCTAAAACGATAGCTATGACACAAATCTATATAAAATTGAAGAGTTCTCCTTACTGCTGAAATTCGAAACTCATGAATGATTTTTTTACTACAAAGTACTTGAAAATTTGAGCTTATCAAGGTACAGGTATGATCTGCTGAGAGATTTCCAAGAGTTCTAGGCCAATGTGTGACCTCAAACGATTGCTACAACTTTAAACTAATAAAAACTGAAGAGTTCTCCCTACTGCTGGAACTTGGAACTCATGAATGATTTTTTTATTCAAAGTACGTCAAAAATCTATTTAACAAAGAGACAGGTGTGATCTGCTGAGAGATTTCCAGGAGTTCTAGGCCAGTGTGTGGCTTTTAAAGATAGCTATGACTCTAAACTGATAAAAATTGAAGAGTTCTTTCTACTGCTGGAACTTGGAACTCATGAATTTTTTTTTTATACAAAATACGAATAATTTCGAGTTTACCAAGCTACAGGTATGATCTGCTGAGAGATTTCCAGGAGTTCTAGACCAGTGTGTGACCTAAAACGATAGCTATGACTCAAATCTATATAAAACTGAAGAGTTCTCCTTACTGCTGTAATTCGAAACTCATGAATGATTTTTTTACTACAAAGAACTTGAAAATTTGAGCTTATCAAGGTACAGGTATGATCTGCTGAGAGATTTCCAAGAGTTCTAGGCCAATGTGTGGCCTCAAACAATAGTTACGACTCTCAACTAATAAAAACTGAAGAGTTCTGTCTACTGCTGGAACTTGGAACTCATGAATGATTTTTTAATTCAAAGTACGTAAAAAATCTATTTAACAAAGAGACAGGTGTGATCTGCTGAGAGATTTCCAGGAGTTCTAGGCCAGTGTGTGGCTTTTAAAGATAGCTATGACTCTAAACTGATAAAAATTGAAGAGTTCTTTCTACTGCTGGAACTTGGAACGCATGAATTATTTTTTTATACAAAATACGAATAATTTCGAGTTTACCAAGCTACAGGTATGATCTGCTGAGACATTTCCAGGAGTTCTAGGCCAGTGTGTAGCCTTTAACGATAGCTATGACACAAATCTATATAAAATTGAAGAGTTCTTCTTACTGCTGGAATTCGAAACTCATGAATGATTTTTTTACTACAAAGTACTTGAAAATTTGAGCTTATCAAGGTACAGGTATGATCTGCTGAGAGATTTCCAAGAGTTCTAGGCCAGTGTGTGACCTCAAACAATAGCTACAACTCTAAACTAAAAAAAACTGAAGAGTTCTTCCTACTGCTGGAACTTGGAACTCATGAATGATTTTTTACTTCAAAGTACGTAAAAAATCAATTTAACAAAGAGACAGGTGTGATCTGCTGAGAGATTTCCAGCAGTTCTAGACCAGTGTGTGGCCTTAAACGATAGATACGTTTCTAAACTAATAAAAACTGGAGAGTTCTTTCTACTGCTGGAACTTGGAACTCATGAACGATTTTTTTTACTACAACATAGTTGAAATTTCAAGTTTATCAAGGTACAGGTGTGATCTGCTGAGAGATTTCCAGGAGTTCTAGGCCAGTGTGTGGCCTTAAACGATAGCTACGACTCTAAACTAATAAAAACTGAAGAGTTTTCTTTACTGCTGGCACTTGGAACTCATGAACGATTTTTTTTTACTACAACATAGTTGAAATTTCAGGTTTATCAAGGTACAGGTGTGATCTGCTGAGCGATTTCCAGGAGTTCTAGGCCAGTGTGTGGCCTTAAACGATAGCTACGACTCTAAACTAATAAAAACTGAAGAGTTCTCTTTACTGCTGGCACTTGGAACTCATGAACGATTTTTTTTACTACAACATAGTTGAAATTTCAGGTTTATCAAGGTACAGGTGTGATCTGCTGAGAGATTTCCAGAAGTTCTTGGCCAGTGTGTGGCCTTAAACAATAGTTACGACCCTCAACTAATAAAAACTGAAGAGTTCTGTCTACTGCTGGAACTTGGAACTCATGAATGATTTTTTACTTCAAAGTACGTAAAAAATCTATTTAACAAAGATACAGGTGTGATCTGCTGAGAGATATCCAGGAGTTCTAGGCCAGTGTGTGGCCTAACACGATAGCTATGACTCTTAACTAATAAAAACTGAAGAGTTCTTTCTACTGCTGAAACTTGGAACTCATGAATTATTTTTTAATACAAAATACGCATAATTTCGAGTTGACCAAGCTACAGGTATGATCTGCTGAGAGATTTCCAGGAGTTCTCGGCCAGTGTGTGGCTTTAAACGATAGCTATGACTCAAATCTATATGAAATTGAAGAGTTCTCTTTACTGCTGTAATTTGAAACTCATGAATGATTTTTTTACTACAAAATACTTGAAAATTTGAGCTTATCAAGGTACAGGTATGATCTGCTGAGAGATTTCCAAGAGTTCTAGGCCATTGTGTGACCTCTAACGATAGCTACAACTTTAAACTATTAAAAACTGAAGAGTTCTCTCTACTGCTGGAACTTGGAACTCATGAATGATTTTTTAATTCAAAGTACATAAAAAATCTATTTAACAAAGAGACAGGTGTGATCTGTTGAGAGATTTCCAGGAGTTCTAGGCCAGTGTGTGGCCTTAAACGATAGCTACGACTCTAAACTAATAAAAACTGAAGAGTTTACTTTACTGCTGGCACTTGGAACTCATGAACGATTTTTTTTACTACAACATAGTTGAAATTTCAGGTTTATCAAGGTACAGGTGTGATCTGCTGAGAGATTTCCAGGAGTCCTTGGCCAGTGTTTGGCCTTAAACAATAGCTACGACTCTCAACTAATAAAAACTGAAGAGTTCTGTCTACTGCTGGAACTTGGAACTCATGAATGATTTTTTACTTCAAAGTACGTAAAAAATCTATTTAACAAAGAGACAGGTGTGATCTGCTGAGAGATTTCCAGGAGTTCTAGACCAGTGTGTGGCCTAAAACGATAGATACGACTCTAAACTAATAAAAACTGGAGAGTTCTTTCTACTGCTGGAACTTGGAACTCATGAATTATTTTTTAATACAAAATACGAATAACTTCACGTTTACCAAGCTACAGGTATGATCTGCTGAGAGATTTCCAGGAGTTCTAGGCCAGTGTGTGGCCTAAAACGATAGCTATGACACAAATCTATATAAAATTGAAGAGTTCTCCTTACTGCTGAAATTCGAAACTCATGAATGATTTTTTTACTACAAAGTACTTGAAAATTTGAGCTTATCAAGGTACAGGTATGATCTGCTGAGAGATTTCCAAGAGTTCTAGGCCAATGTGTGACCTCAAACGATTGCTACAACTTTAAACTAATAAAAACTGAAGAGTTCTCCCTACTGCTGGAACTTGGAACTCATGAATGATTTTTTTATTCAAAGTACGTCAAAAATCTATTTAACAAAGAGACAGGTGTGATCTGCTGAGAGATTTCCAGGAGTTCTAGGCCAGTGTGTGGCTTTTAAAGATAGCTATGACTCTAAACTGATAAAAATTGAAGAGTTCTTTCTACTGCTGGAACTTGGAACTCATGAATTTTTTTTTTATACAAAATACGAATAATTTCGAGTTTACCAAGCTACAGGTATGATCTGCTGAGAGATTTCCAGGAGTTCTAGACCAGTGTGTGACCTAAAACGATAGCTATGACTCAAATCTATATAAAACTGAAGAGTTCTCCTTACTGCTGTAATTCGAAACTCATGAATGATTTTTTTACTACAAAGAACTTGAAAATTTGAGCTTATCAAGGTACAGGTATGATCTGCTGAGAGATTTCCAAGAGTTCTAGGCCAATGTGTGGCCTCAAACAATAGTTACGACTCTCAACTAATAAAAACTGAAGAGTTCTGTCTACTGCTGGAACTTGGAACTCATGAATGATTTTTTAATTCAAAGTACGTAAAAAATCTATTTAACAAAGAGACAGGTGTGATCTGCTGAGAGATTTCCAGGAGTTCTAGGCCAGTGTGTGGCTTTTAAAGATAGCTATGACTCTAAACTGATAAAAATTGAAGAGTTCTTTCTACTGCTGGAACTTGGAACGCATGAATTATTTTTTTATACAAAATACGAATAATTTCGAGTTTACCAAGCTACAGGTATGATCTGCTGAGACATTTCCAGGAGTTCTAGGCCAGTGTGTAGCCTTTAACGATAGCTATGACACAAATCTATATAAAATTGAAGAGTTCTTCTTACTGCTGGAATTCGAAACTCATGAATGATTTTTTTACTACAAAGTACTTGAAAATTTTAGCTTATCAAGGTACAGGTATGATCTGCTGAGAGATTTCCAAGAGTTCTAGGCCAGTGTGTGACCTCAAACAATAGCTACAACTCTAAACTAAAAAAAACTGAAGAGTTCTTCCTACTGCTGGAACTTGGAACTCATGAATGATTTTTTACTTCAAAGTACGTAAAAAATCAATTTAACAAAGAGACAGGTGTGATCTGCTGAGAGATTTCCAGCAGTTCTAGACCAGTGTGTGGCCTTAAACGATAGATACGTTTCTAAACTAATAAAAACTGGAGAGTTCTTTCTACTGCTGGAACTTGGAACTCATGAACGATTTTTTTTACTACAACATAGTTGAAATTTCAAGTTTATCAAGGTACAGGTGTGATCTGCTGAGAGATTTCCAGGAGTTCTAGGCCAGTGTGTGGCCTTAAACGATAGCTACGACTCTAAACTAATAAAAACTGAAGAGTTCTCTTTACTGCTGGCACTTGGAACTCATGAACGATTTTTTTTTACTACAACATAGTTGAAATTTCAGGTTTATCAAGGTACAGGTGTGATCTGCTGAGCGATTTCCAGGAGTTCTAGGCCAGTGTGTGGCCTTAAACGATAGCTACGACTCTAAACTAATAAAAACTGAAGAGTTCTCTTTACTGCTGGCACTTGGAACTCATGAATGATTTTTTACTTCAAAGTACGTAAAAAATCTATTTAACAAAGAGACAGGTGTGATCTGCTGAGAGATTTCCAGGAGTTCTAGACCAGTGTGTGGCCTAAAACGATAGATACGACTCTAAACTAATAAAAACTGGAGAGTTCTTTCTACTGCTGGAACTTGGAACTCATGAATTATTTTTTAATACAAAATACGAATAACTTCACGTTTACCAAGCTACAGGTATGATCTGCTGAGAGATTTCCAGGAGTTCTAGGCCAGTGTGTGGCCTAAAACGATAGCTATGACACAAATCTATATAAAATTGAAGAGTTCTCCTTACTGCTGAAATTCGAAACTCATGAATGATTTTTTTACTACAAAGTACTTGAAAATTTGAGCTTATCAAGGTACAGGTATGATCTGCTGAGAGATTTCCAAGAGTTCTAGGCCAATGTGTGACCTCAAACGATTGCTACAACTTTAAACTAATAAAAACTGAAGAGTTCTCCCTACTGCTGGAACTTGGAACTCATGAATGATTTTTTTATTCAAAGTACGTCAAAAATCTATTTAACAAAGAGACAGGTGTGATCTGCTGAGAGATTTCCAGGAGTTCTAGGCCAGTGTGTGGCTTTTAAAGATAGCTATGACTCTAAACTGATAAAAATTGAAGAGTTCTTTCTACTGCTGGAACTTGGAACTCATGAATTTTTTTTTTATACAAAATACGAATAATTTCGAGTTTACCAAGCTACAGGTATGATCTGCTGAGAGATTTCCAGGAGTTCTAGACCAGTGTGTGACCTAAAACGATAGCTATGACTCAAATCTATATAAAACTGAAGAGTTCTCCTTACTGCTGTAATTCGAAACTCATGAATGATTTTTTTACTACAAAGAACTTGAAAATTTGAGCTTATCAAGGTACAGGTATGATCTGCTGAGAGATTTCCAAGAGTTCTAGGCCAATGTGTGGCCTCAAACAATAGTTACGACTCTCAACTAATAAAAACTGAAGAGTTCTGTCTACTGCTGGAACTTGGAACTCATGAATGATTTTTTAATTCAAAGTACGTAAAAAATCTATTTAACAAAGAGACAGGTGTGATCTGCTGAGAGATTTCCAGGAGTTCTAGGCCAGTGTGTGGCTTTTAAAGATAGCTATGACTCTAAACTGATAAAAATTGAAGAGTTCTTTCTACTGCTGGAACTTGGAACGCATGAATTATTTTTTTATACAAAATACGAATAATTTCGAGTTTACCAAGCTACAGGTATGATCTGCTGAGACATTTCCAGGAGTTCTAGGCCAGTGTGTAGCCTTTAACGATAGCTATGACACAAATCTATATAAAATTGAAGAGTTCTTCTTACTGCTGGAATTCGAAACTCATGAATGATTTTTTTACTACAAAGTACTTGAAAATTTTAGCTTATCAAGGTACAGGTATGATCTGCTGAGAGATTTCCAAGAGTTCTAGGCCAGTCTGTGACCTCAAACTATAGCTACAACTTTAAAATAATAAAAACTGAAGAGTTCTCCCTACTGCTGAAACTTGGAACTCATGAATGATTTTTTACTTTAAAGTACGTAAAAAATCTATTTAACAAAGAGACAGGTGTGATCTGCTGAGAGATTTCCAGGAGTTCTAGGCCAGTGTGTGGCCTTAAACGATAGCCATGACTCAAATCTATATAAAATTGAAGAGTTCTCTCTATTGCTGTAATTCGAAACTCATGAATGATTTTTTTACTACAAAGTACTTGAAAATTTGAGCTTATCAAGGTAGGTACAGGTATGATCTGCTGAGAGATTTCCAAGAGTTCTCGGCCAGTGTGTGGCCTTAAACGATAGCCATGACTCAAATCTATATAAAATTGAAGAGTTTTTTTTATTGCTGTAATTCGAAACTCATGAATGATTTTTTACTACAAAGTACTTGAAAATTTGAGCTTATCAAGGTACAGGTATGATCTGCTGAGAGATTTCCAAGAGTTCTAGGCCAATGTGTGGCCTCAAACGATTGCTACAATTCTCAACTAATCACAACTGAAGAGTTCTCCCTACTGCTGGAACTTGGAATTCATGAATGATTTTTTAATTCAAAGTACGTAAAAAATCTATTTAACAAAGAGACAGGTGTGATCTGCTGAGAGATTTCCAGGAGTTTTAGGCCAGTGTGTGGCCTTAATCGATAGCTACGACTCTAAACTAATAAAAACTGAAGAGTTCTCTTTACTGCTGGCACTTGGAACTCATGAACGATTTTTTTTACTACAACATAGTTGAAATTTCAAGTACGTAAAAAATCTATTTAACAAAGAGACAGGTGTGATCTGCTGAGAGATTTCCAGGAGTTCTTGGCCAGTGTGTGGCCTTAAACAATAGCTACGACTCTCAACTAATAAAAACTGAAGAGTTCTGTCTACTGCTGGAACTTGGAACTCATGAATGATTTTTTACTTCAAAGTACGTAAAAAATCTATTTAACAAAGAGACAGGTGTGATCTGCTGAGAGATTTCCAGGAGTTCTAGGCCAGTGTGTGGCCTTGAACGATAGCTACGACTCTAAACTAATAAAAACTGAAGAGTTCATTCTACTGCTGAAACTTGGAACTCATGAATTATTTTTTAATACAAAATACGAATAATTTCGAGTTGACCAAGCTACAGGTATGATCTGCTGAGAGATTTCCAGGAGTTCTCGGCCAGTTTGTGGCCTTAAACGATAGCTATGACTCAAATCTATAAAAAATTTAAGAGTTCTACTGAATGCTGGAATTCGAAACTCATGAATGTTTTTTTACTACAAAGTTTTGAGCTTATCAAGGTACAGGTATGATCTACTGAGAGATTTCCAAGAGTTGTAGGCCATTTTGTGTACTCAGACGATAGCTACAACCTTAAACTAATAAAAACTCAAGAGTTCTTCCTACTGCTGGAACTTTTTTCTTATATTTATCGAACGAGGTGTTAGATTTTTTTGTAATTTTTTTTATATTTAATGTTTATTATATTTAATGTCTATTAGGCTGCAATATTTTTCATATTTTTTTTTATATTTTTTGTGCCATGGAAGAGCAAGTACAGTATATAATTAAATGTGGAGTAATCTGTGTATCAGTTTTGACAATGGTACGTTTTTTTGTCAGATCATCGTACTTGTACCATATGTCGCCCGATAAAATATAAGCCACGTAGTGGGACATTTCAGCTTTGTACCCCACTATGCCCGTCATCATGTAAGATTTCCCACTTACAGTAACTTGCCTTGATGTTGATCTGGACACTTGGTTCTTGCTCAAGCAGCGATTGCGCTAAGTGAGCTGCGTTACATTTGGCGATTAAGCGTTTTATCCCTTTTCCAAATGTCGATATGGAGTCCTGTAAGAAATACACATTTGAAAGTATATCAGCTCTCTTGCAATAGTGGCGCTTTAAATTTTCTTTGTAGAGCAGACATCTGGTACAAATTTTATAATAGGACACTCTGATGTTGCCAACGTCTGTCTGTAGTCTGTGTTTGCTGTTATGCCACTGATTAGTATTTGGGAAATGGCATCAAAGGCGCATGTTTCTGTAACATTATAGTCACAGCCTCCTATGCGCGCTGGTCCCATCGTGCTACCGTTCATGAGTACGGGGATATGACTGGTCTTGGCATCTTTAATGAAGTCCCATTCGGGGCAGCTATCAAAGCATGATGTTCTGGCTCGCTTCCGTTTGGGTTCCTCTGGCTCCTTCTCATTCTTGACCAGTCCTCCCCATTCCTCCTGAATGTTCCAATCATTGGGAACATGTTCGCACGATGCATTGTCGATTGAAACAATCGATGCTTCGTTTGAACGTGACGTTGAGTACATTGGTGATATCGAGCAAGCATCACTTTCTTTTGATCGCTCCTTGATTATTTCGTCGATACGCTCTAAATGCTGTAACACGAATCTGTCAACGCGCATCGGCAGCTCTCCCTTGAAATCTCGGTTTTTAAGATCTCCGAATTCAGATTCTACTGCAGCGGATGTAGCGGTAGAAGCCCCTCGATTAAAAATGGGGACCATTATGGCAGTCCATAGTGGAACATATGGCAGTAAGTGCTTTTTTTAATTTTGCAGCAAACTCGATGTTGAAACAAGCATTTATCTTGTCTCCATCAGACGACGTATCTGCAATTTCTTGTGCCCTTTTAAACACTTCATCTGCCCAATTTTTCCAACCAGTGTGGTAGCTATCTGTCTCCTTTGTCAATGGGTATTTACTCTCTTCGTCTTTGGAACACAAGTTCTCGTCATTTGCTTCCGAAAATGCCTCCCCTTTGATTTTACCATTTATAAATGTCAATCGTTCCTCAGACGGCAGGACTGCATTGTCTTCACTAAGACCTACGCATTTGCTTAGTGCAATGACTAGCACCGACTTTATAAAGTACGTCAGGTCCTTGAAGTTGTCAATTTTTGCCGCTTGTCCAACGCAGCGCTTATAAAATCGTCGCACTAGCAATTTGTCATTTCCTTTTATGCATTTCCACCGCGCAACCATCGCCGCTAGATGACACACATCGAGACGCATAAAAGTTGATGGCAGAGATCGCGTTTTCTTGACATTGGCGTTATAACATTTTTGCAAGTAGTCTGCGAAATTGGCACACCTACCAAATATTTCAGCTACTGCTATTAATAACGACCACCAAAAATCAGTCACCACAATAGGTGGGATCGGTGCGTTTGCGGCAAGCACCAGTCTCAAAAAATGGGCAACGATCAATGACCGCTGGTCAGCCGACACCATTTGGAAAACAGGTACGCTACCATCTTTCGTGACTAGCACACATTGATATAAAAATATATGTGGGTCTTGTGCCCGTACACGCTTGGCGATACTGCCTGTTGCGTCTATGATCAGTTGTGCATCGGGATTTTGTCGGCACCGTGCTATACGAGTATATATTTGCAGCTGCTCAGGATGCCAGTAGGTGCAGTTAAATTTTAACAGAGTGACGTGATGTATGCTCCCCGCATATTTACTTTCCTCGGCATTTTTCAATAAATTTAACGCTGGATTGGCGAAGTTTAATCCGTACAGCTCAATCAAACGCTGCTCTTTTGCCTTCCGTAACACTGTATTGGACGGCAAGATTGGTGGATTCTTTCCACCAAATTGCTTGAGACGCGCGGCTTCTTTACGCCGCCAAGAAATGGCATCTTTGCGCGTATTTATCAATGAGTCAGCGACTCTTTGACGGCGTACACCGCGTAATTGTCTGCGGGTCTCGCCTGAATGAACACTAGTATTTAAGCCCTGAAATGAAACTTTCAAGACCACATCCACGTCTTTGGCGGGCTCTTTCAATATGGTACCGCGTATTTTAGCACCACATTCACTGCAATATCCCTCAAATGTTAAATAGTACCTTGCGACAGGCAGCCGATTGGTGTACAGTGTTATTTTTCGATACAAACACGCAATCCAATTGGTGCTGCACCCACATGGCTTCAGCCACTACATCGGCCCACCCTGCGCGCAATCTCCAATACGATCGCTTCCCATATTTTTTTTCGATCATTCAGCTATCACTTAGAAACTGCTTGAAATGTGTTCGTATCTTTCTGCTATAGCCAATAGCTATAAAACATTGTTTACAATGCATGTGCTCGAAAATAGCGTATTCTAGGCATTCAAACTGTGCGGAAAGTACTACTTTTCCGCACTAGTGCTTTTTACTTTTCAATTTTTTTTTAATTTCTAGCCGTATCTGACAGCCTGACGCAGAGGTTTTATTATTTACAAAAAGTTTGATAAATAAGTCAAATACCGATTATTATCACGTAGAAAAGTACAATAAAACCAATATTTCATTAATTAATTCATTTAACACGTCATAAATTACATTAGATATAAAATTTGATTAATAAACGAACTTTAAATCGTTATTCATTAAATAAATTTGGCTGAATGTACACGCGCTTGTGCCTTTTTGACATAAGACGAATATTAAAAAAATACTTTTGCACATGCGCAGTAGTGGATATGTCGAGCGCGGTTTTCAAATAACTCCGCCATTTTTTATTGATGTCTAGTTTATTTTGAAGTTGTTTTGTGCAAATCTGCTGCAATAATGGCGAGGTAAAGGGACGAATCATGAGTTTAAACCCGTAAAATGTTATTGAAGAAGTAAAAAATGTGAACGACGGCTTCTTGTTGGATAAATCAAATCAAAACACTTTTTTTCCAATGTAAACAGTCTTTGTGAGTATTAAAGTATTTTCTATTTTCTCGTACATGCATAGTAAAGTTTTGTACGGAACTCGTGTGTAAGATGATTTCCGACTCGTGTTTGTTTAATCACTCGCTCGTACCTCGCTCGTGACTAAAAATCACACTCTTCTGAAATCACCGACCTTCCACACTTGTATCGTAAATAACTAATGTATTACATTATATCTAATAGTTAATGTAAGTACCTACTATTATAACATTCTTAATCTTATATAATAACTATACTATAACTATAATAAGTTAGTTTTAAATTTAAATTTAATGTGCAAATTGTTTTCCTCTTTTTGTAATTCAGTAGTTTTGTAAATTTAAATGTAATGAGCAAATTGTTTCCCTCTTTTTTTATATTAATAGTTTTACTATAATATTAAGTTGAAGTCCTTAGTGTAACCAGTTATCAACCTGTGTGTTATCTGTAAACCGACTCGTGAGTGCCAAGATACAGGCTTAGCCTAGTTTGGTACTTACCGGATATTGATACTGTTTGTAATCATTTTCTGTTGTTAAATAAACTATTCTATTCTATTCTATTCTAGTTTAATCTTGTTTAGGACAATTTTTTAAATAAAATTAGTTGGCATACACTAAAAGAACCGCAAGAAGTGTTATTTATTTACTCGATTAGCGAAAATATTAAATTAATAAAAACAAATTATTAAATTAACAAAATTAGAACACTACTAGCGGCATCTTGTGGCGAATAGTGTTAAACTTCGTTGCTTCGTGGCATTTACAGTCGTGGATCCATTTATAACCCCCGACCAAAAAGAGGGGTGTTATAATTATAAGTTCATCTTGTGTATCTATCTATCTGTGTATATGTGTATCTGTGGCATCGTAGCGCCCAAACAGATAACCGACCTGAATGTGGTTGTTTTCGTCGAGATCTTTCTCAGCTGTTTTATTTTTATTTAGGTAACATACCTACAAATACTCTTGATTGCATACATGTGAGATACAATAAAAACAAACAGAGATAGACAAAGGGCGGTTTTATCGCTAAAGCTGGTCAATGAAGCAAACTCTCGCACCGAGGGTTTCGTAGGAAAAATAAAAGCACTGCGTATTGCTCTAACAAAAAGATAAATTGTACTGAGCGACAAACTTGACTTTACTTTAAACACTGTATTTTATATTATTTAATTACAAATGTATAGTTTTAAGATGACTTGAAATATAAGACGGTACTATGTATTTGCCAAGTTACATACACACATACAGGGATAACAAAGTGATCTCATTAGGGTTCTGGTTTTTCTTTTGAACTCTACAGTTAACAGAGCCACAAGAGATTTCGAAAATGGAATTTTGACACATACAGGGATAACAAAGTGATCTTATTAGGGTTCAGGTTTTATCTTTTGAACTCTATAGTTTACAGAGCCACAAGAGATTTCAAAAATGGATTATAAGTGTTAAAAATAAACATAAATGACGAGTTTATTAGTATAAAAAAATACTCAGCAGTTTTCGAGACATATGAGCCCAACCTTGGTATATAATATTTTCGTCTCATACTTTGTAGTAAAAAAATAATTCATGAGTTTCGAATTCCAGCAGTAGAAAAATCTCTTCAATTTTCAGTAAATCAGAGTCATAGCTATCGTTTGAGGCCACACATTGTCCCAGAACTCCCGGAAATCACTCAGCAGATCACACCTGTCTCTTTGTTAAATTGATTTTTTACGTACTGTGAAGTAAAAAATCATTCATGAGTTCCAAGTTCCAGCAGTAGACAGAACTCTTCAGTTTTTATTAGTTGAGAGTCGTAGCTATTGTTTAAGGCCACACACTGGCCAAGAACTCCTGGAAATCTCTCAGCAGATCACACCTGTACCTTGATAAACTTGAAATTTCAACTATGTTGTAGTAAAAAAAATCGTTCATGAGTTCCAAGTTCCAGCAGTAGAAAGAACTCTCCAGTTTTTATTAGTTTAGAGTCGTATCTATCGTTTAAGGCCACACAATGGTCTAGAACTCCTGGAAATCTCTCAGCAGATCACACCTGTACCTTGATAAACTTGAAATTTCAACTATGTTGTAGTAAATAAAATCGTTCATGAGTTCCAAGTGCCAGCAGTAAAGAGAACTCTTCAGTTTTTATTAGATTAGAGTCGTAGCTATCGTTTAAGGCCACACACTTGCCTAGAACTCCTGGAAATCTCTCAGCAGATCACACCTGTCTCTTTGTTAAATAGATTTTTTATGTACTTTGAATTAAAAAATCATTCATGAATTCCAAGTTCCAGCAGTAGGGAGAACTCTTCAGTTTTGATTAGTTGAGAATTGTAGCAATCGTTTGAGGCCACACATTGGCCTAGAACTCTTGGAAATCTCTCAGCAGATCATACCTGTACCTTGATAAGCTCAAATTTTCAAGTACTTTGTAGTAAAAAAATCATTCATGAGTTTCGAATTACAGCAGTAAGGAGAACTCTTCAGTTTTTTATAGATTTGAGTCATAGCTATCGTTTCAGGTCACACACTGGTCTAGAACTCCTGGAAATCTCTCAGCAGATCATACCTGTATTTTGGTAAACTCGAAATTATTCGTATTTTGTATTAAAAAATAATTCATGAGTTCCAAGTTCCAGCAGTAGGGAGAACTCTTCAATTTTCATTAGTTTAGAGTCATAGCTATCGTTTAAGGCCACACACTGGCCTAGAACTCCTGGAAATCTCTCAGCAGATCATACCTGTAACTTGGTAAACTCGAAATTATTCGTATTTTGTATAAAAAAATAATTCATGAGTTCCAAGTTCCAGCAGTAGAAAGAACTCTTCAATTTTTATCAGTTTAGAGTCATAGCTATCTTTAAAAGCCACACACTGGCCTAGAACTCCTGGAAAACTCTCAGCAGATCACACCTGTCTCTTTGTTAAATAGATTTTTTACGTACTTTGAATTAAAAAATCATTCATGAGTTCCAAGTTCCAGCAGTAGAGAGAACTCTTCAGTTTTTATAAGTTTAAAGTTGTAGCTATCGTCTGAGGTCACACACTGGTCTAGAACTCCTGGAAATCTCTCAGCAGATCATACCTGTATTTTGGTAAACTCGAAATTATTCGTATTTTGTATTAAAAAATAATTCATGAGTTCCAAGTTCCAGCAGTAGGGAGAACTCTTCAATTTTCATTAGTTTAGAGTCATAGCTATCGTTTAAGGCCACACACTGGCCTAGAACTCCTGGAAATCTCTCAGCAGATCATACCTGTAACTTGGTAAACTCGAAATTATTCGTATTTTGTATAAAAAAATAATTCATGAGTTCCAAGTTCCAGCAGTAGAATGAACTCTTCAATTTTTATCAGTTTAGAGTCATAGCTATCTTTAAAAGCCACACACTGGCCTAGAACTCCTGGAAAACTCTCAGCAGATCACACCTGTCTCTTTGTTAAATAGATTTTTTACGTACTTTGAATTAAAAAATCATTCATGAGTTCCAAGTTCCAGCAGTAGAGAGAACTCTTCAGTTTTTATAAGTTTAAAGTTGTAGCTATCGTCTGAGGTCACACAATGGCCTAGAACTCTTGGAAATCTCTCAGCAGATCATACCTGTACCTTGATAAGCTCAAATTTTCAAGTACTTTGTAGTAAAAAAATCATTCCTGAGTTTCGAATTACAGCAGTAAAGAGAACTCTTCAATTTTATATAGATTTGAGTCAAAGCTATCTTTTAAGGCCACACACTGGCCGAGAACTCCTGGAAATCTCTCAGCAGATCATACCTGTAGCTTGGTCAACTCGAAATTATTCGTATTTTGTATAAAAAAATAATTCATGAGTTCCAAGTTCCAGCAGTAGGGAGAACTCTTCAGTTTTTATTAGTTTAGAGTCGTAGCTATCGTTTTAGGCCACACACTGGCCTAGAACTCCTGGATATCTCTCAGCAGATCACACCTGTCTCTTTGTTAAATAGATTTTTTACGTACTTTGAAGTAAAAAATCATTCATGAGTTCCAAGTTCCAGCAGTAGACAGAACTCTTCAGTTTTTATTAGTTGAGAGTCGTAGCTATTGTTTAAGGCCAAACACTGGCCAAGAACTCCTGGAAATCTCTCAGCAGATCACACCTGTACCTTGATAAACCTGAAATTTCAACTATGTTGTAGTAAAAAAAATCGTTCATGAGTTCCAAGTGCCAGCAGTAAAGAGAACTCTTCAGTTTTTATTAGTTTAGAGTCGTAGCTATCGTTTAAGGCCACACACTGGCCTAGAACTCCTGGAAATCTCTCAGCAGATCACACCTGTCTCTTTGTTAAATAGATTTTTTATGTACTTTGAATTAAAAAATCATTCATGAGTTCCAAGTTCCAGCAGTAGAGAGAACTCTTTAGTTTTTATTAGTTTAAAAATGTAGCTATCGTTAGAGGTCACACAATGGCCTAGAACTCTTGGAAATCTCTCAGCAGATCATACCTGTACCTTGATAAACTCAAATTTTCAAGTATTTTGTAGTAAAAAAATCATTCCTGAGTTTCAAATAACAGCAATAAAGAGAACTCTTCAATTTAATATAGATTTGAGTCATAGCTATCGTTTAAGGCCACACACTGGCCGAGAACTCCTGGAAATCTCTCAGCAGATCATACCTGTAGCTTGGTCAACTCGAAATTATGCGTATTTTGTATTAAAAAATAATTCATGAGTTCCAAGTTCCAGCAGTAGGGAGAACTCTTCAGTTTTTATTAGTTTAGAGTCGTAGCTATCGTGTTAGGCCACACACTGGCCTAGAACTCCTGGAAATCGCTCAGCAGATCACACCTGTACCTTGATAAACCTGAAATTTCAACTATGTTGTAGTAAAAAAAAATCTTTCATGAGTTCCAAGTGCCAGCAGTAAAGAGAACTCTTCAGTTTTTATTAGTTTAGAGTCGTAGCTATCGTTTAAGGCCACACACTGGCCTAGAACTCCTGGAAATCTCTCAGCAGATCACACCTGTCTCTTTGTTAAATAGATTTTTTACGTACTTTGAATTAAAAAATCATTCATGAATTCCAAGTTCCAGCAGTAGGGAGAACTTCTCAGTTGTGATTAGTTGAGAATTGTAGCAATCGTTTGAGGCCACACATTGGCCTAGAACTCTTGGAAATCTCTCAGCAGATCATACCTGTACCTTGATAAGCTCAAATTTTCAAGTACTTTGTAGTAAAAAAATCATTCATGAGTTTCGAATTACAGCAATAAAGAGAACTCTTCAATTTTATATAGATTTGAGTCATGGCTATCGTTTAAGGCCACACACTGGCCGAGAACTCTTAGAAATCTCTCAGCAGATCATACCTGTACCTTGATAAGCTCAAATTTTCAAGTACTTTGTAGTAAAAAAATCATTCATGAGTTTCGAATTACAGCAATAAAGAGAACTCTTCAATTTTATATAGATTTGAGTCATGGCTATCGTTTAAGGCCACACACTGGCCTAGAACTCCTGGAAATCTCTCAGCAGATCACACCTGTCTCTTTGTTAAATAGATTTTTTACGTACTTTAAAGTAAAAAATCATTCATGAGTTCCAAGTTTCAGCAGTAGGAAGAACTCTTCAGTTTTTATTAGTTTAAAATTGTAGCTATAGTTTGAGGTCACACACTGGCCTAGAACTCTTGGAAATCTCTCAGCAGATCATATCTGTACCTTGATAAGCTCAAATTTTCAAGTACTTTGTAGTAAAAAAATCATTCATGAGTTTCAAATTCCAGCAGTAAGGAGAACTCTTCAATTTTATATAGATTTGTGTCATAGCTATCGTTTAAGGCCACACACTGGCCTAGAACTCCTGGAAATCTCTCAGCAGATCATACCTGTAGCTTGGTAAACTCGAAATTATTCGTATTTTGTATAAAAAAATAATTCATGCGTTCCAAGTTCCAGCAGTAGAAAGAACTCTTCAATTTGTATCAGTTTAGAGTCATAGCTATCTTTAAAAGCCACACACTGGCCTAGAACTCCTGGAAATCTCTCAGCAGATCACACCTGTCTCTTTGTTAAATAGATTTTTTACGTACTTTGAATTAAAAAATCATTCATGAGTTCTTAGTTCCAGCAGTAGACAGAACTCTTCAGTTTTCATTAGTTAAGAGTCGTAGCTATTGTTTAAGGCCACACACTGGCCAAGAACTCCTGGGAATCTCTCAGCAGATCACACCTGTACCTTGATAAACTTGAAATTTCAACTATGTTGTAGTAAATAAAATCGTTCATGAGTTCCAAGTGCCAGCAGTAAAGAGAACTCTTCAGTTTTTATTAGATTAGAGTCGTAGCTATCGTTTAAGGCCACACACTTGCCTAGAACTCCTGGAAATCTCTCAGCAGATCACACCTGTCTCTTTGTTAAATAGATTTTTTATGTACTTTGAATTAAAAAATCATTCATGAATTCCAAGTTCCAGCAGTAGGGAGAACTCTTCAGTTTTGATTAGTTGAGAATTGTAGCAATCGTTTGAGGCCACACATTGGCCTAGAACTCTTGGAAATCTCTCAGCAGATCATACCTGTACCTTGATAAGCTCAAATTTTCAAGTACTTTGTAGTAAAAAAATCATTCATGAGTTTCGAATTACAGCAGTAAGGAGAACTCTTCAGTTTTATATAGATTTGAGTCATAGCTATCGTTTTAGGTCACACACTGGTCTAGAACTCCTGGAAATCTCTCAGCAGATCATACCTGTATTTTGGTTAACTCGAAATTATTCGTATTTTGTATTAAAAAATAATTCATGAGTTCCAAGTTCCAGCAGTAGGGAGAACTCTTCAATTTTCATTAGTTTAGAGTCATAGCTATCGTTTAAGGCCACACACTGGCCTAGAACTCCTGGAAATCTCTCAGCAGATCACACCTGTCTCTTTTTTAAATAGATTTTTTACGTACTTTGAAGTAAAAAATCATTCATGAGTTCCAAGTTTCAGCAGTAGGGAGAACTCTTCAGTTTTTATTAGTTTAGAGTTGTAGCTATAGTTTGAGGTCACACACTGGCCTAGAACTCTTGGAAATCTCTCAGCAGATCATACCTGTACCTTGATAAGCTCAAATTTTCAAGTACTTTGTAGTAAAAAAATCATTCATGAGTTTCGAATTCCAGCAGTAAGGAGAACTCTTCAATTTTATATAGATTTGTGTCATAGCTATCGTTATAGGCCACACACTGGCCTAGAACTCCTGGAAATCTCTCAGCAGATCATACCTGTAGCTTGGTAAACTCGAAATTATTCGTATTTTGTATAAAAAAATAATTCATGAGTTCCAAGTTCCAGCAGTAGAAAGAGCTCTTCAATTTCTATCATTTTAGAGTCATAGCTATCTTTAAAAGCCACACACTGGCCTAGAACTCCTGGAAATCTCTCAGCAGATCACACCTGTCTCTTTGTTAAATAGATTTTTTACGTACTTTGAATTAAAAAATCATTCATGAGTTCCAAGTTCCAGCAGTAGAGAGAACTCTTCAGTTTTTATTAGTTTAAAGTTGTAGCAATCGTTTGAGGTCACACATTGGCCTAGAACTCTTGGAAATCTCTCAGCAGATCATACCTGTACCTTGATAAGCTCAAATTTTCAAGTACTTTGTAGTAAAAAAATCATTCATGAGTTTCGAATTCCAGCAGTAAGGAGAACTCTTCAATTTTATATAAATTTGAGTCAAAGCTATCGTTTTAGGCCACACACTGGCCTAGATCTCCTGGAAATCTCTCAGCAGATCATACCTGTAACTTGGTAATTGTGAAATTATTCGTATTTTGTATTAAAAAGTAATTCATGAGTTCCAAGTTCCAGCAGTAGAAAGAACTCTCCAGTTTTTATTAGTTTAGAGTCGTATCTATCGTTTAAGGCCACACACTGGTCTAGAACTCCTGGAAATCTCTCAGCAGATCACACCTGTCTCTTTGTTAAATAGATTTTTAACGTACTGTGAAGTAAAAAATCATTCATGAGTTCCAAGTTCCAGCAGTAGGGAGAACTCTTCAGTTTTTATTAGATTAGAGTTGTAGCTATTGTTTGAGGTCACACACTGGCCAAGAACTCCTGGAAATCTCTCAGCAGATCACACCTGTACCTTGATAAACTTGAAATTTCAACTATGTTGTAGTAAAAAAAATCGTTCATGAGTTTCAAGTGCCAGCAGTAAAGAGAACTCTTTAGTTTTTATTAGTTTAGAGTCATAGCTATCGTTTAAGGCCACACACTGGCCTAGAACTCCTGTAAATCTCTCAGCAGATCATACCTGTAGCTTGGTAAACTCGAAATTATTCGTATTTTGTATAAAAAAATAATTCATGAGTTCCAAGTTCCAGCAGTAGAAAGAACTCTTCAATTTTTATCAGTTTAGAGTCATAGCTATCTTTAAAAGCCACACACTGGCCTAGAACTCCTGGAAAACTCTCAGCAGATCACACCTGTCTCTTTGTTAAATAGATTTTTTACGTACTTTGAATTAAAAAATCATTCATGAGTTCCAAGTTCCAGCAGTAGAGAGAACTCTTCAGTTTTTATAAGTTTAAAGTTGTAGCTATCGTTTGAGGTCACACAATGGCCTAGAACTCTTGGAAATCTCTCAGCAGATCATACCTGTACCTTGATAAGCTCAAATTTTCAAGTACTTTGTAGTAAAAAAATCATTCCTGAGTTTCGAATTACAGCAGTAAAGAGAACTCTTCAATTTTATATAGATTTGAGTCATAGCTATCGTTTAAGGCCACACACTGGCCGAGAACTCCTGGAAATCTCTCAGCAGATCATACCTGTAGCTTGGTCAACTCGAAATTATTCGTATTTTGTATAAAAAAATAATTCATGAGTTCCAAGTTCCAGCAGTAGGGAGAACTCTTCAGTTTTTATTAGTTTAGAGTCGTAGCTATCGTGTTAGGCCACACACTGGCCTAGAACTCCTGGATATCTCTCAGCAGATCACACCTGTCTCTTTGTTAAATAGATTTTTTACGTACTTTGAAGTAAAAAATCATTCATGAGTTCCAAGTTCCAGCAGTAGACAGAACTCTTCAGTTTTTATTAGTTGAGAGTCGTAGCTATTGTTTAAGGCCAAACACTGGCCAAGAACTCCTGGAAATCTCTCAGCAGATCACACCTGTACCTTGATAAACCTGAAATTTCAACTATGTTGTAGTAAAAAAAATCGTTCATGAGTTCCAAGTGCCAGCAGTAAAGAGAACTCTTCAGTTTTTATTAGTTTAGAGTCGTAGCTATCGTTTAAGGCCACACACTGGCCTAGAACTCCTGGAAATCTCTCAGCAGATCACACCTGTCTCTTTGTTAAATAGATTTTTTATGTACTTTGAATTAAAAAATCATTCATGAGTTCCAAGTTCCAGCAGTAGAGAGAACTCTTCAGTTTTTATTAGTGTAAAGTTGTAGCTATCGTTAGAGGTCACACAATGGCCTAGAACTCTTGGAAATCTCTCAGCAGATCATACCTGTACCTTGATAAGCTCAAATTTTCAAGTATTTTGTAGTAAAAAAATCATTCATGAGTTTCAAATTACAGCAGTAAAGAGAACTCTTCAATTTCATATAGATTTGAGTCATAGCTATCGTTTAAGGCCACACACTGGCCGAGAACTCCTGGAAATCTCTCAGCAGATCATACCTGTAGCTTGGTCAACTCGAAATTATGCGTATTTTGTATTAAAAAATAATTCATGAGTTCCAAGTTTCAGCAGTAGAAAGAACTCTTCAGTTTTTATTAGTTTAGAGTCGTAGCTATCGTGTTAGGCCACACACTGGCCTAGAACTCCTGGATATCTCTCAGCAGATCACACCTGTCTCTTTGTTAAATAGATTTTTTACGTACTTTGAAGTAAAAAATCATTCATGAGTTCCAAGTTCCAGCAGTAGGGAGAACTCTTCAGTTTTTATTAGTTGAGGGTCGTAGCTATTGTTTAAGGCCACACACTGGCCAAGAACTCCTGGAAATCTCTCAGCAGATCACACCTGTACCTTGATAAACCTGAAATTTCAACTATGTTGTAGTAAAAAAAATCGTTCATGAGTTCCAAGTGCCAGCAGTAAAGAGAACTCTTCAGTTTTTATTAGTTTAGAGTCGTAGCTATCGTGTTAGGCCACACACTGGCCTAGAACTCCTGGATATCTCTCAGCAGATCACACCTGTCTCTTTGTTAAATAGATTTTTTACGTACTTTGAAGTAAAAAATCATTCATGAGTTCCAAGTTCCAGCAGTAGACACAACTCTTCAGTTTTTATTAGTTGAGAGTCGTAGCTATTGTTTAAGGCCAAACACTGGCCAAGAACTCCTGGAAATCTCTCAGCAGATCACACCTGTACCTTGATAAACCTGAAATTTCAACTATGTTGTAGTAAAAAAAATCGTTCATGAGTTCCAAGTGCCAGCAGTAAAGAGAACTCTTCAGTTTTTATTAGTTTAGAGTCGTAGCTATCGTTTAAGGCCACACACTGGCCTAGAACTCCTGGAAATCTCTCAGCAGATCACACCTGTCTCTTTGTTAAATAGATTTTTTATGTACTTTGAATTAAAAAATCATTCATGAGTTCCAAGTTCCAGCAGTAGAGAGAACTCTTCAGTTTTTATTAGTTTAAAGTTGTAGCTATCGTTAGAGGTCACACAATGGCCTAGAACTCTTGGAAATCTCTCAGCAGATCATACCTGTACCTTGATAAGCTCAAATTTTCAAGTATTTTGTAGTAAAAAAATCATTCATGAGTTTCAAATTACAGCAGTAAAGAGAACTCTTCAATTTCATATAGATTTGAGTCATAGCTATCGTTTAAGGCCACACACTGGCCGAGAACTCCTGGAAATCTCTCAGCAGATCATACCTGTAGCTTGGTCAACTCGAAATTATGCGTATTTTGTATTAAAAAATAATTCATGAGTTCCAAGTTTCAGCAGTAGAAAGAACTCTTCAGTTTTTATTAGTTTAGAGTCGTAGCTATCGTGTTAGGCCACACACTGGCCTAGAACTCCTGGATATCTCTCAGCAGATCACACCTGTCTCTTTGTTAAATAGATTTTTTACGTACTTTGAAGTAAAAAATCATTCATGAGTTCCAAGTTCCAGCAGTAGGGAGAACTCTTCAGTTTTTATTAGTTGAGGGTCGTAGCTATTGTTTAAGGCCACACACTGGCCAAGAACTCCTGGAAATCTCTCAGCAGATCACACCTGTACCTTGATAAACCTGAAATTTCAACTATGTTGTAGTAAAAAAAATCGTTCATGAGTTCCAAGTGCCAGCAGTAAAGAGAACTCTTCAGTTTTTATTAGTTTAGAGTCGTAGCTATCGTTTAAGGCCACACACTGGCCTAGAACTCCTGGAAATCGCTCAGCAGATCACACCTGTACCTTGATAAACCTGAAATTTCAACTATGTTGTAGTAAAAAAAATCGTTCATGAGTTCCAAGTGCCAGCAGTAAAGAGAACTCTTCAGTTTTTATTAGTTTAGAATCGTAGCTATCGTTTAAGGCCACACACTGGCCTAGAACTCCTGGAAATCGCTCAGCAGATCGCACCTATACTTAAATAAAGTAGTTATATTTTTTTTTATAAAAGGATACGTTTTATTTTTATTTAACAACGTGAACAATTTTTTAAGTATAAGGAACTCTAAGATACCTCCAATTTGACATAATAACATTGTTTGGCTTGTTTTGGAGGAAATTGATCTGCTACGTGAAGTTAGCAGATCATTTGGTTGAAAACTGTTATGGGCTCTATTTTCGTTACTACAACAGAACTATTTCTAAAAAGTATCAGGAACTATAGAACTATGTTGCAAGCGAATAGAACTCCAATAATTTTGTGATCTGCTGGAACTTGATCTGCCAACTTCACGGACATGCGACAGCCGGTCTACAAAAGCTTTTATCAAATTATCACACACATCTTCTTAATTTATTTACTAACAAGTCCTTGTAATTATGAAAGTGGCGCAGCAAAAAAATCATACGCACTCTATTCTAAATCACACTCACTGTCTGTCGATTGCATAATAGTTTAAGACTTTAAATTTTCGCATAATGTGTATGGTCGCTATAACAACAAAAAATACAAAAAAAACACTAAGTTTTATAGGTTACGATTTTATAGGTATCATACGAAAAACGTGTTTTTTAGGAAATTCTGTTTTTTTCGCTAACGGTTGAAGAGCAGATAGGTAGGTAAAAAAAAACAACAAATGCTTGCGATTTTAGCCTTTTTTAGTGTCGATTTCTGCAATGCCTATAATGCCTCTATATTCCAAAAAGAAAAACTATAGCGATAGCGCTATAGTTTTTCTTTTCCTTTCTTGTCTACAACGCTGAGCTAAAATTCAATATTAATTGAATACAAAAATCTTTTATGGTACACCGACCAGATCTATTTTTAACAATTGAAATCTTAATTTAAAAACAGACAATCTTAGGGGAACCCAAAGAAATAAACCTACCTTCAAGGGTCGGGCCGCTCCTGACAATTTTTACGTGAGTTTAAACAGTTTCGTTTTTATAATTATTAATTAAGTACCTTTAATTTAACTTAAGGGTGAAGTCGTTTACACTTTACACTTGTAGCTTGGATTGATTCCCGGGTGCAACAAGGGAATTATAGGAAATCTTTGAATGTATTTTGATTTAATTATAAAATAACAAAAAAAACACTTACTTAAGTAAAAACGCATTTAAGGCAGTTTATCTCCAGGGCCCATATTTTTTTTTTCCACACTGTAATTATATGCCAATGTGTTCACGTTTTTTCCCCACGAGAACCTTCACGGTAGACGTTCCTCTTAACAGTGTAATGGAAAGGTTGGTTCTCTTTCCTTCATTTATAGAATCCTTAAAAATGTTACAATACAATAATGAAAGTAATGTAAACAATAGGTACGGTCTTTGTTTTCCGTCTTATATGACCGCGGCTTCACATTGTGTATAAAGTACCTAATAAAAAAATAATTGCTAATTGTTTGAAAGTTTGAGATGAAAAACAACTCTTGGATTGTATACGGTTTTTCTTACATTTCTGTTTCTAGCTGGCGAGTGTGGCGTTAAATGTCCTTTATTTTAACCCTTTCAAGAACGTTACGCCGTCTACGTCCAGAGACGTAAACTAGACCTTCGTCATACGGCACTACGTCTGTGAACGGTGACTTTTAACTTAGAAAAACTGCCACTCCGACTACAGCCGAAAATTTCTCATAGGTTTTATACATAAGTATAACGGCAAATGCCTTGTGCCGTATTTGGTTGGACTTTTTTTATGAGTTTTTTTAGTGCTGCAGCCTAAAAGGCGGCATGTATGTGGGGACGGGGATTGAATGTTCTTAACGTCGTTTATTTACATAAATATTACAGTTTATTGCAAAACATCCCCAGCTATTATTATTATTAATCCGTTTATGGCGGCTCGAAGCTTGTGCCAGTATCAGTTTTTTTGGTCTATAACCAATGCATGACTTCCGTGTTAAATGTAAATAAAACTTATCAAAAAATAAAAAATAAAACATGAGATGAAATGAACATGAACAAAGATGGCCTATGAATCCCCGTCCCCAGCTAAATCATTCAATCGTCTGACACTCTCCGTCATACGTCAAATCTAACACATTCCTTATTTCATTATGTTCGAACTAGCATTAATCGTCTATCAGTCAGCTTATACTCTTATACTCTACCAGTACCAATCCCACATGTATTTTACCAAGCTAGTGCAATATAGGAATTTAGATGGAGTGAAGCTTGCTAACCAACCATCTAACACCAAGCTATTTTGGGGAGAAACCAGGGCGCTCACATGCATGTTGTTGTTTTTTTTTAACCAACAACCAAAAAAATATGTAATTTAACTGTATCTGTGTGTCTGTCTGTGGCATCGTGGCTCTGAAACGGATGGGCCAATTCGAGTGCGGTTTTTTTTTCATCGAAAGACGAGATGGTTTTATCTATGTTTGGCGGGAATGGGACCAGAAGTTTCCAAGATTCCGCTTTAATTGGAACAAGTGACCAGATCTCAGCCAATATTGAAGCTAAGAATTCCAAATGTTGTATTTATGTTAATTTTGAGTAGCATTTTCTATATCACTTAATTAATGAGGGTCTCATGATGACCAGCTACTTGTGTCGGGGGTGATTCAGTTTTTTAATTAACGTTATTTATAAAGGAAAAACATGTTATAATAACATCAGCTAGAGTGGCAGTGAGCTGGTGGTGCTTTATTTTGGTTTAATATTAACTTACGTCCTACTTCAAGGAAGTCTGTCACAAGAACAATTTTGTATTAATTCTATGACAAGCATGTCATGTGTAATACGATTAAACTTAATATGTAGCCAGTACATATACGACCTCCAATACGCCCCCTTAATCTATTACACATATGCCTAAACACTTCTGTACTTGTCTGTACTTGGCACATAAAATCTTTTAAATGATTAACACTTTTGTGTTTGACTGTACACCGCTATAGTCAAAAGTACAACACAAAAACAGAAGGAATCTAACAAAATTTACACATGCATAACCAAATAAATATGTAGAAAATTATTCTATTACAAGGCGCTTAAAAAACATACATAGAATATAAAAACATCACTAACTAACAGTTCACCCCCTTAATGGAATAATTTGATAGGGATAAATCCTTCAAAAACGCTTTAAGCTTCGGGCCATGAAACACTTTTAGTTAAGATGTCCGCTATCATCTTATCAGTTGACATGTACCTTATCTCAACTTTTTCAGTCAGTACACACTCACGAATAAAATGATATTTTATGTCTATGTGTTTCGTCCTATTATGCATCATTTTGTTAGTTGCAATTTTATGCGCCGACTGATTGTCATTGTAAATTACAACGGCTTTACTATCCACAGTTATCAAACTGTTCAGTAAACTACGTAAATAGAGCGCTTCTTTCGAAGCCTGACTCAGTTCTACATACTCTGCTTCTGTGGAGGATAAGGATACGGTTGCTTGTTTCCTGCTCTCCCACGAAACAATATTTTGTCCTAATTTGTAAATTAGCCCCGTAAAAGATTTTCTATCAAGCGCCCCGCCCCAATCTGCATCAACGTAACCACGTAAGTCTGTATCTCCCGACTTGCGAAAAGTGAGACATAGGTTAGACGTACCTTTCAAATACCTTAAGACCCGTTTCGCACATTTGAAGTGTAACTCATCGTAACACGAATTAAATTGAGAAAGTACACTAACTGCGTGTGCTATATCCGGTCGCGTATGCAGGCTAAATAATTTAAACAACCTATCAAACTCTGATACGGCAGATTACAATGGGAACTAGTTGATCTTTCTAGTTTCATTCCCACTTCCATCGGGGTGGTAACAGGCTTCGCGTCAGCCATGTTAAAGTCATTCAATACGTCCGTAATGAACTGCTGCTGATCGAGATAAATAACTCCATTATCTCTCCTCAGTCTCATGCCTAAAACGTGTCTAGCCGCGCCTAAATCCTTTACTTTAAACTTATCAAGCAATTTTGATTTTATATTTTTCTTTTCCTGTTCACAATTTCCAAATATAAAGAGATCATCAACGTAAATAACAACAATCAACTTCTTGTTGTTCTTAAGCTGTTTTTGATACAAACACGGTTCTATTTTAGATTGTACAAAGTCTAAATTCAACATCTCTTTATCCAATTCCTTGAACCAAGCATTGGATGCTTGTTTCAATCCATACAAAGATCGCTGTAACTTGCATACTTTGGTTTCTTGACCTTTGGTGACTGCTCCCTTTGGTTGAAGCATGTAAATGTCCTCTTTTATTCTACCATACAAAAATGCAGTCGTGACATCCCATTGGTCAATAAACCAATCGTATTCTACAGCTAACGAGAATAACAATCGCAAAGTGGAGCTTCTAGCTACGGGAGCATAAGTCTCTGTGTAATCTACACCACATACCTGTGTAAGCCCCTTTGCTACTAATCTAGCCTTGTACTTCGTTACCTTGCCGTCACTGTCTTTCTTGATTTTGAACACCCATTTACACTGTATAGGCTTCTTGTCAGCTGGTAGATCCACTAGCGTCCAGGTCTGGTTCTCTTTTAGGGACATTAGCTCATCATCTATCGCTTTTCGCCGTAAGTTACTATCGGGTCTCGCTAAAGCTTCCTCAATAGTAAAAGGATCACCATCAAGATTACTCTCCTTGGCATACATAACGTTGCACCCGTACCGCTCGACCTCTCTGCGTTCTCTTACAGGGTACCGTCTTTCAGGTAGTTCAGGTCTTGCCACCTCTTGTTCAGGGCATACCTCGTCAGGTACTGGCTCAAGTAGTTCCGGTTCAGGTAGTATTTCCTCAGGTACTTCCACATTCTCGTCTACGGCATCACGGAAAGAATCATCGTGAGCCTCCAAGACTTCTGGTCCACTTCTTGATCCGCTGGGTAAACTGGATGGCGCTGAATCATCCGTATTCAGTTTTATAACGACCTCCGACTTCGACTTCTCAATGTTTTCTTTTTGGAGAAAAACATTTTCTATAAATTTGACATCTCTCGCAGTTGTCACTTCACCAGTCTTTGGATTCATTAAACGATATCCCTTTTGATTATCTGGATATCCAATGAAAATCATCGGTTCCGTCTTCATGTCCAGTTTACGTCTTTTTTGTTTTGGTATCAATCTATACGCCAAACAACCAAAGATTCTCAGATGACTTACATCAACATCTTTTCCAGTCCAAAGCTTTTCTGGTACAGCATTGTTCAAAGCTTTTGTCGGGCTCCTGTTTTTCAAATAAACAACAGTATTTACAGCCTCGGCCCAATACTTTTTGCTCAGGTTCGATTCGGATAGTAATGTTCTCACTTTTTCAATAATCGTTCGGTTAGATCTCTCTGCGACGGAATTTTGTTCTGGCGTGTATGGTACAGTCGTCTGGTGTTTTATGCCTGCGGACTTCAAAAAAGATTTAAATTTACCATTACAGTACTCGCCACCATTGTCAGATCTAAGACATTTTATACGTTTACTCGTTTCGTTCTCGACTTCCACCTTATACTCGCGAAACTTATCGAACGTTTCACTCTTATTCTTCATAAAATAAACATGAGTCTTTCGAGTAAAATCGTCTATAAACAAGAGAACATACCTCGAACCTCCGAAGGACGGTTCCTCAATTGGCCCACAAATATCGCTGTGTACGATTTGAAGAATTTCGTTCGCTCTCGTACCTTTGTTTTTAAAGGGACTCTTACACGTCTTTCCCTCAATACACGGAATACACGGTTCGCACAAGTCGGTACTCTTGCATTCCATACCGCTTACTAAGTTTTTCATTTTCAACATATAATTTCGACTTAAATGAGCCAAACGTTTGTGCCAAATATTAGAAATATTTTCGTTTTGTTTTGACAATGTCAAATTTACGACTTCATTTTTCTTTTCTGTCAACTCGTAAATTCCGTCAACTTTTTGACATCGCGCAATACGTTTATTCTTATTTTGAATAATGCAGCCTCCTTTGTCAAAACTCATAGAAAAATTCTTCTTGGCCAAATCGCTTACCGAAATTAGGTTCATGGATAAATCGGGAACATGTAAAACGTTTTCTAAAATTAATTTTTCGTTTTCGCTGACTTGGGGCTCAGCGTTCCCTCGTCCTTTAACGCAAAACTTCTCCCCATTTGCCACAGAGATCTTCATGTTGCTGGTCTCGGGTTTATAGGACAACAACTTACTCCTGTCGTGGGTCATGTGGTTAGAACATCCACTGTCGAGATACCATTTGTTCTTGTCAATCGCCTCCTTCGCGTTCAGGCAGACATTCGCGGTTTTGATCCGCTCTTTACATTCAGACGCTTTATGTCCTTGCTTGTGACACTTGAAGCACTTGTACTCGAACTTCTGCTTACGATCGTTTGTTTTAGTGTTAGATCTTGCATCGTTCTGGCCTTTACGTACTACCAACGCTTGTTCGCATTCTGTGTTGAACTTGCTCTGTCTACTTCCTTCTTGCAACAACTTCATCTTAATTTGCTCCAACGTGATCTCTTGGCCACTATTGTCGACAGCCATGATGAGAGGGCTGTACTCAGCAGTCAAACCACCTAGCAAAATCGATATGACCCAATCATCAGCGATTCCTGCGTCAATATCAGCCAATTGTTGTGAGAGAAAAGTAATTCTGGAAATGTAGCTTTCCATAGAGTTGAAATTTTCGAGCCTACTATTAAAAAGCTCTCGCTGAATATGGATGCGTCTTCCCCAACCCTTGTCTTCATACGCTTTCTGCAAGCTGTTCCAGGCATCCTTCGCTGTCTTCGCGTTGTAAACATGGGTGAAGCACTCCGGTTCCAACAACAAGCAAATAGTCGTTCGTGCCTTCCTGTCTACATCAGCATCTACTGCGGTATCCGAAATTACCTTCCACCAGTTTTTGTTTTCTAGGTAATTACGTACTAGGAACTTCCAATTTGGGTAATCCGACGATCCCTTCAGCTTTTTTATTCCACTTATGCCGACTTCGTCCGACATAATTTCGCAAGTTTCACTCACACACAAAATATTCAAACCACTAACTTAGCACAACCAGTGCGTTATGGAGACCATAACCTAAAGGAAAAACATGTTATAATAACATCAGCTAGAGTGGCAGTGAGCTGGTGGTGCTTTATTTTGGTTTAATATTAACTTACGTCCTACTTCAAGGAAGTCTGTCACAAGAACAATTTTGTATTAATTCTATGACAAGCATGTCATGTGTAATACGATTAAACTTAATAGGTAGCCAGTACATATACGACCTCCAATAATTTAAAGGTGAATATCTGAGTGCCCTAAAACTCCAGAACAGAGGTGAATGTTTAATGTGAATGGATATAAAAATGCTCTCTCTTTCTCTACTAGCTCTTTAAACTTTAAAATCCTGTAAGTATTTGTATTTTAAAATGTAATAGTAATAGAAATTATGCTTTTATAATGTATTGACTTGTAAAATGTTGTCATTTTATTAATAAATGAGTATGAGCATGAGTATTGCTTTTTTATTTGACCTAAAATTACTCTTTAAATAGGTAGATAAAGTAGGTAATGCCGATTTAACAGTCTTTCAACAAAAATATAGAAAACATACATAAGCGTATTTAGAGGGGTGGCCGGGTGGGCCGTGCCCACCCCAGTATGGCCTAGTGCCCACCCCAGGATTTTGGGTTACCGATAGAATCGATAGATATTCATGGCTTCATCTCATAGGCCATGCCCAGGCCCCCTTTGAAAAATAATCTTAGATACGCCAATGAAAACATACATACAGAAACGAGGACTTGGTCGAAAAAGACTTGAAAGACGCTTATGTCGATGCTGTACTAGCTCGTCGTGTACTTTGGTGAAAAAGGACAAAAAAGGCCGACCCCAAGTAAATGTAAAAATGGTCAAGGAAGAAGAAGAAGAAGTACGACGTGAGGTGTGAGGTAAATACTTTTCAATGTCAGGTGCGTTCAATAATAGGCGTAATTTTTAGAAGTGTCGAGTTGTTTCAGATTTCACCTCGTTTCGTTTCAGACCAAGTTTCAGCTCGCGCTTAATGATACAAAGTTGCCAACTTGGAACTATGGATGTAGTACGCGCAAGGTGTACATGTGAATAAATAGTGAGTAACAATAATGCCCTAATGGTATCAGTACTTTTACGTTTGTCTTGCAAATGTGTCTGCGAAGGATGAGGAAAATCTCATAACCCTCTGCCTTTAGAAATCCTATTTGATGTTTGTAAAACGATTTATGAGTTTTTGCATATTACGAATGTTGATGGTATGAAAATCTATAGTATATTTTTCGTCAAACAAAAATTACTATAGGTAGATTGTAGTACCTAAATCAAAAAGATTATACAAAAAATATGTATTTTATTGAGAGGGTGCTTCTACAGTAAGTATTGAGGAAATCTTCACTATTAGTTATTGGTAAATAATAATAGTTAATTACCCTTTTCTTAATAATTAAGGGATCTTATAGTTATTAGTGAAAATTTTATTATTGTATATATTTCAAACACAATCTCTGTATTGTTTCTGAATAAACATATCTATCTATGTAAGTACCTACATATACACAATCCAATGTCAGGTGCGTTCAATATTAGGCGTAATTAAATTTAAAACAAATTGCTACACACGTTATAAGTGTCGAGTTATTCCAGATTTCAACTCGCGCTTAATGAAACAAAGTGGCCAACTTGGAACTCTGTAGATGTAATACGCGCTAGGTGTAAATCCGAATAAATTGTGAATAATAATTCTTCCCTAATATTATGAAGTGATTTTGATGTGTTTGAAGTCATTGCCATTAGTATTTTTACGTTTGTCTTGCAACTGTGTCCCCGAAGGACGAGAAATCTGTATTTCAGTAGGTAAAAATGCAACCCTTTCGAAGCTTGTAGGTAAACGATTTATCAGTTTAAATTTGGATATTAAACTTTATAACTGTCTGTGAAATTACTATAGGTAGATGTACATAGTACCCGAATCAAGAAGAATTTCAGGTGCGTTCAACATTAGGCGTAATTAAATTTAAAACAAGTCGTAACACACGTTAGAATTGTCGAGTTATTTATTCCAGATAACTAAGTTTTAACACTCACTTAATGAAACAAAGTTGCCAACTTGGAACTCTGTGTAATTCGTACGTGCTCAGTATACATCCGAACAATTGCGAGCAACAATAATTCCCTAATGGTATGAAATGATTACTATGAGAGATGTTATCATCTGTATTTTCAGAAATAACGCGTTGATGTGATTTGTTTCTTGAGGAAAATGTTTTGTTAAGTTACCCATGGTATAAGTGAACTGGTTCCAAAATGGTAGAAGTTTTCAATTGTATGATTGATGAAGTTTATTTTTCTATTTTTTGCTTGTTAGGGATATTTTCCAAATTATAGACCGATACTATATGGCTAGGTACACCTTCGGGCTGATCCTTCTAAAATGAAAAGGCCAGTTCACTCCTAAGGAGTAAACTATAAAAATGAATGTTTTTTTACCGTAAATAGACTGCCTCTAGAAGGGCGGGTATATTTATAATATACTAGCATTAACCCGCGGCTTCGCCCGCGTGCCTTTATAATATACATCATCCTACGGGAACAAATGCTCTTTTTTTCAGGATTAAAAGTAGGCTATTTGTTAAGTTAGGGTATAATCTGCAATCTGCATTTCCCTCATGCATATCCGTCCAGCCGTTTTAGCGTGAAGAAGTAACAAACATACACAGACTTTCGCTTTTCTAATATCACTGGGAAATACTTTTTATGTTATCACAACTCCACTTTAACAAATCAACCCGAAAACTCAAGCACTCAAATCAAGCGATCTCAGCTTTTACTGTATCCGAATAAAGTTCACTTCAAAATTCATAACTCGAAGTGAAGCTGAGACACCGGGATATGTGTGCATTTTATTTGTATAAAGCTTTTATAATGTCCCGAGCCTCCGCTTATCGACTTGGGATATTCGAGATTGGTTTAATGATTCTAAGCCATGTTCTAAGTTACGTCTTGTTCTATTGTAAGATATTGAGGTTCTCTTCGTTGATGAATGAAAAATGAATTATTCTGAGCCAGATAAACGTAATTCAGAATTCTGAAATGACTTAACATAATTATTGAAAAACTTGAATGTATTTATTACGGATGCAGGAAGTTTCCCGATCATTACTCCTCCCGTCTCAACGCGCCGCCCGCCTAGGTACCGATTGACGACGATCGAGATGCCAACAAATACTATTTTTTTAATCTTTTAGGATAACGCGGGTCTCTATCCATACCTCAAAAGCAAAAATAGAACCCCCAAAGGATCATGTGTAGCTGTCTGTCAGTCCGTCTGTTACAACCGATTTGCTGCAAAACTACTGGACTGATTAAATTGCAATTTGGCGCAAATGCTTTCAAGAATTTTCATGTCCACAATATATAATTTCAAAATCGGTGGCATTTTGTAATTAACGTCCCAAGCAACCATAAAAATTACACCCATACTCATATTTAGTCATTTCAACCCCATCGCACCCCAACAGGCGAGACGGTATTTCACGTCCAACACGTTTGTTTTTAAAATCATTGTTGTTTTGGTAATCAGCGACCCGATAAACCATAGAACCATTACCCTTGTTAATTTTCAGACTTTGTCACCATATACTTTGTCTCCTTTAGGGGTTGAATTCTCAAAAAACATGAAACACGTGCTTACTCATTTATCGTTAGAAATACTCCTTGGAAGATTTGAATAAAATAATCTAACTAATCTTTTTTCCCCATACAAACTTATGACCCCCATTTCACCCCTTTGGGGGGTGACTTTTGACAAATGCTTCTTTTATTGCACCCCTAGACTTTATAAGGACACGTAGGTTCCAAATATGGACTCTCTAGAACCAGCGGTTTAGTATTTCGATATTTCAACCCCATTTCACCCCAACAGGGGAGATGTTTATTCACGTCCGCCACGTTGGATTTTAAAATCGTTGCGGTTTTCGCAATCAGCGACCCGATAAACCATAAAAGCATTACCAATGTTGATTTTCAGTCTTTGTCACCACATTTCTCCCTTTTAGGGTTTGAATTAACAAAAAAACCTGAAACATGTGTTTTTTCATTTATCGTTAGAAATACTCCTGTGAAGTTTCGAATAAAATAGTTTAACTAATCTTGTTTCCCCATACAAACTTTGGAACCCCATTTCATCCCTTTGGGGGGTGACTTTTGAAAAATTGTCTCTTAGTGCACCCCTACACCTTATAAGGTACCTACGTGCCAAATTGGACTCTCTGGAATCAGCGGTTAAGTATTTAGACATTTCAACTCCATTTCCTCCAGTTTAACTAATCTCGTTTCCCCATACAAACTTTGGACCCCCATTTCACCCTTTTGGGGGATGACTTTTGAATAATTATCTCTTTGTGCACCCCTACACCTTATAAGGAACATACGTGCCAAATTGGACTCTCTAGAATCAGCGGTTTAGCATTTAGACATTTCAACCCCAACAGGGGAGATGGTAACTCATGTCCGACACGTTGGATTTTAAAATCGTTGCGGTTTTCGTAATCAGCGACCCGATAAACCATAAAAACAATACCCATGCTGATTTTCAGACTTTGTTACCACATTTCTCCCTTATAGGGGTTCAATTTTCAAAAAATCTGAAACACGCGTTTACTCATTTATCGTTAGAAATACTCCTGTGAAGTTTCGAATAAAATAGTCTAACTAATCTTGTTTCCCCATACAAACTTTGAAACCCCATTTCACCCCTTTAGGGGGTGAGTTTTGAAAAATCCTTTCTTAGTGCACCCCTACACCTTATAAGGAACCTACGTGCCAAATTTGAACTCTTTAGAACCAGCGGTTTAGTATTTAGACATTTCAACCCCATTTCACCCCAACAGGGGAGATGGTAACTCGCGTCCGCCACGTTAGATTTTAAAATCGTTGCGGTTTTTGTAATCAGCGACCCGATAAACCATAAAAACAATACCCATGTTGGTTTTCAGACTTTGTCACCACATTTCTCCCTTTTAGGGGTTGAATTTTCAAAAAACCTAAAACACGTGTTTACTTATTTATTGTGAGAAATACTCCTTTCAAGTTTCCAATAAAATAGTCTAGCTAATCTTGTTTCCCCATACAAACTTTGGAACCCCATTTCACCCCTTTAGGAAGTGAGTTTTGAAAAATCATTTCTTTGTGCACCCCTATACATTATAAGAAACCTAGGTGCCAAATTTGAACACTTTAGAACCAGCGGTTTAGTATTTAGACATTTCAACCCCATTTCACCCCAACAGGGGAGATGGTAACTCACGTCCGCCACGTTGGATTTTAAAATCGTTGTGGTTTTCGTAATTAGCGATCCGATAAACCATAAAAACAATACCCATGTTGGTTTTCAGACTTTGTCACCACATTTCTACCTTTAAGGGGTTGAATTTTCAAAAAACCTGAAACACATGTTTACTCATTTATCATTAGAAATACTCCTGTGAAGTTACAAATAAAATAGTATAACTAATCTTGTTTTCCCCATACAAACTTTGGAACCCCAATTCACCCCTTTAGGGGGTGAGTTTTGAGAAATCCTTTCTTAGTGCACCCTTAAACCTTATAAGGAACCTACGTGCCAAATTTGAACCTTCTAGAACCAGCGGTTTAGTATTTAGACATTTCAACCCCATTTCACCCCAACAGGGGAGATGGTAACTCACGCCCGCCACGTTGGATTTTAAAATCGTTGCGGTTTTCGTAATCAGCGACCCGATAAACCATAAAAACAATACCCATGCTGATTTTCAGACTTTGTCACCACATTTCTCCCTTTCAGGGGTTGAATTTTCAAAAAACCTGAAACACGTGTTTACTCATTTATCGTTAGAAATACTCCTGTGAAGTTTCGAGTAAAATAGTCTAACTAATCTTGTTTCCCCATACAAACTTTGGAACCCCATTTCACCCCTTTAGGGGGTGAGTTTTGAAAAATCCTTTCTTAGTGCACCCCTACACCTTATAAGGAACCTACGTGCCAAATTTGAACCTTCTAGAACCAGCGGTTTAGTATTTAGACATTTCAACCCCATTTCACCCCAACAGGGGAGATGGTAACTCACGCCCGCCACGTTGGATTTTAAAATCGTTGCGGTTTTCGTAATCAGCGACCCGATAAACCATAAAAACAATACCCATGCTGATTTTCAGACTTTGTCACCACATTTCTCCCTTTCAGGGGTTGAATTTTCAAAAAACCTGAAATACGTGTTTACTCATTTATCGTTAGAAATACTCCTGTGAAGTTTCGAGTAAAATAGTCTAACTAATCTTGTTTCCCCATACAAACTTTGGAACCCCATTTCACCCCTTTAGGGGGTGAGTTTTGAAAAATCCTTTCTTAGTGCACCCCTACACCTTATAAGGAACCTACGTGCCAAATTTGAACCTTCTAGAACCAGCGGTTTAGTATTTAGACATTTCAACCCCATTTCACCCCAACAGGGGAGATGGTAACTCACGCCCGCCACGTTGGATTTTAAAATCGTTGCGGTTTTCGTAATCAGCGACCCGATAAACCATAAAAACAGTACCCATGCTGATTTTCAGACTTTGTCACCACATTTCTCCCTTTCAGGGGTTGAATTTTCAAAAAACCTGAAACACGTGTTTACTCATTTATCGTTAGAAATACTCCTGTGAAGTTTCGAGTAAAATAGTCTAACTAATCTTGTTTCCCCATACAAACTTTGGAACCCCATTTCACCCCTTTAGGGGGTGAGTTTTGAAAAATCCTTTCTTAGTGCACCCCTACACCTTATAAGGAACCTACGTGCCAAATTTGAACCTTCTAGAACCAGCGGTTTAGTATTTAGACATTTCAACCCCATTTCACCCCAACAGGGGAGATGGTAACTCACGCCCGCCACGTTGGATTTTAAAATCGTTGCGGTTTTCGTAATCAGCGACCCGATAAACCATAAAAACAATACCCATGCTGATTTTCAGACTTTGTCACCACATTTCTCCCTTTCAGGGGTTGAATTTTCAAAAAACCTGAAATACGTGTTTACTCATTTATCGTTAGAAATACTCCTGTGAAGTTTCGAGTAAAATAGTCTAACTAATCTTGTTTCCCCATACAAACTTTGGAACCCCATTTCACCCCTTTAGGGGGTGAGTTTTGAAAAATCCTTTCTTAGTGCACCCCTACACCTTATAAGGAACCTACGTGCCAAATTTGAACCTTCTAGAACCAGCGGTTTAGTATTTAGACATTTCAACCCCATTTCACCCCAACAGGGGAGATGGTAACTCACGCCCGCCACGTTGGATTTTAAAATCGTTGCGGTTTTCGTAATCAGCGACCCGATAAACCATAAAAACAGTACCCATGCTGATTTTCAGACTTTGTCACCACATTTCTCCCTTTCAGGGGTTGAATTTTCAAAAAACCTGAAACACGTGTTTACTCATTTATCGTTAGAAATACTCCTGTGAAGTTTCGAGTAAAATAGTCTAACTAATCTTGTTTCCCCATACAAACTTTGGAACCCCATTTCACCCCTTTAGGGGGTGAGTTTTGAAAAATCCTTTCTTAGTGCACCCCTACACCTTATAAGGAACCTACGTGCCAAATTTGAACTCTCTAGAACCAGCGGTTTGGGCTGTGCGTTGATATGTCAGTCAGTCAGTCAGTCAGTCAGTCAGTCAGTCAGTTTCTTCTTTTATATATTTAGATTGCTGAACAACAATCATATTTGTCAATCGAATCATTCACTTTCATCTTTATCCCACGAACTCTTACCTTATATTTATGTATGTAATAGAAGTGTGGTTGTAACTGATATTTCTAAACTTACTATTTTGTCAACGTGTTTTCGTATTAACCGTACGAATACTAAGTGGAAACTACTAGCAACGGCAATAACGTAAAGTAAACTGACACGAGAGTGGAAATTTTTCGTATGAGACCCGGGTAATTCCACGACTTTATTTGCGTGCATTTTATTGCGTGTTATTTAGGATTTCGTACCTACCGTAAAACGTAACCCTTATGAGATCATTTTGTTGTCCAACTGTATGTCTGCCCTTTTCTCACAGCCGCATGGAGGTATCAAGCTGAGATAAATATCAACTCGTCTACTACTCCTGGAAGCCATCAAAAGTCATGCTTCTAAATCGACGCAAGGAAAAGATAGTAGAATTGCCCGAATAGTTTGTCCCGTTCTAGCGCAAGATTGTCCAGTTCCTGATTAACACATAAAAGGTGTTAGTTGTAGCCATTTTGCAGTAATAACTCAATTTCTTGAATACCTATTCCTATAGATCAGATGCATTCTAAGGGCGTGTATACACCGCACGACATGCACGTGTAGCCTTTATTTGTAGGTTCACGGACGGAGGCTTTGGTTGAGAAAATAAATGGATTGAAGAGGTATTTTTTCTACAGCTTTTAGCCAACCTTTTTTTTATTTACGCTGTCTCTATTAGAAGCTGTTGAAACATTTTTTTGCTTTTTAGTCCATTAACAGAGATTCGATGTAGGTTTATTGAATTGTTTTGATCGAGGTCCTTTATTTTTTTTAGATACGAGGTAAGCAGACATTTTATAGTCTAGAATAAAGTACAAATGACAGCTGCTTTCGCGTTATGATGGTTAATTTTTGAATATGCCTATCACAATGATAAGCACAATACTCATATCAGGGCGAATTTTTATTTGGTTGTCGACTTCTTTTTTTCTCAGATTTCAATAAAATTTGGTGAGTTGGTAAAGTTGCTTGTTCTGAACAAGGTAAGCTTAATTTCACGCTATGTCCTACAAAATTTTCCATTGAGTTACAAATGTCTACAACAAAATAAAAATTGGCCCTTGAATGTAGGAGAAAATAACATAAAGGGTAGGGCTCGCACAGCTATACCTAGATTACCAAGAGTAAAAATAAAATTGGGCAAGTGCGAGTCCGACTCATGAGGGAATGGGACATGAAGGGTTCCGTACCATAATCTATAACAAGTTTGTTGTATGGGAGCCCCCCTTAAATATTTATTTTATTTTATTTTTAGTATTTGTTGTTATAGCGGCAAATAGAAATACATCATATGTGAAAATTTCAACTGTCTAGACAGACTATCACCGTTCTTGAGATACAGCCTGGTGACAGACGGACGGACGGACGGACGGACAGCGAAGTCTCAGTAATAGGGTCTCGGTTTTACCCTTTAGGTACGGAACCCTAAAAAAGACGGTATCTCAAATAAACAAATCGTTAGTCATCTTTTGTTTTTTTTTTACATTTGGAGAAAATGTAGTGTTCTTTGACTCAGAATCTTGAGCACTATTGATTTTAGTAAAAGAAAACAAGTGTTAATAAGTATTTGTTGTTTTCCATTCCGTTTCTTCCACACAAATGTAATTTAAAAAAGGAACGTAAGTGAAATTAGAAAAATTGGGGCACCTTTTTTTCCTATAAAAATCAATAGGTAATACTCCGGACTGCACTTGTATTAACCAAAATCTTCTCTAAATGCAAAAAACAAGAAAGTTAACTGCGTTTTATTAAAACGCTCATTTATCAATAACCGATATTTAAAAAACCATTTACTAATTTAATAGAGAACGAGAACGGCACATCTTAAGAGAGCCCACCCATGCAAAAGTCGTCAGGTAAAATGATCCTAGATCTCAACATCCATAGTGATTAAAAATCTGTCCCTTGAAAATAAGAAACTTAAACAGTTTTTCTTCAATCTTGTCATCGTGAAAACACGATTGGTAATAATTTTCTCGATATTTTTATCTCTCAAACATAACCCATATATCTTCAAAACCCTTCCGTTTTTAACAATGCTTTTTAGCTTAGATGCACAATTATAAGTTCTCAAAAACCGTAAAAATACTTTCAATAAAAAATGCACACGTTTATGACACAACTCAAAAAACATGATTTCCGCGCTTCCGAGCACGCACTTCCATCTCCCTCACGCTTACGCTCAGTGAGAGAGAGAGCTAGCTAACGCGTTGGCGCCCTCTTAAGTCACAGGTAAAAGATAACAGTTGTTTGTTCGCTGTTATCTGTTCACAGCACCTGCACTTCGGATTCGGAGGCATCCTACTGGAAACGAGACAAGCGCTCGAGACGGGCCCACAAGACGTAGACGTAATCGTAATAATTATTTGATAGTGTTTTTTAAATGTCTACAATTCAATTCGGGTGTAGCACATCGTTACTATCGATTCTCAACAAATTTGAGACGATGGTGCCGACTATAAAAGTCTAAATCTTTACGGTAGATGGCGCTACGATGCCACCCTAAGGCATGTTGAAGCAACTGGTTGAAAGATTCAATGGCTCTGACATCTGGTTCGGTGGTCCAGTTGGTAGGACGCCCGTGTTGGCTCGGAAAGCCGTTGGAAACGCAGGTTCGAATCCTGTCTGAACCCTTATATTTTTAAATTTTTCGCTTCATTGTAAACATTTGGTTTACGTAAGGAGACGTTACTGCTTTAATAGAAATAATTGATAGTGTTTTGTAAAAGCTCCTATTCTAAATATTAATACAAAGGTAAATTATGCAAGAAAAATGTAATGTGATCCACTGCAATGTAAGCAGGACTTAAAAGTTACGTTTCCAGCGTAGTGCTATCCCAACTGAGCTATCACATCGTAACGTCAATCACACCAAATCTTTGGTTCCATAATTCTTTGTGCTTATGCGCATTAGTGATACCCCAGGATGTGCATTTGCACGCATGATCCCCAATGCCCATTGCTTTACAGCAACTGCAAGGACCGCGAGGGAGATGGGGCCTTCTCAACGTTTTTATCGACTCTGCTTTAATGTGGAAATACCTCATTCTGACTGATGACCTGGTAAAGGTCCGGCTGCGGACGTTGTATGAATAGCTATGGTGGTGCTATTTTTTGGGGAGAACTATATAAAATTTCAAAAAAGACGTCTCTTGGATGATAATGATGCGAGATTACCTAAAGTTTGGTATCAGCAAAAAGAGGGAAAAGTAGAGTGAATGATAAACTTTAAAGCATTGTTCGTAGTTAATCTATATGAAACCTTAACTATTACGAGGCAATTTATGCCTATTGGAATCGGTTCTAGACATAGGTGAACAAAAAAAGCCACGCATTCGTATAAAAAACAGAAACGTTATCGAGCGTGTTTCATAAAAAATGGGTCTTAAAATCGGTCGTAGCAAGGGGGTTTCACTTCGCGCCGAGTGTCAAGAAATATACCTACAAATTGGGTCACAATTGTGACCCGGCCCGCCCATCGCTCGCCGTCTGTCTGTCTACATTTTATTTTGGACGTTGTTATTAAAATTTCCTTGTAAAACAAGCACAAATACCGAGAAGTAGTTTCTCTTTTGTTGGTGTAGGTAGGTAACCCTAGGAGATTGACACGCCCCACAGAAGCTACAACCAACAGCGTCGCACGTCATTTAAATTACCAATCAGATATAAGAAGGCTAATTCCTTTGCAAAAGCGGCAAATAACAAAAGAGTGCGGCTTCTGTAGTGTCTTTATTCTGTGGTTTGTAACTAACTAACTTTGTCACTGATTTGTTTTTTTTTATAGAATACGAGTTAGAAACATGTAGGGCCGATCCTGACAATTTTACGTGACTGTAAACAGCTTAATGCAATAGCAATAATCTCATAACAAGCAATACTCTGAAAAAAGTTTAATTTTTTAGAACGAGTCTATGATCATAAAAAGTGCTCACTACAAAACTATAGTTTAGATACAGATAGAACCGATTTCAGCTATATCGAAGCAAATACACAAGTGATTAAAAACGATATCAAAAAGGTCAAACGGAGACGGATTCTTAAGTAATTAAATTTCGCGTAAAAGTCGAATCACTTTGATGCGATTAGGAACAAATTGATTCAAAATTTGTTGTATTAGGAGTGGAATTAATTGTTAAAATGCTTTCGAAGGTCGCAATTGGTAAGCTGTTTCCTTTAAGGTATCTTCGAGGTTGATTGATTTTTAACCCGCGTTTATACGGAAGCATTAATTAGAGTGTTCTGTCAATTTATAAACCATTTCGACACTTATAAGAAATCGGCTAAAAAAGTCTTCCAGTAAACGACGACGTAAATAGTCACGACGTAAACAACATGTAACATAACAAGTACTTAGAGATTTTCCTAGCACGAACGACGTGTTGTTAGTGGTCGACAAAATAAAGCATCGACAATCCTGTTATCGATAAGTATAAGTACTCTTTAGCGTCATAGAGGAAAAGTAAGTGCCAAAATGATAACATGTATTTCATTCATTTCTCTACTTAATATCAACCTTAAATAAGTTTAGTATTCAAAGTTTTTACATTCATAGACCTTATTAATTTGAGAAGTAAATAATTGACATTTATTTGAGTTCCACGACAGTGTGAATATTGTCTTAAAAATAACTATATAATTACGCATTTCTTTTACGGTGACGAGGTAGTTATCGATAACGGGTTGGTCGATATTATTATTATGTAAGCACTAACGACCTGTTGTAACATACCTATCTAGGTGTAAATCAGGGATCGTAAAATGCGAGCAAAAACGATTAAAATGACGTACGACGTTGACGACCACTTCAAAAAAATTTGCTCACATTTTACAAACCCTGATAATAATAAGCAACGTGATTATTTGTAAAATATACATCAAAATTCAAGTTATTGTATCATATCTAGGTACTCATTTGAAAATGTATCTAACAAAAACAAAATACACATCGCAACACATTTTTTCTCTAGTATTTTTTTTAAATCAGCTGTCGGCAACCTTTTAGCAAGCAAGGGACACGCACATAGTGTGAGTGAGGCCCGCCCCAGTAGGTAGTAGTCGGCGACTACATCTTGTTATTTTTGTTTTAAAAGCAAACCGAAAACAATATTAGAAGATAAATGTTAGTAAGTAATGGCAGACACTTACCTTTGAATGAGGCCATGTTGCTGGGCCGGCGCGTTGGTTCTCATTTACCTAAGGATTAATCGCCCGATTTGTCGCAATCTTAATTACCGCCGCTACCGATCCCGATGCGTTTATCTGGAAAGACAAAATACGTGTATAATCTCTTAAAATATGAATTTGAGTATTGTAAGCAAAAATTTTATGAGGGTGTCGCTTCGACACTGGTATTAGAGGGTTGTTCTAGATAGTAGGTACATTACATAGGTACCGAGGGCGGTGGATTCGTGAATTTCCCAGACCGCAGCTATTTGTGGCCCGAACCAAAGGTTAGGGCAATAAATATGAGATCTGGAGCTTTACGAATTACCGCCCGTAATTTTGTCTAAAGTTTTACGTCTTGCCGTGGCCGGAAAGTGAGATTTCCTGCTACCGTAAAACGCGGTTACTTTAGGAAAATTTGGGGCTACTTTGATAGATTTAAAATGGTTATAAAAACGCAAATATTCATAGTGCGATTGAGCAAATGAAGTAAAAGGTTAGGTCATTCTTGAAGGTATGTATTGTATTGTCACAGATAGTAAAGAAAAAATAAGGATATGGCGTAAAAACACTTTTCCAAAGTAGCCCCTGCATTAGAAAATAACCCCGTTTTACCGTACTTACGGCCTAGGGTGACGTAAAGCAAAAAAACCGGCCAAGTGCGAGTCAGACTCGAGGGTTCCGTACAAACACTTATCTCATCTTAACTGGTCGGGCTAAGTTAAGTTTGCACCTGGTATGTATGTCGCCGGATACAAATGAGGTGCAAAGTTAACGAACCGATAACGTTTGTTGTATCGGAGCCCCCTTAAATATTTATTTTATTGTGCATTTTAGTATTTGTTGTTATAGCGGTAACAACATCATTTCGGAAAATACCTACATCATTTGTGAAAATTTCAACTGTTTAACTATCACGGTTCATGAGATACAGCCTGGTCACAGACGGACAGACATACATACAGGCGAACGGACAGAGGAGTCTTAGTAAAAGGGTCCCGTTTTTTACTCTTTGGGTACGGAGCCCTAATAAAGGACAACCTCACAAAAATCGATCCAGTCCTAGTTAACTCCTTTCCGTTCAAGATACTGTGAACCTTTCTCAACCGAACTCGGAGGCCAATCTGGGAGCTCACGGACCTTAGGTAGCTGAAGTTACATCTGTTAACATTATTTTTAGGGTTCCGTACCCAAAGGGTAAAAACGGGACCCTATTACTGAGACTTCGCTGTCCGTCCGTCCGTCCGTCCGTCCGTGCGTCTGTCACCAGGCTGTATCTCAACAACGGTGATAGCTAGACAGTTGAAATTTTCACAGATGATGTATTTCTATTGCCGCTATAACAACAAATACTAAAAATAAAATAAAATAAATATTTAAGGGGGGCTCCCATACAACAAACTTGTTATAGATTATATATATGTATAGATACGGAACCCTTCATGCGCGAGTCGGGCTTGCACTTGCCCAATTTTTATTCTATACCCCTCGCGGCGAACGATGAGTCCTATGACACCTATCATCTCAGTACATTTTATAACCTACTAGGTTTTGCCCGCGACTACGTCCGTGTGGAACTTGGAAGTATGGAAGCAACCTCGTACAACACGATAGATATCCACCTAATCACCTTAATTAATAAAAGGAATTATTAAAAGCGCCAAAGCAAATGTTAGAGCAATTGTGCTTTTGGTCTAATAATTACATTTCCTACAGGGTCATCAATGTCATCATGAATTACTTACTCACTTTTCAATCTTTTTAGGGATAATTTCCAGGATGAAAACCATATCCTATGTCCTTCCTCGGATCTTAAACTATCTCCATGCCAAATTTCATCAAAATCGATTCAGTGGTTTAAGCGTGAAGAGGTAACAGACAGACAGACACACTTTCGCTGTGCATTTATAATATTATATAGTTAATATAGTTATATATAGTTATAGTTATATATATAGTTATATATAGTATGGCTAATCGGAAAAATGTACTGAGATGACAGGTGTCATAGGACTCATCGTTCGCCGCGAGGGGTATAACGGTTCGTATTCATAAATAAGCTCAACTGCACAGATAACATATACACGACCCAGAAATGAGTATTCGTGCTCACCAGAAAAATACTTAACTTTTCTAATCAAATCAAATCAAATCATTTTATTGCAATTCATGTTGTACATTAAGGGTCTTAAATACTAGGTAAAGTCCAAAACATGAGCCTTGTCAGGCACAGCAATATCTTACAACTAAAACTAAAATAAATATCAATATGTCGGGAATTAACACATTAAAAAAAAAATACAGGTTTAGTCATAGTCATAACGTTCATTAATTTTCATGTTTATTAAACAATACGGTAATTTCATACATTTCATAGTAAATAGTATCCCACCAAAAACATTTCATGTAAAATTGGCTGCCAAGACTCACATGCTCATAACGCTTTCGCTGTAAAAAAGTGGTCAGATCCCTCGAAAAGCCAAGCCCCTAAGCCCTGAGTATACTAATCCTACACCTTGGCTTCAAAAGTATGGCTTGGCCGTTTCATAGAGTAACGTAAATAAGTCCACAGAACCGTCTGGCCCATACGGTATCAAGAAATTAAGTTTATGTCTTCATGATAAAATATATTAAACTTAATTCCTTACCATATAGGCCGGACAGTCCGTTAAACTTATTTACGGTACTTTATGAAACGGCCAAGCCATACTTTTGAAGCCAAGGTGTAGGATTAGTATACTCAGGGCTTAGGGGCTTGGCTTTTCGAGGGATCTGACCACTTTTTTACAGCGAAAGCGTTATGAGCATGTGAGTCTTGGCAGCCAATTTTACATGAAATGTTTTTGGTGGGATCTCATTTCTTTTTGTAAGGTAATTTTTAATTTATATGTTTTTTTTTGTGCTGAAGTGTTTCTAAGTAAGTATAATATAATTATAGTATAGTATAGTATAATAATTGTGTATTTAAGAAATACTTACGTTTAGCCCCATATATATATATTATATACACTTTTATCCCCCATTATGGAAAGCCCATACAAACTTTCATCCCCTTATTTTAAGGGTGGGGGGTGATTTTCTAAAAATCCTAGAATGTGTATTTTATTTATAACAATGAGCTGAGCCCAATAGGTATAAATTTTCAGACCTCTAGTATCAAAATTTGCGAAAGTCTCATACAAACTTTCATCCCCTAGTTTAAGGGGTTGGGGGGTAAAAGTTCCAAGTTTCAGAATTATTCTATTGTTTGTGTACTAAACCTAGCTTACATACCAAATTTCAGCTTTCTAGGTCATCGGGAAGTACCCCAGAGGTTTTGATACATAAGTGAGTGAGTGGCAAAATCGGCGTATTTTAGGTACCAATAAAACCTAAAGTATAAAAGCTAGATCAATGAAATTTAGTACATTTCATATGTTCCCTAACTGCATCTTAACCTGTGAATTTGGGTGCTCTGGTGTTAACTGGGACGAAACTATGAGGGTTTGAAAATGAGACGAAACGGTTCGAGAAAAGGTAGGTAGTGCCCCGCCTCTTTTTTTTTCGTCTTGGCGGGGGCACTACCGTGCCCCCAGATTCGAGTTCATTTAAATTACTTAATGTTCTATTAGATTACCATTATATTGCAGCCCTAACATATTCGTTATGTACGTGTAACCAAGTCGATAGCTGTTAGAGCCTTATCACACTTGCGATTTGCGAGCGTATTTTGTATGAAGGCGATCGCGCAGCGTGTTCGCCGCGTCGCTTATTTTACTCGCAAATCGCAAGTGTGATAAGGCCCTTATAGAATACACAAAGCAAATCACGTATTACATGCAATGCTATGAGAGCTAAGTTTGATATGTTTCATGGTTCTGTGGTCTCAGCAAAGGCACGTTTGCAGTCTTTGCATAAATTTAATTTTTTTAATGTATTATTAATGTACTTTTTTCTTCTATTCTCAATTGTTAACCTCGAATGCAATTTTATTGGTAGCAATTTATTTTGTTAAGTATTTATTTTTATGCATGTTGTGTTTGCATCAAGTAGGGCGTACACTATTGATATTGTTTATTATAATATTACCATTTAAGCTTGCCTGTGTAACGCTCAGTTTTGTGATCCTAATAAAAAATAAAAATAAAAAAAATCACCATTACTTACTGCACCTGCTTCAAATAATATCTAATGGATGATCAAATATTATTATAGTTCTTATTATTTGAAATGTATCCTTTGTCAAAAAAAATCTTAGCTAAAAAACAATATAATCGAACACGATCTGCCTTTTTTAGACAAGGAACTTTTTTAATGGTTTCAGCGACGATTTGTTATTAAACTGCGTAGCTTTTAACTGTAGTTTTAACAAGGTGAGAGTGATATAATAACATTTATTTGAGAGGCCACGCTTTCAGCTCCACCTGTACAATTACGGATTTAATTTCGTTATAAGATGCGAGGCATTGTACGTGCGCTCTTTGTTAGTGAATGGCAGAGAATTTGGTTAAGTATTATGTTGGCTGGGTACACGGAATTAATGGGAGATTTGTACAAGATGGAATTTGTACGTAAGCAGACGCGGGCTTAATGTATAATTATTGAGAGAATTAATGGGGACATAAGTGAAGTAACCGTTTCTGTTTATTCATAATAACATCAATTATTAGGTGATAAGCTACGTACAAGTACAGCGATATATTTTTACTACAATCATGCAAATAAAAGCGTATAGGCCACAGATCTCCTTATGAAAATAATTATTAAAGGTTGTCTGGAAGAGATCGCTCTTTAGCGATAAGACCGCCTGTTGTTTTATTACCTCTAGTTTCGTCGGATAAATTACGAGTGTCAAACGATTTGTACCACAAAAATTTTAGTATTTTCCGATAGCCCATAAAATTTGTGCACAGTTAATTATCGCCGTGCAGCCATTTACGAAAATCACCATGCCATACTTTTCCGACGGTTCTTAATGGCCGCCATACCGCCGAAAATCAGCAATTTTTTTTTTTCGCCAAGTTCATTTCAATAAGGACACGCGAGATACCCGAAGAATTAATAGACTTTGGAACATAAAGGATTGTTTAATAGAAAACCATTGTATAATGTAAATAGGTTTAGCAGTGGAGAACAAACTTGCAAACTAAAAAATATGCTATATAGCAGAGTACATCCAGTTACTGAAACAATTATTTAAATGTTTGCCGAAGCTGTTTCGAGGATAGCCGGACGAGTGGGCACATTACGGACTCAGCATAATATTACGGGTATTCAGTGTGGCGATTATTTTTGGTATTATGCCAGTATCCACAACCATTAAAATATTCTTATCTACAAGGATCTACATATATACAAGGATATCCTTACCTTATAAGGTGTATTAAAATAATTGCAAATGAAAATCGTCGGGGATAGTGCTATACTCCGTAAATAACAGCTGTCGATAAAGTTCTTATTTCAATAAAATACTTAGCATTTGTTTGAATATTGATTTGTATCTACACTTGTTACTTATGCGGTATTGCACTATCCCCGACGAAATGTAACCGACTAACTTAACGACACAATCCTACAATACGAGTAGGAGTGATAATAAGGCTTAAAGTGGACGGCCCTATAATTAGACCCTTCCATCCATTATACTCAGAATAAAATATACCTAGAAAAGAATCCTTATCAGGGGTGCGTAAAGATGGCTATAACAACTTTTGATATAATTTCAGTCGGTATAACGCTCATTTGATATAATGATTGAATGATATAACAACACTTAATATATCAACATTTGATATAATTATTGTTTCGTATACTGATCATTTTATCGAATAACATTAGATATAACATTATTTTAGTATAATGCATATTTCGTCTAATGAATTTATGGTATAACGTTTATTTTATCTAACGTTCAAATGACATAACGTATAGGGTATAGAGAAATAGGGGGGTGGGGGGCGGAGCCGCCACAGGGGGGTTCGGGGGGCGAAGCCCCCCGCATTAAAAAAAAACTTAAACCGAAAGTTCAAGAGAAACGTAGGTTAGGTTAGGTTAGGATAGAAAAAAAAGGAAAAAAGAGGGAAAAAAAAAAAAAAAAATTAAGGCTCAATACCCGCTCAAACTGCTCAAACATGAAAGTTACATTGTAATAGAGTCATGGTTAGGTACGACGACGAGCGAAATTATACCAAATGTTGTTATACCAAATGTTGTTATACCAAATGTTGTTATACCAAATGTTGTTATACCAAATGTTGTTATACCAAATGTTGTTATACCAAATGTTGTTATACCATATGAAATTATACCAAATGTTGTTATACCATATGATGGTTATAGGAAATAAGTTAAATACCAAATGATAAGTATACGAAATAAAAATAGATATTTTGAAATTATACCAAACCTTTATTATATCAAATGAGTCATTATACCAAATGTTGTTATACCAAATGTTGTTATATCAAACATACTTATACCATTTATTTTTATATCGATCATTACACACCCCCTAATCAGCGCTTGAAAGTGAAGCCAGGTATAGTGAGCCACGGCTGTCACGGGCTCAGTTTCGTCCGTGTACACATCTGTCACAAGTGTCACAACGTCAATAATACAAGTAACACGTCTCTATGATTGGTTCCTACACCGGTGGCGCGGAGGTAATCCCATTAGCGGGTTATCCTCCCACACAAAGTCCGACTACTGGTAGTGAGGGATAACCAGCCCTGATACAGTTCAAGTCATGTCTTGAAAAAAAATTATTGGTTCCTAGACACGTACAAATAAAAAGAAAACCAGCTTCATCGTTTACAAATCCGTTGTATGAAGACTCTCCTTCAGTTCTAGTATTTATTCTAAGATTAAGAGGCCTTATTCCTTTTAAGGTGGTTGCAGAGATGTCACTTTCATACAAATCTTGTGATCAATACACACTTAGGCGGTTATGGCTTTAGGTTATTAAACATTCTTAAAAAAATCTTTAAGCGATCTTATATTCGCCAAGGAAATCAGTTTTGCTATAAATCATACAATTACAAAGTTATTAAAGCTTTAAAACCCGTTGAAATATTGTCCATATATGTATGTGTGCGTTGCTTTTACACACATACAAACGTAAGCGCACGTAAAGCTATTCATGAACAGTGCGTTCTGAAATATAATACTACTTAACTTATGATTTAGGATAATAAATTTAAATTGATGTTTCGATATGAATGCATAACAGTTTATTTTTAAATAATTACAGCTTTCATTAAACATGTAACAAATAATTGGAAACATTTGGATTTTAAAGATACCTACCTATTGTGTTTATTTGCTCATAACAATAAAGTGGAAAAGATTTCGAACGCACTAAATCTTGTGAATGAAATAATGAATTGTGTCAATACTGTCAATTGTGGAAATTCGTATAAAAATGAATCATGTTTGCTTTACATTTTTTTCGTTTCGTGAGTTTCTACTTTATGTAAAGTGTGAATAATGAAACGTGCATATAATAAACATGTGTACTCAGGACATAGTGATCCCTAAACGATATTGCGATATCATGGGTCAGAAATTGCGGGGAAAGTATTGTGTTTGTAAACATTACAAACCGAAGCGTCCTGCCGTGAAAGAGGTGTCTCGCGCTATTTTCTTTTTAGGCGAAGACAAGCATGGCGTGATGACAACCGTAACCAACGACAAAAACTGAACGAAATCGCTCGCTTTGGGTGATGAAAAAAAAAACGAAGCTGTTCATAGTGGGTTCATATAGGTAGTTTCTTCTCTCTGACTGAATTGATACCAAGACCTACCCATGTTTTTCAATAGGTGTGGGAAACGAAATCCTTTTGGAATTATCGATTCAGTGACCAAGTTTCCTCCTTGAAGGAAAACAGTAATAACACTAATTACCCTAACACCCCGTAACATAATCACATAATAGGTACTGCATACAGCGGTTTCCATTGCTGGCATTTTTGTGACGTAATAAATAATTTCTTTACTGATTCAAGGCCAGCTTAGAGCTTCATCAAAAGGGATTACTGCAAGATGATTTCCTTCATTGATTTATCAACAAAAACAATGTCAATTAAAGTTCATTCAGATGAAGGCTTCATCCAAGAAAAGCTGCAGAAACTTATAATTTTCTACAAAACATGCATGTTGCCTAAAATAATATTACAACGTATACCTGCAAACCACATATGTAAATATAAACCTTCGTTTTCAGGCAGCCGTACTAACTACTAAACAGTACTAAACAGGAAGAAGCCTAGGTAATACACCTTGTTTTAACGAAAAAAATTTAAATGGTGGATGGTATCTGGGGGTTAAAAAGAAAAATAATCTACCATTTCGAATTAAAGCGACGTCTACAACTAACGCAAACAATAGTATTATAATAAAACCTACACGTAACAAAAATTGTTTTATTTTATTTAGTGGTTGGTGGTTCTAAAATCCATATATGTATAATAACAATATAATATTGTCATATATTTTTATATGGCGCGAGCTAGCTCGGGGTCGTGAAGCGTGGCGCAAACAACTGGTGCTGCGCTCAGTTAGTAGTAGTTCTAGTAGTTAGATATTTTTAGACTGAACATTTTTACAATTAGAGACTCCATGAAACCACGACTTAGAACCACGAAAATCCCAACCCTAATCAGTACCTACTATTCTTGATGTCGAGTTTTTGTATATCAGGTCAGAGTATAGCAAAAAGGGCCCGATCTTGTCATTAAGTAATAAAAAACAGAGGTATACTTGTGATTTTTTTTCATCGTAAATATCTAAGTCCCAGCACAGAATAGATGATAGTACAAGTAGTTCCAGGCTACGTAGTAATTCTATGGCAACTTAGGACCGCTCTAGTTCTTAAACGGGCAAGTTAATCAAACAATTGTAATTTATAAAATACTTATTTTAATGTATTCTTTAGTTATAATCAAAAAAGTAACAAAACTGAGAAAAATATTTCTCAACAAAATATGTGTCCTAAAATTGGGCCCTTTTTGCTATACCCCAATCCCCAAAAACTTAGGACAAACTCAATAACATCACAAATCAGAATCACAATATATCAGAACAGAAACCCAACAAAAATACTTATTTAATTTCACCACATACTTAAAAAATGTAGAACTGCCAAAGATTTGTAATTTCTTCGTATTATTTATTTTGACAATCCAGCCCGTCTAATACAACTAGGCTTCACGATTCTTGTCGCGTGACATAGCATCGCCCGTCAGTCTCCTACAGTAACGCAAAGAAAGAGAGAGGAAATATTTTTCGCGCGAGAAAGAGTTGCGTGTCACAGTTGTGCTAGAGGTGCATCTTTACTTCATCATCAAAATCAAAATATCATGCCTGCTTATTTATTCTGAGCTTACTATCAAACTGACAGATGATACGCGACCCTTTAATGAATGAATCACCCGCACACACTCACAATTAGTGTCTATTAGTGTGAGTACTTGCTGATTTTTCACAAATTGCCACCACGTGGGAGAATAAAACAATTTATGACGTGCTACTAATACTATATGAATAAAAGACTAATACGCGGACTCGCCAACATACAAATTTTACTTCATTCTAAAGTAACATACGAAATAATACACAAAAACTACAAATCTTGCTTCCCAGCGCCATCTAGCGTGGAATGTCTAGTTTTGTTTCCTCTGCAACCACCTTAAAATGCTGATTGTCTAGACATTTTTCTCTATGATCAAACATTTTTCTTAACATACTATTGATGTTACTACATGGAACAGGGCTATTGGGATTTATTGGTATATATTTGAAACCTTACTGTTTAAATTTTTCATTGATAATTTTTGTTTCAAAAACTACTCGAAATTGACAAAATTCACGCGGAAAATTTGTTTTTGCGTACTTATTTTCCACTGCACGCAATGAAAGCATGAAATAGCTATTGATGCCATGAAAAAGTTGTTAGACAAACTGAAATTAGACAAAAAGAAATTAGACAAATCAAGGGAATACCATAATCATCGCCTAGATACCACGTGACCGACGTTGTGAACGGATTCTTAATTTTATTAATTTATCATTTATAACACGTGCGTTATAGTAGTACCTCGGACCAGCAAGCGCAGCGTAGGACGTCCACCTACAAGATGGACAGATGACCTTATAAAGGTCGCCGGAAGGCGCTGGATGCAGGTCGCTTCCAACCGGTATATATGGAAGTCCAAAGGGGAGGCCTATGTTCAGCAGTGGACGTCCTATGGCTGAGATGATGATGATGATGAACACGTGCGTCTCTAAACCGCAAAACTATATGTTTTCATTCGAGTAACGTTGACATAATGGCCGTTTGAACCATGCCACGGAAATATTGCCGTGTATTGCTGGATTTTGGAACAAACGTTTCAGTTTCAGTTAGGTTAGGTTAGGAAAATTGAACTGAATGACTCAAAACTAAATATCTTAGAGTTAAAAATACGAATTTCAGAATATTTGGCTGTTCGAGCGCAGATCAGTTCATTTCCTGTGACGGCATCGACATTTGAAATTAAAAAAAACTTACGAAAGCGCTGTAATCAATAGAGATTCGACTGCCATATCAATTCAGCTACCTTTCGCAATCCAAAAATGTTCGTCAGCATGAAGGTTTTTAGGAAAATACAGAAAAATTTTGTTACAAGAAAACATTTAAAAAAAATACCTACTTATGCTAAAAAGGTGGCTAAAACTATTATAAAGAATTATAAAAACATGGCCCTTTTGGCAGCGTGCCCATCACACAGGCAGCATTTCCGCGTTGTATTGCGATGGCAATTCTTTGCGCGAGAAAGCTGCCTGCGCGAGGGTCACCCGCTGCCTCCCTTAGACGTTTGTTTAGCGCATAAAATACATGTTCGTGCGTGAAATCGTGATATTTAAGGGTCAAATTGACAGCTTTGTAAGTTTTTTGCTTATACCTAATCTCATGTGAAAAGAGCAACTTCGACCGCGTATTTCTTTTTCTTTACCGTAGACTGGTAAAAGTCCTATAACCATCTTTGGATGTCCAGCTAACCCTGTACCAAAATCGATTAAAATGTATCCAGCCGTTTCGGCGTGATTAGAGGACAAAGAGATGTTGACCAAAAGATGGCGCCAGACTGGCATGGCGCCGCGCGCCCATACGAAACAAAAGACGATCGCGCTTTTAAGTTTTTTTCTGTAATCATGACCCCTCTCCATAAACTGATTTTCAATACAAATCTGGATTTTCATAATATACAGTTTTATAGTAGGTACATATAATACATTATGTATGTATCCATTAGAACCCATAGCAAATTTTGTCTGACTAAAGGTAATTCAATCCACAAAGGTGAGGTACACACGGCCTAGAATCCTTAGTAAGCCCGCTTTAGTGCTTTCAGAGTAAGGCAGCATTGTCAGTCGTTACTGAACGCTACAGATATTCTGACAATGCCCTGCACGTTGCAAGAAAGTATTAGAATATTATCACGGTTTGCTTATTCAAGTAAGTTGTAAATGTTAAAGAATATTTTATCAGTTTTATTAAGTTTATCGTTCTTTCTAGACAGGAAAGCTGGTTACCTTGGATATACAATGGTAATAACGATAACGTCGAGAAAGTGGTAAATACATTTTTTAATAACAATATTTTGGTACCTCCGGGATACGTTCAGTTTGGCTATGAACATAAGAAAATTAAACTCCGTCATTGTTAATAAAATGAAAACGATAACGTTGTATGGTTCACAACACCACATTTAGTTACGTTATTTTCATAATCACTACATAGTATATAAAATAAAACAAAGTCGCTGTCTGTCTGTCTGTCTCTATGTATGCTTAGATCTTTAAAACTACGAAAAGGATTTTGATGCGTTTTTAATAGATAGAGTGATTCAAGAGGAAAGTTTTTATGTATTATACATGCATAGTATATTTAGTATCAGCATTGCACCCGTGCGAAGTCAGGGTGGGTCGCTAGTTATGTATAAATCACTTAAAAACGACATTTTAATATCATCCACTACCAATATTATAACAGGCAAAAACGAGCGCAATAAAGTCTCAAGTTCCTAAATTATTGTATAACATCTTAATAAATGAGATAGCTATTTTAAGTGCGATTACCTAATCCGCACTGCACAAATAAATCCCAACAGTGTGTAAGAGGCTGCAATACAGCTGTATACTCGTGATCGTCTACGAGTGCATTGTACCATGTAAGCCTCTTTTATGTTGCGTTACTTTCTCTCTTTATTATGACGAGAGTATGATAGAAAATGAGGTAGGTACAATTTTTATTACAACTATTACATATACTTAGTCGGAAAGTCGCAACCCTCTTTTATGCTTTACCATAGCCGGACAAAAAAAATCCTTGCAAAATCAGATAGTGTAGTGTAGCTACCAAATTTAGTTGTGATATGTGAGTGGGGCACATTACACGTAAGTAATTGAGCCATTGGGTCCTGTAACTTGTTGAGTGGGAACCGCGTACCGTAAGATGCAATATAGGTAAAGTTGCCAGATGCCCGGGAAATCTGAGAATCCCGGAATTTCACGTCTCGTCCCGTGTCCAGTAATTACATTTTTTATCCCGGAATCTCCGAATACCACCTTTTTCCATAAAACTTATACTGACGGTAATTTTATTTAAATTTTTCCTTTTATAAATACCAGAAATACCCCTAGTAATTTTATTATTTAATATTTAATACCTAAGTACTCAACGAATTTCATGAGAATCGGTTGAGAAATGCGACCTCTAGGTGAGAATAGCCCGAAATCCGAACAAGCTGTAAGCTTTTTTGTACAAGCTGAAACGAAGACGTTCGGTCGCCCGATTAATAAATGTCCAGGAATTTATAAGCCTGCGTCTGGCAATCCTAAATACAGGGAGGCCCTTAACAAGGTGGATAAGGTGGCTGTGGAATGATGGCGAGCACGACAGTACCTTGTTAAGAACCTTAGGAAGGTTAGTATCTAGGAGTAGACGTCTTTTATATGATAAGATGATGAGTAGTTGATTATAATAATCGACGCAGACTGGGTGGACGGATGGCCTCGTTGGGGCCGCAGGGAGTCGGTTGCGGTCTGCACAGGATTGCACTTTGTGGTGAGCTATGGGGAGGCCTGGTGATTCAGTTTTAAGGTTTCGCTGTGAACGTCTGTGACTGATAGATAGACAGACTATTTTCTGCCATAGAAAGCCGTTTCAAAGGATTGGATCACTAAAATATTCCCCTGCAAAATCTAGTTCCAGTCTATATCAGTTTTTCATTATGTCAGTTTTTCATTAATCACGTTAATATTATAAAGGAGAAAGTTTATGAATGTGTTTATAAAACGGCTGGACCAATTTTGATAAACTTACCCTGAATTAACACATAAAATATATGTGCTACTTTTTATCCCGAAAAAATTTAGTGTTCCCGTGGGATGGGCGAGTAACACCGATATAAATGATTCTTTCAAAGGTCAATAAGCCTTAATTTACAAAACCATCTAGTTTTATTACAGAATTTCTAAAACATTCAAAGAAACTGGAATAAGTCCGTGTCCTGAAGGCCACCTGAGTACACAGCGGCAAATGGATCGGCAAATAAAGATCGAACATTCTCGAAACAATACTCCGAGTCTGGAGACTAAGAGTTTTGAGTGCGAATTGTAAGGCACTATAGGAAATAACCAGCGAAACACCATTCGTGAAGTTTAAGTGATAAGTAGTTATCTAAACCATTTATATATGTAGAAAGGAAAAAATTAAAAAAAATGCTTTAAGCGGGATTTGAACCCACGTCCCCACGGCTTTCCAGGCTAGACGGGTGCATTACCAATTATGCTATCCAAGCCACTAGCCCAAGCATCTAATTTTTCAACCAGTTGCCTTATTCCTACAGGCCATAGGGTAGCATCGTAGCGCCATCTACCGTAAAGATTATGTCTTAATGTTCGGCACTATCGATTCAAATTAGGTATGTTGAGAAATCGATAATAACAATGTGCTATACCCAAACTAATCAATATAAAACATTTAGTAACCACTAGCAGATGTTACTGCTTTAATAAAAAAATATTAAATTAGTTATCTTATAAAAACTATCTTTATACCTGTTGAAATTAAATAAAATCCGAACTCGGCCTCAATTCGACGTCGGATACTAACGTCTGTTCTATTTAATTCGTCACTATTATTCGACTTTATTGATAAGCTCTATTCAACCGCTATCATAATTCGTAATTTTTCTTACTCATTGAGATTAACTCTATTTTGATAAATATTCGGCAAAATACATTTAGAGGTTAGAAAGTTGTTGTTATTTTTTTTATAAATATCTACAGCACAAAATTTTCTACAGTATTTTCGATACATGAGCATATTTATTATCTAAGATTGTAATATTTACAAAAAAAACAGAAGTTATTACTGAAACTAGGTCACTGAAAACACATCTTTAGAATAAATACAACCAAATAAAAAACGTTACTAAGAATACGTCTCCATTTTCCCAAATTCTCCCCTAAGGCTTTTCATTATATAGGAGTTATTTTCGACTCGTGCGTTGAAAGAATTCAAAATGATTGAATATCGATGCTGGATAACCAAGCACTCGTGTAAATATAAGGGAAAAGGAGGGTTGTTCGGCACTTCATCAATTAATGAGGAACAAAAGTTGAGTAGAATACGAATTGACGCAAATTTTATTGACTAACAGCTCTTCTCGGAGTAAATAACAATACATAATAGTAACATACATTTTAATTGGGGATGTTTTTAAAACTATATAAGTAAGATTAGTACGCAACACCACGGACCAGTGCACCATCAAGTACTTAAAACATATCCTAAAAATTATCATGAAGACCGGTCGGCCCTCCGGTCTATAGGCCGGGACGCTGTATACTTATTTCACTTTCGTTGTCGTCTCTTAAGGGATTACTTAATCCCTTCAAGAAAAGAGCGTATTCCCGCCTGAAAGGCCGGCAACGCACTTGTGACGCCTCTGGTGTTGCAGGTGTCTATGGGCAACGGTAATCGCTTTCCCTCAGGCGATCCGTTTGCTCGTCTGCCCCTTATACCATGAAAATTTCAACTGCCTACGAGAAAATTCCCGTCGAACGAAATATCATGGAAATACCCCTATTCTGGTATGGGAGCCCCCCTTAATTATTATTATTTTATCATGAATAGTATTTGTTGCTGTAGCGGCAACAGAAATGGTTCACTAAATATTATCTTGTAGAAACTTTTTTGACATATATTTGTTTTGCATAACGATACTTGGCAGAAGTAACGTTTGGCAGAAACATCTTACGCAGAGTATGCTTTGGCATAAATCATTTCGCAGATTTTTATAATACCGAATCTTATATTGGCATGATGTTGATGAGCATAACAGTCTTCTAAACGAATAGTACTTTCGCAGATAATTTTTTTGCATAATATTTTAGGCGGCATAAAGTTGTCAAGCCGAATACCATTTGATTCCAAGATAGACTTCATTGTCTTATCTTGTTGTACAGGACATATGCGGAATACCTAACCTAATCCAAGTCGGACCTGCCCTAAGGTGCAATCAGTACCTAATTTATGCATTACAAATTGTTGTGATTACAGATTTTGTCCATGGAGTGGTATGGTAGCCGGCCGATGCCGCGCGGCTCGCTCGCTTCGCTCGCTCGTCGTCGTACCTAACCTAATCCAAGTCGGACCTGCCCTAAGGTGCAATCAGTACCTAATTTATGCATTACAAATGGTTGTGATTACACATTTTGTCCATGGAGTGGTATGGTAGCCGGCTGATGCCGCGCGGCTCACTCGCTCGTTAGGGTCTCAGTTCAACCTCACTCCTCCTCGCTTCGCTCGTCGTCGTACCTAACCTAATCCAAGTCGGACCTGCCCTAAGGTGGAATCAGGACCTAATTTATGCATTACAATTGTTGTGATTAAAAATTTAGTGGCAGTTGCCCCGCGGCGGCAAGATACCTAACACTGCTCCTCGAACCGCTCGTCGTCGTACCTAACGGACCTTACATTCTACTACGTAAAGTTTACTTAACGCACTTTTCTGCTAGTAGAAAATAATTATGGTATTGTAATCGTATGCTATAGGATTATTATGGTACATAAAATTATGCTAAACCAAAGTCGGCCAAAGAGATATTCTACAAAACAATGTTCTGCAAAATGTGTGGTATGCGAGGTAGTAGTAATGCCAACTATACCTCTACGCCATCTTACCATTCATTCGACCGAAAGTGTTTCTGCGAAACGTGTTATGCGAAGTGTATTTCTGACCAATATTATTCTGCCAAATGAGGGTAACCCAACAGAAATACATCATCTATCAAAATTTCAACTGTCTAGCTATCACGGTTCATGATCAACGCGCCTGGTGACAAACGGACGGACGGACGGCGGAGGCTTTGTAATAGGGTCCCGTTTTTATTCTTTGGGTTCGGAACCCTAAAAAGGGATATTTAAAATCTCTCAATCTGTAGTTGCCGTAAGTATGGTGGTAATCGGTAGGCGTGGTTACATGATCTGCCTCGACCGGTGCCTGTTCATTGTGTCTCATAATCAGAGATCGGGCGGAATAGTGCCTTTGTATAATCACACTAATATTATAAAGGCGAAGGTTTGTGAGTGTGTTTATGTGTATGTTTGTTACTTCTTCACGCTCAACCGGCTGGCGGGTTTTTTATCCCTAGTGTGGATATAAGTACTAATATTTAATGAATCCCCATTAATGTGTGCAATCTCGATCTCTGCTGATGACCGAGCTAGCATGGCTTGAGAGATGATGGGCCTTTTCCCTTCATCACTTCATCTGGTTGCGGACATCCTCCAAGTTTCCAACAATTAACTAGCTTTTCAAGGCTTAAAATAAACTACTGGAGTCAAAAGCAACTGAATTAATAATACCTACTAATAAAAAAGTAGTAAACTCCTAAGCTTACGAAGTTATCAGACTAGGTATTATAGGAAAAAACATTATGTGAAATAAAAATTATGACACGTACACCTTTTCAGAGCGCCATACCTTTAACCGTCTCCATAAATCTGATTTACGAGCGTGAGGGCCCGCAGGTACTACATACCAAAATATAAACATCCACCATCCATTATTCTTTAACGGGTTAAATTGGCTATGAATTTGTGAAATCCTTTTTATGCCGATAAAGAATTTGCCTTTTCAATGTCTATACAGAGACTGTGTAAATGGTTAATTAAATTTCGAATACGCTTTTGAATTACTTGTTAATACATATTTACGTACGTTTAATTGTTTTTACAACAAATATACTTTATTTTATTCAGTTATTGTATTTATTAGGTTGAGGAAAGGCAATAGGTACACAATAAATATCACAAATCTGTTAATTATATATTAAAAAAAAAAACTGGACTAATGCGAGTCAGACTCACCCACCGAGGGTTCCGTACAAACTTATACCGTTGCTTGCTACTTGTAGTAAATATAAATAAATAAATACCCAAGCACAAATATAAGACGGTATTACTTGCCAAGTTTATATTTATTTCATTATTTACCATTGATCTAGGTCAACGGAAAATACCAAAATTTTGATTCCCTTGAGACTCGGAATATAATTTAGTACGTTACGTTAATTATGTACGTTTTATGCGACGTAAACGGCCATAAACTTGTTTTACATTAACTTAGAAGATTGATTTTTTCACACCTTCAAGGGACTGCAGATGCTGAAGAGTCTTGATAAACAGACGGACTGACGGATGGATGGATGGACGGAAAGACGGATCGGACGGACGGACAACAAAGTCATCCTATATGGGTTCCATTATTTTCCATTAGAGATACGGAACCTTTAAAAAAACTTGACGCAAAGCCATAGAGCGTGAGAGCAGGAGCCTTACCACGATCTCTTAACGCGACTCACTTTAGGCCCTAAACTGAACTGTATCGCTATTTCATACCATGACATTGTATTTACGACTCAGTTCAGATGACAGTTCAGTAAGAGCGTCTCAACTATTTCATTCTCTCATTTCAAGTACAGGACGCTAACTCGATAGAACTTTAAGATAATGTACCTTCAATTTAGCAATATTAACGTCTTATTTCCAAAATTGTGCGATTGTGCGATTGTTCGATGAAAGTCTTTAATAAATATTAGTAGGTACTAAAGGCAATCTAAGCACCTAGTAAACTATTCTGAATATATAGACTCAACCTTTACGAAAACTAACAGTCCGTGTCGCGATCGTAATCTATCGAATTCCTTCGCTGTTTGTCCATAAACAAGGATTGAGCAATTCCTATTTATTTAGTTACCCCCAACGAAGGTCGCTAGTTCAAGCCTCGTTGTGGTAAGAGAGCAAAAAATTCTGGTTCGAAAAAAAATGGAAACAGATGGTCAAAAAATTAAGTATGTGTCTGCAGAATAAAACATTAAGCTACTGGGCCAGAAAAAACAATTTTACGGCCTGCTTACACATTCATTATTGCGGGTTCATGTTAATAAAAACAAATACTCTTTTTACTTCTCCTGCTCCAAAAGGCCGTAATTTTAGCTTCGTGAGATGGCGTTAAGATTGTACTATTAGCCCCTAGAGTTTAAAATGGACACCATTATATAATAATTTCTATAAAAAAGAAAAAAAACTTGTTAGCTGCCAGCTGTATACTAGATGCCTACGAATAATTCAAAACAAACCAAGAAGTTTCTGCAGTTACTGTAGAGTTTATTTTTCTTACTTGGAATTCTTAAATTACAACTTCAAACAAAGTTTGAAATTTCAAACATTACTTAATTGTTAAATTTATTTATAAAATATAGTTTAGTTTAAATACGAAACTACTACTAATGTTAATTTTTTTTAGGACTTAAGAGTGCTATGGAGCCGATATTAACATTGAAATACAGTTCATACTCATGTATCTATTTCATTCCAAACTGCTTTTATGGTTATTGTAGTTAACATTCCCAAGCATTAAATGACTAAAATTATTAATAAATAAAAAAAATTACGATATTACAATTCCTAGATTCGACTATATTATTAATTGTCAATATCATGCATTTTCTAGTCATAACTAATATACGATCAATATACGAACCCAATTTACTCCCGAAAACATGGAAAACGTCGCAAAACATTTACGTTTTTTATAATGATGAAAAAACAATGCCTGACAAATCAAGTTTGTGTATATTCTTCTGACCTTTGACCATTCCACTTAACTATTAAAATTGTGAATTAAATACACGTATGAGTAGGAATTGTATTTTATGTAAAGAATAATTATTATTACTTATGACTTATTGGACACGCGTCCCAAAAAGCCTTCTTACTAGGCACTCGCACCGTGTTCAAAATGAAACAACGTATGCTAGACGAATGACAATTTAATTTTGTTTCTCAGACTATATATACAAGCAGTAAGAAAATCTCTATACCGCGATGCAGCGGAAATGACATACGGTACACCGACATCTAGCGGATAATTAAACCAACATAGTATTACATACGACATGAACATACCGCCCACTATGGATAGCATGTCCATCAGTCAAAACTAAGCATTTCAAACTGCAATACTTAGCTTGCATATATACAAAACAATGTAACTTCGAACAACTAACAATGAGACATACATCGTAATGTTTTAATTGCATTTACAAAAACATAGGGCACTCCGATGTGTCTTGTTACGGTCATATTAATAACTTGTAGCTAAATATATGACCTAAAACTTATTGAAAACGTAACAACAAATACAAACACACATCGAATACTAAGTAATATCACTGATATCTTAACTCAAGACAATGATAATAGCAATAGCAATTAGTATACGATTTAAAAACAACAACAATATATTGACCGCATTAATCAGTCACTGGTAACATTACATAACTTTGAAACAGCCCTTCTTATAGTGCTATTGTTGAACCGCAAGCTAACAACAATAACACAAGTAACCTTGTCCAAACCAGAGTCTTTTTGATTGATAATTCTATAAAGCAAGATGGTAAGTTATTTTCCTTAATTATGACGATATCTCAAATTCTGGGCGTAGGGATAGACTTCGTCCACTTATGTTGGAACCAAAATTGAGTCAATTATTCCGGAAGCCTGGCGTCGTCAGAAATCTTGAAGCATTCGTTATGTCACCTGCCATCGCTTATGGATGCTTAAGATAATTTGGTATTTTCATAACAAAAATGTCAGTACTTCATAACAACTCTAATAGTCAACAATACGAATATGAATGCATTATTTAGTAATCTTCCTTGTCTAACTTACCATTATCAACAAAAGGCCTAAATAAAGACAAACTAACAATTCCAGTGAACTGACTACGTATATTCCAGTAACTTTTGAGGCTTGGATTTGCTGTGTTTGTTTGGGGCCTAGTCTACCACGCACTGAATGTATTTAATGGGTCAGTAGCTCGCACAAATCTTCTGCAATAGGATATAGGATAGCACACGCATTGTTCTGCTTAACGAAGATAATCTCCCACAAACGTCATCTCATTCAGTTAGGTTAGTGGTCAAATGGCATGGTGGTTTGGTTTCTTCGATTTTCTGTGGACTGTATCTAAGGTTTATATTCAGTAACCAAACTGGACCCTCATTCCACAACATGCATTTAGCACAATCACCTTATTTTTAAAACCTCTGAATGTGTAGTCTACTGAGCGACGACACGTGTAACTATTGACCAACATCTATTGCAGTATCTCCCAGACTCTATACTACAAAGGTCTTCCACCTAACGGTATGACTGCTCAGCCATGCACGAAATTTCAAACGGACCCTTAACAAATCAAGCCGAATATTATGATCCCACTGACAATCTGACACCCAAATCCGTAGTATACCAAAAGTCTCGAAAGGACGAGACATGTCAGATATTTCCTTCGACTTAATTATAGGAACACTTGCTGGATGAAGCTGAATAGAATACTTGAAAACATCATTCTTCCCATTCCAAGTGATTCCTAAAGACTTCATGACGTCATCTTCCTTCAACTGCAGATTACCTTGATCAGTCTGTTTATCTCCATGAATTTCACTGAGGAGCTCATCACTACTACTGGACCACTTTTGTAACTCAAAACCTCCTCATTTGAGTAACTCATTCATCTCACGACACACCTGTATTCCTTCCGATACTGACTGACAGCCAGTCATGAGATCGTCAACGTAGAAGTCCTTCAATACCCTCTCCGAAGCAATAGGGAAATTATGACCTTCATCATGCGCAACTTGTTGAAGTGCTCGAACAGCTAAGTAAGGGGCCGATGCAGTTCCAAATGTTACTCGCAATAGTCTTATGTGCATTAGATCATCTTCTGGATTGTCACGCCACAAAAGACGTTGGAAATCTGCATCTGCATCTGTCACTTTGACCTGTCGATGCTCCTTGACAATGTCTGAGATTATGCTGAGGGGATACTCACGCCACCCAGGGTTCGAAAGGATAATTATCAACGATAATTATCGCGATAATTATCACGATAATTATCGTGATAATAACAGGTGGATAATTATCAATTGATAATAAAAAAAAATTGTACCCGTGAAATAGAACTATATTCTAAGTATCCAAACGTGTATTTCCGCACTTGTTGCGTCTATCCGAACGTTTCGAAAAAAAACGTCAGTTGGTGTTATGCAAAGCCAAGTGAACTCGAATGTCATTGGTTTGTTAAGTTAAATATTGTTTATTGTGTTATTTGTGTTGAATTTGAACAATGCCATCAACCATCGATATTTCTTATGAAACAATTTAACAAATGATCTTTTAATACTGGTGATAATTATCCGATAATTATCGGATAATTATCCGATAATTATCACGGCTAGTTATTATCTTGATAATTTTGAACTCTGACGCCACCGCATAATGATATGTTTTACATTCAGCTGTAACCTCGGTTCAGTTAACATATCATTATTCAAGGATACTCCATTGGTTCCCGGACAAGAAGCGTCAAAAGCAACACTGTCTTTGATCGTTCTTCTCTCTCTACAAGCAACTACACGGTGAGTCAGATACTCTACGTCTTTATCTTCACGTTGGTCCTTGGGGACAACTTCAGCGTGACCCAAGTCCAGATACTCGTTTATGACAGCAGAGTATTGATGCTTGGGAGGATTACTCTTCAATTTCTTCTCCGACCAAAGAAACCGTTTTACTGCAATATCTTTTGAATTACCGTATTTGCATTGCAGATCGTCACGAAAAGGCAATTTGACAACATTTTTTCCAGAATAATCTCTACTTTTAGTCTGGCTAAAGATGTCTTCGCAAAACTGCTCTTCTGTTGTAAGATGTTTGATGGAATTCATCCCATTGGTTTCCGATTCCATCTCCCAAAACTTCTTGAGCAATTGGTTGTCGTCAACTGATGCATGCAAACTAACAACCGTACTATGGCAATTCGCATTTACTGGAACTTCACTTGTATCAACACGACCACTCAAAATCCATCCAAGCTTGGTTTGTTGAGCAATTGGAGAACCTGAAGGACCCTTAATAAATCCCTTGCATAATATTTGCGCATAAACATCAGCTCCTAGGAGCATATCAACTTCATTAGGTGTGTCGAATTCGGGATCTGCTAACTGTAAGTTAGCAAACTCTGACCACTGAATTACAACTTTCTTCTCTGGAAGAAAAGTTGTAAGTTTGTTTAAAACGTGAGCCCCAACCTCTGCCTTAAATTCAGGATCGTGAAGTGAATGTAAACTGACAGACACCAACGATTGGGAAGCTAGAGTAGCATTCCCGTCACCTCCTAACCCTGAAATGCTAATTTTATTAGGCCTCTTCTTCAGACCTAATAACTGAACAGCGGACTCAGTTATTAAACAACTTTGCGATCCCTGATCGAGCAAACACCGTAATATCACAACATTTCCAGTCGGCGACACAGCTTTTACCAATGCTGTGGCCAGAAGTACTTGGTTGCTTGTATTTGACAAACAGCCAACCATTTCTTTAGATTTGGTCACGTCTAGTGCCTTAGATGTTGAAGCATAAGCGACAACATTTTTATCAACCGAGTAATTCTCGACTTCACTGGTATCGGTTGATACTATAGCATTTTCGGGATGCAATAATGTATGGTGCTTTTTTCTACATATATGGCATCTAGAAAGCTGACGACACGAAAAGGCTGAATGGTTCGGACTCAAACAATTATAGCACAATCTGCTGGTCTGGACAAGGTTACGGCGGGTATCTATATCATAAGAAACAAATTTCTTACAACTACTTAATTTATGACTCTCTTTGCAACAGTGACAAGTTGAAGGCGTAGTAATATGAAGAGATTTCATTGGACTAGTTGGATGCTGAGGTTTGGGTTGTAATTTGGGCTCAATGAATTCAAGAGCTCTGAATCTATTTTCCAAAAAGGTTTGGAACTGTACGAACTTGGGAAGCTCATCATTAATCTCACACGCCTTTAACTCCCACTGCTTCCTAGATTCAGAGTCCAGCTTAGAAGAGATCAAAAAAATGATCATAACATCCCACGAACTTGTGTTGATACCCAGGTTGACTAACGCTGACAAACATTCTGAAGTAGTATCTAGCAAATTCTTAATTGCATGAGAGGATTCCACTGACATTGACTTTTGATTGAATAACCTCTTCAGAATACAATTTGCTAAATACTTCTTATTGTTATACCTACGCTCAAGCATTCCCCAACAAATTTCATAATTATCATTAGTAATCGGGATGTGTCTTAGGAGTTGTTCCGCTTCTCCCAGTAAATGGGATTTGAGATGACGCATCTTAGTAACATAGTCAAGACGCACGTTCTTATGGATCAGAGAGACAAACAAATCGTGGAAACTCGTCCATTCTTCATATTTCCCAGAAAACTTTGGAATTGACACGTCGCTCAATCTGACACTGCAACAGGGATCTCCCATCTGAGAGACGTTGACAATAGGCTCGACATGTGAACACTTCGCAGGCTCTGCCTTATTTTGGAATGTCGACAGAACAGTCTTCAGGTCAGACTTGTATTCAACATACAGTTCTTCGGTCTGCCCGTATAAATCGTCCTTGTGATACGCGGAATCCTCAAAATCTGTGCGCTCAATTTCAACAAGAATGTTCCTGTGCGTCTCCGTAAATAATGTCCAATTCTGTTCCAAAGTGTCTAGCCTAGTTTCCACATAAGCCTGAGTAATACGATCTTTCGGCGACTTTTTGTAGTTTACTCTAGCTCTATTTATGTTTGACTTTATGTCATCTTGACATTTTGCGTATGCCTCCATTTTTCTAAGTTGAAGAAATTTCGAAAAAAATTACAAGTCTTTTTTTGCGAAAATTTTCTAAGTGTTTGACAACTGGGCAAAATCCGGCATGGATTCCCCGTCTCACCACTTTTCACTAAACTATTCTAAGTCCTAAAATTCTTCAAAATTTTCTAAGTCCAAACTATCCGAAATTTTTCTAAGTTCCAAATATTCTTCAATTTTGCACAACCCTAACTATTTTCAATTTGGCACAACCCTATTATGAAACGTCAAAGTACTCACAGTTGATCCACTTTACATATGACACTTGTCACTTATACCCGTCCGTCTGATGCCGTCCTGCAGCAGCTCAGCTCCTTCGCCTCCTCCGCGGTACCTCCTCTCCTCCAGGTAGCTCCAGCGTCACCGCGCTGGGAGCGTCACCACCAGCAGCAACACGCCACCGTTCTGGTGCCCGCAGTGGATGCCATCGCCAGTCTTCTGAGCCTCTTCCGGCTCGGAGGAACATGGACACGCGTCCCAAAAAGCCTTCTTACTAGGCACTCGCACCGTGTTCAAAATGAAACAACGTATGCTAGACGAATGACAATTTAATTTTGTTTCTCAGACCATATATACAAGCAGTAAGAAAATCTCTATACCGCGATGCAGCGGAAATGACATACGGTACCTACACCGACATCTAGCGGATAATTAAACCAACATAGTATTACATACGACATGAACACTTATGATTATTTGAAAAATCAATATTTCAACCTTAGTATCACGTGACCGCAAACAGCAATAATGGCGCGCAAATTTCCAAGAAAGTACCGAAACTGGCATAAGAATAATGACGACAATGAAAATGGGAATTCCGCCTAATTCAATTATGGCGTAAAACTCCTAAACAAGTTCGTAGAAAGTTGACAATGTTTGCAAATATACCAAACTTTGTGAAGGGATAAAAATTTGATATAAAGTTTTGTTCGAAAAAAACGGGAAATGTAAGGGCAGGGACAAATTGAGTTGGAGGCAGGATTACTGTTACGAGTATGAGTTGGGAATTGAAAACAGTATAATAAATTATTTCAACGGCTTTGACACGAATATAGCAGTTGGGTACCTATTAGCTATATTATTTTTTATTACCTAGCTAATTTAGCGTTCTACTGCCGCAGAATAAAACACTAAAGGTTATTTTCTTCTTAGAAGATTTTTTCCTATGCATAAGGCATTCCCAAGGAATTATTTTTATTGGTTGCTTGTGTAAAATACGGCGCTGTTGGTCGTGGGGTGTAGCAACGAGAAAGACTGTTGCTTAGTTGCTAACGCACCGCTACAATTGGCTACGGATGCATTACGCCCACAGATGAATAATATACGCCTATCAAAGTAAATGATTATCTTCCCAATAGGGTTGATATAATTTTAGAAACACCATTTTTTTCGATAGTCCCTACCGTAAGGATAGAATCTACAAACTGCAGCTCTTTAATTTTTCAATGGTTTTTCTAAAATATTTTTTAAACTGTCAATTTAACAGCTCGCAATGTTATTGGCTGAACACAAAAAAAAATAGTCGATGGTTGACACTTGTCAATGTGAATATTTTGGGTACGTATTACAATGCCGAAGTTCAAAATACCGAATTTCATAAGACCTATGGATGGAAGGCCGAAAATTAAAATGTCGAATGTTTATTTCACCGAAAGTTTAAAAGAACGTTTGACCGAAAGGATGAAATCCCGAAGACTGTAATCCCGAAGACTGTAATCTCGAAGGCTATGTAATCCCGACGGCTAGAATTCCTACAGTTCAAATGCCGAACGATTAAAATAGTTTGATTAACGCGAAATTGCGTGTGCACGAAATATGAGGGTAGATGCCCTAATGTGCCGAAGTATTCAAACAAATGGTAAATGATACGTAATTTTTGATGCTGCAACGGCTCCGGCGCTGCGGGCAGTGCAGCCCCACCGCCCTCGCGAAACAAAGCGCTTGCACCCACGCTTGCCCACACATACATACGTATCACAAGTACAACAAAAGGAGCGTTTTTTAGGGATATAAAAAAAAACTAACCTAACCTAACCCGGCCGAGTCGGATCTGCTCTGAAAGGTGATTGATTCACCTCAACCTATTCTCAAACTTTAAATAATTCACCTTTCAGAGCAGATCCGACTCGGCCGGGTTAGGTTAGGTTAGTTTTTTTTTTTATATCCCTAAAAAAACGCTCCTTTTGTTGTAGTTATGATCATATTATTAAAAGAAAAAAAAATATTTTTTCATTGGCATTTTACTGACAATGGTTGAGTTTCGGGATTATAAAATTTCGAGATTCAAAACTTTCGGGATTATAACATTTCGAGATTTTAAACATTCGGTATTATAAAATTTCGAGATTTTGAACTTTCGATCTTTTCAAAATAGGTCTTTTGAGCATCGGTATATCGAATATCGGCTTTTTGTACTTTCGGTATTTTGACCATCGGTATTTCAACTGTAGGTATTATGAACTTTCGGGATTGTAATACGTACCCGAATGTTTTAACATTCCACAAATATCGAAATAATGCCTTTAAATTGGGTTTTGATGAGAATATAAATGTTATAGATACTTAGTTATACTTTAAAGAGAGGATATTTTAAGGTACATGTATACAAGATCTCAGACACGTCTTATTATTAGAAATGTCGAATTTAGTCCCAGTATCTACATATCTTAGGTAAAATGGAAGCAATCTTGAAAGTCCAGTCTATAACCCGGCTGAATTAAAAAGATGATTCCGCGGAATGCAATCCGACAAATTGCGATTTCTGCTCCAAGTCACTTTTATTGCTTTTTCTTATCGCGAAAATTCGGAGACTAACCTTTATAAGATCCTACCAAGTCTGTGCCTTTGCTTAAATTTTGGACTTTATTTACACTAACTAAGGTACTTATTTATTAGACCAATAGTAGTGAGATAGACACACAAGCTGGAAAATTAATCCTCGAATCTGTTCACGATTATAATGACGTCGGCGGTTTAACTCAATTTATTTTAGGAACTACGTTTGTAATAAATGGCTGTGAACTTCCCCATGTCTTTATCATTTTGAGAATAAATGTATGACGTATATTTTATATGCTCTCTTATTGTAAACGTTATTTGCCGTTATCAATGTCAGTTAAGAGCTGGATAACCATATTGTGCTTGTGGAGGCCACATTGAGGGACAAAATGTTGAGATCGTTGAAATCAAAACCGCTAATGTTACCCCACCTGCCATTTTAGCGAAATCGTCACAAACATCACCGTGTCAATTCCGAATAAGGGCGTGGCCACATGTCCACGACACGGCGTCGTAAACGTAAAACGACACGGTGTCGCGTCGGAGCGCGACACATTATCCACCGTGCGAATATACGTTGCCGCGTCGTGAAAACACACGACACGGCGTCGTAAACGTAAAACGACGCTGTGTCGCGTCGGAGCGCGACACATTATCCACCGTGCGAATATACGTTGCTGCGTCGTGAAAACACACGACACGGCGTCGTAAACGTAAAACGACGCTGTGTCGCGTCGGAGCGCGACACATTATCCACCGTGCGAATATACGTAATTCTTACCTTATTGTTAATCCCAACATCTCCAGAGGTCGAACTGGTTTCCTAAATACATTTTGCCTTTTTAAACGAGGCGATATTTTCCATAATAGTTCTTCAAAAGTTGACACAGACATTCTAAAATAATCATAAAACTTGTGATCACTTATTTTTAAAGCCTCGTACTTCCTTTTGAAATGAGCAGTCATTTCAAAAGGAAGTACGAGGCTTTAAAAATAAGTGATCACAAGTTTTATGATTCATCATGGTTCATAATAGAAAGATATGGATTTATCCAACATTTTCGTTTCTTCTGCTTTTTCTTCATGCTTCTTAAAAGCAACAAGAGCAGAATACGTGTGATAGGATCCATGTCGAATTGAAAACTGATCGCAAAATATTTTGAACATGTACGAGAAGCTGCGGCGTCGTAATCGAACGTGGCACCGCACCGTGCATCTACTCAACACAGCAAAGTTAATCTGCCCGGCGCGCGGCGCGACCTGCGGTGCCCGGTACAGCATGTGTTTTCACGACGCGGCAACGTATATTCGCACGGTGGATAATGTGTCGCGCTCCGACGCGACACAGCGTCGTTTTACGTTTACGACGCCGTGTCGTGTGTTTTCACGACGCGGCAACGTATATTCGCACGGTGGATAATGTGTCGCGCTCCGACGCGACACCGTGTCGTTTTACGTTTACGACGCCGTGTCGTGGAGATGTGGCCACGCCCTAAGGACGACGTAATTTATAATTTTATTTGCCATTAAAACTTCGTCATACGCTCACGGAACCAGCGCATTCCCTCACAAACTATTTGCAGAAAATACGCGAAAAGTTTTTCGTGATTCCCGCAGAAATGTTAAATTTTGACGGGATGAAAGTTTTATACCGTAAATCAGATTCCCTTGTAGGACGTGTATAAATTCTGAATTCAATAATAGTTGAAATTGTTTGCATAAAAAGTTCGATACTGGATTTTAGCGGCTCACATTGCGCTGCTAGCCGCGCTAATAGAAAAGTAGTCAACCGGTTATTACACTATAGAAATAACCAGTTATAACCGGTTTCCTATGACATAATAACCGGTTTACCCTACCCAGCGCGCACAAGGGTGCATGGGCTCCGCTTTCCAACCTTGACGAAGCTTTTTATACAAACAACTTATAAAGTACGGCATCTTTTATAACAGGTCAAAAGCTAAAACCTTCTATAGTGCTTTCAGAATCAGAATCAGAATCAGATCTTTATTTGCTCAAACATGGTACATACAGATGGTCTTAAGTCTACTTAAAGAACTACATGCTTCGTCACAGAGACATGCAAATTTATCAATATGTTATGTGTGTCACATGTTTAATTTATTTATGAATTAGTAATTAATAATATCATTTAAATATTCTTGAATCGAGTAATATGCCTTAGATGCTAGGAACTTAAATAATGAGTTTTTAAATTCAATAATGCTTTCCAGTGGTTAGGTCATATAATGGATCTGCATTTCATGGCCGGCCATTTCATGAAACGGCCAATACTTTCTGACCACATGATTTGGTCTAGCCTGATCAATGAATCAAACGGTCTGCTTAAACTGACTGATATTTCAATCCACGTTTGGCCATATCATTAATGCAGGGTTTCTATTTCTTTTTCCACTTTTTTTATGTTCACTGAATATTTATAGGATGTGGCAAATTTTAACACCTGGCCCCGACATTAAACTGAACTATCAATGCTCAGTAGACCTGCCCGTCTGGCACAACTTGGTTTCGCAATTCTTGTCATGACATAGCATCGCCCGTCACTCTCTCACAGTACTGTGAAGAAAGCGACAGGTATTATTTCTCCCGCGAGAAAGAGTCACATGTCACAGTTGTGCTAGAGGTGCTGTCACTGTTAGCAAGACAGCTCAATGCGACAGGTTAAAGTAATACGAATTTAGACAAAGTATGGCAAAGACAACTGAATAGGGCGGCTGACATACTTCGGCATATGCTACTAAGTTTTTATGCTGGCCGACGTGGTAATGTATTTTTTGTTATTTTTAATTCTTATTCACTATCTTCAATTCTTTAGCTATCGAATAGTGTAAGAAATTATACAAATGCAAATTCTCTTTATTGCATACCTCAAACATCAAGGAATACACAACACCAAATGAGATGAGATACATTATAGTCCGGATGAAGGCGATAAAAATGTAGCTGCAGCATCATTTTTATCCCATGACGTTCTCCTTTTTAAATAGACAAACCTTTCATCGAATGTTTCATTTTCATAGAATTTTCATCGTAATTTTTCCCCTGAAGTCATAATTTTATCATAAATCTTGAAAATTTTGTCATATAGATTAGGTTAGGTTGAGTTAGGAAAACAATATTAAATAAAAAAAAAATGAATAGCAATCCAAAATATTTTACGGTTTCAGAGAAAATGCTTTCCATGTAATGATACCTACGTCTATTAAATAGCACATCCTATGAAACGTTTATCTATAAGAGAAGGTAAAACCTGATGAATTTTCTCAATTGCCTCTCAGGATGAAAGCAACTTTAAAAGGGTATGCACATCAAAAGATTTCTTTAAAATTTCATAACAAACAGGAAAGGTAGTAACTCTAACACTCCTCAAGTATTGCTCGACGCAAGTTGCGTTTTAAAACTTTTGAATATAAGGCTCAAGAATGCCTTTACGGACAATAAAATTGAATAATCCAAGTCGTAAGTCCGAGCGTGATTGGCAGAACTTTTACAATATCCCGAGGTAGGGTCCCATCTTATTGATCTTTGTACTTCAACTGTAGTTAAGTCCATTTTGTAGAAAAAACTGTGTATAGAACTTTTTTTTGATAGGTACCTATACCTATACATTCCATCCAGGACCTAAATTCGAAATAAAAGCTTGTGAAAAATAACGATTTTTTTCTATCCAAATAGTTATTTCAAAATTTTAAGAAAATTACCTATAGGATGACGATTGTTTTAGATTAGTTCCAATTATTGTTATTTTTGGAATTTGTAATCAATACTGAATGCGAAATTACAAAAATAACACATGTTTTTTTAAACACGCACAATGTCGACAACGTTGTTTTAAATAAATATGGTATAGGAAGTATAATACGTTTCTTATGCTAAAAGTAATATGGCAGCTTGGTATTTTGTTCCAAAACCTTTTCCAATTGTAAAACTGTGGCAGTTTTCATACAAGTCACAGCTATGTATGATAGATTTTTGCCGCTACTGTAATATCTTTTTAATATTATTTTAATGAAGGAGCTCAGATCATTAAGTTAACTGTATAACATATTTGTAATATATTGAGCCAGAACACCTTCATAATAGCAATCTCTTAATGTATTCATATCTTAATGTATAGTCCAATTTATATTTATCTTGGAAACATGACCCCACAAAGCCAATGTTTTACTCCAGGGTAACAAATAACGCATTCTTGATTTGTCCTCGGACAGAGTGGCTTTCTGGGGTCATGTTTACAAGACAAGCTCTTTATGGCCATTCGGACGGGTTATAAAAATCAACAATAGCTTGAATAACAAAAATCGATATATAAGTCTGTTACAAGGTCGTGATAAGGCCGAGATACTTCTAGATTGGGGATATCGCAAGGCCTCGCCGAACGGGCCAAGGTTTTTTGAACCGAAGATAAAAACTAAAATTTTCTTGAGACGCGGTTGTAATAAAACATTCCAGTTCGGCACTCCAAGCTCACCTCACAAACGTAACCAATATTTATTAGGCAAGTTGTCGCATTAATTTGGCGTCCCCATCTGGTGCGAACTTGACCTACTTCGGTCAAGGGTCCCTTTCTCTCTCCCTTTCACCAGTGAGAAGAAGCGAGAACGGCGATGTCTTGAAGGTTCGTAAGTCTGATGTTATGAAGGGGTAGTCAAATAACTTTTGGGTCCCCGATTTTTTAAGAGTCGAATGTAATCCAGTCATGTAAAGCAATGTCAGGGAATTGGTTTATTTATGAAAATTCAAGGAGCTCGATTATCTGGGACCCTCTTGATTTTTTGTCAGTCACATAACAAATCAACATTTTATAGATTAGATTTCTTTATTAAATAATATAAATTACACTAAATGTTTACAATGAAGCGAAAAACTGAAAATTGAAGCAACTGGTTGAAAGATTCAATGGCTCTGACATCTGGTTCGTGGTCCAGTTGGTAGGACGCCCGTGTTTGCCCGGAAAGCCATTGGAAACGCAGGTTCGAATCCTGTCCGAACCATTAATTTTTAGGGTTCCGTACCCAAAGGGTAAAAACGGGACCCTATTACTGAGACTTCGCCGTCCGTCCGTCTGTCACCAGGCTGTATCTCAACAACGTCGATAGCTAGACAGTTGAAATTTTCACAGATGATGTATTTCTATTGCCGCTATAACAAAAAACTAACTAACTAACTGAGCGCAACGACCCAAAGTGGATCTTGGCCTTCGACACCAGATCACGCCACGCTCCACGATCCTGAGCCAGCTCTCGCCAGTTAAGGATGCCTAGGTCTCTGAGATCTTTTTGGACTTCATCACTCCAGCGATATCTAGGCCGTCCTACGGGTCTGCGACCACTCGGTCGTCCCAAATAAGCGGTTTTTGCGGCGCGATCCTCTCCCATTCTCTCAACGTGCCCGAGCCAGCGGAGTCTGGACGCCTTGGTCTCTCCTATAATATTAGGCTCCCGCACTAGATCTTCGATCTCTTTATTCTTTTTCAGTCTCCAGCTTCCATCTTCTCTTCGGGTCGGGCCCGCAATCGAATCTTCCGCAAGATCCTCCTTTCCGCCACTAATAGCTTACTTTCTTCCTTCAAGGTCAGAGTCCAAGCTTCGCAACCGTAAGTTAAGATTGGTCTAATAACGGTTTTGTAGACTCTGATCTTAGTACTCCTGCGTATTATTTTGGACACCAGGACCTTGTGGAGACCGGCTGTACATCTGAAGGCATTTTGGATACGGATGTTGATCTCCTCTTCCCTTTGATTAGCGTCTCTTACCGTGCAACCTAAATATTTAAATTAACAACAAATACTAAAAATAAAATAAAATAAATATTTAAGGGGGGCTGTATTGGAATACAACAAACTTGTTATAGATTATATATATGTATAGGTACGGAACCCTTCATGCGCGAGTCGGGCTCGCAAATGCCAATTTTTTTTCAATTTTTCGGTTCATTGTAAACATTTGGTTTTCGTTAGCAGATGTTACAGCTTTAAAAAAAAATACACTAAGTAAATTTAAATGCACTTATACTATTATCGTCTCATACAACATAAATACTAATAGATAATCTGTGACTATAATTAAAACAGCGAAATTGATTACAAAACAGAAAAAAAATACATGTCAAAATTTAACCAATTTGAGATAAAAATATTAAAGGAATTATCAAAATACAAAAATTAACACGGTGAAAATAACACTGAGAATTACAAAGTCAAATAGACCAAAAATTTGGTCAAACAAAAGTATAATTCTGTATAGTTTTGTTTTGAAACAAACAAACCTCACTATTGAGGTTTCCTAAATACTGTGATACTTTGGACGGGATCAGTTATACAAATTAGTTACAATAATAGTATGCCACATGTCTAGCATGTTATGCTATATGGGATCACCCTATATCCGTCCCACCTACGGCTGCCATCCGTCTGGGTTTCCCGGATCTGTCCTAGTTCCGAGACCGTCCGGAAGCCATCCGGGAGGGGTTTTCAAAGTGTCCGGGGAAAACTTGGACACTTTTATGTGAATGAAAAAAAAAGCGATTGTTTATTTTATAATATTATTTTCGGACACGTCCGGGGAAAAAATGTCCGGGTTTTCTTAAGTCTGTCCGGATTCGGGGAATTTAGAGATGGCAGCCCACCTAAGGACGTTGTGTATATGCGACAACTCGCTATCTAAAAATTCTCTTCCAATCGCAGGGCATGTACAGGGTCGATTGAAGCTGGGAATAAGAACGCCCTCCCCGTATATTGGACAGAAAAAACGGAATATAGCTGAAAGAGCTAAGGAACATATCGTAGCTGCTAAGCACCGTCAGGTGAATAAATAAATATTGGACAACCTCACACAAATCGATCTAGTCCCAAATTAAGCTCAAGAAGGCTTGTGTTATGGGTACTAGACGACGATATACGTACTTATATAGATAAACATATACCTACTTAAATACATAGAACAACCATGACCCAAGCACAAATATTCAAGTTCATCACACAAATATTTGCCCTGCCCGGGATTCGAACCCGGGACCGCCGGCTCAGTAGGCAGGTGTCTACAAACCGAGCCAAACGCGTCGTCATAAGGCTGCCATAGCCGAACATTTGCTAATAAAAAACTGGATTGAGCTTCTACATCCCTTATGCTTTTGTCTTCGTGGAATCCGAGCGGAACCCAAGCGTTGGCAAGATCGGAATATTCGAGTATTCCTCATGTAAGCCACCTATTATATAATATATATCCTGTTAAGCTACGTATATATCCTGTTAAGTAGTTTGAAGTGTGGATAATTCTGACTATTATATATACACTAGCGACCCGCCCCGGCTTCGCACGGGTGCAATGCTGATAAATTATGCATATAAACCTTCCTCTTGAATCACTCTATCCATTAAAAAAAACCGCATCAAAATTCGTTGCGTAGTTTTAAAGATTTAAGCATACAAAGGGACATAGGGACAGAGAACGCGACTTTGTTTTATACTATGTAGTGATAGTGATATTCAGAGCGGTTGTATATAACTATATGTGGCTCAATCACTACGATTATTTAAGCGCTTAGCGATAATTGTGAGCTTGCAATATGCCCGTAGTGGTTCTAAACAAGCCAAAACCAATATTGACTAAATTATCTTCTTCAATCAACGGAGCTGCTACGCCGCCGTAGGCATCTACGCAGCGTAGCAGCTACGAGGAAAAAGTATTATTTCGAAACTTTATCCCGAGCCGAAGGGAAGCGTTAAAAATATGTAAATTATGGACCCTAATTACTGCGCAGATTGCATGTACATGCCCGGCTGAGTATAAAAACCGGCCCAGTGTGAGTTGAATTCGGGGCCGATGGTTCCGTACATCGTTGCATAAACATCACTATAATTTGCCCACCTGCTGTTTACCTCTACTGTACGGCCATTTGTCCGCCGTGATATAGTCTTTACAATACTTAAAACCGAAAACGTAGTAATACTAAATTTACACATTTACCTGAGGTATGCAACACAGCTATCTATATCTGTTTAAGAATTAGAACCCTATACAGTGGAGGCTCCGGCTTGGAGTACGGAAACCAAAAAACTCACTCGTTGCGAAAAGTTGTTGCTTGATTTATAAAAAGCTAAAATTATTTCCATGTCTTCTTAAGTTATAACTTCAATGTCTTCTAGATCATGTCGAGTTATATAAATCCAGCCTATTCCGACTCGTATTTTATATGTATGCAGAACATGGTTACTTAGTATTTGCTTCGATATTGCATGAGATAAGGAGACTTAAAAGACAAATGTCACCGTCTTTTCATTTTAATCTTCTATATATATAAAAGAAGAAGTGACTCATCAACGCACAGCCGAAACTACTAATGTTAGAGAGTTGATTTTTGCACAGTAGGTTACTTTTATAACGTGGGCTAGAGATAAGAAGGGATTTTTGGAAATACCACCCCTAAGAGGGTTAAATAGGGGTGCAAAGTTTGTATGGGGGAAACTTTTCTTTTGGAGCTAGAGACTTGAAACTTTGTAGAAAGATTACTTATTCAAAAACACAAAAAGTACTTTCAGCGTTTTGGAAAATTTCACCCCTAAGGGGGTTAAAAAGGGGTGCAATGTTTATATGGGAGAAACTTTATTTTTTTAACTAGAGACTTGAAACTTTGTAGAAAGCTTACTTAATCAAATACAAAAAAGTAATTTCAGCGTTTTGGAAAATTTCACCTCTAAGGGGGTTAAAAAGGGGTGCAAAGTTTGTATGGGGAACACCGCTAATGTTGTTTATAAAGAAGTGTTACGCTAAGGTTATCAGTTTATATTTTTTTTATTTCCTGTCTTCTACCCAGTGACTACGTCCTTTTTTTAAAACGAACTTGCACCCCCTTTTCTATGGTTGACTGTCAACAATATTTTCTTAGTGCTGTCTCTTATTAATTGTGTTCCAAACTTTATGTGTTCCTATATTTAGTGAGTTGTCTATCAGCACATGAATAATCTATACTTTATATACCTATTCTTACTTTATTTAGCTTCTTGAGAAATATAGAGAACTGTAGCACCAGAATATATTGAATCACTCTTCAAACAATCTACTAGCCAGTAGACCAAAATAGTAATCGCATCATTAAATTCACTTATGTGCATTTAGTTTTTAATGGTCACATTTCAGCACTTTCTTTGAACACTAGCCTTTTTAATAACTGGGGTACCTGCTAGACCATTTAGAAACATATTGGCCAGCCTCGGGAACTCCGCCACACAACTCCTTTCGTTTAATAGCCAGGCCGGCGTGTACAAATACCAGTGCTGCCTTCTTATGAAAAGAGGTCATTATTTATTATTGTTTTGAAATATAGTTTATTATTTATTATTGTTGAAAGAGATACTCTTCATTAAACTGCCTCCATCTCTCGATTTCCAGTGCTGAGTTTAAGATTGTTTTAACAGCCTTACGATATTTAACATTTTTTTTTCTCACTCATAATAACTAAGATCCCCATTTTCTAACTCCAAATCCATGCGTCGCTCTATAAATATTAAGCATCCTGCAAACAATTCCCGTAATCTAATTGGAAAATCTTCTAAAATTCTTTAACAATTGCATATCAGTGTCTGCCACTGTTTGAAATGTAATATGTCTAGACCATTTTAACTAAGAATAAAATTCACTTACCTATTTTAATATCTTTGTCATCATCAAAAATCTACGCGGACGAAGTCGCGGGCGGCCGCTAGTTTTTACTAAAATATTTTATTCTCATCAATGTTCAATATCAAGCGCAGAATTCGAATTGGAATATCTTGCTGATTGCAAATAGGTATGTACATCCCTAAATGAGTACTATAGTTGTTATAGCCACAGTATAATGTCAATATTCAATATAATAAATTACTGTGAAATCATGATTGTGCTCTCTGGTATAATTTCTGAAGCATTGTGATTGAATATTAGGGCGGTGATTAAAAACTCGAGATTAATAATTTTTTTTTCAAGCTACATGTGGTAATAACGTGAACACAGATTTTAAATATCATCTGACAACGATATTGTAACTGGGAAGTAGCCGGAAGGTCAGGGAGACTCAAATAATTAATTACGTGATATAATCCGCTTAAATTGTGTTATTTGAACGATATTGTAATGTTTCAGTACTAATTTAACGTTCGGACTCCAAGTGGGGTCGTTATCTACAAATATTTAATAATTATAGAACTAAAATTTATAAGTACCACCACGAACGATCCTGTTCAATGTTAAATATTGAAACAAAATATCTACGATAAAAGTATTCCTAAAATAACACTATCATACATTTCATATACAACGTTTCCTCGGCTTCTGGACAAAGACTGAAATCCCGAGTAGAGTTATTTCTCAGGAATGCTCTAATAATATATATTATTTGATTAGATAAAATGAAAATATATTTTTTTTAACTAATTTAATTGAGGCGAATCAAAAATAAATAGTAACATACTGTATCAGTTTGACATCAATTAAAAGTGACACTAATGAATGACATGACATATGAACTAAAATGTATTTACATACAGGCTGTTCCGAAGTAATAAATCGTAAATCAGTTATTTATCCGCAAATACTGTGCCGTTTGGCATGGGATTTTGTACATCGGTTTAGAAATACCCTAATCAACACGTACCTTTCATGTTTGTCCAGAGGCCAGGGACACGTTGTATATATATTTGTGTAAAACAGTGCATAACACAAACACTTTTCACATTTGGACAACATCATCATTGGCCTCTTGCATCTATAAAGGGTAATTAAAGCAGCGTCCAATAAAGTGCCGCATTCAGGAACAGTCGCCATCAGATATATCGAAGCATATAAGGCGTCCATAAATATAGGAACACGACTCTTATTGACTGGGCGTTACAGTACATGTTCACATATTTATGAACGCCTTATATGCTGCGATATGTCTGATGGCGACTGAACATCACGTGATAGGCCGATTCGAGAGCGTACAGGTACACGTATTATAATATAATAATAACTTTTAATGCAACAAAACCTATCAATACCAAATATGATTACCAAGTTTCATAAAATGCGAATAAAATTCATTGACTAGCACTTCAATTATTTGTCTAAAATATTTTATCTGTATTAGAAACAATTCGAAATTTAATTAAGGACACTTAAGCAGTTTGATAATCATTCAAAACGCAGTTGAATTAGTGCTCTTATCAATCTCGCTTTTGAAATTGCGACTTGAATGCAAAACTCACAACTTCAATTATTCAGAGTAGATTGAACTGTAAAGTGCCAGTTTGAGTGTTTTAGTGTCAGTGTTCGGTTATATAATAAAGAACAGAAACCTTCGATAATTTAATCCAAATTTTATTGGATAGCATTTGGCGAGCCACGTGTTGTTGGGTAGCATTTGGCGAATTATATAAATTCTTCACGGCACCATTTTTATATATACTTACATATTTTAAACTACTACAGTGACAAACAAGCATGCGGCGCCCCTAATGTTAAGCAGCCGCCGCGCCGCCTATGGGCGCTTGCGACGCCAGGAGCATCACACGCGCGTTGCTAAGCCTTTAAGAAGGAACCTATTTAATCCACTCTTCAAGAACCACATACTGTAGCCCTCGAGCCTGCATGAAAACTAAAAAATTACAATGATGTGTTTTAAGTATCATGGCCTGCGTTGCTGAGAAATGCACGCTTTAAGTTAGCTCGTTTTAATTAAAGGGAACATTCTTTTATTTTAATAAGGAAACAAATCTGAATTGAAAGAATTTCTAAGTCTTTCGAATATTCGGTTTACTTTACGAGGACCGGTTGAATTTGGGCTTGTTAGATTTTTTTCTACGAAACAGTAAAATTGATGAAGCATGTGACTTGTTCAATACCATTTACCTCTTATACAATTAAAGTTTTATCGACGTAAATTAAAAATGGTATCGCTCCCATCATTACAAGTAATCACCCGTTTGATTTGTCTATAAAAACGTAAAAATTAAATACGCTTCTTTACAGTCTAGTGAGCAAAGGCTGATTAAATTATTTCGGGGTTCATTTTAGAATCCGTGGTGCCTCCTTTCCTTGAGTCTGTATGTATTAAGTCCAATTTTTTTTAACACGATTTAATATTAATCGCGTTAAAAAAATTACGAGAAAGTTTCACATGGAATTACCTACTAATTTTTCGTCGATTATTTCATTTCGCCGAAGTGTCATTTCGTTGACAGCATTTTAGGATAATTATAAAACAAACTTAACCTGACCTAATCAATTAGATGATATTTTCAAAAAAGGTAAAAAATAATGACTTCAGAGGAAATAGGTCGACGTTAAATAATTGAGCAAAACGGCAAACCACCGAAATTACCTATTATATATAACACAAGAACTATTCTAAATAATGATCATCGATTCGCTCAACTCTCAAAATCGAACTCGTTATAAACAGGTGACAACTTAGAAAAAATGGTAAGTACGGTACTATATTATCATCATCCTTTATAAAAAAAAAATGTAAACTTCATCATTGGATTTTTTCTATCGAGATGAAATGCGATAAGATGAAACGCTACAAGGAATTCTGGCATTTTGAGGTAAAATACTAAAAAATAGATAAATTGAAGATTCCTACGAATAGGTATGTGTCTGTCGTCATTAGATTTACTTCAATTATGATAAACAACTGCTTATTTATCACAATCTGACTAACTAATGACTTGATAAAAGAGCGAAATAAAAGTAGAATACTGTCTTGTTGATGACAATTTTAATCCACTTCAAGCAACATTTACAGATTCCGTAAACTTTCAAACTTTCACCTATCAAGCTAGTTGCTGGTTTGTATCAGATAACAATATTAGTGTAATGCTATCTTATTGTTATAGGAACATTATTTATGTATGTCGCAAGATCGACTCCATTTAATAAGAAAGCTAAATATACGCCGAATAATGTCTTGTGGACGACACATTTAATTCACTATAAGAAACTTGTCACAATTGCTCAAATCTGCGTCTTCGGCTGTCATTTCCAAGTTTATACAAGCTTGTTTTGTGTTAGATGTAAGATCGACTCAAATTAATGAGACGGCTTAACGTATGCCGAATACAGTCTTGTGGACGACAAATTTAATTCACTATTATTGTAAAGTAATTTTTACATATGAATGTATATGATTATTTGTACTTTTCTGCCTGAAACACAGGATAATCCTATTTCGGGCGCGTAATATTATTGTTCAATTATAAATATGTTTAGTTCATAGTCATTACAGCTGTAATATGTTTTAAATTAAAAAATATTATTATTATTATATTATTAGAAATATCTGCAAACTTGTCACAATTGCTCAAATTAGCTTCTAAATCTTCGGCTGTAATTTTCAAGCCTCAAGACTCAATTTAATAAGACGGCTAAATATACACTGAATTCCTACTGTTTTGTGGACGACAAATTTAATTCACTATAAGAAACATCTGTTAACTGGTCACAATTGCTGAAATCGCCGTCTAAATTTTCGGCTGTCATTTCCAAGTTTATACAAGCCTGTTTTGTGTAAAAGATTGACTCAACTTAATGAGACGGCTAAATATATATATACGCCGAAAACTGTCTTGTGGACGACAAATTTAATTCACTATAAGAAACATCTGTCAACTTGTCACAATTGCTCAAATCGGTTTCTAAATCTTCGGCTGTCATTTTGGAGCCCGTTGCTATAGAAGCGTGGTTTGTGTAAGTGTAAAATCAACTAAACTTAATGAGATAGCTGAATATACACAGAATACAGTCTTGTGAACGACAAATTTAATTCACTATAAGAAACATATCATCAACTTCTCACAATTGCTCAAATCGGCGTGCAAATTTTCGGCTGTCATTTCCAAGTTTATACAAGCTTGTTTTGTGTAAAATGTTGAGTCAACTTAATGAGACAGCTTAATATACGCCAAACACTGTCGTGGACGACAAAATTAATTCACTATAAGAAACATTTGTCAACTTGTCACAATTGCTCAAATTGGCGTCTAAACTTTCGGATCTCATTTCCAAGTTTATACGAGCTTGTTTTGTGTAAGATATGTAAATTGACTCAACTTATTAAGACAGCTAAATATACGCCGAAGACTGTCTTGTGGACGACACATTTAATTCACTATTATAAGAAACATCTGATACTTGTCACATTCGCTCAAATCGGTTTCGAAATCTTCGGCTGTCATTTTCGAGCCCGTTGCTATAGAAGCATGGTTTGTGTAAGTGTAAGATCGACTGAACTTAATGAGACAGCTAAATAAACCCCGAACACTGTTTTGTAGACGACAAATTTAATTCACTATAAGAAACATATGTAAACTAATCACGCAAATCGGCGTCCAAATCGGTCATTTTCAAGTTTATACAAGCTTGTGTTGGCAAGATCGACTCACCTCATAGTGGGCTGGCACTAGGGCACTCGCGGGTGCGGCGGGCGCGCGGCCCGGCCGCGCTAGTAGCTGTGGACGTGAAGACACGTCCGCGCCGACGAGCGTAGGCGGGCGTCTGGCGCCCCGCGCCGCGGCCCGCGCCGCCCGCAACATATTTTATATCGAATTTTGACTTTAATGTTTCTTTTGCGGGATTTTGAGGTTTTCAAGCTGATTAATTTGAGCGAGTCATGTTCTGTTCTCGTTTCTCGCGATTTTCCCGCTTGAATAGCAAACGTATTGGTTATCTTAGGAACCGCAATGTTTTTAAAGGAAAAAGTAACACAAGTTTATTTACGACCCGTGTTTATTATTTCTTCGGTTAAAATTACGTTCATCATACATGAACGTAATTTTTACCTTAACCTTGCCTTAAGAAACGAATACAATTAATTAGCCAAAGCGTGAGCTGTTTAATTAAAACAATATTCGACGAAATTGAAGATGATATTTTATATCAAATTTTGACTTTAATGTTTCTTTTGCGGGATTTTGGGGTTTTCGAGCTGATTAATTTGAGCGAATCATGTTTTGAACGTAACAGTTTTGTTCTCGTTTTCACGAGATTTTCCCGCTTGAATAGCAAACGTATTGGTTATCTTAGGAACCGCGATGATTTTCAAGGAAAAAGTAACCCAAGTTTATTTACGAACCGTATTTATTATTTCTTCGCTAAAAATTGTGTTTATTCGTGCTCCTTAGGAAACGAGTATAATTTGCTAAAGCGCTGCTTAATTTAATCAATATCCGTCGAATTATAAATACTGGAAATATCTGAATAACAATCCACATTGTTCCTTATTCAGAGTATAAAAACACCAATCTTATGATACGTTTAATGACACTGCAGTTTTTCGGTTACAGTTATTTGATGGTAAATTATTAATTACCTACTATTACCTACCTTTTAACCCTCGATAAAAAAGGGGGATTTTTGTGTATCTGAGTGTCTATCTGTGGCATTGTAGCTCGCAAACGGATGGCCCGATCCCAAACGCGTTTTTTAAATCGAAAGCTTCGTCTATTTAGACGGTTCTTACCTATGTTTGCAGAAATAACCGCAGCCGTCTCCAAGATATTCAGCTATGATTGAAAATAGTGGCTATGTTCAGGCATGCTTCTAAAGCATTTATATGCAACTCATAAAATTAGGGTCACATGATGTCCAATCACTTGGGTCCGGGTTTTTTTTTAATTTTGAAAGTCTGGACCCCAGGAGCACCCCACGCTGCACTTTCCTATACGCGGTACAGGACTTTGGTGCCCCAACGTCTATCTGTTCTCCGGGCTACATGGCATGCCCGTTGCCACTCGGACCGTGCAATTCTGTGAGCTATGTCGGTTACTTTGGTGTAATTTGGTGCTGTAAAATAAGTTATTATTCAATAAATATCTCATCTCATCTCATCTCATCTCATCTCATCTCATCTCATCTCATCTCATCTCATCTCATCTCATCTCATCTCATCTCATCTCATCTCATCTCATCTCATCTCATCTCATCTCATCTCATCTCATCTCATCTCATCCTCATCTTATCTTATCTTATCTTATCTTATCTTATCTTATCTTATCTTATCTTATCTTATCTTATCTTATCTTAACTTATCTTAATAAACCCCGAATAGTCCACGAGACGTAATAAAAGAATCGTTATAGATCATCATCAGCGTTCGTAAAATGCGAGCAAAATTCATTGAAGTGTGGGGTTCATCACAGGTCGTCATTTAAAACGATTATACTCGCATTTTACGATCCCTGATCATCATACTAATATTATAAAGGCGAACATTTTGTGAGTGTGTTTATGAGTATCAGGGTGGACCAAACAATTTTTTTTTTAATTTCAGGTCAGCCACTTCCGTAATTTGTTACACCTTCTCCTTATATTACTTAGGTATGTTAAATTACAGATTCCTAACTTACTTGCAAGATAGTGCTCAAGGTGATCAAATTTTTCAAAATTGTTCTTATTTGTGAAATAAATATGGTTGTTTTTAATAAATATTATGGTTTGTAGTAAACGGTAATCTGTAATTATTTAGTGATAACTTGTTTTTACCTATAATACCTTTTCAAGTGAACATATCACTTGTCCTCGACTCCTAACTTGCTAACAAGACAGTGTTCAAGGTGATCAAACATTTAAATAAGTTTCTGTCAAAAATGACATTTTAGTGGCAAGCTTTTATAGCCGACTGTACTTTTCTTTGGATATCCATCAAATGCTCAGTAAGACGATTCTAAAGAGCCCAAATTCGGTAGCATTGCTTTTTCTATTATAGAGTTCCTATGGCTACCTTCCGGCTCCATCATCAGATCAGCCCCATGGTACCATATTATTGTATTGTCATCAAAGTTAAGTAGGTATGCAAAATTTCAGCTTAATCGGTTGACGATATCTGCTTCAAAATTGAGTTGCAAGATTTCACCCGAACAAACATACTTTAAACATACCATGCAAGTTAAATAAAAGCTTTAAAAATTGATCAAATTATAGTAATAAACAAATTATAGTGATAAATATTTGTAGTAAATAATGATTATCTGTAATAAATATGATTGATTTGTAATAAAAGCCCGTGTACTTATTACTTATAGGGCTACAAAAAATACCTTTTAAATGAATCTTTAAGACGCTTGAGCACTGCTTAGTAGTTGAGATAAATTCACAAAACTTTCAGTATTTATTTACCAACCGTGGACCACCCTAATGAGTATGTTTGTTACTTCTTCAGTTCTTCACGCTCAAACAGCGTGACCAATTCTGGTAAAATTCGGTATGGTGGTAGCTTACACCCTGGATTAACACATAGGCTACTTGTTGAGTGTGGACTGTAGGATTATTAAATAATAACTCGTTTCATGAAGATTAAAATCCCGCCAGGCAAGCGGGAGACCGCGATGTGGTCGCTTCGGAGTGTGAGTGGTAAGTGAAGTCATTTTTTAGGGTTCCGTACCTCAAAAGGAAAAAACGGAACCCTTATAGGATCACTTTGTTGTCCGTCTGTCCGTCTGTCAAGACCCTTTTTCTCAGGAACGCGTGGAGGTATGAAGCTGAAATTTATATCAATTACTCAGGTCTACTGTCCCTTGAAGCTGTGAAAAAATCAAACTTCTAAGCCAACGCAATCAAAAGATACAGCCGTTTATGCCGCAAATTTTCGACACTTGCAAGGGAATCAAAACCTACAGGGTGCTTCCGTGAACTCAGAATCTTGAAATTTGGTACGAAGCAACGTCTTATAGCATAGATAAAGGAAAAATTACGAAAACCATAAATTTTTAGTTACATCACATAATATATATTTTTTTAATAATTTTAAACTTACTACCCATTTCCTCATAAACGCGTAGAGGAAAGTGTTTGTACGGAACCCTCGGTGCGCGAGTCCGACTCGCACTTGGCCGGTTTTTTTTTTTTTGTTTTTATATTGACTGCGGGTCCATGGGGGCCCTTTGCTTGTCTTGGCGCTGGCGCGCCTCATCCTTCCAGACGAGGCGCCGAGAGTAAGTGAAGTCACTTTTTTTTTTTTTTTTTTTATATATATTTTTGCTTGCGGGCCCGAAGGGGCCCTTTGCACTGCTGGGGCAGTCGCGGCCCGTCCTTTTGGACGGGCCGCCGAGAGAAACTTAACCTAATACTTACAGACTAATTGCCGGAGCTCTAAGAGAGCTCGCGGTTTGGGTTTAACTGACCAAGCTGCTGGTTGTCCATGTGCATGGCCATGTGTGCGTCGGCGGCGGTGGCCGCGGCATGTTCCGCAACAGCGGCGACCATCTACTGATGGTCGTTTTGAGGCCTTCTTATTGACTCCCAATGGGGAGCCCTGGAGTAGTAGAGTGAAGTCACTGGGGGCGCGGGGGTATTTATGCCCACGCCACTAGCGCTCGGCGTGAGTGCGCATCAACGCGCTTAAAATTAGGCCACGCCTCCGAATTGCCTCTTGGGTATCGTTTATTGGAATAACAAATCATCACATATTTATTTACAGACATAACACATAGTAAATATTGGTAAGTAAAAACAAAGGAAATAAAAACGTTTATCTTAATATCTAACACATAAACCATATAACATCAGGTAATAAGTAATTTGCAAATAGGTAATTAAAAAGGTAGAAAACACTTACATACTATGTATTATAACTAAGAGATCGATATACGTGATTCTATACATAAGTTAGGGTTATTTCCCACACTACTTTTTGTCCCGAAATAATGTAGTGTCCCCGTGGTATGAGCGGGTACCACCGCGCGGCGCAGCAAGATTTGAATATGAGATTAATGCAGCCTCTTGCAGTCTCGGTTGAACTTTGTCTGATCTCCCTGTGGTCAGTTAGCCGGTGCGTCGGTCGCAGACTGAACTTTAATCATTAATAGTTTAGAAAGTGTATATGTGTGAAGACCAAAAAGTTTACCCCCTTAACTTAGTCAATGAATATTTGTATCAAAGTCTCCGTTGTGCGACGATTGTTCCAATAATGTACCTTAAGGTTCTGTTTTAAGGTTCCTTATTGTATCGTTAATTTGTCACAAAACGGAACTTATTTCAATCGATTTCATTTCCTCGTTTTGTATGGCTAACTACGCCTTAATTCCACCCAACTTTTTGGTCCTAACCCATAAGTGTATACGTTGAATATGCACAGACAGAAAGATAGCAGATAGAATAAAGACATCGGTCACAATGTCAATAAAATTATGTGGTATTAAACAGAAGTCTCTGTCGACATGTTTCGCATCGGCAGTGCTCGGTTGGCCGCCGACGAGACTGATCGGTTCTCCTGATGATGAATCGTGTAGCAATTCAAAACATATCGAGCTATATTTGACTTCTACGACGTGAGAATCAATGTTGTTTATATATAGATCATCATTCGCTTGCCCTTACCCCATTTATTTGGGGTTGGCGCAGCATGTTTTTTTTTTGTTTATATATAGATACAATACTGGAGCGATTCTTGTACGAGTAGTTAGGCATATTAAGTTCAACAAATGTATGGTATACCATAACGTCAGTTGACAACCAAAACTAAGTAACAAATACCTACTTAAAATAAAGCTCGTAACTCAGTATCAATCAACAAACTAGACACGAGGTTTTGAAAATAACTGTCTGAAAAATTGACACCAGGCGATAAGTTTGTTTCATTTTGGATATGTTGATCCAAGTGAATATTTTTGAAAAAAATATATATTATAGAATATTAGTTTATACATAATATAGCCCAAATTGGTGGGTGTCCCTATCTCGATAATATAAAAAAAAAAAATTGAAAAGTGTTAAGTGAAAATTTCACTACTTATAAGGATATTTGGAAATCTATTTTTTTTTTAATAATACATCTTTATTACCTACATAAAGTGTATAAGTTACAAAAAAATCTATTGAGTAGTTTAGATAAAAGAAAATAAAAACCAATTTTCGTTTTTTTTTATTTTCTCAAAAACCTGAAGTATTTCAGGGTCCTTTTTTTGTAAAATAGCATCTTACATCTGGGCTAATAAATATATTAGCAAAACGGCAATCGATTTGGCTTCTGGGGCCTATGCCCCATACAAACACGGCTATACCCTTTATAATATAAGACTAACAAAGCATTCGCATCATTAAAAACGACTTTCAGACAACCTTGGCATAGTAAATAATATCATTTTATGATATTTCATTGAAACCATTTTTCGGAATTATCTTTGATCTGTGCTTAGATTAGAGGTTAACTCGATATAGAGTAACGTTGTTTCGAATTACTGAAAAAAAAAATATCCTGTCGAATTGAGAACCTCCTCATTTTTAACATTTAAGGTTATACATTTGAATAGCGCCCTGTGAAAAGGTCATATTTTTAACACTATTTTATTAACGGTGAAGATATGGAAACCATGGTATAAGATAAGAAAACTAGGTATCATATGGCACTCCGTAATGACAGGTGACTTTCGACGTCATCATGATATGATTGGATGGTTGGTTCTGTCAATCAGTTTCTGTGTTGCCAGTGGCGTACCATAATACCTTGTTACCTATATGATAAAATCATGAATGTATTACTACAAAATAAAATGTATTCAAAGAAAATGACATTTGTAAATCAATTATTACTACAAAGTAAAATGTATTCAAAGAAAATGACATTTGTAATGCATTTTTTTTGTACGACTGGCGGAATCTTTTTTTTAAGCTTTTATTTAACTTGCAATGTTGTATGTAAGTATGTTTGTTCGGGTGGAATCTTGCAACTCAATTTTGAAGCAGATGTCGTCAACCGATTGAGCTAAAATTTTGCATACTTACTTAACTTTGATGACAATACAATAATATGGTACCGGATCAGAGGGCTGATCTGATGATGGAGACGGAAGGTGGCCATAGGAACTCTATAATAGTAAAAGCAATCCTACCGAGTTTGGGCTCTTTGGAATCGTCTCAGTGAGCATTTGGATATGGATATCTAAAGAAAAGTACAGTCGGCTATAAAAGCTTGTCACTAAAATGAATTTTTGACAGAAACTTATTTCCTCCAATATCCATACTAATATTATAAATGCGAAAGTGTGTCTGTCTGTTACCTCTTCACGTTTAAACTGGTGAACCCGTTTAGATGACATTTGGTATAGAGATAGTTTGAGTCCCGGGGTCATAAGATACTTTTCATTCCAATTAAATTTAGTGTTCCCCGGGGCACAGCTAGTAAAACGATAAATAATCAGTTACGTAGAAAGTCTCACTAGCCGGAGTGTCATACCTTGTTTTCTTATACTATGCGTAATTATAGTGTGCTTATTATTTTAACAAACATTTGACAGTTCTCCATTGATGTTGTAGTGATGTAGCAAAGACATTATTGTTTGCCAAATCTAACGATTATGAATGGTTGATCGAATCGATTTTATTGACTACTAGCTGTGCCCCGCGGTGTTACACGCTCATCCCACGGGAACACTAAATTTATTCGGGATGAAAAGTATCCTATGTCCTTCCCCGGGACTGAAACTATCTATATACCAAATTTCATCTATATCGATTCAGCGGTTTAAGCGTGAAGAGGTAACAGACAGACAGACAGACAGACACACTTTCGCATTTATAATATTAGTATGGATTCAAAAAAAAGCACGTACTACGTAACTGTTTATGTAATGATTTATTATCATTAAATACTTCAACACCGTGATACGAAAAATATAACACGAACTCAATTGTATCAAATAGAAAGTAAAAAACCTTTATAGATACTAGAACAAGTGCGAGTCCGACTCGCGCTTGAAGGGTTCCGTACCATAAAACAAGTGTGTTGTATACCCCTTAAATATTTATTTTATTTTATTTTTAGTATATGTTGTTATAGCGGCAATAGAAATACATCATCTGTGTAAATTTCAACTATCTATCACCGTTCTTGAGATACAGCCTGGTGACAGACGGACGGACGGACAGCGAAGTCTCAGTAATAGGGTACCCTCTGGGTACGGAACCCTAAAAACCACTATGACATTGCTTGATTTTTTAAGAAATTCAATAAGTCGTGCAGATTTTACGTTTTATGGGTCCTGTGATGTGTTAAATGTGTGTAGAAAAAATCATACTATAAGTCTATTAGTTTGTAACAAAATAATATGTACCTATATGTCGTACTAATCGAATCGTACAGTACCTACTTCTAATTGTCGCATCAAAATCAAACATGGGATTTATGTAGTTTACGTGACAATACAATAATTTGGTATCTTGGAAATCTGATGATGCAAAAGCAAAAGATAAACCCGTAGTGTTTGAGCTCATATGAAAACGTGTACATAGTTATATAAAAGCTTAATAAAAACAAAATTACGATCGCTTCTTTTGTGTTACGAAAGTTACTCATACAAAAGATTTGGGTAACTATCGTCACACAAAGGAATCAATTAAGTTTTGTTTTAATTAAAGCCCTTAACTATTGTACATGTATTTTGAAAAAGACTCATAAACGTTTGTGCGATAAAATACAACCGGTAATAAAAGCGGGTCTTACAAAACATTTTCTTTACGTCTGTATGACAGATTTTACACGACCTCTGTACGAATATGAGCTGAGGCGCCATTTTCAGTTGTCGTGTAGAAGTCACGAATTTTTAAATTCATATCGAAATGATGTTGACTGCTTTTATGAATTCCATTTATTTATTGCATTCAATATAGAGAGCAAATTATATAATTTATACATTATATATATTATTTATTTAACTATAAATAATAAATTTCAAAATTTACACAAATTTAATCCACCACCAGGACACATTTTATTGGCGTTGCTGCGAACCACTGCAATACACAATCTTGTTGTTTTATTTTTAAACACTATAATAATACGTATAAAAAAGAATAATGCAACGTAACAAATAGAGAAATAGCGATAGTACGGCGTGGTGGTGCGATAGAGTAATAAAAAAATACTGATTTTATTTACAAAGGACGATAATAAATTAATAACGCACAACAATATAGTTACACATGACACATTACAAATAGTGAACTTCTAAAAACCTTATGCTGCTTTTTAAATTTAATAGTGGTATATATCCGAATTCGAGCAAATTCCTGCATCCCGCTACGATGCTTTTTTTAACCCCCGACGAAAAAAAGAGGGGTGTTATAAGTTTAACATGTGTATCTGTGTATCTGTGTATCTGTGTATCTGTGTATCTGTGTATCTGTGTATCTGTGTATCTGTGTATCTGTGTGTCTGTCTGTGGCATCGTAGCGCCCAAGCGGATGGACCAATTTAAGTGCGGTTTTTTTTAATCGAAAGACTTTTCCGTCGAGATGGTTCTTAGCTATGTTTGGTGGAAGTAGGACCAGTAGTTTCCAAGATATTCAGCTTTAATTGGAACAAGTGACAAGATCTCAGCCAATATTGAAGCCAAGGATTCCAAATTTTGGTTAAATGTTAAGTATGATTAGCATTTTCTATATCACTCACTAAATGAGGATCTCATGATGACCAGGTAGTTGTTAATGGATCTCAGCCAATATTGAAGCCAAGGATTCCAAATTTTGGTTAAATGTTAAGTATTATTAGCATTTTCTATATCACTTACTAAATGAAGGTCTCATGATGACCAGGTAGTTGTTAATGGATCTCAGCCAATGTTGAAGCCAAGGATTTCAAATTTTGGTTAAATGTTAAGTATTATGTATTATTAGCATTTTCTATATCACTTACTAAATTAAGGTCTCATGATGATCAGCTAGTTGTTAATGGATCTCAGCCAATATTGAAGCTAAGGATTCCAAATTTTGGTTAAATGTTAAGTATTATTAGCATTTTCTATATCACTTACTAAATTAAGGTCTCATGATGACCAGGTAGTTGTTAATGGATCTCAGCCAATGTTGAAGCCAAGGATTTCAAATTTTGGTTAAATGTTAAGTATTATGTATTATTAGCATTTTCTATATCACTTACTAAATTAAGGTCTCATGATGACCAGGTAGTTGTTAATCGATCTCAGTCAATATTGAAGCGAATAATTCTAAACGCTGGATAAATGTTGTTTTATTAGCATTTTCCTTATCACTCACTAAGTGAAGATCTCATGATAATCATCTAGCAGGGCTGGACTAAGCGGGCCAGGGCCCCTAGGCACTTGGCATTTGGGGCCCCCTCCCCTATAAGGAGAACATTATTATGGTACAAGTCCTGCGTCTGGGACTGGGTTCCTAGACTAGCTGGGCCCCTAGCCCCGGGCCTTGTGAGCCTAGGGGTAAATACGGCCCTGCCATCTAGTTGTGAAAGGATCTAAGCCAAGAATTTCAAATGTTGGTTAAAACTTAAGTTTTATTAGCGTAATCAACAATTTAATAAAATTTTGACAGTACAATAATTTGGTACCATGCAGCTGAAGATGGCCGTAGGAATTCCTTAACAGCACAGAATAAAGCCATGGTGTTTGGGCTCGTCTGATTGTTCTTGATGAGCAATTAACGTTTGTGTAAGAAAGTACAGTCGATATTAAACCGAGTCTCAGAAAAACTTTTTCAATTTGTGTCACAATACTGGGTCACTGTTTCTAAGTTTTGCAATTCTACTAAAGCTGAATTGTCATTAGGACTATTGAACAGGTTCCTTTGATTGAGGTCACAAATAGCAACACCTTGCAAGATTTTAACGCGACTAAAGGACACGTAAGCTTTAGCAAAAGTACTCGCCTAAGTGAATAACAGCTTTTTAGGATTCTGTAGTCAACAAGGAACCCTTATAGATTCACCATGTCCGTCCGTCCATCTGTCTACGGCTTAGCAGAGAGACATAGTGGTAGAATAAATTTTTAAAAACTATTTTTTTGTGTACCTGCCCCCTACACGTAAAAAAGTGGGGATGTAATTTTTTTTAACGGTTTATCCCATGGTGTGGGTTATCGATTAGGTCTTTCAAAACTAAGTCAAGTTACCTAGCATCTACTACAATTTTTATGGAGCTAAGGAAGCCACCCGTACTATTAGGATCCTGTAGAATGGAAACCTGGTTCTGTTTTAGGCCATAAGTAGCAGGTTCTTTCAACTCATCCAGTGCATTTAAAGTATATATTTTGATTGTCTTGGCTAATAAATAACTTAGCCATTTTGTCATTATAAGCATTAACTAATTTGACTTTAACGATTATTCCCAGAATGTTGCTAAAGGCTAATTTCAATCTTAGAGAAGACGGCTTTTGTTACCACAGATTTGGGATCCTGTTGTCGTACACATAGTCAAGGATCAAGCTCGAGGAAAGACTGGAAACCATGGAACTTAAACGCTGTAAAACCAAAAAAAGTGTTAAATGTAGAAAATTCCGGAAAAAAACTTCTGTTTGTTTAAAAAATATGAAATAAAAATTAAATTAAAAATTTAAAAAACCCCCGACATAACCTGTAAAAAGGAAGAAATAAAATCTACGAAATGTGCCTTTACAATGAACAGTAGAAAAAGAATCCAAGCTTCGTTGCGTCGGGGGACCGCTAAGTAAATGAAATGCAATGTACTTAAAATCGTAAAGTGGGAAGCCCCAAATAAATGCATACTTATACTTACAATTTTGCGTTGAAAAATATATTTCATTTCACTTAGGTTAGGTACTTAGCGGTCCCCCGAACGCAACGAAGCTTGGATTCTTTTTCTACTGTTCATTGTAAAGGCACATTTCGTAGATTTTATTTCTTCCTTTTTACAGGTTATGTCGGGGGTTTTTTAAATTTTTAATTTAGCTGTCTTTTTATTCATGTAAACACTAGTATAAAAAGACAAATGTGACACGTTCACTTGCGACGTAAATCGGGAGAGCGTGAGTGCGCGAGCAGCGCGCGCGTGCATTTCGAGGCAGAGCGTGGCAGCCACTGAATATATGCCCCTGGGCAGGGGCGACTGGCATGTACTTGTAGCGGGGTACATAAATCGTGGAGTGCGCCGCGCCTGGTAAAATCTAAACATTGCGAAGCAGGACTTGTATGGGCGCGTGGCACAAGCCGTATAGCGCCATCTGTTTCTGATATTTACTTTGTCCTCTTATCACGCCAAAACGATTGGACGGACTTTAACTAATTTTTATAAAGGGCGGGACATTTACCCAAGCGTAGAAAAAAAAGTTTTGCTGCCAACTTTGTGCCATCGTGTTCGCAATGGATCAGGGCTTATTTGATACAATAATTTATTAAAAGGGGTTAAAATGGCCACTAAAATAATTAATCAATCATGGAAGGAATTTTACAGGCAAACCATTAGCAGTACCTTTAAAAAATCTTTTCTCATGAACGTCATTTTTAAAGCAGAATTGTAGGTGGGGCAGTTGAAATAAAAAAAACACAAGAATTTCAACCGGGAGGACAGTTTTAAGCTTTCGTCTTCGTGGAATCCATAAAGATAAAAAAATTAAATGATGTAATAGTACATTACATACCTAGGTTGGTGAATTCGTGAATGTCCGTATCGCAGGTGTTTGTGCATGAAATTATGCGATCGGGAGCTTTATGAATTACCGCCCGTGGTTTGTCTAAAGTTTTACGTCTTGTCATGGCCAGGAAGTGAGATAATCTCCCCGCATAGTGGGCAGAAAATCCCACTTACGGCCTAGGGTGACGTAAACTATATAAATAAGTTTAGTCAAAATTTCATTTTTGTGACAAGCTTTTATAGCTGACTGTACTTTTCCTTGAACATCCATCAATTGCTTACTGATACGATTTTAAAAGGCCCAAACTCGGTAGATTTGCACTATTACAGGCATCCTTTCACTAGGGCTACCTTCCGGCTCCATCATCAGACCCTGGAAACTATCTGAAGACAAAGTACTCATCAAGACGAATCAAACGAGCTCAAACTCGATGGTGTTATGTGGTTCCATTATGGAGTTCCTATGGCCACCTTCCAGCTCCATCATCAGATCAGCTACACGTCATCATAATATTGCATCATCACGCAATTTGCATATTCTTGCAAAATTTCAGCTCAATCGGAAACCGGAAAGTGGGTCAAATTTAACTTGCAAAATTCCATTGCAGAGGACAGGACAGGTGAAAGTAAATAAAAGGATTTAGGTACGCCCCTAGGGTACGTCTGATTCCCTTAATGTCATGTTGCAAAATTCCCCAAGCGTTCGTTTACCCGAATGTCCAATTACGCGAACGTCCGATTACGCGAACGTCCGATTACACGAATGTCCGATTACCCACCCAAACGCCCGATTACCCGAATGAAATAATAAAAGCTTGTAAAAAGGGTCGTTCTCAAGCTACAGATATAAGTGATGCGTACTGTGTCGATCAAGTAGCAACCCCATCGAGCAAAGTGATAATAAAGGCCACGTGCCGCTATAACAGCAAATACTAAAAATAAAATAAATTAAAAATTTAAGGGGGGCTCCCATACAACAAACTTGTTTTAGATTATGGTACGTAACCCTTCATGCGCGAGTCGGACTCGCACTTGCCAATTTTTTTTAAACGCCATTCCAAGTCCCATTGTTACAATAATGTGTGAAAAACGTGTAAATTTAAAGCAATATATCCGGAATTCGGTCATACGAAATAATTGTACAAAAGAACGTTCTCGAGAACTTTTCCCATAAAAATCGGGAAACGTCACATCTCTAAATTAAGCATCTTTATGCTCTAAATGACCGAACGAGCGAAGCGTCGCCGTTTAGGCTTGGCAAATTATTTCGTATGACCGAATTCCGGATATATTGCTTTAAATTTACACGTTTTTCACACATTATTGTAACAAAGGGACTTGGAATGGCGTTTAAAAAAAATTGGCAAGTGCGAGTCCGACTCGCGCATGAAGGGTTACGTACCATAATCTAAAACAAGTTTGTTGTATGGGAGCCCCCCTTAAATTTTTAATTTATTTTATTTTTAGTATTTGTTGTTATAGCGGCACGTGGCCTTTATTATCACTTTGCTCGATGGGGTTGCTACTTGATCGACACAGTACGCATCACTTATATCTGTAGCTTGAGAACGACCCTTTTTACAAGCTTTTATTATTTCATTCGGGTAATCGGGCGTTTGGGTAATCGGACATTCGGGTAATCGGACGTTCGCGTAATCGGACGTTCGCGTAATTGGACATTCGGGTAACCGAACGCTTGGGGAATTTTGCAACATGACATTAAGGGAATCAGACGCTAGGGGCGTAAATCCTTTTATTTACTTTCACCTGTCCTGTTGTCTGCAATGGAATTTTGCAAGTTAAATTTGACCCACTTTCCGGTTTCCGATTCAGCAGAAATTTTGCACGAATATGCAAATTGCGTGATGATGCAATATTATGATGACGTGGAGCTGATCTGATGATGGAGCTGGAAGGTGGCTATAGGAACTCCGTAATAAAACCACATAACCTCATCGAGTTTGAGCTCGTTTGATTCGTCTTGATGAGTACTTTGTCTTCAGATAGTTTCCAGGGTCTGATGATGGAGCCGGAAGGTAGCCCTAGTGAACGGATGCCTGTAATAGTGCAATCTACCGAGTTTGGGCCTTTTAAAATCGTATCAGTAAGCAATTGATGGATGTTCAAGGAAAAGTACAGTCAGCTATAAAAGCTTGTCACAAAAATGAAATTTTGACTAAACTTATTTATATAGTTTACGTCACCCTAGGCCGTAAGTGGGATTTTCTGCCCACTATGCGGGGAGATTATCTCACTTCCTGGCCATGACAAGACGTAAAACTTTAGACAAACCACGGGCGGTAATTCATAAAGCTCCCGATCGCAAAATTTCATGCACAAACACATGCGATATGGACATTCACGAATGCACCAACCTAGGTATGTAATGTACTATTACATCATTTAATTTTTTTATCTTTATGGATTCCACGAAGACGAAAGCTTAAAACTGTCCTCCCTGTATTCGACAACGGTACATCTCTAGTGCTTATATTTTTTTTGCTTCGCCATTTTCATACGAGCGCTTGTTTTCATATAAATTAAGAAGATGTTATGTGATAATTTGAGTAAAGATTTTGTCGACCGCTGTCGTAGTAAAATATAATATTATTAACTTTTTCAGCCACTGTATTTAATGTAAGTACCTATGAGTACCAAGGGTGGGGTATTTAAGCCTCTTTTCGCAGTAAAAGACAAGCTTTTAGTTGCTAAGTAACTAAGGAGTGATGGAGCTTTATCGTCAGTCCTTTGAAAATGTTGAAATCGAACGAGAAAATACGCTACTGTTAGTAATTTACAGTCATAAATATCGATACCTTAGAGCACAAACGTGCTAACTTTTCGGGAAAAGTCGTTGCAATTAGGACGTTAGCGCACATCTCTGTGGTTTATATTTAATTAGCAAAATAATTGTAATTAGTAAGAGTGTGAACTAGCGTATCTTCATCGATATTGTCATTTTCGTATTATCGGTCATTCTCCAGATTTGTGTTCTAATTCTAATTAACGCGTCGCTTTTTTTCTACTTACTTTTCAATCATTTTTATCACAATTATAGTAACATATCGATCATTGAAACTTAAATGTGGATAGGGCACTCTATAATTATTAAAGGTTCATTAGTTAGAAGCAAATTAAAATTTATATGTCGCGTGAATTAGAAAAACGACGTGTTAATTAGAATATTTTACTTTTGTATGACGCGTTAATTAGAAAAACGACGCGTTAATTATACCTACAAATTCAGTTATTTTTTTAAATTAAAATAAAACCGTTTTGTATAATAATATATGACTGATATGGTGACAGTTATATGATATAAGCTATGTTTTAAATAATATGAAAGTTGTACCTAAAGTACCTACTCAAGAAACAAGCACACCGGCCGTTAGAGTTACTAGGTAGGTTAATTATTTATGTAAATTGAATTATTATAATAAGTTATAATAAATAATTTATACATGTTCCCGCCCTCGCTACGCTTACTATATTAACTCCTCCTTCTCCTTGCGTCAGTTGCCTCATTGCTGAGGGTCGTGGTCATTCCCGGATGATGCGGCGCCATCTGTTGCTGTCAGTAGCCGTGTGTAGAGCATCGTGTACTGTAGTGCCAAGGGTTGTGAGAATCTGGTCTATCCAGCGTGTTGTACTCCTGCCTCTTGGTCGCTTGCCTTCAACTTTTCCAGTAATCGTCAGTTTTTCCTGGTTATCACTGTCTTTCCTGGCAATGCGACCAAAGTACTCCAGAACCCTACGAAGACAGGTCGTCGACGATTTAGTTCAGATCTTGAGTTGGGCTAAGATTGGTGCGTTAGCGCGGCGTGCTGTCTATAGTATGCGCAGCATTCTTCTCCAGCAAAAAGCATCAATTCGATCACGGTCCGCTTTCTTCAGGGTCCATGTTTCTGAGCCGTATGAAAATATGGAGAACACCATAGTTCGGACTAAGGTAGTAAGTTAGTGTTGGCGGAGATGTTCCTGTCCTTCCGTACATTAGTAAGCTGCGGCATTGCGCCCTTGGCTATCCCAGCGCGAATTCTGTGAACTTCCGTCTTACATGAACCATTATTGCTAATGTTAGAACTCAGGTTCTCCGTGATTTCGAAGTTAAGTGTTCCACTGAGTTCTACCTTGCCTGTACGATCAATAATCATGAGTTCGGTCTTGGATCTGTTGATTAAGAGTCCGAATTCTTCACTAAAGGGCGCCATCCTGTTCAATAAACTGCTCATCTTGCTTTTGCTAGCAGCTAGGAGGGTACTGTACAATTTGCCTCACGTTCAGTATTTTCTCGCTCGTACCTTTTCCCTTCACAAAACCCGCTTGTTTTTTGCGCGATCTAACAGTCTAGATAGTGATGAAGTCTGTTGTTTATCACGTGGAGCAAAATTGAGTCAGAGCAAGTGTACAGTAGTTGTCGCATTTTTTCGTTGAACCTTTTTTGTGTAACGGGATGATGACGGATTGGGTCCAGACTTTTGAACATCTGCCGTTTTGCCATAAGTGGTGGCAGACCTTGTGCAAGAAATGGATACTTTTATCACCCAGAGCTTCAAAAACCTCGGAAGTAATGTCGTCTGGTCCTGGAGCTGTTTTCATTTTAAGACAATCGATTGCTGCTATTATCTCTGATTTGCAGATATTGGGCTTCAGGTTCAGAAGTCCCCAGTGCAACCGAGTGTCGGAGGATGTACAGGATCTTTTGTACAGCTGCTCATAGTGGCCAAGCCAGCGTTCTGTCAGCGTTCAATTTTCTCAAACTCATGCAGCGGTTCCTCATCGTGATGTTCAATGACCCACAACTTGGGTTTCAACTTTTGACTCAGCAGGCGAACTTTCTTGAACAGATCCGAGGATTTTAATTTAAGTTCTACAGTCCTCCTCTTCCTCTCTTAGATACGATATCCTCAAAATCTTAATTTATTACCTGGACTCAGCATCACCTGTCCGCGGTGGATCTAAATTCATGAGCGTCGCTTCCGTCAGATTCTGGAAATGGGATCGCTCTATTGGATTCTAAGTTATGGGTTTACGTCACGCGTTATGGTAAATGGCTTTGAGACGAATGGAAAAGGAGGCAACCAGTAACCGCATTCAGCTCAAGGGAAGGTTTTCACATTTTTGACAGATGACTTCCAGCGCTTGTCCACCAGTATGTAGTCTATTTGATTCCTAAAAGGACCCAGGTTCCAGGAGACTTTCAAGTGTAGAGTCATATTTTGTGATGGTGAAAGAGAGTGCTAAAGTAATGGTCAGAAACAGAACACAGAACTCTGCAAGCCTCTGAGTCTAGACCATATTTTCCAATGGTGTCTCGGATTTCATGGACTATTTCTGAGCTTCTTGTTTTAGCATTCCAGTCTCCCATTACCATTGCGATTTGCCGGCTTGGTATGCTGTCTAGAGTTTCCTCTAATTGATATCCTCTTCCATTGACTGTGTTGTAAACTTGCACGATGTTGAGAAGACATAAATTGGTGTTCAGCTTCATTGTTAAATTATTCTATAAGACACAGGGTTGTATCCAATTACGAAATTGTTCATGCCTGATGGTGCTAATATATAGCAAAACCGCTTCGGCTAGAGTTTTCCAGCCCTGAGTAATACAGCTTGCTACCTGATGAGGTTTTAAAATGACCCCACGAAGATGTGACTATATATTATAGGTACCATTACTATTAATGTAAAATATTCTAGAAAAAAAAACAAACTGATGATTAGAACCACATGGACTAAATTCTAATTAACGCGTTCATTTTGATGCGTGAATTAGACTTGTGAATTAGGGATTCTTGAAAAATACAAATTAACTTTTTATAGGTACATGGAATAATCTACAGAATCTAGTATGTATTAAACAATGCGGCTTTTAATGTACACTAAAATTCTCAGCGCAATAGAGTTACTGGTTGATTTTTAAAACGTGAACGTGTTAATTAGAAATTTCGTGAGCCAAAACGTGTGAATTAGATACTTACAGTCATAGCCCGCGACCCGTACACAGCTGACACAACCGTCCCACACGGGGCTCTGGGAACGACTGACCGCTTCACCGAAATGCGTAAGTGAGATCCGTACCTACTTTCAGAGGACTTGTGTGATCACAACCGACCGCGACGCGTGAATTATTATACGTTTCGAGACAAAGTTATTATAATTGATATCTTTGTGATATATTATTTGTATTGACTAGGTTTTTTTTTTGCAATTAAAACATGTATTCTTTTGTTCAATAAACTTGCTTACATTGTTTTTTCTTCATGTATATCATCAGGAGAAAATGGTATGTAAGTAATTTGGGTAGTGGGACGCGACGTGTCAATTAGGAGAATAGGACTATAAGTATTTTTTTCTACCCGAAGGGTTTTAAATATTTTCTTGAAAATTCATGTACAGCTCAATACGAATACCTGCTACGATAAAAAAATATAAGATATAATGAAATCAATAATTTTATATTTTTAAAGAGTGAAGACATGCAAAAATGCACGTCTGGAGAATGACCGTTATATTTGGCCAAGTGCGAGTTGGACTCGTGCACTGAAGGTTCCGTACAACTAAAAAGAAAATATTTTATACTTTTTTGTTTCTGTATTTGTTGTTATAGCGGCAATAGAAATACATCACCTGTGAAAATTTAAATTGTCTAGCTATCACGGTTATATACAGCCTGTTGACATACAGACAGAAAGACGGACGGACAGCGGAGGCATAGTAATAAGCTAATAAGGGTCCTGTTTTTACCCTTTGGGTACGGAACCCTAAAAAGGAAATAGAAGTGCTTTCATAATTACTTTTTTTTTTCTACTGTAATTTTGTTGCTGGGTTTTTGTTTAGGTACCTATTACTGATCACCCTATAAAACTTGCCATAATGTAGTTAAATAAAAAAAATAAACATATTATATTAGTGCTACAAAAAGGTCCCACCTCAGCCTGACGCTAGCTCAGGAACTAGCGCTGATCTTCCGGTGGGACCATAGGTTTGAACCTATGAACGATAGGAATTAGCTAACGGCTGGTCCCGTTCACGTCTCCTAAACTACCCTGTATATAGGGCTTAGATAAATGGTGTCAAATACTGAAGGCCTTTCAAGCAAATTAATTTGAAATATGAACTTGACGTAATTCCTGCCCTTCGAGCAATTATGCTTCGCGACTCTTAACGCGCGACATAGTACCACATGTCACTCTCTTACCGAACTGTACGGAAAGAGATAAGTAGTATATTCCGCGCGAGAAAGAGTGGCGTGTCACAATTGTGCTAAAGCCGCTGGTTACATTTTAATTAGTGAATAGTGCGAGTTCAAACAAGGCCTACTTGCGTTTAACAGCAAATGGATTGAACTCACACATCACTTATCAAAATGTAAACAGGCCTATGACGTAGAGGTACACCAGCACGTAAAGAGCGACAACAAACTTTTACCCGCGTCAAACGCTGAATTGAGATCTTGACCCTTCTAAGCTAATCATTTGAAATATCAACTTGCGTGACGTATTGTTACACCAAAACGTACACAAGTTATTATTAACCCGTGTCAAACACTGAATTGAGATCTTGACCCTTCTAAGCTAATCATTTGAAATATCAACTTGCGTTACGTAGTGTTGCACCAAAACGTAAACGAGTTTAATCAGAGAGAATTTACCCGTGTCAAACGCTGAATTGAGATCTTGACCTTTCTAAGCTAATCATTTGAAATATCAACTTATCACTTGCTGTAAAGCAATGGAGACTGGGGATCGTGCGTGTAAACGCACATATCCTAGGGTATGGCTAATGCGCATTTTTTAAGCATTTTAAACACATATGACTCAGAGGGCGCTCCAGTAGCGTAGAATTATGGAATCAAAGATTTGGTGTTATTGACGTAACGATGTGATAGCTCAGTTGGTAGAGCACTACGTCGGAAACGTATGGTCGCAGGTTCGAGTCCTGCTTACATTGCAGTGGATCACATTACATTTTTCTTTCATAATTTACCTTAATATTTACAAACGTAAAAAATGTGGTATTTCCACATTAAAACAGAATCGATAAAAGATTCTATTAAAAAAAGTTATTATTTACCCGCGTGAAACGCTGAATTAAGATTTTGACCCTTCTAAGCTAATCATTTGAAATATCAACTTGCGTGACGTAGTGTTGCACCAAAACGTAAACAAGCATGTATTTACCCAGCCAGCTGATCGGCCGTCACAACACCGTAGTACTCCGAGCGTACTACGACACCCACGCGTAGCTGTTCGCGCTCCAACCCAATTAGGGTTCGCTCTCCCCGGTGTACGGCCTGACTGGGCGCGGAGCGTGTGGTGGGGCGGGCAGCGGCGTTCGAGACGCGCGTGCATTACTTAAGGCTAATTTAGATAAATAAATAAATAAATATTAACGGACAATCTTACACAAATCGACCTAGTCCCAAACTAAGAAAAGTAGGGTAGGTACTAGATGACGATACATACATTTATATAAATACAGATATAGATAACATCCATGACCCAGGAACAAATATTCGAGTTCATCCGGGTTTCGAACCCAGAACCACCGGCTCAGTGGGGAGGTGCACTACAAACTACGTCAACCGCGTCGTCTGTATATAAATGTATTTCTTATGGGCTTATCGGCTTCAAAAAGCCACCATTACCATTATTATATATTACCATCTCTACGCAGACGACTTGCAACTCTACGAACAGTGTAAAGTGATCGATCTTGAGATTGCCATTGACAGGTTAAACTTAGACCTCCTGCACATCCAACAATGATCCAAGAAATTCGGACGATTTGTTAATCCGTCAAAGTGTCAGGCTATTATCGTAGGTAGCTCCCGCCAGCTCGCCAAAATTGACCTTGACACTCTCACGCCACTAAGTTTTAACGGCATACCTAGGTATTTTTTTTTAGTTCGAGCGTCAAAAATTTAGGTGTTCACTTGGACCACACTCTAAGCTGGAGAACACAGGTTGCCGAGGTTAGCAGGAAGGTCATGGGTTCTTTGCATGTTCTTAACAAACTTAAGCACTTTTTACCCGTTAAAACCAAGACCCTGCTTGTTCAGACGTTAATTTCACCTATAATTGACTACACTGATGTGTGTTATCCGGACATAACCGAGGAGCTTCTGAACAAACTGGAAAGACTTCTCAACAACTGCATTTCGTTTCATTTTCTGTCTCCGTAAGTATGAGCACGTGTCTTCTTACCGCGCTCAGCTCGGCTGGCTTCCTATCCGTAAACGACGTGAAATGCGAATGCTTTGCACTCTCTTCTGAATTCTCAAAGACTCGAATTCTCCCAAATACCTCAAAGACTTCTTCCACTATTATGGTTTAACTCTTAACCGTCAATTTCGCTCTTCTGGCAATCTATCTCTTTCTATCCCTCCTCACCGTACAGGTTTTATGTCCAACTCGTTTACCGTCCAAGTGGCCTGCCTCTGGAACCGCCTTCCCCTCAAGATCAAGCAAGCCCCGAACAAGTTACATTTAAAAAATCCTTGCGTGACCTCTTCTTTAGCAGAATGGAGAAATCTTAGCATATCTGTTTTGATTTTTAGTCCATATATTTTTATATTATGTAAATATAATAAATATATGTATTTATCTATTAAAACCTATTTAAGTTAGTTGCACCGCCCACAACTTATCTGCTTTGCCCGATGGTTGACTGGTAGAGAATGCCCTATGGCATTAAGTCCGCCTTTTGTACGATCTGTTTTTCTTTTGTGCAATAAAGATTAAATGAATAAATAAAAAGACGTCAGTCTTCATCAGCGGAGCGGAGAAACTGAACCAATCATGGTTAATTATACGTAGAACTGAAGGCCGATGGGGCAGAAAGGTTCTCGAATGGAGGCCACGTACCGGCAAGCGCAGCGTGGGACGTCCACCCACAAGGTGGACAAACGACCTGGTAAAGGTTGCAGGAAGCCGCTGGATGCAGGCCGCTTCCAACCGGCCGATCTGGAAGGCACTGGGGAGTGGGGAGGCCTATGTTCAGCAGTGGACGTCCTGTGGCTGAAATGATGATGATGATGGTTAATTTTTTCTCCGCACCATTTCAGTGGATGGGGGGCAGCATTAGTGGGCGCGGAGCGGAGCGTACGGCGGGGCGGGCAGCGTGCACTAAGGTTTGCACCGATTACATTTGTTGCACTAACGCTATGACGACGCGTTTGGCGCAGTGGTAGTGGAACTGCCTACTGAGGTACGTACTGCAAATACTAATAATACAATACAAAATGATGTATTTAAACAAAATCCAGTTGATACATAAAATGTGTCCGTCAGTGACCAAACTAGGCTGAGCCTGTATCTTGGCCATCTGCGAGTCCGGTTAACATATGCGGTTTACACAATAGTAGGCAAAACATCAAGCAAAAGTAAACTAATCTAGCCACTCAATTGCTTTTGGTAGCTACGGCTACCTGTCACCGCTCTTATTTTATTATATAAATCGATCCAACTTGAAATTCGAAGCGATATAAATACATGTGGCTAGTTAATTAATTAATTAAAATTCTGTGAGTGTGTGTACGGAACATTACTACGGAAGTCCTGGGTTCGAAACCCGACAATCATATAGTTGTGAGATGAACTCGAATATTTGTTAGTGGGTCGAGTCATGGATGTTTCTATGTTATTATAACATCCTAATATTGTATTGTTGATTTAGTTAGACACCAAAAACGGTGCCTCCCGAACATTGCACCATAATTCGTCTGAAATAAACGCAAGGGCCTTGTTTTATTAAAAACATTGAATTTAAAATTTTGATAAACAGACGCCGACGCATATTTTAATTGGCTATAGGACGTTGGGTGTGATTGCGGTTATTCCTTAAAGTTTTATATTAGCCCTTTAGCGCTACTTAAAACTACATTAATTAAATTCAATAGCGAGGATACCCTTGTAAAATTATACAAGCAAATATTACCTTGTAAAACCTGGCTTTAAATAAAATCTGGCCACGCTTCTCACCTGAAATTCCGCAGCCTTCATACCATATAAGTTGCAACAGAGTGGTCACTTCATACAAAGTCTATTCTTTCTTACTTTTCTAATTCAGCAAACAAGATCTAAACTCTTATATACATTATATAGGATATTTCTCGCAAGAATCTCAGAACTAATGATATATCTTCGTAACATCGCCTTATTTTTGCATTATGCTCTTAATACCAGTAAAGAATGAATCAATATGTTACGTATAAAGCGGAGGTAAGATGCGGCAACGTAGTTAACGCCGAGGGAATTCATTGGCTTTCACTTCTTTTCCGCTTTTGCCGTCAAATAATATGTCGGTGATATGAGTTCTGTTTTAAATTTGGCATTATATATTAATTGAATTAGAAGAGGAACTTTCTGTTATTACACGAATACTCTTCCTCTATAACCCGCAGCGCAACAGTTATTTTCTCTGTGCAGCGTTATTTGCGATGCAGCGTTAGCCTGGACTTTTCGCTGGCAGAATATCGATTCCATGCTCTATTGGACCAGCCTTTAACAGGCGGGCGTTTTAACATGTTTGTATACGAACTGACGAATTAATGCTTATTCTTTTCAAAATCTTAAACCAAAGGCTAAATTCGACATCTTCTGATATATCACCACTATAACGATGTGTTACGGGGCTTGATGCGGCACAATTTTCTAAAATCAATCCATGATCACGTAATTATATGTCTATTTAAGCGATGTGATGTTACTTTATGACATTTGCCCAAGATATCAATTCTGTATATGTTCTTTAGCAATGGGCTCTAACTATCTTTAAATGACAAAATGTTAAATTCGCTTCATGCCGCTCTTACAAAACATCGATATGAACATTTTGTTATCTGCTCACGTCATGCCACGCTGGCGATATGCATTCACAGGCATCGTCACTAGGTTACTTTTTTCTATGAAGACTACTCTGTTATTATAACTTTTATTCTTTGTCCATAACCCGGAGCATAACAAAGGTTTTCCCGGTGCAGTATTTGCACGCACGCCCGCACGTTGCCCGGTACTTTGCGCTGTCAAATATCGATTCCATGCTCGACTGGACCAGCATTTATTTTGACACTCCGGCCTTTCAACACTTTTATACGGTAGCCAATGACCAGCCCGTCTAGCACAACTATGCTTCGAGACTCTTGTCGTGCGAATTAGCGTCACCCGTCACACTCTCACAGTACTGTACAGAAAGAGATGTTAGCTAATACAGCTCGCGCGACAAAGAGTCGCGTGTCACGGTTGTCCTAGAAGAACTGCACCTCCAGCACAACCGTGACACGCTTTTTTTTTTAATACCACAAAGGTGGCAAACAAGTGTACGGCCCGCTTGATGGTAAGCGGCTACGGACGCTTGCAACTCCAGAGGCTTCACATGCGTGTTGCAGACCCCTTTAAAATCTGTGCTCTTCTTTTTTGACGTGACAACGTCTAATAAATTGATGAACGCCGGCCGCACATACGAAAAACATGACGTCATTGTAGTAATACTTTAAGATGACGTAATTGTAGCAATACTTTGTAGCGCCGTGGACATGACGTCATTGTAGCAATACACAAGCCTACGTCATCATGCTGTTCACAGATTCTCAAACTTTAAAATGTGGGAAGAGGGAAGAGGGAAGAGGGAAGAGGGAAGAGGGAAGAGGGAAGAGGGAAGAGGGAAGAGGGAAGAGGGAAGAGGGAAGAGGGAAGAGGGAAGAGGGAAGAGGGAAGAGGGAAGAGGGAAGAGGGAAGAGGGAAGAGGGAAGAGGGAAGAGGGAAGAGGGAAGAGGGAAGAGGGAAGAGGGAAGAGGGAAGAGGGAAGAGGGAAGAGGGAAGAGGGAAGAGGGAAGAGGGAAGAGGGAAGAGGGAAGAGGGAAGAGGGAAGAGGGAAGAGGGAAGAGGGAAGAGGGAAGAGGGAAGAGGGAAGAGGGAAGAGGGAAGAGGGAAGAGGGAAGAGGGAAGAGGGAAGAGGGAAGAGGGAAGAGGGAAGAGGGAAGAGGGAAGAGGGAAGAGGGAAGAGGGAAGAGGGAAGAGGGAAGAGGGAAGAGGGAAGAGGGAAGAGGGAAGAGGGAAGAGGGAAGAGGGAAGAGGGAAGAGGGAAGAGGGAAGAGGGAAGAGGGAAGAGGGAAGAGGGAAGAGGGAAGAGGGAAGAGGGAAGAGGGAAGAGGGAAGAGGGAAGAGGGAAGAGGGAAGAGGGAAGAGGGAAGAGGGAAGAGGGAAGAGGGAAGAGGGAAGAGGGAAGAGGGAAGAGGGAAGAGGGAAGAGGGAAGAGGGAAGAGGGAAGAGGGAAGAGGGAAGAGGGAAGAGGGAAGAGGGAAGAGGGAAGAGGGAAGAGGGAAGAGGGAAGAGGGAAGAGGGAAGAGGGAAGAGGGAAGAGGGAAGAGGGAAGAGGGAAGAGGGAAGAGGGAAGAGGGAAGAGGGAAGAGGGAAGAGGGAAGAGGGAAGAGGGAAGAGGGAAGAGGGAAGAGGGAAGAGGGAAGAGGGAAGAGGGAAGAGGGAAGAGGGAAGAGGGAAGAGGGAAGAGGGAAGAGGGAAGAGGGAAGAGGGAAGAGGGAAGAGGGAAGAGGGAAGAGGGAAGAGGGAAGAGGGAAGAGGGAAGAGGGAAGAGGGAAGAGGGAAGAGGGAAGAGGGAAGAGGGAAGAGGGAAGAGGGAAGAGGGAAGAGGGAAGAGGGAAGAGGGAAGAGGGAAGAGGGAAGAGGGAAGAGGGAAGAGGGAAGAGGGAAGAGGGAAGAGGGAAGAGGGAGGAGGGAAGAGGGAGGAGGGAAGAGGGAGGAGGGAAGAGGGAGGAGGGAAGAGGGAGGAGGGAAGACACTATAATGACATTAATGACACATGTGATGGGTGCGTTCAGAAATTAACACTTAAAATGTTGTTAGGGAAATTGTGCATGGATATGATACAAATAAATATTCTACCGAGAAAAAGACGTTGTCACGTAAAATCTTCCTTCGCCCGTAAAACCGACTTTACAGGCAACCATTTTTTTTTAAGAACTACCGGGTGTAACCGACGGTGTACCGAAAACTGAAACCATGGCTTCAGACCATTATTCTGGGCTGGAAAATCGTGGAAATGTCTTTGAGAAAATTCTCAAATTTTCCTCGCGAGTTTTCATTTTTTCTTTATTTTTCCGTTAATCGAACTCTACCGGTAACAATTTTTCATGAAAAATCGCATGAAAATAGCATTTTCCGCAAAACACGCAACGTATCACAAACAGTATTATGTAAGCGTGTGGAGTGGGTCAGATAACGGTACTGGCCGGTCATTGATCCGCCAGTGTGCGCCCGTTGGCCGTAACGGTCGGACGCATGTTTAATGTTTACCTACCCGCACATTTTATTTCCTTTACTTGCTTGAATGAAAATAATCTTGTTAGACTGTTTTAATTTATCGGTCAGTTGTTACTGGTGTTAGGTACTACATACTAGTTGTGATCTGTGGTTGCGTTGTTTTTGTGGTTGCATTCAGTCATGTCATTCGATGCGCATTGGCGTAACGGTATGTTTTGCGCCGACGCGTGAGTGGAGTGGGGAGTGCCTTGAACGGTCGATGCTTGCCGCGTGCTCCCCTCCCCGCGCGTCTGCACCCGAGAGAATTGGACGCAATACATTGCGCGTCGAGTTTTATAATTTAATTTAGAAAATCTTATCCTTGAGTTTTCCGAGAAAATGAACACTCGTTTTCAGTTCGTGATTATGGTCTAAAACTACAGTTTTCGTTTTCGGTACGCTGTCGGTTACACCCTGTATTCTGCAGTCTCCCGGAAAAACCCCGGCATAGCTCATTCTATAGAACTTTACAGAAAGTAAATACAAGTAAAACCGTGCGTGTAAGCAATCATGCATCATAGTATTGATTAAAATGTAGACCACAAACCTATAATTACGTAGACTTTTAACTTATAGCATAAAATGTTCCGTCATCAGTGTGGACCATTAAGATCGGACGATAGCTCTAATGGATTGAGTCGACATCTTAAAGAATCGAATCAGTTGATGGATTCAGGAGTAACATTGTGAATTAAATAACGTAAATTGGGAAGATAATTTGTCAATTTAATTTTAGCCTTATGACAAATAGTTGACAGTTAACTATTAATGTACTATGTGTAGGACACGGGAAGTCAGGAGGTTAATTATGATTTATTTATTTGCTTTATACGAGTATGGAATATGTCGGGTCGCGCTTGATAAGACATGCAAATTTAAATTAATCATCAAGGCGAGTCATCGTCTATACTCGCGGCCATTTTTGCTATAGATCAATTTTCCTAGTACCTAGAAGTCAACTGTCTCAAACAATAGTCATCACATTTTATGTACTAGCCTAGTACTAGGTATGTTTAGATTCAATAAAACAAATATAGTTGTATTTTGCGGGTTCTGTCTCAGGCAGGGGGAGCATCAGCATTTTTACATTTTAATGAAATAACACAAAACATGTCCAAAACACGCATAGCTGATGTTGGAGCAAAAACCGCCAAACTCAAGTGGGACTGGGCTGGCCACGTTAGCCGTAATGCACCCGGACAGATGGGCTTACATAGTCACCAAGTGGGTGCCGCAAGATGGGCGACGACGCCAAGGAAGACCGAGACGGAGATGGCGGGACGATTTAGATACATTCCTAGGCAACTGGCCGGAAGCAGCAGTCAATAGGGAGTTGTGGAAATCTAACAGAGAGGCCTTTGCCCAGCAGTGGGACACTCAAAGAGACTAATAAAAATAAAAATGAAACAGTCGAAAGGGCCTCTACACGTTGGCTTCGGCTCCGTGCGTATCCTAAAGATCTGGGACACTATTCACCACCAACTTCCCATGACCATCGTTCTCTGCGCGGGTGCGACATACAAACAAATCATACTCATTCCGAAGTAGTTTATAACAGAGACTATTTTTTTCTAGAAAAACATTTTTCCTGTGATTTGCTAGTGATGTAAAATAGTGAGCAATACGTAAATGATAGAAGTTGTCTGATGGCGAACAAAAAGTGGACCATTCTTTGAACCTGATCATGTCGATGTCCCTAGAGATGAACTCCATACGAATTTAAATTATACACACAACGCAAGGCTTTGCAAATGCGTCCGAATAAATAGCCCTGCTTTATCCTTTTTTGATCGAAATCGAGGTAGACCTCGATTCCAGTAACTAGCTATATTAATTGGAGGTAACCAAGCAAAAACTACTATCAGATAATTTCTCCCGTGATACGCTGGCGATGTATCATGTAAAATAGTGGAACAATACGCATAATTCGATGCGGCGCGCGTCGTAGTTAAACTGTGCGGCGGCAAGTTGTCCGATCGTTAGCCAGTTCCGCACCAGAATTGACGCCCGTTCAAACTTATAATGCAGTTACAGGGCACCTTTACAGCTTACGATTACATATATTTATTTATTTATTTAAACTTTATTGCACAAAACAAGTCAGTACAAATGGCGGACTTAATGCCAAATGGCATTCTCTACCAGTCAACCGTAGGGCCAAACAGAGATACTAGAAGTGCATATACAACGTCTTTATTATTCCAGGATGGACTCACTACGCGCCGCGAGCCGCGCTAATAGGCTATGCATCGGCATGCATTATGGTGCTTAGCTCCACCTTCCAATTTTATTCGCGCTTCGGGTGAATTCGTCGCGCGTTTGTAGCCACTCGTAGTAGTCGTTAGTCGCATGGCGATGTCCTACTACCAATTGCGTTGCATTTTACGCTAAAAATCAACAAAATTCTGTTCGTAGTTGGATTTTGCAAATATCAAAGAAGAGAACTGATTGCGAACGCGCGTAGAATTTTCCGATCAAAAGTGGAAGGCGGGGTAGATCACTATTGTTGCACTTTGGCGCGTAGAGAGCTTCTTCTGACAATACGCATATTTACCGTGTAATATTTAACATTGTGCATCGGCAAGTTGTTCCGATTGTTAACCGGTTCCGCGCCAGAATCGACGCCCGTTCAAACTTATAATGCAATTAAAGGGCGGCTTTACAACGCACGATTATATTCACTGTTTCTTCGTTAAGTTAATATCACAGACTCTAACACTACAGACGGTTATGTTACGTAATTATATTTTATAGGTTAATTGTGTAAAAAGCGAGGCAATTGGTCGTGTAGCGTAGCTACGCAACTAACCCGAACGATCAGGCTACGGAAACCCTCCAAGCGATGGTCACCGCGAACTCTTCGAACGGCGCCTCAGCGTAATCCCCGCCGGCGGGATATTACCGCTCCTTAGTTCGTGTTTTTCTCTGTCATAGACCCTGAGTCAGACTGATCCAGTTCAAACTATTCACGATGCAGTTCATGCGCCCAGTGAGTAAAAACACAATTACATGGTAGCTTGCTTCACTCTCTGTGGTGGAACCCGTCCCTGTCGCAAAGTGTAAAGATGGCTGCAGCCGGCCGGTGTATCGGCGTGGAGGATTAAGTTTTAATCGGTCGGCGCGGCCGTCGGACTTTGCGCTACGAATGAACAGATGAAACAATGGATTTTTTCAGAGGAACCTTAAAAATCTTGCCTTTAATACGTCTGTTCATGACTGTCCTGAAATCAAACGACTTTGTTGAAGATTAACAACAACAATGTATGTGAATATGGTATTTTAACAATTGTAAAACGAGTATATCATTTTCAGCTATCCGTGCTGCTACGTGACTCGCGGCACCTAGCCTGGTTCTCGCTCTCTTCGCCACCCTCAGCGCCCGCGCAGATAGCGCGGTAAGAGGAGGGAGCTGCCCCTGATGAAGAGTTCCATACGAATTTGAAACATGTCAGGCCGTTCCTGGCATTTTTTTACGTGAGTTAAACCGTTTTTATAATTATCAAAGATGTCTCACGATAGTTTTAATAATGTTAAAATGGTATTTAACATCAATGCATAATTAAGTATACTCCGCTCACCAGAAGATGATTGTACCGTAAAGAGAGCGTGTGAAGCGCGGCCCAGTCTATTTCTCCAGTAGGTACTGCATGGTAAGTTACCGTAAACCTTACTTCTAATGAAAATAATGAAATAATGAACTTTATTCTGCAATTAGGCCACAAGGGCACTTTTACATGTCTGAGTCTACCGGCATTTCACAAGAGGAGACCAGTGTTGAGAAGAAACGCCGAAAGAAACTCAACAGTAAGTCATTTTTTCAGAAAGCATAAGTACTTAACTATTACTTCGAACCAATTAACCCTTTCCTAGCTCCTGTTCTTTACGACTGCATTTGCGTATATTTTAGCTGCATGCCGGACATTTACTGCGTTTTTTTGCTTTGCACTTTCAGTTGGAATAACGGGGAATCGATAGCGATTCTATTGGGCTCAGACTGGGTCAAGCGAGTGTACCTACTTTATTACATGTATAGCCTAACAAGCGTCGGTCCTGCCCAAGGATAGTCGCGCTACAAACAGCTTTCATATTGCAATAATGGGCATACGTCATATATTTGCATTATTAAACGTCAGTACCTATTTGTAAAGAATTGTCATCAACCTTATTCAAAACATTTGATGTTTATTATTGAAAAACTTGACTTTCATCATTGTGGATAGTTTGGGCTTTATTATGCAAAAAATACTTGAAATTTTCGGAATCTTTAGTCCCGTTTACTCTTTGTTAACATCAGTGACATTCACTGACTTTCAACGTCAGTTACCAAAAATTTATCGTTGCCAGTAAAATAAATTAGTACCACTAAAAATCCGCAACATGGCGTGGGCTGAAAAACGCTCTGTTGGGCTATATCTTTGTTTATATCACGTTGTTTCTCTTTGAGTATCCACTAGATTGCTTTTGGTAACTACGGCTACCTGTCACCGCTCTTCTTTTATTATATAAATAGAGTCCAACTCAACTATTAGCCCAATGGAGCCAAACATGGACGAGCCTTCCGTCTAAGTACATTGGTCAACTGGTCATAAGCACAGGTACCTACATGTTGTGTTTCAATACTCAAAAAACCTTCTTTGTGTTGGTAGATTTGGGATAGATAGTATGGGGAATTACAAAATTATACAGTTACCGAAACCGGGAGGCTATAGGTGAGGGGGAGGTCCGACAGCTATGTCTCACTCACTCTTATGGCCACCGCTTGCCGTCGTCGTGGCCGGCCCGTTATGGCGGGTTGACGTGGAATCTACGTCGGGCAATCCAAAGCACGACGTGACGTGAAACGTTGCGATATGGCACGCAGCTTTGAATATAACGTAGATTTTTTTTATAAGAGGCTAAAATAAGACACTTTGACTCAAAGTAAATATAAGTGATCTTCATGCCTAAGACGAACGAAGTTACCTCTGCTGGTGGCCAACAGTATAATTCATATCCCCCGTACCCACAAGGTAAAGGTTCACCGTATAATTATGGTATCCATTTAAACTAACTAATCTCCATCTAAACTATCCTTACTATTCATCTAAACTCTAGGGTTTAAAACGCCACTTTTGGCCGGCTTTATGAAGCTAAAATAACCTACTTTATGACCAACAGAATGAACTTTATATCCACGTAAGAAGATAATCAACATCATACAGTGTTTAACCTCACATCAACGCAGTATTGCAAAGTAGCTGCACGCCAAAACGTTCCACCTGGACGGCGACATGGATTATTCTACTATATTGCCCCTTTAATTTCATTACGGTTACCACTGAAAGTATACTTTTGTTCATTATGACACCTTGATACGCGACCTATCTTCATTCCCCCACAATATTCCCCAAACAATAAAAACCGCTCGACATGCTTAATACTCTATCAAGGCGAAAAATACCTTCGTTTACGGAGAATCTGACGCCAAAACCGATACACTCCTAGAAGCAAACTCATTTCCACCGTACTTTCCCCCCAACTTTCCACCAAACACGCCAAGAAAAACCTTTACGCAATACTAGAAAAGTCGACTGACCCGCAATTTGAACTTTGTTTTGTATCTATCTGATACTAGTAGTAATGCCAGTCGAATTCGGGTTCTTTCCCAATGAGGTCAGGTTGGTTTAAGCTTGTATTTTTCCACTAGTTAGGTATATCAACATGCGACACGAGTGCAGAAGTAGTTTATGGTATCCAGATAGAGCAATCCGACCAAATCAAAGCGGTAGTAACTATGTATGAGCGCGGAACTTACTTAGTTCCTTCTCTATCTGGACAGTTGGCTGTGTAGGTATGTTTGGCGAATTGTAGACTCAGGCCGCGGCCACGTGTAGATGAATACAATAAATTGTTTCCGATTGGAATATGGATATGGTAAGTCGGCAGCTTGATCGGGTTTTATCGCGGCTTTACTTGAGACGGTTTGTGGCGTTGATAAAAGTAGCATAATACCTTCGAAATTGAATAGTAGCACAAAACATTCTTTTATCTTAAACGCTGCCTTCAAATACGTGGCTCTCAATGTACATAGAAACCTCGAATTTTAATGTTTTTGTTTTGATTGTTAGTGCTTGAAATGTTATTTGAGGGTAGCTCGATTTCCCATCATCAGATCATGACATGGTGACGATGGGACTCAAATTGAGAACCTCGACTTATTTTGACGTCGGTTGATAAATGTGTAGCGATGTATTTCAGCTATGCAGACGGAATGATAATACGCCGCTATAAATATATTAGGGCGTGAAATTTAATATCTACGCTCGCATAGCTAGGGCAAAATTTGACATTTCTTATATTTTCAATGCATCGCTAACTGGCCGAGCAAGGTAATATAGGAAAACGAGGTAAGTATATGGCACTCCGGCTAGTGACACTTTCTACGTCACTGATTGCCGCTATTGCCACTAGTTTCCGCCGTATAGTACAAAATAAATTGAACGAAGTCATTAATTCCGTGACTCATACAAAAAAATGCTCATGCATTACGGTTGTTATTTTCTTGGACTAATTTTTATTTTGACGTAATAATTGATTTAAAACAAGGGAATCGGGGAGTATTATGGTACACCACTGGAAACAGAAACGGTTTGACAGAACCAACCAACCCATCATAGCATGACGTCATCAAGTGTCGCCTGTCTTTTCGGAGAAACATACCTGGTTTTCTTATACAATGGGGCCGAGCATCTGTTATAAACAGTATTTTGCATTTATTACATTAAAACAGAATCATTTAGCATTTACTTTCTCGGCTCTTCCAAGCAAGTGGTTTTTAATAGGGAAACTTATCACTTTAATTCCTTCAAGGCTTATGCCACAGTTTCCCAAGTTCATTGTGCTAATTACAAAACGGCAATTCTTAGTAGTAAATCTGTGTTAGTTACGTCCTTTTATTTCCTGAGTTAACTTGTGCTTGAAGGTAGTATAGACAAAAACTTATGGCTTGTGTTTAAACGCCTACCAAATATGATTAAACGCCTACCAAATATGTTGATAAATTACTACCAATAAATTCTTAATGCTCACCAAAACGGATGAATGCTCACCAAATAGTGTATCCCAAACTATTCTATAAATAAAGCAAATAATTCTTTTTCTTACATCCTATAAAAATATATGAACACCATTAAAGTTAATTTCAGACCAAATAATCTAAATTACTGTTAAATGGATGTCACCAATATTTTATATTATTACTTCCATTTTAGTCATTTTTGCTGAGGCAAAAAACTAAATGCTCACCAAAATGGCTTTTTTCACCAAAATTTCAAATTGGTGCTAGGCGGCTAAAACTCGGTATCGGGGGGCTCTCGGGGCACAAAAATATGAATCTGAAATCTTGTCCGAAAATTCGGTCAAATTCGGAAAATATCGAAAAAAAACGATTCAAAATTTCAAATTGGTGCTAGGCGGCTAAAACTCGGCATCGGGGGGCTCTCGGGGCTCAAAAATATGAATCTGAAATCTTGTCCGAAAATTCTGTCAAATTCGGAAAATATCGAAAAATAACGATTCAAAATTTCAAATTGGTGCTAGGCGGCTAAAACTTGGTATCGGGGGGCTCTCGGGGCTCAAAAATATGAATCTGAAATCTTGTCCGAAAATTCGGTCAAATTCAGAAAATATCGAAAAAAAAATCGATTTGTATGGAGAAAATTTCAAATTGATATAGCATAGCTAATAATGACTACCGCACATTATGGAGCGTTTTTTAGGGATATAAAAAAAAAACTTACCTAACCTAACCCGGCCGAGTCGGATCTGCTCTGAAAGGTGATCAGGATTAGATGGTTACCTAGCTGAAACACTAATTTATGAAAACAATATTTGGTGAGCAAGAAATCTATTTTGGTGAGCAAAACATCCATTTTGGGAAGCAAAAAGATATTTTTTGGTAATAATTTTGATGTTTTATGAAAACAATATTTGGTGAGCAAAAAATCCATTTTGGGAAGCAAAAAGATATTCTGACTCAACATAAAATTATTCTGGTGTAATGTATATCGATTTTGGAATACAAAATGATTTAATTTGGGGAGCACTATATAGAGAGAGTTTAATTTAAATGGAAGCAATTCATTTTATTTGGAACTTAGTTTTGGGGTATAAAAGCCATTTTGGTGAGCGTTTAAATTGTTCCCAAAACTTATTAAACCTTAGTTGTATCTTTTCCTTCATTACGTAAGTATCAAAGCAGTTATGCGATGAAAATTAATTTCGCTTTCCTACTTTGTTTAACAAATCCCCGTTTAAATCATTGATGCAAAGAAAAATTTAAATGCGTAACCTGGCGGAAGGGACCGTGTAACCGGGAATGTAAAGTAGTGCGGTAAGATGTGAATATTAACGCAGTCACATAGAGGTCGCTAAGATGTAAATTTGAGCTTTCAAATAAACAATGCAAAAATCGATGCATAAAGAAAAAGGTCATCTGACGTTAGGGTAGTGGAGAGGCTAACTCGCTGGAACGGTAGTCCAGATGTACCGGGTACGACCCAGGTCTCTTCCGTCAGACTACACGTTTAAATTTTTCTGTGTGCTTTGATCTTTAAATCAATGGTTTAATATAAAAAAAATGTGGTGTGTACACACATTAAAAAAGTAATGAGACAATACGTTCATAAATTTATAATCCCTTTTTTCAACCGACGACGTTTTGACGACGCGTTTGGCTCGGTTTGTAGACACCTGCCTACTGAGCCGGCGGTCCCGGGTTCGAATCCCGGCCAGGGCAAATATTTGTGTGATGAACTCGAATATGTATTTAAGTATATATTTATCTATATAAGTAGGTATGTAACCCAAGTAGCAAAAATATGTTATATAAAGGTTTATAAAGATAAAATAATTAATCTTATACAAGCCATATAAACGTTAATAAGGGTGGCATTGGGCCCAAATTATAAGATATTGAACCTTATAATTACCATATTCCAGTTTTATTATTTGCTACTTATCTGATACCAGATGTGTTACGGTTAGCAATAAGTGTAATTCCCTTGTGATTGCCAATTGTAATCCGTTTATATGTTCATAGTCCTTATAATCGAAATTTATAAAGCTTGCATAAAAAGGATTAACTTATAATTGCTATGTAAACTCCAGTCGTAAGAAGCGTGTTCTTGTAACCGCTATGTAAGGATCGTTTAAAAGGTAATCCAACTTATAAACGTCGCAGCAATCATACAACAAGAATTATCGTGCGTGTGACATCGATGAATAAAATAAAAGATCTTTTATTCGTCAACCATTTTGAAAAAGGTAATATAGTCTGTGTCCATTTTTCTGATGTTACTTCTGTGTCTTTAATAATCGAAACTAAGTGGAAACTCATTTTTATGAGGATATGGGGTATGGTTTTCAATTCATTTTCAACGCCCCCATGAATTGACAATGATTTGTGATGAAAATTCTTTGGATTTTTTTTAATTCCTTCGTTATTGTTGCTATAAGTCTTTAAGAAAATTACATAAACTCTACAAGGTGTTTATAAGAAAAAAACATTTATAGAGGTTATGTTTTGTCCTAAGTATTCTCCATCTTGATACATTTTAGGGTTCCGTAATGACGTAATTAATTAAAGACACTTCTTTCCTAGATTTGCCGAACTGAAAACTATGGTAATTTTTATTGATGTGGACCGGTTTCTTAGAAGAGAAGATTTACATATTGTTCATAGTTCAATATGGCCTTGGCAAATGACACATTTTGTAAAGAGAGACAATTGTTATAATTGCAAACGTACTACTCCAACGTACTACTAAACGTACGACCCACATGACATCACATTTCTTTATTAATCGTGACCAAATTCAATTATTATTGTATTTCACATTTATTTGGTGTCAACATTGTCAGTATATGATTTATGATCATTTCCCGGATGATGAATGCGAATTTTGACACTCTTAAAGTAAGTTTATTGGTATCTTATATTCTTATCTATGCCTAAAACTGCACAGGGACCCGACCACCCTTTCATTTGCTTAAGCCTTTCAATGGGCTTCCCTTTGTAATGTGTAACCCAGTAAAAGACTTACCGATTCATACTGATACCTAACCCATACATTTGACTATCCCTTATTAAGAGGGGAACCTAAGAATAAAGTTTGATTTAGTACCTAGTTTCTGGTGAGTAATAAAAATGCATCAATAAAAAACATTCGTTTTATTAATAAAAAAAAGTTACTTGCCCGTTATAAAATAATCAGTAATAGACAATCCAGTTAGTAGGGTTTACAAATAAATCATTTTTTATTACAAGGACTACGTTACTTTTATCCACTTGTTATTTTAATTATTGTTGTTGTACTATATTGTTAATTATTACAAATTGTATTGCTGTTGATGCCCCAAATAAATAAAATAAAAAAAATAAAAAAAAATTAAATACATAAATGTTGTTAGATATATTACATAAATACTTATAATTAATATTGTTATAATGAATATTGTTATATCGAAATATTGTTTGTTTCTCGTTTAAGTGATTTATAATCTTAGAGAAATAAATATATTTGAACTGAAATTATTTCACTTCCTCAATCAAAAGAGATACGTCAAATCAAATGTATTAATTATTCGTCTTTGTAATCCTTGTAATTAACATCAAAAAATTATAATTATGTCGTAATCACTACTCTGTTCCCCACTGTCATATTCCAAATTTTCACTGCAATAAGTCTGCTCTAAGTTATAATTTTGTACGGAACCACTTGCACTTTCGGATGTGTTGTCCTTGACAAAAGAAGTGTTGTTGACATCGGTAGAGGTTGTAGGTTTATTAACGTCATTTTTCATTTTTTCGTACATCCTTTTCACTTTCCTCTTGTAACCACCACTTCTCTTGAACTTTTTCCACTCTTCCAAATCCATCATATTTTGTAATTTCACTTACGCAAACAAACTTTTATTCGTATAATGGCTGACTTTGTTATATAAACAAAAGTACATGACAATCATAAGAATTACACACTTATAATTACTATATAGCAAACTAACCAAGACTTCAACCCTTTTAAAATTCACATAAAATGACATGTATACCATTGCTATATAAACGTTAAAATTCTGACTTCTATAAGATAAAATGCTTTATAACAATCCTGTGTATTTTCTTTACAAGATCAAATAGCCTTCATGCTAGCCTTTATATGGCTTCTACTATTATTTGGCTAAAAGCCCGTATAATTAGCCATTATAAGATAATTCATAATTTTAGGCTTATAGTAGCCATATTATTTAGTTTTGTTGTCGTTTACCTAACCGAATTATAAAGGTTGTAACCTTATTAACTAAAGGTTTTATAGTAGCCATATTATTTAGGTTTGTTGACATTTACCTAACCAAATTATAAAGTCAGTAGCCATATTAGCTGAATCCTCTTGTAAAGTGCATTTATACGATATTTTGACATAAACAATGCCTTTAAATGACGACTATAAGAGTTATGGCCATATAGGCCTTTCGTTATAAGGTAATTTTGCTAGTTGGGAAGTATATCGTCGTCTAGTACCCATAACACAAGCCTTCTAGAGCTTAATTTGGGACTAGATCGATTTGTGTGAGGTCGTCCGATATTTATTTATTCAACCAACCTAAAAAAGTAGAAACTTTTAAAGTAAAAACATATTTTATGTTACGTATCGCTGTTATTAATAAACCGATTTTTAAACTTATCGGCTGGCATAGAATTGATTGGCTTAAAGTAATGTTAGAGAAGGGTTCAAAAACGTTAAGAACACGTGTTAATGTTAATGTGTTTTTAATGGTATGTTGCAAAGTGTTATGTCCCTACATATTTTATAAATAGGCTACTGCGTGAGTTTTTCGGTCCGTATCCTTCGTTCTTTGATAAGTATATAGCATGCAGCATGGAATTCAAATGTGTCTTTTGCTTTTAGGTACACTTAACATCAATATAGTAACTGGCAACTACTCTGCCGTACTACGGTAAAAAGTCGTATCTTACTATGAAATCCATATAAAATTACGTACTTACGTAACATAAATTATTTACTTTAGCAAGGCAGTACTATTGGAACGCCTTAAATTACACACTAAAATCAGATACCAACTTTTGATACTTACTAAGCTTACTGTACATACTTACAATGTTTTTTTTTTCAAGGAAATATTAACTGTTGAAGCAAGTTATGCCTGCAAACGAAACCATAGAAGTAAACTACTGTATGTATGAGTACTTTTTTTTACTTAAACAGGCCTAAATATCGAAGAATCTATATCAGAATGAAGCTGCCGAGAAAAGACGTTAAGTGCGGTTCCATGTCTCACGTCATCGTCAGATGGACGAACTTCACGTATTCTGCTGCTTTATTGTTTTATTTTATAGCTATACATTTAAAGTGTTTTTTTTCATATTATGACAAATATGTTGATAATTTGAACCAACTTTTTGAAGTGAATAATACTTTTCTCTGAGTTCTAGAAAGTAACATAGCTATTTCAGCGTGCACTCGAAAATAAGTTAAAAAAAAAAAGTTTTTTGCGTGAATTGTGTCAAATTCGAGTAGATTGGAGACCAAAGAGCTGGCAGCTTCCTCGCACAGTGCATTACGATTGTCATGTTCTTCTGACTGTTTTATTTCATCATAATAATTGATTTAAAACCATAGATATAGTATAGTAGTTATTTAAAACACTCACGATTTTATGAGATTCGTAACAGGTAACAATCGGGGAGTATTATGAAACACCACTGGCAACACAGAAACGGATTGACAGAACCAACCAACCAACCAATCATAGCGTGATGACGTCAAAAGCCTCGCCTGTTATTCCGGAGTGTCATACCTTATTTTCTTATACCATGATAAGATAATACCTATAAGATAATATTTCCAAACAATTTGAGCGTAAGTGTGATTCATACGTGAGTGTATACGCGCCCTTCTGCAAACCGCTAAACGTCTACGATAGCTTTTCACACGACAAGAGGGCAGAAAGTTGGGTCGACCCTTGTCACATCTTCGCTTATACAGATTGCGTTACATGTCAATTCATTTGATACTTAAGGTCCCGTAATCGTAGCCAGGACCACACGTCTGGAGAATTGTAACATACCCAAGCCCAATTTTCTATCAAAGTTTGATAGCCGTAAACAGCCGGTAAAATTGGTCCAATCAAATCACTTTACTAGTTCTGAGAGCTGTAGTACACTACACTACTAGCGGGCATTTTTTGATTGCTGAATTAATATTGTCAGCGTTATATATATTTAATACAGTTTATTGTTGTTATTTGATGTCATTTTATAAAAATAAGGATTCATTGTTGTTTCAACCTTGGCTGTAACTGTTAGCGCCGTTGCCCAATCAGGCTGGCCAATCACAGCGCTGGCATTCAGCTGATGCAGCGTTGTGATTGGTCGACACCTGTGGCGGGAAAATAGAAATATAGGACTTTAAAAAGTAATAAACGGAGGTTGGAGAGTTTTGCACGACGGTCTTGTTAATAGACATTGCAATATTATTTTAAGGCGTTATTTAATGCAATTTGGTGAGTAAATTGTATAAGAAGTGGAAATATAAACTGTAAGTAACTATTTTATATGTTTTATTTATCTCCACCGTATACCTTGGCATATTTAGTATAACCAAAATTGTCAATAATCTTTGCTCATTTAAGTGGTTGAAGTGCTTAAGTTTATATGCTTCAACATCTCAGAAGTGGGTATGAATTTAGGCCGTAAACTGATATAATATTTTTTTTAATATCTTCTTGCGGATTTTTGTAATAAGTACCTATATGAACAATGTTTGTCGACTATTTTTTTTATTTTATGTTTTAGTGCCTACTAGAGTGGTAAAGTTAAATAAATAAAAACATAATTTTAAAAATAAAGTGCTATTTAGATACTTATATAGTCCTTTAACGCTATATTTAACGAATAAATCATATATAATGAATGTAAGAGTTTAATGTTAATGGTTGAGGGACGATACTTAGTAAATAAAGTAACAGCATGATTAGTGAGTTAGTTAAATAGATTTTTATTTAGTCTGACTGAATGAGCATCCAAGATTATTAATATGATTGTTGCTTAAAGATGGGTTCAAGAAATTTCATTTACACATAATTATCAAATTCTACGATTGCCAGAGGAAGCGGTGGTTCATTTAAACATTCACTTGTAGAACCTACTTACTAACATTTCTACTATTATCTCGTTTGCATAAAGGTTAACTGCAAGAAATTCCTTATGGCGATAAATTTCGCTTTGTACAAATTGAATGTGTTTTGTTTTTGTTATTTTGTATGTATGCAGACATGCTTAAGATTAAGACCATATGACTGCACGGTGGAGTTTACTTTTGTGTAGCATTAATACTCTCGTTAATTAATGTATTTTTAGGATACAATGGACGAAGAATTTCGTGGTGGAGTTCTTTATACTCCCACGAGTCCTACATGCGACGCACCAAGGGGCCGGCAGTCACGCAGCGGTACCAGAAGCCGAGCGAACAGTCGGACATCGCGCCGCAGTCGGCGCTCGCGGGGACTCCACAGCCGCTGCTCGCCGAACCGGGGCTACTACCGACAACGCGAGAGGTGCAGCCGGCGTTCACGCAGTCGAGTCACCGGAAATCGGCGGAGCCACATCAGGAGCTACGCGAGCCGACGCCGTATAAGGGAACGAACAGCATCGCCGCAGGCAACGTGGGAACGCTCGCGGAGCCAGCATCGGCGTCACTCGCGAAGGCAACGGGTTAGGCAGCCGCGCAGCCAGCCACGCAGTCAGCCACGCAGCCAGCCGCGCAGCCAACAGGGCAGCCAGCCGCGCAGCAAGCGCAGTCGCCAATGTCGCAGCCACCAGTCGCGCTGTCCCGTCACGACGTAGCCGCTCGTGCAAACGTCGGACACGTAGCCGCAGCCAGCGAAAAACAAAGGACATCGGTGAGCCACTAAATAACGGTAGTACGAGTATAGCAGATCTTGCAGCAGCGTTAAAGTTGTTAAGTAACAATAATGGTAACTTGGAAAAACTAGGTTCTATGAATAATACTGTACCTGAATTCGACCCATGTAAAAGGGAACAGACTATGACAATGTGGTTGCACAAGGTAAACGAGTGTGCTACTATTTACGGTTGGTCAGATAAAGAAGTTGTACATTTTGCGTTGCCAAAATTAAAAGGAGTCGCACAAAGATGGTACGAGGGTCTGCCGTCTGTTCTATTTTCATGGGTTGAGTGGCAGGAACAACTTTTGGCGGCTTTTCCATCTGAGGAAAATTATGGCACTATGTTAACTGATATGTTGGCTAGGAGGGCTCGTTATTCGGACTCTTTGGAAGATTATTATTATGAGAAGGTTACCTTGATAAATAGGTGTGGTATTTTCGGCAAGCGGGCGGTAGAGTGTATTTTGCACGGCATTGACGACCGTTCCGTGAGACTAGGTGCAGAAGCTGCACAATACGACGATACCAATAAACTGTTGCCGTACTTACGTAATGCTAGGAACTCAAAGCCAAACACAGAACGCAGATTCATTAAAAATGAACCGTCTAAAGGTCAAGATAGTCAGATACGCACGAATTTAAGACCCATTCGTTGCTCTAATTGTAAGAAAGACGATCATGTCACGTCTCGATGTACGCAGCCATTAAAGAGATGCGGTAGATGTTCAAGAATAGGTCATGATACTGAACAGTGTTACGCAAAACTTTTAAATGACAGGACAGTTGCCCTTAATGAAAAGACAACTATGCGCGTTTCAGACAATAATAATCATTGTAAGTAAATCAAAGAGAAATCATCTAGTCAAAACCCTAATGATATAAATATCTCACTCAATGTTGTATCGATTTTGGCAGCGAATGTTCAATAATTGGCCTTTCGGAGTTCAAAAGGCTGTTCATAATTGTACCGATACCGATAGTAGGTAGGTACCAAGCGCGTTACCCGTATTAAGAGGATTCAGAAACTCTAGGTACAGTTTATAAAATAATAATAATAATTAGATGTAACGTAACGTAAAACTACACGCCATCGCTAAGACAAGCAGTCATTTAGACATAGTCCAGTTTGTTTTCAGTAAGATAAAATTATATTGCAATAGTGATTTCAAAGTTTCTGGTCCTGCCTTCGTTGAGGTGCGCACAGACCCCGCTTATGAAGGTGATGTCTTAATGGAATAAAGTGTGCTTGGTCAACATGCGTACATGCCGAATTGGGGTAGGAGGGGTAGGCCAGATTGCAGCTTATTGCTTTCCTTTCGAGGACTATGGTCCCAGTTCGTTGAATAAAGATTTCTTAGTCGAACATGGTCGTGTGCTAATAAAGGAAACAGTGTACATGTATGTATGTATGTATGTAAACTCTTTATTGTACATTAAAATATACATATACATAGCAAGGACATTAAACTAATGATATGTACAAAGGCGAACTTATCCCTGTAAGGGATTTCTTCCAGTTAACCTTTCAGCAAATACATACATGTAAGGAATCTTTCTACTCAGAGTAAAGGCAAACCATCAAACATTATTTTGTACCTATTTGTCTTGTTTCCTTTTGTAAACTTCTATTAGTGTGCAATAAAGTATTGTTGATACGACACAAATCTTTCTCCACTCGACAGATACCTATCAAGTTTACAGTTTACTTAATATGTACAGATCATATGTTTCTCTTTTCTATCTGACGGAACTACGTAAGACCTATCTGTATGTCTAATTGTCTATTCAGCTCCAAGATAAAGACCCAGTAGTTTAATAGACCTTACAGGCTAGCTGTAGCTGAAAAATAAAAGGTTAAGGACAGGATCTCGGAACTGTTGGATGATAATGTAATACTCCCGCCTAGGTCTCCTTACTGTTTCCGTTAGAAACAAAACTGGAGAGCAACACTTAGGTAACACGAAACAGAATGCGGAACGCTGAACAACACCCGCAAAGTAGGCATCGCTGGAATCTTGCTGCATAAAAATAAGAATGGTATCGGTATATATATCCTTACACCTCGAGTAATTTAGTACACTGATTATTCTATGTTATGACCAAATAAACATTAGCTGTAGTTGCCTCGCGAATTCGAGGTAGATGTATACTTAGTAATTTTGGTCAAGGCTGTGATTTTAGCCAAATGTTAAGTCTTAGTAAGGATTACTTTTAGAATCAAAACTGATTGCAGCTCACTAAGAGCTACTGTTGAAAAAGGGACGTTGCCACGCTTTGCTAGATGTGGAAGCAGAAGCAGTAATACCATTTTAGTATTAAATATAAGTATAAATAAGGACTTGCCATTATATCTGGCATTTGTAGATTACACCAAGGCCTTCGACAGTATCACACATTCCGCCATAATAACCGCACTCAAAAATCAGGATATCGAACCGACTTACATCAATCTCATAAAAACCATATACAACAATAGTACAGCAGACGTTAAGCTTCAATACTCCGGCCAGTCGTTCCACATACAGCGAGGCGTTAAACAGGGTGACCCGCTGTCACCGAAATTATTCACAAGTACACTTGAAGAAGTGTTTAGGAGCCTGGTGGTCTCCTGGGAGGCAAGGGGAATAGAAGTTGGCGACAGAAGGCTTTCAAACCTCCGCTTCGCCGACGACATCGTTCTCTTTGCTTCTTCTGCAGACGAACTTCAGCTAATGCTCAAAGATCTGAGCACCGCAAGCCTTCAAGTTGGACTACAAATGAATCGGTCGAAGACTCAAGTAATGACCAATAGCACGAAATGTAGGGTTGAGGTAGACGGGCAGACCATACAATACGTCGATGAGTACATTTACTTGGGCCAGATAGTCTCTTTCAGCAACAGGCAAGACAAAGAAGTCGACCGCCGCATCGAAAATTCCTGGAAGAGCTACTGGTCCATGAAAGAGTTCATGAAGGGAGACCTTCCACTGTCGCTGAAACGAAAACTCATCGATATGTGTATTCTGCCTGTCCTAACCTACGGTGCCCAAACATGGTCGCTTACTGAGGGGCAAAAGTCCAAATTGAAGGTTTGCCAACGGGCCATGGAGCGCAGCATTTTAGGCGTGAAAAGGACGGATCGCGTCCGGAACACCACGCTGCGCTCCAAAACACGCATAGCTGACGTCGGTAACAAAACAGCCAGGCTCAAGTGGGATTGGGCAGGCCACGTCTGCCGTATGCACCCGGATAAATGGGCCAGCATTACAACTAAGTGGGTGCCTCAAGATCGGCCACGCAGACGGGGCAGGCCGAGACGGAGATGGCGGGACGATTTGGACGCATTCCTTAGCAACTGGTCGGACGAGACATCAAACAGGGACCTGTGGAAATCTAAGGGAGAGGCCTTTGCCCAGCAGTGGGACACACTAATAGTACAGAATGATAATGTATCAGAAAAAATAAAGGCTATTTGAATTGAATTGAATAAATATAAGGACTACAATAGCTCACGTAGACGCACTCAGCCGTAATACGGTCTCCAACACGTCAATGATTCAGATTGGGTAACATTAGTTCAGGACGCAAACTATGAAATTTAGGGAATAATAGGCATTTAATTTATATTTATTTATTTATAAATGGTCCCGAACTAGACAACGTTAATTTAACATTGAATCCTTCTCAAAACGCATACGTTGGCAGGTATTAAACCTGGATAATATTTGCACCGTTCCACTGTGGTTGACACTACATGATACAGTGCACGCTGATCACATTGGTGGATTTATAAAAAGTTATAGAGGCAATGTTTACATACTTGTTATATTATAATATGTATACCTACTTTTTCACGAAATACATCTATTTAAAGCCTGTTAGAATTCTAAGTGCATTGGAATAGCGAAAAACAAATGAGACGAACACTTAAGTACCCGATGTACAATGGGGATTAAATAATAGGTACCTACGTTCAATGAAGGAATTAACCGTACACTATCCGAAGCTCTGTTTGGGATTGGTTTAGTAGGACCAAGAACCTAGGAGTTGTGTTCTTGCTGAATTACTACACTAGCACAAGATGTGATAAGAGATCATATAAATACGCATGTGATGGCTTCAAATGAGCATCAAGTCGTATTATGACTCTAAACGTTGTACCTAGCCTAAGACAATATAGGATAGGAGATTCGGTGCGAGTCGAAAAACAGGTTTCAACTAGAGACCGGAAAAACCTTGTCTCTAAATTTCAGGGTCCTTTAGGATAACAAAAATATACGATTTCTATAGTTTCCAAATAGAAGATACTCTCATGAATGACGCATCATCATCATCATCATCATCATCTCAGCCACAGGACGTCCACTGCTGAACATAGGCCTCCCCTTTGGACTTCCATATATACCGGTTGGAAGCGACCTGCATCCAGCGCCTTCCGGCGACCTTTATAAGGTCATCTGTCCATCTTGTAGGTGGACGTCCTACGCTGCGCTTGCTGGTCCGAGGTCTCCACTCGAGCACTTTACGGCCCCATCGGCCATCTGCTCTGCGTGCTATGTGGCCTGCCCATTGCCACTTCAACTTGCTAATCCGGTGAGCTATATCGGTCACTTTAGTTCGTCTACGGATTTCCTCATTTCTGATTCGATCACGTAGAGACACCCCGAGCATAGCCCTCTCCATTGCTCGTTGAGCGACTTTGAGCTTTGAGATGAGGCCGATAGTGAAAGACCACGTTTCGGTGCCGTAAGTCATCACTGGTAACACAGGAATGACGCATACTTACCGGCAATAAACACGAATCTACCTCTAGTGTATATACCTAATGTGTAATAGTAGCCTCATATCACAATTTCTTCCGGAAAGGATGATGAATAAGTTACTTACCACTGATTAACTAATTCAGTGTATGTTACAAATTATATACTTACGATGCTCTTATCCCATGCAAACCAATGTCACAATTATTCAGTAAATAATGTATTTCCAGTGGACTGTTAGATAATTCTTATAAATGTACATATGTTCTGATTATTCCACTATAACCGTACTGTCTAATTATTCCTTTTAGGCACCTTAAACATTCCATGAAATAAAGCTTGTTAATAATAAGTACAGGCCATGAAATAACGCTTGTCAGTAATAAGTACAGGCCATGAAATAATGCTTGTTAGTTATAAGTACAGGCCATGAAATAATGCCTGTTAGTTATAAGTACAGGCCATGAAATAATGCCTGTTAGTTATAAGTCCAGGCCATGAAATAATGCCTGTTAGTTATAAGTCAGGCCATGAAATACTGCCTGATAGTTATAAGCCCAGGCCATGAAATAATGCCTGTTGATTATAAGTACAGGCCATGAAATAACGCCTGTTAGTTTTAAGTAGGTACAGGCCATGAAATAATGCCTGTTAGTAATAAGTACAGGCCATGAAATAATGCCTGTTAGTTATAAGTACAGGCCATGAAATAATGCCTGTTAGTTATAAGTACAGGCCATGAAATAATGCCTGTTAGTTATAAGTCCAGGCCATGAAATAATGCCTGTTAGTTATAAGTCAGGCCATGAAATACTGCCTGATAGTTATAAGCCCAGGCCATGAAATAATGCCTGTTAGTTATAAATCCAGGCCATGAAATAATGCCTGTTAGTTATAAGTCAGGCCATGAAATACTGCCTGATAGTTATAAGCCCGGGCCATGAAATAATGCCTGTTAGTTATAAATCCAGGCCATGAAATAATGTCTGTTAGTTATAAGTCAGGCCATGAAATACTGCCTGATAGTTATAAGCCCAGGCCATGAAATACTGCCTGTTAGTTATAAGTCCAGGCCATGAAATAATGCCTGTTAGTTATAAATCCAGGCCATGAAATAATGCCTGTTATAAGCCCAGGCCATGAAATAATGCCTGTTAGTTATGAGTCCAGGCCATGAAATAATGCCTGTTAGTTATAAGTCCAGGCCATGAAATAATGCCTGTTAGTTTTAAATCCAGGCCATGAAATAATGCCAGTTATAAGCCCAGGCCATGAAATAATGCCTGTTATAAGCCCAGGCCATGAAATAATGCCTGTTAGTTATAAGTCCAGGCCATGAAATAATGCCTGTTAGTTAGTACTGGCCATGAAATAATGCCTGATAAGTATTTTAGTAAAACATTATTGTTTAATATGATGAATTACATAACATTTTTAGTGCTTCCACCTTGATTAAAATTTATTTGTGCATAATCTTTTAAATTAGTACCTAACTAATGTTTCCTTGTATCATTCACGAGGTCGTTTCATTTTTTCGGATGGCCGACTGTCAGCGTTATATATATTTAATACAGTTTATTGTTGTTATTTGATGTCATTTTATAAAAATAAGGATTCATTGTTGTTTCAACCTTGGCTGTAACTGTTAGCGCCGTTGCCCAATCAGGCTGGCCAATCACAGCGCTGGCATTCAGCTGATGCAGCGTTGTGATTGGTCGACACCTGTGGCGGGAAAATAGAAATATAGGACTTTAAAAAGTAATAAACGGAGGTTGGAGAGTTTTGCACGACGGTCTTGTTAATAGACATTGCAATATTATTTTAAGGCGTTATTTAATGCAATTTGGTGAGTAAATTGTATAAGAAGTGGAAATATAAACTGTAAGTAACTATTTTATATGTTTTATTTATCTCCACCGTATACCTTGGCATATTTAGTATAACCAAAATTGTCAATAATCTTTGCTCATTTAAGTGGTTGAAGTGCTTAAGTTTATATGCTTCAACAATATGTTTCTTTTTTCCTTTTTTAATCCCCATGTCTCCTCTATTTTGAAATATTTCATTCGACATTTATTCGGATTTACGACGGCGTTTTGGACCAACCTGAATCGGAGACACTTTGCTTGTTTGATTTATAATCGTCTTTGGTTGGCAGAGTGAGAAATTTTCAACTAAGAGACCATTGCGAAATTGTAGTGAATAATAAACACTTTATTGCAGAACCTTTTCAATGCCCTACTTCACCATGAAATATTTACAGTATTTGTCTTGTTACTATTGGATCTTAGTCACCGTTATCAATTGTAACGCAAATTCGTACTTATGAATACACAATTCAATGGTGGTTTATTTAACTGTTACATAGAATCGAACGCAAGTTTCATAATAAAAATAACGAGTATTTTAAGGCCTTATTTTCTACAGTTGCATCCACATATTCATCATCATAATCATAGATTTTTTTTATGTACAAATATATGATAAAGTTCTACCAGTAACTCCTGCGGAGGAATTAATGAGCCTGCGGCGGCGCCGCGTGCGAAGACGGCATAACATCATCATATATTACATCGTAATGTTATTTAACATCACTGATATGCTCCATGCCACGCCGCCGCCATTGCGTAGTAATGCAAGTTTGCACCTGTGTATCTAAACGTGATAAGTATAGTAATGTAGATAAATGTATAAATGACACACTGAAAGCCGTAGAACCATACGTTAATTTTTTCAGAGTTTTCGACGACTTTCTTTATGGGATATGTAAAGCGAGTGATACGTAGCGTTAAGCTAATCGCTAGTTTATTCATAAGGGGTCCAATGTCCATGACAGTAAATAAGACGACTGCACAATCTGGCGACATCTCTCAACATGACAATAGCCTCGGTCCACCCTTTTAAATAAATAAGTTGAGGTAAAAGGCCCTCTTGATGCGGATATTATTTAACGGCCCTTGAAGCCCGGCTCCATTAGGGCGGACGGTCTTTAGGAAGTGTAACAGCGATTTGTTTTATCATTGAAAATGTTTATGTTTTCCTACGGGCCTATGATAATATAAAAATAAGTTCAGATCAATCAAGTAGAGAGATTGTAAAAGAAACTTGCCAACATGCACTATTGAGTCGCAAATAACATAACAAATCATTTTAATAAAAGCTGTGATCTAAGGAGCTTTAAAAGTAGCTTTAAAAGGAGCTTTAACTTAGTTTCCAGGTAGATCTCAATTTCTTTTATTAGCGATACCATTTACGAATTTGGCCCCAACGACGTTTACCCAACGACGAAAAAATATCATTCATTGCAATATTAAGTAATAGTACATTACATCAGAGGCCGGGAAAATGAGGATTTCCGGCCAAGTAGGTATATACGGCCGAGCGAGCGTGCGAGCGACGCCGGATAGTGATACGACTGATACGAGGCCGGGAATCCGTTTTCACCACGAGGCATGTATATAGTTGTAAACCAGCGGCTTGTAAGCCGGTAGTAACCGAAAGCAGCGGCTAGAAACGAATAACCAGCCGCTTGATACCGGGTAGATACCCGACTTGAGCGTCAAATAAAGAAATGATTTTTATTACATTTTATTTTTTTAAACTCTTATTTTTGTTATACAGTAGCAGTTATTATGTTCTTTTTTAAAAAAATAAACCCCGAAGACAGCATTTGTATCTACTAATTTACTTAATTCAGATACGAAAAGTAAACTATGAAACAACGTTTGTGTTCAGGTGGCGGTGTATGAAAATTATAAGAATAAAGGTAGCTAAATCAGTTTATTTTGGATCTAATCATCATTGTAAACCAAACCCGGGAATCTCACGCGGCAGGATAAATGCGTGTGGGGGGCTGACGGGTGCGCGGGGCATGCGGGGATGAGTGCGCGAGGCTCGTTGCGGGGCGCCCGCCGCTCGCCGGTTAGTCAGTGTAGGTAACTTTTGGTTTTGGTGCATTATAGAAATACAACTTGTAGTGTTCACTAGGGTTTCCTATTGGAATACTTCAATAGACACATTAATCGGGCTTTCAGTAAACCTGCAGTGCGTCCGCCACCGGTGACGTCTGTCAATGTAATGACCGATAGCTGGCGGATCGAGGGTACATTTATTATCTATAAATGTCTGTATACTACACAACTAAATGCTTACTATTACTAGGTAACTGATAAATGCCTATATCCAATTCATCTCTCACAAATAAATTAGGTATTAAAATAGTCCTATTCCAATGCTCTTTCACATTTTGTAAGAGAATTTTGAGTTTTTAACACTTAATACAGATGCAAATGTCATTGTTTATGTCTATTTATGTTAAATAGATCCTATAGTAAATAAATGAAAAGAAAAATAACAAAAACAAACATTGACTCATGTGAATATGTCAATGAAATGTAAGCAGCCGTTTCCAGCCGCTTGTTATCGCTAGAAATGATAATAAGCCAAATAAGCCGTTTCTAGCTGCTGGGCTAGAAATGTTAGCAACCAGCTTCGCATCTATAGGCATGTATAGTGCTTTTCTCAAACATACAATGAAATAAAAAAATATACTTCAAAGAATAACACTTAATATTGTTTGTCCGATATTTTCCGAATTTGACCGAATTTTAAAAGTCCGATTTCAGATTCTGACTCAGGAGCCCCAAAAACCCCCGGATGCCGAATTTCAGCCTCCTAGGACCAATTTGAAATTTTCCCCATACAAATCGTTTTTTTTTTCGATATTTTCCGAATTTGACCGAATTTTCGGACAAGATTTCAGATTCATATTTTTGAGCCCCGAGAGCCCCCCGATACTGAGATTTAGCCGCCTAGCACCAATTTGAAATTTTGAAAAAAAAAAGTCGCTATCTTTAATTTTTTTTTTTTTACAAGTGTCTAACAACCAACCTTTAAAAACAAAACCTGCTTTTTGTCAAACCAGCCAGCTGTGTGAATGACCTTGTTGTTGAAACCAAAAAAAGTTACTTTGCAGGCCTAGGCCTGAAAAGCAGTATGAAATCCCTTTACAGTCCACTCGAGTTGTTGCGCCCAAAAAGCGATACTTCCGAGCCTATTTTAAGGAACGTAAACACAATATTTCATTGGATGTTTGAGAAAAAAACCTTTACAACTAAAAACTGATTTTCAAGACGTCAGTACGAACTATCGAAGACAACTTAAAGTATTAAAATTAATCCTCCAAATATTTCCGCTCCTCAATTATTATATTAAAACAATAATAAAAGCCTGCCAGAATTTCCAACACTTAGTCGACTTTTTAATTTGTTTCCTGATTGCTGAGGAAATAAAATTCCAATACGAGCCCTGGAAAGCCCCTGGCGCTGACAACAAGACAAGGTTGAGACGCAATTCTGCGAGGACAACAGCAAAGTAACGAGTCATTGTTAGGCTGGCTGTACACTGGGTTTTTACTTTAGGCAAAACACGGGTGCTATAACAACAAGACAAGGTTGAGACGCAATTCTGCGAGGACAACAGCAAAGTAACGAGTCACTGATAGGCTGGCTGTACACTGGGTTTTTACTTTAGGCAAAACACGGGTGCTATAACAACAAGACAAGGTTGAGACGCAATTCTCCGAGGACAACAGCAAAGTAATGAGTCACTGATAGGCCGGCTATACAAGTATACACTGGGTTTTTAAGTTTAGTCAAAACACGGGTGTTATAATGTACGATTCCCACTGACCGGACGGAGAAGGCGCGCGCTTAAGCGCATCTAAATAGTTACCAAAGGAATGTAGAGCTCCTGTACAACAGTCAGATCCCATATTCGAATGTTATTGGCGCCGCTTCCGGCCGATCGGACGCTCGCGGACGCGGACGGGGGTGCTCGGCTGTCGTCGCGCGTAAGCGGCTCCGTTCGGTCACCGCCGCGCGCCATCGGCTCCGTTCAGTTACCGCCGCGCGCCATCGGCTCCGTTCGGTTACCGCCACGCGCCATCGGCTCCGTTCGCTCATCCGTCGCCCTAGAATTTAATCCCTCGGACGGACGCAGTCGGCTAACTAAGCCACTTAATGGTAATTGTTTTCAGCTCATCCCTTCCGACATTTAAACCAGCACTTCGATGAATCCAAAATGTCCAGGTTTGACTTTTCACCAATTACAACCTACGTTAAACAATTAAATATAATATTTCACTTTATTTAATGACTAAAATTATAGTATCGATCTTCGGCTTTGTGTGACATTCTGCCACTTTAAAGTTTTCGTTCGTGTGCCGTCTCCCTTACTCAGACAAGCTGTAAGACATATTGATAGGAAATTGCATTCAAGTTGGAGATTCGCAGACAGAAATAGACGAGAGTGACAATGTCGAGCACGTTCTTTTGTTTTCATGACCTGCACAACGAGAACCAAGTTGCTGTCATCCCTAGTGTGAGAACATAGTAAGATTCCTGTAAGATCATGGGCTGTTACTACATTTCGCTTTTAAGTATGTACATACTTTTAATGATTCGCTCATATTGTTGGCTGTTCTTTGTAAACGCGGAGAAATTGTATTTATATTTCAATGATTGCTTTATTTGGTACACATGCACAACGAAAGGTTCCTTACATAATAGGAGTGCTAAAACAGCTGATTTGAAAATAGTTAAAATGCGTATTTATGAAATACAATTTCTTCGAATTTAGTAGCGTTTATTTCCAATATTCAATTTCTTAATTTTATTATAATTATTTTTCAAGTATATGTATACAGCGACTCATAACAGACACCAATATTCTATTTCGTCAATATACGCATTTACACATGCGTCTTGTGATTTTTGACTAATATTTTTGGATCGTGGGCGTCATCTATGAGTGTTTTTAAACTTCTATAAATTCAATAATGACATTTTATAAAAAAAGAAATACTAATTTAACAAAAAAAATCTCTGTCTTCGTTTATTGCGCGAATCGGCATCACCTGTCTTGCTCGAATCATTTTCATAGCATATTTGAGAAAAACAGAGTTACGCGTCGACTTAAGAACCTAAGTTTTTTTTAATTCGGTTGAAAACACGATCCTTTTTCCAAGAAGGTTGCAACCCATCTCAAGTCTTGAAGGAGATGCCGTAATTGCGATACAGCCTTCAAACCGATTTAATTGAAATAAACATCTTCGCACCAAGAAACGGCTGTTTTTGCGTTGCTCTACCTCTTATGACGAAGCAATAAGGTCCAAATAGGTAGAAGTATGAACCGAAAATAAGGTTGTCCAGTGTGTGTCTAATTTGAAAAGTTCCTGTCATAGATGCTATCGGTGATAGATGAATTTTTGTGTTTCGAAATGGATGCGGGATGCGATCGGGCTGTCAGTACCTCTCCTTTAGCGGTAGAAAGTGCCCTAATAGTCGTAATATTTTATTTTTATTCTCGGTAGACGAGTAACAAGGGTCTAACTTTATTTTTTGTACATACGCAATTACCCGTGTACAATCTATGCTATTAGAAAATTCTTAAATAGTATTTCAATTTCTGTTTTCTTTTTTTAAAAGAGAAAATAACGAATTGTCAAAAAATACTTAGTTAAAAATTATGAAAACAAAAAAAAATATTTGTCCTCACGTACTTGGACTGGACCTGGACATATGCGTTAGGCTGCGTTTTCACCAGAGATGTATAGCGAGGGATAAGTTTTTGTCCACCAATAGCATCAGCTGCGCTGAGCGAGGATAAGTAAATGAAGTTATTCCAAACACATCCCTCGCTACACATCTCTGGCAGCCTTTGCCCCCTGTCAAACATTCTTCTATAACGAATCTCCAAATAATATCCATCTACAAGTTTGTTTGCGTTTGCTTACACTTGAGCACCGTTTGACTATCGCCTTTGATGACTGATTGAGATTTAGATTCGCCTTTGAATTTGGAATAACTTTTATTTGTTAATTAAACACAAACAACGATTTAATGATTCTAGTAGATATCGTCTCTCCTTGGTGGTGAATCAAATTGAAATAGATGTAGATAAAGAGTTACTGTCGCAATTGAATATGATTTACATTATTAATTACGTGGCGAATGCTTAGCCACTCAATTGCTTTTGGTAACTACGGCTACCTGTCACCGCTCTTATTTTATTATATAAATAGAGTCCAACTCAAAATTCGAAGCAATTGAGTGGTTAGAGAACTATTATTATAGCTCGCGAATGTAAAGATCTAGTCATTTATTTCAAGCTGTAGAAACCCATATTAAAACTACCGTTACCTACAATGTCATATAGCTCACCGGATTAGCAAGTTGAAGTGGCAATGGGCAGGCCACATAGCACGCAGAGCAGATGGCCGATGGGGCCGAAAAGTGCTCGAGTGGAGACCTCGGACCAGCAAGCGCAGCGTAGGACGTCCACCTACAAGATGGACAGATGACCTTATATAATAATATAATATAATATAATATAATATAATAATAATAATAATTCGTTTATTTCAGGCATCAAAGGCCCATAGATAAATACCTTACAATCTAACATACATATTAAATATTAAAATAACTAGGTCACGATGTGTTGAGTTGAGTCCATGGTGTTGGATAGCCGACCGCGGAAACGCCGGAATAAAACACCGCCGGAATAAAGGTCGCCGGAAGGCGCTGGATGCAGGTCGCTTCCAACCGGTATATATGGAAGTCCAAAGGGGAGGCCTATGTTCAGCAGTGGACGTCCTATGGCTGAGATGATGATGATGATGATGAACCTACAATGTAATAAACATATTAAATACCTACAACCAAACAACTAATAATATAACACTAGCACGCTAAGTCAGCGATGTGTGACGCTTGTATGAACTAACCGGCCACAACCATGGAAACATCGACCGGAATGAGCTAGAGATCTTCTTTCGTAAGACGGACAGGTGTGCAGTGGCATTCTCACAGCAAATGAATAATGGTTCACATCATCATGAGACCCCTGTGGCTCGTCGCTCGGGACATCACGACCAGCGCTAGCGACAGCGACAGCGAGCGGTGAAAACAAAATCATAGCGATATAATTGGATTGCCACACCGAGTAAGGCGCTCTATGTGTCGCGCTTGCATCACTCCGCCGTGGCTGATGATGTGGTGGAGTACGTCCGCCGGAAGACTGGCTTCTCGCTGAGGGTGCACCAGCTGCAGTCCCGCCACTACGTGCACTTCAGCTCGTTTGTGGTGCGCGTGCCGCGGCCGCTGCAGGACACCATCGCAAGTGCAGACTTCTGGCCGAAGGGTGTTGTGTTTCGGCGGTTTCGGGGCAATCTGCCGAATCCTGCGCCAGATCAGACGACGCAACGGAGCCACGCAGTTACGTCGCCTACATCAAACTAGATTTAAGCTTTTCTAAAATGTAATTTTGTAGTTCACAGTGCCTTGGTTTATACTGTAATACTGTGTAACTAATTAGAATAAATAAATAAATAAATAAAGATGTACGCCAAAAGCCGCCGCGCGCGTGTGCCGCTCCATTTGTTCCCACGCCACGCTGCTCGCCGCTACGACCAAAGTCGTGGCCGTATTGTCACGAAATGCACAATAATTACTAATGTTTGGTAATATCCGGATGCGTTGACAGGTTATTGGTATTATGGTGAACGAATTGCAATTTCTATGGAAACCCGAACAATAGGGCCTTTTACTACGCACTGTCACAAATATTCGTTACAAGTTAGTCCACAAAATGGTACATTACTACAGACGCCGGGAAATAAGGGCTTGCCGAGTGAGTAGGTATAGACGGCCGACCGGAGGTAGGGAGGCCAGATAGTGATGCGAAGCCGGCAAGCCCTTTTCACGGCTAGGCATGTATAATGCTTTTCACAAACGTATGCAAGGAAATAAAAAAACACACCAAGCATAAAAAAAATGAATACAGCTGTTTAGTCTATAAACGAGCACAGACGCCATGTTTAAAAAAAATCCCAGCTTAGCCCATTACAAGTTCCTTTACAGTTCTCTCGAATACGTGATACTTACTTCGAAGCCTGTTATAATTACAACGCACGTTATGGCGACATTTCATTCCATGTTTGAGACACACCAATTTCTCGCGTAGGCACTCCAAGTGATCGTTCTTGTTATCCTCTGTCTAATAATCAGGGCCTCATCAAACCGTTGACCTTTCCGATCGTGACGTCACTTAGCACTTTCCTTCGGGAATGCCTTAACTGCTTACCTTGCCTCATATCTCATCCACCCACACTTGAGCAAAACCAAGCTTAAAGCTACAAGATTCGGTTCAATTTCCATTTAAGCGAGAAATATTTTCCAGGCGGTCATTTAGAACGCCGACGGGAAAGTTCTTTTTTAATTAAAAGTCGAATGCCTTCTCTCCCAGTTATTACGCAAGTTCTCAGTTTTTCGCATTTTCTGAATTTCTTCGGACTCGAATCTCAATCAACATTGCGCTATGAAAGGTTTAAACTTCCCGCTTAATTGATTCTTGGGATTTATCATGAGTAGATGCAAACAGAAGAAAACCGGCCAAGTACCATTAAAAAAAAAAACCGGCCAAGTGCGAGTCGGACTCGCGCACCGAGGGTTCCGTACAAACACTTTCCATCCCTAAGTGGTTAAGTTAAGTTTGCACCTGGTATGTATAGCGCCCCATATAAATTAGGTGCAAAGTTAGGTATTAAAAAAAAATTTATGGTTTTCGTAATTATTCCTTTATCTATGCTATAAGACGTTGCTTCGTACCAAATTTCAAGATTCTGAGTTCACGGGAAGCACCCTGTAGGTTTTGATTCCCTTGCAAGTGTCGAAAATTTGCGGCATAAACGGCTGTATAGGTATTAAAAAAAAAATTTATGGTTTTCGTAATTATTCCTTTATCTATGCTATAAGACGTTGCTTCGTACCAAATTTCAAGATTCTGAGTTCACGGGAAGCACCCTGTAGGTTTTGATTCCCTTGCAAGTGTCGAAAATTTGCGGCATAAACGGCTGTATCTTTTGATTGCGTTGGCTTAGAAGTTTGATTTTTTCACAGCTTCAAGGGACAGTAGACCTGAGTAATTGATATAAATTTCAGCTTCATACCTCCACGCGTTCCTGAGAAAAAGGGTCTTGACAGACGGACAGACGGACAACAAAGTGATCCTATAAGGGTTCCGTTTTTTCCTTTTGAGGTACGGAACCCTAAAAATCACCTTTTTTAGTTTGTGCTTTTTTACTATTTATAGTTCTACATTAGAACCTCGATTAGCCAAGCCCTGATCATTCGAACACTACATTTTTTCTGCGTTGCCCTAAGGTTGACTGGTAGAGAATGCCCCATGGCATTAAGTCCGCCTTTTGTACGTTAAGTTTTTCTTTTGTGCAATAAAGTTTAAATAAATAAATAAAACACTCAGTTGGGAACGTTAAGGCGAAGGGATGGCTGAATGACATTGCTCGATTGAGATCCTCCCGCGCGCCATCTAGGCGGGACCAAGTTTAGTTGATGAGCGAATACGCTTAATCATTCATTGACCTGTTGCACACTTGACGGTCTAGATGTCGCTGTGACGGCTCGGCATTGATTGCCAACGAATTTTTCGTTGGCTTTCAATGTGTCTATTTACAGCAACTGTCTATTTACAATATACTTTGAAAATTACTCGATAGAATGAAATAACTTCAATCGTACCATGTTGATGAAATCTATGTATATCGAAGCAGGCTGAAACATAATAGCTACGATACGAGGAGTCTATACAGGGTGCAAACATATTTTAACCACAGATTGCTGGGCATATTTATTTAAGGCAGGAAAGGGTCAATATCCTTACGGAGTATATGAAAGACGCCAAAGATAACGAAAGAATAGCCTTCTCAGTAAGGTGCAAGATGCTCGCGCGTAAGTTTGGAGGATGCTCCGAAGAGGTCAAGGTGACACTCTTCAGAGCATACTGCCAGAAAGCTTTTACACCAGCTACTTCTGGACAAACTTCACCAGGAAAACAATTAACACCCTAAGGGTTCGATATAACGACGCCTTCAGAATCCTGATGAGGTTACCGAGCATGTTCACCGAAGCTCGTGTGCCTGATTTCTTTGCCTCATTTTGAGAACTCGATACTTGCCGCAATCAGTGACGAACAATAGCCCAATTTCCAGGTTCAGGCTGTCTCTGCATCGGGATGGGAACCGAAGGTACCTAACTGAAATTTTACCTAATTGTATTTCAATTTAAATTTATTTATTTATTAAGTGTGAGCTATTGCAACGGTGGCTATGTTTTACTTATTTTTTTTCTGATTTTATTTTATTATTGTGTGATATGGGTTTTTTGTCTGCAATAAAAATGTACTATTATTATTATCTCCTTTATTTATCTTTCATCTTTGGCTAGGTTTTTTACAATAAATGTATATAAAGAGTTAATTACAATAAAGTAATTACAAAATATAAATACATTATAAAAATCCTAACCTAGGGTGCCGCCGGCAGCGGGGCAGGGCCCAGGCTACCGGTGGTTAGGGCTGTAGAGAGGAACCTCCTGACGATGCGCGCCGTGTTCAGGAGCGCCGCCTTACTATTATTTTTATCAAGTATTTATTGTATGGAGAAATGAGAAACAAACAATATAAATTGGCCTAGGTTCATATAAGATTTATTACTCCTTAGGACCTCAGGAATGCCTGGGTAAAATCTTTCGCAATGCTCACGGGCACCCTGTATATACCTGATATCAATGTAATAGTTATATTTTGCAGCAAATTTCAGATCGAAGCCCAATCTTAGTAGAATTCGTATTAGTATATTTTACAGTCTCTATCAGATATATCGCAGCAAACAATGCGTTCACAAAAATGTTACCAAGAGTGGTGTTCAGATATTTATGAACGCCTTATTTGCTGCGATATATCTGATGGCGGCTATACAAAGGAATTAGCCGTTATCGTTGCTTGTTCGATTTACACTTATTTTATTACTTTTTGTAGTAATGTGGAATCAAATTCATATTCGATTTCTCTATTCTTAAAGAACTTCTAGTAATAGAAAACTAGATATGACACTGACGATCTGATAGGTACTACAAAATTCAAATGGGAGCATGGAAACACTTGAAACAAACTTCAAATCAAAACAGCCTGACTGACACCAGACCAAGGAATAGATTCATTCATTCGCTCACAGAATTCGTGGGTTCAAAATTTTTCAAATTAATATTTTATGTATTTTAAATCCCCTTCAAAAGTACTTTTTGTAATGTTTTCGGTTTTTTCTAGTATCTTCCAATACTTCTTTATTTTTTATAATTCGTAGTTTTCAATTTCACAAAAAAAAACATTTCTGTTTACGATCAATTGCCTGGTCAAAGTTGCGAGCAAATTCATTTATTGTTAAAACAGTAGGCGTTAAAGGTTAAATCTATAATAAACCAGCCTTTGGGATAAATAGAACTGGATAAAATAGGTAAAAGATATATAAGTACCCACTCCAAGTTTGGTTTAAAACGGTTTTGAATTTCCGGAGAAAAACGAGCCCAAACAAGATAAAAATTGTTACTTCAAAACGTATCTGAAGGAAAACCGTGCAAAAAAGTAATGTTTTTCGAACTGGAAGAAAACCTTGAGGATATGCTTGTTACGATACGTATAAGTATCGAAACTCAAAATGATGCATTATAGCGACAATTCATGACCAAACGCAGCATGTTTTTGGGGTTTCACTATACCCTTATCCGTTGTTGGTCACGGTAATGCATTCTTTATGAAAATTTCAAATTGTCTACTTAATACCATTCAACCGCCATTAGAAAAAGACACGTTGAAAACGCGATTTTTTTTATTTTATTTATGTGTTTGTCTAGACCGCATTATGTATTAACCTTTTTTATTTTCATTATCTGATGGTATAGCGGCAATACTAATACAATTTTGCGATTTTTATAGAAATATTACCACAGATAAATATATAATACCAAAGACAAAATATTACCACTATTAATCTGCCACAGAACAGATGAATTTGGTACGGAACCCTAAAAACTGAAAAAAGATGTAAAACTATTGTAAGGATTACGCGTTCACTGGTGCTATACTCAATCAGCGAATCACCACCAGAGCATCCGACGAAACGTTGGATAATGAAGATAAATTATGTAGTAGGATGGGCATTGGGCAGCGTACGGGAAGCTGCGTAATATCTTCTCGTACCAAATACCGCAGTGTCTTAAACGAAAGTTTTTAACCAATGTGTGTTGCCAGTGATGACATAAGGGACTGAGCAATTATATTTTTTATCTATCCAAATATCATAAACCCTCCATGATGCGTTCAAGAACCGCACATTATGACCACCATAGAAACTGACTGTTTTGTTACAACAAATTTCTTATCTGTAAACATGTTATATTTGCTAAATAATAACATCGATTTTGATTATAATATTTCCTCAAATTTCGAACATCTCTGAAAAACAAAGAAATTTGATTTCACCTCTATTCTAATATCAGTCGAGATGACGTTTAGTTCGAAATGAATTGTCAATTTGCAATCAAATCTGACAAATGTCGCACGTAAGTAAGATATTGAACGATAATGATAGTTGGGGCCGACTCTAGTTTGTCTATGAATAAAAAAAAACTATGACAGCTGCCACAAAACTTCATTACCGCCATTGCCGGGTAATATTTGACCAAAGTTATGAAGAAAGCGACCAATGTTTTTTTTTCATAATGCAAAAAGCGACCAAATTTATTCATTAATTAAGACTTAAGTCACTTTGACAAAAAAATCTACGCTGGTCGCTTTCTGCATAACTATGGTCATTTTGTCATAATGTGCGACTCCTGAATGCATCATGGAGGCTTATGTTATGTTTATGTGGCTAGATAAAGTAGTGTATGTAACTGTACATAATTAGGCATTAAAACACTCGTGTGATGTTATTACGAAACTTGCCTCGGCTCGTTTCATAAACCCACACTCGTGTGTAATACCCTTCATTATGTACAGTCACATAAACTACTATTAAGTAGATAGGTACTAGCGCTCCAAAAGTGAAGCACTTAATATTCAGTCAAATGGAGCTATAGCATAAGCAAGCCGAATTTTTATTCTATTCTATTCTATTCAACGCTTTTGTTGATCTCTGGAAAGTGACAGATGCGTATGCGTATAAGTGTCAAGTTCTCAGTAACGTAACGCTAACGGTGTGATTTTGGCCCCAAAATACCGTCTTGCGTAATGCGTTAGTGCCCAAATTAATAATTACGCAAAATTAATTATAACAGAAAACGGAATCTCATATCACAAGTAAGTAAGCTGAAATAATTTGATTTTCTCGGTTTTAACATAGAATTTTTCAAATATAACGCCATTTTGACATTAACATGACGCCATCGCCACCTTAGAGAGAGATAAGCTTATATGTCATTGATCGTGATCTGGGAAGTAAATATGTAATGTCTTGTAAGAGTATTTAACGTTATCTTCTTATAAATTATCATTGGGAGTCCCAATTTGGGACTGAGACGTCATCGTTTACGATGGGCCTCACCTCAAGGAATGTTCTAAGTTACTCAACGAGCAATGGAGAGAGCTATGCTGGAAGTCGCGTTGCGTGATTGAAGCAGAATTTAGTCGCCAAACTTAAGTGGCAGTGGGCTGGGCACGTTGCTCGTAACAGATGGACGTTGGGGCAGAAAGGTTTTTGAGTGGTGACGAGGTGAGACGCAATGGAGGAAAGCCCTCATCAAGGTGGATCAATGACCTGGTTAGGATCACGAGAAGCAATTAGATGAAAGCGGCGCATATTTATGTGGAGAACTTTGGAAAAGGCCTTTGTCCAACAGTGGCTGGCTGTAGGCCGATATGAAAGAGGTATTTGTCCAACAGTGAACGTCTGTAGGCTGATTGAAGATGATGATGACAGATTAATTTAGTTCTTATAATGTGTACAAACCACGAGAGTATAGTGTTAAATTGCAGTACTGTAAATAAAACTCCCATGATAAGTCGCAACTCGCATTATTTACGTAACGAATAAATTTTGTCTCGCTACGCATTAAAATTATGGAAACACAACATTTTCGACACGACGTATTAAAACGCAGAGGTCTTACAAGTTTACGAGGAGGTTACTTAGCCAAATGGGCGTTGGCTCACACGGCGAGTTGATTAATAAGTGCCCCGGCTGCTGTCGACGCGAAACAATGCCTTTTCACGCAGCTAGCAAGTTCAGAAGGATCACTAGAAAATTCTGCTTCTAGAATTTTCTAGAATCTGTATACGATTCAAATGTCTTCCGTCAAGAATCTAATATTGTCTGTCCACAAAAGCGGTGCGGAGACAATGAACCAATCAGGCCACGTTTTTGTGAAGCTCAAAAGAAGTGCATTTAAATCTGAGGAATGCGATTGGTCCACTTTACACATTTCCGCACCGCCTTCGCTTCGATGGACGGCACCCTTAAAATCTTTTTTTTTTGGGAGTGCCTCACCGCGAGTGTAACTTGTATAGTAACAAAAAAAACATGAAATTACAAGCGAATGCTCACAATGAAGTCTTTTAAATCAATCATCGGAATTCAAAGATTGGTTTGCTTTCCAGTAAAGGCGTCCCCCAGACTCATACAGCATTGCAAAACCTGATCATACCTCCACGTAGCATCCGCAGTGGTTTAGAAATCATCTTCCCATCTCTGTGATAGACTTTCTCTTTTCCTTTACCTTTTCTTGGATACCAATCTGCTCTATGCTCCTAATTAAAGTTGATCAAAAATAAATGGGGTAGGTACTTTACTTTGTAAAAGTTCTTCAGCAATGTTTGAATTTTCACATTATCATTTTCTATTATACACCAAATATATAAACTATTTGGGAGGGATTTGTACTAAAAAAGACACCATTCTGGTAAAGTATTTAAATAAATTATGGTATTTGAGAATTTCCGTAAGACAGTAATTATGTCATAATCATAATAAAGATTTTGTTACTATTTTTTTTATATGGCTTCATTTGTCTTTTTTATATGCTTCTAGCAACTAAGTGGTATGTTACTGACATTTCTTAATGTACATGGGTATTGGCATGGGCCAATAATATCACAGTTAATTGTATCACTTCTCGTATGCGTACCTACTGGTTACCTATAACTAAGTGTGCTTTCAGCCACTGTCAGCGCTGTTCTGTTCTGTAGCCTTCAGTTACATCAGCTGTAAGCAGCGGACTCATTTGCTGGGTTTGATGGATGCACGCCATCACGGCCAACGACAGTTTGAACGGTTCCAGAACTTTCTACTCGCGCTTTACGACGTTTTAATATTTAAGCCTTCATAAACTTCGTTCGGCGTCAGTCTATGGGGAATTAGATAGGTTTTAAAAGAGTGCAAATACTCGACATAGCTTCGGTGTTTTTCTGAGCGAAGAGAAATATTGTAAGTGTAAATGGTAAATATTGTAAGTGCCTATAACATTTGAGGTTTGCCATCGATTTCCCTGGGATCCTATCATCAGATCCCGGCTTGGTGACAGTGGGATCACCTTAGGAGTAAGTACCTATACTCTTTAAAAAATAAAATAATTTTAAGAATCGGTCTATACTACGATTTCTAATTCAAGACCAAAAAAACTACGACAGATACGTCACTGTCAAAATTGACAACATTTAAATGACATTTGAGTGTGTTTCTTGGCTTGCACCAAATGCTCAAGTGTTACAAGTACAATACCAGATTTTGTACCAAAAATCTCCGATGTTTATGTTTTTATTATCTCCTCTCGTAATTATGCAATAATAAATATATCTAGTTATTTTGTTAAAATATAGAGTTAAAGTTACCAATAAATAAATTATCTTAGCGTGTTTAAAAAAGAAAAAGGAATTTACTATTGTAAACATATTTTGTTGTAGTGGCAACCTTGTGGTAGTTTTTTTGGTCTTGAATTAAAAATCGTAGTATAGAATTGGCGGACAAATCAAGAAATCAAAAAAGAGGAGGTCCTTAACTCCGCCATTTAAAAGTTGATTTAGAAAATATTTCTTCGTTCATCGGCTTCTCAAAGTTGATTCCATACTTTAGACTTCAAAAGGTGATTCAAATGTACATGAACGGGTTATTTTGGCTTTTTCGTTTATTTTGAAGTCGGTTCTTCTTTTTGTTCTTTTTTTTAAAATATAAAATTTACATTTTTGTAATTAGGTACATTACAGTATTACATTATTAGCAAGCGCGATAATGTTACTGTGATATATTTCACAGTGATTTTTGTAGAACTGGAATGACAGTCACCGCGTGTGAAAAGTAACGTTTTTCCCGTCTCCAGTTCAAAGTAAGAAATCGAGTGGTCCTTGCAGATGCAATGCACGTAGGAGGGTCCGGCCACTCCGCTACCAGGTCAAGGTCGGGCGTCTTGGGGAAAGAAAATAAATGGTTGGCGTCAAAATGATCATCAGTCAGTCAGTCACGGTGAACATTGGGATACCCTAGAATGTGACTTTCGTTATTCCATAGGGATTTCGACAAAACTGTACATATTAAAGGGGGTATAATCTTAGTGTAATCTGGAGGGCTTAAAGAAAGGAAGGTGCTAAAGATACAGCGAAGCTATACGGGTAGCATTCCTTGATGAAGAGCTACATGCAAGTTCGAAACATGTCGGGCCGCTCCTGACAATTTCACGTGATTGTAAACCGCTTATACATCCATTAAATTATGTCTCACGAAACTTTTAATAAGGTTAATCTGAAGGAATCGTCTATAAAAGGAAAGCCACGTTTGTAACAAATTTATGCCAGTCTATAAATCTTTTAACTTATTAACTGTTTCCCAGCTAGCAACAGTCTCTCCTGGGCCCCAGTGTTCTCGTATTTTGATGTCGATTCTTTTTCAGATTTAAAAGGAAGTTCATTGAATGATTTTACTAGCGGCAGTCGAACCAGTTCATATAAAATATTGAGGGAAAATGCTTTCGTATGCCCGTTTGTCCATTTTTCCAGACTTCGGGATGTTCTCGCCTGGCCTTTAGATCGCAAATATTAACCGTTTCTCTTGAAATTTTGTGAGCAGCCTGTCTAGCACATAGACTTATCGTGCGACCCGTCACTCTCTTACAGTATTGCATAGAAAGAGATAGGTAATATAATATATCTTGGGTGAGAAAGAGACGTGTCACAGTTGTGCTAGAGTAGAGGTGCTGGTTCGGTAATTTATTTATAGTCTCAGATTTAGACTCAGTTCTCCTCGTTTCAAAATGAGGGTTGACAATGTAAAAAAATATTATAATTATATCATTTCAAAATAGACAAGTCTACAGCTCACAAAGCCACTAGTATTTTTTATACCAAGAAAATAAGGCTAACTGACGTATTTATGCAAAAGGTAACATTAAACGTTTGTACTTCTCATATCTGCTATAGTTAGGGAGTTCAATGTAAGCGGTTTTTATATTGTGGGCTGGTTACCTTTTGCATAAATACGTCCAACTGTTCTCGGTTAGCAACAGTCTCCGGGAGGCAATTTGTCGGCATCCCGTTGCTGCGTGACGTTGAGAAGTGCGCCAGATAAACGAGCCCGAACCATTCCAGACGCTCTCCTATTACAGGAATTAGTTATGTGAATACTGGCCCTTCGATTTGACCGTTTATTGGGAAACGGTTAAATAATGACGAATGACGTAAAAAAATTATGCAAATAACTAAGTAAATAGTAAAAAATAGTTTACAAAAGGAGACGCAGACTAGACCTGACTGATACATCACTACATAGTATAAAACAAAGTCGCTTTCTCTGTCCCTATGTCCCTTTGTATGCTTAAATCTTTAAAACTACGCAACGGATTTTGATGCGGTTTTTTTTAATAGATAGAGTGATTCAAGAGAAAGGTTTATATGTATAATACATGCATAATTTATCAGCATTGCACCCGTGCGAAGCCGGGGCGGGTCGCTAGTAAATACATAAAAAACAACTACGACGCAGGAACAAAATGATCGAGTTCATTATACAAATATTTGCTCTCGCCAGGATTCGAAACCAGAACCGCCGGCTCTAATTCAACAATAATGACGATTAATTTGAATATCAAATACCGCAATTCCATTCCCATGACTGTTCGCTTTATTTTTCAGCGTAATAAGCTTTGAACATATTCACTAATATGAATATAATAACCGTAACCGCAGGCCGCTCACCGCTGGCCGCTGGCCGGCCAACTGCTACGTCATCACGCCTGATGGATGCTACAGCTTATTTGGGTACAGTCAGTTCACATCTGTATTAACCAATCAGGATACATTCGTGTTAAAGGATTCAACCATTTAATTCCATTATACTGAGGCACATTTGGACCCACTTTATCCAGAGTTGAGTATTTTTTTATTCTTATTTAGTACTTTCAGACCTAGTGTCACTTTCATCCCGCTAATTAGATAAATAAGGACAAACTTTCAGAACATGGCATGTGAGAAAAAAAAAACATTTACTCTTATTTATTTATAACTAGAAGAAAGGCAACCTCGTCCGCGTAAAACTTTTTTCTTTATCGTAGACAAGTTAAAAGTAACCAAAACTATCTTTGAATGTTCGGCTATCCCTGTATTAAAATTGGTTAAATTCTGTCCAGCCGGTGTGATAAGAAGAGAAAGAAAATACCAACTTACGATCGATTGGGGCCGCGCTGCTGTATCGCGGAGTTAAGTTTTTTTTTAATAATTTTTTTATTTATTATTATTAACCAACTTACACTTACAGCAAATTGGCACACATGAAAGTTATAGGTACTTAACATTACAAAATAATAAAAATTAGTAATAAATTAGAAATAACAAGAATAAAAATTGTTGTAATTACTAATTATAATTTTTTTGTCACACTTATCTACTGTCGTACTGTGGTGGGCCTGCTAATTGACCCCTTAAATAATGATCCCTTTCCACATGAAAGTGTTCCAATTTTAGAATTTTATAATACAGTGAAACTTGGATAAGTGGGACCTGGATAAGTGAGAAACCTCCATAGCTGGAACTCGTGCTGCTGTCCGGACACTTTACCACTGAATTACCTCTGTTAGTGGGACAAAACAGACCTCTATAACTGGGATTAGTTTTTTCGATTTTGTTTTCATAATTACCTCCATAACTGAGACAGCGGGCGTATTTTACCTCTATTATTGAGACTACATTTTAAGTTATACTTTTAATAATTGGTTATCTTTGAATTTAAAGATTTCGACCTCTATAACTGAGATAACGTCAATCCATTACCTCTCTAACAGGGACTTCATTTTATTTCAAAACGCGGGAGAGTAAAAGCACTATTGTTTTGCACACCAATTTTGAAATGTCAACAAAATTGTAACCAACATAATACCTACAGAAGATTAAACTTATATTAATTAAAAAATAATTTCATAATAGGTGACCCCTAAAAAAATTGGGCAAGTGCGAGCCCGACTCGCGCATGAAGGGTTCCGTACCTATACATATATATAATCTATAACAAGTTTGTTGTATGGGAGCCCCCCTTAAATATTTATTTTATTTTATTTTTAGTATTTGTTGTTATAGCGGCAATAGAAATACATCATCTGTGAAAATTTCAACTGTCTAGCTATCACCGTTGTTGAGATACAGCCTGGTGACAGACGGACGGACGGACGGACGGACGGACGGACGGACGGACGGACGGACGGACGGACGGACGGACGGACAGCGAAGTCTCAGTAATAGGGTCCCGTTTTTACCCTTTGGGTACGGAACCCTAAAAAGGACAATATAAAATGCCAGGTTTATTTAATTGACGCATTCTGTTGTATTTTGTACTGTTAATAAAAAAGTGTTAATGATTTTGTTTATGAGGTACCTTTTTATTACTGCCAACGATTATAATTCATGTGTAATTAGTATGAAATACATCACCTACCTATTTTATTTAATAATCGTACCTCTGTATCTGAAATATCCTGTTTTTTACCTCTATTAATGGAACCCTATAGTATGTAAATGGGACATCAGACATTAATCTAGACCTGATGTTTATCTGAGACACTGGGTAAGTGGAATACCTCTTTAAGTGAGACAAATTTGCTGGTCCCTTCAAGTCCCAGTTATCCAGGTTTCACTGTAATAATAGATTAGACCATTTACCGTTAGATAAGCTATGCCGCCCGAATTTGCATGGATCGTCTATCATTCTGGGTGTATGCGAAATCAAACAAAAAGGAAAAAAGTCTGGAAAAAAAGGTAATGATTACATTTTGCAATGATTTACCATGATTTACCTTTAGCTTGTTATATAAAACAGTTAAATTGTAATTTCTGTAAAATGCTTAACGTTTATACTTAGTTTAATTCTTTCAGGGTTTCGTTCCTAAATCAGCAAAAACAGAACCCTTATATGATCACTGTCTAATTGTCTATCTGTATGTCAACTCATCAAGATGAAAGTAAAATATCAGGTCTGCAACTTCTCAGAGCTGTGGAAAATTTATAAAAAGATCCGATTCGCACTTGATTTCTTCTACATAGTTCGGGATACAATGTACCTAGATAGAAATAACTCCGCAAAAATGAAAAAGCCGTGGCACAAACGGTAGTTTAGTGAAAAGCCAATGTTTTGTAAACATGTGAGTATGTTATCCGGTACGTGACCTCTTTAAGAACCCGAAGGGTCGTCCAATGCCTTGCTTACACAACAGAGGTAATTTAGTAAAGGAATTGCGTCTCTTGCGACGTTCTTCAGTCTTCACGGTTGTCATAGACTTGGGTGAACCGTGGACGTGGCTGGGTTATGTGTATTCAGAAAGTCATGTGAAATATAGACGTTTTACGTTGGCTATCTTGAAAGTAGTATGCATTTTAAGTAACGTTTTTTCGAAACAGTTTTATTGATATGTACGTACTTATATTCCATCATCATCATTATCAACATCAGCCAAAAGACGTCCACTTCTGAACATAGGCCTCCCCCAGAGAACGCCACCATGACCGGTCCTGCACCGCCCGCCGCCACTCAAGAACTCGATGGCCCCAGCGGCCGTCGGTTCTACGAGCGATGTGCCCTGCCCATTGCCACTTAAGTTTTAATATCCTTCGGGCTATGTCGGTTAACCTGGTTCTTCTACGGTGTATATTCCATACGGTACTTACAATAAATATTAAACACACTGAAAAAATGCTATCTAAGAGCCTTATCACACTTGCGATTTGCGAGCGTATTTTGTATGAAGGCGATCGCGCAGCGTGTTCGCCGCGTCGCTTATTTGTATAGAAAATACGCTCGCAAATCGCAAGTGTGATAAGGCCCTTACCGGACTTAAACTGATGTCTCTTGCCACACCTCGGACAATGGCGATCAAATGTATGAAAGAAACGCGTTGCTACGCACACAGTCTAAGCTCGTGTAGGTGAACGCGTACCATGCTTGTGTGAGTGAGATAAGACATGCTAGGGTTGCTGCCATTTTGAACGCACGAGTCGGGAACACAATGTGCAGCAATATGAGATGACCTTGTAATAGCGGCGTCGAATTAATTTTGTGTGCTTATAATTAAAGTAATGTTAATCTACGATTTCTTATTCCGCCCGCGTTCAAATTCGATAACCTCAATGACTAAAAACTCATTGCGCGAATTAGGAAGAATTAAGAATCATATTACGCTGTAAGGTGGGCATCTAAGCTCGATTTATACAAATAGTTTCCTATTTTGAATCAGTATAAACGAAGTAACTAAATTTTTGTAAGGAAATTCAGGCCACCAAAATATTACGTAAGTTGAAAACATGATTTTTTGTTCATATATATATTGTGTTGTTTTCAGTGTGATCTGATAGGTTTAGGTCGAAAACGGATAGGGCAAAAAAAATACTAAACATAAGTACCTATTGTAAGTTGGTTTTCTACTAAAACATAAAACACTGAAAATAACTGGGTATGTACATGCCTTGATTCATCCAATGGGAATCTGTAGAACTTTCTTTTATTTTTGTTGTTTATAGAGCTTAAACAACCGTACACAGCACAACACACGCCCATTACAAAAGTATTTGTTTAATATTTGAATATTATACGTGGCCTCCGCTCTGCGCACCGCGTCGTCGCGTCCCTGCCAGCCGGTAACTGCGAGGTAACCGAGCGCGGGTGGGCGGCACTTTCGGGGGGAGGCAGGGAGTGTCCATACTGTACGTTAGTACTCTTTATTATACTGTGCTCTTGCCATGCCGAGGAGAGTGCTCTCCCAATTGAGCCAAAGGCGGATGTGAAGAGGTTGACTGACTGAAGCACTGTATTGTTACCACCGATCATTGTATATTGAGATTAAATGGTTTATTCAACCGACAGCGCATTAGAGCCTTATCACACTTGCGATTTGCGAGCGTATTTTGTATGAAGGCGATCGCGCAGCGTGTTCGCCGCGTCGCTTATTTGTATAGAAAATACGCTCGCAAATCGCAAGTGTGATAAGGCCCTTAGATTTCAATTAAATTTGTTGAGATGGTTTCACGCTATGTCCTACTAGTTATTCTCCATTGAGTTACATAAATTTTACTACATAAGTTGGCCCAATTTATTGCATAGTTATTATTTTTATGATATTCAAAAACATCCTGACGTATCGCCCTATGTACACGTAAATAAATCCTGATGGTTTAATGTGGGGGGTGTGTAATGATGGATAACAAGGTTTCATTATAATTTCACAAGATATAACAACATTTGATATAAGAACAATAAGTATAATTTCAATGTGTAAAATTAAAATTAGTATAAAAGACATTTGATGTAACGTTTATATTCGCAAGATAACTTAACACTCCTCCTCGCTTCGCTCGTCGTCGTACCTAACCATGGCTCTATTACAGTTTCACTTTTTTGTTTAAGCAGTTTGTATTGAACCCGTACGCCCGTTACGTATTATAACAAATTATCATTATGCCAAATGATATTATGCCATGTGCAAATATAACAAATGTTATTATATTATTCGTTTATTATATCACTTGATCGTTACATTGACCAATATTATATCCAAAAAGGTTATAGCAACCGTTACGCACTCTAATGTAGATGTAGGTATTGTCACTTTGCTTAGCCTGCCTATCCACGGAAGCGAAGCGAAAAAAATTAACCAATCAGGTTGCGGAATTGTGGAGCCCAAAAGAAGTGATTTTAAATCTGAGGAAAGTGATTGGTCCATTTTAAAAAGCTCCTCTCCACTCTGTAGACAATACTTCGTAGACTCCAGTAGACAAACAGTCTTATACAGTATGCAAATAACGCTAGGACGGTTTTGTGACAGATAGTGTTTGTGCAGATCTATATGGGAAACATTAATGCGATGAGAATGTTCTGTTGCGTGGAAAACTTACACTTGAGGTCAGAATCCAGGTAATGCCCTTAAGTTTTCATATAGTGATCAATTGATCAAAAGCACGTCTATTCAATTTGTTTTAAAACCCAATAACAGCTTCAGCATAACTGAGCTCTGTAATTCCGTTTCAGTTACGGATCGTATTCCGTTTGCCTTGAAAGCCTCGTTTTCTGAAGTCGTTTATAACATCAAGTCTATTATGTGTTTCATAATTCTCTTCAGCATAACCGAACTCTTCTATTCTTGTGCTTTTTGTTTGCATTTCTTTCCAAATGTAATTAGGCGCCGCAACAGTCGTCGCTAACCGCCATTAGAGCTGACCGTTTCGCGCAGCCGCCGCTGCCCGCACCAGTTTTTTACAATTACTAACGGTTTATACTAATCTAATATCGTTCTAGGATTCCGTAGGAAAATAAAGTTGATACCCCCTACCCAAAGGTCGTCTGGAAGAGTTCGCTCTTTAGCGATAAGATCACCTGTTGTTTGTCTCTAATTGTAATTTCTTGCGTAGTATTTCTCCTGTATGTTTTATGAGGTGTGCAATAAAGAGTACTTGTTGTTGGTAGCAATGGGGGGTGTACCAAAATCTGTGAGCAAGCCGGGACCGATTTAGCTTACTTTTTCCAAAAACAATAGCGAAATTTTTCTACAATAGGTCGGTGGGAATCAGGGCCTTTGGACGACACATTACTGGTAGATAAGTAGAGAGATCTGCGACTGGGGTTATTCTTCTTATGTTGTAATATTTTCATAATATGTTCGAATTTTGCTTCACATGCCCTCCCTGCTGATTTTTCCTGCCCGTGGCCAATTAAGAACCCTCTTGCCCTTTCTGCCTCGCCTACTGTTGTCTCTGTTTGTCCATTCGTCAGGTTTGTATACATCGGTTTTCTGATAGGCTTTCAACATGTAATAATCACCTTTTGATGTTACTGGTGACCGGAGAACTGGCGGTTTCCTCGCTCAAAGAATCAGTTTGGCGATTCAGCGAGGAAATGCCGCCAGCATCTTTGGCACTATGCCGCAGGGGCCATTTTTAGATTTAATTTAATTTTAGTGTGTTCTTGTTTAGTTTAACTTTTAGGTTTAGTTTTATTGTACTTTAACCTACCTATGTATACATCTCATTTTCAATAAATAATTAATATAATCACCTTAACTAATATATTGATTTACACTTACACGATTTTCACACACTATATTATTGTAACGAAACGGAACTTAATGACGTTCAAAAAGACTTTTATTTTATTGCCTCGACTTTTCGGACGTGATTTTACACCCCGCACCTCTAGCATAACTGTCTTACGCGACTATTTCTCACGCGAGATAATTACCCGTCTCTTTCTATGCAGTAATGTGAGAGAGTGACGGGTAGTGCTATGTCGCGCGACATCGCGAAGCATAGTTGTGCTAGGCGGGCTACCAAAATTTTCTTGTCGTGTGATGAGTATTTCGAACTACCCGCACTTGGTCTTTATTATCAATGGGGTTTTCACTCGACCGAAACACATCATTTACGATATCTATTCTGTAGGTTAACGCAATTAAGGCCCGTATTGTTATAATAATAACCTTAACTAAGAACACTTAACACGTCGAAATCTGCACTTTGAAGGCTATCCCATTATGAAACAGTTACAAGATCAACCTTAATGCTTTCGGATCCACTTCACCGAACACTCAGACAGGCCGGCCAGGGGAAAAAAATGATACGCACGCAAATATATAGATAAGCGTTCAAGGCATTTTTATTTGCTCTGTCGAGACGACTTAAGGCATATTAAGAAGTTTATTTTATTTTTGTTGAGACACAAACGTTTTATGATGTTAGCGAGATTTCGCCACTAGGTATATTTGAAAAAACTTCAGCAAGACGCTCTATTAGCAGGGATTTGATCAAAATCGTAATGACTTTTTCATTGTCATTGTGATGAATGACTCCACTAGCTTTAATTGCCCGCGACTTCGTCTGCATAGAATTAGTAGTTCAACATACAAACTTCCACCAACTTATTCCGGCATAAAAACTATCCTTTGTCTTTCCTAGGGATTATCTCTATACCTCATTTCATAAAAATTGATTCAGTGATTTAAGTGTGGCAGACAGATACTCTTTCGTATTTATACATATATTTAGTATAGATAGCTTTTGCCTGCGACTACTCTTTAAATAAATAAATAAATATCGGACAACCTCAGACAAATCAATCTAGTCCCACAGTAAGCTCTAGTAGGCTTCATTGCCATGTAAACCTAATAAAACCAGTGCAGACCGAGATAAAAAAAAATGTTTTGTGATTAAATATAAAACCGACACCTAAAAACTAACAAAAAAAATCCACCACATGCTTCGTCAATTTAAAAAAAAACACAATTCACGATACTTATACGATGCTCAATCTTGGCAATGAGGAAAGTAGTTCCTGGAGATTAAATAAATAAAATACTAACGGTACTAATGAAATAGTAATTTCCTTCGTATATTCGATGTCCGAGGCGAAATTACTCCAAGTCGTAGGTATAGTGATAATAAATCCTAATTAAAATCCTTACTTTAGGGAAGCCCCGCGTGTACACATAAGTCTTAACTATGATTACTCCGCAGTGAGTCAATATTAGACTATATGTCCTTTGCAGTAAGTGCTATTTCGAGACTGAGGATTGAGCTGAAAAAATATTTCTTCATATAAAAGACGGGATGGTGAAAGATATTAAATCCTGTTGTAGCAGAAAATGTTACAGGAATACGGGTAGGTAACTACGAAATCTCATGCCCAGTTGAGCGGGTTGAGGTAGGTATTGTATTTACTATGCATGTTTTGCTCGAAATGAGCGTTTTCTAAGCAGTCGAACTGCGCATAAAGTACTACGTTTTTCCGCACTAGTGCTTTTTACTTTTAATATTTTTTTTAAATTTTATTATTGTCTACAGCTTAATAAACTTGAGCGTATTCAGAATATTTGCATCAGGTTCATATTTGGGCTTCGTATATATGACCATGTTTCCAGTTTGCGTTCGCAGCTCAAGTGGCTTCCTATCCGCTTTCGTCGTAACTCTCACATTCTCTCTCTTCTTTACAATATTCTTTTTCACCCTGCAACTCCCTGCTACCTCAAGGAGCGTTTCAGTTACCTTCGTTCTATTAGGTCCTCTCAAAATTTGCTTCTGGCCGTCCCTTCTTCTTCTTCCAAATTCTATAACAGCTCATTTACCTTTCAGGCTACTCTATTGTGGAACTCTCTCCCTGTTGAATTGAAACGTAGTCAATCCGTTGCTACTTTCAAAACACACCTCAAAGAACATTACTTGTCTCTCCTTTAATACTCTGTCACTGTGACTGACATAATCTGTGGTTCGTTACATAAAATATTATTTTAAATATAAGGTTTAAGTAAGTTTATATATGAGTATATATTTAGTCTTAGGGCGCGTGTAGACGGCGCCGCCTCCGCGCCGACACCGCACCGCCGCCGCGCCGCCGCGCTATGTACACGAGACGCGTAAAGCCCGCCGCCGCGCCGCCGTCGCGCCGCCGCCGCGCCGCCGCCGCGCCGCCGCCGCACCGCCCCCGCAACGCCGCCGCACCTTCGCGCTATGTATACGAGACGCGAGTCCCCCGCCGTCGCCGCACCGCCGCCGCGCCGCCGCCGCTTAGCCCCCCGCCGCCCCCCGATGCCATTTTCAGCGTTGCCAGATAGTTACATTTGTTACTTTTTTCTAACTTTTGACCCTCTCTCGTAACATGTAAGTAACTTTTGATTTCTGGGCAATTTTCGTAACATTTCAATAAGTTTTGTTAAAAATTCGGAAGTGGTAAAATTAATTGAGATTCTGAATCCAAATAACATGTACTATCGGGCAAAAATATAACATATGTACCACTGAAAAACTTAATCGTAATTTCGATAATGTGTTTCAGTTTTTTAGGGTTCCGTAGTCAACTAGGAACCCTTATAGATTCGCCATGTCCGTCTGTCCGTCCGTCCGTCCGTCCGCGGCTTAGCTCCGTGATCATTAGTACTAGAAACCTGAATTTTGGTATGAGTATGTGTATGTATAACGCCGACAGAACGGTAAAATAAAATTAAAAAAAAAATTTTTTTTCGGGTACCTCGAACACCTAAAGTGGGGGTCAATTTTTTTTTCTTTTCAACACTGGTGTTTGGGGTGTCGTTGAATAGGTCTTGTAAAAATAATAGGGGTCTTCTAACATTATGTTTTGATAAAGTCAGCAGTTTTGTAAATATTCGATCCAAAAACAAAAAAAATAGTGTCCCCCCCTCTCTAACTTTTCAATCACGGGTCAAAGAAAATCGGAAAAATTCATGTTAATGAGGCCTTATAAGTACTTTCAATGAAAACTATATTGAACAAAATCGGTCGAACCGTTATTGAGTTATCATCAAATTTCATATTTTTTCTTTAAAAGGTCGTAAGTTGACTTCCAGAAGGTAATAAGTGATTACAGTTTCTAGGGCGTTTACGGCCTTTTTATAGAGCTTAAAGTCTTTTTTACCGTAAACTTCAGGCTTAAAACAGCAGTTTATTGTGAAGGATGAGCAACTACGGAACCCTACACTGAGCGTGGCCCGACATGCTCTTGGCCGGTTTTCTCAAATCAGATAGGATCCACTTTCATAAAACAGGCACTTCCTGCCACTTTCTATACATATAGTAAGCTAACACTAATTTCATTTTTTTCGTTAAACTGGACATGACGCGTGATCTTCGTGGCTAGCAATCTTTTACTAACGTAACGACCGTATAATAGCGCGAAGGTGCGTCAGCGGTTCGGAGGCGATGCGGCGGCGGTGCGGAGGCGGTGCGGAGGCGGTGCGGAGGCGGCGCGGTGTCGGCGCGGAGGCGGCGCGGAGGCGGCGCGGAGGCGGCGCGGTGTCGGCGCGGAGGCGGCGCGGAGGCGGCGCGGTGTCGGCGCGGAGGCGGCGCGATGTCGGCGCGGAGGCGGCACCGTGTACACGAGCCCGTGCGGCGGCGGTGCGGTGTCGGCGCGGAGGCGGCGCCGTCTACACGCGCCCTTATGTTAATTTATGTATATTTTTATGTATGTTTATGTATCAATATATATTATTATAAATTTTAGTAGATTTTAATAATTTTTCAGTAGTTTTCTTGATTACTTTTTGCATCACCTACTCATCTCATTTCATTTATATTAATCCGCTACCCAAAGGTTGTCTGGAAGAGATCGCTTTTTAGCGATAAGATTGTATTTGTATTTCTTTCTTCTTGAGGTGTGCAATAAAGAGTATTCTATTCTATTCTATTGTCTGACAGCCCGACGCAAAGAGGTTTTATTATATGATAAAAGTTTTATAAATTAGTCAAATACCGACTATCATAAATTTAAATAAGTACAATAAAACCAATAGGTACTTCATTAAACACTTTATTAATTACTTTTAATTTAGAATTTGATCGATTAACTAATTTTAAAAATTGATTTCGAAATAAGACGAATATTTAAAAAATATTTTCGCACGTGCGCATTAGTAGATAATTGTGTCGATCGCGCAGTTACAATTAAAGAGGTAATACCACTGTCCATCTTTCCTTGCTGTCCGTTTACGTTAAGTTTTCAACTGGTAACTATGGCGTCGCATACATATGAAGTTGAAACTTTACGTAACCGGGTTGAAGAAATCGAGGTTTCGTTTTCGACTGTTTCCTCCTCCAAACCTTAACCAATTAACGAAATTTTGGAAACTGAATGAGAAGGAAATTTTCTGTGTCGGACCGTTACGATTTCGGCGCGAACTTAAACTTGTCAAGTCGCCAAACCTCCGCGATTTGTATGGCCTCTTATTTATAATCTCTTGTCCCAACAAAAGGTATCTGTATATCTATACTAACTAAACAGCCATTATTTCATCCCAAACAAACGAGTTCGCTTAATAAAACTGACCTAATCTAATCTATTTCCCAATAAGCATTTATCCAGCGCGACGGCCATCAATTCCCGTCAGATTCGAGAAAACAGAATCAAGATCATACCGACTCCTTTCAGAATATTAAACCAGGACCTCTGTTTTAATACGCTCCTAATGAAATGTAAATGAAATGAGAATGAAAATGAGAATGAAAATGAGAATGAAAATGAGAATGAAAATGAGAATGAAAATGGGAATGAAATGGGAATGAAATGGGAATAAAATGGGAATGAAATGGAAATGAAATGGGAATGAAATGGGAATGAAATGAGGAATGAAATGGGAATGAAATGAGGAATGAAATGGGAATGAAATGGGAATGAAATGGGAATGAAATGGGAATGAAATGGGAATGAAATGGGAATTAAATGGGAATGAAATGGAAATGAAATAAGAATGAAATGAGAATATGAGAATGAAATGAGAATGAAATGGGAATGAAATGAGAATGAAATGAGAATGAAATGAGAATGAAAGTTTGACGTCATCTGTTGACGTCATAATTTCTATGTCCTCGTGTCACACCGAAACGGCTGGACAAATTATAACAGGGATGATCGACATCTAAAGATGGTTATAGGATACATTTTACATTACTACGGTAAAATAGTACATTACATACCTAGGGCGGTGAATTCGTGAATGTCACAGATGTTAGTGCGTTTAAATAATATAATTATGTCAAAAGGTTTTGTTTTTGATCAAATATTTAAACGGTAAATAAATAGTGACTTATTTTACTCTCTTTCAGGCGTATCTACCCGCAATTTCGAGTGCAAAATAAATTATTTGAGAGATTATTATCACAATTTTTTACAACGCGCTGTTACCATTTTGCGCTGAGTGACCCTACGCAAAAAGTTGAATAGGGGCTACTCAACTTTTAAAATACTCCTCAATTATTAAACATTTCCTCTTTTGAATGATATTCTTTTTGAATATAAAATTAATTATACATTGAAATTGAGGTAATCCGAATAAACAATAACACAATTAGGTACCTACCTATTATATAGCATTCGAATCGCACAATACGCCGCGTACATTAGTATGTGTAGTGCAAAGTCCCGGGTAAATATAAAGAGAGTCGACATTATTCGCTGCCCCGGGCGCCTCGTATGCAAATCAACCTCGTATCTGCTGAGTTCCTTGATCTGTGGAGATATATGCAGTTGTAATACAAAAACTTGGTTTTAAAGAAATAAAGGATTTTTTATTAATAAAAAAGTTTTTATGAGTGAATAAATAAAAAATAAATATTATGGGACAATCATACACAAATCGACCTAGTCCCAAACTAAGCAAAGCTTGTACTATGGGTACTAGACGACGATATACATAATATATAAAATACATATATAGATAACATCCATGACCTAAGAACAAATATTTGCACAAATATTTGCCCCGGCCGGGATTCGAACCCGGGACCGCCGACTCAGTAGGCAGGTGTCTACCAACCGAGCCAAACGCGTCGTCAAAATCGAATATCTAAGCAGCGTATTTAACTGTCAAAATAACAAATAGATGACGATGCGGGCGGCGCGACATGCGTGGCCACAGAATAGATAATTTCAAATACCGGCAAAAACAAAATGTCTGCGTAATTAACTCGAATGATTCTTCCTTGGGCATAGAACACCTCCGAGCCATCAACTAAATGAGAAGCTTCATCCTCGCCAGTCTCTTTCTTCATTAATTTCAGGATTTCAGACTTCTCGTACCTACTCTTACAGACATGCCACGACTTGGGCCGTAGCGGCAAGCGGAGCGGGGCAGCAAGCGTGCCACGTACACCACACGATCCGGCCGCGCGGACCGCTCTGAAGTCATGGCATCTTTCCTAGTTCCCGATTTATCTGTTTCTGCCCCGCCTCGCTCCGCTCACCGCTGCCGCAATTCGCTTGGCAAAAACCGCTAGAGCGACACCGTGCGTGGTGGTTCTCGGCATGCCTCATAATTATTATATATCGTTATGATTTTTTATCACTAACCGCTCACCGCTACCGCTGCCCTTGCTCGCGCAAAGTCGTCGCTGGACCGTTATTGTTAAGTTGTCAAACACAAGTTAAAATCGGGTCTATTGGAATGTGTTTTCCTCACATAGGATTACCCCTTCTGACCTCAAGGGTTATAAGTAACCGCCCTTGCGGAAATAACCAAAACTCACATGGTGTTTACACTAAAATTCAACCTTTGCAGTGTAGACACTTTCGTCTTACAGTCCCACCCGAGTATCCAACACTTCACTTAATTGAAGAGATGAACGCGAGTGAAATACAGTTAAATTTTGATTTGCCGAGCGTTTCAACTGGCAGGAGTGTCTATAGGTTTTTGTGCTATTTTGAGCTATTTGTTGAAGGACCGCGGACTTCAAATATTTAGGTCGATTTGTGAAAGGTTGTTTGATATTTATTTAGTTATTTAAAAGGTAAAGTAACAACACAGCAGCAGAAACAGCTACATGCGTAATAATACAATTCTGTACTGCAGGTTTTCCTATGTAGATATATAAAATAATTGCTTCAAAGCTAGTAAACTGCAAAAAGTTCCTCGTTGCTCATAAAGCATTACCAGTGCTCCCAGCGGAAGGATGCGTCAGGCTAATTGATCCCTACGCGGCGCCATATTTCTTCGTTTGCTATCGGATTCCGAGCCAGTAAATGCCCGTTTTTATACACAAGTAGCTCTTATATATATAATATAGTGTATGGTGACGATCCAGCTAACTTAATTTAATAAGACTTGGCGTTATCTCAAATTTCGCTATATCTCGACTACATTATAGCATTTTTATTTATAGTTAGGTTTATATATATTTATACATATATATGTTCTAGTTTTAATTGTTTCTATGTATTATCTTTAGTATTGTTTTTTAACAAATTATGTATAATCAGTTTGTAAAAAACATTATAGGATTATTATTACACATGTATCCATTTTGATATATTGGCTTTTTAAGGAAAGGTATAATTGTACATATATTGCTTAATCTGTGATATCGCTCGCTTCTGTCCTTTTGTAATTCAGCGACATGTCTCACCATATTGAAAATTTTACGACTATCGAAATATGTAGTTATTTATTTAAGTTTAGGAGACAACGGCGTGGCGTGAAATTTTCGTTCTCATTGAGATAATTAATACCTAATAACATAACTCTATTTCGATAGCCGTAGAATTTTCAATATGATGAGTTGATGAGACTACATATAGATGTAGTTTTTTAGTTCACAGTGCCTTGGTTTTACTACTGTAATGCTGTAATCTTATTGAGCTCTATACGTACCTTCAAATTTGAACTTGTCAATTAAGTGCAGCCCCAATGTTTTCTCTACTGTATTATCTGTCATTGACATGTTTTTATTTAAAATTAAAAACAACACATTAACTAAAGTATATGTGTATCGTGATATGGACTTTTGTTGAATTCTAATAATAACCGAATATCATTTTTTTTCTATATTTTATTTGAAAACCAGAACAATTAGATTAAGACTGTTTTTGATAATCTTCCACATTTCAATCAGTCTTCTTTCTTGGTTGTACAATGTGCACACTGGTTTCGAAGGGAGCAAGAATAAAACACTGAGATAGTAATATCTACGAAATGTAATATTCTCCACACAAATAGTCTCATCAAATACAAAAAAATAATTTACATACTAGAAAACTACGATGGACAAACGCTTGCGCGATTCAGCCGATAGGCAGCGCCATCTATTGACAAGTAGGGGTAAACAATTCTCTTTATCAATTTATACATGCCGCCCACCAAGGACAATATGTCCTTCACCATGACATCACCGCCCACCATGAAGTGGTTAAATTTAAATGAAAACATTTTTGAGCACAAACAGCAGAATAGTATGATTGACTCTACCAGAACATAACGCTTAATGTAATATAACAAATATCTTAACTATAATATACTTAATTTTAATCTAAGCAGTCACTGGCAGTACACAGAGTTTGGAAGTTGGACGTTTTATCAACGAGTTTTTACATTGTAAAGTTACAACTCTGGTTAACATATCTGAGCCAGGATGTTTTTGCATAACTCTGCCAAAAAGCCACTTAGTCGGAGGCAAGTCATCCTCCTTCACCAAAACGATGTCTCCGACTTCGGGTTCTGGGACTTGGTGCGCCCACTTATATCGGTGCAAATAATGCGTCAAACACTCATTGGACCATCTACGCCAAAAGTTTTGCAACATCCGCTGTGTTAGCTGCCATCTCTTTAGTGAGCCCAAGCTTGAACGCTCATAGTTTACTTCTGGAACCGTAACTATGGGCTCTCCTATTAAAAAGTGACCAGGTGTCAATGGGGTGGGCTCGTCTGGGTCATTATGCATTACTGACATAGGCCGTGAGTTTAAGCAGGCCTCTATTTGGGCGAGCAATGTGGACATCTCCTCATAGGTTAATGTGGAGTCACCAATCACTCGCTTGATGTGGTATTTTGTGGACTTTATCCCCGCTTCCCATAGGCCACCAAAATTCGGGCTTTTAGGGGGTATAAAATGCCATGAGGTTCCCTGACAAGCTAGACCTTCCGCTATCTCTTGAACTATGATGGATTTCTCAGCATCAAACAACTCTCTTAACTCTTTTGCAGCACCCACAAAGTTTGTGCCGTTGTCGCTGTGTAGTTCTAAGCAGCGCCCGCGTCTGGCTACAAATCGCTTAAAAGCTTCCAGGAATCCTCTGGAAGTCAAATCACTGACAACTTCGATGTGTACGGCTTTTGTAACCATACAAACAAACAGGCATACGTAGCCTTTATAAGAATGATGCCCTCTACCTTTGGACGTTCTTAAGCTGATGGGGCCTGCGTAGTCTACTCCGCTGCGAACGAAAGCTCTATCTGGGGTCACCCTAGACGTCGGTAAAGCTCCCATCAGTTGAGTCTGGTTGTTGGCCTTATGTCTTATGCAAGTAACACACTTTCGAAGGTGCTGGTTCACCAGATCTTTTGCTCGTACAACCCAATATGCCGATCTCAAGTAATTGAGCATTGCTTGCCGCCCACCGTGCAGGGTTCTGGCATGCGCATCCGCTACAATCAGTTTGACCAGATGTGAATCATGAGGCAGAATTATGGGATGCTTTGCAGTTTCCAATTCTGATGAATGTTCTAGTCGACCTCCAACCTTAAGTATCCCGTTTTCTAAAAAGGGAGTCAGAGATCGGATTTTGGATGTTTTACTTTTGATATATCCGTCTCCGCTGATTTCCGCTATTTCACTTTTGAACTCCATGCCTTGACATACTCTAATACAACTCATCATTGCTTCATACAGTTCCCATTTTTGCAAGTATTTCGTATGAGTTCTTGTTTCCTTGGGATCACGCTTGGTCAAGAAACGCCTACAATAAGCAACGATACGAATAAGTTTGTTGAGCGATGAGTACTTATTCCAGAAGGGTTCCTCCACGATGCCTACATGAACCTTCGCTGACTTCTCTAGATCCGTATCGTTGTTTTTGGGTTTTGAATATTTGATCTCGTCGTCGTATAAAAACCTTGGACCGAATTTCCACAATTCATGCTCTTGAAGCTCTGCTGGTCGGATCCCGCGTGACGCGCAGTCTGCTGGATTCTGTTTTGAAGAAACATGCGCCCATTGGGATGAATCCATTGTGGTCAAAATCTCCGAGACCCTGTTGGCCACAAAAGTCTTCCAATGACTAGGATGTTTATTGAGCCACGCAAGGACTACCGTGGAGTCCGTCCACGCCCTTATATTGTGTTTCGGAATGTTCATAACACTCGCTACTTCTTTGAGCAATTTCGCAACAAGAACTGCACCGCACAGCTCTAACCTTGGTATGCAGACTTGTTTGACCGGAGAAACTCTGGTTTTTGCGGCAGTCAGTGATACGTGAACTTCTCCTGCTGCGTCAATGACCCGGAGGTAGACAACAGCGGCGTATGCAACATTAGAGGCATCACAAAAGCCGTGCAACTCCACCAGTGTGTCATCCGTGCGCGTGTTTAGCCACCGAGGAATCCGGAAGTCCACAAGGCAAGCCAACTGTTCTCGGTAAGTTATCCAATCTTCTAATATATCTGATGTTGGTTCCTCATCCCATCCTATTCCAGCTAACCACAATCGCTGAATAAATATCTTAGCTGTAATGACACACGGTGCTAACCACCCGAGCGGGTCAAACAAACGTGAAACGTCGGAAATAATTTTTCTTTTTGTTGCAGGTGGTGATAACGGCGGCAGTCTCACCGAGTACTGAAATTCGTCCAGCTCTCTGTTCCAGGAAATTCCTAAGATTTTAACTATACTATCTGTCTTTATTTCCAGGTTCGCCTTCTCTTCGTTCTCTTTGGTCTTCGTTTCTCTTATCTTTATCTCTCTCAACAACTCCTGTTTATTACTAGCCCATTTCTGTAGTATAAAACCTGCTTCGCTTAGTAACGCCTTCATTTCTTCATAAAGCTGTAATCCTTCTTCTACAGTTTGACAGCCGGACATCAAGTCGTCCATGTAGAACTCCTGATGAACTCGGTCCGCCGCTACAGGGTATTTATCCTTGTGATCACAAGCTACTTGATTGAGTGCTCTTACAGCTAAATATGGCGCCGAAGCGGTGCCAAATGTAACTGTTAATAACTTGTAATCCTTGATCTCTTCTTTAGGGTCTTCTCGCCACACTATGCGTTGGAAGTCAGTGTCTTCCTCGGCTACCTTCACCATACGGTACATCTTTACTATGTCGGCTACAAGACATACGGGATACTGTCTCCAACGCATAATGAGATGACGCAAGTCGGGCTGTAAGGTAGGACCTGTCATGAGTAAGGAATTCAGTGATACGCCATTTTCGTCCTTGCAGGATGCGTCGAACACCACACGAACCTTTGTCGTGCTCTTGTCTTCGCGGATGACAGCGTGATGAGGTAAGTAGATCGCTGTTTGTCGTTTTTCATCAGGATCAGACACAGGTACCATATGACCTAATTCCTCGTATTCTTTTATTACTTCTGTGTACCTGGCCTTTAGTGTTGCGTCGTTCTTAAACTTCCTCTCTAACGAAAGCAATCTCTTTACTGCAATCTCACGTGACTTTCCTTTACAGGTACGCTCGTGGTCACGGAACGGCAGCTTCACTACATACCTGCCATCTTCGTCTCTCACCGTGGTCGATGCGAAAATCTCTTCGCATTTTTGTTCTTCTACTGTGCATAGCTTAGGCTGATCTTTAGGGTCGGCTTCTATCTCCCAGAAGCGCTTTAATAGCTCGTCTTCATTGACCTGAGTATGCAATACAGTAATATTTTGATCTTCACTAGCTGAACGTACTGACCCAGATAGTATCCACCCGAGGGTGGTGCACTGTGCTACAGGAGTTTCTTTTGGACCCCTTAGCACTCCATCTCTCAATATCTGACAGTACACTTCTGCGCCCAACAATACGTCTATTTTGTTGGGTGAGCCGTACGTTGGATCGGCCAACGTAAGCTGTTGCAGTTCCACCCATTCTGGAACTACGACCTTTTTCCCAGGAAGGTAAGTCGTGATCTTATTCAATACATATGCCTTCAACACGAGATTGAAGGTAGGATCGGTTAGCGATTGGACTTTTAACTCTACCATGTACTTAGACCCCACTGAGGTCTGGTCGCCACCTAATCCCGAAATAACTCCTTTGGTGGGAATTTTCCGGATACCCAAAGCTTGAACTACGGCTTCAGTAACAAATGAAGCTTGGGATCCCTGATCTAAGAGAGCCCGAATCACTTGATAGTCACCTGTTTTAGACTCTGCTTTAATTAGCGCTGTGGCTAAAAGAATCTCCTCTTTAACTATTCCTTTCGTAAAACAGCTGACTATAGGCGTGATTTCCGGGTCTGTGTACTCTGTCACCATATGTGTGGCTTCCTCCGAAACATCTTCAACTGCGTGAGCTACACTTTTCAAATTGGCAGATGAAGTTGAGACATCCTTCGGATGAAGTAAAGAATGATGTCGTCTTTTACAAACTCTACAACTAGTGGCTTTTTGGCAAAACCTAACTGAGTGGTTACTTCCTAAACAATTGTAACACATTCTATTGCTCGTCACAAACTCGTGCCTTTTATTATAATCCTCACTCGCAAACTGTTTACAGAAACACAGTTTGTGAGGGCCGGTGCAAAATTCGCATGCTAATTGTGGTGCGTCTGTTACATGTAGTACATTAGGTTTATTGGAACTTATAGCAGACCCTTTCGCATAAGCACTGGGAGCCTTATTAAACCCTTTCGGCTCAATGAACTCCAGGGCTCTGTATCGGCTGGTCAAAAACTCTTTAAATTGAGCGAAAGTCGGTAAAGCATCTGAGGCTGAATTTGCTGCAACATTCAGTTCCCATTGCCTACGCGATTCGGGGTCTAACTTTAACGTTAGCAAATAAATTACAATTATGTCCCACGTGGAGACATCGATACCCAAATTTGTCAATGCACTTAAGCAATCTGATGAAGTGTCCATTAAATCTTTGAGGAACCCGGGAGACTCAGTGCTGGCACTTTTTTGACCTAACAACCGTTTTAGGATACAATGTGACAAATACTTTTTATTATTGTATCTTTGCTCTAACTGTTTCCAACACTGAGTGTAATTCGTGTCCGACACCGGTATGTTTCTCAGTAACTGTTCGGCCTCTCCCGTGAGGTAACTCTTTAAATATTGCATTTTCTGCACATTGTCTAACGAGGCGTTACTGTGAATCATGGATGTAAACAAATCTCGGAATGTCGTCCACTCCTGGTATTTCCCGGAAAAACAAGGAATGCTCAATTTAGGTAACTTCACTAGATTCGATTTCGCGTGCATATTTCCTTCACTAATCTTTGATTGATTTGAATCAAGACTAATGAACCCATCTAAACGAGTCTTCAATTCACATTTATGGTCTGTGTATTCTTCGTCTGTTTTGTCATAAGTTTCACTTGTAATATACGACGCTGTTTTTAATGTTGCTCGATCAACCGTTTGCATCAACTCTTTGTGTCCCTGTCTAAACTCGGACCAAAGTTGTTCTAATGATTCTAATTTGCTTTCAACGTAATGTCGCGTAAGGCGTTCCTTAGGACACTTTTTATAATTAATTCTCGCTTTAGATATGCGATTAGCAATGTCGTCTTGATAATCTAATAAAGTTTCCATACTGTACAAACAAGCAAGTAAATCAATAAAAACGAAGTTCCAAATAACTTAGTAAATTCCGTACAAGTTAATTCGACACTTAGAAAATTCACCAATGTAAAATGTAAAAAAATATAAAGCAAACCTTACACTTAGAAAAATTCGCAACACAAAGGTAAAAATTTTACAAGTGTTTAGATTCTGTAACTATGCAAAATCGGGCATGGATTCCCCGTACCAACAGGTTTTTTTCTCTAATATTCTAAGTTAGTATTATACAAATTATTCTAAGTTAATATTTCTTACAAAGTGCATGCAATACTAATTATTTTCTAAGTCGATGAAACCGAAGATGCAAATTTTCTAAGTCCATGTAAACAAACAATTCTTCTAAGTAAATAACTCCTTGCAAATAAAGTTCAAATTTTAATAGTCCAGGTAAACAAACGAACGAATCTTCTATGTGAATAGCTCCTTGCAAATAAAGTTCATAATTCCGTACCAAAATCACTGACTTTAATTGTTGATCATTAGGTTGAAACTCGCGTAAAAATAATTCAAATGTACTCACAGATCGCACTTAACCACTCACGTAGAAAGCCACTCCTCAATTGTGTGACGTCACACTTCGCTGATCTTTCCTTACGGCTCCCTGTCGCCACCGGTACCAGGTAGGGCTGCCGCTATCCGTTCTCGATCCCGCAGGTGAACTTCAGCCACTCGCCAACAGATGGCGCTAGTAGCGACTGCAGCGACCCCAGGCTATCTGAGGTAATCCCGGCCTTTTCGAACAGCGAACCACTGTTCAGCGCGGGCACGAAGTGTAGTTCACACGAACTACCAAAAACGCCACTTCAAAGGGCTAATCCCGTTCGATGGACCATGTACAATGTGCACACTGGTTTCGAAGGGAGCAAGAATAAAACACTGAGATAGTAATATCTACGAAATGTAATATTCTCCACACAAATAGTCTCATCAAATACAAAAAAATAATTTACATACTAGAAAACTACGATGGACAAACGCTTGCGCGATTCAGCCGATAGGCAGCGCCATCTATTGACAAGTAGGGGTAAACAATTCTCTTTATCAATTTATACATTGGTTGATTTCTACAATAATTTTCTAAATTCTATATAAACAAACACGAAGACATTTTATATAACACCGTAAGAGGTATTTAAGCTGACAAGTTACACGTATTCTCCACGTATTAATTAGAACTGAAGAGGCGTCATTAATCAGCAACGTGTAAGTAACAAGGAGACAAATTAACTTGCAATTCGCTTTCACGAATGCAAGATGTTAACTTTGTAACTTAATTATTTCATACAGTCTCGTATGGCAAACGCTGCGTTGAGAGATTTGAGAGATTTGAGAGATTCACGCTTGTTTCACGGTTTGTTTTGCAGAAAAGTTACAGGGTTCACGGTATTTTAAATCTCGATATATGTCAAGGCAACTATTCTGCGTATAGGGCCTTTATACCGCAATGAGAAATTAATTCTAAGTGTTCTGTTAATGTTATTATCAATTCTAAGTGTTCTGTTATTGTTATTTTAAATTGTAAGTGTTCTGTTATTGTTATTTTCTTATTGTACTGACATCTTTATCATAATTTTAGCTTTTCTTAAATTTGATTGTGTTCTATGTTATAGATAAATTGCCGAGAGCGTGGAATTGCATATGTAGGTAGTGGTATTGTGTGTTTATAGGCATTCTATATTTGAAATTTCGGTTTTTCCGTACTACCAGCATAAACACAGGCTTGTAATAAATTGAGGAAGAAAATTCCAAAATGATGTCAGTGTGCAATTCAGATATTATTTACGTAGTGCATAAATATTTTAGAAATACTTAAGTTATTCTCCTTTTAATTGGCAAACGAATGAAATGAAATATCTTCTACCCAAGAATGCTAAATATCTGCTCTATGCCGACGACCTGAAACTGTTGTATGGTATACAAGAGGATCTTGTTGCAGTCTGAGGGCTCTTGTCAAGAGCCCTCAAACTGCAAATCACTTCAGGAGGACATTAATTTGATGTATCAATGGGGCATCAATAACAAGTTATTATGTAACTTCGAAAAATGCTCTGTGATGTCTTTTGGTCGCTCCCTTAATCTCCTCCTACTCTCCTCTTAATAATAAACTGTACGCTCAATATACACTAGGGTCGGAAGAGTTATCTTCGAGTCACGCCTTACCTTTCACGAGCACATAAAAGCCTTAGCAGCGAATTGCTACAAAAGGTTAGGGTTCGTGATTAGGAATGCGCGTGATTTCGACAGTCCTAGAGCAATTAAACTCGTGTTTTCCGCCCTAGTTCGAAGTAAACTGGAGAGCTTCTATATAGTTTGGAATTAGTATGAAGCATAATACGCTTTGCTATTGGAGAAAATCCAAAAAGCATTTTTGCGATTTTTATATAAAAAAATCTATGGAAAGGTACTATCCATTTTTGTATCCAACAAAATTTTTATTAGGTATTTTAGGGTATAATTCCCTCGAGGTTAGACGAAGTTATGTGCTACAGACCAGTGCTTGTAAAATCTTGCGAGAATGTTCTGACTGTCCAGAGCTGGTCAGTTTGGTTATCCGAAATTACAAGGTATAAAAGGGGGGGGTAAGACTATCACCGAGGGAAGACTGCCATGCAGTCCAATAACTAGACTAACTAATATTTTCTTCGGTTTATTGAATGGTAGAACTATAAGAACTTTGAATTCCAATATCATTACGGGTTCATTCCAAAGTTGCGTTTTCCGGTGCGTAGTTCCCACTTCATAAACTTCATATGCAACAGAATTTACATAAGTATCCGCGCCACGATACAAGCACAAGCGAGAAGGCGGGTTTTCTCGGAAACCGATCTGTACTTAAGTGACTGCAACAGAACTATTAAAGAAAGTTTAAGTAGCCCAAGTTCTCGGCAATTAGCAACTGCAGTTTGCTCCAGTTTTAAACCATATATATACTCAACTTGAACATAATAACTGCGCCATTGGCATTTTAGTGTTTCGGAATACAAGTTCTGTTATTTTTTATTATCAAGTTTTATTCTGCTTTATAGTTCAAGGTTGCTTATTTCGTAGCAAATACTGTACTATGGGCTATATTTATGAATTAATTCTGCAGCTCATATAGTTATTTATTAATTTGTAGTGCAAACCTTTGCTACTCAAACCTGCATAATGTTACGGAGGACATTTTTGACGACGCGTTTGGCGCAGTTTGTAGAACACCTGCCTACTGAGCCCGCGGTCCCGGGTTCGAATCCCGGCCACGGCAAATATTTGTGTGATGAACTCGAAATTTTGTGCTTGGGTCATGGTTGTTCTATGTATTTAAGTATAAATTTATTTTATCTATATATAAGTATGTATATCGTCGTCTAATACCCATAACAGCCGTAACACTAGCCTTCTTGAGCTTAATTTGGGACTAGATCGATTTGTGTGAGTTTGTCCGTTATTTATTTATTTTGAAAGGTTAAGTCGGGTTTTTCATCCTGTTAATGTTACATACATCTATACGAATTTTAATTACTCACCCCTTTGTAACCATTTCTTATGGGCCATTAGATAAACTTAATCCATTAAATAAAATTGTATCCGAAGCGAAAGCTGATTCACTTAATCTGCATAGGCTACAGCTTGCTTAAATAAATAATAGTCCACTCACCAAGCAACGATCCCAGGTATGTTTATTTATGTTTAAATGACAACTTGTCATCGCAAAAAAAAAAATGCCTGCTTGGTTATTGCGTCAACATTGATAACCCTCGAGGTATTCAACCAATTAAACAAGATTGTTTCACGAGCCAGCTAATACGGATCCAAGATGGCAGTAAGGCCGGCAAACCGCCGCTGGTAACGCAGTTGTTATTGACCGTACCAATTAGATGTCGTAAGCGCCAGTTAATTGCCAAAATCCTTCAAGGTACGGCATTATGCGAACCCCTCTGAACAACCAAATTGGCCCTTACGTCAGTATCTTCGGGTCCATATTTGCTGAGCAGCTTAAACCGTAATGGCCGATTGGGGGATTTGCTTAAGATGCCGGATTATTAGCCGATACGACAAAGCGAGGTTTTGTGATTAGGTATTTGCTACAAAATATAAAGATAGAAAATATATATCTATGCCTGAGCAAGATTTAAAAGGTATCTTATTTCCTGATAATGTTGTAAAACTATGAAAGTATTCGCACATTTTTGGATTGGAAAATGGATTGAATAAGTAATATGTTACATACTCAATAAATAACGTAATATCAAGGTTCGATTCAGACGATGTCAAGTACGAAGCCACGGGAAAATTATATACGCTACTTAGTAATGAATATAGATTTACAATTGATTGAAATTCGATTAAAACACTGTATCGGGCCAAATCCAACGGAAAGCCATTACTATCACTATTCTTCATCAATTTCAGGATATTAGGACCACTCGACAAGTAAAGCTCTCTCAAGTTGTCGTAGCTATCGGGATGTGTTCCCTCGTAAAATTACCTCGTGTGACCTCAAGGGTCGCCCTTGTGCAAATAACGTAACTGACGTGGTTATCAAGCTAACGTTCGACCTTTGCAGAGTAGGACACGTTCGTCCTTCAGTCCCGTGCGAACCTTATCTACTCCATCATACTCCACTTGATTAAACAGATGAACGCAGTGTTACAGTTTAAATTTTGATTTGTCGATCGATTCAACCACTTATGTTTAGTGAGCCATTTCGTTGGCGAGTGTCTTTGAAGGTTTTCGGTTTGCTTTAGGATTTACAGCAGATGATTGGATGTTTCCTACTCAGATTAACGTAAAAAATATTAAACTTTAGCAGTTATTATTAAAACCTGAATTTAAATATACACACAAACTTTCGTACAGATTTAGATACTTACAAATTCAGACCATGGATTAAAATAAAGTAGGTTTAGGTACTTAACTTTTTGTAACATGAGTAAGGACACGGGTAAACGGTAGATAGTGAATATAAATTTGCCTTCAAGAAACTTGAAATTCGACTAAAAACACTATACACAGATCAGATTCAATGAAAAGCCATAGTTGTCCTTGTTCCTCATTAGATTCAGGATACTCCTCGACTGCCCTCTCAATTTGTCGAACCCCCATTGGAATGTGTTTTCCCTCGTAGTATTACCTCTTCTGACCTCGAGGGTCGACGATGGCCGTTCTTGTGCAAATAACGTAACTGACGTAGTTATTACGCTAACGTTCGACCTTTGCAGACTCGGACACACTCGTCCTTCAGTCCCGTGCGACCCTAATGCAGTCCATCATACTTCACTTTATTGAACAGATGAACACCGATGTTACAGTTAAAATTTTGATTTGTTAAGCGGTTAAACCGTTTCAATTTGATGATCCCATTATGTGCTGAACTTTTTCTTTTGGTAATTTGAATAATGACATAGAAATTGGGAACATGTAACAAAAAATAAATGCTGGTGCGGCAAGTTCGTCTGCGGAAACCCTCAAACGTCATAAATATGCTGCCCTTGGTAGTAGCTACTTATTTCCGGCAAATGGGATAGGAACCCCGGGACCGTGAGAGCCAAGTGCGCGTTGGCTCTTAACGAATTGTTGATGTGCCTTATAAGAAGCATCCCGTGACCAGAAAGTTGGCGTCTATTATGCCCAGCGAATCATCAAGCGTGGCAATGCGGCCAGCTTTCTGGGCACATTTCCGAACGACACCGATAGATTAGATTAGATTTATTTATTTAACAAATTATGTTATCAATTTCCCTCATTGTGTAACTATTGCATACATTTAATTCTACATGAATTGACATTATGATCGTCAATAGAAACTTAAAATTTAATAATAAACATTCAATTCATTAAAATAGACCATCATAACATAGTAGCTACAAAAATTAAATACAGTCATAAAATGCAACGTCAGATATTAACAGATATAGGGCATTTTTTTAATTTGTAGTTTTAGTTATTCATTATGCTGATTGTTGTTTTTTATTAATATCTAAGTTTTTATGAAATAAACTTTGTTTCGAAAATACATTATGCTAGTCAAATGAGATTTTCATACGAAACATATATGTCCCATTAGTATGTAATCAGAGTCAAAGTGAGACATGTCTACTGAACATTAGATACAAAAGCTCCATAGAATAAGTCGCGCAGGTGTGGCCTCACAAGTGTATGTAAAAACATGCATGTTATTTCTTACTCTAAGCCTGTCACAGTGTGTCTGTGTTACTGAAAAATATTGTGTTTATAGTTGTAATATCATTTTTACGTTTTAGTAACAAGAATTTGAGAGTAAGTATCAGTTTTGCTGAAAATTAGAAAAGAAACGCACCTTTGAAGTCTCGTTTTTTGAAGTAGACTAGCATTTATTTAATTGAGTGTTTATGAACTGGTATAACTAAAAGAATTAAGAATTCCGACTTTGTCTTTTTCAAAAGTTGAAATAATATTAATATGTTTTATTGAACTGACTGTACCTAATAAGTGTATGTTATACAGAAAGGAAAATTTATGGACGAATACCACTGGAAAAATGTATGGGCAATCCCAAATTCCCAAAACACAAATAAAACCGATACCCCCGTTAAGGGGTGTCAAATAAGCGTTAGAGAAACAATATTAGCCGCGGGCGAGCGGTTTAATTTCCATAAAAAAATAATAATGGTCTCTGTTTGTTGTCACATAATGCTCATAGTAATTCTAAGTGTTTTTTTCTTATTGTATGTACATAATCCTAACATTTTGATAATTTTCACAAAAACAACAATGTTAAAATAAAAACGCAGGTTGAATTTATATCTAGTACTAAGAAGGTAACCTGGGTAACCTTAATTTAATTTAAATTAAATTTTAACTCACTCGTCTCATTTTTAACTTCTAACGAAAAAATATAATACTCAAAGCTCGCTTCATGGATAGGTATATCGCCATTTGTATTTCGGACATTAAATATCGGACAAACTCACACTAATCGATCTAGTCCCAAATTAAGCTTACGTGTTATGGGTACCTACTAGACAACGATATACATACTTATATAAAATATATACTTATGAATACATACCTACTTAAATACATATTAGAACAACCATGACCCAAGCACAAGCATTCGAGTTCATCACACAAATATTTGCCCTGGCCGGGATTCAAACCCAGGACCAGCCGACTTAGGTGCTCTACAAACTGCGCCAAACGCGTTGTCTATATCATATATACCATCGATTTCACATACCAGGGATATACCCATCGCTTATTTGGCAAATCTATCTGAAATATGTACACTCGAATTAGCGCCCAGATCACTTACCTTGGGTTACAATTACAAGTGTTGTGTTATAAATTCTTTATACCATAAGAGTTGTATCACTAGAACGACGCCGCGGTATAACAGTACATTAATAACAGGGTAACACATCTCCAATAAAGTGCAGAATTTTCAATTCTACGATGTCGCTAAAGATTTTATGAAATAGTATCATCCCATCACATAAATAATAAAAACTAAATTTTGCGAGTGGGTTTGTATATTCATTACTTCTCCAGGCTCAAACGGCTGGACCAATTGACAACATTTCATATTTATAACAGGTGGAAATTAATATAGAGATCGACAGGGCTTTATGTCGTGTACCTTAAAAAAAAATCTTTGAATTTATTCTTCTGTATTTAAAGACATATAAGAAAATACATCAAATAACTACAATCTAAGACAATACGGGCTGAATAGGGTTGTTGTCTAAACCAAAGAGCGAAAAAAAATATATTTTTTTTATTTGACGTTGACAGGTGACAGATGCATACCGAGTTTTATTAAGTTTTTTTTAAATAAGAAACCGACTAAAGTAACCGTTCCATTAAGTTCTGGTTTTGGTGTTGCCACATTTTAAAATGAGTATGTTTTTATAAATTAATAATAAAATAAATAATCATCTCAGAAAATAAATAAAAACAGAGATTACTTCATCTTTTTAAGCATAATTCAGAAAAGTAATAAAATGATAGTCTTAAAAATATGAAATGTTGTCAATTTTGATAACATTCGGTATGGAGGCAGCTGACACCCTGGATTTACACATATCCAGATTCATCATAAAAAACTGGTAACACGAAGTGCAGCTAGCATTTATTCTGCAAGAGAGCGGCTTAAGAAGTAAAGACAAGTTTCTCCCAAGCCTGCAATTCTTGTCTAATTAAAATGCATGACTCCTAGCAGGAGAATTCTTTATTATTTATGGTATAGTGGTCCTGGCTTTCAGCGATAAGGCTTAAAGCTACAGGGAGGGCGCGGCGTAACCTTAAGCTGTTCGCATTTACATTTTATTTGCAAAAACGGGATTTTCTGGAGGCCTCGGATGGAATTCTAGGAAATCGTACCTAATTGTCTGAAAGTTCTTACCAAATGTAATAGGAGGTATTTTTTAAATCCTTAGACAAACAGAGAGACTAAAGGAAGATTTTGAAATTACGTTTAATTTTAATTTACGTTTAAGTTTTTCCTTTGATGTCGAAATGTCAATAAGTAATAATTATATATTTAGTTTTACAATACTTAGATCATTTAGTTATAAAAGCTTAAGGGTTGACTCAATTACTTATAGTTATTTTGACGACGCGGTTGGCACAGTTTGCAGACACCTGCCTACTGAGCCGGCGGACCCGGGTTCGGATCCCGGCCGGGGCAAATGTTTGTGTGATGAACTCGAATATTTGTTCTTGGGTCATGGATGTTATCTACTTATATATGTATTTTATATATTATGTATATCGTCGTCTAGTACCCATAGTACAAGCTTTGCTTAGTTTGGGACTAAGTCAATTTGTGTATGATTGTCCCAAAATATTTATTTATTATTTTATTTATTTATTTAATAGCTTAACTGTTAAACCATTAATACAAAGATCAAAGCTTAAAGAAAAAATTAAATGGGGTACCTGGTGGGAGAGACCGGGAATCGAACCCGGTACTTACCTCCGGATTGCCGGTCCAGCGTGTTAACCTATCCGCCACCCTAACTCCCAAGCAACCTAAGGAATTTTTCCTTTATGCTTTGCGTGCCGATATTTGCATTATTTATTTGAAATGCTTTACACCGTAGCGACCTCTTTATGAATACGTTAATATTCACATCCTACCGCAATACTTTACAGCAGTTAACGAGCAAGCGAGAGAACTGAACTGTTGTTTTCGCAAAGCCGGTTTCCGTTATATTTTCATTTAGTTGTCCGGCCAGTTTACTCAAGGGACAGGGTGTCTACGTCCGGAAGCCCGGTAGATTCTCAATGATGCATATTCACTGTTCCGTCGCGGAACAGATTAGTTCATTTTACTTTCTTAGTTTTCATATTATTATTAATGGGTATTTTTCTTACATACAAGACAACACAATTTGTAAAGAATACATTTCCCTTGTATCAGTATTTTTGAGATGGCAAGCTTGTACCGGATCTCAAAGCACATCCTACGCGCTCGCAGCGCCACCTAGTCGAGATAACTCTCTCGTACCGTTGAGATCGAACTGCACGCAACGCCGCTGTGCTTGTGCTGAAATAATCACATATTGCTATTATCCGTCGCGACAAACTTACTCAAAACACGACTGGTGAAACAGTCCTAAACCTGTGCCTATGGTGAAATGTGGGTGTCAGTTTGAGTGCTGATGATCGTCCAAAACTCCAGCGAAATCTACCACGTGGATTGCCTCTGGATTCGACGTAAGTGAGCCTCTAAAATTACTGCCCCTACATTCACATTACCATTACCTTATTTTATGTTTTAGCGAACAATTTCCAATTAACAACGTTTAATGCAACGACAATAAAAAAATAAAAACCTTAAACGAGAGTTTGTTTCGAAATTGCTACAATTAGTAATTTTTTAAGTTTTCAACCGCAATATATCCGGCATTTTGAAAAATAGCTACCTACTTTCTAACTTGCATGAGATTCGGTTGAAAAATACGACGTCTAGGCGAGAATAACCGTAAAGCTTCTGGACGTCCAGGAATCCTGACATTGGCAAGAATTTTGGGTCAAGGTGAAACGGAGACGATTCGCGACATGCGCCCGACACAGCCCGTGGTGTCTAATGACTTTGCTTGTAATAATATAAGATGGCTACCGCGATTCCTTTTTTTTTCAGTTTTGCTGTTTTTCTCGAATAACGTCATTTGATAGCAACCTTTCATTCTAGTTGGTGTTTTTTTTTTTTTTTGTAAACAAGGCATCTCTCTTGGCCATGCTTCTAAGTGTGACGGCGAATCAACCGGCACAAACGGAACACAGCCAGCCTCCGAGACACGTGTCCATCTAACGAGACTGTGACATGCGTCCGACACGGCTCGTGGTGTCTAATGACTTTGCTTGTAATAATATAAGATGGCTACCGCGATTCCTTTTTTTTTTAAGTTTTGCTGTTTTTCTCGGATAACGTCATTTGATAGCAACCTTTCATTAGTTGGTGTTTTTTTTTTTGTAGAAAGGCATCTCCTGGCCATGCTTCTAAGTGTGACGATGAATCAACGGGCACAAACGGAGCACAGCCCGCCTCCGAGACACGTGTCCATCTAACGAGACTGTGACATGCGTCCGACACGGCTCGTGGTGTCTAATGACTTTGCTTGTAATAATATAAGATGGCTACCGCGATTCCTTTTTTTTAAGTTTTGCTGTTTTTCTCGGATAACATCATTTGATAGCAAGCTTTCATTCTAGTTGTTTTTTTTTTTGTAGAAAGGCACCTCCTGGCGGTGCGATGCTTCTAAGTGTGACGACGAATCAACCGGCACAAACGGGGCACAGCCCGCCTCCGAGACACGTGTCCATCTAACGAGACTGCGACACGCGCTGACACAGCCTGTGGAGTCTAATGACTTTGCTCACGAGACCTCTGAGCTCGTTTGACTTCAAGCGCAATCTGGGGGCCTATGATGGTTGCGTTTATCACGTGATAAATAAGTGACAAAGCATCTGTCACTCACACTCGCAATATGTCAAAACGTGACGGATTCTTTATCACTTATTTATCGCGTGATAAAAGCAACCATCATAGGGCCCCTGGAAGCATTATAATATTGTAGGGTTGTTAGGTGGTAGAAGTAATGTAAACAACCACTTTAACTCCACTACGTATAATGTCTAAATAAATAGCACAACACAGAAGGTATATCCAAAGTTCGAAGATAGGCACACAGAAGAAATAGCACGGAAGGAAGAAACAATATAAATATACAGCATACGGTAATAAACGAAAGCAAAAGCGATAGAAATCGTATAGCAATATCGGTCGAGAGCGGCATGCGCTTCGCGTCAGATAGGTGCATCGACTGGCGGTGAGGGGCGCTCGCCGGTCGGCCGCCGTAAGTACTAGTCGCACGTCACAAACCTTATCTAACCAAACCGGGCTCCGCGAACAAAGAAACTTGCAGCGCGGGCGCGGCTCCAATGAACTCGACCAGACGGCACGTCAATATTGTATTGACGGACGAAATGTAAACATTGTGTATCTTATTGTTTGTGTGTAAATATATATTATATGGAATGTATGTGTGTGTAGATAATGTTATAAATATATGTAAATAAATATTATAATAATTTTAAACCTTTTGTATTAAATAGATATAAATGTAAATAGTTTAAATATGTTAAAATATAATATTAAACGTGATTTGTGGGAGAGTATCCCACATCACTCCCCTCCAGAGACCTGGTTAGGGGCGATAATAGTCCGGGAAACGTACTTGTCTTCCTGAACGGGTAGTTTTAGGTACGTTTGAGGGAACCGAGTTAGGATTAGGATTCAGACTCACCTTTTTATTTAGAGTTTGGCGAGCTATGTCTGGTGGTTTGACAGGCTCGACCGTATCCTGATCCTTGGCTGAATCTAGGCCGTCCGACAAGTAATATGCCGGTTTTAGGCGATCTATTGTGACGGAAACCGGTTTTCCTTTGATGAAAAGTTTGAAAACCTTATCGGTTCTGTCTAGCACTTTGTGTGGACCTGAGTATGCAGGTGTCAGAGGAGGACGTGAAGCGTCTTCACGCAGGAAGACGTGTTCTGCCGTCGCTAATTCCTTGTACACAAAGATCTTGTCCTTATTATGGCGTGAAGCTGGACTCGGTTGCAGCTTGAAGGCAAATGAGCGTAACCTGGCAGTGAAGTCGGTAATATCCGTGGTACCGGGTACGCTTGGGTCAAAAAATTCGCCTGGAAGTCGCAAAGGCTCACCGTATAATAATTCGGCAGAGGAAGCTTGCAAATCTTCCTTGAAGGCGCTTCGTATGCCGAGAAGGACTTGGGGCAATATCTCGGACCAATTGCTGTCGGCGTGGCATGTAATGGCGGCTTTGAGCTGTCTGTGGAAGCGCTCCACAATTCCATTACATGCAGGGTGATACGCCGTTGTCCGCTTGTGTTTGAAGCCGATGACTTTGGCGAGGTATTGGAACAGTGTGGACTCAAATTGTCGACCACGATCTGTCACAATATCTGTAGGACACCCGAACCTGGATATCCAGCCAGCAAGTAGGGCTTTTGCCACTGTCTCCGCTGTAATATCCGCTATTGGCATGACCTCCGGCCATCGTGTGAAGCGATCAATGGCGGTTAGACAATAGCGGTAACCTTGAGACATGGGAAAGGGGCCAATAAGGTCAATATGTACCTGCTGGAAACGCGCACGAGGTAGTTCGTAGGTACCTAAAGGTGCAGATACGTGTCGGCTTACCTTTGCTCGTTGGCACGGTACACAAGCTCGTGCCCAGTCTCGGCAGTCCTTCCTTACGCTGGGCCATACAAAACGCTGCGCTACTATCTTAGCAGTCGTGTTGGCTCCAGGGTGACTTAGGGAATGGAGACTGTTGAAGATGGTTTTGCGATACGGCTTAGTAACAAATGGTCGGGGATTCGGCGTACTGACGTCGCAGTACAGAGGTTCCGGACTTCCCGGGTATGTCATCCTTACCAAGCGTAGTGAAGACGAGGTCAAGTACTCGGCAAGTTCAGGGTCAGATGTCTGAGATTTAGCTAGGTCAGCGAGATCGAGAGGCATTTCCAGTTCCTCAATCCGAGATAAGGCATCGGCCACAACGTTATCTTTGCCAGATATGTGCCTGATATCGGTTGTGAACTGGGAAATATAATCTAAGTGCCTATACTGCCTAGGCGAACAGTTATGTTTCCTTTCGTGGAAAGCAAAACTGATTGGCTTATGGTCAGTATAGACAATGAAGTGTCTCGCCTCTAGCATATGCCGGAAATATTTAATTGCCTCGTAGATCGCGAGCAATTCACGATCGTACGGGGAATATTTGGTCTGGGACGGGCTCAGCTTCCGGGAAAAGAAGGCTAACGGCTGCCATACCTTGTCTGGTAGCTGCTGCTGCAATACTGCGCCCAAAGATACGTCAGATGCATCTGTAACCAATGCCAGCTTTGCTCGCGAGTCTGGATGAGCTAGCAAGGCTGCATTGGATAGGCTTTCCTTGGTATCCTGGAAAGCCTTGAGAGCATCACCGGTAAGGTTAATGGGCGTAGAACCTTTGACTGCTCCGCCTAGGAGTGAATTGAGAGGTGCTTGGATTTGGGCGGCACGCGGCAGGAATCGCCTGTAAAAATTGGCCATACCTAAAAATCTCCTCAGCTGCCTAACATCCTTAGGAGGCGGAAAGTCACGTATGGCTTCGACTTTAGTGTCTAGGGGCTTGGTACCGCTCTCCGAGATCAAGTAACCTAAAAAAGTTACCTGGGGAACGCCGAAGACGCACTTAGACACATTTATCACCATGCCGTAGTCCCGAAGTCTAGTAAATATTTCACGCAGGTGTTGTTTGTGCTGTTCCTCGTCTGTGGAAAAGATTAAAAAATCGTCGAGGTAACAATAGACGAAGTCTAGACCACGTGTTACTTCGTCAACAAACCTTTGAAATGATTGACCCGCGTTCCGAAGTCCGAAATTCATGAATGGGAATTCGAACATTCCGAACGGGGTCGTTATGGCCGTCTTTGGGATGTCCTCTGGACATACAGGTATCTGGTTGTAAGCCTTTACAAGATCAATTGTGCTGAAGATCTTACAACCAGATATGCTATGAGAAAAGTCGTGCAAATGACGTATTGGGTATTTGTCGGGTATGGTACGAGCGTTGAGCTGACGGTAGTCGCCACACGGACGCCAGCCGTTGTCTTTTTTCGGCACCAAGTGCAGCGGTGAAGACCAGGGGCTCTCGGAGGGTCGGGCCGTACCGTTAGCCAACATCCCTTCAAATTCTTGCTTTGCTACCTTCAGCTTGTCTGGAGCAAGTCGTCTCGGGGCGCAGGATACTGGGGGACCTGGAGTGGTGCGAATGTGGTGTTGTGTATTGTGTGGTATTGTGCGTTGCGTGCCGGCTGGTCGCGTGATTTCAGGAAATTCCTGTGATAATAAGCGATGAAAGCAAGACACGCCAGTCAAGACCTTTACAGAAAATATATCGTCGCAAGAAGCATTAATAGCAGATGAAGCTAAGCTAGTGGTGTTATCAACTAGTTTCTGGTTTCTACAGTCTACTATTAAATTATAAAACGATAAAAAATCAACACCTATAATAGGTTTTGTAACATTAGCTACAACAAAACGCCATGGATATTCGCGTCGAAGTCCGAGGTCTAGGTTAAGATGCGCATAACCGAAAGTGTCGATGGTCGTCCCGTTGGCTGCTGTGAGCTTGTAGTCCGTTGGTGCTCGACGCTCGCGCAGAAATGACTTGGGGAAGACACAGAGGTCGCTGCCGGTGTCGACCAAAAACTGCGCCTTCGACCTTCTGTCGGTGACAAACAGGCGACCAGAGGAAACAGGGCTATCAGCTGTCGCCATTACCGACTGCCCGCGGCGTTTCCCGACTTCCCGTAGTCACATGGCTGCACGCACCTATTTGCGTTCGCGCCATGCTTAGAATGGTACCAGCAAGTCGGGTACTTCCGGTAACTAGACTGGGATCTAGTGTTGGATCTGGTCTGCTTGCCGGAGCGGCCGCGATTCCGTGATCGTGATCTGCCTCTGCGATTGTCCTGGGTCCTCAAGGCTTGCACCTGCTTCCTCAGCTCGGCGATTTCCTTCGCCAAGGCGTCGTTGCTGGAGCCTGGTTGACTGCACCCGGTGTTGTAGCTCGCAGAAGCGACGTGTGACGAGCATGCGCAACGTGGGCCAATGTCGTGGACCCTATCCGCGAGGTCTGCGAGGATGTCCAGCGATGCTGTAGGGTGCCCCGCAAGTACAGTCTGGATACTCCGAGGTAGCCTGTCGGTCCACATCATGCGAAGAACGTCGTCCGTGATGCGCTTGGCTGCCAGCCCTTGAAGGTGTCGCAGGAACTGGGAAGGTTTGCGATCCCCAAGTTCCTCATGATGAAGAAGCTGCTGTATCTGCCGTTCCTTGGTGTCACTGAGTCGGCTGATCAGTTCGCTTTTTAGCTTGAGGTATTTGTCGTTGGCCGGTGGATTCGTTATAATATCCTTTACCTCCTTAGAAAATTGTCGATCTAGTTGACTGATGACGTAGTGAAATTTCGTGACGTCACTAGTTATGCCGGCTATTGCGAACTGACCTTCGATTTGTGAGAACCATATCTCCGGTTCCTCTGGCCAAAAAGGTGGAACACGCACTCCAACTTTAAAAACATCCGACGGAGGTGCAGTGGAAACGCGCTCTGCAGAGCCGCTCGGTAGTGGGGCCTGGGCGTCGCTCTTATGACCGGTACCGTTACTCATGTTTCTCGAAGTTTCTACGTACGGTTTTCTGGACAAATCTTCAGCCTGGTAATGTGTCCTTCAGGGGTCACCACTGTAGAGTTGTTAGGTGGTAGAAGTAATGTAAACAACCACTTTAACTCCACTACGTATAATGTCTAAATAAATAGCACAACACAGAAGGTATATCCAAAGTTCGAAGATAGGCACACAGAAGAAATAGCACGGAAGGAAGAAACAATATAAATATACAGCATACGGTAATAAACGAAAGCAAAAGCGATAGAAATCGTATAGCAATATCGGTCGAGAGCGGCATGCGCTTCGCGTCAGATAGGTGCATCGACTGGCGGTGAGGGGCGCTCGCCGGTCGGCCGCCGTAAGTACTAGTCGCACGTCACAAACCTTATCTAACCAAACCGGGCTCCGCGAACAAAGAAACTTGCAGCGCGGGCGCGGCTCCAATGAACTCGACCAGACGGCACGTCAATATTGTATTGACGGACGAAATGTAAACATTGTGTATCTTATTGTTTGTGTGTAAATATATATTATATGGAATGTATGTGTGTGTAGATAATGTTATAAATATATGTAAATAAATATTATAATAATTTTAAACCTTTTGTATTAAATAGATATAAATGTAAATAGTTTAAATATGTTAAAATATAATATTAAACGTGATTTGTGGGAGAGTATCCCACAATATAATATATTTAAGGAACTAACATATGGAGGCAAATGGGCAAAATGTTTAAGATTTGGTGGTACAGTGATGTACATTGTAAACCTCGTCGAGCTGTTGCGATTTACCAAATTTAGCCATAATATATCAAATTTTATTACTAGAGCTGTATTTTAGGACACCTACTTGCATGGCCCATTTATGAATTCATTCATAAATGGACCATGCATTTGTGCAGCCCATAGTACATCAAAATTAGTTATATTATTAGCTGCGCCTTTCATTGCACTTTAAGAATTATGCATCCCCAAGTAGCACACACGCTCTATAAGTGCTTATATGGTCTTTTCGTGATATAGTCTTTTCGTGATAAAGTTTTCATGATTAAGTTTTCGCGATCCTATGATGGTTGCTTTCATCACGCGATAAATAAGTGACAAAGCATCCTTAACGTTTTGACAAAATACTAGTGTGAGTGACAGATTACTTTGTCACTTATTATTACGCAGGCCTTACCACGCGCGTTGAACAGACTTCCATGTGATTACGATTATGATAGTAAATCTACTAAACAAGTTATAACTTCATATAAAAAACAGTTAATAGACAGCCTTCCCGATTAGTAAGTTTATACTTAGAATAATACAAATTATGTCAACATACCTACTCTTTTTTTTCCCCTACTTAGGTTCGATATAATCATAAAAAATTAAGATTAGAGTCTAAGCTGCAAAGTAATGTCCGTTTATTGAAATAAACAGTTTTTTTTTTATTTATTTATCACGCTATAAACGCAACCATTATACGCCCCCTGGACATACCTACGTAAAATGATTTTAGACCAAGCTGAAACGGAGACACTTCGCTCGTTCAGTCAATAAGCCACAGATGACTATTGAATTCAAAATTCCACCTATAACAGGATTAACTGTAATCGATCGGTGAAATAATTAGCTTTGGAATGGGACAGGCGCACAAATGGCCCTTAATTGGCATTAAGCGATGATGTTAGCTGATAGGGTTGAGGATGAACAGAGACGGTAATCTCACGATGAGCTTATTGAAATCAGTATGTATCGGTGCCTCTGTATTAGGATTCCGTACCCAAAGGGTAAAAACGGGACCCTATTACTAAGACTCCACCGTCCGTCAGTCTCTCACTGACTGTCTGTCAGTTGAATTTTTTACTGATGATAAACAGAATAAAATAATATTTAAGTGGGGCTGGGTGGGGTTGCGTTAACTTTGCACCTCATTTGTTTCCGGTGCCATACATACCAGGTGCAAACCTGGTATGTATGGCGCCGGCCAGTTAGGATGGGATAAGTGTACGGAACTCTCGGTGCGCGAGTCAGACGCGCACTTAGCCAGTTTTTTAATGATACTGGTGTGCCATTCCTTATCAACTCACTTACGTAGAATTTTGAATTGAACTCTTTATTTATATAATAATTAATAAATCTAGAAGATGCCCGTGACGTTATCTGCATAAAAGGTCTTTATTTACCGTAGTCACGTAAAAAGTATCTTATAACCATCTTTGGGTGTCCAGCTATCTCTATACCAAATTTGGTTAAAATCTGTCCATCCGTTACGGCATTATGAGAGGACAAAATTTTTTTTTACCTACAAATAGCATGACGGTTAATAAATAATAAATATCGGACAACCTTACACAAATCGAACTAGTCCCACATTAAGCTCAAGAAGGCTTGTGTTATGGATACTAGACGACGATATACGTACTTATATAGATAAATATATACCGTGAAACATGCCAACTTTGCCCGCTTTTTTCGTAAAAACTCGAATTTCTCTCTTTTTTTCTATGACGGGATAAAGTATTTTTTTTTCTAACGCATCCATCGTATTCATATGCATGCGTTTATTACGAGAAACAATTTTTAAATCTTCATTTAACTAACTTTTTTATCAATTTTCACCTCGGGTAAAGTAATCTAGACTTTTGCCAACATTGCCCAAATCGATTATTTACGTAACTATAGCCCTTACAGCGTTAAGATAAGGATCAGAATAAAATCTGGGGTAATAGTGGCGTTCCACGTAAATATCTTGGTCTTAACTATATAAACACGTGTGCAATATGGGTGGGCAATGTTATGTTACATAGGTATTTTGTTTTACTCCATACAAGCCGAATCAAGCAGTTTGAAATTGTCAGGTTTGTCACTTCTGGTTGAGTAAACCATCTTTACCAATACCATTATCAAAATGTAAAATGTATGCTTAATATTGGGTACTAATAGTTAGGCGGTTATTTTTTTACTCCACGTTAGAATAATCTGAAAAAAAATTGTCATAATTGAATACTTGAATAGGTATTCTATGTTTTTGTGTTTTATGGACATGACATGACATGCAGCTACTGCTAAAAGTACAACGGCTGAATAGAAATACAATTTACCTTACCTTAAATCACAGACCACCCCCACTAGACGGAGCATGTAAGGCGACCCGCGCGCACCAACGATATGGTACGGCAGAACATTAAAGTATCAACACGGCGGCCACCGTTTAGTTGTGTTCATGTTTATGAGGTCTCTCTACACCACTTAACACTACAATTTACCATGTTATTTATTTAATTTCTTTTTTCGTTGACGTACTCATGGATCATAAACAAGGACGCAACTAAACGGTGGCCGCCGTGTTCATACTTTAATGTTCTGCCGTACCATATCGTTGGTGAGCGGGGGTCGCCTTATATGCTCCGTCTAGTGGGGGTTGTCTGTGCCTTAAATACATAACCCTCCTTAATTTTATCCTAGCATTAATTGCTATTTTATATTTGTAATGCATGCAATATAATTTGTATCCGCTTTTACCCCACCTTTGAAAATGCGGTATCCGGTTTTACCCACATACAAGGGGTGAAATCGGATTCTACAATTTATAATAATTGTTGATTTATTTCATAAGTAATAACTTGATTTCTTTAATTACGTGCCAAAACTTCAACTCTAAATATATTCTTAAACAACAAAACTAAATATATTCTTAAATACATAGAACAACCATGACCCAAGCACAAATATTCGAGTTCGTCACACGAATATTTGCCCCGGCCGGGATTCGAACCCGGGACCGCCGGCTCAGTAGGCAGGTGTCTACAAACCGAGCCAAACGCGTCGTCGGTTAATTGAACATGTTTGTAAATTGGCGCGCGTTCGGTGTCGTAATACGCCACGATATCGCATTTTACTTAAACAACCAATAAAAAAGACAGTTCTCCGGTTGGCTTTACAGTGATCAAAAGAAAAACCGCTTGTGTTTTTCTGTGATAGAATAGCTTTACAAAAAATAGAAAGGTAGATAGAAATATTTATTTATTTAAACTTTATTGCACAAAACAAAAATCAGTACAATGGCGGACTTAATGCCAAATGGCATTCTCTACCAGTCAACCATAGGGCCAAACAGAGATTTTAGAAGTGGGTGCAAATCAGAAATCTAATGCTACAGAGATATGATAGAATATTATGTAGATAGGTAGTCAATAGTAGTAGTAGTAGTATATTGCTTACTAGCTTATTAGCAAACATACCTAGTTATTTTTAAGTATACATTCAATACAATTAACTTATTCCAACTGAAAAGACGAAATATTTACATGCAAATATCGCTAATTAATTACCTTCATCACCATTAATTAAGAGTAACCTAAAGCATATTAAAACTAGGAAAATGCAACAAGTAAAAACCATAATATCAAAAACACGATCAAACCCTCACTTTCAACCTTACTACCTTTAGCATATACGCTACCACAAATGCATTTGCGTTAGTTCTAGTTGTTCTAGTTTATATTTCCAGTGTGTACTCTAATAACTATAAATTGAACTTTATGGCCATGTGTATAACAGTAGTACGAAACGCAGAGGCGAGTTAGTTCTGTTTACGGTCGTAGTTTGCACGCAAATCCACTAAAGTCCAGCTATTCTCAAAGTGTGCTACACTAAATCCTAGAATATACAAAATACAAGACAATTATTGTATAGAGACTCGCACCTGCAGACATACTGTACAAACAGTTTTGCAGGGAACTGTACCTATATATTTAAGTTGTATACTAATTAATAAAAAAAATTGGAGTAATTTGATCTTCGAGTCCGTCCGATCTCTAAGATCAAACGAAGTCACATTGGCACAAGGCAAGGTACTCAAACGACCCTATAGGTACCTGTAAGTCCAAAGTAATTTTTTACTGGTTTGGCATCATTTTGATCTTAGAATTCCGGATAGACTATACTGATTTTCGCACAATATAAAGAAAAACTCGGAGTTTCAACCAGCATGACGGTTTTAACCTTTCCCAGTCGCAAAATGATCAGTAAATGTAAACAAACATCAAATATTATCCAATACTGGAAGGTGCCCGCAAGTTGGTCCGCGTTTTTAAACGTAGTCGGGTAAAAATCCTATAACCATCTTTGGATGGCCAGCTATTCTTGTACCAAAATTGGTTTAAATCCGTCCAGAAGTTTCGGCGTGATGAGCAGACAAAATACTTTTTACCAACAAATGGCGCAGTACGACTGGCGCTGCGCCCCATACAAATCCTGCATCGCGCTGTCAAGATTTTTTCTATTTAAAATAGTGACCCATCTTCATACGAAACTGGTTTTAATACAATTTTAGAATTTCATTATAGTATAGATAATCATCATCACCGACAAAAATATGCAGTCCTCAGCTGGACATACCTCCTCCTTGCGTCGTTTTACTCATATTGGGATTTTAAGTTCCCGCAATATGGAGACGTTAGTCCGAAATGCTGTCCAGGGTATATGGAGCATCTTTCTCCAGCACCACATCTCAAAGGCGTCGATACGCTTGCGGTCTGCAGCTTTCAGGGTCCAAGTCTCAGCGCCATACGAAAAGATTGAAAAGATAAGACTCCGTACCAATCTGGTTTTGGATTTTACGGAGATGTTGCGATCCCTCCAGATTTTTCCAAGCTGAGACATGGCGCTTTTAGCTAGGCCTATTCTCCTCCGAACTTCCCGCTCGCATGAGCCATCATTACTGATGTTGGAACCCAGGTATATAAAGTTGTCCACAGTTTCTAGATTCAAAGCGCCAGTGAGTTCCAAAGTCCCAAATCTGTCCACCACCATGACCTTAGTTTTGGACCTGTTTACGGAAAGACCCATTTCCTCGCTAATCCGTTCCATCCGGTCCAGGAGCGCTGCCATTTCCGACTCATTTGCTGCAAGTAGGGTAGTGTCGTCGGCGTAGCGTAGGTTGGTAATCTTCAAGCCACCGACTGTGATGCCTCCCTCCCAGTTCTCGCATGTGCGTCTCATGATGTACTCTCCATAAGCGTTAAACAGCTGGACATACAGTAGCAGCCAAAAATCTATCATATCTGTGTAAAAAATGTCACACTTATACAATTGCAAAAGGTTTTAGAAGAAAATACTAAACTCGCATTTCACTTTCAGCCAATGTAAACACTGGCGATTTGTATGTAGTTAAAACGTCAAATTGTTCTGTCCAAATAGCTAATTAAAACAATCACTTACGTCAACTTTGTAAGTTTTACAAAAAAATGCGTCTTTTTCTCATTTGACATTCTGTACTATTCAGAAATTCTAAATATAATAATAATTTTACCCAAACTAAAAATCAAAACATACTATTTTTATATTCACTATAATACACTAGTGGCAATTTTCATTTGGATCCTATCCCGGACCTAAAGTTTTACAACTGCTGCACTAGACTAATAAATTCAGTTAATCCCGTACAGCTTTTCGAATTAATTATGGGACAATATTTTCATTTCAGAGCCACGTTTCGTTTTTAATACATATAGGCATGCACGGTATATAAGTTGCGTTGGCTCTTATGCACCTATTTTACAAATGCAGTCATTAACAGTACATTACTGCAGAGGCCGGAAAATTACATTTTGTGAATGAGTATGGATTTTGCATAGATTGCACCCCTGCACGAAAGTATCTTGCCGTTTTCGCCGAATCTTGTTTTCGCCCAATTATCAATACTTTTTTAATGCCGAGATTGGTTGTATTCCTTAGTAATTCTTTTTTAGATTTATCTAATACTGGACACCGGAATGATCTAAAATTAAAAAACCTCGTACTTAACTTATATCTATTTATAAATTAATGAAACATGTAATGTCTCATTTTTTTAACCCTTTATTTCGCAAAAAAATACGGAGGTCGCTAGTTCAAGCCTCGTTAAGGTAGAATAGAGCAAAAAATTCTGATTAGAAAAAAAATTGAAAAAGATCGTCTAAGAATGTGTTCCTCCTGGGATACACTGCGAAATTAAGGGTTTGTGGGTATGTACACCACAAATTTTATTTAAGACTTAAATACAGAGATCAAAGCTTATATAGGGAGCGGTATATAGGGAGCTAGGGTAGTGAAATGGTTAACGCGCTGGACCGGCAATCCAGAGGTACCGGGTTCGATTCCCGGTCTCTTCCCCCAGGTAGCACCTTTTTCAATTTTTCTTTAAGCTTTAATCTTTGTATTTAAGGCTTATATCTATTTAGCTCAGCGAAACGGAAGTAACATCTAGTGTTTAAAACATAATATGGAATAAAACGAACAAGACACTAGGCGCTCTAAAATACTGTGCTTTTGAACGCCGAAAATCACGTATGACGTGAACGGAAAACTGTGGCTCAGAAACCACTTATTGTGTTTTGGCAATAGTGAGGATATTTTGCCGCCCTAGGGCACAGAGCCACTTTAATGTGGGCAGAGAGATGCCGGTCACGTAGTCAACTTTATTGACCGCGGCGGCGCCCGTGACGACGACAACACCTTCCACTCTCCTTTTAAAAGGTACATGTTTTCATAAACATAAAAAAAACGGAGGGAAAATATTGAACACGCGGAGACAGTAATACCAAGAACCCAAAATGTAGCCAGATTCTATAACAGAAGAGTTAAGCAGCGTGCAGCGTCTAATAAACATACGACGATGGCTGGATAGCCCGACATGAGAGCGACAGCCACGGGCGCATAATTGACAAATAAAATGTTGCGCCTATCGATTAAGGGGGAAAACCTGCGCATAGCAACAACAACACAAAAACGGTTGGTCATAATATGTTGGATACTTTCATTTATTTCTCTACAGAAAAGATTAGTCGGTTATTTTTTGGGGTTACGGCTCATAAAAATCTCTATCACTCTTATTTTTTTCTCAGATAAGCTTTTGTTCGGCTACATCCTTGGCCTTGTCTCGATGAAACATTGCTGTATCCCTAATTTAACAATATATCATCGTTATCACAACCATACATACCTATGTAATGTAACAGACATAATATCGCCTGGTGACAACCAAAACTCTGAAATTTCTGTCGCTGCTCTTCAAAACTTCTTATCTACTTTGTAGATTTATAGTGAGATACGAGCTTATTTAAGTAGGTATTAGTTACTTGTGAGTTTTGGATGTCAACAGACGATATGGATTTATGTTATTTTATTGCAAATTGGCATTTTAAAGCAGATATTGCTCAATATAAAGTATACCATAATTATAGACATACGACTTGTCATGTTCAGTATTACGCCTATCAAAATAGAGTAGTACAATACGTATCTCAATGCGACATAGAATCACATAAGAGTTACTTAATTATATAGTTATTAGTTAAAAAAGGGCAAGACCAAGAGGGACATAATATATGAAGCAAAAATAATGCTTCATAATAATAGAAGTTATTGAAACATTTGAATTTAGAACTAGCTTTAAATTATTCCAACGACAAGAGCTCTAAAATATATAAAGAAGATGACAAACAGTTACATTAAATAGCGGACGTACATAATGAAGGGATCTCGGTCACATGTTATGAGACCCGTCGAATTGAACCCCTGGTCATAATCTGTGAAAGGTGAGAAAAATTTAAGCGAAAAAATTGTCTATTGAAGGGGTGCAACCGGTGTGAAATTACTAGAGCCGCGCCAAACTATTCGCCTAAACCGGTATCCGTTTGAAACGGTATTGATATTTATTTCTTTTTTCTCCTAAATAACAGCGTTTCTATTTTTAATAGAACGAAATTTTTCTTTGAATCTAAAACTTTCATGAGTATGTAATCCTTTTTTGGCAATGTCTAAATATCTAGACTCAAATAAAACTGTACAAATAAGAAATCTATAGATAAAAGCTATTTTACGTCACCTCAGGTCGTAAGTGGGATTTTCTGCACGCTATGCGAGGAAACCTCACTTCCTGGCCAAGGCAAGACGTAAAACTTTGGACGAACCACGGACGGTAATTCGTAAAGCCCTAGCTCGCATAGTTATGGCCAGAAACACCTGCGTTCTGGGACATTCACGAATTCACCGCCTTAGGTACGTATGTAATGTATACTATTACAAACTGGTTCAAATATTATTCAATCAGTGCCAGAGTTCCGAAGTTTCAGCATAAAAAAACATGCTCGTTGACTTGAGAACTTAATAAAACCATGTTGTGAAATTGCATAACGAATAGAGCCGGATACCGCAAACACTAAATTTATCGAAACCGAGACCATTTTCATTCAACACTTTAAGCAACGTTTACTCCAGAGAAAATTCTATCAGGCGACACTCCCGTGGGCCTATGATAGTTACGTTTATAGCGATCAATAAATGATAAACTATCAGCCTTACTCGTACTCATATTATTTGTTAAAAAGTGACGGTTTTTTCATTATGTTAAAACATAATATATGCAACCATCATACCTAAGAGTGGGTTTAGAAGGTTGTCTGGATTTGGATTAGAAGTGAACTCAAACGATAACGGAACATGACAAACTTATACATAATTATTTACGTCACCTGAGACTGTATTTCATTAGTTATTTATATAAAACTAGGAGGCGCCCGCAATTAAGTCAAGTCTTGATATTGAATTACACCCCAAGCAATGACCCCAAGTAAAATAAATGCATTTAGTATATCGCATGTCCTTGTATCTAAAAATTTTAGGGCAAAGAGCTACGCGAACTGGCGCCCATATAGATCTCAATTTTTTTGTCGGCGAAGTCGACAACGTTGCACGCGATATTGAAATTGGCTCTCGTTTAACATTTATGTTTGTAATGGGATCGTCTACACACCTATTCCTCGGAACTTGCACGCGGACGGTTGGTGCTCTTACCCTGCTGGTGAACTAGTCCCGTTAGTGCTTGGGAACTGAGTATCAAGGAAAGATAAAATTAACCGATGTCATTCTCGAGGTGCAAATTCGATCTATATGCAAAATCACACCGACCTATCCAGAGACTATTTGCCGCGTGAACGCAGAACAAGCCAGTCGCTAGTTCTATTAAATTTACATAGTCATTCGCGGGTCGGGCCTTGACTAGATGGACGGATGACCTCGTGAGGGTAGCGGGGAATCAATGGATACGGTCTACACGGGATCTGGATGCGGTCTGTATGGTATCCTGCTCTTTGTGGCGAGTTATGGGGAGACCTGTGTTTAGCAGTGGACGTCTGTGGCTGATAGATAGATAGATAGCCATTCGAGGGATATGTCCGTATGGTTGGGTCCATACGGACATATAACTACTGATAAGCCTACTTATTTATTCATAATGAACAAAAGTCATGTCAATTAAATACAATATGGTATTTAGGTACAAAGTAGATAGTAGTTATATTTATATTTCAGTTTTCACAGGTACCTACAGGTCCATACATTTTTCTAAAACTATTAGATAACATGTTGCCGCAATAAGGCATCTTTAAATGACATTATATATTATTTGCTATTTGATCTGCTACTGTATATGTAGATTATGTAGGGAATGTAAAACCGCTTATTTTACTATGGAAATAACCAGTTATAACTGGTTTTACTAATAAAAACGTCCGGTTTTCAATTTTCTAGCAGTAAGTTATATTATATCAACAAGTGGTCTTTTAAAGGTAGAGGTAGAGCTCATCGTCAAAGTAGATAATGTACCTAATGGTCCGGTGAAGATTCATGCAGGGTTACCTATCATAATCCCGAATTTTTGTTTCCCCGCTCTGTAACGTTTCGCCGAATATTCATTTGCCCGAAAACTATATTTATTCCTAAACTATTAACATTTCAAAATAATTATAAAACAAACCTAAAGTAACCTAATGGGTTCTATAAAACGATGTTTATAAAATCCTGAAGATATTTCAGAAAAAATTGCTTTCGGGCAAATGAAAATTCGGCGAAACGTTACAGCGGGGAAACAATTTTTCGAAGTTGCGATAGGTTAACCTTCATGCAGATTTACATGACGATGACACATTTCAAGTTCGTGCCACACTATAATCTATAACAATACGAAGGGATTCATGACAACGATGTTTACTGGCTGAAAACCCTGTATCATGATACAAAACGGAAATTCTTGTTTTTACTCAAGTACATAATATGTAGGTATTTGAGTAAAAACGCGAATTTCCCATGAGCCCATGTGGGCTCACTGAGAACCAAAGTTTTTATACACCGTGCGAAATATCACATACGCAGTACCAAAGAGTATGAATAGTAAAGTAACACGGTAGTCAATTTACAATACATTGAAGCGAAAATTTCAATTTAATGACTTTTGCAGTATTCGAACCCATGTCTCCAACGGTTTTCCGGACTAACACGGTCCCTTTGTCCGCTAGTCTACCGAGTCCATGCCTGAGGCATCAAATTTTTCAACAAACAAAAAAAAGGCGCCCGTGTTGGCCCGGAAAACCGTAGGAGATATGAGGAATCCTTCCTAAATGTAGGTAATTAAATTTGAAAGTTTCACCACAATATTATACATTTGGTGTACGCTAGCAAACGTTAAGACCGCTTTAATAATAAGTATATTTATTGATAAATATGTGGGCATAATTTATTAATAATTATATTAATTCATTTCTAAGGCCATTTTTCGACTAGACATTACGATATTCCCAATTAACCGAATATTTTTATATCACGCCTTTTTATATAATGAAATAATGAACTTTATTCTGCAAGTAGGTCACAAGGGCACTTTTACATGTCTGAGTCTACCGGCATTTCACAAGAGGAGACCACTGTTGAGAAGGAACGCCGAAAGAAACTCAACAGTCAGTCATTTTTTCATTAAGGATAGTACTTAACTATTACAGTAATATGAACTTAACTATATGTAGTTCTCGAGGTATATCAGACTCATAGCGATGCATGTAGTGCATTTTTTAACTTCCTCTATAACTACCTTCAAAGTACGAAGTACGATGCAATACTAATTAATACATTTTGTGCAATATAGGTCACATCATACAGCATATAGGTATACTAAGCGGATAGATAAGACGTCTTTTTACCGGCTATATAAGTGTGATTTTATTGTTTCTATCAAGTACCCACTCTATGACAGCTAAATAGTCTCTGACACTACTAATTAATACGTATATCTAACACTTTAGCACAACTTGCGTGTAAAAATGCCACATAATCAGATCTAAAACGTAACAAGTCCTATTTGTAACTGACCTAATTCGATCTTCTTGCGACTTCTTTAGGCCTATTTCATACCGAAATCGCATTAGACTTAATACCGTTTAGAATTAGGAATGAGATCTTTGGTCCCTTTCTGTCGCACAATAACTGAAACGGAAGAAGCATCGTCGAAAGTGTTACCTTATTCTACACTCGCTTTGCAATGTTAGCTTATAGTCACTAGTCATTTTAATCACCAGACGAAAACCATGGTCAAGATTTTATGAAGGGGCATTTGCTTTTTTGGTGTTTGTTCCCCAATTACTCGATGGCGGCTGAACCCATTAGAAAAACTTCTATTCATTTGTTTGAAAAAGGGTAAAACTTTCTAGGTAGCCTCATTGTTATCAGGGGGTCTACGATGGTTGCTTTTATCACGCGATAAGTAAATAAGTGACAAAGCATCCGTCACGTTTTGAAAAAATACGAGAGTGAGTGACAGGATGCTGTGTCACTTATTTATCTCGTGATAAACGCAACCATCATAGGCCCCCCAGGTCAGGATATGATAATGAGATCTGATAAAAGAAATCATAAAAGGCCAAAAAGGTATTTCTTCTCTTTGTTAGAACCTTCTACAAGTACAAAGAGCCGCGAGTGGTCGCGTAAATATGACCTCATCCTCTCGTCGCGTAATCACCGAAAATCACAAAGACAAAGTCGAATACAGTCCTTCATGTTACCTTAGAACCCCCACTCTGACGTCACGTATCTTTATTCCGCCGCCTGTCGACCTAAGCGGCAAAAACTGGGCCCTTGTCAAGGGACTGCTTTTTGCGGGGTCCTTTCGACCTTCAGCGTAATAAATATGTGCGCGACGTCATTTTAATTTAATATCTCGCAAAATTTCTTACCACTGTTATCGCCCTAAAGCCGAGCTATAATTACTAGTACGTAGCATGTTGATACTGTTGATGTGTGAGTGTGAGGAAAGCAATAAAAACGCCTAAAGAGGTCACTACTTCCAGGAGATAGGCTCTACGAGTATACCAGAAAGAATAATACTAACATACAGCATTCATCATCTCAGCCATAGGACGTCCACTGCTGAACATACGCCTCCCCTTTGGACTTCCATATATACCGGTTGGAAGTGACCTGCATCCAGCGCCTTCCGGCGACCTTTATAAGGTCATCTGTCCATCTTGTAGGTGGACGTCCTACGCTGCGCTTGCTGGTCCGAGGTCTCCACTCGAGCACTTACGGCCCCATCGGCCATCTGCCCTGCGTGCTATGTGGCCTGCCCATTGCCACTTCAACTTGCTAATCCGGTGAGCTATATCGGTCACTTTAGTTCGTCTACGGATTTCCTCATTTCTGATTCGATCACGTAGAGACACCCCGAGCATAGCCCTCTCCATTGCTCGTTGAGCGACTTTGAGCTTTGAGATGAGGCCGATAGTGAAAGACCACGTTTCGGTGCCGTAAGTCATCACTGGTAACACACATTGGTTGAAGACTTTCGTCTTGAGGCACTGAGGTATGTCGGATGAAAAGACATTGCGTAGTTTACCGAACGCTGCCCAGCCGAGTTGGATTCGGCGGTTGACCTCTTTCTCGAAGTTCATCATCATCATCATCATCATCATCTCAGCCATAGGAGGTCCACTGCGGACAAGTGGTCCAATTAGGTAGGTCCAACTTCGAGAAAGAGGTCAACCGCCGAATCCAACTCGGCTGGGCAGCGTTCGGGAAACTACGCAATGTCTTTTCATCCGACATACCTCAGTGCCTCAAGACGAAAGTCTTCAACCAATGTGTGTTACCAGTGATGACTTACGGCACCGAAACGTGGTCTTTCACTATGACATGGCTTAGAAGCGTGATGGGCCTGTAGTTCTTCAATAGGCTGTTATCACCTTTCTTGAAGAACAGTACCACCTCGCCTCTATTCCATGCTTCAGGCGTTTTGCTCTCGGACAAGACGGAATTAAAGAGCTTCTGGAGGACCTTAATAAGTACCGGTGTTCCACCCGCTCTCAGAAGCTCTGAGGTGATTCCGTCTTCGCCCGGCGCCTTGTTGTTCTTAAGGTGCTTCAGGGCCATCCTAATCTCGTACAGACTGATGTCCGGGATATCTTCGGTATAATGTCGGGACAGCTTGGCTCTTGGATCGCCTACCAAGCTGTCAACGGGCTTTGCGACTGAAGTGTATAACTGACCATAGAACCTCTCGATCTCGCCTAGAACCTCTGCTTTGGTCGACGCTATGCTGCCATCTTCCCGTTTCAGCTTGGTCAGCTGGCTTTGTCCAACAGACTTGTCCTTTGCAAACACTTTGGAGCCTTTGTTCTGCTCAATGGTCTCTTTAACACGGTTCGTATTAAAGAGCCGCAGATCAGGCCGCAAGGACTTCGATATACGTCTATTAAGCTGCCTATATGACCTCGCGTCATCGGGAGACTGCAACTGTAGCGAGCGTCGTTCAGCCATGAGGTTTAAGGTTCGATCAGACAATTTCTGAGGTCTATCTTTACGGCGGGGTCTGAAAAACTTAGACCCTACCGTGTGGACAGTTTCCACTAGCCCGTCGTTGATCTCGTCCACTGAGACAAAGTTCTCCAGACAAGCGAAGCGGTTGGAGAGCTCGAGTTGAAAGCTCTCGGGGTTTTGAATATGGGCCCGAGTAGGTCGGAGCGTAGACTTCATCAGACTGGACCTTTCCAGTTTAACATTGATATTCAGTGTGCCTCTTACGATTCGATGATCACTGCCGGTCTTTACCCTATTGATCACAGACACATCACTGAAAATCCGTTTCTTGTCGGTCATGATGAAGTCAATCTCGTTTCTCCTGGAACCATCGGGACTTATCCAGGTCCATTTCCTGTGAGGCGGCTTCTGGAAGAAAGAGTTCATCATGAAGAGTTCTTCTTTCTCCAGAAAGTCAGCCAGCTTCTGTCCCCTAGGGTTCCGTTGCCCGTATCCAAATTGCCCCACTCTCAACTCATCACCGCTGTTCTTGCCCAACTTTGCATTGAAGTCCCCCATAACAACAGTGAAGTAGGTAGTTTTTTCGCATTAGACTGCGTAAACGCACAGTCAGCGTATTTTGAGCGGTTTGGTCGCTCCTTAAAGAGTGGAGACTGGACAATTCTATCTATACTAATATAAAATACCTACTAAATTTAAAATCAATTTTCTATTGAGTACCATTGATACAAAGATCAAAGCACAAAGAAGGTGAAAAGTGTTTCAAATAAACAATGCAAAGAACGACACATAAAGCATAAGGAAAATTTCGAAAAGTTATTTGGCGTTAAGGCGGAACACCCAAAAATCCGAAGGTTCATTTATCCGAATCCATCATAATTCCCAATTTTCATAATGCCGAAAGCGCTATCACGCCTGACGATCATATTTGCTGTGGATGGTACGTGACACAATTTAATTAGGTTAGGTAAGGGTTATATGTTGTCCCAAAAAAAGTCAAATTAGTTCACTAGAACATGGTTTTCGGAATTATGAAAATTCGGAATAGTGATGCATTCGGGCAAATAAAATGTCGGAGTTTTGTAGCGTACCAGCGTTAGGGTGGTAGAAAGGTTGGACCGGTAATCCAGAGGTGCCAGGTTCGATTCCCGGTGTCTTCCACCAGGTTAAGCATTTCAATTTTTCTTTGTATCAATGGTACAAGATTTTTGTTGCTCGTTCAAGTTACTTCTAGTTCCCACATTGAAGAGAAAGTGGTCAATAAAGAGTAATGAGCCGGCAAGTAGCCCAGGAGATGTTGCAAAAATAATGCATTAAGTGGAACCACTGCCCATCTTTCCTTACCGTCCGTGAACGTTAAGTTTGCATCTGGTAACTATGGCGTCGCATGCAAATGAGGTTCAAACTTTACATAACCAGGTTGAAGAAATCGAGGCTTTGTTCTCGACTGTCTTTTGACCTCCCTCAAAACTAACAATTGGAACGAAATTTTGGAAACTGAATGAGAAGAACAGTGCATGTATCGGACGGTTTCGATTTCTGCGCTTATTATTTATGGACTTTATGTTTGGAGCGAAATTTTGGCTTTCGGATTCGACACAGAACATTTCCTACAGTTGAAACCTTACAAAGAGGAAGGCGTACTTACAGACCGAGCGAGCGAGGCGTCTTCGTTTCAGCTTGGCCAATAATTATTTCGTATGTTAGGATGTTCAATTGTCCAGTTATCTTATTTCAGCCATTTTGATCAATTATTGCGAGGTCTACAGCGCACACAGCCATTAGTAAAATATAATAATTAAATTGTATTTTTAACCGACTTTCAAAAAAGGAGGTTCGATGTTTCACTGCATGTATGTTTTTTTTCTCGCTTTTATTCGGTGTAGTTCCCGGGCTACGAGTGCAGACAGATTTATTTGCCGCCTAAATTTATCGCGCTCGACTAGTACAAAGCTGGGAAACGAACAGTTGGGGAATTTGTTTGTCCAGTAACAAACATGCAGCTTCGGATGTAACTAGCATCATGAACTGCGGTTTGTGCGTACAATTTACCGCATGTAACAACTTGTTTTGCCTCATCATCATCATTCATCATTTCAGCCATAGGACGTCCACTGCTGGACACAGGCCTCCTCAATTGACTTCCACATGGGCCGGATAGAAGCGACCCGCATCCAGCGAGTCCCCGCAACCCTGACCAGGTCGTCCGACCACCTTGCGGGTCGCCGTCCTACGCTGCGCTTGCCGGTACGTGGTCTCCACTCGAGAACCTTTCTGCCCCAACGGCCATCGGTTCTTCGAGCTATGTGCCCTGCCCATTGCCACTTCAGTTTGCTAACCCTGTTTGCTATGTCGGTGATATTAGTTCGTCTACGAATCTCATCATTCCTGATTCGATCACACACACATTGTTTTGCCTACATGCGGTAAATTTACGTGCCCACCATACCCCGAAGTTTATGGTGCAAGGATAATTTGACGCCCATTGGCGTATCTAAGATTATTTTTCAGGCGGGGCCTGGCCATGGTCTATGAGATGAAGTCCTTAATTTCTATGGGTTACCCAAAATCCTGGGGTGGGCACTAGACCATATGGGGATGGGCACGGCCCACCCGGCCACCCCCCTAAATACGCCAATCCTTCTGACGGCCTATGTGGAATCATTTGTGCATCAAAAAACCTCAGGGATATGGTGCCCAGTGTGCGCAAAGATTCATCATGCGAGTACATAAGACATCTTGAGGCTCGTGAGTGCCAATTGGGAGTAGGCGTGGTCGATATGGCAACAGAATTAAACACTAGAGAGACAGATAGAGAATTTTAGCTGTTTGCCCGCTAATTAGTTACCTACACCCGCACCTATCTATTATCTAATGGGTCCAATAAGTAAACTTTGTCCTCGCTAAAGTGACAGTGGAAGCATACAATTTTTTTTCTGATATTTACATAAAATTAATACACAAAATCGATCTCCCTATATCATATACTGGGTGATTTGAGAATCATATGCGGGTGTGATAGGCCACACCATTCGACGAGGAGCGAATAACACAAACATTGCTTTCGAGTGGAAGCCACCAGACGCAAGGCGTAGCCGCGGATGTCCGGTCATGGCGGCGCACCGTTGGCAGCGAGCTGCGAGCCGTCGGACTGAGCGGGAGCGAGGCCAGAAAAGTTGCTGAGGATAGAACGGCGTGGCGCGAGTTGATGAAATGAAGGTCGTCTTCACCTCCGTGATGCCTTAGGTCCTGAGCGACGAAATTGTGACATGCACCGTCATTAGGACAACAAATGTGGGTGTGATAGGGATGACGGTGCATGTCACAATTTCGTGGCTAGATAGGAAAAGTTTCTGATAGCTTTCTAACACCTTTGTCACTACTGGATTGCCCCGATCTGCACTGTAAGATCCCACATGTCATAATTGCAGGAGTGCCAACTGTTGTGATACGCGGGGTATAGAGTCTTGAAGAGTATATTTATTTAAGGATTTTGGTAAATAGAAATTAGAAAAAGATGTTGACGGTTAAAATGTATATTCGAAAGTGTAACAGTAAATTTAAAATATGACATAACTATAAAAAACTTATAAATAATGACACAAAGGTAAATTAAGAAAGAAAAATTGAATGCGATCTACTACAATCGAAGCGGGGTTTGAACCCGCGACCTCTGCGTTAACACGGTAACAGTAAATTTAAAATATGACATAGTTAACTATAAAAAACTTAATTATTAAAAAGTCTAGACACAACTAAGGTTACTATCTACAACACCAACAAAAGCATTATTTACTCTGCAGCTAAGTATCTAAACCTCTGTATTGTCGCCAAGGCGTGGCGAAAGGCGTCAGCTAGTTATAAATCGAAACCGAACAAAGAAGTGCGGGGCAACTAGTTCGCCATAAAAACTACTTGAGAAATAAATAACTTTTACGAGATTCGGAACGACTTACGAGCCGGCTCGAATTTTTACCCCGAGGGTTACTTGAGAGGTTTATAGACCAGTACAAGTGGACGAGAGCTCTTTCTACACTTTTTATCAATAGAATAAAATACTAGAACAAGTAATTAAAGTTAAACCATTAATTTCAATTCGATCCCTAACGAATAAAGAGCAGCATTTAAAAGTTTGACGTGTATTTTTACCCTATCTGTGGCATCTTACCTCCTTATAGGAGGACCCAATTGGTTGGTTTTTAAAGGTCTCAGGCAAAATCAGAAAAGGGAATCAGGGAAATTTATTTAAAGACTATCAGTTTTTTTCTAAGTTTCGTCAGAGGTATATCGCTTCAGCGACTCACTTAGCTACTTGATGGCATTGATTAGTGGGTCAGTAACAAATGACCTGTTCTGCATAAGAACTAGATTGCGAAATGCACACATTCCGAAAGCCTATTTTTCAAAATGGTACTAAAACGACCGCCGAGCAAAAGATCTTCTCAGATAGATATTTATATTTAACTGGAGGCATATGCCAGTGCGCTGAACTTTGTGTGGTAGTACAAAAACCGCTTACCTGCGCCACAGGAGTGATAATCCTCAGATAGATCTGAGCATAGCTTTAATATCAAGACGACTAGTTAAAAATCAGCCACCTTATGCAAAGCATCTTTAATAGGGAATCCTCTTCTTTTTAAGAAAAACACTTATTTTTCAGAAATCTTGAAAATGTCAACCTATAGATTAGGTTAGATTTGTGTTATTTTATTACATTCCAAAATATTTTATGGATTCAGAAAAAAATTGTTTTCGATGAAATTAAATTTCTATGAAATGAAAATTTGATGAAACGTTTATCTTTAAAACAAGGGTAAACCCTTAATAGGTATACCTTCTTAATGCCAATTACTTATGTACGATGTTTCGTGTGAGGAATAACCAATTAATACTAACCACGAACTAGTTCAAGACGGCTGATGAATCTGAATTTCGCTCATACGCGTGGAAACAGATTATGCCTGAGCAAACCACTGACGCGATGTCACGTGATGGATGACGTGTGATAATGGAAGCGTCGCGTCGCGTCGCGCGTTCTTTTTAAGCGTTTCGAAACATAAGCGACAATCGATATACCTAGTATAACATTGTTTACCCTAATCTTTTTTTTTTTTATTTGACCTTAACTTGTTTGATCTCGACCGGAACACCACGCTGCGCTCCAAAACACGCATAGCTGACGTCGGCAACAAAACAGCCAGGCTCAAGTGGGATTGGGCAGGCCACGTCTGTCATATGCACCCAGATAGATGGGCCAGCATTACCACTAGGGCCTGCAATTCGAATATTCGAATAGTACGAATATTCGACTCCTTTTGATATTCGAATACTAATGTGTGCGGTATTCGAATATTCGAATACTTTTTTATTAATGAAAAATGTAACAAATTAAATGTAATCCTTTCACGTCAGCAAAATAGGGTATGTATACCTATGTATAAAATTGTAGACTAACGTAAATAATGAATATATCCATAAAAATTACTTTCGAACTATGTATGTATATGTGAATATTATGAATGATAAGTCTTCTTCTCCTGGTCCGCAGGATTTTATAGGGATTGAGAAACTTATTTTAGGGCTCTGTGGTTCTGCCTGGCCCTGAGCCTACTCTTCTGAAGGTTTCAGGATTGGAATGCCGGTTTCGAAGAGGGCGCAAGGTCATTGCTCATTTTCTGTACATTGAAAACCCTAAACTGAGTGCCCCAGAAGGCTTAAACGTGGTGGAGCTACAGAAAGTAACAGAAAGAGTTAGTGGCGAGGGCACCTTAAATCTCTTTCCGAAATTAAATCTATGTACTACTATTTGGTATTGCGGGGACATGAAGCAGGCGTCAAAGAGGCGCTTCTTTTGTCGTTTGACAAAATTACTTAATTCTTGTCGGGTGGCTACAAGGTGTGTTTGGGAGATGCCTCTGATCATTATTTACTCCTTTGGCCTACTGAGGTGGACTGTGGACTCAGGTCTCAGACTAAGCTAGGCGCTTTGGACAGGAAGGTGTTACTCACTACATATGGTATATGGTATGTTAAAGCCATCATTTATGTGACTGTTCATTCTGCGTAAGAGTCGAGGCCGTGACTTTAAACGCCAAGAATCTCCACAACCGCGAGATGTACAGTCTCAGGGAATATTTCCTAAACAACAAGTATGGAATTAATCGCAGTGTAGTAGTAGAAAATACGTGGCAGTAGACAAAGCCTTCACTTTTACCAGAGCTACGTAGCACCGATGACCGCAGGAGCGTATGGAAGAGCAAGGAGCAGTACGGGTTGTTCTACAGGGTCCTTACAGGGTTTCGCTAAAACATCTTAAAAGGATCTCGTTCTCGAGCTATCTGGCTGGGTCAAAGGACAGATACAGAAGATTTCACTTTTGGACACAGGGTATCGTCGATTTTGCTTTGCATTGTCGTCGGCACCGTATTGCTGTTCGTTTAATTTTACCACAGGATTAAAAAAAAGCGACTTTTAATACTTTTTAAAAATAATTTCAACTATTCGAATAATTCGAATATCTGCGGAAAAAAAAACGAATATTCGAATACCTAAAATGGACGAATATTTGCAGGCCCTAATTACCACCAAGTGTGTGCCTCAAGATCGGCCACGCAGACCAGACGGGGCAGACCCAGACGGAGATAGCGGGATGACTTGGACGTATTATTTAGCACACCTACGGGCACACTGCCCACTATGCTTGTATGTTTGTTTTTATTTTTGTTCTTATTTATAATCTAGCTTTACTTAATTGAAACCAAAATTAACTAATTCACAAACTAAACTAAAGTAGTTTTAGTATACTTAAGTTTATTTCATGTAAGCTAAGAAAGAGCGGTGCCTCCCAACACAGGCAATTATATGCTTACTGGGTGGCTCCATCCCATAGATCATAATGAACTGTATTTTATGAAATAAAACATTATTTTTTTTTCTGGTCGGAAAAGACATCGAACAGGGACCTGTGGAAATCAAGGGAGAGGCCTTTTTCCAGCAGTTGGACACACCTATTAAAATAAAAAACGGAATCAATACGCCAGACGCTATATGACATTGCTTGCCGCTATCCGGGGTACATTAGGTTTCTTATTTGGGGCGTTCATAGATTTTAGCCAGCATGCGTTCATAAGTTTAAATATAAGACCGAACGAGCGATGCGCCCCGATAAGGCTTGGCAAAAAAATACGAATTTCCGAATTCCGGCTAACCAAGAGTTAGAGGCCTGGCTCTACACGAGATCTGATTGCTTTTAAACAGTGCGAGCCGTATGGACTCCTCCTGGCAACTTTTACTTGAAAAAAAATGGGATAATACTTACCCTCTAAATATATAACGTAGATATATGTAACATATTTAAATAATAAATAATTTACGGCTACGTCATTACTTAACTACGTAGACAAGTCTATAGAGCTTAAAAATAGGATAATCGCTATTAGGCAGCCACTACTAAAATAAGTAATAATTAAGTTGCCAAAGTTTCTAATTGCTTTCAAAGTTAATAAGTACTTTTAAATCTACTCTAAATGTCCGAGATTGAAGTTCAAGGTTCAATATAGCTTTTTAGGGTTCCGCACCCAAAGGGTTAAAAACGGGACCCTATTACTAAGACTCCGCTATCCGTCTGTGTGATGACAGCTTAGACGGATAGACAGATGGACGGACAGCGGACTCTTAGTAATAGGGTCCCGTTTAACCCTTTGGGTACGGAACCCTAAAAACGAATACTAATATTCTAGAACCTTACATAATTAAGTATATCAAATTACAGTACAATGGTTGATTGTCGTCATCGTCACACGACGGAAGCTTTCATACACATTTTAATTGAGTGAGTTAATGTGGTACACTTTTCGGACTTCACCCTTTATGTTAAAAGTACCAAAACACAAACACCATCGCGTCACCTGGCGTCGAATTTTTACGCTCCACAGGGTAGATTTCCACATCACAATGGCGCTATGCCTTTACAAAGCTCCACGTCATAGTTTCGTAACGTACCTAATACGTGTTTGTCCCTTTGGTACAGTCGCCATCAGATATATCGCAGCAGCAGCATATATAAGGCGTTCATAAATATCTGAACATGTACTGTAACGCCCAGTCAATAAGAGTCGTGTTCAGATATTTTTGAACGCCTTATAGGTATCTGCTGCTGCTGCGATATATCTGATGGCGACTGTACAATTCATTTACGTATATGTTAGGCATAGAGTTTATCTAAACAGATTTTGAACATTAGGGCTTTAATTCCATATATTATGTCTCTCTGATATACCTAGCATGTCATGATTTCAGCAATCCGGTCGCGTTTAGTTTGCAACTCATTTATAAGCGGCGCCGTAGATATCAGGCGCAAACTTAACTTGACCGGGTAGTAGCATGAAATGTCACTTTATGCAGACATCGCGTTTTAAAGACAGTTAAAGACGATATACCTGAGATTTACCTGAGATATCGCTTATTTGGCGATATTTTGAAGTACACTCGAATTAGAGCCCAGGTAAGCCAGAATAATGATCGTTGTCGTTAAAAGATATCTAAGATAACGATGTGATTCTAATTATTAGATAGATTCTAAAAGCTAACAATCGGTTTTCATTTACGCCCACAGACCACCCCCACTAGACGGAGCATGTAAGGCGACCCGTAGGCGACCCGCGCGCACCAACGATATGGTACGGCAGAACATTAAAGTATCAACACGGCGGCCACCGTTTAGTTGCCTCCATGTTTATGGGGTCTCTCTACACCACTTAACACTACAATTTACCATGTTATTTATTTAATTTCTTTTTTCGTTGACGTACGCATGGATCATAAACAAGGACGCAACTAAACGGTGGCCGCCGTGTTGATACTTTAATGTTCTGCCGTACCATATCGTTGGTGCGCGCGGGTCGCCTTACATGCTCCGTCTAGTGGGGGTTGTCTGTGTTTACGCCTACCGGACGCGTTAATATTTTTTGTACCCTTACCATGAGTTTACAGTGACTGTATTCCCTAGCGACTGCGTAAAGTATGCAGAATTGTAGTTTTACAAAGTAACCGCTAGGGGCGCTGTACTGTTATTCATACAAATAATGCCTCCAATGGCTTTTCAGACCAGCACGGACACTCTGTCCACTAGTTTTTAAGATACTGAGTCTTATATGCAAAAGCTATTGAATTGTTTAACCAGTTGCCTCATTTCTTAATTGATTTAGGGTGGCATAAGCAACTATCTTATTACGCTTTTCATATGGTGTCGGATTCCTGGTGAAATTAAAGCGATGAACTACGTGAACTAAGTTTACTGAGGGTAGCTCCTCGGTCTAAAGGTGGTTGCACTGAGGGCACACATTGTGTGATTGGATACCCCATGCACTTTATTGATTTATTTGTTAGGTACACGTGTATGGCTTTCTACATACACCGTACCTAGCAGAAGACTGTGCCGTGGAATTAAGTAGATATACGCCAGAGTAGGTATAACTTTTTTTAACGTATCGGAAATGCGTTTTCGCATTTTGACTAGTCGGAGGGACTAGAGCAGGTATGACGGTGTAACTAAGACTTCGGATTACCGGCGTGTAAAACCACCAACGAATGACTGCTCCGCCTTTGATTGGAGGAATAATCTATTTATAAGCAGACTGCTTGAGGTATCAATCGAAATAGCTCCCTTGCTAGACAGTGATGATAATTTGGTGTAGGGACGCCTGGTAGGAAACAGGGTGGCTGTCAATCGCTTGGTTTCGTTAATCCAGTCCAATTCCCAATTGGAGCCAACGGTTACTGTTCCGGTGGCGCTCCCATACAGCCTTCTTCCTCGAATCTTCTTCTTCTCCTGCAGAAGGAAAGGACATCTTTAAGGTTGATGTCCTTCAGCTCTAATTTTACCATGTATTGCGTTTCTGTATCATCCAATTTACAATCTTAACCTTCTCTAATTCATCTACAGCTTTGTCCTACAGTGTCACGGCAAGCAAGCACCTTGCAAGTTGTCCGTCTGGCACTCTAACATCCCTTATGCAATTATTTGACAAATATATGTCGGAAACGGTCATGAGTATGGATGCTCAACGAAACCAGCGCGTCATTGGAAGGCGACAGTAGCGCCCCCTTGAACCTGTTTTGGCGCGCTAGACAGAGTCTTGGTGGTTAACTCAGCGAACGCCCACCACACTTCACTTTGGGTCACCATCGAGGGCACTACTGCCTTGGAACTGTCCCGTTTCGTTGCGCTATACCAAGTTAGAATCAGTGAAACGTTATAACTCAACAATACAGTGTTAATTTAATAAAGACTATTGTGAGACTTTGATAACCTAGCTTACAGACCTCTGTGCCAGGAACTGTTATTTTGTGCTTCATTGTATAAGGAATAAATCAAGTTAATTGCATCCGTAGTGTTTCATCTTACTCACAACTACCTCCTCGTCCACAACTATGTCGAATAGCTCATCTAATGTGCCACACCACACACCGGCCATCCGCGACCCTATCCCGACATATATGTCTGCATAGTGCAGTAAAGTTTTGATCCATGATACTGACCTAACTCGACAGTTGCGCCAAGTTGATTATCAAAACCTCCCTTCAGATCAAATACTATTTAGCATCTAACTAGCTGTCATGAGCCTATAACATTTTCTAAAGCGTTCTCGAAATTTTACATTTAATAATTCAATTCCCATTTTATCATCCATGAGCAAAAGTAATATCACAACTCGCCCAACATCAAGAAAACGCGTGAAATTCTTCGAAAACCTAATTAATACTTTGGGTAACAAAGCGAAAATCACACGATTAATTAATTATCAGGACTTAGGGTTGCGCTTATAGGAAAAGTTTGAGAAGATCTTGTAAAAATGTTGCCACGATATTGAGTTTTAGGATGAAGATTCAAAGATTATTGTCAACCGATTTTAGACCGAGTAAAGTCTACTCGGCGGGGTTAATAGATGTTTTTCCAACGGATAGTAAAATCAAGCAGGACAATTTAATGTCATAGGAGATAAGTGCGTTTTTAGGTTTCCGTACCTCAAAAGGAAAAACGGAACCCTTATAGTACCCACTTTGTTGTCCATCTCTCTGTCCGTCCGACTGTCAAGACCCTTTATATAACTATATCGAGAATGCGTGGAGGTATCGAGTTGAAATTAAAACCATATACTCAGGTCTACAAGTTCTTAAAGCTGTAAAAAAAACTTTCTAAGTTGACGTAAAAAAAGGGATAGGTACGGCCGTTTATGCCGCAAAAAACGGATATTTCGACACTCTCAAGGGAATCAAAATATAAGAGTACTTTCCGATGGCCAAGAACTATGAAATTTGGCAAGTTTTACCGTTTTATACTACAAATACCTATTGAGAAAAATCTATATATTGTATTCGGCGCGATACATACCTTGGTGCAAACTTAAAATAACCCGGCCAGTTAAGAGGCCTTATTCCTTTTATATTTTATTTTTTTCGTATTACGACTAACATATTGATAATATCAACCAACTTTTTGAAGTGAATAATACTTTTCCCCGAGTTCTAGGAAGTAACGTAGCTATTTTATGCTTTTATTGCGTGCAGTCAAAAATAAGTTGAAAAAACTAATTTTCCGCGTGAATTTTGTCAATTTCGAGTACTTTTTGAAACAAAAATTATGAATGAAAAATTCAAACTATTGGTCTCAAATATATATCAATAAACCCCAATAGCCCCGTTCTAGGAAGTAACATCAACAATATGTTAAGAAACATGTTCGATAATAGAGAAAAATGTCTAAACAATCAGCATTTTAAAAGGAATAAGGCCTCTTAAGATGGGATAAGTGTTTGTACGGAACCCTTGGTGCGCGAGTCAGACTCGCACTTAGCCGGTTTTTGTTGATATCACAGAAATCCAACACTTCAGCCTTAAGTGTAAATTTCGACCCATTTTTCATAGAGCAAAGTAATGCCGGAAGAGTCGATCCGTTTTGGAAGAGGTGTTATTTTTATGACTTTTATTATTTTAAAGATAGATAAATTTATTTATATCATGTAAAACTATAATAAATATATAATAATTCACATCATGATCGTCAAAATAATAATAATAATGGCGGCGGCACCCTAGGTTAGGGTTTATTGTATTTTACTTTTGATATAACTTTATTGTAAAAAACCTAACTTAAGATTTCAAATGAATAAAGGAGATAATAATAACTAATAACTGCGACAATGTCAAACACAAAAAATAATTAATTAACCGGAATAATTAATATCATCTTCAATAGGGAGCGTCATCACAATTTTAAATCATAAAACTAAACAAATTATATTTTAATTATAATTATTATACTTTGGTTTTATTGAATTCAAGGTTTATCACCGAATTTGATTGTTTCTTAAATATATGTATATTGAGTGTTATCTGATAGCGACATGTCATGACAATTCCTCAGAAACGATTTTCCTTATAAACTTGTTGTGATTCGTGATTGTATATTCCCAAAGTTAACGAAAAAAAAAAAAGTGATTGATATGATTCTCACAATGATAAAGAACCGGTTATCAATTGTCATGGCTCTTTTGTGTAGAGAATATGGAATAGAACTTTCACATAGAATGTGTAATATTATTTAGGTGGGATATAGGTAGTTTATCGGCATTCGACATCGATAGATCATCAGTAGTACCCATACCATGAGTAAACGTGACCGTAGGTACCCGCTAGCGATAGGGTAAACCATTTTTTTTTATTTTTCTTTATTGGTACACTAAACAGATTACATTCATTTCAAAAAATAAAGGTACAAAGGACAGGCATTACAGATAAATTTCATCCAAAATAAGCATGCACATCATGATTTTAACAATATAAGTACATTGAAAAAATATCCTAAAATAAAAATTATTATAAATGTAATATTATTCTAATGGCTAAACTGTTTAATTTAACATTTTATTTTAATATTTTATACATATTGAGCATTTTGAGATAGAATAACAAAACATTCAAAGATGTGTAAACAGAGATGGCGTTTAACGCGAAAGCAATTCTACAATCTGCCTCCTGAAAACCAAAAATCGTGGATTGAAAATGTCAATGTTATTATTTTTTGACACTAGGTCGTTGTACTGACGACACATTCTTACGATAGGATTGTAATAAGAGGTGTTGTTCCTGTAAACCTGCAGAGCAAACACTTTAGGGGCGCGCGATCTAAATCATTGGTGTGTTGAAGGTGATATGTGACAGAATATAGGGGGAGTCAATTTTAGAATGAAGGACCTTGTGTAAAAATAGCATGTCATACAAGAGACGACGTGACTGGAGGGAACAAATGCCAAATGTTCGTAAAAGCTGGTCGTAATTTTGGTGGATTAAGCCGTGATTGTATCTATACGACATGATTTTCAGACACCTTTTTTGAATACTCTCGATATTATTTGTATGAATAACAGTACAGCGCCCCTAGCGGTTACTTTGTAAAACTACAATTCTGCATACTTTACGCAGTCGCTAGGGAATACAGTCACTGTAAACTCATGGTAAGGGTACAAAAAATATTAACGCGTCCGGTAGGCGTAAACACAGACAACCCCCACTAGACGGAGCATGTAAGGCGACCCGTAGGCGACCCGCGCGCACCAACGATATGGTACGGCAGAACATTAAAGTATCAACACGGCGGCCACCGTTTAGTTGCCTCCATGTTTATGGGGTCTCTCTACACCACTTAACACTACAATTTACCATGTTATTTATTTAATTTCTTTTTTCGTTGACGTACGCATGGATCATAAACAAGGACGCAACTAAACGGTGGCCGCCGTGTTGATACTTTAATGTTCTGCCGTACCATATCGTTGGTGCGCGCGGGTCGCCTTACATGCTCCGTCTAGTGGGGGTTGTCTGTGTTTACGCCTACCGGACGCGTTAATATTTTTTGTACCCTTACCATGAGTTTACAGTGACTGTATTCCCTAGCGACTGCGTAAAGTATGCAGAATTGTAGTTTTACAAAGTAACCGCTAGGGGCGCTGTACTGTTATTCATACAAATAATATCGAGAGTATTCAAAAAAGGTGTCTGAAAATCATGTCGTATAGATACAATCACGGCTTAATCCACCAAAATTACGACCAGCTTTTACGAACATTTGGCATTTGTTCCCTCCAGTCACGTCGTCTCTTGTATGACATGCTATTTTTACACAAGGTCCTTCATTCTAAAATTGACTCCCCCTATATTCTGTCACATATCACCTTCAACACACCAATGATTTAGATCGCGCGCCCCTAAAGTGTTTGCTCTGCAGGTTTACAGGAACAACACCTCTTATTACAATCCTATCGTAAGAATGTGTCGTCAGTACAACGACCTAGTGTCAAAAAATAATAACATCGACATTTTCAATCCACGATTTTTGGTTTTCAGGAGGCAGATTGTAGAATTGCTTTCGCGTTAAACGCCATCTCTGTTTACACATCTTTGAATGTTTTGTTATTCTATCTCAAAATGCTCAATATGTATAAAATATTAAAATAAAATGTTAAATTAAACAGTTTAGCCATTAGAATAATATTACATTTATAATAATTTTTATTTTAGGATATTTTTTCAATGTACTTATATTGTTAAAATCATGATGTGCATGCTTATTTTGGATGAAATTTATCTGTAATGCCTGTCCTTTGTACCTTTATTTTTTGAAATGAATGTAATCTGTTTAGTGTGCCAATAAAGAAAAATAAAAAAAAATGGTTTACCCTATCGCTAGCGGGTACCTACGGTCACGTTTACTCATGGTATGGGTACTACTGATGATCTATCGATGTCGAATGCCGATAAACTACCTATATCCCACCTAAATAATATTACACATTCTATGTGAAAGTTCTATTCCATAGTCTCTACACAAAAGAGCCATGACAATTGATAACCGGTTCTTTATCATTGTGAGAATCATATCAATCACTTTTTTTTTTTTTTCGTTAACTTTGGGAATATACAATCACGAATCACAACAAGTTTATAAGGAAAATCGTTTCTGAGGAATTGTCATGACATGTCGCTATCAGATAACACTCAATATACATATATTTAAGAAACAATCAAATTCGGTGATAAACCTTGAATTCAATAAAACCAAAGTATAATAATTATAATTAAAATATAATTTGTTTAGTTTTATGATTTAAAATTGTGATGACGCTCCCTATTGAAGATGATATTAATTATTCCGGTTAATTAATTATTTTTTGTGTTTGACATTGTCGCAGTTATTAGTTATTATTATCTCCTTTATTCATTTGAAATCTTAAATTAGGTTTTTTACAATAAAGTTATATCAAAAGTAAAATACAATAAACCCTAACCTAGGGTGCCGCCGCCATTATTATTATTATTTTGACGATCATGATGTGAATTATTATATATTTATTATAGTTTTACATGATATAAATAAATTTATCTATCTTTAAAATAATAAAAGTCATAAAAATAACACCTCTTCCAAAACGGATCGACTCTTCCGGCATTACTTTGCTCTATGAAAAATGGGTCGAAATTTACACTTAAGGCTGAAGTGTTGGATTTCTGTGATATCAACAAAAACCGGCTAAGTGCGAGTCTGACTCGCGCACCAAGGGTTCCGTACAAACACTTATCCCATCTTAACTGGCCGGGTTATTTTAAGTTTGCACCAAGGTATGTATCGCGCCGAATACAATATATAGATTTTTCTCAATAGGTATTTGTAGTATAAAACGGTAAAACTTGCCAAATTTCATAGTTCTTGGCCATCGGAAAGTACTCTTATATTTTGATTCCCTTGAGAGTGTCGAAATATCCGTTTTTTGCGGCATAAACGGCCGTACCTATCCCTTTTTTTACGTCAACTTAGAAAGTTTTTTTTACAGCTTTAAGAACTTGTAGACCTGAGTATATGGTTTTAATTTCAACTCGATACCTCCACGCATTCTCGATATAGTTATATAAAGGGTCTTGACAGTCGGACGGACAGAGAGATGGACAACAAAGTGGGTACTATAAGGGTTCCGTTTTTCCTTTTGAGGTACGGAAACCTAAAAACGCACTTATCTCCTATGACATTAAATTGTCCTGCTTGATTTTACTATCCGTTGGAAAAACATCTATTAACCCCGCCGAGTAGACTTTACTCGGTCTAAAATCGGTTGACAATAATCTTTGAATCTTCATCCTAAAACTCAATATCGTGGCAACATTTTTACAAGATCTTCTCAAACTTTTCCTATAAGCGCAACCCTAAGTCCTGATAATTAATTAATCGTGTGATTTTCGCTTTGTTACCCAAAGTATTAATTAGGTTTTCGAAGAATTTCACGCGTTTTCTTGATGTTGGGCGAGTTGTGATATTACTTTTGCTCATGGATGATAAAATGGGAATTGAATTATTAAATGTAAAATTTCGAGAACGCTTTAGAAAATGTTATAGGCTCATGACAGCTAGTTAGATGCTAAATAGTATTTGATCTGAAGGGAGGTTTTGATAATCAACTTGGCGCAACTGTCGAGTTAGGTCAGTATCATGGATCAAAACTTTACTGCACTATGCAGACATATATGTCGGGATAGGGTCGCGGATGGCCGGTGTGTGGTGTGGCACATTAGATGAGCTATTCGACATAGTTGTGGACGAGGAGGTAGTTGTGAGTAAGATGAAACACTACGGATGCAATTAACTTGATTTATTCCTTATACAATGAAGCACAAAATAACAGTTCCTGGCACAGAGGTCTGTAAGCTAGGTTATCAAAGTCTCACAATAGTCTTTATTAAATTAACACTGTATTGTTGAGTTATAACGTTTCACTGATTCTAACTTGGTATAGCGCAACGAAACGGGACAGTTCCAAGGCAGTAGTGCCCTCGATGGTGACCCAAAGTGAAGTGTGGTGGGCGTTCGCTGAGTTAACCACCAAGACTGTCTAGCGCGCCAAAACAGGTTCAAGGGGGCGCTACTGTCGCCTTCCAATGACGCGCTGGTTTCGTTGAGCATCCATACTCATGACCGTTTCCGACATATATTTGTCAAATAATTGCATAAGGGATGTTAGAGTGCCAGACGGACAACTTGCAAGGTGCTTGCTTGCCGTGACACTGTAGGACAAAGCTGTAGATGAATTAGAGAAGGTTAAGATTGTAAATTGGATGATACAGAAACGCAATACATGGTAAAATTAGAGCTGAAGGACATCAACCTTAAAGATGTCCTTTCCTTCTGCAGGAGAAGAAGAAGATTCGAGGAAGAAGGCTGTATGGGAGCGCCACCGGAACAGTAACCGTTGGCTCCAATTGGGAATTGGACTGGATTAACGAAACCAAGCGATTGACAGCCACCCTGTTTCCTACCAGGCGTCCCTACACCAAATTATCATCACTGTCTAGCAAGGGAGCTATTTCGATTGATACCTCAAGCAGTCTGCTTATAAATAGATTATTCCTCCAATCAAAGGCGGAGCAGTCATTCGTTGGTGGTTTTACACGCCGGTAATCCGAAGTCTTAGTTACACCGTCATACCTGCTCTAGTCCCTCCGACTAGTCAAAATGCGAAAACGCATTTCCGATACGTTAAAAAAGTTATACCTACTCTGGCGTATATCTACTTAATTCCACGGCACAGTCTTCTGCTAGGTACGGTGTATGTAGAAAGCCATACACGTGTACCTAACAAATAAATCAATAAAGTGCATGGGGTATCCAATCACACAATGTGTGCCCTCAGTGCAACCACCTTTAGACCGAGGAGCTACCCTCAGTAAACTTAGTTCACGTAGTTCATCGCTTTAATTTCACCAGGAATCCGACACCATATGAAAAGCGTAATAAGATAGTTGCTTATGCCACCCTAAATCAATTAAGAAATGAGGCAACTGGTTAAACAATTCAATAGCTTTTGCATATAAGACTCAGTATCTTAAAAACTAGTGGACAGAGTGTCCGTGCTGGTCTGAAAAGCCATTGGAGGCGCGGTGGGGTCGAATCACGCTCGAGTCATCGAATTTTTCAATTATTCGCTTTAATATAAACATAAGATAGTTTAGAATTAGAACGTATTGTAACGTCTGATCATGGCAGCAAGAGGTATAATCCCAGGTCACCGGCAGCAAATTGTAACGCTGCATCTGAAGCTTACCCTTAATTACCACCTGGGACGCGCGCCAACTGAAATGTATCTACGCCTAAACTAAAGGTACAGGTCCTTCGCCTTCTTCACCCTCGTCTCCAGACTCTACTCCTACAACGAAGCCCTAAGAAAACCCTACTACAATTACCTAAGAATATCTTAACAGCAACTCCCAGTCTTATATATCCTACAACTAAACAAATCTAAATATGAAAGGATCTTTATACAGTTGAGCTGAACATTTCTTAAAAATGAGTGGCCAAAATAAGTGATTGGTATAACCGTTGTGAACGTCTAGATTGTGCAGGACCCAACGTTGAAGTAGTAACTCAGTTTCTTTTAAGAGATATTTAACCGTGATGTGTCGCTAAGTGCTTCCGTGCCTATATACTGTGTTATGCTACTATGTATTTCCAAATAAATGTGTATTCTCTTAATTATTTAATGCAAGCTTCTCGTATCCTACTGCTACCTAGGTTCTTGTACTAGTTAAATTTCTAACTTAGTTTAATGTTATCTATCCTCAAAATATAAACTTATTACTTCCTATGTAGTCTAGCCAACAAAATATCTATAGTTCCTATAGCAAGATTCAATATGGAATATTATAAATACTCTTATAAAAATATTATTTAATTCTATAAAATTCATCCAATCCATAGTTAGGTATAGTTTTACTAGATTACTCTATGTAACAATAAAGATCAGTATGTGAATCAAACCAAATATTATTAGGATTCCGAAATGAAGGGTAATTTAGTTTCTAAAATTGCATGTTCTTACTCCAGTATGATTAGAAATCAAATGTCTATGTACAATATGAAACTTCACTTCATTACCAATCTATAAATAGATGAAAGTTACAGAATCTATGAAATTTTATTATGAATTTAATTAATCTTAAGTTTTCATATTTGACAAAAGTTAAGTAATTTTGTTATTATAATCTAATCTGGGAAGATGGTATACATCCCTTAAATAAGTTATAATAGGACAATCTGAGGCGGATTAGACCTATACAATAAGTAGTAAGCTGCTATAATCACCACAATTAAAAAAAACTAGTAAGGACTAGATTATAGTATAATGGAGAAGGTATCTTTATTGTGTATAAAAAAAAAATTTTTTTTTTAATAATCCCCTACCACCCTGAGTGCGCGGAGAATGTCACTGAACGCTTTACCTATCTATTCCTGAGAAGCAAATCGAATTAAAGCGTTCAGCTAGAGGATGGGGAACTCCGCACCTATTCTAAACTGAACAAACCACTGTGGGATCTCTCTGAAACTATGCATGATGTCCTAACCTAAGGCAAAGTGTCAGGAGATCCATCTTTTGGGGAAGCCTTTTGGCGCAGGCTTCTTTAAGTTAACTACACAAAGCCTATTTTAAGGATTTTACCTACCTGTTTAACTAGTTAAATATATGTAATGATTGTAAAACTATTATAATTCAGAAAAATGAAGTTATAATTGCATTTGTAAAAAGTCTAATACACTACTCCTTCCTAGTAGGTTTGAACCCTTCTAATGAGTTCTAGTAGCTGGGTTGATAATGCACGCCGTTGTATGGGAACCTTGCACTTTGTGACTATGCGCTGAAACTTGGCACAGTTGATCCTTAGGTGGCCTTGAGTGAATTCAGACCGGTAGACATCGATAGCCACCGCGCGTTTAGTTAAGTTCGACGCTGCCGCGCTTTAATTAATGCAACATTTCTCTAAAACTATACATAATATGGCATGTGATATATCATTTTCGGATGAATCAAGGATGAGGAATCTATTTTTTGGACTAAAATAATGCACTTTCAAACAAAAAAGAAATTAAAAGTAGAAAAAACTTAAAAACGTAATTTGTGTGTTTTTATATAATTGTCAATTATTTTAAAAGTATAAAAGTAATCTCATAACAAAAAATATAATCGTAAATCTAAACTTATGTAGTTTCTAAAAATATATAGTTTATTATATATATCTGTTGATCCATGGGAGATAATAAATAATATCAAGCGTAAGTCAGGGCGATCTCAATGCATGATCGTCCGTGAAGTAGGGTTTAGGTACTGTGTTAAGCAACATTTCTCTAAAACTATACATAATGGGGCATGTGATTTATAATTTTCGGTTAAATGAAGGATGAGGAATCTATTTTTTTAACAAAAATAATGCACTTTTTGAACAAAAAAGATATTAAAAGGTGGGACATTTGTGTTTTTTACATAATTTCCAATCATTTTAAAAGTATAACAGAAATCTCAAAACAAAAAATATAAACATAAAGCTAAGCTTTTGTAGTTTCTAAAAATATATAGTTTATTATATATATCTGTTCATACATGGGCGATAATAAATAATATTGAGCGTAGGTCAGGGTAATCTCAATGCATGATCGTCCGTGACGTAGGGTTTAGTTAATGTTTTAAACACACAAAAAGTGCATATATTTTAATGTTTAAGTCTCTTAGTATTTTAAATGAAACTACGCAATGTTAATTAATTTATTGTATATAATGCAGGATCCACTGCAATGACAGAGGTCTGAACATTTAAGCTGCCTTTTTTTGCAATTGCACCAGCCAATTTGCACCTAAAAATTTCCAGACATAACATGCTCCTGCAGCAACAGGCAAGTCTGTCCATGTAGGCTCCCAGTTGTTGCTGACCTTCGTCCAACCCCAAGTAGTTACCCCAAGTGCGTGATAACTGACCCCAAACGCCCACCTCTTAATAAATGCTGATACAAAGTGGCTTTGGTCGGTGGGAGGTGTTCTATCTGCTGGTCTATCTTGGTAAAAATATATATATGGGGGGGCTCATTTACTGAAGTACATGAAGCTGATCTGAAATAATAATTATGATATACAATATTCTTTTTTAAGTTTCGAGATCCTATTATTCTATTATATCAGTTTCAAAAGCAGAAAAACTGACCTATCATACCTATGATGTTAAGACGTATTTTTCGATGGAAGCCATTACCTACTCAATGCGTCGCTTGATCGCTAACTCGAAACCTACAGTAGGTCAGGAAAGGCTTCCATGCTTGAAAAGCACTTCTCTTTCCTTTACCATTGAACCAAGATACCGTATCACATCCTGTGAATGCGTGAAAGAGGGTATCTTAATACTCTTGCTCTCTGTGGGCCTGTAAATAAACAAATATGTATAAAACACCCGTATTTTCTTAATTTACTATGATCGAGGCTTCACGACTCATGATACTGTGGATACTGATGTGTTGGTACTGACAGTTACACATAATATGCAAGCTTTACCTCAGCTTGAGGAACTTTGGGTGCATTAGGAACAAGATAACATCACCAATATCTGTGCTATCATGATATCGCCACCACGATAGGTAAAAATGGTATATCTGGTCATAGTAAATTAAGAAAATACAGGTGTTTTATACAAATTTGTTTATTTACAGGGCCACAGAGAGGAAAATTATTACCCATTTCAAGCATTCGCAGGATGTTACATGTGACACGGTATCTTCGAAAGCACTTCTCTTTCCTTTACGAAAGAGAAGTGCTTTTGAAGCTTGGGAAACCTTTCCTCCATGACCTCTTCTTCTTCGTTGGTTTCACTCCCGGCAGAGTGGTCGTGGTCATCATTTCAGATATTGGTGAATGGTGATAAGCTTCACAACACGCCGCCATTCTTACCTGATAGCCGCCTTCCTCGTGCATTCGTGTAGTAACGATGATGCATTTATTGCAGCTTTTATTTAGTTTGTCCATAACATAGGTGATCTTCTTCGTGGCCTGGTACCCTCAACCTTTCTGTGGACCAGAAGCGCTCAATAGCCTCCACTCCCCGGTGGCAAACGTAGCCAAAGAAGGTAAAGGTACGAGACGAGACTGTACTAAAGACGATAAACACTGCTTGATGCCAAGTTTTCGAGTATAGAATCGTTGGTACGGAATTCAGTCCATAATACTCCAAGCATTCTCGTCCAACACCACATCTCTAGGGCATCTAATCGGCAGGAATATGGGGAATACAAGTGCCCGAACGAGCTGGTTTTTTTGTGTCTTCGTGTTTGTTGCGATTCCTTCATATAAACATTAACTAAACCCTACGTCAAGGACGATCATGCATTGAGATCACCCTGACCTACGCTCAATATTATTTATTATCGCCCATGTATCAACAGATATATATAATAAACTATATATTTTTAGAAACTACATAAGCTTAGCTTTATGTTTATATTTTTTGTTTTGAGATTTCTGTTATACTTTTAAAATGATTGGAAATTATGTAAAAAACACAAATGTCCCACCTTTTAATATCTTTTTTGTTCAAAAAGTGCATTATTTTTGTTAAAAAAATAGATTCCTCATCCTTCATTTAACCGAAAATTATAAATCACATGCCCCATTATGTATAGTTTTAGAGAAATGTTGCTTAACACAGTACCTAAACCCTACTTCACGGACGATCATGCATTGAGATCGCCCTGACTTACGCTTGATATTATTTATTATCTCCCATGGATCAACAGATATATATAATAAACTATATATTTTTAGAAACTACATAAGTTTAGCTTTACGATTATATTTTTTGTTTTGAGATTACTTTTATACTTTTAAAATAATTGACAATTATATAAAAACACACAAATTACGTTTTTAAGTTTTTTCTACTTTTAATTTTTTTTTGTTTCAAAGTGCATTATTTTAGTCCAAAAAATAGATTCCTCATCCTTGATTTATCCGAAAATGATATATCACATGCCATATTATGTATAGTTTTAGAGAAATGTTGCATTAATTAAAGCGCGGCAGCGTCGAACTCCCCCCCCCCCCCCCACTAAACGCGCGGTGGCTATCGATGTCTACCGGTCTGAATTCACTCAAGGCCACCTAAGGATCAACTGTGCCAAGTTTCAGCGCATAGTCACAAAGTGCAAGGTGTCGTGCACTAACACCCCAGCTATAGAACTTGGTTTTCGTTTGACCATATTCATAAATGTAGTATAATATCCTTGAAATCATGAAGACTATTGTGCCCGTTCGGAGTATCTTTCAACTCTCGACTGACTCATTCTGACAAAGGAAATTACTTTCAACTCTTGTGATATAAATTCATTTAGTTCTGAGATCTGTGATGTAAATACGGGAACGAATAACTTTCATTAATGTCATCCATAAGCCCGGCTTCTTTTAGCAATTTACACTTCAGATACTCCAAATCCAGCCTTAGGAATGCTTTGTTTTTCCATACTATAATTGCATTTGTAAAAAGTCTAATACACTACTCCTTCCTAGTAGGTTTGAACCCTTCTAATGAGTTCTAGAACTTGGTTTTCGTTTGACCATATTCATAAATGTAGTATAATATCCTTGAAATCATGAAGACTATTGTGCCCGTTCGGAGTATCTTTCAACTCTCGACTGACTCATTCTGACAAAGGAAATTACTTTCAACTCTTGTGATATAAATTCATTTAGTTCTGAGATCTGTGATGTAAATACGGGAACGAATAACTTTCATTAATGTCATCCATAAGTCCCCGGCTTCTTTTAGCAATTTACACTTCAGATACTCCAAATCCAGCCTTAGGAATGCTTTGTTTTTCCATACTATACAATGATCCACAATTTCCTTATCAAAATTATAATAAAGTTTAAAATTATTTCTGTTCATTGAAAAGGCGAATATCAACTGCCAACTGATTCAACTTTACTTCAGTGATGCCAATCTATCACTTAAACTATACCAAAAGTACATTACTTTAAATCATAATCGGTAAATTTTAACTAATTATTCCTATAATTATTGTTGGTAAATTAAAGATGCTAAATATCTGGTTGACCTAAATAACAGGTTCGTCTATTCCGTTCCGTCTATTCTATTCTTTACAAACTGATACAAGATTTTGTTCTTCCCTTGCTAGTTTCCCGGATTATAAACACTTAAAAAAATAATAGTTCAACCTCTTAACCACTACACCTGACAAGAGTAAAATAATTTGAATAAATGTTATGCTAGTTAATGACGATTGACCGATTGCTCGGTAGGTAAAGATCCCCGTTCTAATGTTCCTATTAAGGTGTACCTATCGCTATACCCTGTTCCCTAGCTAATACAAAGAACACTAGAGACCTAGGTCTCATATTTATATTTAAACGTGTATGGGGGCCTAGCTAAGCTAAACTGTAAGTTCGGGAGATTAGCCCGAGGATGTGGCTAGCATCAGTGTATTTGAGCCCCCCCCCATGCGGCTGAAGAGACGCCGGAAGCATGGAGTAGCTCGCCCTAATACGTGTATATAAGCAGATATATAAATATATAAGTTTATGAGACCGAGCCTGGAGGTCCATTTGGCTTCAGCGAGCGCGGAAAGGCCCGCATGTCCATCACGTGTGGTCTTCGCTTTCACCAAACAAAACTATCCACACTCGTAGGCTATTCACTGCACTTATATATGGCTAGTGTCCGAGTCGCCTAACTCGGATAAGACTAGAAGAGTCCGAAAGATATTCGTTTAACAGCCGCAAGGTTAAATATCTTTCACCTGGTAACCAAAACACTATTTCTGGCATGTGACTAAGCTTAATATCCTTTAAAACAACAGAAACCCCACTAAATTTCAATAGGCAAATATAGTTTCAGAGACAATCAAAACCCCAATAGAAATTCCCCTTAGAATTAATTTTAATACCTTAACTGCCAGAAAACAATGTTACTCAGACGAAGTTCCAAACAAAAAGAATCCCCTTCTACTAAGCCCTTGCCTATTTATAACCAATAGCTCGAGACATTCGACAGCTTTGACAGCTTCGACAGCTTCGACAGCTTCGACTGCTTCGGGACACTCGGGACACTCGGGACACGTCACGTGACCTAGCCCCCGCCCTCTAAATGTTGTATATGGGATTTTGATTCTTATTCAGTCTAAATAAAGCTCAACTCCTCTGTTGTCAATTTTGTGAATAGCAGCTTGCTATTTTTAAAATGGTAGAATGTTTAGTTATAGGAATGGTTTTATTTGCTTCCGCAAACATTCACACTATTACTCATATTTTGCATTTGTATTACCTATATCTACTAAATGATAATTTTAGTATTAGCTTGATGACGTATGATGCTAATATGTCTTAAATTCGATGATGATAATGATGACGTGAGTATCACGATGATGATATATGTTTATATGATGGCGGGCACATGACGAGATCATGTGAATCGCCACAGTATGTTGTTCGACATTCTGGGTTTTGTAAATTCGCATTAGTTACGAGTATTTCGCGTGTAACGAGATAAATAAGTAACAAAGTTTCCGTCTCTATCGCACTCACGTACTTGTCAAAAAGTGACGGATGCTTTATCATTATTTATCGCATGATAAACTTAACCATTTCGTTTTCATTTAGCGTGTTGTTTCCCTTCTACTGGTTGGTACTTGACCCTGTAGCGTTACCAAAGCTTGAATCTGGGCCTGCTTACGCGAGAACGCCGCCGGTAGCGTTGCCAGGCGTCCGGATAAAGCCGGACATATTTAGGCTTACTGATTGCGTGTCCGGCCAAAATAAACGGTGTCCGGCTTGTCGGGCTTTCGTTAGGCTTTTTACATTTCGCAAGCGAGCGAGCGCCGGGCGTGGCCGAACACAAGCGACTCGACACAAAATCCTCAATAATGTAGGGTGTCCGGCCTTTTTTACCCAAATGCCCTGGTTTGTCCGGCTATAAGGTTTGGCGACCTGGCAACCCTAGCCGTCGGTTTATTTGGCCAGTATTTACCACTCGCATTCATTTATTGTTTTGTTTTTCCTACTGGTACTCGACCACGTAGCGTTTACACGCTCGCATCTGGGGCTACTACACGAGTAGGACGGTTCATTTGGCCGGTATTTACCTACCACTCGCTTTCATTCCGCACATTCCGAACATACTATCGATTCCTTGGCCGGTCGTGGAGCCAGGAACGATTTGATGCGCTAAACTAAAAACGACTTATGCTGGATTTGACCAAACCTTTATTTCAAGACACGCTTACTTTATTTATTTAAACTTTATTGCACAAAACGAAAATCAGTACAGTCATATGGCGAATTACTGCCTAATGGCATTCTCTACCAGTCAACCATAGGGCCAAACAGAGATGCTTCAAGTGGGTGCAGAGCAGAAAATTTATCGTTCGGAGAGCATCTAAGATACAAATGAATACATGTACCTATAATGTATATTAGTTATATAACATAACTACCATAAATACAATGATATATAAATTCCCATACTAAAAGATGTATACTTTTGAAAACCCCATAATAATTTGTCATTACTTTACCAGCCTTAGAATATTTTAGAATTTCGTATCTCAGTCGATAATGAAAGGGTTCCTATAATTTATTTATAATGTAGGCATGCAGCAGATTAAGTTCAACAACGGATTTCAGATGTAAAAGATAATAATTGGCATGGTGTTATTCTTATTGAAGATGTCAATCGATTATTTGGATGTATTATCTATATGGGACTACGTTTAGAGTTCTCAGAGAGTCAGAAATTACCGATAAAGTTTGATATTCCTACGGAGGGCTGAAAATACTCCATACAAATGGCTACGATACCGTCAGTGACGTCACTGGCATGTAAAGGTAAAGTTACCAATTATTTATGTATGTAAAAACTATCCCTGTCTTTAATATCACTAAAAATGAGAAAACCCCATTTCAAGTTTCGTGCAATCTCTCAAGATGCAGTAGAATATTGGCTTCGTGGTCCGATTGGCCAATATAATGTACTGTATCAGAGTGCCGAGCGCATCGCAAACCGCTATTCGGTTTAGTGATATCAGCGGGGAAGCCACATACTCGGAAAGACAAGATTAAAATGTTCAACATGAGTTTTAGCTGGTTTTATTGGATTTTGCACTGCAACGAGACTTTTTTGGAAAGGGTTTGTTTCCGCACTTGATCTTATTTTACTTATATTTGAGATAAAATAAGCAACACTGATTTGCTATGGTATTGTAGCGTTAGAAAGATTACTTACTAAAATACAAAACGGATTTACTCACGTCGTAGAAATCGAATATCGTTCAACATGTTTCGAATCGGTACGCGATTCATCATCAGGAGAGCCGATCAGTCGCGGCGGCGGCCAACCGAGCACTGTGCGGGCAATTAACCTGTCCGCGCGGCTGAGTGTTGTGTGCAACCCGACAATTGACATTGTGTGTGATGATGAGCGCCTCCGCCAGTGACGTCCGTGTCGAGCAGCCGCGCGGACAGGGCGATCGCCTACAGTGCTCGGTTGTCCGCCGCCGCGACTGATCGGCTCTCGTGATGATGAATCGCGTACTGATTCGAAACATGTCGAGCAATATTCGACTTCTACGACGTGCGTAAAGCCGTTTTGTATATTAATATGTCTGAGATTCACGTAAGTTTTATAAGTAAAATTATTTATTGTTGAGTTCATTTCGGCTTTCTTCAGAAATAGAGGTCTCTTCTTGGGAAATGGAAATGGGAGATTCACAATCAGATTTGTGAAACTGCCCTTGTGAATTAATGAATAAATTTCACAAGAATCTTAATTGCTCGGTACCTAGGTACGTTGGTATCCTGTTTCACTTTTGTCACAATGACAATGTACTACGATTAGCATGTAAGGTTTAACTGTTAGTGCTAATTCTTCTTCTTCTTCTGTGTCGTCACACTCTTGGCAGAGTGGTCGTGGTCGTCACATCAGGGTTGGTAGCAAACTTTACAATCCGTCGCCATTCCTCCCGTAATGTAGCTCTTCTTGTGCATTCGTGGAGTGGACCATTGAGTGTATTCTTGACTTGGTTGGTCCATCGCATCGGTGACCTACCGCGCGTTCTAGTGCCTTTGACTTTCCCCTGCACCACAAATCGTTCCACAGAAGTGTCTTCTCGACGTGTGATATGTCCGAAGAAAGTGAGAATACGACGTTGGACGATGGAAGAAAGACGCTGTTTAATGCCGAGTTCTTGGATGATTGAGTCGTTGTTCGTAACTGTGTCCAGGTTATGCCAAGAATCCTTCTCCAGCACCACATTTCTAGAGCTAGAGCGTCTATCTTCTTTTTCTCGCTTTCCCTTAAAGTCCACGTCTCAGCACAGTAAAGAAACATGGGAAACACTAATGCCCTGACAAGTTGCATTTTAGTGGCCTTTTGTGATGTTTCTGCTTCTCCATAGTTTCCTGAGCCAATCCATGGCGGAGTTGCTAATTATTGTAATAAATAAATAAATGAGGGATAAGGGTCAAAAGGTAACGCGTTTATAATAATTTTAAATGACTCGTCTGAAATAACCCGACCACAGTTTTGACTTGACCAAAAGCGCATGCCTTAAACAAAGACGGCAATATCTCATTGGCTTCCCTATTTAGGCGAGCGCCGATTGCGCGCTACATTAGATGCGCCATTTGTATTGTACACCCCACTAGCCCGGGTAAATCAAGTAGCCAAAACAGAAGGGCTACTCCGAAGATCGAAATTTCAAATTTGTATCGTGTCATCTCTCTTGATCTCGTGTGAAACTATTTGGAATGAGTGGGACGGCACGATGCGGGGATTTCGAATTTCGACCATTGGTACTCCGATGGTTACTAGCCTTCTGATTTATTTTATTTTGTGAAATAAGTACTACAGATGTTGTGACTAATAGTTTTCCATAGTATTTTGTTGGGTAAGCTCGTTTTAATATTTCCATCCCCACTTTTTCACCGAAGTTGATAGAGAAAACATGCTAAAAAGCACTTTCCGGCAAAATACGATGGAAAACTATTATTTACTACATCTTGTACCGTAATCTGTCATTAGAAGCGTATTTAAATAATAATTTGATTTGTTTGTCTAAATAGGTATCTTCACTCATAACTAGGGCTGCCATCAATAAATTCGGCGAACCCGGACAAAGACGGACATTAGGTGTAAATCGCATTTTTTCCCAGACGTGTCCGAAAATAAGATTATTAAAAAAACAATTACGTTATTTTCATTCACATAAAAAGTGTCGGCCCCCAGACCGCCTCCAAACTAGGACAAATCTGGGGAAACCCGGACGGATGGCAGCCCTACTCATAACATAACCATAAAATAGTATCGCATAAGAAAAAAAAACGTCGAAGCCTGTGGCTGTAAGCCGTAGGCCCAGCCTCCACGTAGGATTACCTCTTGTAGCGAAGAATGTTTATGCTGGGTATCCACATTCCTAATAGTGAGAATGCAACAATCATAGTCTTACGATTCCTTAAAGTTTTTTTTTTAATAATAAACTAACCCAATTTCGAATCAGTGTGATTTGAAGTTGGCCCTGCCTTCATTCAAAAGGATTAAGTCATATGTTGTCATAATTAAATGGGTAGAGTTGTTATATTTAGAAATACTTACATATTTTCCCATTTTTAAGGAAAGTCACTCTAAAAAAAACTAACCATTGTAATAAATTATATTTTTAAAGAATTATCATTACAACTACGCGTGCTAGGTCACTTCCAGGGTGTACTTTTTTTAAAGTAATTTAAATATAAATAGGTAGAGCCATGGAGCTATTATGTAAGACATCCATCCTAAGTAGAGCTCAAAGCTAAAGCAAAGTGACAGATTATGAAATAAGGAATCGAATTGACTTGACTTGGTAGAAAATAGAATATTCAAAATAAGAACAATGTATTCCCATTTCATCGGAAACTGTGCAGATAATAATTAAGAAGGAATGTGAAAAGAATAATTCTTTGTACCTACTGTAATCAATCGCCGGGATTGAACCTATTACAGCCGCGGCGTGAAGTATTGCATGATCCATCAAAGTAATCACGGCAAATTATCAAGCGATGTGTTGTCTTTCGAGGGCTTTCTTTGGCGTTATAATTTTAACACAAAATTCGAGCCTATAAGAGCCATACTTAAAATGCGCGTGAAACCTTGTTTATTTCCTCCCTGATATATATGTATAGACATACATTTTAGAATCTATGTACCTATAGTATAGGTGAACCTCTTCTCAATAACCTATCGACCGTACACTCCTTAAACTTACATTGGGTCATTGTCAGTTCAAAAAACAAAATTTGTCCCTTCGGTGGTGAAAAGTTAAGAGCTTGTATGAATCTAGGTTATGCTGCTATTACATCGGATTATATAAGAGGGAACGTTCTTTATTCTCACATGTATTTAATCAGAAAATTAGGCCCTGGAATCTTTAATTTCGCAAATGTCCACCGGAAAGACGCGCGCCTAAATCTGACAATGAACCAGCTTCATATTGCTGCTGCAAGCGAGGGTTCTCGTAAGAAAAAAATCCGCGGACGAAGCTAGAGAAGGTGACTTAACCTTTCTAATTATAAACAATAGTACATGTTTATTTACAGGTGACATCGACTAATACAGTTGCAGAATTGAATCGGACTACAAATTAATTAAATAAATAAATATCAGACAACCTCACATAAATCGATCGTCATCTAGTACCAAATTAAGCTCAAGAAGGCTTGTGTTATGGGTACGATAAACGTACTTATATAGATAAATATATACTTAAACACATAGAACAACCATGACCTAAGCACAAATATTCGAGTTCATCACACAAATATTTGCCCTGGCCGGCTCAGTAGGCAGGTGCTCTACAAACTGAGCCAACCGCGTTTTCAATATTGGAGTGACAAAATGTAAATAGGTCCATGATTCGCGTAATTTCCAACAAATAAGGCGGGTAGAGGGTGGCTCCTTATTTGCGGACCATTAATTCATAGACGCGCCTGCTGATCGTCTCAACTTTTACGATATGCACCAAGTCCTGAAATCCACAATACGGTGGTGAATATAAATTGTGGCAATGAAACCACTAAACACACATAAAAAATACGCGGACACAAATTAACTATCACTAACTTTTGGACATTATACTATGTTTAATGGTACAATAACTAAAAAGAAGACGTGTTTTGATTTGACTACTGCTTTTTAGTCTCTTTCTTCCATGTGCTTTTTATGACGTCACATGCCTGTATCATCATCAGAAGCTACATACTAACAGATCATTTTTGACATTTCATAAAGAGTAGCTGATTTGAGCTGTCATCAGTGTCATCAAATACCGTATTAGAGTTTACTTTAATTAGCTACTTAGGTACAATAACATAATAAAAAAGTTAATTAAATACAATTTAGCGTGATAGACATCTATTAAATTACTTACCCAAGTACCTAATGGTTGTGTTATTGCGTAATTTTACATCAGTTTTGGTTTACAACACGCCATTGCAGCCAGAGGTTAAAAATAACAGAGGGTTCCCTAAGAGGGAAGAGAACTCTAATGAGCCAGGGAATGCAACTTACTAAAGAACTTAGTAAACAAACCACGATAAAAACGGTTTTCAGATGACGTCGGAAAGGAAGAAAGCTTGATAATAATAAGAGCAGCATTGCAAGAGCTAAAGGGAAAAAAAATCTTAGGTATATTTTTACTTAAACAACCAAACAGGTGATTTCACAAATGTTACTTCGCCAGTTTTTCCCTTAATTTTTTTTTTTCCAAAAAAAGGTGTACATAACTGCATGCAACTGAAATTAACTCGCCAAACTGCTAAAACAGTTTGTTGGCGTGATCGCGCTCATCCTACATTATACCTCTACATTAAAGCTCTACATTTGTTTGTTCTTTGTGTCAAAAGATTATTTTTCAAGTACCTACCTATTTAATACTTAATTCTAATAGTCACTACTCAAATATCATTGTTGTTGGGAATTGTAGTAGGTATGGTTGAGACTGAAAAAATTAGGAAATTGGTAATGATTTAATGAATTTATACCTAATGATGTATCATAATTACACTACTTAGGCGCTGTATGAAAATCCCTAAAACTTCACTTCCCAAGGTTCATAGCAATCCTAGCACTGCCTACTAGCAAGAACTAATGTGTAAGGTCTTTAAAAACTCATTAGGTACTTGAGTAAAAATAAATTCAAGTCACAGATGTTAGGTAGGTACTTACGTGAAACTATAATTCAAGAGACAATTTGTTTTAATACTGTCGATTAGTTAGTAAATAAAATAACATGGTAGGTATCTAGTAATAAAAAATAAACACAGTCGTCATACTCACTTTCCGATCTAAATTCTAGTGGCAAACGCGAGGTCGCGTGGGGTCAATAAATATACGTACCTAGCTAGAGATATCAACTTTCGTATTTCCTCATCTAGCCGGTTAAAAAGAATAATGCTAAACCATTAATACAAAGATCAAAGCTAAAAGAAAAATTTAAAAAGGAGCTACCTGGTGGAAGAGACCGGGAGTCGAACCCGGTACGTCACGTCTGGATTACCGGTCCAGCGCGTTAACCACTTCGCTACCCTAGCTCCAGGTAGACCTGACGAATTTTTCCTTATGCTTTGTGTGTCGATCATTGCATTGTTTATTAAAATGTTTTGAGGTTGCTAAGGTGTAAAATAAATAAAAATTGTGGTGTACCCACATAAAAAAAAATGAGACATTACATGTTTCATAAATTTATAAGAATATGCTCTTAAAAGCGCCTTTGGTACGAGTTGGTACGAGTACACAGTACACGGGCAAGCAAAATTTTCAGTGATGGTATTGAGTACAAGAAAACTCGTTTTCCGTTTGGACCTGCAATAAAAATGTCGTCATATCGTGCGTTATAACAACAGGCTTCGAAGTACCTATCACGTTTCGGGTGGAACAACTCTAGAGAACTGTAAAGGAATTTCATACAAAATTGAAGGCCTGAAAAAATTATGAAATGTTGCAATAACACAAAAACGTTTCGACCGATTTTGTTCAATATAGTTTTCATTGAAGGTACTTATAAAGCCTCATTTTCATGAATTTTCCCATCATTTTTTGACCCGCGGTTGTAAAGTTAGAGGGGGGGGGGACGCTATTTTTTTTATTTTTCGGAGCGAATATTTACAAAATGATGATGAATGACTTTCAATGAAATCTATCATCATTATCATCCTCCTAGCCTTTGTCCCATATCTTTGTAGAGAGTGAATTCTCAATCGGGATCGGCTACCTAAATGAAACAAAACAAAACTATATTGAATAAAATCGGCTCAGCCGTTTTTGAGTTATCGCAAAATTTCATAATTTTCTTTAAAACGAACGTTACACATTTTAGTTATGTGCCATACTGCATTCAAACATTTCGCTTAACCTGGCGCGTATAATCGATAACTTCCAGAAGGTAATAAGTAATTACAGTTACTTGGCGTGTACGACCTTTTTATAGAGCTTGAAATCTTTCTCGTAATTTAGCCCGTCTATTGTGAAGGATGGGCAACTACGGAACTACACTGACCGTGGCCCGACATGCTCTTGTCCGGTTTTTTTTTTAAGCATGGCGTCTGTGTCCATGAACAGGCTAATCAGCTGCTGCTCTTTAGTGGTGTACTTTTTTATTTCATTGCATAATATTATGTTTGAGAAAAGCAAAAAGTCCTTACCGGCTTCGTATTATCCTACTCACCCAGCAAGCTGCAGTAATGTACTATTATGGTGACTGACCTCTATTCCAATAAGTAAAGTAAGGGAAGGCCTGCTTAGATTAGATGTGTCTCATGGTCTCGATAAGAGTGTACAGCCACCATTTTTAAACTGGAAGACAGCGATACGCGCTTAAGATTGAATGATAAAAGATGCCTTTATGTTGTCAATGTCACTATCACTATTGTCACTGTCACTGTCAGTATCACGTCAAGGTCAAATGTACAGATCGCTGCTACACGAAAAATAAATAGTTTTTATTGAAGATCTCTGTGATAACTATAGCTAATACTCGTAGCGATAAGTACCTCGTATCGGTTGCCTACGAATAACAAAATGATATAACACATGCTGTCAACATGGCTCTGAAAACATTTGTGTTTCGGTAAGTTGTATATACGATCGCGGAATAACTTGATTTTGACCTATATTTGTTTGATAACTGTGTTACCAGGCTTAGTATTTAATGTATCACTAACGTTTGCTAAGTAAATTAAGTTACGACGCTATTTCGTCACTGTAAAACAACTATAATGAACATGGAACAATGTGTTTGGACATGAAACATAAATATGAGTTATTATTATGACGAATATCCTATTAACTTATATCATTGTAGCATATAGTTTGAACTGTAACATTGACTTTAATTTTTTAGCGTTGTGCAACAGAAGAAACTAGTGAATTATGTTCCAATATTATTACAATTTGGTAGAAACCATGGATACGATGAAAGAAGAGGCTTCAGGAAAAAACTTACTGCTGTATTTTTTGGATCTGTACTCGTTGGTAAAGCATTGGCAGGTATGTTATTATTTATACTTTGGGTTCTTTAATTAATTTTAAATTTCAGTAAAATATGAAAAATCATGAAAAACTTTTTTTGAAAAAATTATAATAATTTGCACTCAAACAATTCAAATGAAACCTCTAAGGTTTCGAAATTCATACTGTTTGATGGTGAATTGTTGTTTCACTTGCATATTTTTTGTGGAGGGTAGGTATATTACAGCCTGCATATATAAATAATGTATAAATAAATAAATAAAATATTAATGGACAATCTTACACAAATCGACGTATTCCCAAACTAAGCAAAGCTTGTACTATGGGTACTAGATGACAATATACATAATATATAAATACATATATAGATAACGTCCATAAATATTCGAGTTCATCACACAAATATTTGCCCTGACCGGGATTCGAACCATGGACCGCCGGCTTAGTAGGCAAGTGCTTACAAACTGAGCCAACCGCGTCGTCAAATATGCAAGTGAACACTAGTTATTATCAAAACTAACCAATATGCTATATTATTGAATAGCTAAGGTCTAATATCCGGTGATTTTCCGCACCCAACTCAATGGCTGTGTGAATTTACTATTTAACCACATCTATTTCTGTTGGCATGGCACCAAACTGATCTACAAGTGTAAATAGGCTGGACCTAAGTCCACCTAGGCAGGTTTTTTTTTTAATTGGAACAATAGTGGTTCCACTTCGCCTGATGGTAAGCAAAAAGGAAAGCCCAAGTCGAATTGGCAACTGACAAGAAACCAACGGTGCCTTGTCAGGCTTAGTAAATTATTTTGAGTTAACACTTTGAACACTGCGAACCCGCTTCCCGGGCGCAGTGCTCGTAGCGATTTTTCGCTACATTCGCATTTCCCCATGTTATTGGCTACGCGCGTAGCGCTACGAAATCCTTGGCAGCGAATGTGTTAAAGAATTAGATGAAGTGCTGAAATGTATAGACATTCTCGACTTTTTCAACAACGCATTTGGCGCAGTTTGTAGAGCAACTGAAATATTTGTGTGATGAACTCGAATAATTGTGCATGGTTGTTCTATGTATCTAAGTATATATTTATCTATATAAGTATGTACATATATCGTCATCTAGTACCCATAACACAAGCCTTCTTGAGCTTAATTTGGGACTACATGAACTACATCAATTTGTGTCAGGTGGTCATATTTATTTTTATTATTGGAGCGGAGCGAGCGAAGCTCCCATGGATCGACTCGAATGGACTTTGTAACAATGCGCAGATCTCAGCGAGTTCTCAACCGATTTTAGAATTTTTTGTTTTAAAATGCACAAATTAAATTTCGCTAGGTCGTGACGAAGAGAAAATTTCGAAAAAAAAAAAAAAACTCCGCTCCAATCTATGGTGCAAGCTTAGCCGGTGGCTGACTCTGCATCGACCTAGTTTATTTATTCTCTCATTGCAAGTGTCTGGATATGTCTATTTGTTAACACTTTATGGTAGTTCCATATAACGTACAAATGCAAACTTTTGCCTTTTAGTGACAGAGTTCATTCTTCACATTTATCCCTATTATTTATTATATTACCCCTTTACTATTTATAGCTGATGCAGAAGGAAATTATATATTATTATGACTTCTTATTATTGAGATAGGCTCTGTGTTATTTCTTAATTTCTATCCACTCGTGTCACACATGCTGCACATTTTTTTTTTATTCTAAATAGCCATGCATTTAACCTTGACTTGATATGATAGATAAGATAAAAATGTTATCGGGTTATCTCTTTTTACGGAGTAGATGCTTAGAAGTGTGTTGTGCAGTGCTCTTGCATTGTTGAGGTGAGGGCAGGTGTCTATGAGTATAGGTTGTGCACCATTAATGTGCATACATTATTCGAAAATATTAATTCACAGCAATTCCTTATGAATGTTGATTAAAACTACCATCTTATTCTTATGTGTATGATAGACATTAAAAGTTTTGCACTCTCATTTTCACTCAAACTTTTGAGGTTTAAAGTACAAACATATTATTATCTTTCTCTCTGTCGCTATTGCATCAAGTAATTGAATTTGTTTGGTGTAAAGTAAGCCATCACATATTTTAATAAGCTAAATGTACGTACATCTTTATGTTAGAGTAAAGGGCCATTCGTTAATTGCGCAAGGATCCCCAGGGGGAGAATGGGTTCTCAGAATCTCTACATGCCCTATCTGATGATGTCTAACAGTATAATTTTTTTCTTACAGGGGTGTCAGAAATGGCCAAAATGGTTCTTACGTAATTAATGAATGGTCCCTAAGAATCTTCTACCTCTATCGGCACAGCAGTAAATCGGGTCAAAAAGAAAAAATGTGATTGAATATAATTAGAAAAATTATCGTTCCTTCGACTTACTGCCGATGTCCTGAGCGCGAACAAAGTTACAAAAAAAAAAAATTAGATTAATCTTGGCTTCTTATTTATCCTTTGTTAAATATGAAACATTTTTTTTTAGATGATATTAAATCGCGAGACGAAGTTAACAGTAATGAAGAGAAAGGTGATAAAGTCATCGACGCAGGAGCTAAACAATCCGGCTTGCCTGTGTATAGTGCTGAAGAAGTCAGCAAGCATGATACCACGTATGTACAAAGTATTCCCTTTTACGTCTAGTGCTACCAAACAAAGTTTTCCAGCTAGTGGAAAATAATGCGTGAATAGGATACAGTCAGCAGCTGAAGTTGCTATAGAATGCTGGCTTTAGTTGTGTCCAATCCACTTGAAGGAAACAATGCCATTATGTGGTAACTGCAATGACCAAAATACCCATATCGGTCATATCGTAAGAAGTTGTTCACAGACATCTTTCAAGTCCAATTTATTGTCTCTATCGTGTGTACTTATACCAAATCCACTCCCGGCGTTACCCTATCTTGAATTAGAAGGGTCAAGTCAAGTAGGCCACTACTGACGTAGAAATATTGACAAAAAAAATGATTTTCCTTCATATACTTCATAGCTTATAGCTTAGCGTAGCTTATAGCTTTTACAAACTCCTGGTATTTGAGTGTATTAAAGTATTTTTTTTTAGCTGTAACTTATTGTTCCACAAATTACAGTACAATAAGAAATCTATTGATACGCTTATTTATTACATACCTACTCTTATAGAATTTACCTATACATCACGTTGGAGATAAAAAAATACAGAATAAAGATAGATCGAGAAGATATATTTAATATTCCAATATATTTTTCAGGGATAGCTTTTGGGTGACGTACAAGCATGGCGTGTATGACGTCACTTCGTTCCTCCCGTCCCATCCTGGCGGAGAACAGATCCTTAACGCGGCAGGACTCAGCATAGAGCCCTTCTGGAACGTGTATGGAATGCACAAGACTCAGGAAATCTATGAGCTTCTAGAATCCTATAGAATAGGTAAGCATATTTCTCTCCTTATTACTACAAGTTATATGATATGTCTAACTGGGATGTTAGCTTTCGTTTCCACTGACCCGGAGTTTGATAAAAAGGAGAGGAACGAATCGTGAATTGATCAGTCACAGCACAATCGATATTATAAAAAAATATATCGGACAACCTCACACAAATCAATCTAGTCCCACAGTAAGCTCTAGTAGGCTTGTGTTATGGACACTAGGCGATGATAAACATACTTATATAGATAAATACATACTTAAATACAAATAACATCCATGACCCAGGCACAAATATTCGACAATAATCCCTGGTTTAGAGTAAATACGCCTAAAAACCTTAGTCAGCGCTTGAAAGTTTTGGTTAGCAACGGGCTAAGCTTAGTCCGTGTGCGCATCTGTCACAACGTTTTAGCTCACAAGCAACACGTCCCTATAATTGGTTCGTAGACGCGCACACTTAAAACCAAAAGCGTCTTCATCTTTCGCAAATCTGTTGTATGCAGACTCTCGTTCTAGGCGTATTTATTCTAAGACCATTAGAAAGAATGAGCTGAAGCAGAACGACGCTATTACTAACATGCCACAACTTTCGGCGGCGAGCGATTGAGCGAGATCCGAGCCCGGCGACCAGACGAGTGAGCGAGACACATATACCACGCACCGCTGCCGCTTGCCGCTAAGACCGACGTCGTGGACGGGTCGTTAGTCGAGCGTGAAGCGTGTGCAATACGGCGTTTGACTATAGTGAATATAAATTGTGGCATTGAAACCACTAAACACACATTAAAAAAAATAGGCAAGTGCGAGTCCGACTCGCGCATGAAGGGTTCCGTACCATAATCTATAGCAAGTTTGTTGTATAGGAGCCACTCTTAAATATTTATTTTATTTTATTTTCAGTATTTGTTGTTATAGCGGCAATAGAAATACATCATCTGTGAAAATTTCAACTGTCTAGCTATCACCGTTCTTGAGATACAGCCTGGTGACAGACGGACGGATGGACGGACGGACGGACAGCGAAGTCTCAGTAATAGGGTCCCGTTTTTACCCTTTGGGTACGGAACCCTAAAAATACGCGGAACCAAATAACCCACCACTAACTTTTGGACATTATACGATTTTTACAAGCTTTTATTTAACTTGCGTTGTAAGTATGTTTGTTCGGGTGGAATCTTGCACCTCAATTTTGAAGCAGATATCGTCAACCGATTGAGCCGAAATTTTGCATACTTACATAACTTTGAGGACAATACAATAATATGGTACCATGGGGCTGATCTTATGATGGAGCTGGTGCTCCATCCAATAGGTGACAATAGGAACTCTATAATAGAAAAAGCAATCCTACCGAGTTTGGGCTCTTTAGAATCGTCTCAGTGAGCATTTGATGGATATCCAAAGAAAAGTACTTCGGCTATAAAAGCTTGTCACTAAAATGAAATTTTTGACAGAAACTTATTAATTGTACAATAACTAAAAAGACGCCGTGTTTTGACTACTGCTTTTTATGACGTCACATGCCTGTATCACCATAGAAGCTTCATACTAACAGATCGTTTTTGACATTTCATAAAGAGTAGCTGATTTGAGCTGTCGTCAAATACCGTATTGTAAAGTAGGCGCGCCGAATCCTTTTTTTAAGCATGACTTGATCCTCACTACCTGTGAGTCGAACTTTGTGTGGGAGTATAACCAGCTAATGGGACTATCTCCGCGCCACCGCCACATGAGTGATTCATTGCACCAAATCGCTCGAACAAACCGGAAGGCGAAGCAGTGCACCAAGGCGCACCGCAAAACGAACGGTTATCATCGCGACACTCGGATCGCAAAAATCTCATGCAAATGCAATGCTATTTTTTTTTTTTATGTCATAGGGGGCAAACGAGCAAACGTATCGCCTGATGGAAAGCGATTACCGTCGCCCATAAACACCTGCAACACCAGAGGAGTCACAAGTGTTTGCCTACCCGGAGGACGAAGATAGAATGCCTCTATGCTAGTAATTTCACCGGCTATCTTACCCGCACACCGGAACACAACAATGCGAACATTGCTGTTTGGCGGTGGGTTAGTAGGCAAGACGGTAGTAACAATCCGGACGGACCCTGCACGAGGCCCTACTACTCCAATGCTATAAGCTGAGCCCTAAAACCAACTACATCGTGACGTGTGTTTTGTCTGCAAACCGATTGTTTTTTTTTTTAGGTAATCTCCGAGACGAAGACGTGGTGGACCACTCGGACGACGAGATGTGGGTGAAGGAGCCCCTCAGGGACCGGAGGCTCCTCATCAAAACAGCGAAGCCGTTCAACGCTGAAATACCTATGAAGCTGCAAGTGGAAAACTTTGATACCCCTAAGTATGTTCAGCTTACATAATTATAATATTTAAATGAATTTCAAATTATAAACAACCTCTTCAAGCTGAAGTGGCAATGGGCGGGGCACGTAGCTCGAAGGACCGATGGCCGTTGGGGCAGAAAGGTTCTCGAGTGGAGACCACGTACCGGCAAGCGCAGTGTAGGACGACCACCCGCAAGGTGGTCGGACGACCTGGTTAGAGTTGCGGGGACTCGCTGGATGCAGGTCGCTGCTATCCGGCCCATGTGGAAATCTATTGAGGAGGCCTGTGTCCAGCAGTGGACGTCCTATGGCTGAAATGATGATGATGAAACAACCTCTTGACACACGTAGGCCACTCTTGTCGGGGGAGTTGTTAAAACAAAATTGAATTTTATGTTAAATACCTCCTCCTTGAGTTATTTCTGGTGTTTCTTCTCAACAGTCTCCTTGTTACGTACTTACGCTGGTAGACTCAGTTATATTACTAGTACTAGCGACCCACCCCGGCTTCGCACGGGTGCAATGTATTGTGTATGTATTATACATACAAACCATCCTGTTGAATCACTCTATCCATAAAAAAACCGCATCAAAATCCGTTGCGTAGTTCTAAAGATCTAAACATACATAGGGACAAACAGACAGATAGCAGGAAGCCGGGAAGCGATTTTGTTTTATACTATGTAGTGATAATATGTACTAGTTTTTAGCAGCATAAAACTCGATTGTATTTCTTGCCAACTTTCCACATACATACATATATGTATACCTAACTCTTTTTTGCATTGAATCAACCGTCATCAAAGACAATCTAAATAATCTTTGCCGCTACAACCTGCTAGTTAGTCGTGATAACTTACGGTGGCTATGTTTGTTGAAAATATGGCCAGCCAATCTGGAGACGTAGTGGTATTGGTAACAAATAATAGATTACAAGACACGAGCGAGCGAAGCGAGCGAGGACAAATATATTCCAAGTGTCACAACGGCTCTTAGCCACACGTTAAACACTGCTTTCACTTCGACTGCGAGAAAATAAAAGATACTTTATAATGACCACTTCAGCCCCGCTTCGCGACGCTACAAAGACCTGTTTTTACAGCAAGAGAACTGAAAAGGTACATTTCTTTGTTCACAGCGAGCTATTCTACGTCCGTCAACACATGCCGGTACCCGAAGTAGAAGCGGAGACGCACACTCTTCGCATCAACATCGCGGGCCGGGACTCGACCACATTCACACTAGCTGAGCTCTCCAAGTTCCGGCAAGCCAGCGTTCGGGCGGCGCTCATGTGCGCGGGCAACCGGAGGAGCGAGATGAATAAGGTTTCTTTCCTTTATTTATCACATTTTACAGCATAACAGTTACAACCAAAGCACTGTGAAACTAAGAATACATAGAGTTTACATATAAGAACGAATGACAATTATAAATTACACAGAGGGCCGAACATCCATTATCTCACAGAACCTCAAACATTCATCGCACACATCTGCTTGCAAATATATCACAGCGTGGGGCTGATTCTAGGAGCGATTTAAGATGTGCAGGACCAGGGTTCCTTAATATATTCTTCTCAAACATGCAATGAAATACCGCCTTAATGTGCGTTATAACAGCCTTCGAAGTATCACGTTTCGGGCGGAATAAATCGAGATAACTTTAAAGGATGATGATGATAAACATGGTGTCTGTGTTCATTAACAGTCTATCTAAACAGCTGAATTATATATATTTTTTGAGTGGTGTATTTTTTTATTTCATTGCATATGTTTGAGAAAAGCTCACTGCCTAAGTGAAAAGGGCTTGCCGGCACCACTATTTGCGGTAAGCCCTCCTTTGCCGGCGTCTGCTGTAACGTACTATTATATCCCAACATTCTGATTCAACGATTATGCGTAAGATGAGCCGAAAAACTATACTGAAAAGAAAACTTGTAGTTTTTTTTTTTAAACAGTCACGTATACCGTTCGTTCTAGTACCACGACCGCATTCCTTTTTTTTGCTACTCAGGTAACCTGCGTTCGATACCCTACCATACTCTCATTCCATTCCATGTTCGAAAATTTGGATAGATATTTACCTAAAATTAGCAAAATCCTATAGCTATCTCACTCATGCCTCAAGCAACGCTGCCTATATCTACAACTGCCTATGATGATCACATTTATCACGTGTTAAATACATAACAAAAGCATCAGCCACTTTTAGACATAAGTATGAGAGTGACGGATGCTTTATCACTTATCTGTCGCGTGATAAACGCAGCCATCATAGGCCCGCTGAACAACAAAGCCGCCGACAAAGTTTAGTTAAATATTGTTGAATATTGCCGATTTATGGTAGAATTTTAATTATTAGTCTAGCAACACTGGTTGTCACATCACTATCGAGTTAGTGTGGCAACCCAGAGAGTCTGTCGTTCCGTGCGAACCGAGCACGTTGAACTTTTGAAAAGTAGTCCAAGATTTATCGATAATTCGGGCTTCGCGAGTCAAGGCAGTGCATCAAGTCATCTAATTTCCATCTAAAAGCTGTTACGATTGCGGTTCGGCTTCTGTTCACCTGTATGTGCGTCTTAGTGGTAGGACTGAGGGTAATACTGTATCTGGATCCAGCACTGGGTAAGCCCAAGGAACTGCCCTCTCCAGACGCTGAGCTCCGCCTAAGAGATCTCCAGGTAAGCCGACACGCAATCTCATCATAAAGCCGTAACACAATAAATTCATGCATGTAAAATCACGGTAGTTGTGTGGACTCTCTTTTAATTATACAGTCCATTTTGTCGTTATCGTTCATTTTTTGGTCCATCTCGCCGAATATTGTTGAAAAGTACCTTTTGTCGCGAGTTTTCATGCAATTTTCCGTGATTTTATAAAATAATTTGATTATTTTTAACTTTCGTAGGTACTTGAGAAATTGCCTTGGCTAATAATTTGTCGTGTTAAATTGTACGCCATCTTTTTGTCGCTTTCGTTCGTTTATGTTGGCAGTACAATTTCCTACTCATAGACTCAATATATTTTAAGCGTACAACGGAACGTTTTTCGTGAAAATAGCCTTATCTGTACAAACTTAACCTTAAACGTCAGTTCGACTTTCGATTGGCATTGACGTTTAGAGTTTGTAGGTTATATTACATTGTTGTTTATGTTACGCGGTATTGTATGATATTTACTTATTTAGTGTCTTGGTTTGTATTTGTAATAAAATGGATGAACACAATACTAGTGAATTAGAACCGGCAACTGTGGATGCTTACCGTGTCGCACGGGATTATTGTATTATGCGTTTAGAACATATCGAAAGTTCAGATTTGCACGGTTATAATGAATCGGATTTTAAAGACATAGAAAAAGATTTTCATGAAGCGCAAATCCGAATTTTACGGCCGCTGTCAAGGGAACAACGTCTTGACGAATACAATATTACACGAGAATTTGAAAATCGTTTAAAATTAGTGAAAAGTAGATTGAGGCAAAGTACACCAAGTGCTCCTAGTGACCAAGTGGAAATTAAACCTTTAATATTAGAAAATAACTTAGCCAAATTGCCTAAGATATCGATTAAACCTTTCGATGGGAAATTGGAGAACTGGGTGTCCTTCAAAGATCTTTTTGACTCGCTAATACATAATCGGAACACTATTAGTAATGTTGAAAAATTACATTACCTTTTATCGAGTGTACAGGGTTCCGCCTATGAATTAATAAAAAGTTTCCCTTTGTCCGGTGACAATTATGTTAACGCTTATGAGACGCTGTCCAGTTATTATGACAGGAAAAGACAAATTGCTGTTATTTATTATGAAAAGTTGTTGAATTGTGAAATAGTTAAAAACAAGAATGATTTAGAAAGGGTTTTTCGAACATTTAATGAGAACTTAAATATCTTATCAAAATTTGACCTTCCTGACCGGAACTTTATGCTGTATTATTTGTTGTGGTCGAAGTTAGATGTCGCTACTCGTGAAGCATTTGAACTACAGCTTACTTCGAATGTTGATATTCCAAACTTTGATGATTTAAAAAGCTTTATTGAGAAGCGAAGCAAAGCATTAGAAAATTCAAGCATAAAGGTTCCAAATATTAAGCCGTTGACTAAAAATAAAACAGCATTTGTAGTTTCAGGTCCAACTTGTGGTTTTTGTACTGGTCAGCACGGTCTTGCTAAATGTAGTGAATTTTTAAAACTTGATAACCATGGTCGTTTTAATTTTGTGAAGGAAAAGGGATTGTGTATTTTATGTTTTTCGAACGCTCATAGGGTGAAAACTTGTCGCGCTTCTCGTTGCAGTGTGTGTAGCCGTTCGCATCACACTTTGTTACATTTCACTCAGAATATACAATCGCCCGCGACCATGGTGGCTGATAACGCTTCGCCTAGTAATCCCAGTAGCAATAATAATAGCAATACGGTTTTAACTACATTGACTGGGGAAAGTACTATTTTATTTTCGACTGTAAAAGTTTTAATTCGGGATAGTTTGGGTCAATTCCGACCAGTACGCGCGCTTCTCGATTGCGCTAGTGCTTGTAATTTTATATCGAAATCCTGCGCGAAAAAGCTAGGATTTAACATTTCTCGTGGCCAACACGCCGTGTACGGCATTGGCAATTCTGTCGCTCAACCGCTCGGTTCGCTATCGTGCGAAATTAAGCCGTTCGGTAATACAACCTTGTCGTCGAATATTAAATTCGAAGCTTTCGTTTTGTCGTCGATATGTGCTGACCAACCTACACAACCTGTCGATCCGTCAAGTTGGTCGCACCTAAAGAATTTATCGCTTGCTGATCCTGACTTCGCTCGCCCGGCGCCAGTGGACATGCTGCTCAATGCAGACATTTTCGCTTCATCGTTGTTACCTGGCATACAGCGAGGGGAGCCCGGACAACCTACTCTTTTACATACTGTCTATGGATGGGTGGTAATGGGAGGGTGTGACAAAAGTCATCTCCCAACAAATGCTCTCGTTTCTCGTCGTAACAATAACAAATATTGTTTTTTCGTGTCGAATTCTTCGCAAACCTTGTCGCTCGATGATTCCATTAAGAAATTTTGGGAATTGGAAAATGTTAGTCCTCCAACTAAACCTTTCGTATCGCAGGAGGACCAACGCTGCGAAGATTATTTTCGTGCGAAATACTGCCGCGATGAAGAAGGCAGATTCGTAGTCCCATTACCTTTCGTCGATCCTACGAATAAACCTACCTTCCTCAATTCGCGCGAAATCGCTCTTAGACGATTTCAGTCGTTGGAACGCAAGTTAAATAGCAACCCTGAATTCAAAAGGTCGTATGTTGAATTCATGGACGACTATGCGTCGAGTGGTCACTTAGAAGAAGCAGATCCTCCTTCCACAAATGAGGGCCAGTTTTATTACATTCCTCACCACGGTATACTGCGCGACTCAGTAACCACTCCACTTCGTGTCGTCTTCGACGCCAGCGCTAAGGACTCTCGAGGAGTTTCTTTAAACTCCACCCTTCTCGCTGGGCCGAAACTTCAGACAAATATTTTCGACCTGCTTATACGCTTTCGTTGGCACGCCGTCGTATTCACCGGCGACGTTAAGCAGATGTATAGGCAGATTCTGGTCTTTAGAGAAGACGCTGAATTCCAACGTATCCTGTGGCGCCCCTGGGATTCCGGTCCTATTCGTGACTATCGCCTAAAAACGGTAACATACGGAGTCTCGGCTGCGCCATTCCAAGCTCTTCGTACAATGGCTCAGCTGGCCAGTGACGCTGCAGAAGAATATCCGGCTGGTTCAGCTGTCCTCGCTCGCGATATTTACATAGATGACGTCGTCACTGGGGCGAATTCTGTTGAGCAGGCTCGCTCACTTCAGATGGAACTTACAAAAATATTGTCGTCGGGTGGTTTCCATCTGAGGAAGTGGACCTCTAACAGTAGTGAGTTCCTGGACAACCTTCCATCCTCGGACCTGTACTCACAGGACTTTAAACATTTCGATGAAACGTCTGACATTTCGCTCAAGATATTGGGATTGTTATGGCAACCCCAATCAGATTCTTTTCGTTTTCGTATTGCAGCTTCTCATGACGGTCGATGTACGAAGCGCACCATCCTTTCGGAGATAGCCAGGATCCATGATCCATTGGGCTTTATTTCGCCTGTAACTTTTCTCGCCAAGTATTTGATGCAGTTGCTCTGGGTTTCTGGTGTTTCATGGGATGACGATATTCCAGAAAATATCAGGCTTGAATGGCAAGCATTCAAAGCTCAGCTTCCGTCGCTGAGCTCTGTGGCTATTCCTCGTCGTATTGTTGTGGAGTTTGACATACTAGAGCTCCATGGTTTTTGTGATGCGTCAGAACGAGGCTTTTGTGCCGTCGTTTACTGTCGTACGTTAGGTAAGAACGGTGATATCGCCGTCCAATTGGTCTGTGGCAAGTCCAAAGTCGCTCCCCTGCGTAAATTATCGGTGCCACGTCTTGAACTGGTTGCTGCGGTTCTGTTATCGGATTTGATAGCGTCAGTCGTGGAGGCTCTGAAACCTTTTCACTCTGTAAGTGAGGTCTTCGCTTGGTCGGACTCAAGTGTCGCGTTGACTTGGATTAAATCGTGTCCTTCCAAGTGGAAAACGTTTGTGGCTAATCGTGTTAGCCACATCCAAGAAATTGTTCCTCCTGACTCCTGGCATCATGTCAGAACCACAGATAATCCATCAGATTGTGGATCACGTGGGTTACTACCTCAAGACTTGGTTAACCAAGCTTGCTGGTGGGACGGGCCCTCTTGGCTTAGGTATCCCAGTGCAAATTGGCCGAAGTCGGCATTATCAATAGATAGTGACGTTCTCCATGAAGAACAAAAAATTACCGTTCTCTTAGCTTCTAATGCGGTTGAGCTAGTAGACACTCTTCTCGAAAGGTTCTCGTCATTAAAAATGATACAACATATATTAGCTTATTGCTTTCGGTTTTCGGAGAACTGCAAATTAATTGTCGGACATCGTATCGTTGGGTCTTTACAACCAACAGAGATTCACAAGGCACTCATGTTTTTGGTGAAAATTGTGCAAGAGAATGAGTTTTCGTCGGAGTTCGAACTTCTTAAAAAGGGTTCGTCAAATTCGCTTCCTAAGAGTTTTCGCAAATTGTCGCCTTTCGTTGACGAGGCGGGTCTTCTCAGGGTGGGCGGTCGCTTGGCTAATGCCAAGACCTGCTTTGAAACAAAGCACCCTCTTCTATTACCCCGCTCCCACCGCCTCACGTACCTAATCATACAGGAATATCATATTCGTTTTATGCATCCTGGTGCGCAAACTCTCCAAAATCTCATTGCACAACATTTTTGGATATTGTCGTGTAAACGTGCCATTCGATCGGTAATCTCTGGTTGTGTTAAATGTTTTCGTGTTCGTCCCCAACTTGCCCCTGCCCCGTTTATGGGCAATTATCCATCGTATCGTGTAAACCAACTTAAATGTTTTTCGAATTCAGTTGTCGATTACGGTGGACCCTTCAACATAGCTTTCGGACGAGGTCGCGGTGCCAGAACTTTCAAAGGGTACATTTGTGTCTTCGTGTGTACCTCCACGAAAGCTATACATATCGAACTTGCATCCGAATTGTCCACGGAGGCCTTTTTGGCCGCCTTGCGACGCTTTATCGCCCGTCGTGGCCGGTGTAGCCATCTTGTTTCCGACCAGGGAAGAAATTTTATCGGTGCTAGTAACTATCTTGGTTCTATCATGCAAAAGGCTGCGGAGTCTCAAGAAATTAAGTTTTCGTTTAGTCCTCCTGGGAGTCCCCATTTTAATGGTCTAGCAGAAGCGGGAATCAAGTCAGTAAAAACGCACATAGCTCGTGCTGTCGGTGCACAGAGATTGACGTTTGAGGAATTTTACACCGTGCTAACACAAGTAGAGGCAATGTTAAATTCGCGCCCCTTGACGCCTCATAGCTCAGATGCCAATGATCTCGTTGCTTTAACCCCGGGTCATTTCCTAACCCTAGAACCTCTGTCGATTATGCCCGAGGAAAAATTTATAGATTTGAAAATTAGCGTCCAGCAGCGGTGGAAGCTCATCCAACAAATACACCAAGCCTTTTGGCACCGATGGCAAACTGAGTACCTACACACACTCCAACAAAGGGCAAAGTGGGACAAGGTTCATTCTAATATCACCGTGGGATCTATGGTGCTCATAGCTGGTGAATCGCTAGATCCCCTTAAATGGCCGTTAGGGCGTATTGTTGCACTGCACCCTGGTGCAGATGGTGTATGTAGAGTGGTTACGGTTAAAACTGCCGCTGGCCAGTACAAAAGACCAGTCGTCAAGATTTGTCCCCTGCCAGTGGCGCATAACGCTTAGGTAATTTTAAAATTGTAGTAGTTTTAAGTTTTCGTTGTAGTCGTATTTTAGTTAAAGTACTGTTCATAACAGCACCTTTTCGTAGTTTAAGTATTATCGCATTAAATACCGCGGCATTCTTGAGTATGCCGTCGCATTTAGGTGGGCGGTATGTTGAATATTGCCGATTTATGGTAGAATTTTAATTATTAGTCTAGCAACACTGGTTGTCACATCACTATCGAGTTAGTGTGGCAACCCAGAGAGTCTGTCGTTCCGTGCGAACCGAGCACGTTGAACTTTTGAAAAGTAGTCCAAGATTTATCGATAATTCGGGCTTCGCGAGTCAAGGCAGTGCATCAAGTCATCTAATTTCCATCTAAAAGCTGTTACGATTGCGGTTCGGCTTCTGTTCACCTGTATGTGCGTCTTAGTGGTAGGACTGAGGGTAATACTGTATCTGGATCCAGCACTGGGTAAGCCCAAGGAACTGCCCTCTCCAGACGCTGAGCTCCGCCTAAGAGATCTCCAGGTAAGCCGACACGCAATCTCATCATAAAGCCGTAACACAATAAATTCATGCATGTAAAATCACGGTAGTTGTGTGGACTCTCTTTTAATTATACAGTCCATTTTGTCGTTATCGTTCATTTTTTGCCAATCGGCGATACGTTGCTGCTGTTGCAGTATCTGGGTCATGTTGCGCGCGCGTTCTTCGTACATCTGGAGAGCGGCAGCGCGAGGCGCTCGAGCGGGAGCGCAAGCGGAAACTAGCCAGCGCCAGTGACGCTGCAGAAGAATATCCGGCTCGAAGGACCAAAAAATGAACGATAACGACAAAATGGACTGTATAATTAAAAGAGAGTCCACACAACTACCGTGATTTTATATGCATGAATTTATTGTGTTACGGCTTTATGATGAGATTGCGTGTCGGCTTACCTGGAGATCTCTTAGGTGGAGCTCAGCGTCTGGAGAGGGCAGTTCCTTGGGCTTACCCAGTGCTGGATCCAGATACGGTCGTACCCTCAGTCCTACCACTAGGACGCATATACAGGTGAACAGAAGCCGAACCGCAATCGTAACAGCTTTTAGATGGAAATTAGATGACTTGATGCACTGCCTTGGCTCGCGAAGCCCGAATTATCGACAAATCTTGGGCTACTTTTCAAAAGTTCAACGTCTGTCGTTCCGTGCGAACCGAGCACGTTGAACTTTTGAAAAGTAGCCCAAGATTTGTCGATAATTCGGGCTTCGCGAGCCAAGGCAGTGCATCAAGTCATCTAATTTCCATCTAAAAGCTGTTACGATTGCGGTTCGGCTTCTGTTCACCTGTATATGCGTCCTAGTGGTAGGACTGAGGGTACGACCGTATCTGGATCCAGCACTGGGTAAGCCCAAGGAACTGCCCTCTCCAGACGCTGAGCTCCACCTAAGAGATCTCCAGGTAAGCCGACACGCAATCTCATCATAAAGCCGTAACACAATAAATTCATGCATATAAAATCACGGTAGTTGTGTGGACTCTCTTTTAATTATACAGTCCATTTTGTCGTTATCGTTCAAATATAATATCCGAATTTCCGAACCCTGCAAATTACTCTGGTATCCAGAGAGACTAGTATTGTACCATTATGGTTTAGGTTAGGACGCGACATAACCGTGAAAATCAAAATAATGTTTTGTTTCAGGTCTATCACAAAAATGGCTTTATGTAAGCAGTTGCGATTTGTGTATACTAATAAATACTGAATTGTATAATATGTAGAGTATATACCTAAATGCAATCATTTTTAGTGTATACATAGATTATTTAAATATTATTTTACTTTGTAGCTGTAAAATTAACGCACGAACGCTTGGTATTTATGCTTGTTAGTGTATTTTAAGATGGTCATACACTTATGCAAAGGCATATACTAAAGCAATGACAGAGGTACCTTATAGGAAAGGTGAATTTATTCTAACGACAACAACATCAGTAAATAAAAATCTAACAATGTTACAAGCAATACTCGCTTTCGCAATTATGTGACCACCATTTTGCATAAGCATGCAACTAAAACACTAGACGTTTACTGATGTCTTGTAGAGAAATTCCCATTCTGAACCTCTGTGACACGCGCGACAAATACTACCTGTCACTTTCCTTTCAATAACGTGCTAGCGAGACAGGTGATGCTGAGTCGCGCTACAAGCCCGCTTAAGAGGCCTTATTCCTTTTAAAATGCTGATTGTTTTAGACATTTTTCTCCATGATCAAACATGTTTCTTAACATATTATTGATGTTACTACCTAGAACAGGGCTATTGGGATTTATTGGTATATATTTAAAACCTACAGTTTGAATTTTTCATTGATAATTTTTGTTTCAAAAACTACTCAAAATTGTCAAAATTCACGCGAAAAAATTAGTTTTTTCAACTTATTTTCGACTGCCCGCAATGAAAGCTTGAAATAGCTATGTTATTACCTAGGACTTGGGGAAAAGTATTATTCACTTCAAAAAGTTGGTTGAAATTATCAATATATTTGTCAAAATATGAAAAAAATAAATTTTAAAAGGAATAAGGCCTCTTAATACAATAATTAAATATGCCTCACAAAATTAGAAAGCTTTATCACTGCTTCTAACCTATAAACCCTCACATCGCCTAATCTCGCTTTCATATGCATAAAGCAGGTGAAGCCTGTGAAAGGCCTGGATTGGAAGGCTGGTGCTATCAGCAACGCGGTGTGGGGCGGCGTATACCTACGGGATGTGCTCAAGCACTGCGGCCTGGATATGGAGGACACGGAGGGAAAGCATATTATTGTGAGTATATACTTTAAAATATTCCCAAACATACCAAGAAATTTGGCAATTCCTTCATTTGCCGAACTCTTTGCCGGCTCATGTGTTTCCCCCTTCTAACATGAGACCCTTCAAAGCGTGAAGAAGCATCTTTCGGGAAAACCGTTGTTTTCTTGTCAGTTGCCATTGCGACTTGGGCTCCCATTTTGCTTACCATCAGGCGAAGTGGAGCCACTATGTTCTGTCGTTATAAAAAAATACTTAAAGCTTACTTATAGCGCCTCTCATCTGTCTGTCTGCACCTGATACTTCAGTATTTTGGCCATGTGGCTCGCCGAGATGCTGACAATTCGGAAAAGCTGACGGTGTCACAGTTCAAGGTAAGATACCCAGAGGCCGTAGTTCTAAACGATGGGTAAACAACAAGCGATTATATATCGCGCGAGATAGTTTCCTGTGGCGGTGTGGGGTATGTGTACCTACGGGACGTGCTCAAGTACTGCGGCCTGGATATGGAGGACTCGGAGGGGAAGCATATTATTGTGAGTATATACTTACAGGTTACCTGAGGTGGTTTTCCACCTGCAGGGCGAGACGAGACGCGGCGCGGCGTGAATTGAAATCAAACTGGCCCTTTTCCACTAAAACTTGGCATTAATTGCAATCGCGAATGTAGCATGTAGAATATTAAAAAGTGACGAACAACAAAAAACCAATCCTGAGAAGCGTGTTTCTGTTGCAGAGTTAATTTATACTCTATATTGGAAGCAATACGATTAATTTTTACAAACAAATATTTCAATTCAAGTTTTGCACATCCTCGTCAATCCTTACTTATTCCACCAAAGATGCGCTAGGAGAGGATTGATAATTTGCCGTACAAATTTCAATTCAATTCGCGTCGCGTCTCGTCTCGCCCTGCCGGTGGAAAACCAACTTTACAGCGCCTCTCATCTGTCTGTCTGCACCGGATATGCAAGCATCAAGGGAGCCGAAGCTGCGGAGGCGAACCTGGCGAATGTGACGCTCTTTCTTGGTATAAGAAAATTTACACTTGGCCTAATACAAACTTGAAAACAGTACATTTTTTACCGTTCCATTCAACAGTTCCAATGTCGCTCTAGCTAGGCACGACCTTCGTGCGCCAAAAGTTTAACACTCTCTAACTTTATTTTCCTACCTTCAAGGTTGCAGAAAATTTTCACTCTGTACCATGTCCCAAGTAACACGACCCCGCAGTTCACAGGCTCGGACATAGACGCGACGGGACACAACTTCAGCACATCCATCCCTCTCCACATGGCCGTGGACCCCAGTTCCCGGATACTCCTCGCCACGCACATGAATGGCACGGTGTTGCCACCGGACCACGGGTATCCGTTGCGGGTAGTCGTGCCCGGAGCACCGGCGGTTAGAAGTGTCAAATGGCTTGGTGAGTGCTGATTCTTTTTACAAGCTTTTATTTAGCTTGCATGGTATGTTTAACCCTTTGAGTGCCGAGCGGCAAAGCAATTCACCGTGCCACTGACGCCAAACCAAAAAAAAAAAAAAGTGCTCCAAAATCAACAGAGATTAAGAAACACAGATAGTGGTTTGAATTAGCATGTTTTTGACCACTGAAATTTTGACGTCAATAGACGTCGTTGGCGTCAGTGGCACGAATTCCCGATGACGTGATTTGCCGTCTTTGGCGGTCAAAGGGTTAAAGTATGTATGTTCGGGTGAAATCTTGCAACTCAATTTTGAAGCAGATATCGTCAACCGATTGAGCTGAAATTTTGCATACTTACTTAACTTGGATGACAATACAATAATATGGTACCATGGGGCTGATCTGATGATGGAGCCGGACGGTGGCCATAGGAACTCTATAATAGAAAAAGCAATCCTACCGAGCTTGGGCTCTTTAGAATCGTCTCAGTGAGCATTTGATGGATATCCAAAGAAAAGTACAGTCGGCTATAAAAGCTTGCCACTAAAATGTCATTTTTGACAGAAACTTATTTATGTCATAGGGGGCAAACGAGCAAACGGATCGCCTGATGGAAAGCGATTACCGTCGCCCACAAAGGAGTCACAAGTGCGTTGTTAGCCTATCCGGTGGGAGTACTCTCTTTTCTTGAAATACCGCGACAATTCATTCCACAATGCAGTCGTGCGAGGCAGGAAATTTCTAGAAAAAACGCTCATTTGTGGACTATTCTCTTGTGAAATATTCATTATATAATTCATTTCAGAATCCTTATTTACCTACATTATGAACCAGGAGCGCAGCATCAGTCGATGAATCGAAGATACTTGTTTTTTCTTACCAGTCAGGTTTCTCCGCCTACGGCAGCTATTGTTTATAGTTATAGGCGTAAAATAACGAGATTGTGCTGATCAGATATTAAAGACTAATTTTTATTTACAGTATCTACTTTGGAGAACAGTTTCTCCAAAAGTTCTGATGAAATGCCGCACCAAATAAAGACTATTCTTTCCCCAATAGAATCAATAACCATATCAAAAGACGAGAGCTCGTCCCACTGGCACCAGAAAGACTACCGCGCGTTCAATCCGTCTAAAACATGGGAAACTGCCGACTTCGCCACCGCGCCGCCCGTCTACAGCCTGCCCGTGACGTCAGCCATCTGCGACCCGGCAGATGGCGAGGCTGTGAAGATGAAGGATGGGTGTATAGAGATCAGAGGTATGTCAGCTTATAAAGGAAATCTCCAGTACAATCAATTCCCACATTAAAAGAGGGAGTCTTCACCAAAACTACCGCGCGTTCAATCCGTCTAAAACATGGGAAACTGCCGACTTCGCCACCGCGCCGCCCGTCTACAGCCTGCCCGTGACGTCAGCCATCTGCGACCCGGCAGATGGCGAGACTGTGAAGATGAAGGATGGGTGTATAGAGATCAGAGGTATGTCAGCTTTACAAAGATAATCTCCAATATAATCAATAACCATATCATAATACAAGAGTCTCACTGCCACCAGAAGGACTACCGCACGTTCACCCCATCTAGCTCACAGGGAGAGGACACCCCAGCCCCTATTCACAAAACCCGACATAAGGCCATTTTTGATATCCTTTTGATAACTATGAGTATAGCTACGCCATTGACTGCTACTGCTTTGGAGAAAATAAAAATAATGTACGAAATTATTGTGATCATCACATTTCAGACGAAGTTTTATTAAATTAATTTTATAAATAATGACACAAAGGTAAATCAAGAAAGAAAAATTGAATGCGATCTACAACAATCTAAGCGGGATTTGAAACCGCGACCTCTGCGTTTCCGGTGCATTGCTCTTCCAACTGAGCTATCAGATCGCTACGTCAATCACACCAAATCTTTCATCCCTTAATTCTTTACGCTACTGGAGCGCCCTCTGCGTCATATTTGGTTTTTGAAATGCTTAAAATGCGCATTAGCCATACCTACCCTAGGATGTGCTCTTTACACGCAATGTGGTATTACCACATAAAAAATATGAATCGATAAAAAGATTCTATACAAATATTTAAATTAATCTTATTGAAACTTTCATTTCACTTTCATGTCAGGAACGGCCCGACATGTTTCGAACTCGTATCGTGTTTTTCATCAGGGACAGCTACCCGAACACTGCCGTGCAAAACTTAAAGTACAGTAAGTTCAATGAGAAACTGCACGGCAGCACAGTCGCGCGTCGCGTGGTAACTCAGCCACTGCAGGGCTAGCATATCTGGCCGCGACTTCGCTAGTCGCGCGAGACAGCATCTCCTGTCCTGCTCGCACGGTATTGAAAGGAAAGTGACAGGTTGTATATCTCGTGCGTCAGAAAGTCGTGTGTCAAAGTTATGCTAGACGTACTGGCCTCGAATGACGCGCCGCTCTGAGAGCCCGCACTGACAGCCCGGGGGCAGGATCCTTACATCCTCACAACTTGTCCGTCCGTCACCTTATCTTCGCTTTTGTTATTAACAGACATCACGCACACTTGACTAATGGTGTCCACGATATTGTCTGAAAGCACGATACGTTCCATGCCAGAGGTAGAGCTCAACCGCCGTCACGATTAAAATTTGTGCACAGTACAACGACTGGATATAACTAGTTGTGTTGCGAGACAATGAGTTGATGCTTAGCTTTGACGTTAAATCACGCGAAGGTACTAGCGCCAGAAACTTTAGAGATGATACGGGTCATTCTAGTCGGGACCATCTAGGTAGGTCAGCAGGTGCTGTCCAATTATATAACCGCACGTCGAGCAATCTTGATAGGTTTTTTTTTAAAGATTTTTTAAAGAGGAAGGCGTTTAAGCCTAGTTCGCGGTGTTTGCGGAATGTGATGTACAACCGCTCCTAAACTATCTGAATGAGATAGACGAAGATACAGTTCAGTATGGGGAGAGAGTCTAATGGAACGCTTTCGTTTATGCCCTTAAATGTTGATGAAACACATGCCAAAAGGAAAGGATGGCTAACAAGGAAAAAGGTAAGTACCCAATTGTCCGGCTCCGATTTAATTAATTTTGAAATATTATGTTAGAGAGTAGTGTAAAATAACAGACACGTATTTTTTTACCTGACTAATCCCTTCAAAGTTTTATATTGCTCAGTTACATAAAGTTTCTATAGTAAAATAACAATGAGAAATCATATTTTGGTTTCCGTACTAATATATATTCAGGTTCAGGGGCTATGTGACTAGAGAATGCAAACGGTATATTACCGGAAATTTCCATAGAAAATTTTACCGGTTTGCATTCCTATATGTGACCCGCAGTACGTGAGTAAACAGCTGGCGCAATTTTGATACGATAAGTGTTGGAAAACAAGGGTATCCGTGAAACCGAAGGGAATATTGTACATCCTTCCTGTTAAAGCGCATTGTTGATACGATTATGTAGTTTAATTGGAATTAAATAAAGGTAGGTACATATTTGACTTTTGAGTAATATTTGTCATATTTTGTGCACCAAACCACAAAATGAGTATTTAACAGGAAAACTATATATTGATTGCTCTTTTTTCTGTTCACAAGGCAATCGCATACTGCTGTCTGAAAATGTGTAATTAAACGAATACTTCAACTGTCGGAAAACGGTTGTATCGGAAGGATATTTTTTATTTTGAACTTTAATATGAGTAACATGCGGCTTCTAAGTAGTACCACAATGGATTATCTGGGCGCCTATTTACCTGGATACATGTATTGGATAATAGGCGTTTTTGGAGTCGTGGTAATTCTACTGTCCACCGTGAGCACCATCTTCGGGATCGTCACCTGGATCAAGTTTCCTGAGTGGCGCCAGTTTCGTCACTACGTGTTCATCAACTTGATCGTAACCATCTCACCGTTTTTAGAAGGATTCCGTAAATTAATATTGTTAATATATCCGGATTTATTTATGTTCATGCTATTTTTGTATAGCTTTACCTTTACTCACTGGTTGATGGTGACCACGGTCATGTTTTACATTGACTTTGTGAACGTATTTGTAGAAATCGATACGATTTCACATCTGTATCTCAAAGCTAATATTGTAGGTTGGTTACTTCCTGTTGTATGGGCCACGCTATCCCAACTATTCGATGCTCAGGAATACTACATATTATTAACGGTTCTAGGTTTAGTTCCTCTAATAAATATTATATTGTATTTAAGATTATTGTATGCATTATTCAAGACACCGCAACGCGCACACGGTGAGTCTAAGTTCAAAAAAATAATTTCATCTTTTGCTTTCGTGTTTACTGGAAGCGCATATACTTTTGGAATTATATTGATAATGCTGTTGAACGATCCGAGTGACGTTCCCATGGCGGTGTTTATGTTTATAATAATTTATTTTAGCTTAACTCATGTGCTGATAAATGTATTCTTTTTGACGTTAAGGTCCCATAGAGTACTGTGGGCTAACCGAATGAGTAAAATAACAGACCAGTTATAATGGCGAATAACTAATTATTTCAACACATGGAGAGAGGCATAAATATAGTGTTTTAAATGTGAGGAAATTCTTATAGTAAATACCTAGTATGTAAATATATGCATCATTGTATTTAAAGCCTGACCAGAAATATATGAGGATGCGCTATATTGCGGAATTTCACTGGAACTAATTTCTTACACTGGCAATGTTTGTATGATGGTTTGTCAACAATGTCAATGTCATTCGTGGTGATTTCTTTAAAACACAAATAATTAAAATTATCCAAATAAAATGCCGAAAACCATTCACAATTGTGAACGTAAGATTATAAATAAAGTGTACATGTGATTACTACATAAAAAACAGCTAGGAAGAGAGTGCATTCCATTAAATGATATTACGAGGTTAACATAGTGGAACTGACAGGTATTTAAAAGTAATGTCATTGGGTTGTGATTGGTTGCAAAATTGTTGCCATGTAAATCTTATAAATTGCGCCCTCTTGACAACCCTCATATATTTCTGGTCAGGCTTTATGGTAGTTACCTATCACTACATAGTATAAAACAAAGTCGCTTCCTGCTGTCTGTCCCTGTGTATGCTTAGATCTTTAAAACTACGCAACGCATTTTTATGCATTTTTTTTAATAGATAGAGTGATTCAAGAGGAAGGTTTATATATATAATACATGCATAATTTATCAGCATTGCACCCGTGCGAATCCGGGGCGGGTCGCTAGTGTTACATATAATATGTACATGTATTCACGTGTATCTTAGACGCTCTCCGAACGATTAATATTCTACTCAGCACCCACTTGAAGCATATCTGTTTGGCCCTATGGTTGACTGGTAGAGAATGCCATCAGGCATTAAGTTTGCCATTTCTACTGACTTTTGTTATGTGCAATAAAGTTTAAATAAATAAATAAAAATTCCATAGGATGTAACAGGTTCTTTCTCATATTGCTTTATTAATTCAAATAAAATTTAAGCTAGAATGCTAGATTTACTTCCCTGTAATTTCTAGTTAACATTAAAACTAACTAACTGCTATAAGTAGTTTCCCCGTAAAATCACGTTAAAATTAAGCAAGGCTAAGTGAAGTTGTAAAGCTACCGAAACGTCAGGGAGGCTCAAATCATTAATATACGCTATATAATCCATTTAAATCGTTTTATTTAAATGTGTGACAGTCGTGGAACCGAAGAAATTATTATAAAGCTAAGTGATTTACACTTCTCTACTTTTTAATAATTCAAAAAATAATATAGGTAAGGTCAAGTTGGGTAAAAGAAACACATGGGGGAAATGGAACACTTTGGAATATTTTCTATATCATAGCTTTAATAGACATAAAACGACCAACTACAGTGACATTTATTAATTTTTTACCTAGAACTGTTTCTAAAAATCGGATTTACCACATATAGGTATCTACTGTGATTTATTTTAAGTGTTTCCCTTGCCCCAATGTGTTTCTTACCCAACCTGACCTTATAGATTAATAAATAAGTAAAATAAGTATAGGTAGGAGTATTGGTGGTTCTGGCGGTGATTATTAAAATCTATTTTACTGCCTGGTTTTCAATCGTTATTGAATTACATTAACCGTGAAATCGTCCAAGTTTGCCCTTGCGGCTCATTTTCCCCATTGTGCCACATATTAGTTCAAAATATTGTGTATTCACTTCATTCTCTCAATGAAAAAGATCCGTTTGGCAGCCCAGTACCTACGTCTAGCATAACTTTGACCCGCGACTCTTTGATGCGCGACAAATACTAGCTGTCACTTTCCTTTCGATACCGTGCAAACAAGACAGAAGATGCTGACTTGCGCGACAAGCGAAGTTGCGGCAAGATATGTTAGCCCTACAGGGGTAGGTAGTTGAAATACCATGAGATGATGATGATGAAATACGTTTTAAGAAGCCATCGAAATTTGACAGCTCCCGAATTTTACGAGACGGTGGTTGGGCTCTATCTCTGGTGAACACCTGTGCTTCCGGCAGTGAAAACAATGTCGTGGACACCATTCGTCAATTACCTATGCTTAATGTCTGTGGATAAGAAAAGTGTGCCCCCCGCAGCGGCGCCTCATTCGAGGGCAGTAGCTTAATACCGCCCGACTGTGCGGGCAGCTGTCCCTAATGAAGAACTCCATACGAGTTCGAAACATGTCGGGCCTTACCTGACCAGTTCAAGCGTGTAAACTGCATATTCAAATTATTAGACGTCGCACGAAAGTTTTAATAAAATTATTCAGCCACACATATAAGACAGATTTGAAAAACCAATAACTTCATTGAGACATCTACCTCGAAATACTTCACTTATTAACTAATATTTAAGCCCCGGATTTTCGTCGCACTCACGTGACAATAGCGTAGTTTGGGGAGTAAATGGACCTAACCTAACTATTGTGACGTCACCGCGACAAATATCCGGGGTCTACTAATATTCAAAACCTCTCTCGACCAACCAGTCAGTCCTATTCTATTCCTAAATGGATATTGTTTTTTTTATTCAGGTTACGCCTACTCTGGCGGCGGTGCGAAGATCTTGCGCGTAGACATCAGTACAGACCGAGGACAATCTTGGGTCGAAGCCGAATGTATGACCAGCGATGAAGCTCCACCGTACCACTACTCATGGGCGCTGTGGACATTGCGCCTGCCTGCCCAGAAGGGAGAGGTGAGTATGAAATACTTACAAGAGAGGTCACTAGTATAGTGTATGAGTATGACCAGCGACGACGCTCCAACGTACCGCTACACTTGGGCGCTGTGTACATTGCGCCTTCCCGCCCAAAAGGGAGAGGTGAGTACGAAATAGGTAGGTACAAGAGAGGTCACTAGTATAGGTTTGTAGTGTATGACCAGCGACGACGCTCCACCGTACCACTAGGTACTCATGGGCAGAGATGGGCGCTCATGGGTAAATACCGGGTATTTACCCAATCTACCGGGTATTTACCCATTTATACCCAAATTAGTGGGTATAAACTATCTATCATCAAATCTTTGGAAATAAGTAAATAGTTCAATGTGATATTCAACTAAAAGGTCGTTTCTTATAAATTTATGTTTATTAAATGTAAAATTTATGAGTAAAAAGGTAATTAAGTTAAGCTGATGAAGCGTCTTACATTATTTCACGTATAAAACTTATGTTGTATTCGTTTTTAATGGAATTTAGTGAAATAGTATTACATATTATAAGGTTGTATAAATTTAGAAACATATTAACATACAATCGATTTACCATCACCAATATTTATTTTTTAAATACTCAAAATGTACTTAAAATTATATCGTAGATTTCAATAAGTAAGCGAAATATTATTAAGGCTATTAAGGTTCTTCTGTTTATTCTAAGCTTTCTTCAGATCCAGACTTTCAGATTCTTCAGTAGTTTCTAATAACCAATCAGAGTGCGGTTACAGGTAGCGTCACTAGATAACGGGGCGACCCGACAGACGCGGTCAGTTATTGTTTATCAACCACAAGGTTACGACTCCTGTACCTTCCTCCATCCACAGACTATGTAGACAGCTAGTGACAACATCAGAGGCTAGTCCACACTCTACACTGCGATCCAGGAGATAACACCCTGCGGTACAAAGCCGAAGATCGGGCGGAGATCTTTGCAGCGTACCTGTAGCGCCAGTTTATTGCGAACCCGACAACGAACGACGACCTCCGATGGCGTGAAGCCTACGGCACTTTGCGGGACCATTACGAGCAGATAAAGACCCGGTCTTTTTCTCAGTCAGTCAGGTGCAGAAAGCCCTCCAACGATGCGACCCAAAGAAAGCCCCGGGCGCCACCGATGCGATCCCTAACTCAGCACTCCGTCACTTGCCACAGTACACCATCGTGGCAGTGACGCACCTCTACAATGGGATCCTGCGCTCGGGCCACTTTCCTCAGACATGGAAGCTTGGACGGGTAGTCACGCTTCCCAAACCTGGCAAAGACCGAAAAATACCGGAGAGTTATAGGACGATAACTCTGCTTAGCACCCTCTTCAAGGCCCCACATGGGGAAACTCCTTCCACACATAGAGCCCGAGCCAGAACAATTCGGGTTCGAACGACGCTTCAGCTCACGCGCGTGCTCCACTTCATGGCCGACTCAATAAACAGAAAGGAGCGCAGGCAGTGGCCGTCATACTGGACATGGAGAAGGCGTTTGACAGAGTATGGCACGAGGGGCTGCTGTACAAACTGTCAAACGCCACCGCCCCCCGCCACATAATAGAAGCCGTCCGGTCGTTCCTGCTAGAGCCCCGATTCCAAGTTGCAGTGGAACAAGCTGTCTCCGCTAAACGCCCAATCCGCGCGGGAGTTCCCCAAGGTTGCTGCCTCTCACCTGCCTGCTATGCAGTCTGCACCGACGACATCCCTGTTGTCGGAGACGTCAAGTTGGGTCTGTTCGCAAACGACGCTTACTACACCTCATCCATCAGCCCGGCCCATGCTGTGTGGAAAATGCAGGCCCAACTTGACGCCTTCCCAAAAGGGCTGAATAACTGGAGACTGTCGGTGAATATCGCCAGAACCCAGGCGATAATCACCGGGAAGAAGAAGACGCCGCAGCCACTACGCATGTCCGGCCAGGAGGTGCAGTGGCAACTCACAGTGAGGTACCTGGGCGTCACCATCGACAGGAACCTTACTATGAAACAACACGTGGCGGAAGTGGTCACCAAAGCCAAGACCGCCCGAACACTCCTGAGGCCAGTACTCACTAGGAGCCTGACAATCCACATCCGCACGAAGGATTTACAAAACGTACGTGAGGTCCAGGCTCACGTACGCAGCTCTGGCGTGGTATACGCCCTAGTGGCTGCCACCAACAGGGACAAAATCCGAGCGCAAGAAAACCTGGCACTTAGAATAACTAAATCCCCACAGTGCGGAACGACCATCTCCGTAGGGCACTGGGATGGGAAAACATAGATAAATTCATCAGACGACTGGCAATCAGGATGTTCTGCCAGTCCGATGAATCCCGCCACGTACTGCTCCGAGGTATAGCGCCACTGCACGGACACACGCCCGCGGCCACTCCCAAGAGAATTGCTGCCACAGACTTAACAAGACGTCTCAAGACAAGCGGCGGAGAGACCAGCTGCAAGATGCAATGCAGACAAGAAAAACATAAAAAACAGACAAGGCCTTCGAGCAGTCAACTGACGCCACAAATCGACTACCAATGCCCAGCCCGTCATTACGGGCTGCGATAAATGTAGTCTCATTGCGTGACACACGGAAAAGGCACCCCCACACTCCGGAATGGAGAGTGTGTGATGAAACGTAGTATCGAACGGCTGATGATAACTCGTTCATATTCCCACATATTTTTTATTAAACTACCGTATCCTCGTTTTCCTATTAAATTATATCCACAGATATAAACAGGTAAGTACACGGTAGATTGAGTAAATACTGTAAATTTAGGTATGTATGGTATTTACCTACCGGCCATTTCTAGACCCTGGAGACCATTCTAGACCAGAGGTACTTGTCAAGACATTCAAAGAACCCGAACACGATGGGATTCTGTTACATAATTGAGATTTTTTCTCAATCAAGTACCGGGCAGAGAGCGAAATTGAACTAACAAGATTTGATACTAGGCATACTGACAAGCATGCAGCCTAATACCTCATAAAAACATGATGTTAGTGGTGATAATAGCTATTTTGTACCATTTCTACACACCTCTAATTTAATATTTTCAATAAATAGAGTACAAATATGTAGTTTATACCCACCAAATCGGGTAGAAACGGGTAAATACCCGGTAGATTGGGTAAATACCCGATAAATACCTTGGGTATTTACCCACCGCCCATCTCTGCTCATGGGCGCTGTGGACATTGCGCCTTCCCGCCCAGAAGGGAGAGGTGAGTACGAAATACAAGAGAGGTCACTAGTATAGTTTCGTATTGTAGTGTATGACCAGCGACGACGCTTCACCGTACCACTACTCATGGGCGCTGTGGACATTGCGCCTTCCCACCCAGAAGGGAGAGGTGAGTACGAAATACAAGAGAGGTCACTAGTATAGTTTCGTATTGTAGTGTATGACCAGCGACGACGCTTCACCGTACCACTACTCATGGGCGCTGTGGACATTGCGCCTTCCCACCCAGAAGGGAGAGGTGAGTACGAAATACAAGAGAGGTCACTAGTATAGTTTTGTAGTGTGTGACCAGCGACGACGCTCCACCGTAACGCTACTCTTCGGTACTGTAGACACAGTGTCGCGCAGCAGAGTTGAGCGCGAAACATGTATAGGCAGACCTAGGTTAGCAGTGGGGTCTTTTTTTATATTATTATATATATAAATATCTATTTCCTAGATAGCCCTTTCAAGCTTAGTAAACGAATGTATGGCGAGAGTACATTAGTATCTTTGATTGCTCTCAATATAACTAATGTATGGAGAGGAGAGTGGCCTACAAGTCTTAGTAATAACAATAACGTCGTATTATTCTTCCAATTAGATGTATTTTCCTAGGGCAAAACAGTTCATATTCTATGTAAAAGAGCACCAAATGCACCAAACTTTCTAGTAATATGATTTTTTTTTTCTTTAGATGGAGCTATGGGCGAAAGCGACTGACAGCAACTTCAATACTCAACCGGAGAAATTCGATGACATTTGGAACATTCGAGGCATTCTGAGTAATGCGTATCATAAAATCAAAATACAAGTCGAATGAATCCATGAAGTTAATTTTATATCTTACTACTACAATAAATATAAGGCTTGTATAAGTGCCTAACTGATCTATTAAATTGAATGAATAAGTAATGGGGCGATCGAACTATAAGTACTTTTACAAAATCTAGTCTAGGATCCCGTCTAACGGAGACCTGTCCTCACTATTACATATATAACTTAAACCCGTAAATAAACAACTTGCAATAATGTTGACGCACATTACCTAATGGAAAATAAATCGACTTGTTATTATTATCCTAAGTTTATTGTAGAGATTAAAGGTTCAAAACCCAAAAAGTAAATCTTTGAGTAGGTGCATAGGAAAACAATCTTTGAGTTTACGGCATTAACTTAACACAGTATTTGTTTAAAAGCAAACAGCAAAGTCCTATCTAAGATAAGTAAAGGATTGTTTAAATTTGCATCCGGTTCGAAGGGCTATGTATAATAGAACAACGCCATACAGAACAAAGATTAGATTCACGTCTATTACGTTTAAGTACATCACAGCATAAATGCTGTGCTTACATAATTTCTAGTTTCACGTGACTTAATAGACTCATGATTTAATAAATTTATTGTTGACTTATTAATTAAGAGACAATGCTATCATATGAATGGTACAATGCCAAATCATGTTTAAACAACACGGTTGTTTTATGGTTGTAATACTTAGATACAATTATTTTTCTTTTATTCATGTTGATTTTTAAATAAATGACAGGATTTATATTATTTTCTAAATTGTTTTATTTCATTAACTGCATAATGAGTTAAGTTTTAAGTATTTCCCTCTTCATAAATAGTTACGAAAGAGAGAACAAGCGTCATAGAAATGATATAGAAGTGATAACAAAAATACCGGATTTATAACGAGCAAAGGTCGATCACAATAGTTATATTGACCTAACGCAATTAATAATACAGTTTAATTACCTACTGTGACAATGGTTAGTGTCAACTTACTTATCTCTTATCATTTTACATTTAACATAATAGCAAAATGCTCGCGTTGGGGCTACATACAGCGAATAAAGTAATAGCAAAAGTATTGAAAAGTAGTTTCACTAGAATTCAAGCACAAAATGTGCTATTCAAGTCGACGGACACGTTAAAAGTGGTTGCAAGTGGACAGACGTTACAATTTCCATATGTGTGGTTGAGGGATAACTGTCAGTGTGAAAATTGCTTCCATCGGTCAGCGAAAAGCAGGACAGTTGACTGGAGCAAATTCAACTTGGATGTGAAAGCAGTAGATGTACAGAAAGGCGAGAATTCTGTGAAGCTCACATGGGACGATGGACATGTATCAGAGTTTGATCTGAAATGGTTACAATTTAGAAATTTTACACAAGAAAATAAGAAAATTTATGACAGTAGTATTTACAAGCCAAAGAAAACTACATGGGATGGCAAGGATTTTCAAAATATTTGTTCTAAACATGATTATAATGAAATTTTGACCTCGGACAAGGCTTTGTTCAATTGGATACACAGTTTATCAATTTACGGAGTAGCTTTAATCCAAAATACACCTAGCTATGCGACGGCTATTGATAAAATTGTGGACACTATCGGATTTACAAGGAGGACACACTATGGAGTAAAGTTTGTAGTACAAAATGTGGCTAACACGAGTAATGTAGCATACCTTAACACGAATTTACAACTACACATAGATTTACCATATTATGAGTACTGTCCGGGAGTGAATATGTTGCACTGCCTAGAGCAAACTCAAAGCCAGGGCGGAGAAAACGTCCTCTCTGATGCTCATCATGTTGCTTCATACATCAAACAGCACCATCCAGAACAGTTCAAGCTCCTAACTGAAGTTGAAATCGAATGGAGTGATATCGGAACAGAAGATGGAAATGAATTCTTCAAGCTCCACCGCGCACCGGTAATTTGCTTGGATAAGCATGGAGAAGTAACAAGAATAAACTTCTCCGTTCCACAAAGAGGGAATTATTTTCCTGGACCTTTAGAGCTTGTACAACCCTGGTATAAAGCATGGGCATTATTTCTAAATTTGAATCACCAGTTCTCAGCTAAATTTAAAACAAAGGCTGGAGATATTTTAACCTTTGATAATATAAGATTGCTTCATGGACGAAATGCTTATGAAGACAGCTCTAGTAATGTACGGAAATTAATTGGCGCATATGTTGATTGGGATGAGATATACTCACGATGGAGATGTTTAAAAGTAAAATTGGAAAATATGGATAGTATTTAATTCTTTTGCATGCTACGATGATAATGATGAAAAACGAGCCAATTAATTATACTGTTGCATAATTAACACATTCACGACCAGGTAAAAAAATTAAGAGCCTGCTAGACAACCCTACCCCAGACACCAATAGCCCCCCAGGTGAGCACTATTGTGGTACAATCCGGGTGGAAAGCCGGGCTGGCAGCTGAGTAGAAGTTACAAGCCCCCACCAGGCAGGTTGTTGGTCGTGAAAGTGTTAATTGGTTTGTTGTTTGGCATTTAGGCATGGCCATCTTTAGCCACATAGGTGCCCTGGGCAAGTCATTCATTGTGTGTCACTCTGGCCCCCTAGACCTGGTTATAAAAATGCCCTTTAAGACCCAGCACATCAGGCAGCCGGCTGGGTCAACCTTCCCCAAAGCCACACACGTTTGGAGCATAGTTCTTCTACAAGCCGGGAGCTTGATGATATAGAATACTTATTTCTTTACAGCAAATAAATCATAAAACCAATTGTAAATAATAAATTATATTTTTCAGTTTGCTCTGAGATCCTATAAGAAATTTTAACCTTATTTCATAAGAGGGTTTGTATTATTTATTAAAGTTGTATCTTCATTAAATAAATGTTGCTAAAACTGGTTTTATTTAATTTCCACATAAGTATCAATATTGAAACATCTGACACTAAATCTTCTTAAAGGAATAATACTTGTCTCTTCTGTAGTCCCCTCTACTTCAACCAAAGGAAAATCCTCCAAATCTGGATTATTCGCCATTGCAATGGCACTTGATTCATTAGTGTGAATAAATATGGAGAAACTGCAGTCATCAGGAGCTATAAATTTGTCACTACTGCTGACTAAATTCAAACAAAATGCTCGTAAATTTTGTTCCGTCTGCACCAGATAAGCGTCCGAGGTTTCATCGAAATGTAAAAGTTTTTCAAAATCGAAAACAAACTTTATTACAGGTTTATAGTTATGATCTGTAACCGAAAACTCCGTTCGCATCAGTTGCTCGCTTTTCAAACATTCTGCTATACTCTTGAGACACAGTTCGATGTATTGGTTAACTTCCGGATGTATACACCGGTAAACGACCACACCGTACTTCTTTCTCGTTTCGAAAACACTTTTAGGATAGACGGAGACGTAGTACAAGATACTATGAAAGGCGACAGTAAGAAATTCGATCATTATGTCCACAAAACAATTATCAGTCATCGTTAAATATTAATATTATTACATTTGATAATCTTCAATCGATTCGTCAACTTTTGTCCCAATGTCCAGTTAAGTTCCCGCTTCGCTCTCCGCTCCAGCCGTAGTGTTATATTCTCTTTGGCTCCAGCTCCACGCCGCTTCATATTAAGTCAATCATTAATCGACATCTTTTTCTATTAATAGAGATAATCAAAAGATACCATAAATGTAAAATAACGTTCAAATTTAAATACTAATATACTACTATACTAATAATAGTAATAATAAAATGACAAGGTTATTCGCATCTATCTACACAACCACAGATCATATTATATTATAAATAAACACAACTGACAACACAACACGAATTGACGTTTGCGTTCCAATATACGCAAGTATCGGTGAATAATATTTTATAAGAATAATATAATATGCACAAATCGAAAACTGATAGCTCCGACATGATTACCGCGAATAAATATCAATACATTCAGAAATAAAATATATTTTTAAAGGCGTTCAATGCTACCCCAGCCTTCAAATTGTCAAGCAGCATTCCATGATTTTCCTGTGGATGCTCCATGAAGCTATTATGTAAGAAAGACTATATATGCTAGGTGCATGGGATGCTCAACCTTCTTGTAATTTTATACCATACCTTTCAGCTTGGCATTGGCAATCTACTAAATCATTTTCATTAATTTACACCATGGAAGTATGTACATAGTTAGTACTTACTACTTCCATGGTTTACACTGGTGACAAACAGTTTTTCTTTTTGTGTAAGGACATTATAGGAATAAGCTGGATTGATGTAATATAAAATTTCTCAACAGTCAATGAAAAAGCAAATCACATCACAACTTAAGTTTAAACCCTTAGAGCGCCAAGCGGCAAAGCAATTCACCGTGCCACTGACGCCAAACCAAAAAAAAAAAAGTGCTCCAAAATCAACAGGGATTGAAAAACACAGATAGTGGTTTGAATTAACATGTTTTGACCATTGAAATTTTTGACGTCAGTAGGCGTCGTTGGCGTCAGTGGCACGAATTCCCGATGACGTGATTTGCCGTCTTTGGCGGTCAAAGGGTTAAACCATAATTTATTTATTTTAAAGTTTTAAACTACATTAACAGCACTGAGTTAATTATTTATCCGGAATAGCATCAAGTCCCTGGAAACAAAAAGAAAATAAAGTTCACTAATTACATGGAATAGACTTACCTACAGTTTCTATATTGAATATTTTTTTGCTCTTTTACTGTGTGATGCTTCCTGCCCACGCCACAGACGCAATTTGAATCCTGATTATTGTAAACAAATGTTCAAGATATGTACATAATTTGTACGTCATTTAAAAAAAAAGTACGATAAAGGTTTTGGAGATTTTGAACAAAATTAGTGGCGTGGGCAGAAAGTATGGTTCCTAGCCACGCCACCTAAAATAGCGCAGTAGGACTGTTAGTTGTTATTTTTATAGTGTTAAATAATTGTACGAAAATTGTTCGTCCTGAATATAAACAACCCGCCGTCCAACCGTCCGTCCGTCCGTCACCAGACTGTATCTCATGAACAACATGTATCAAGTCATAGCTAGAGAGTTGAAATTTTCACAGGGGGTGTATTTCTGTTGCCGCTATACGACAAACACTAAAACATAATAAAAGTAATATTTAAGGGGGGCTCCCATACAACAAACATGATTTTTGGCCGTTTTTGGTACGGAACCCTTCGTGCACGAGTCCGGCTCGCACTCGGACGGTTTTTTTTATATACATCAAATCTTTTTTTGTGCGACAAAGCAAGGTCGATTTAAGATTTTATAGAATAATTTTACGAATATTGTTCGCCTTGAAAACAAACAAAATAATACGTAAATAGGTGTACGAAATAAAATATAAATATTTGATTTTAATTAATTTAATTAACAAATTAATAAATTCGGATCCTCTCCGTTAGCCCGAAAAACTTTCTTCCTAATTATTCATTAGCCGTAATTTTACAATTCCGGATTTTCATAATCCTTTATAATATCATAAAACCGAATTCACAGTAGCCCTAATATAACATGAAATTTAGTATCAGTAATGATTAGGTTTAATTATAATTAGGAATAATAATCATTTGTTTATTTAAGCGGTGGTAGCCTAGTGGTTAGGGCATGCGACTTTCAATCCGGAGGTCGCGGGTTCGAACCCGGCCCGTACCAATGAGTTTTTCGGAACTTATGTACGGAATGTCATTTGATATTTACCACCGCTTTTCGGTGAAGGAAAACATCGTGAGGAAACCACCTAAGCCCAATAAGGCCTAGTTTCCCCTCTGGGTTGGAAGGTCAGATGGCAGTCGCTTGCGTAAAAACTAGTGCCTACGCCACATCTTGGGATTTAATCTCTAAGAAAAATTATACTTAAAATTTTGTAATACTGTAATTTGCTTATAGAAAATGTTTTAAGTTTATTTAAGAAAAAAATGCTTACTGTTGAGTTTCTTTCGGCTTTCCTCTTAATAGCGGACTCCGAAATTCCGTATATATGCAAAAGACATGTGAAAGTGCCCTTGTGGCACAGAAATAAATTTTTGATTTGCCCTGATAACGTTAGTGCTAACTTTACTACAACTAACAACGTTAGGTATAATTTTCATTAGATGTAATATTGTTACAGCTAAATGTCAAATGCTCTAATATTTACATGAACTAAATATCAAGTACAATAATATGACATAAACAAATGATCCTAAAATAAATAAATAAATCCTCCTAGCCTTTATCCCATTTTTTGAGAATGAATTCTCAATCGGGGTCGGCTACCTAAATCCCAAGATGTGGCGTAGGCACTAGTTTTTACGCAAGCGACTGCCATCTGACCTTCCAACCCAGAGGGGAAACTAGGCCTTATTGGGCTTAGGTGGTTTCCTCACGATGTTTTCCTTCACCGAAAAGCGGTGGTAAATATCAAATGACATTCCGTACATAAGTTCCGAAAAACTCATTGGTACGGGCCGGGTTCGAACCCGCGACCTCCGGATTGAAAGTCGCATGCCCTAACCACTAGGCTACCACCGCTTAAATAAACAAATGATTATTATTCCTAATTATAATTAAACCTAATCATTACTGATACTAAATTTCATGTTATATTAGGGCTACTGTGAATTCGGTTTTATGATATTATAAAGGATTATGAAAATCCGGAATTGTAAAATTACGGCTAATGAATAATTAGGAAGAAAGTTTTTCGGGCTAACGGAGAGGATCCGAATTTATTAATTTGTTAATTAAATTAATTAAAATCAAATATTTATATTTTATTTCGTACACCTATTTACGTATTATTTTGTTTGTTTTCAAGGCGAACAATATTCGTAAAATTATTCTATAAAATCTTAAATCGACCTTGCTTTGTCGCACAAAAAAAGATTTGATGTATATAAAAAAAACCGTCCGAGTGCGAGCCGGACTCGTGCACGAAGGGTTCCGTACCAAAAACGGCCAAAAATCATGTTTGTTGTATGGGAGCCCCCCTTAAATATTACTTTTATTATGTTTTAGTGTTTGTCGTATAGCGGCAACAGAAATACACCCCCTGTGAAAATTTCAACTCTCTAGCTATGACTTGATACATGTTGTTCATGAGATACAGTCTGGTGACGGACGGACGGACGGTTGGACGGCGGGTTGTTTATATTCAGGACGAACAATTTTCGTACAATTATTTAACACTATAAAAATAACAACTAACAGTCCTACTGCGCTATTTTAGGTGGCGTGGCTAGGAACCATACTTTCTGCCCACGCCACTAATTTTGTTCAAAATCTCCAAAACCTTTATCGTACTTTTTTTTTAAATGACGTACAAATTATGTACATATCTTGAACATTTGTTTACAATAATCAGGATTCAAATTGCGTCTGTGGCGTGGGCAGGAAGCATCACACCTTTTATTCTCAATATCTGAAAGTTCATTACTCTTATCTTGTTTTCAACACAATGCAATTTTTTTCTACAGGGATAGTTTATATGGGCCTAGGAGATAGTTTTTTTAAGGTATGCAAATAACATTCTGCTGTGTCAACTTACAGCTACATCGTAGGGACTGCCGGTAAGCCTCGTGTCACGTTGGTATAGGTGGCGTTCCCACCTATCACTCACGGATCGTCTGTAATGCTGAAACATAAACACAATTTATGTTATTTAGTGACTATAGCATTAAGGAAGGTCAGATGGCAGTCGCTTGCCTACGTCTTGGGTTTTAGGTAACCAACCCCTGAGAATTCATTCTCTACAAAGATACGGGACAAAGGCTCGGAGGATGATGATGATGATGAGTGTCTATAGCATTAAAATGTTGAGGGTTATCTTACACAGATTTGTGTTGAATCAAATGAGCTGTGATTATTTAAAATCTTTAATTTGTTTTTCATATATAAAATATTTAAATTTGAACATGTTTTGGGATTATGTATCTAGAAGATGTGCCGAATATATTCCGACAAGTAGTGTCATTATACCTCCCCCACCTTATTCCGCACTTGACGCCCGTACCGTACCTATTAGTTATATATTCTGTGCTACTTCTAGCAGAAGACATAGTGACTTATCGTAAACAACGACAAGGACAATATTTGAGGAAATCAATAGCAGTTTTTTTGTTATCTTATAAAATTATTTGCATCTGTCGTTATTCTTCGTGAGATAAGTACGAAATCAAAGTATTACCTAATAGGTTGTTTGGACACGGTACTCACGTTGCCTAAGACCAAGTTGTGGACGTGCCAAAGACCAAATCCAGGCAAGGCTATAGCAGCTGTTACGATGCCGAAAGAGGGTAGAATTTCGTACCACATTTTATATTTTTGTCGAACAAAATATTACAGAAATAATAGAAATATTTCACTCGTACGGAAAGTGACAGTAGATTGTGTGCTGCCAGTTAATCCAATTCAAATAAAGAATTTCAATGGCACTGAAGAAAAAGGTAAGTAAAATTTTTATTTTATTATACTTACTCTTTGAGTATTTTTGTCTATAAATACTCAAAGTATTTGGTAGGCGTTTAAACACAAGCCATAAAATTGTAATATATTGGCAAACAGGCATGTTTTAGAATCACTTTAATATTGTAATTTAAAAGTTAAAATTCTTCATTTTATTTGGATTAAATAACTATTAATAAAAGTAATTATTAAAATGTTCAAACGGAAAATGTGGATCTAGCTTTAGTGTATTCAGTTTAAATGATTTTACTTTAATATTTTTCCTTGGCATGGCAACACTAGGTATCGGGTCATCAAAAATGGCAGACGCACCGATCGACTGTGAATTCCCTGTTTGGGGATTATTGCCGAAAAAAGAAACAGGGGTTGTCTCATTTTTGAATAAAAATCCTCTCTACGATGGGCGAGATACCGTTATTGCGATTTTCGATTCTGGCGTTGACCCCGCAGCATCTGGTCTTCAGGTAAAAAAAGTTGTCTTGTCATGGTTTGTTTCGTTCGTATTTTAATAATGTTTTTTTAAGTAAAGTTAAGGGTGTATTTGGTTTTTAGGTTACGAGCACGGGAGAGACGAAGGTTATAGAGAGGTTTGACTGCAGTGGTTGCGGTGATGTGGACACGAGTACGGTTATTCGTAAAGTTGTTGACGGTTGCATTACCGGCCTTACGGGGCGCAAACTGAAGGCAAGTATCCTTTCACGAGTAAACATAGCAAAAAAAAAACTGTTCATTATAATTATTGTTGATTACTTTGTTGTTTAGATTCCAGAGTCATGGAAAAATTCTACAGGAGAATGGAGGGTGGGTGTTCTGTACCCATTTAGTTTGTATCCCTCAAAGCTAAAGGAGCGGATTCAGGAACATAGAAAGGAACACTTGTGGGATGTTGGACATAAGCCAGCATATGCAGAGTCTAATAAACAGCTGCAAGACTTTGAGAGTGATGTTGGTTAGTATTTAACACTATTACAACCAGGTAAAAAATTAAAGCTAACCGAGAAAGCAAAAGCCCGCTAGTTGCCGACAGTCTGCCAGGTGGGCGCTTTTATAGTACATTCCGCCCGGCTAGCTAGGCCGGCAGCTGCGTAGAAGTTAAGAACTCCCACCAGCCAGGTTGTTGGTCATAAAAGTGTTAATAAAACTCAAATAAAAGAAATTGGGCAAGTGCGAGCCTGACTCGCGCATGAAGGGTTCTGTACCTATACATGTATATAATCTATAACAAGTTTGTTGTATGGGAGCCCCCCTTAAATATTTATTTTATTTTATTTTTAGTATTTGTTGTCATAGCGGCAATAGAAATACATCATCTGTGAAAATTTCAACTGTCTAGCTATCACCGTTCTCGAGTTGAGATACAGCCTGGTGACAGACGGACGGACAGCGAAGTCTCAGTAATAGGGTCCCGTTTTTACCCTTTGGGTACTGAACCCTAAAAATTTTTTTTCTAGCATATTTTCTATTTGAAACTAATATTACTTGTGTGAGTGTGTGTTGATACTCAGAAGATAGATACATGAATAGAATATTTCATTTGACTGTGTGTTATAACCAGTGATCGGCACGGCCCATGCAACACCACGGGTTTCCCATGGTAATTTTAATATGAACATTATTATAATCCCGCAATCTTGATTGCAATAAAATTGTTCTATTGAGTCTAAGAGAAGAAGATGTATAACAAGATGGGCAGATGAAATTAATTTAAAAGAATGGATGAAAAAAACCCAGGGTAGAGACTATTGGGCATCACTGAAGGAGGCCTTTACCCTAAACTAAGAGGGGTTTTTATGCAATATCTTCTAAATTTTTACTGTCCCACACTAAACTGCAAACTACACAGTAGATAATTAACTTGTTTTAATTGTAAACTGTGTAACTATATTGTTGTTGCAAGAAATTAAAAGTTTTTTATTTTTTTATTGAGTAATATAATAATGTTAAATTTATATTTGGGTGATTCTACAGGCGTTTCAACCGCCGTCAGTCCACTGTCAATAATATTGAAAGTACTACACCAAGCTGCAAACTTTGATACAATGATATACTGTAACTGTACTTCTTACCATAATTGATCTAATTTAAAGCATATTATTGCTTTGATATATTTTATGACAGCGGACTGACGGTGGTTGAAACACCTGTAGAATCACCCATTTGTTAATCATGTTCATATTTTGTTATGAGTTCATATCTTGCATATTTTAGTATCTTAGATTAAGTATGATGCAATAATGTGGTACCAAGGAGCTGGTTTGACGACGGAGTTTGAAGGTGGAAACTCCTATAAGTAGACAATGCGCGCATGTTGGTGGAACTCATTTGATTTGCCTTGACAAGTAAAGAGATTTAATGAAAAGTAGCTGGCAATGAAGCCTGTCATAATTCTTTTTTACAGTTTCGAAGAACCCAACCCTTAGCCCTGAGGATAAACTGCTTAAAGAGGAGCTGGAGACCAGGGTGGAAGTACTGCAAGCTGCCGAGAAAAAGTACACGGACCTGGGGCCCACTTATGACTGTGTGCTCTTCCATGATGGGACCATATGGAGGTAATGTAACAGTGCCTAAGAACTCGATCCTCAGCTATGAGGATAAAAAGGTTAAAGAGCAGCAGAAGACTAGGTTCGAAGTTCTGCAAGCTGCCGATAAGAAGTACCTGGTACCTGGGGCCCACTTATGATGTAGACAGCAAAAAGCGTAAACGCTGTAAACGCCAATAAATTCCCTTGGCGTTTACAGCGTTTACTCACTCAACGGTGCGCCTCCACGAGTGTTCAAGCCGTCCGCTGCAACGCCTTCAGTCCATTGGCTTCCACTCGAAAGCGATGCATCATTCGCTCCTCTACGAATGGTGTGGCCTATTTATCTGCATTCTCATAACGCGAAAGACAATGCTAGAAATAAATTAATGTTTTGAAAGAAATACCCTTGCTTCAGACCCTAACTTTTCAGCATTTGAAGTACATGCTGTTAACTTGCTGGCAACACCAAAACTATGACTCAATGGAACGGTTACTTTAGTCCGATTTCTAATAAAAAAAAACAGAATGACGTTGAGGTTGACATGATTCAAAATTGTCGGTTTGGTATTATCCATATTACTGATCTATTACTGATTCTGGAAACAGTAACTATTGAACTTACATCAAGATGGTCTTCGCAGATAAATAATGGTCTCTTTGGCACAACCAATTTCCCCACTGCTCGACACCAATCTCCTTTATTCTTATGTGGCACGTGAAATAATGTTTGTATATGTATTTTGTTCACAGAGCATGCATAGACACATCAGAGACCGGGGACTTGGCCTCGGGACCCTGTCTGGGCGAGTATAGCGCGACCCATGAGCACTCCCACTTGACACCTCTCGATGAGATGACAGTCAGCATCAACGTGTACGACGAGGGCCGCACGTTGGAGATCGTGGGGATGTGTTGTGAGTAACATCCATACTAAAGGCTGATTTAGACGATGCCAATTTTGAGACGCCTAAATTACGGCGCCTCGAAAAGGCACCGTATAAACACTTTCCGCGCCATTTTTTCGCCGCATGCCAGCGCTGGCGCGGAATAGAACACGAGCCTATTTTTTGGCGCCAGTGACCCCCCCTCCGCGTCTCTCGCTGCCACTAATGACTGGTACTGAAAAAAAGCACTGTGTAAACACGACTGGCGGCGAGATTTAGGCGGCTGAACATAGTCATTGTCTAAACGGTCGGAGGTGTGCTGTGCGGTAATCACTGGCGCCGTAATTTAGGCGTCTCAAAATTGGCATCGTCTAAATCAGCCTTAATATTATAAATGCGAAAGTGTGTCCTTCTGTCTGTCGGTCTGTCTGTTACCTCTTCACGCTTAAACCGCTGAACCGACTTAGATGAAATTTGGTATGCAGATAGTTTGAGACCCGGGAAAGGACATAGGATACTTTTCATCCCGAAAAAATTTAGTGTTCCCGTGGGATGAGCGGGTAACACAGCGGGGCACAGCTTGTTGTAAATAAAAATTTGCTAAGGGCTTAATCAAATTTTCTCGTTGTCAGTTTTGACGTGGATTGTTACTAGGTACTACTACTTCCGACGTTCCGTAGTCGTAGTGTGGAATTCGACGATTTAAATCCATAGATCTCCCGGATAGGCTTCTTTATACACAGTGTCAGATTCAGTGGACTACCTTCTAAGTCTTGATAAACTTGTTCGGTTGATAAGTTTTTCTTCGTCCTCTGATCACGCCGAATCGGTTGGACGAATTTTAACCAGTTTTTGTACAGGGGGCTGGACATCCAAAGATGGTTATGGGATACTTTTTATCTGATTATTGTAAAAATCAAATAATACGCGAGCGAAGTTTTGGGCACCTTCTACCACGGAATAAAGTTCATTCTTTCATTATTAATTCCAACAAAAACAATTACAGCTTTGTTTATCTCGAAAGCAATGAGTTGTTTTGACGTTGATTGTAATCCAATAAAATGGTCAATGCAACTTGCCTCTAACAGTAGCAACTCCATTTGTAGTTATGAACTATTAAAAAGTGTAACTCTTTGCCGGCACATGTGTTTCCTCCTTACAACATGGGAGCTTTAAATCGAAGCGTGAGGAAGAATCTCTCGGGCGAGCGTGGCAGTTTAAATTGGCAAGGCATCGTTGGTTTCTTGTCAGTTGCCATTGCGATCCGGGCTTCCCTTTTTGCTTACCAACAGGCGAATTGGAGACACTGTGTTGTGCCAGTCTAAAAAAAAACATATACAGCTTGTCATAATGTATGTAATCATTTTTATTCCAATTCTCTTTAAAGCAACCCACGGCACCCACGTGGCTGCCATCGCTGGTGGCTACTTCCCGAACGAGCCCGACAAGAACGGTGTAGCTCCTGGAGCTAAGATAATCTCTCTCACCATTGGAGACAGCCGATTGGTTTCCATGGAGACCGGCACTGCTCTGATCCGGGCGTGTATTAAAGTCATGGAGCTGAGCAAACGGATGAAGATTGATGTCATCAATATGAGCTATGGAGAACATGCCCATTGGTGCAATACTGGGTGAGTTATAATTCGCTATGAGCAGAGCTAAGTGGTTTTTCGCGACACCTTCAAATGTGGTGATAGATGGTCTAAATCCAGTGCAGAAAACTGCAGATAGAAGGCAAAATGACGCATGCAGGGTCGAATGTCTACATGGGACAAACTGCACTTAGAATGATCTAAAAGTCAAATTACAAACAAATGCAAATACACCATGCAAATGTCATCATACCGTGACGTCATCGTCAATTAAAGGTGCCGATTCCGTACGGAAAATCAACTCCTTTGCCATTTACGCCGTCATGGTAAAAAATCAAAAGTCCGTTTGAATTTTCTTCATGGCATTTGAGCTATTTTATATGATTATATAAGTAGAGCTATTTTTATTCATTCTTTATATTATGTTGTGGAATTTAATATCTGTGGATTTTAACTGAAAAGATATCCATGAGACTGAGTCTAAAGCTAACAATAGTTTGTTGGCTTCTTTTTTAGATTTGCAAGGTTAGGCTAAGACATCTTGAAATTTCAACCTGATGAACTTTTCGAAATCTACTTATATCACAGCTGTGCTAGATTTCTATGATAGGTACTTCGCAAGTCTGGAACCTCTCATTGTTTGCAGACGAGTTGGGGACATAATCTGCGAGGTCGTGAACCGTTACGGCGTGTCGTGGGTGGTGTCGGCGGGCAACCACGGGCCCGCGCTCTGCACGGTCGGCGCGCCGCCCGACATCGCTCAGCCCGTGCTCATCGGTAAGCTTGACAATAACGGTATTTGATGTGATGACATCTCAAATCAGCTACTCTTTATGAAATGTCAAAAACGATCTGTTAGTAAGAAGCTTCTATGGTGAAACAGGCATGTGACGTCATAAAAAGCAGCAGTCAAAACACGTCTTCTTTTTAGTTATTGTACAATTAAAAATAGTATAATGTCCAAAAGTTAGTGATAGTTTATTTGGTTTCGCGTATTTTTTAATGTGTGTTTAGTGGTTTCAATGCCACAATTTATATTCACTAAAGTCAAACACCGTATTGCTCCGTATGACAGCCCAAGTAGCACACATGCTTAGAGCTTATACAGTCCTTACACAGCTAAAATAAGTCGTATAAGGGCTGTATAAGCTCTTATGCATATGCGAGGTCGTGTACCGTTACGGCGTGTCGTGGGTGGTGTCGGCGGGCAACCATGGGCCTACGTTATGCACGGTCGGAGCGCCGCCCGACATCGCTCAGCCCGTGCTCATCGGTAAGCTTGACCAATGCTCCGTATGACAACGGTTACACGCTCAGTCTGACGACGGTTCAGTTTACTGTCATTTATTCATTTTCACCAGTGCATACCGGCAGTCCGAGAGGTTTACACGATCATTCTCTCGTCATCTGACCAGACTGATGGACTGTAGCGACGCCAAGACTGAGCGTGTAACCGTGTATCTAACTGAGAATTGGTTTAGAAGGACTCGGGACTCTTCGCTTGTATTTTTAGCCAGGTTTTCCATAAGACTCTGTTGCGTTGCTTTTAAGACATTGACTGAGAGCCAGCCAGTAAATGAGCTGTTTTGTTTTAGCCAGGTTTTCCATAAGACTCGGTTGCGTTGCTTTTAAGACATTGACTGAGAGCCAGCCAGTAAATGAGCTGTTTTGTTTTAGCCAGGTTTTCCATAAGACTCGGTTGCGTTGCTTTTAAGACATTGACTGAGAGCCACCAGCCAGTAAATGAGCTGTTTTGTTCTGTAAACCGTTTTTTGATGTGCAATAAAGCGTTGTTGTATGGTATTATACAGGTGTCGGAGCGTACGTGTCACCGGAGATGACGTGCGCGGCGTACTCGATGCGCGCGCGCGTGGCGGGCGGCGCGTTCAGCTGGAGCTCGCGCGGGCCGTGCGCCGACGGCGCGCCCGGCGTGTGCGTGCAGGCGCCCGGCGGCGCCGTCGCCTCCGTGGCCAGGTACAGTCAGCTGCAGCGCGTGTGCGTGCAGGCGCCCGGCGGCGCCGTCGCCTCCGTGGCCAGGTACAGTCAGCTGCAGCGCGTGTGCGTGCAGGCGCCCGGCGGCGCCGTCGCCTCCGTGGCCAGGTACAGTCAGCTGCAGCGCGTGTGCGTGCAGGCGCCCGGCGGCGCCGTCGCCTCCGTGGCCAGGTACAGTCAGCTGCAGCGCGTGTGCGTGCAGGCGCCCGGCGGCGCCGTCGCCTCCGTGGCCAGGTACAGTCAGCTGCAGCGCGTGTGCGTGCAGGCGCCCGGCGGCGCCGTCGCCTCCGTGGCCAGGTACAGTCAGCTGCAGCGCGTGTGCGTGCAGGCGCCCGGCGGCGCCGTCGCCTCCGTGGCCAGGTACAGTCAGCTGCAGCGCGTGTGCGTGCAGGCGCCCGGCGGCGCCGTCGCCTCCGTGGCCAGGTACAGTCAGCTGCAGCGCGTGTGCGTGCAGGCGCCCGGCGGCGCCGTCGCCTCCGTGGCCAGGTACAGTCAGCTGCAGCGCGTGTGCGTGCAGGCCCCGGCGGCGCCGTCGCCTCCGTGGCCAGGTACAGTCAGCTGCAGCGCGTGTGCGTGCAGGCGCCCGGCGGCGCCGTCGCCTCCGTGGCCAGGTACAGTCAGCTGCAGCGCGTGTGCGTGCAGGCGCCCGGCGGCGCCGTCGCCTCCGTGGCCAGGTACAGTCAGCTGCAGCGCGTGTGCGTGCAGGCCCCGGCGGCGCCGTCGCCTCCGTGGCCAGGTACAGTCAGCTGCAGCGCGTGTGCGTGCAGGCCCCGGCGGCGCCGTCGCCTCCGTGGCCAGGTACAGTCAGCTGCAGCGCGTGTGCGTGCAGGCCCCGGCGGCGCCGTCGCCTCCGTGGCCAGGTACAGTCAGCTGCAGCGCGTGTGCGTGCAGGCGCCCGGCGGCGCCGTCGCCTCCGTGGCCAGGTACAGTCAGCTGCAGCGCGTGTGCGTGCAGGCCCCGGCGGCGCCGTCGCCTCCGTGGCCAGGTACAGTCAGCTGCAGCGCGTGTGCGTGCAGGCGCCCGGCGGCGCCGTCGCCTCCGTGGCCAGGTACAGTCAGCTGCAGCGCGTGTGCGTGCAGGCCCCGGCGGCGCCGTCGCCTCCGTGGCCAGGTACAGTCAGCTGCAGCGCGTGTGCGTGCAGGCGCCCGGCGGCGCCGTCGCCTCCGTGGCCAGGTACAGTCAGCTGCAGCGCGTGTGCGTGCAGGCCCCGGCGGCGCCGTCGCCTCCGTGGCCAGGTACAGTCAGCTGCAGCGCGTGTGCGTGCAGGCGCCCGGCGGCGCCGTCGCCTCCGTGGCCAGGTACAGTCAGCTGCAGCGCGTGTGCGTGCAGGCGCCCGGCGGCGCCGTCGCCTCCGTGGCCAGGTACAGTCAGCTGCAGCGCGTGTGCGTGCAGGCCCCGGCGGCGCCGTCGCCTCCGTGGCCAGGTACAGTCAGCTGCAGCGCGTGTGCGTGCAGGCCCCGGCGGCGCCGTCGCCTCCGTGGCCAGGTACAGTCAGCTGCAGCGCGTGTGCGTGCAGGCCCCGGCGGCGCCGTCGCCTCCGTGGCCAGGTACAGTCAGCTGCAGCGCGTGTGCGTGCAGGCCCCGGCGGCGCCGTCGCCTCCGTGGCCAGGTACAGTCAGCTGCAGCGCGTGTGCGTGCAGGCCCCGGCGGCGCCGTCGCCTCCGTGGCCAGGTACAGTCAGCTGCAGCGCGTGTGCGTGCAGGCCCCGGCGGCGCCGTCGCCTCCGTGGCCAGGTACAGTCAGCTGCAGCGCGTGTGCGTGCAGGCGCCCGGCGGCGCCGTCGCCTCCGTGGCCAGGTACAGTCAGCTGCAGCGCGTGTGCGTGCAGGCCCCGGCGGCGCCGTCGCCTCCGTGGCCAGGTACAGTCAGCTGCAGCGCGTGTGCGTGCAGGCCCCGGCGGCGCCGTCGCCTCCGTGGCCAGGTACAGTCAGCTGCAGCGCGTGTGCGTGCAGGCCCCGGCGGCGCCGTCGCCTCCGTGGCCAGGTACAGTCAGCTGCAGCGCGTGTGCGTGCAGGCCCCGGCGGCGCCGTCGCCTCCGTGGCCAGGTACAGTCAGCTGCAGCGCGTGTGCGTGCAGGCCCCGGCGGCGCCGTCGCCTCCGTGGCCAGGTACAGTCAGCTGCAGCGCGTGTGCGTGCAGGCCCCGGCGGCGCCGTCGCCTCCGTGGCCAGGTACAGTCAGCTGCAGCGCGTGTGCGTGCAGGCCCCGGCGGCGCCGTCGCCTCCGTGGCCAGGTACAGTCAGCTGCAGCGCGTGTGCGTGCAGGCCCCGGCGGCGCCGTCGCCTCCGTGGCCAGGTACAGTCAGCTGCAGCGCGTGTGCGTGCAGGCCCCGGCGGCGCCGTCGCCTCCGTGGCCAGGTACAGTCAGCTGCAGCGCGTGTGCGTGCAGGCCCCGGCGGCGCCGTCGCCTCCGTGGCCAGGTACAGTCAGCTGCAGCGCGTGTGCGTGCAGGCCCCGGCGGCGCCGTCGCCTCCGTGGCCAGGTACAGTCAGCTGCAGCGCGTGTGCGTGCAGGCCCCGGCGGCGCCGTCGCCTCCGTGGCCAGGTACAGTCAGCTGCAGCGCGTGTGCGTGCAGGCCCCGGCGGCGCCGTCGCCTCCGTGGCCAGGTACAGTCAGCTGCAGCGCGTGTGCGTGCAGGCGCCCGGCGGCGCCGTCGCCTCCGTGGCCAGGTACAGTCAGCTGCAGCGCGTGTGCGTGCAGGCCCCGGCGGCGCCGTCGCCTCCGTGGCCAGGTACAGTCAGCTGCAGCGCGTGTGCGTGCAGGCGCCCGGCGGCGCCGTCGCCTCCGTGGCCAGGTACAGTCAGCTGCAGCGCGTGTGCGTGCAGGCCCCGGCGGCGCCGTCGCCTCCGTGGCCAGGTACAGTCAGCTGCAGCGCGTGTGCGTGCAGGCCCCGGCGGCGCCGTCGCCTCCGTGGCCAGGTACAGTCAGCTGCAGCGCGTGTGCGTGCAGGCGCCCGGCGGCGCCGTCGCCTCCGTGGCCAGGTACAGTCAGCTGCAGCGCGTGTGCGTGCAGGCCCCGGCGGCGCCGTCGCCTCCGTGGCCAGGTACAGTCAGCTGCAGCGCGTGTGCGTGCAGGCCCCGGCGGCGCCGTCGCCTCCGTGGCCAGGTACAGTCAGCTGCAGCGCGTGTGCGTGCAGGCCCCGGCGGCGCCGTCGCCTCCGTGGCCAGGTACAGTCAGCTGCAGCGCGTGTGCGTGCAGGCCCCGGCGGCGCCGTCGCCTCCGTGGCCAGGTACAGTCAGCTGCAGCGCGTGTGCGTGCAGGCCCCGGCGGCGCCGTCGCCTCCGTGGCCAGGTACAGTCAGCTGCAGCGCGTGTGCGTGCAGGCCCCGGCGGCGCCGTCGCCTCCGTGGCCAGGTACAGTCAGCTGCAGCGCGTGTGCGTGCAGGCCCCGGCGGCGCCGTCGCCTCCGTGGCCAGGTACAGTCAGCTGCAGCGCGTGTGCGTGCAGGCCCCGGCGGCGCCGTCGCCTCCGTGGCCAGGTACAGTCAGCTGCAGCGCGTGTGCGTGCAGGCGCCCGGCGGCGCCGTCGCCTCCGTGGCCAGGTACAGTCAGCTGCAGCGCGTGTGCGTGCAGGCCCCGGCGGCGCCGTCGCCTCCGTGGCCAGGTACAGTCAGCTGCAGCGCGTGTGCGTGCAGGCCCCGGCGGCGCCGTCGCCTCCGTGGCCAGGTACAGTCAGCTGCAGCGCGTGTGCGTGCAGGCCCCGGCGGCGCCGTCGCCTCCGTGGCCAGGTACAGTCAGCTGCAGCGCGTGTGCGTGCAGGCCCCGGCGGCGCCGTCGCCTCCGTGGCCAGGTACAGTCAGCTGCAGCGCGTGTGCGTGCAGGCCCCGGCGGCGCCGTCGCCTCCGTGGCCAGGTACAGTCAGCTGCAGCGCGTGTGCGTGCAGGCCCCGGCGGCGCCGTCGCCTCCGTGGCCAGGTACAGTCAGCTGCAGCGCGTGTGCGTGCAGGCCCCGGCGGCGCCGTCGCCTCCGTGGCCAGGTACAGTCAGCTGCAGCGCGTGTGCGTGCAGGCCCCGGCGGCGCCGTCGCCTCCGTGGCCAGGTACAGTCAGCTGCAGCGCGTGTGCGTGCAGGCGCCCGGCGGCGCCGTCGCCTCCGTGGCCAGGTACAGTCAGCTGCAGCGCGTGTGCGTGCAGGCCCCGGCGGCGCCGTCGCCTCCGTGGCCAGGTACAGTCAGCTGCAGCGCGTGTGCGTGCAGGCCCCGGCGGCGCCGTTGCCTCCGTGGCCAGGTACAGTCAGCTGCAGCGCGTGTGCGTGCAGGCCCCGGCGGCGCCGTCGCCTCCGTGGCCAGGTACAGTCAGCTGCAGCGCGTGTGCGTGCAGGCGCCCGGCGGCGCCGTCGCCTCCGTGGCCAGGTACAGTCAGCTGCAGCGCGTGTGCGTGCAGGCCCCGGCGGCGCCGTCGCCTCCGTGGCCAGGTACAGTCAGCTGCAGCGCGTGTGCGTGCAGGCCCCGGCGGCGCCGTCGCCTCCGTGGCCAGGTACAGTCAGCTGCAGCGCGTGTGCGTGCAGGCGCCCGGCGGCGCCGTCGCCTCCGTGGCCAGGTACAGTCAGCTGCAGCGCGTGTGCGTGCAGGCCCCGGCGGCGCCGTCGCCTCCGTGGCCAGGTACAGTCAGCTGCAGCGCGTGTGCGTGCAGGCCCCGGCGGCGCCGTCGCCTCCGTGGCCAGGTACAGTCAGCTGCAGCGCGTGTGCGTGCAGGCCCCGGCGGCGCCGTCGCCTCCGTGGCCAGGTACAGTCAGCTGCAGCGCGTGTGCGTGCAGGCCCCGGCGGCGCCGTCGCCTCCGTGGCCAGGTACAGTCAGCTGCAGCGCGTGTGCGTGCAGGCCCCGGCGGCGCCGTCGCCTCCGTGGCCAGGTACAGTCAGCTGCAGCGCGTGTGCGTGCAGGCCCCGGCGGCGCCGTCGCCTCCGTGGCCAGGTACAGTCAGCTGCAGCGCGTGTGCGTGCAGGCCCCGGCGGCGCCGTTGCCTCCGTGGCCAGGTGCATGACACCCTAAAACCTAGGAAATGATACTCATGCTTTTCCTAGTTCTTCCTCTATATTCTCAAATCTAGATCTTCCCGTGGACCACAACTATGCTTCGCGACTCTTGTCGCGCGACTTAGCGTCACTCGTCACTCTCATAGTTCTGTACAGAAAGAGATAAGCAATGTATGAGTCGTTTTCAAAAAACATGTACCAAGACTTTAATTAAAACCAAACTTAATTGATTCCTTTGTGTTACGATATTTACCCATATCTTTTGTATGAGTAACTTTCGTCACGCAAAAGACGCGATCGTAATTTTGTTTTTATTAAGTCTCAATGTACATGTTTCTTGAAAATTACTCGTATATCTCGCGCAAGATTGACTTGCGTGTCACAGTTGTGCTAGAGGTGCTGGCACCATAGGCCATTGTTTTCTTTTCAAAAGCTTGTAGAAACTATTTGTAATCTCCTTGTTTATTTTGTTCTAGGTTTACATTAAAGAATTCTCAATTAATGAACGGCACTTCGATGGCTGCACCTCACGTAGCCGGTATTGTAGGTAAGTTTTATTGATACCTACAAAAGAGTACTACATACCGTATTCAAAACCATTCCGCATGTAGGGCTTTACATCTGTTTCAAGGGCTTTGATTCCCTCCGAGACTAGCTCTTTGGAAATTATACCTGGTGAGAAAACTGTACTTTGGGTACACTATTCATAACTCGTTTTTTCTTTCAGCGGCGCTTGTGTCTGGGTTAAAGAGCAAAGAACTGCCTTATTCCCCATACTCAATAAAGCGGGCTATAGAAAATTCCGCAACCTACCTCAACAGCGTCGAACCGTGGGCGCAGGGCTCTGGGCTTATCAATATTGAAAAGGTAAATATCTCATAATAACGACAACGAAATGTGAATATTTCTGTATATTTTAACTTGGAAATCCATTGGATTCTGGCGGCATAGGACTGGCCAAGATTCTCAAGTTGCTTTTTGATAGTTCTTTAGCTGATGATGAACATTTTAATATATTCTGATCATATTTAATCTTTAGTTTCCTAATAGGATTTAAAATTAAACTATCAACTAATGTTGGTGGGCCATCTAATGATAATATAGTGTAATTTCCACAGACCATAAGAATACTATAGACTGGGTATTGGGCGGGGCACGCGTAACCGAGCTTAGGCCCAAATACCCAAAGATATGTCAACGTGATGTCAACAGTCACTTAGTTACCGTACGAACGTGCTTGAGTAATTATGTGCAAAAAAATTAGAAATATGCCGAATTGTGGCATTATAATCGTCACAGGCGAGATCTGCATACTCAAAAAGATACCTGATACCGTTTAATTTCACTGGAAAGTAATAAAATTCAGTATATTGTAATTTTTAGTAAAATATTGCAGTGCATTATGACAATTATACATTACTAGCTTGACATGGCAACTATTCACGCAACATCTTTAGGAGCACGCAATGTATACGTCCGTCTGACAATTTAGTGCGGGGGAACAAGTCTAAACCATAAATTGTCGATATTCTGTATGGAGGTTTTAATGTGAGCCGCTCGTGTTTCATACTAACTTGTCCATTGTAATTATATAATTTACACTTTATCACCTTGTTTTTTAGGGTTCCATACCTCTATCGGAAAATCGGAAATCTTATGGGATCACTTTGTTTTCCGTCCGTCCGTCTGTCTGTCTGTCTGTCTGTCTGTCAAGACCCTTTATCTCGAGAACGCGTGGAGGTATCGAGTTTAAATTAACACTATATGTATATATACTCAGGTCTAGGGTCCCTTAAAGCTGTGAAAAAAAATCAAGCTTCTACGTTAACGTGAAAAAAAGGTACAGCCGTTTATGTCGCCAAAAACGCACATTTCGTCACTCAAGGGAATCAAAGTGATAGAGTACTTCCCGATGACCTAGAACTATGAAATTTGGCAAGTACTACAAATACTTATAAAAATCTGAAATCGCCACATACTTACTACAAATACTAATAAAAATCTTAAAATATATAGGGTAAATCGCCAATTACTGGCCACCGTTCAATAACTGGCCACCTCATACTAAAAATGAACTCTATTCACCAGCATACTGAATTCATTTTAGTATAACGTGGCCAGTTATTGAAGGATGGCCAGTAATTAAAACCTTATACTAAAATGAATTCTGTTTGCAGGTGAACAGAGTTCATTTTTAGTATGAGGTGGCCAGTTATTAAACGGTGGCCAGTAATTGGCGATTTACCCTAGTCCTTTTCAAACATCAAGTCCACCTTTTGTACGATACGTTTTCTTTTGTGCAATAAAGATTAATTAAATAAATAAATAGGTATAAAATCATATTTGGAGAACTTGGTTGCGTTAAGTTTGATTCAAATTCAAATTCGTTTATTGCAAGAACATAGTAATAAATTAGGTGATACAGGTATACAGTGTTGCTTATGTTCTAACAAATAGGCATGCAAACAAAATAAAACAATATTCAAATACTTAATTGTTACATATTTCAATTTGTTACTTATGTCAAAAATAATTACTAAAAGTCAGAATTTGCAGATTAAATTACATTAATTATTACATTATTTTTATAAGTATTTGCACCTCGTTTGTATGCGGCGCCATACATTTCAGATACAAACTTAACTCAACCAGGCCAATTAAGATGGGATAAGTGAAAGTTTGTACGGAACCCTCGGTGCGCGAGTCAGAATCGCACCTGGCCGGTTTTTTTTTAATTCAGACAAGTAATTTTATTACAGCGAAATCAATAGCAGTGGGTGACAAAATCATTAGATTAAAATAGTATTATTGTTTCGCTAATCCACAATGTAATACATACGTGCTATTCAGTTGACGACGAGCTTGGCGCAGTTTTAATGCACCTGCCTACTGAGCCGGCGGTCCTGGGTTCGAATCTCGGCAAGGGCAAATATTTGTGTGATGAACTCGAATATTTGTTCCTGGGTCATGGATGTTATCTATATATATTGTTTATATCGTCGTCTACTATTGGTTAGTATAAGGCCAGGTCGAGTTGTGTACGATTGTCCCTTAATTATTTTGTTTACATTTTATATGATGAAATAAATAAATCTACTCCGTTTATAATTTACCTACTACCTGTTCCAAATGTTGTAAGGTGATGTTTTTATTATTCATATATCACTACATGTAAAGTAAACATTCTGAACGATAGGAAGATTCCCAAGTAGCACAACTGGGTCTAAATAGCTCGTATATCATATCTAATTAGATGCTTAAGTGAAATTTACCACCATGACTAAGTGCTATATAGGTGGCAATAACCCTTATGCCACCTATATAGAACCAAAAGGAGAAAAATTGCAGCCTATTTTTGGTGCTAAATAGAATCCATAAGAGCTCTCACAATTACCTTAAGTGGTAATTAGAACTATGGGTGAAAGTTATGCGTCCATAAGAGATCTCACAATCACCTTAAGTGGCAATTAGAACTAAGGGTAAAAGTTATGCGCAGTGAACGAATGAAAACATTTCAGTTCGCTCAATGAGTGATAAATGAGTCGCCAAATTATCTTTGAGTGGCGAGGCAACTGTCAAATTGTGTTGTGTGTAATACGTGATCTGCCATATTTATTTTGGATTTATACGTCTGTTTGGTGAGTGATTAAAACTTTACGTTATACAAGCATTGAAATAAGCACGAAATTCTTGCGAATTTTTTGTTACTGTGAAACTATAGTATGTTTTCTTTGTAAATTTCGACGGGCCTTTCATTTGATCAGGAATATTAAAAAAGAGAGTGCTAAATTAAATAAGGAATAGATACTGATAAGAAATAAAACTGTTAAAAATATAACCTAATGATTGTAGGTTACCTACAATGTTAAAGTAACATCGCCAAAACTATCAAAAGTCTGTGATTATGCGTGAGTGTGATAAAATTCTGGTCAAAATAATTAATTTTCATTGGCTTCCATTTGTAAACATGGCGAAACAAAAAAGATCTTACAGTGTTTATTTTCACTTATTTGTTCCTTATTTGGAACTATTAGGTCTAATAATCAGTCAATAAAATATATAATAGGTTCATAACATACCCAATAAAAAAAAATAACTCGTAGAGCCGAGAGAGATAGGTTGGTTACGACGACAAGCGAAGCGAGGTTAGGATATCATGCAAATATAAACGTTATATCGAATGTCTTTTACTAATAAAGATTATATGCAATGAAATTATGCTTATTGTTGTTATATCAAATGAACCATCATTATTACACACCCCTAGAAATATCATAGACGCCTAAACTTTGCGTGTTTTTAGTGTTAGTCTGTAAAACTTTTGACGACGCGGTTGGCTCAGTTTGTAGTGCAGCTTCCTACTGAGCCGACAGTCCTGGGTTCCAATCCCGGCAGGGACACATTTGCTCACACGAGACACATGAGCTCGCATATTTGTTCCTGGGTCATGGATGTTATCTAAATTTATATTTATCGTCGTCTAGTACCCATAGTACAAGCATTGCTTAGTTTGGGACTAGGTCGATTTGTGTAGATTGTATTGTCCCTTCCCCCCTCCTCCTTCAGTCGATATCCTCAATGCTGAGGGTCGTGGCCTCTCTGAATAACTTTCTCGTTGATCATTTTGCGCCAGCTTACTCTATCCTGGGCTGCATGGATGGCTTCGTAAATAGAGGTCTGGAGGGTAGAGCGTATTTGGTCCGACCGCCGTCTTCCGCACACCTTGCCTGTTACCAACAGTTTTTCCAGATTGTCCCCTCTCTTTCTGGCAAGGTGGCCAAAGAACTCGAAACTCCTCCGCATGCATATGGTGCTGAGTCTCATCGGGATCTTGAGCTCGGTAAGAATGGACTCGTTGGTTCGGTGTTCCATCCAGTGAGTCCCGAGCAATTTCCTCCAGCACCACATCTCAAACGCGTCGATGCGCTGGCGGTCGGCTGATTCTCCCTTAATATTTATTTATTTATAACTAAGTATTCATAACTTCCAGGCATTCGAACACCTTTCAACGTATCACAATGAGCCAGAGCGTGACGTCACGTTCAGTTTACAATGCGGCCCTAACAATGGAAAGGGCATCCTACTGAGGCCGAAGTTGAACGACGTTCCCAAGGATATTGGGATCACGATACAACCTCAGTTCCTGCAGAACCATCTGGATATGGAAAGTGAGTATTCATTGTGTGATTTTCACACGTTATTACAACACAGAATCGTTCAAAGAGAGGTTTATTTCATTACTTCTACGTTTTGGACGTGATCTTAACATGGACTTAACCCTTAGGTGCATGAAGTATCAAAAACGATACCACTACAATGACACAAGGCGATAATCAACTCAAAATTGATTCAGACTGTCAAACTGAGTCTCAAATTCAAAATTGACATGGATTAGATTTGTTATTTAAGTCATTTCAGAAGTTAAATGCGCTAGAATTTTTGATAACACATGCATTAAAGGGTTAAGTCCATCTATGGTATCAAAGGGACTGAAGAGGCGGGCATTAAAAACTAGTCGCGCGAATATTTCGAACAACCCGCACTTGGTTTTTACTATCAGTTCGCTCACTGGGGTTGCCACTCGACCATGGCATCATGTCCGAATTGACAAGGTAATAAAATGAACACCTTTTTTTAAGCGATTAAGTCTCGTTTTGCTCTTTAATTATATTGTAAGGTATCGTGCTGTTGCGAATGCTCTTCAACACCAAAGTCGTTATTAGATAGTAGTCTAAAAATCGGATTAGACTTTATGCCGGGGTATGCAAGGTTGGTTGGGCCAATACTGAAAGTAGGCTAAGAACGTTTAGATCGAATTTCAGCCAAATTTGGCCCAGATATCATTATTTTGGCAACCTTGCGCCAGACTAGGCTAGATTAAGACATACTAAAATCTTTAAAAAAATACTAAGTTTAGTGGTACAGAGTGCACATTGGCGGAATATAATGTTTAATTTAACGCAATGTGCGTCATATCGCGATCGCTCAGGGGTTAGAGCACTAATCCGGGTAAGTAGAGGTTCTGAGTTCGATCCCCACATGCAACGTAGTGGATCGCGTAAGATTTTGTAGTTAGATTATACCGGGTGTCCCAAGACTATGGGACATCAAGGGAAAGTACCTTAAATATCGTAGATAGGATATTTTGCTGAAAGAAGACTTTATGTCATTTTAAAAAGTTTGTAATTCTGCATTTAAAGATTTTCTAAGAATTACTTGCTTAATTATTCGTCGTCGGCAATAAATAGCTTTTTCTTGAAATTTGACTCAAACATTTTACGTTGTTCCTTTCTTTTAAGATACTATGTTACTTAGGAAGAATTATTATTTTTTGTCCATTCTTTCGATTGGCATCATAAAAATAGGGGTTATTTTTTTTTGACATTTAAGTCGGTTCGCTTCTCAGACGAAAATCTTTAAATGCAGAATTACTAACTTTTAAAAATAACAAAGTCTTGTTTCAGCAAAATATGATATCTACGAGATTTAAGGTACTTTCCCTTGATGTCCCATAGTTTTGGGACGCCCTGTATATCCGGCCTTGTTTTATTTATATTGGACTTGGCTTATTTACTTTAGTTAATTCTGTGCTAAGCTTTTCCTTTTATTTCCCGTAGGTCCGAATGATTGTAAATTGAAGTGTTGTTCAGAAAATTCGTTTGTTTTACAACGGTTCTATGATGGTATGTTTTTCGTTTAATAGTCTGTAGCACGGGCGAAAAGAAAATAAGGACTGCTAGATACTCAAAGTTTGGAAATAAAGCGCCATCTGGTAACTGGTGTTACTACTTTATTTTATAGGAAGTGGCATAAAATGTAAAGTATGGCGTTTAATAGTCCTTATAGCATTCGTCCATGTCTGTATGGTAGCTACTACAGGTAAAATAAGACTAAATATGGTAGTTTGGCGGCAAAATAGATACATCAATGAGACTTTGTTTATCTTGGCTTTAAAAGATGAACATTGTACAAACTAGACGTATGAAGTGTCATTTTGTGTGTAATTTCTCGCACTGATTCGAATGAAACCCTGCACATAGTTATGGGATCAATATTTTACGAGATTATTCGGCATCCGTTATACCTAACGTATCTTGTATCTTAAAGTCGCAATTGCCTGATGGTATAAGGCTCCGTTTCCACCAGAGATGTGTAGCGAGGGGTGTCTTTTTGTTGACCAATGGAATAACAACATTTACTCAGCGCAGCTAATTCTATTGGTTAACAAAACACATCCCTCGCTACACATCTCTGGGAGAAACGTTGCCTAATTCTTCTGCAAATAAGGAAAACCTTCATGTCGTTCTAGTTACTTTGCATTCCTAAGAGTAGAAATAGAAGCCCCGCGACTACAGTTTTTCTATACCTACGAGTTCGCTTATATTTTAGGGCCTCAAAGCGTCTGGTTGTCTGATGGTCCAGCCTGATCTAGTACGTCTTGCAAGAGGCCCATCTTGAAGTATATTCAGATTGCGTAGGCAGGTTTAAAATTAATATGAATAATTAAGTAACATTCAAACCATTGAAAATCTGTTACGTTTGGGTCAAATCTGATTTACATTTGGGGCTTCTATTTATATATTTTTTTATTGTACTTCCGATGCAGTAGTAACAAACAGATACACCAAAAGCTATATAGCCTGACCGTTGCAGACAAGGCGCTCATTCCGCGGCAGATCGACTTCACCATGAGACTGGCTCTGTCCTGTAACGCCGAGTGGGTGTCAGCTCCGGCTTTCTTGTCCTTGGCCAATACCCCGCGACCTGTGTCTGTGAGGATACAGACAGCTGGGCTATCGTCACAGCCGCATTTCACCAGGTAAGGCATACTCTGCTATGAGATCCCTTTAACCAGCTAACCGTCTGTGTGGGGACAACGGATGAAGTGACGTCTTATCAGATCTACGTCACCATGAGACTGGCTCTGTCCTGTAACGCCGAGTGGGTGTCTGCTCCGGCTTTCTTGTCCTTGGCTAATACCCCGCGACCTGTGTCTGTGAGGATACAGACAGCTGGGCTATCGTCACAGCCGCATTTCACCAGGTAAGGCATACTCTGCTATGAGATCCCTTTAACCAGCTAACCGTCTGTGTGGGGACAACGGATGAAGTGACGTCTTATCAGATCTACGTCACCATGAGACTGGCTCTGTCCTGTAACGCCGAGTGGGTGTCTGCTCCGGCTTTCTTGTCCTTGGCTAATACCCCGCGACCTGTGTCTGTGAGGATACAGACAGCTGAGCCATCGTCACAGCCTCATTCCACCAGGTAAGATATACTTTGCTACGAGATCCCTTTAACCAGCGAACCGTCTGTGTATGGACATACCAATGAACTGACGTCTCATCAGATCGGCTTCACCATTAGACTGGCTCTGTCCTGTAACGCCGAGTGGGTGTCAGCTCCGGCTTTCTTGTCCTTGTCCAATACCCCGCGACCTGTGTCTGTGAGAATACAGACAGCTGGGCTATCGTCACAGCCTCATTTCACCAGGTAAGGCATACTCTGCTATGAGATCCCTTCAACCAGCTAACCGTCTGTGTATGGACATACCAATGAACTGACGTCTCATCAGATCGGCTTCACCATGAGACTGGCTCTGTCCTGTAACGCCGAGTGGGTGTCTGCTCCGGCTTTCTTGTCCTTGGCCAATACCCCGCGACCTGTGTATGTGAGGATACAGACAGCTGGGCTATTGTCACAGCCGCATTTCACCAGGTAAGGCATACTCTGCTATGAGATCCCTTTAACCAGCGAATCGTCTGTTTATGGACAATACCAATGAACTGACGTCTCATCAGATCGGCTTCATCATTAGACTGGCTCTGTCCTGTAACGCCGAGTGGGTGTCTGCTCCGGCTTTCTTGTCCTTGTCCAATACCCCGCGACCTGTGTCTGTGAGAATACAGACAGCTGGGCTATCGTCACAGCCTCATTTCACCAGGTAAGGCATACTCTGCTATGAGATCCCTTCAACCAGCTAACCGTCTGTGTATGGACATACCAATGAACTGACGTCTCATCAGATCGGCTTCACCATGAGACTGGCTCTGTCCTGTAACGCCGAGTGGGTGTCTGCTCCGGCTTTCTTGTCCTTGGCCAATACCCCGCGACCTGTGTCTGTGAGGATACAGACAGCTGGGCTATCGTCACAGCCGCATTTCACCAGGTAAGGCATACTCTGCTATGAGATCCCTTTAACCAGCGAACCGTCTGTGTATGGACAGACCGTTGAACGATTGACTTCACTATGAGACTGGCTCTGTCTTGCAACGCCGAGTGGATGTCTCTTCCGGCCTTCCTTTCTTTGGCCATCATTTTACCAGGTAAGACAAATCTTTTGACTAATTCTGGCGTTGAGTCTGCTCCCGCCCCTCCTGATCTTGGCTGATACTCCGTTTAATTATGTGCTCTGTGAGGATGCAGTGCAGACACATGGGTTGGCGTCATAGCCTCATTTCACTAGGTAAATGGTAATAAACAGATAGTCAGTTTACCTTTAGTTTCTAGTGTTCTTGTCCAGCCATCTTATATATGGAAAACACCTTGGGATCTAACAAAAAAGAAAAGGAAGTGATACATGCAGTGTGTGAAATGATACTTGAATGTTAATATAAGGATCTTATTATAATTCCAGTATCGACGCATACGACACGAACTGCGTGGAAAAAGGACCTGTATTCCGGATACCAATCACGGTTCTACAGCCAGAACGGGCCGAACCGGACACCAAAGGGTTGCTTTTGTCAGAGACGGCTGTGTTCGCGCCGCACACCATCAAGAGGCACTTTATCATTCGTGAGTACAATCTATAGAACACTAACTACTTGGAAAAAGGGCTCGTATTCCGATCTCCGCTTCCGATATTCCGATTCTCGCCGCTTTTCCGAGAGAGCTGTCTTATAATACTTGAGTAGGTACCACCCCATACGACACAAATTGCGTGGAAAAAGCTCTTAAGTATAACGATATTTCACATATTAATGGAGCAAGATACAGAATAATGAGCAGGAGAGATAAGTTACTCGGTTTTGCTTCTAAAAATCAAATCTTGTTCGGCTTACGTGCTAAGTAATTACAATGACAATTTTATCACAGCGCCACTGGAAGCCACGTGGGGTGTGCTAAAGCTGTCGACAAAGGACAAGGAACAAACTGGTCGCTTCCTCATCCACACGATGCAGTTACTTCCTCACGAGAGCTGCCGGTCGCACGAGACACAGAAGATGATATCCGTCACTGCCGAGGCGCCCTCTATACACCCTTTCGCTCTCGTGGTGAGTTCCTATTACAAGCTTTTGTTTAACTTGCAATGTATGTATGTATGTATGTATCTAAATATGTTTGTTCGGGTGAAATCTTGCAACTCAATTTTGAAGCAGATATCGTCAACCGATTGAGCTGAAATTTTGCATACTTACTTAACTTTGATGACAATACAATAATATGTTACCATGGGGCTGATCTGATGATGGAGCCGGAAGGTGGCCATAGGAACTCTTTAATAGAAAAAGCAATGCTACCGAGCTTGGGCTCTTTAGAATCGTCTCAGTGAGCATTTGATGGATATCCAAAGAAAAGTACAGTCGGCTATAAAAGCTTGACACTAAAATGTCATTTTTGACAGAAACTTATTTAGTATCACTTCGCGAAATTGTAAGGTACTTAGGCTGATGGACGAAGAGAAAATGCGACTCTCTCTATCCGTATGAGGCAGTTGTTTCTGCCAAGCGGCTTCCAAACATCCTTAACGGACATTCTGATGACGTCCTAGAGTCCTCTTTATTTTGCCTACAAAATAATAGATAAAATTTATCCACATGGTAAGGACAATTAATAGTAAATATCTGTTAACACTTACTTTACTCATTGACACGAGAGGACATTTTGAGGAGTGTCTTTACAAAAGGGCTCATTTTTCTATGAAACTCATACAAAAATAAGCCTCTTTGAAAAGACACTCCTCATTTAAAGGATACATGAAATAAAAACTAAGGTTATGGTTTTTTTTCAATAAATAATGTTTAAATATCGGACAACCTCATACAAATCGATCTACTCCCAAATTAAGCTCAAGAAGGCTTATGTTATGGGTACTAGACGAAGATATACGTACTTAGGTATATAGATAAATATATACTTAAATACTTATAACAACCATGACCCAAGCACAAATATTCGAGTTCATCACACAAATATTTGCCCTGGCCGGGATTCGAACCCGGGACCGCCGGCTCAGTAGGCAGGTGTCTACAAACCGAGCCAAACGCGTCGTCAAATTTGCATACTTAAATAAGCTTTGAACAAAATCTAGTTTATTATTTTTCTCTTTCAGGGCGGCGTAACCTTAGAAGTAGTAATAGCGAAATACTGGGCAAACATTGCATACTTACATAAGTTTTGAACAAAATCTAGTTTATTATTTTTCTCTTTCAGGGCGGCGTAACCTTAGAAGTAGTGATAGCGAAATACTGGGCAAACATAGGCTCACTAGAAACCAATTACACTATAGAGTTGCACGGACTAAAGCCGAGTTGCGGGCCGAAGCTTCGTCTGCTCGCCTCCGAAGGGCCTCGGGGCACGACGGTGTCTTCGTTGCGGTTGCAAGATGCTCAGCCCAACGCCAGTCTCAAGTACAGCGAGCCGGTCGTTCGGTAAGAGAATTCTAGAACAAATGTCCGTGGCAAAGCACTGGGGGATCATAAGGCATCGTTTCCACCAGTGCGAAGATGCGTAGCGAGAGGGATGTGTTTTTGTTAACCAGTAGAATCAGTTGCGCTGAGCGAGGACATTCGAGACAAGTAAATGAAGTTATTCTATCGGTTAACAAAAACACATCCCTCGCTTCGCATCCTCGCACATCTCTGGTGGAAACGCAGCCTAAGATCGCTAGCCTTTTGAAAGCCCCAATCGTCATATCACGACATCGGAAAATTTTGCCACTGACGGCAACCTCGTCTAGTGATGACTAAATTTTTATGACAAACATGTATGCGAAGCTCAGCCCAACGCTGGCTTCACTAAATAATCTCAAGTATAGCGAGCCGGTTGTTAGGTGTGAAACCATTCCATCGAATGCTGATTGATACCAAAGTACTAGGGAAACATAAGATTACCAGAGGGTACAGAGCTGAACGGTCCGATGCTTAGTAGAGACATGCAGCAGCATGATTTATTGAAAGTCTTTTTTAGGGTTCCGTACCCAAAGGGTAAAATCGGGACCCTATTACTGAGACTTCGCTGTCCGTCCGTCCGTCCGTCCGTCTGTCTGTCACCAGGCTGTATCTCAAGAACGGTGAAAGCTAGACAGTTGAAATTTTCACAGACGATGTATTTCTATTGCCACTATAACAACAAATACTAAAAATAAAATAAAATAAATATTTAAGGGGGGGCATACCCATACAACAAACTTGTTATAGATTATGGTACGGAACCCTTCATGCGCGAGTCGGACTCGCACTTGCCCAATTTTTTTTTCAATTGTCTTAAATTACATAGTATCCGTGCTTTCATATATAGGTATTTAGCAGCTGTTCGTTGATTCTAAGGAACTTAAAGTATTAACTATCTCTTAATCTATTTATTCAGGCCGTCAGAATCGAAATTATCACCGCTAACATCAAGAGACGTGGTTCCTCCAAGCAGACAAATCTACCAGCTCATCAACACCTACAACTTCCATATCGCTAAAGCAACTGAGGTAACTATTGTATAACATATTGTAGTCGTCTCATTATTAGAGAAACTTTAATATTTGCTTTTCGAATCGCGCCGAATCAATAGGTTTAGCGCTTGCGTTTCGGTTTAAATATCAAGTTTAACACTCTACAAACAAAAAGGTATTTAGATCTAAAGATAGGGCTTATTGAAACATGTCATCATTCTGAACACAATTTATTTTGCCAGGTGTCGCCGATAGTGTCTCCTTTATGCGATATGCTGTACGAGTCAGAATTCGAAGCGCAGATGTGGATGCTGTACAACAGCTGTAAGCAGCTTATGTTTGTCGGCGACGCGTATCCTTCTAAGGTAAGACGTTATCACTATGTTCTTCTCAATCCGGTAGAAAAAATAACCATTTGAATTGATTAATGGCCTGTAAATTCTCCCTATTATTTGGTCCAAACCGCAGAAAAATCTTATCAGTTATGTCAAAAATATAAATGGAAACTGGTATCGAAACTGCTATACCTATTGCAAATGGAACAAAAATGTCACTTGTACTTGTAAAGATTATGATTTTAAATTAAAAACCGGCCAAGTGCGAGTCTGACCTGCGTACCGAGGGCTCCGTACTTTCAAACTTAACTGGCCGGGTAAGTTTGCACCTGGTATGAATGGCGCGGGATACAAATGAGGTGCAAAGTTAAAGCAATCGATCAAACGTTTGTTATATAGGAGCTCCTTTAAATATTTATTTTATTCTGTTTTTTAGTATTTGTCCGTATAGCGGCAGCAGAAATACATCATCTGTGAAATTTTCAGCTGTATAACTATCACGGTTCATGAGATACAGCCTGGTGACAGACGGACGGGCAGCGGAGTCTTAGTAATATGCTCCCGTTTTTTACCCTTTGGGTTCTGAACCTTGCAAACGTTAACATGATACTGTTCTGTTCCAGTATTCAGTGAAACTCGAGAAGGGCGACTACGTACTCCGACTGAACGTGCGACATGAGAACAGAGCGTTGCTAGAAAAACTGCAAGAACTGCCTGTAACGATACAGCAACGGTTGCCGCAGCCGATCACACTCGACGCCTACGGCTCCAGAGCGCAGGTCAGCATCTGTACTTTAAGAGGCCTTATTCCTTTTGAAATTTATTTTTTTCATATTATGACAAATATATTGATAATTTCAACCAAGTTTTTGAAGTGAATAATACTTTTCCCCGAGTTCTAGGAAGTAACATAGCTTTTTCATGCTTTTATTGCGTGCAGTCGAAAATAAGTTGAAAAAACTAATTTTCAGCGTGAATTTTGTCAATTTCGAGTAGTTTTCGAAACAAAAATTATCAATGAAAATTCAAACTAGGTTTCAAATATATACCAATAAATCCCAATAGCCCTGTTCTAGGTAGTAACACCAATATATTGTAAAGAAACATGTTTGATCATATAGAAAAATGTCTAAAATGATTACCATTTTAAAAGGCCTCTTAAATCACTAATTCCAGTTGTCTTAACCGGGTTTGCCAAAAAGAAATTCGTGATGTACATCAAAGTGGGGCACAACTTTCTTGGCTGACTAGCCAAGAAAGTTGTGCCCCACTTTCGTGTAATTGTGTAATTAATACGTCTTTCGTGTGCTGTAATGCTATTCCAAATTATAATTATTGTGAATATATTACCTATTTTATACCATAAACTTCTGACATGAAACTTTTCCTATGAACAAAGCTGATTATGATTTGACATTACTTAGTCGTGAAATAGATTTAATTTTTTTTGGCTATCTATACAATATCGTCTTGAATATCGTTGAGGTTACACTACGTCAAATGATGGTGTGATCAAGATGATGACCATAATCGTCATCATCACCATGAGTCACTCACGAGTTAATGCCTACCTAACCTAACCTACCCATCTCAAAATAATCTAAGCATCCAACAATTTTCCAAGGATCTGCGCAGGCGGGGTGAGGTAACTCGATTTAGTGCGGTGGTGTGCATGATCATTCTGTATTTATTTATTTAATTTATTGCACAAAAGAAATAACTTATCGTACAAAAGGCGGACTTAATGCCATAGGGCATTCTCTACCAGTCAACCATTGGGCTAAGCAGATAAACTGTATGTAGTACTATTATGTGTTTTGTAACGCAAGTTTACGCCTGTGAAGTTGTGTCAAGCCTCCTTGAACCTAAAATCTTAGACACAGCTTATAGCTAACTTAACAGAGACAAACATACGAATGTTTGCATTTAGTTCTGCAAAGACTACGACGATAAGGTAGTACATAACATTAGTTATTTTCAGGCGCTGACAGGGGGCAAGAAATTCAGCTCGGCGCCCGTCCCAAGCGGAACCATTCTACCCGTTTACTTCGCACCAGTACCTTCTGATAAGTAAGTGTTCTACATTTCCACTTTTACATTTTAGATCTAAATATGTACAGCCGGTTGGTCATAAACTATGTTAAGATATTTTTTTTACATTAAACATAATTTACTAAAATGGCCAAGCCGGTGGGAATCTGATTCAATGGACGCTGCGCCTAGCATGGAGCATATGTATATACAACACGTTTAGCGGGGATTTTTCTCTGAAGGTATATTTTATTGTTCTTGGCGTCTTATTGCTTAGCCGTAATCTATAAGAGGTCTTTGCTATTTCCGTTTTTCATTAGTATACTCATAATGTGCGAGTTTTTTTTACGTTTCATTCGATCGTGACTTCCGGACTGTATACGTCACACTCGACTATGCTAAAAGAAAGAAAGATAGAAAAAAAACATTTATTCAGGACCAAAACATAATTACATAAATAGCGACAAAAGAAAACAACTATGTACTTATAACAATAATTATGAATTGCCTCGAAAAGGTCCCACCTCAACATTCGCTACCTCGTGAGCCAGCGCTGATCTTCCGGTAGAAAAGTGACGAGCCTTTCATTCTGCAACTATACAAGCATCATTGTTCCAGAGTTAGTCGTTCCAACCTGACCGTCGGCCACACCCTGACCGGCACAGTGACGTTCGCCAAGGACGAGCTAGGCCGCAAGGTGGACTCGTACGAACTCCAGTACGTGGTCTGCGAGCCGCCCAAGCGGGCCACCAACAACAACAGGGACAAGGAGAAGACCAAGCCGAGCGAGGATTATATGGAGGCCAATAAGGAGTTTATGACCAACTGGCTTACCAAGTTAGGTGAGAGCTTATATTATAATTGATAACTCCTTAATAAGAACTTGTATTCTTTTGAACGATTTATTTGCTCGATCTTTGATAATATTGAATATGCCGGGCAGGTATACTTCCTAGTCATATGAAGTTCGTAATAGTACATTATTGTCGAGGCCCGGAAAGTAGGGGATTACTTGACGAGGTTTGCAACCCGAGCATCACGAGGCTTGCAAAAGATGCGAGTCAGGCAATCCCAGTTTTCGCCTAGGTATATATTATAGTGCTCTCCTCTATTTTCAAGTAGAAAACTAAACATTTCCAAGCATGTTTGAGCGCATCATAATTTATATTTGGGCGATGATGATCCGTTGCTATAGTTGACATTGTCATGTGTCAGAGAGCAATAGTACGCTATCGCAAGTGCAACCTAAATTATAAATGTATTTTCAGAGGGTGACAAATTAGAGCAAGTGTACGAAGAATTATTAGAAAAATTCCCTGGATACCTCGGGGCGCATATTGCATATCTACACGGCATCGACTCGCCAACGGATCCCAAAAAGTGAGTTCATATTTTCTCACATCGTATATTGTTAATCACATCTTGTACTTATCTTTGGAGCGTGTTAAAAATTAGTCTCTCACGGAGATGCCACGGTTTTGCGCGACACGGTTGCCACGCGGTTGAGCGAGAGATCCGAGCGAGGCGGCCATACGAGTGAGCGAGACACACGTATCTACACCGCTGGCGCTGTCGCCCAAAGTAGCATCACCGTTAAGCTAGCTTCACATAAAATGCGCCACATGGTGACACAACCTTTTTTCGAATCTTGATAACGCGTTGAAGCGATCGTAGTGTCGTGTTCATGTGAACAACTTAAGAGGCCTTATTCCTTTTAAAATACTGATTTTTTTGACATTTTTCTCTATGATCAAACATGTTTCTTAACATATTACTGATGTTACTACCTAGAACAGGGTTATTGGGATTTAATGGTATATATTTGAAACCTACAGTTTGAATTTTTCATTGATAATTTTTGGTTCAAAAACTACTCGAAAACGAGAAAATTCACGCGGAAAATTAGCTTCTTCAACTTATTTTCGACTGCACGCAATGAAACCGTGAAATAGCTATGTTACTACCTAGAACTCGGGAAAGAGTATTATTCATTTCAAAAAGGTGGTTAAAATTATCAATATAATTGTCGTAATATGAAAAAAATAATTTTTAAATGGAATAAGGCCTCTTAACCTTGATGAAGGCCTTAAAGTTGTAAGTCGAAACGTTACTTGTTACTAGGTTACCCAACGCTGACGAGGAGACGGACGTGACGACGGCGTGGTGCGAGCAGCTCATCGCCACCTCCGACAAGGTCATCAAGCAGATCGACCAGGACAAGCTGCTGGCATACTTGGGCATGAAGAATGATACGAGGAGCGACGCCACCAAGATCAAACAGTAAGTAAATCCAAACGTTACTTGTTACTAGGTTACCCAACGCTGACGAGGAGACGGACGTGACGACGGCGTGGTGCGAGCAGCTCATCGCCACCTCCGACAAGGTCATCAAGCAGATCGACCAGGACAAGCTGCTGGCATACTTGGGCATGAAGAATGATACGAGGAGCGACGCCACCAAGATCAAACAGTAAGTAAATCCAAACGTTACTTGTTACTAGGTTACCCAACGCTGACGAGGAGACGGACGTGACGACGGCGTGGTGCGAGCAGCTCATCGCCACCTCCGACAAGGTCATCAAGCAGATCGACCAGGACAAACTGCTGGCATACTTGGGCATGAAGAATGATACGAGGAGCGACGCCACCAAGATCAAACAGTAAGTAAATCCAAACGTTACTTGTTACTAGGTTACCCAACGCTGACGAGGAGACGGACGTGACGACGGCGTGGTGCGAGCAGCTCATCGCCACCTCCGACAAGGTCATCAAGCAGATCGACCAGGACAAGCTGCTGGCATACTTGGGCATGAAGAATGATACGAGGAGCGACGCCACCAAGATCAAACAGTAACTAATCTTTAACCTTGTGAGGTCCAAGCCCAAATAAGACCATAAGAAAAATCATAGAATCTACCCCGGCTTCGCCTGACTTTCTTTCTTTTTGTGACGCCACGCCACTGGTAGGGTATGATACTAGGTATGAGAATTAGATGCCATCGAATTTGCGAGTTCATTGTGAGCGTTTTGTTTTGTTGAGTACTCTTATTACAATTATTATGTCTAATGTTATACTCATATAATTATATCGCTTCGTGATAAATTAATACGCATTTTTTTTTGTTTATAGTGTGTGCACGGATGCATGCATAATATGTGTAACTCGATTTTTAGGAGTAGACAGTCTCTTTAGTGTCTGGCCCTGCAAAATATATGATGCAGCGGTCTGTTAGTGTATTAATATGAAAATACTTGTGACTGACTCCTGTTTCAAATGTATTACCAATGTTGAACATCTGTTTGGAACGGACATGTTGACTGTGTCTGATTCTACTTAGTTTTAAATCTTATTTTTTATGTAACCAATGGATAACTGTTATTGGCCCTCTGTTATGTAACTAACTTTATATCAATGTATATTTACGGCTGTTGTTATCCTGAATACTAATAAATAAATAAATAAATAAGGCCTAAACTCCCAATGTAAAAAATTTCGTGTATCTGCGACCCAAAAGTTGCTTTTTTTTGTTTAAATCTCTAGTAGCTTTTTTTTAAGAAGCTCTAGGGTCTAAGCCAATAGAATGCATCGAAAGATCTTGTACATAGTAATGTATAGGGGGCGTTTACGTGTGCGTATAGCATGAACTGTCTGGGCCCTAGTTATAAGTGTTACTTTATGCATTGAGAGGTACATTGGGCCTCACAAGTTTATAATAATTAAATAAGTCAACATTTGGTGAGAATATGAAAGGGAATAACGTAACACAAGTACTAACTTAAAAGGAGAATTTCAACATTATCTATAATCTTGTTGAAAATAAATATAATTTTGATTTGATTTAATAACGTATCATATCAGCGGATAATCAAGTGCGTCATCCTAATTACGGAACTTTTATCTGTTGTATAGGATCTAGATATAGGTCAATAAGTTCTGTGCACGTTTGTCACTGGGGTCTACTGTAAGTGCTAAGTGTACTTGAAACATCTTGCCTATCTCTCAGCATAAAAGGCGTAACGTCTCACGTCAGTCCTCTATTATTATTTATTAGTTCGGAATTGTTGCGCTCCCTAAAGAACTACAATATATTTACTTACTGCGCTGACTCAACGACTCGAAGTGGGTCTTGGTTCTCCAGACACCAGAGAACGCCTTCTCCTTCTATCTTGAGGTCCATTCCGGTCGATGAAGTTCAAGACTTGAGACTTTGTTGACTTGATCACTCCACCGATATCGGGGTCGTCCGACTAGACGTTTCCCGCGTGGCTATCCAGTATATGCTTTCTTCACAGCTCGATCCTCATCCATCCTTTGCAAGTAGCCAAGCCAGTGAAGTAATGAAATGAAATATTTTTTTCATCTCTCCTGTTCGGAAAGTGTCATTTTCATGAGTAGATAGCCGGGTGGAAAATAGCTTTTCCATCCCTAGGGTGGAAAGTAATTTTTTTTAATTGCCACGGAGTCAAAGATAAGTCCCATCTTAGATGCACGTCGTGACCAACTCAATTAGGTACAATCTAGTCGGCCGTGGTAAGTGGCCATTGAAAAAATGTCTCCAAAAGTTAGATATATGCAAGCTTAATTTTATTTAATTCTAATTATTAAATATAAATATGCATTATATTTGATTATATTCATAATACATACATATAATTCTGTCCCTGATTTATTGATAGAATCGTACATTTAGATAAAAAACAAAATAGAAACCATTGGATTTGTTTTTTTTTTAATGTTGGCGGTATGTATAAATATTTTTTTTGCTATTAAAAATAATAATAATGAAAGTTTGCAATAGAAAAAGCGGGAACACGAGATTCAATATAAATACTGTGTCTTTTATTAATTATTGGTTAAAAATGACATGTACATTAATTTAACACACTCATGACATGTGCGTGTAGTATTTTATTTTCCTCGCAGTCGAAATGAAAAGTAGTGTTTAACTCGGGTGAAATTACCCATTTCACCCTCGAACTATTGGCGCTCTCACTTCGTTCGAGCGCCAGAAATATCTCGGGTGCAATGGGTCACTTTCTACCCTCGGTTAACAATCTACTAATTCAGTAAGTAGGCCACTTTTACAAGTCAGATTGTGAATCTACCGGCATTTCGCAAGAGGAGACCGCTGTTGAGAAGAAAGCCGAAAGAAACTCAACAGTGCAATATCTTCACAACATTTTTTTTTCCATAGGGAACACGAGAAACAGCGCGGCTACCTGATCGACGCGCTTTGCCGGAAAGGCACAGCGCTGTGCCGGCTCAAGGCGCTCGCGCAGAGCCCCGCCGCCAAGGACAAGTTGCTGGGGCAACTGGCCGCCAACATGGCCGACCTGCTCAAGTTCACTGACCTCACCGACGCCAAGGTTCGTGAATAAGCGCTATCCACCAGGCAGTTACGCGGCGGCTGAATCACTGGCCACGGGCAGCCAAGATAGTAGTTTATGTGACTGTACATAATGAAGGGTATTAAAACACGAGTGTGGGTTTATGAAACGCGCCGAAGGCAAGTTTCATAATAACATCACACGAGTGTTTTAATGCCTAATTATACAATACAATACAATACAACAATTCTTTATTGCACACCAACAAGAAAAATATTACATGAGAAATCATAAATAATTATGTACAGTTACATACACTACTTTATCTAGCCACATATCATAGGCCTCCATGATGCATTCAGGTGTCGCACATTACGACAAATATTACCCGGTAATGGCGGTAATGAAGTTTTCTGGCAGCTGTCATAGTTTTTTTTAATTCAGAGACAAACTAGAGTTGGCCCCAACTATCATATCGTTCGATATCTTACTTACGTGCGATATTTGTCAAATTTGGTTGCAAATTGACAATTCATTTCGAACTAAACGTCATCTCAACTGATATTAGAATAGAGGTCAAATCAAATTTCTTTGTTTTTTAAAGATGTTCGAAATTTGAATAAATAATACTATCGAAATCGATGTTATTATTTAACAATAATAACATTTTCACAGATAAGAAATTTGTTCTAATAAAACAGTCTATTTTTATGGTGGTCATAATGTGCGGTTCTTGAACGAATCATGGAGGGTTAATGATATTTGGATATATAAAATATTTTATCAAAGTGCTTCCAGCGTTCGCAGTTAAAGTTTCTAGAAATGGGTACTGATGGGGCGTTACGGTCCGACCTCTACTTCGGTCATAGTGGCGAGCAGCGACATACGTCAACAGACAAGTTACCCCAATTAACTGTAGTGAAATGGACTTTGGTATTTGGCATACCAGTAAGTCTGTTGAAACGTTAACTTTGGGTACTGAATACAGTCAGTCAGTAGACTGGACGTTAAGTGGCGTAATGTAAAACGTTTATACTCTTCTAGCGTATCGCGATGTAACTTGTTAAAGAGAAAAATAACGTGTTAGATCCCTCCGTACCGGACCAGTCACGACTTTGCCCAGCCAGCGGCAGCGGTGAGCGGCGAACGGCAAAACAAAATCATACTGATGTATGAAGCATGCCACGTACACCGCGCTCGCCGCCGCACGTGCCGCTCTGAAGTCGTGGCGTCTTTACTGGTCGCCGATACATTTGGTCTCGCTGCGGCGTGCTTCGCTCGGCAAAAACCGCTGAAACAGCAACATACATCAGTATGATTTTGTTTTTGCCGTTCGCCGCTCACCGCTGCCGCTGGCTGGACAAAGTCGTGACTGGTCCGGTACGGAGGGATCTAATACGTTATTTTTCTCTTTAACAAGTTACATCGCTAGGAAGAGAATAAACGTTTTACATTGACGCCACTTAACGTCCAGTCAGTACTGTATTCAGTACCCAACTTTAACGTTTCAACAGACTTACTGGTATGCCAAATACCAAAGTCCATTTCACTACAGCTAATTGGGGTAACTTGTCTGTTGACGTATGGACCAATGTTATAAGGAAGGGCCAAAGATATCCCGATTGACTGTATCATTAATTAAAAAATCACTATCATCGTTACAATTGAACCAATATCTAGGTATTATCTATACAATCCCAATTGGTATTTGATGACAGCTCAAATAAGCTACTCTTTATGAAATGTAAAAACGGTTTGAAGTTTCTATGAAGATACTGGCCTTTGAAGTCATAAAAATGTGTGGTCAAACACGTCTTCTTTTTAGTTTTTGTCCAAAAATTATTGGCAGTTTATTTGGTTCCGTGTAGTTAAGAATGTGTGCTTAGCGGTTTCAATGAAACAATTTATTTTCATGATAGGCAATTTCTGTTCCCCAGGCGATCCACTACGGCGTATGGCACTGCTTCACCCTGAAGCACTGGGGCCGCGCCATCAAACTGCTCACCAAGATACAAGAGGACAGGCCTTCGCGCGAAGTGGAGGAGCGCCTCACGCAGGCCTACCGGCAGCTCGGCTGGGACTACCTCGTCCGCTCCACGCAGAACTCCATGCCGATTAAGTATCCTAGTGGCTACCGGCCGTTCTAAGTAACAATTTGTTGAGACGCTGGCCGTGGTTCGCTTAGCACTGAGCTCGATTTGGGAGAAGATGAAGATTTGAAGATTTTTGACCCTCCCTCCCCCTCTTGTAACGCGCCGTAACATTTTTCTGTACCCCCCCCTCCCGCTCTGTAAACGTTACGTAACACCATAAGTGGCACAAAAAGTGACAATTTTTACCCAAAAGTCACAAAAGATATTCCCCCAGGTAGCTCCTTTTTCTATTTTTCTTTAAGCTTTGATCTTTGTATTTAATGCTTAAATAAAAATTGTGGTGTACCTACCCACATAAAAAAAAATGAGACATTATATGTTTCATAAATTCACAAAAGATATGTTAAAATGACGACCAGACCAATACAATCGAGGGTGTCCCCGTAAAATAAAGGACAAGGGTTGCCAACTTGGGCGTTTTAAATACCAATGTTTTTATAAAAATAAAGAAACAATGTTACCTAACGTGTTGTAAGAAAGACCCCCTCCCGCCCCTGTAACGCATCGTAACGTTTTACGAACCCCCCCCCCCCCCCCCCCCCTCCCCCCTAAATTGCGTTACGTAATACTTGAACGCCCCCTTAGTACTGGACCGCAACTCTATCGTGGGGAACATATAGACAAGCGATGTCGCGGATTATTGTCAAGTATGAGATCGTAGCTACGACTCGGCCATCAGCGGCGCGGCGAGCGAGATATCCGAGCGCGGCTGCCATACAAGTGAGCGAGATACATACCCAGGTAGCAAACAGTCTGTATAAGAGGTTATACAACCATTATAACTCTAATTTAAGCTGTATAAAGGCTGTATAAGTGCTTATGCAGCCTGTGTGCTACTTGGGATAGCGCGCGCCGCGCCGCTCGTCGCTAAGACCGTGTTCGTGGCATCTTCCTTTTAGCCGAAAATAATAGTGGCTCTGTGAGCTGTAATGCTGTAAACCTCGCGAGTGTGTGTCGAAATGGTTGAAATATGTTTTCTTTCCGATTTCAACTCCCATATCGTCGGGGATAGTGCAATACCGCGTAAATAACAGCTGTCGATAAATTTCTCATTTCAATAGTATACTTGGCATTTTGTTTGAATATTGATTCGTATCTACACTTGTTACTTACGCGGTATTACACTATCCCCGACGATATACTGAATCGACAATAAAATCTAATCTAATCATCGAACCTGCTCACAAAATGTCACGAGAATGCTGCCTGTAGGCATAACAGCCGGAAATCTGGACGTCCGTAATTCAGATGTCATACGAAAGAGTGTGTGGCCATGCCGAAATAGACGCCTCACTCTCTTCGCTCGCTCGATCAATTCAAATCGATTAATTTAGTCTTTCGGCCGTAACTTCTTACCTTTGCTGCGCTATCTGCGTTTTTCCCAATAATAGTTAGCTACGACAAGAACGATTTGATGCCAGTTTGTTCATTAGGGTCTGTCGTATTATGTACGGGTAACATCAGAAGTAGCTGACAATTTTACTAATGGCTTATAGGCCAGTACGCGGAGCGTGATGTACATGGACGAGGTTTTGATAATTCTAAAGTCCTTTTTTTTGTTTTAAGTGAACAATTAAGGTCAACTCAAAGCTATTTTTAATAAAATAATAATTGACAGGGTGATGCGTTAGGTATGGTTTAGGTATTTCTTATGCATGATTATTATTAAATCATTATGAAATTTAAGCTCAAAATTTCAATTGCCGTGGAATAAAAACTATCAACAGTAATTGCTATTGAAATTTTAGAATATTGACTTCTATGGAACAGCGACATGGCACTACGATATTAATTAAACGTTATAACTAAAACGTGTCAGTATTTAAATCAGTTTAGATGTGTTCTACGAGCTTCTCGTAGCTAGTTGTATTGGTATTATAAAACTCAGAAAATATAGACCTATGCTGAATTTTTATTTTATATTTTTATTAGTAAGCGCTTACGGCGTAATTAATACTGTATTAAAATCCGTCATTTCGCTTCTACACAATCTAATTAACTTACTTTATCAACAAACACAAAAAAAAGTTCTACTTTTGTTATGCAATCTATGAAAATGAAGGTCAAACAAATTCGCTTGTTTTAAATTTCGCGCGCAGCGAACATCGGCGTTGCGCGCGACGTTTCGAATTATGAAGTCGCAGTACCGTGCACGTCATATAAGCAAAAAGGCAGTGTTTAACCTATGATTTAACTGGATTCTGGTATTGAATCTTTTTGTAATATTACAAACGTAGCCACAATTCCCATTATGTAAGTATTATACAACAATTAAATACATACATTAACAATTTCACAATCACCGTACCAGAAGGCGCTATCGGGACCCTCTTAAGCCTTCGCTGTTTGACACAGGGCCGTGTTTTTCCCACCATAACAGTGAAATGTGTCTGATTCTTAAATGAGAGGTAATGAAAAGCTGTGTACGTTTTGATACAATTGTATACAATTGTATTTAAAATATTACTGTTCGGCAAGTTAGATACAACGTGCGCGACAACATGCATGTGTGTGTAAGCCTATAAGATAGTTAATATTATGTAATAATAATAACCAGTAGCAAATAATCAATCATCCGTCAAACACTTCTCTGTGACCAAAGTACTTACAAAAAAAAGTGAATCCTAATGTAAAGAACAAGTATATTGATACTCGATTTTCAATAATTACGTACTGAGTTATCGAAGTCATAAGTAACCTATAAGCTATTTACATTCGCAAATTACATGCAAATCTAAAATGTCGACAGCAGATCAACTAATAGCAGTATTGGAAAATACTGCATTATTATTGAAAAAGGCACAAGTAAACTTGAAAAAATGTCCAAAGCAACGGCTCACTCGTGGATACTTAGAAACGCGTACTTATAAAATCAGCGCAAGAGAATTGGAATTTATTCAAAAAAACACATCAAGGATTTGTCAAATGTGTACCAAAAGAGAAGAAACCGGATATTTCATATTTTATGAACGAAGATTTTTTCGTGTATGAAGATGTGTATACGTGCATATTAGCTAATTTAAAAGACTTATTTGTCAGTATCCAGCCAACACCGCCGGGATAAGCTGGGACAGTTGTTCAAAATAAACCCGATGATTCCATCAAATGACCCCGAATAAATTTACCTACATTTTCTGGTATTTATGAAGAATGGCCGTCGTATCAAGATTTGTTTATATCATTAGTGCACAATAACTCATCATTAAACAGTGTGCAGAAATTGCATAACTTACTTAAAAGTACTCTCACGGGTGAAGCTGAATCATTATTAAGGCATGTTCAAATAACAGAGGTTAATTATGAACAAGCATGGAAAATAAGAATTAAAGGAAATTAAACTAAACCCGATGTAAGAAATGAATCCAAAAAGGAAACTTATTTAAACAAAAAAAACTTATAAAAGGTGTAAGAGAAAAACACAACTTAAAGGTACAACCAAAAACCACCTTTTATAAATGAAGACTAAAACATAATACTGCAAAAAAAAAAAAAAAAAAATTATTGCGGGTTTGAACCCTCGGCCATCTGTTCAATTATTGGGTTCTTGAGCGGCTCGTAGAAAACCGAGCTACCGGTACGCTAGGCAACTTGACGAATAACGCAACCACTATTTGTGAATTGGTCCAGAGATCGGATTATCCTTCAACGATACTGAATCATATATTTACTGTTTTTAAGTCTACATTACCAAGCTGCGCACAACACCTTGAGGGCGGGCGTGTTCCGCGACATTTGATTTCGTAACAGAAATTATTATGACTTTTTCCTATTTAAAATAGAAATTATAATTATAGCGAGAATACATAAATACATATAAATACAATACCGTGTTTGGCTCGGTTTGTAGACACCTGCCTACCGAGCCGGCGGTCCCGGGTTCGAATCCCGGCCGGGGCAAATATTTGTGTGATGAACTCGAATATTTGTGCTTGGGTCATGGTTGTTCTATGTACATATTTAAGTATCTATTTATCTATATAAGTACGTATATCGTCGTCTAGTACCCATAACACAAGCCTTCTTGAGCTTAATTTGGGACTAGATCGATTTGTGTGAGATTGTCCGATATTTATTATATTATAATTATATTATTAATACCGTTTTATTGGGACAATCACAAATTTCCCTTCATACTTGATCAGGCTTAGGACTCACAAAAAAAAAACCAAAAAGTGCTATATTTACTTGCATAAGAAACAATGTCAATTTGAAAATTTCGCCAATTTAAATTTCTGGAAACATGACTTAACAATGTGCCCGGAATGCGTGAAATCTAATCATTAGATATTCATTGCGTGCTAATATCAAAGATAAGATCCTGTACTTTGTAGTGAAGAAGTATACCAATCAATGTACGTTGAGTAGGAGCTCATTTCTCTTGCCGTTTGTTTCCTTAGTACAAGCCATTCTACGAATGAAACGGAATATCGCTACAGTGCGTAAGTGCGAGTAGTAATTCCGATGTTGTGGGAGCACTCGCGTTTACGTTTTCGTGCGCCCTCGGCTACATTCGGCTGAGTTTTGATTTATTCATCACTACGTACCTTGTTGGTAACGCAACGCTAATCCGATAGATGGCGCAAACCGCTTAGTTGTGAAGTTATTGATTTATGCATGTACATACTTATGACTACTAATGCAAAGGGAATTATGGGTAAGTTTGTAATAATATAATATAAGGGGATACCAGAATAAAGTTAAATCATAGGGTAGGCACTGCCTTTTTGCATATATGACGTGCACGCCACTGGTTCTAATTCAATTTTTCTGGTTTCAATGTTGGAACGCCGCGGCGTGAGAATAACCTGAACAGGTTTTCGTATTTTTTGTGACTGGCAGCGATGCGTGACTCGCGTGGCGCGGCGCGCGAATTTTAAAGACTGCGGAACTATTTGATCGTTATTTTAATAAATTGCATAATATGTATCATTCTCTGTTTTGCGTGTGTTGATCAAGTAAATTGATCATAATTGTATAAGAGCAAAAACATGAGTTTACATATAATAATGGAATTTATACGAGGGAAAATGTATTTTTTATTATCATTATTATGATTGCATAGGCTTTTATATTCTAATCTGTTTTCCAAAAATATAACCCGACTCTAAAAGATTATCGAAAGACATTTATCGCTTTTGAATATTGCCATGTAGGATTTATAACCACCTAACGATGACTTAGTACCATGTCGCATATCCATAACCCTCAATTTTCTAAAATTTGTGTAATAAATTCATTAATCAGTTCTTAACTCGATACAATTGTAATTTCGTATTTGAATAATATATCCAGTTCATAACATACAAAAATCTGAAATCCTTAATTTAAAAAAATGCATAGTTCGTAAAATTCTAAATTTTTCCAAAATACCTTTTTATTGACATTATCTGTTCCCTCAGCAAAAACCAAGGACTTTAGAGTTATCAAAGGCTGCACATTTATAATGATCGGACTATTATGTCAAATTGCACACTGAAATTGCCAGCTACTTTTGACGCTGATTGTACTAGGCAAAGCGAACCATGTCCAGTGTAGCCTTAAGGTTAAGGACTAACCGGGCGATTTCAAGAGTCTTGTGCTTATTTGTCTTCGCACGGCAAAATAAAATGTAAAAATACGACAGTTTCTTTTCCAGATTTTGTTAAACTTGTCTACATAGATTGTTGTATATAACTGGCTAATCAATCTGATGTACTTATGTCACTTCAATAAACTAAATCAAAACCAGCATATAGACAAGTTTTCTCAGAATTATCTATATAAATATAACTGATACATGTAAGAAAACGCTCTCAATAAAAATATACTATTAGGCACTTTATTAATTCTGGGCAGAAATCGCAAAGAGAAAACGATATCTGAAGTTATTTATTTAATTTCCTTGGTTATGATACCTATTCTTGTAAACCCCTAATATGTATAACTGAATAAACATTTTTCATTTTTCACATTTTTCATTTTTCATGAAAAATGAGATACCGATATTCGGCCGAGTGCTGGTTTAACGCGAGTGGATGCACAGATGTATAGGTATCAGTATCTTTACCATGAGTTAGCGTGACCGTACTCGCCAGCGACAGCGTAAACTATTTGTATGGAGAATAGTACAGCGCTCCTAGCGGTTACTTTGTAGAACTACAATTCTCCATACAAATCCTTTACGCAGACGCTAGCGAATTCAGTCACTGTAAACTCAGGGTAAGGGTACAGAGCGTTGCAACCGCTGGAAAGTTCCTGTCCGCATACTTATTGGCAGGGAGCGCAACTTTGGTGCCGATGACAGACGTATGACGTCAAGCTACATACGTGTTTTTATTTAGATTGTAGATACCGAATCAAATGACAACTTATTGGCCTATTTATAACTGGCGAGAGGTTCGAGAATTATATTGCCCTGAATGTATGTATACCTGTAAATTATATGCATAGTTTAGTTTAAATGTAACTCTTCATGTCAAATTTTGGTACGCACTGAATAAATTGGAAATACTCGATAAAAAAAACACGCATTGGACTAAAGTATATACTCGTAGATAGGGTTCAAACTCTTCCAACTAGTCCCCCGTATCACCTCCAAAAGTTCGTACATAAGAAATAAGATGCGATTATTATGTTTGAACTTTAAGCGTTCTGCATACTTCGTCATCCAACGAAACATTAATGTGTAGTTTCATTTACTTTTTATTGTTACAATTTCATTATCCAATAAAAAAAAAACGATACGATTTTTTTTTTAATATTTACATTATTTCTTGTATAAATATCAAACATTTTTATAAATAAACAATAATATTTATAATTACCATTATAAAGAATCACTGAGGTATTGTAATTTTGTTTTAAAAAAACATCCTAACCACTAGATTGCTTTTGGTATATAACTACGGCTACCTGTCACCGCTCTTATTTTATTATATAAATAGAGTCCAACTCAAAATTCGAAGCAATTGAGTGGATAAATGCGATTTTACATCATAATGACGTCACCGGCACCAAAGTTGCGCTCCCTGCTCTCTGGGAATATCGTCTGGTGACAACCAATAGTCACTAAAATTTCTGTCACTGCTTATCAAAACCTCGTATCTAGTCAGTAAATTGATACTGAGATACGAGTTTTCTTTCAAGTAGGTATTTGTTACTTAGTCAGTTGTCAACCGATGATATGAGCTACATTAACCGCGAAATTAGACATTATGTTCTCAAAAATTTTAACGTAGCCATTCGATACCAACGATAAACGTATACTTTCAAAGTAAATATCTAAAAGAAATTGAATGTGTAGAAGACTTCAACACATTAAATTTTTCGTGGTTTTCTGCTCCCTGAAAACAATGAGCGTATTTTGACGGCTTGTGTAAGAGCATTCTTAAGAGTCCGCAGCAAGCTCGATTCTTCATACAAACGTAGTTACGTCCTTATTTTAATATAACATGTCACATTATCATGAAATTCTCTAAATATAATGAAATAAGATATATCTAGGGCTAAAACTAGTTTATGACTCTTGAAATGTTAATAGAAAGAAAATAGAGCGAGTACAAGTTTTGCATTTTTAGACCCCAGAAAGTTGTTCAGTTTGGCGGCATACTACGACCAAAATATAGTTTAGATTGAAGTCAAAACCTATTTCCGGTGTCGATTAAACTATGCAGTTTGATAAGAAAAAAGATTTATCAAAATTGATCTCGTAGTTTTAAAATGAGAGCGTAACTACGAAAACCTTAAAATAAATTACAAAAAATTGCTGCGAAACTGCAGCGAATTACTCTAGCGCGGGGAACGGTCCGGGGGGGCGGCGGTAAGCACCGCCCTTATCATAGCTACTCCTAGCCAGCCTCGCGCAACTCTCAAGGTAAAAAACGATCGACAACGGCTGTATGAAACGGAGGTGAATTTTTTACCTATCTAAGTTTGAAAGAACGTTGAAACCTACAAAGCATTAGATAATTGGCGACAATCGAATTTAGGCGGGTTGTACTTCAGCCGCCATTTTTGTCCGCCATGCCATGTTAGATGACGTTTCTATTTTGTTGTGTAGTCTGTCACTTCTGTCAAGGTTCTGCGATCTTTTCAAATAATTCAAATTTCACAAATAATCTAATAATTTGCATTCTTTGGGTGTAGTGGTCGTCTAGAAGGTACACAAGACAATCACAATTGCAAAAATGAGTGGATTGAAAAGGAAAAAGTGCGAAATATGCAGAATGAAAACGTGTCGAATGGACGGTCAAAAAAGACTATTCATGGCAAGATTTCCACCGGACGAAGATCGGTAAGTAAAAAATATAATTAATTACTGCGTGTTATAACCATGTTAATCGTAAGTTTCATTGAAAACTTGGTATTTCGGGTAAAATAATACATACCCTTATACGTATGTAAACAATAGTGCTGTATGTAAGTTTTATCGATAATTTTCATTTGAAGTGAAAAATACCTGGGTAAATACGGAATATCTTTCTTCAAGCAAAAGCCACTACTTTTTATGCCAGTTTGAGTTAGATTATGGTCACAGAAATATTTTACGAAAAATCTTCAATGGACTATGAATGGTACGGTTTCATCTGGACAAACAGATTCATTTTACTCTGTAATTTTCTGTTTACCCTGTATTATTTGTGTTGCAGAACTTCCAACCTGGACCACAGACTGGAGTGATGAAACGGCTTTTTTCGTCTATGTTTATCAGCAAGCCAAGCAAAGTTTGAACGAAATAAAATTATTTGCACACTTTTGTTTTTTTTATGAAGTCAGTAACCTAAAGTAAACCAAATGTTTACATTGAAGCGAAATATTTAATGATTTAAATTACCGGAAAGCCGTTGGAGACGCGGGTGCGAATGCGAACCCCGCCTGAACCATTTTTTTTAAATACCGATATCGATATCCATAATTCGATAATTTGTGTAACATGTGACATCCCTATTTTGTTCTTGATGTTGGCATTATGTCATGAGTTGACACTGACACTGATATTGTTTGCGGCTTCATATTGGCAGTATGTTTCGTATGGCACTCCCGTCTCTTAAAACGTAGTGATTACATACTCTTTGCTCCTAGCGCGCTCTCACTTTACTGCTAGCGCCCTGTCTTCCTCTAGGTGAAACAACAACATTTTAAAGCGTAAGCGCGCGATCTCAACGCGGAGTTGAGCGGACCTTGCTGCGGACTCTTAATAGAAAATTATCTTTTCGAAAACAAGCTTAAATCGCCATTGATAACGCACATGTTAAACTGTTTAGTAATTTAGCTTAGTGCAGAATTATTTTAGTAAGCTCGTATCTTACATCAAGAACTATGATCAATATACGTAGAGATACGGAATTTTGAGCTAATTTTACAGGTGGGATACGATATTGCAAAGATTACCAATCAATGTTTAATACTCGTGGCAAGTATAGTACCAATATTACATTTGTAGTTATGTATTAGCCACTCAATTGCTTCGAATTTTGAGTTGGACTCTATTTATATAATAAAATAAGAGCGGTGACAGGTAGCCGTAGTTACCAAAAGCAATCTAGTGGCTAGACAAAACACCTACGTCTGTTTTTAAGGTTTGATTTACCTTATGGCAATATTTTTTAAGAACACGAGTATTACCATTGCTTTTCTTTTAGATAAAGTATAGTATAGTCCATTATTTTTTGTACACATCAAAAACAATATAATATTATACTAATGTTAAATAGATCCAAATATAATTCAGTATTGCTAGCAGAAAAAATACCTAGTGCCTGATTACGATTTTCGGGTAATTTTCCATAAGATGTGATCGCGGAGAAAAGTTAGAGATTTTATTATACCTGTTTTAAAAGATCTCTTTTTACTGCAGACTTTTAAAATCAAATAATGTCATACGTATAAAATGAAATGCAAAATTTACATTCAATGGAAAATTACTTACCCATATAGTATACAATAGAAAAAGCTTTGTATTGAAGCTTGTAAAAATATATCGTAGGTTAGTTGTGAAAGTACATGGTTTCATTAAAGTGTTCATACTGTTAGACTACACTAAGTTCATTAAATATAAATTCTATTGTATTTTCAAATATTGTCCAAACAGCTTCACTGCCGATGTTAAGCTTTTATTTATACTTTTTATACAAAAAATACAGACTTCTCAGCCCAAAGGTTTCTCAGATGTCAATAAGAACTTGGTCAATTAGTGATCGTATAAAGATAGACCAGAAGTCGTCTTTATAGACATCAGTGAGTAATCTTTTATATACTTATTAATTATTATAATATCGTCGTTTTTAGTACATTACATACCTAGGGCAGTAAATTCACGAATGCCCCAGATTGCAGGCGTTTGTGGCCTGAACGTGGTGAGGGCCATAAATATGCGATCTGGGGCTTTACGAATTACCTACCGCCCGTGGTTTGTCTAAAGTTTTAAGTGTTGCCTTGGCCAGGAAGTGAGATTTTTCCCCACAGCGGGCAGAAAATCTTACTTACGTCCTAGATGACGTTTATATAGACTTTTATTTTTAACACAACAATATTTTAGTGAAGTAGTACTGGGTAGTTTGGAAAATCATTTCAACAGGGTGCTTTTTAGTTGTGCTCAAAAACTATTCAAGGTCACCATGTTTTGTTTTATTATTAAGACTTCTGTCACTTTAATATATCATTTCTATATTCGTAGGTACACTTGCCAGTATTGTGACAATTGTGAACTTTGTCTGACACTTTACCATTTTCAATCTTTTAAATCGTTTGAATTTTAATGATATCTGACGATTGCCTCGTAAAATGTATTGTCATAAAACTGTCCCTTGAATTATGTTTTTTTTTTGATGAAATTGTAAACGAATGACCTCACTAGTGTAATAAAAATGTATAGGTATTGTATTACACCGAATCGAAAACTAAGCAATATTTTACTTATAATAATGAAGGCGAAATACTAGTAGTAATGATTAGACGTGAAATCTGTTAACTATCACACACAACGTGAGGTTGCTGGGGCGATATCTCACCTCAAATAGGCTTGGTACAATTTTTCGAGGGTCTTTAAATTATATGTTTTTTTTTTTATACTCCCTGCTGTAAGGACCAACAAGATCTGGCTGAAGGGATCTTTGCCTTTGGAACTTAATAAAAAAAAAACTAGTCGATGTTTGACTTTTGTCAATGTCAAAATTTCAACGGTTTGACACTGACATGTGTCCAAATTTGAACGGTTTGACATTGACAAGTGCCAACCATCAATAATATTTTTTTTTTTAAGTTTCGAAGGCAGTTATTATTCAGCAACTAATATTGAGCACTGTCAAATTATCAATTTTGAAAAACATTAAGCAAAGCATGGTAAAGAACAATGAATGACCTGCAGCTTTGCAGATCCTTACAGCAAGTCTTTAGTTTAAAAGTACACTTACTTTATTAGAAGATTTAGAAGTTCACCAATATACTTAATGTCTACATATTCGGCAGTTCTTCAAGAGGGGAGTAAATAGGTTCTTAAAGGGTCGGCAGCGCGCGTGTGATGCTCCTGGCGTTGCAAGCGTTCATAGGCGGCGGTAACTGCTTAACATCAGGCGGGCCGCATGCTTGTATGCCACCGCCGTAGTATAAAAAAAAAGTTATGCACTAGGATTAGCAATCGAATACGAACTATATCAATAGCAATAGCAATAGGAACCAGAATATTCATATATCGTGCAGATGCATCAGCTTTCACGTTTATCATTATTATTAATAGGTACTATTTTTACATATTAACGCAACAAACTTATAAAGCGAACAGCCCTAATTTAAAGCGAACAATGGCTCATTTCTTTAATGACAACGGACTGACAGAAGTCTTTCATTCGCCAGATTCATTACCTATCCCCTTCTAAGCAGTACTGTGAGAGAGTGACCGGCCATGCTAAATCGCGCGCAGAGTCAAGTTGCATAGTTGTGCTATATCGAAAATTAGCAGATGCATGTTTTGTTGCTAGTATCCGATCGATACGTTAATATGTAAAAAGTGTATATGCGCAATCAACTTTTTTAAGTCATAAGGTGCTTACCAGATAGTAGTCAATCACGCCTTAAACGTAGTGGGTTTTAGTTTGGCAAATGAAATGACAAATCCATATGGGTGACTCCACGGGCGTTTCAGCGGCCCTCAGTCCGCTGTAATAAATATCGGAAGAATGAGCTACGCCAAGCAACAATTTTTTATACAATGATATACTGTAATCGTATATCAACTTTCCCAATTTTAAGTTAAACTTTGTGCAATAGTAGCGAATAAAATAATGCCACTTGTACTGTAGTTTGGTACGTCTGATTTCTTGCCTGGCGTCTAAAGAACAGTTTTCAGTCAATGGGCTGGGCGCTTTAAAGGTTAAAGCATACAACGGCTCATTTCTTTAGTATACCGGGTGATCAATCCCAATAGGTCAGTAGGGAGAAGTAACATACTATAGGGAAATCTGTTCTCAGGAACCATACATAAGTTCATACATAACCCGGTCAAAACTGCTGTAAAGATTACAATACGACATGCGATTACTTACCGAATTTTAACCAGGTTCAATACCCGGGAGATGAATGAGAGCTATAAAAAAAGTGAATGCAGTTAAATCTAAAATCGGCGCCACGGTATGGTTCCTTATAACAGATTTCCCTATCTCTTATAGTTTGTGATTTCTCCCTACTGACCCATTTGGATTGATCACCCGGTATACAAAAACAGACTGACGACTGAAACACTTGTAGAGTCACCCATATTTCAACTTCAAATGGTGATATTTGGTACCGCAGCAAATATGGATGATATCAGCGCACAATATTTTACTTTACTACAAGAAAACCACTGTTGCGCATGCAAGAGCACGCCGAGCACGTTCACGGTACTTTTACAAAATTCATAAGAATATTTACATATGAAATTATATTACTAGTTATTGTATTATACACTTTTAATTCAATATAAAGAGCAATGTCTGTGCCTGTTGTAACAAGATCAACAATTTCAGATGTTTATTTCCAAATGTAAAATATAATTATTTATTTATAAGCGTTGTTACGTAATCAGGCACCAATTATAATAGCATTGTTATAGTCGATTTACCTTTAAGTCACATATACAGAATATTAATGAATTAAATACACGCGAATATCTATTTTTCTAAACTAAAACCCATTATTAATGAGAGTGGGAGAGACCCACTGAATCTCCCCAGATTATTGGAGATTTTTATATTAATGAATTAGTGCTTTGCGATTATGATAGGCAATGTTTTTTTAATGAATTGTTGATAAGCAGAAATAAAACACTTATGATGAATTTGGTTTTTTATTTTTAACCGACTTCAAAAAAGGAGGAGGTTCTCAATTCGACCTAATATTTTTTTTTTTCTATGTATGTTACTCGATATCTCCGAGAATCGTGAACCAACCGATTTTCAATTTTTTTTTTAATCGAAAGGGTATAACTCCGAGTTGGTCCCGTTGGCACTAAGTCGGGATCTGATGATGGAATCTTGGAGAAATCGAGGGAACTCTTCAAATGTTATAGGGACATGTACCTACGGCGCTTTCAGTAATTTATTGATAAAGTCAAGAATTTACATTCAGTAAATAGGATTTGGTGTAAGGAAACTGATGAACACACATACGAATCACTAAAAAAAAAAAAAAATTTTAACAAAAAAAAGAACCGACTTCAGTAAAACTGAAAAGCCAACAATAACCCGTTCAAGTACAGATTACATTTGTCTCACCCTTCGAAGTCGGTGCCAAACCTCGCGTAAACTATAATATATAAATATACCTAAGAACTGAGTGGTTTGGGATCGACTTCGAAGGGTGAGTCAAATGTAATCTGTACTTGAACGGGTTATTGTTGGCTTTTCAGTTTTACTGAAGTCGGTTCTTTTTTTTGTTAAATTTTTTTTAATACCGAAGTACTCGGTCTCAAGACGCGATACTGCCTTCCTAGTAATAAATGCAGTAACTATGGTACAAGCTTATTCCAACGCAAAAAGCATTGAACTTCTTAACTGCAGTAACTGCTAAATACTACACTTATCACTAGGAGGGCAAAATCATGGCCAGGCCGTTAGTTTCATTGGAGTTACCAATTCGACTGTCCGGTTAAGTCCGTTCATGGTATAAGATATATTATATAAGAAAATAAGATATGACACTCCGGCTAGTGAGACTTTCTACGTTAATTATTAGTTGACGCTTTATGGTAACAAAATAATTATAAGGAAAAAAATGTTTGCCGCCAGTCCTACAAAAAATCATAATTATGCATTAGTTACAATTGTCATGTTCTTTGACTAAGTTTTATTTTAATATTTGTGCAAATATTTGTTCTTGGGTCATGGATGTTATCTATATATGTATTTATATATTATGTATATCGTCGTCTAGTACCCATAGTACAAGCTTTGCTTAGTTTGGGACTAGGTCGATTTGTGTATGATTGTCCCTTAATATTTATTTATTTATTTTGTCGAAATAATTGATTTAAAACACTCACGATTTTATGAGATTCATACAGGTGACAAGGGAATCGGGGAGTATTATGATACACCACTGGCAACACAGAGACGGATTGACAGAACCAACCAACCAATCATAGCGTGATGACGTCAGAAGTCTCGTCTGTCATTCCGGAGTGTCATAGCTTATTTTCTTACACTAGAGTCTGTTAAGTGATTACTAGCTATTTAACCTTTTGCACGCCATGCGGTGAAGCAATTAACCGTGCTACTGACGCCAACGCAAAAAAAGAAGTGCTGCAAAGTCAATAGGGATTGAAAAACACTTGTAGCGGTTTGTAATTTTGTCGGCACAAGGCGACGTTGAGGTCAGTGGCACAATATATCGATGTCGTGAGATCGATTCGTTTGAAAAGTTAAGGTCCGCGTGACCGTTTACCGACCCCTGTGGTAGACCAAACCACCGGGACCATTTTGGTCGTCTATACTATCCGCAAAACCAAGTGGCGGGTCAGGCAATAAACGCTACATGCACTATTGTTGCACGGCCCGCTCCATAAGGTAGTCCAGGTGCGAAAGAGATGCATGCTTCCGATGATTTATGACCTGACTCGCCACTTTGTTTTGCGGATAGTATAGCAGCTATGGACTAGGGACATTGGTAGCCGGCACAAAGGCCCGATAAAGTCCAATCGCGTTTGCAGCTGGTTATGAAACAGAGGCGTAAACGTCTCCAACATTCAATCAGGGGCCCTATGATGGTTGCTTTTATCACGCGATAAATAAGTGATATAGCATCCGTCACGTTTTGACATAATGCGAGTGTGAGTGACAGATGCTTTGTCACTTATTTATCACGTGATAAACGCAACCATCATAGGCCCCCAGGCCATCCATTCAGCGTTGTCAGCCTGGCTTTAGCTATGTACTTACATAGACCAAGATCAGGCTGTCGGGAACACAACCTCATACCAGCACCTACCTAAATGGGACATATGTTTATTAACCAGCGTAAGATGAACGCAATGAGAGGAATAATGGATGAACTTTGAAATCCAGCTATTGTTCTTGTTTAATTTTACATAATTCAAATAAAGTCAGTCATTTATTTTGATTAAATTGTGGTACAAAAGATTGTCAAACAGGTTAACGGAGAAACACACATTTCACCAGTAAAAAAAATAAAGTGCGAAATGGTCATATGAAACAATAGAATCTAAAGTCACAAGTTCAAATTACAATCTAAGAGAAATAATAAACCTCCATAAAAATGCTAAAGAAACAGTAAGGTACCTACGTATAATTTTCCAGGAAGTGACGCAATTTAACATTTCTACAAGCTTTGCAGTGGTTTCACCCATAATAATATGTGTTTCGTATTGTTAGGTATATTTATTCTTATTTGGTATTTAAAGATTATACATATTAACATTATATAAACAATGATTAGTAGGTAGGTACATATTGTATTATAACAGAGGTTTAAAAATTACTAACAATAAGTTAATTGGGTGAACGATCTCCTTGAAGAAACTCGTTGATATTATAGCAAGCTAATTTAATGAGGATGTCCTTGTTAACTGGCACCACCTTAGGTAATCGCCGGCCATCTCTCAGCCTAGTAGTTGGCAAGATGGCTGGTGTAAATCTGTGAGAGAGGCAATCGCCAGTGGCCGGATCACGCGAATTAAATTAAGACTAGCGGCTGGATTTGCATTTCAGAACGGAGTTAGGGTTGTTACGTACAGCGACGTGAAATCTCCCCTTTTTGTTTTGTCACGATTAAAAAAAAACGAATTTGTTTTTAACAAAATGCTGCTATCATTGTATTAGATACTGAGAGCCTAACTTGGTGGTCTTTTTTAGCAGGGCCGGTCTTAACCATAATATACCTACATGCCCCGGGCGATTCACTTATTTCACGTCAACCTAGACCGTAAATGGGATTTTTCTGAAGAGAAAATCTTACTTCCTGGTCAGGGCAAGACGTTAAACTTTAGAGAAACCATCACGGGCGATAATACGGCTGTACGTATCACAGATCGAATATTTATGGCCCTCAACTTCGGTTTGGGGCACAAACACCTGCGATATGTGACATTCACGAATTCACCACCCAAGGTATGCAATGTAACTACTATTGTGGCACTACAGGCGCCTTTGAAATTAAACCTAGCAAATATGACATAGGGCTTTATTTACATATTTGGCATAGAATCGAGTCGCCGTTGAGTTGTTATAATGTGCGAAGGAAGACCTTAAACGATTTGTATGGAGAATTGTAGTTCTACAAAGTAACCGCTAGGGCCGCTTTATAATATCCATACAAATCATTTACGCTGTCGCTAGCGAGTACGGCCACGTTAACTCATGGTAAGGGCATACGACTTATATACGTTTTGTTTGTGTGTTGCTCTAAAAATATTTTCTTAATAAATGACGACGCGTCTTCTTTTAAGGACTTACTGATACAGAGCAGTATGTATTGTTGGTTTTATCTACCTTAAAGAATGCCTCTAGGAATGTACGACTTATATATACGTTTTTTAATGTGTTGCTCTAAAAATATTTTCTTAATCCTGGAAAATAATGATGTTTAAGAGGCCTTATTCCTTTTAAAATTTATTTTTTTCATATTATGACAAATATATTGATAATTTCAACCAACTTTTTGAAGTGAATAATACTTTCCCCCGAGTTCTAGGTAGTAACGTAGTTATTTCATGCTTTTATTGCGTGCAGTGGAAAATAAATTGAAAAAACTTTTCCGCGTGAATTTTGTCAATTTCGAGTAGTTTTTGAAACAAAAATTATCAATGAAAAATTCAAACTTTAGGTTTGAAATATATACCAATAAATCCCATTAGCCCTGTTCTAGGTAGTAACACCAATAATATGTTAAATAACATGTTTGATCATAGAGAAAAATGACAAAAACAATCAGCATTTTCAAAGGAATAAGGCCTCTTCATTTAGCGAGCACAGAGCATAGCCACCCTTGGCCGAGCGCCCACTCGTAGGTACAATTCGGCCGTTTTGCATGTTCGCTGCAGCTTCTTATTACCAACGGCAGATAATGGCTTTCTTAGCGCAACTTGGCTAAATTGGCTTAGTCTTTGTGAAGTTTACATTTAATAGAGTGTGCGCTTAGCGGTAGTTTGTTAATAAACGACGACGCGTCTTCTAGCGGCCTTTGTTTAAGGAACTGTTATAGAGCAGCATATAATGTATTGTTGGTGTTATTTACCTTATATAATAGCGTACCTATAAGAGATTTCTTTTTATTGTGATAATGTGATTTTTAACTTTGAAACCTGTATATAGAAAAAAAAAATACGTATTAATAACACGTACCTACTCACCTACTGTTCAAACTACTTGAAAAAACATAATTTGTTTTTGTTTATTCAGAACTTCGTCACGAAATAACTATTTATAAAATACTTAATTTTCATTGGAGACAAGATCCACTAATTTACTCCATTCTTATCAGGATTTATTGAGATGTGATGATGGGATCGAAGAAGAATATGTTTTTTTTTTAAGAAGAATTAATTAGAACGGAAGACTCGCAAAAAACTCGAAAACTACTGAATTTCGACCCCTCGTTGATTGGGTTAAAACATTACAAAAATAAGCTCTAAAATAACCCTTTTTAAGGAATAGGTAGAATCACCAACCTTGTAGAATAAATGGGTCTCCTCAAGTGTAATTTTTACATAATAGAAAGTTTATCTTTTTTGGTACACGTGACGTAATTTCTGTTGTGTTACAAAAAATATCCGACTAGCCGCGTCCTCTCGTATTCCTTTTAATAAACCGTAATCTTCAGTTCTGCTCATAGCTTCCTTATAAAGCTAACTTCCGAATACATCTCGGTCCTCGCCACTTTTCTTCCCCAGCCTCCGACCATAAACATTTGCCAGCTAAACCACTTGTTAATTTGTTCCCCATCCCACGGCATTTGATTTTTATAGCGGAACTTCTATCGCCGCAGGAAGCTATAATTTTATTGAATTCCTTTGTTTATGCTCACGGCTTTAAAAGGTTTTTTTATTGGCTTGTTTTGTTACTTTATTTATATAGCTTTTGATTGTATTCGCGGCGTTTTGCTTTAAAAGGTTTGATCTTTAGGTTTGCAAAACAAGCATGAAGTTATACAAAGAAATGGAAGAAAAATTAGACCATTTATTTTGCGAATAATACAGTAATGCCACTGATATCTCCATTGATATTCTTATTAAAATAATTACAAGTTTTAGGGTTGGTGCAAAACAAGCTTAGTATTCATTCCTCGTTCGTCCCGCAATGGTTGTAGGTGGAGTCGAAGATTTATAAATGGTAGACTAGGCATCTCCGTACCGTGAACTGGGGTAACATTGATTACTTAGAATAAAATAAATATGCCTGGAACGAGACTCCTGATACAACAGATCTGCGATTTGCAAGAGGCCTTATTCCTTTAAAAAAAAATACTTTTTTCATATTATAACAAATATATTGATCATTTCAACCAACTTTTTGAAGTAAAAATATACCACGATAATATGTATATGAGAAATCATTATTTATGCTGTTGCTGTTGCCATCGCAAGTTCCAACCCTATTTAATATATGTATTTGAAGAAAACTCATAACCATAATTTTAATAATCATAATAATATCTTAAGAGACTCGCTAGATGGCTGGATCAAGGGCCAAATACAGAAGGCGTTACTCCTGGACACGGCGCGCATCGTCAGGAGGTTCCTCTCTCTGCAGCCCTAACCACCGGTACCCTGGGCCCTGCCCCGCTGCTGGTGGCTCCTAGGTTAGGTTTTTTATAATGTGTTTATATATTTTGTAATTTCTTTATTGTATTTTACTTTTTATATACATATATTGTAAAAACCTAGCCTAAGAATTAAAATAAATAAAGGAAATACTTACTTACTTACTGCGCTGACTCAACGACCCAAAGTGGATCTTGGCCTCCGACACCAGAGAACGCCATCCTCCTCTATCCTGAGCTACCTCCCGCCATTCCGGTCGATGAAGTTCAATCAAGTCTTTAATGACTTGGTCACTCCACCGATATCGGGGACGTCCGACTGGACGTTTCCCGCGTGGCTGTCCGGTATAGGCTCTCTTCACAGCTCGATCCTCATCCATCCTTTCCACGTGGCCAAGCCAGCGCAGTCTAGCCGATTTGGTTTCACCGATAATGTTGGGCTCAGCCACAAGATCTTCTATTTCGGCATTCTTTCGGCGCCTCCAGATGCCGTTCTCCGAGATCGGCCCCAATATCCTCCGGAAAATCCTCCTCTCCGTCACCAAGAGCTTATTCTCTTCCTTAAGTGTCAGCGTCCAAGCCTCGCATCCATACATCAAGATCGGACGGATAACCGTTAAAAATAAAGGAAATAATAATACCTAACCCATTAGATCCTTCAAAATCTGTTTCGTATTTACTAGGTTCTTTTTGAATATATGTATTTATTGGAAACACCTAACGAAAACGAGGGGTGTTATAAATTTAACGTGTGTATATCTGTGCCTATCTGTGCGCACTTGTTTTTTTTACTTTATTTTATTGATCCATAATGTACAGGAATAATATAAATTTAAATATAATAATTATATAAATCTTGTCACTCTTCGGTGACACGAAAAACCCTGAAAAAACTCCTCGAACAACGCCGCATAAGTCCTGCATTAAAAAAATTAAAACTACGAGAAAACTTATTAAACTCCTCGGACCGGTTCGCCGGCTAGTGGTATTAATTATTTAATAGCAACGGAGAAAGCAATGGAAATTACCTCGCTAACTTTGTGAACTATGAAGCACTTCCATTTCAATATTTATAGTAAAGTCGCAAGCTTTGCTTTAGTTTATAAAATAATTACTACTTTCTGCTACCCGTCTTTTGCTTTTGCAAGACGGTCCGGTCCATGTTCGTGAATATGCAAAGATACTTAACTATTTGAGAAGTGGAAGACCATTTTAATTATTTTTCAATGCAAATCAACAGTAGGTACCTGCAAGGGGTTAACAACCCGCGCCATGTTGCGGATTTTCAGTGGTAATAAATACTGCATCCTATTGAAAAAACTTGACTTTCATCACTGTGGATAGTTTTGGCTATATTATGCAAAAGTTATTTATTTGAAATTTGCGAAATATTTAGTCCTGTTTCCTCTTTGTTTACATCAGTGACATTCACGAACTCAACGTTAGTTACCAAAAATTTGTCGTTTTCAGTAAAAAAGCATTAAAATAAATTAGTAGTATTAGTAGTTAACTAAAATCCGCAATATGGCGTGGGCTGACACCCTGCCCGTCTAGCACAACTACGCTTTGCGACTTGTCGCACGACATAGCATCGCCCGTCACTCTCTCACAGTACAGCGAAGAAAGAGATGGGTAAGCCTCGCGCGAGAAAGAGTCGTTGGGCTATAATCTCGCCGAAGGTGAGAAAGAGAGCGGACTCTACAATTGCTCAAGAGAGGGATAGAAATAGTAGTTTATGTGACTGTACATAATGAAGGGTATTAAACACGAACGTGGGTTTATGAAACGAGCCGAAGGCAAGTTTCATAATAACATCACATGAGTGTTTTAATTATGCGTAATTATTTAGCAATAATAACATTTATACAGATAAGAAATTGGTTCAAACAAAACAGACTATTTTTATGGTGGTCATAATGTGCGGTTCTTGAACGCATTATGGAGGGTTTATGATATTTGGATAGATAAAATATATAATAGAACAGTTTGGTACAATCAACTGGTCAATTTTATTTTAAGACTTATATGTAGGTATTCTATATCTATTGCAAACAATACGATTCCATTTCTAATACTTACAACGCTCACGAACACGCAATGTGTAGTGTATGATCACATACAACACCTAATGGGTTGAAATTGAAATAATTAAATCTACAATTTCCGGTTTCATACATCATTAAGTTAGAGACCTACAGTTTTGCTTTACCTACATCGTTATTAATATTATAATATATTTCAGTACCTAATAGATATTTTTCCACTGTAAGTAATCATAAACATTAATTCTTCTTGGCGTTTCCAGAAGTAACAAACAATTTCTCGCATGGTTAATGAATATTTTTAATTCGTTATGAGATAACGACGCCCCGGTCGGAGGTGAAACAGTAGCAAGTCTCATATGTAGGAACATGTCATAAGCGCGAGCGGCAATACCACTTTTTCTTAGTTCCAGCACTGAAACTACAACTGCTATGTTGATAGATAATTTTTTTTTACCAAAAAATAGAATCGACTTCAGTAAAACTAAAAAGCCAAAAATAACCCGTTCAAGTACAGATTAATTACATTTGAGTCACCCTTTGAAGTCGATCCCAAACCACTCAGTTATTATATTTATATATTATAGTTTACGTGAGGTTTGGCCCCGACTTCAAAGGGTGAGTCAAATGTAATCTGTACTTGAACGGGTTATTTTTGGCTTTTTAGTTTTACTGAAGTCGGTTCTATTTTTTGGTAATTTTTTTTTTGCTTTTTAGTGATTCATATAAAATACTTATGGCGGGGTGATCAGGGAGGTCTTGAAAGCATGCATCTCGTTTGAATGATCTCCTAACTCCTAACCGTTAAGAAGTTGTACCTTCCATCATCAGCTCAGCATTGTAAGATGATGACTACCATATGCAAACACTTAAATAGTTTTAGAAAATATATGAAAAATCTTATGAGTGCGTATAAAATTTCAGGAATTCCTTCGATTCCTCATGGATATCATCATCTGATCTTCACCAAAATTTTATGGGACCAACCTTGAGATGTCTATTCATGTACCTAAAAAGAATTTTCCAAATCGACTAATAAATGACGGAGTTGTGAGGTAACAAACATTAAAAAAAAAAAACATACAACCGAACTGAGAACCCCCTCCTTTTTTTGAAGTCGGTTAAAATGCAATGAGCATCCATCAACAGCTAAATGTCAAAACCTAATAACAATAACATCCATAAATACAACTAGATTTCATATTCATATATAATCTCAAATTGGTCGGCAAGGGCAATTATTTGGATGATGTCCTCGAATATTTCTTTCCAATTTAAGTGATGCTTATTTATATTCTATGGGCTGCACAATTGTATGGCCCGTTTATGAATGAATTTATTCATAAATGGATCATGCAATTCTGCAGCTCATTGTACATAATACTTATGTTTACAGGGTGGAACATTTCTAAAGACTGGGCTGACAGGATAGTGTCGTCTGAGTGATCTACAATCGACCTACATATTATAATTGTAAAGCTGGATTTAAAAGTAAAAAAAGGTATAAAAATAAAATACTTTAACATCAGTGACAACCCTACTAATTCATAGGTTTTACTTACATTTTAAATGACACCTGTCTTTAACTTAAGCGATGTTCAAAAGATGCTAGGGTTGATATGTGCAGATTTTTACACTAATGTTTAACAAAACTGTATCTCAAAAATGGATAGAAATATTTACATAGTTCTTTGGTGGAAAATGAACTACTCAGTCTGAACAATTCCCTGTTTGCTTAAGAGTCCCTCGATCTGTTCCATCCTGTATATGTAACGTATATCAACATGTGTATGCTTAAGTAGGCAAGGATTTTCCTGGTGCAAAATGAGGGTAGCACTAGGTCGATTTGAGTGAGATTTGATACTGATTTGTCGTTTTAATAAGTTAAGCTTAATAAGTTAGCTTGTGCCTTGAGCCACTTAAGATGTCATTCCGTTGCGGCTGCAGCTGACCTCACTGAAATTTAATTAAACTAAGAAAAGCCGTGATTACCCGCCGCACGAAGCCGCCACCCAGGTGACCGTTGCAATATGCATTAAAATTAAACTGAATTTCGCATCAGGCGGCCTGTCCAAAGAGTCAGAGTTGAGCGGACCAATCACATTTCTCTGATTTATACCCCGCGCGGCGAACGATGATTCCTATGACACCTGTCATCTCAGTACATTTTATAACCTATAATCGGAACAATTTACTGAGATGACAGCTGTCATAGGAATCATCGTTCGCCGCGTTTATTAACATAATTTTCATTAATTTAATTTATACAAATAATATTATACATATAATGTGATGTGATTTAATATAATAATTAATAATGTAATGAGAAAGGGTACACTACATAAATACGAAAAACTTAATTCCGATATTTATAATCACGAATTTCAAAATACCGATTTTTACATTTCCGAATGGATCAACATTCCGAATATGATTATTCCGACATTTCATAAATCCGATTTTTACATTCCCGAAATTACAAAAATCCTAATGGTTATAATAACGAATTTCTAAATTCCGAATATTTGTACACCGAAGTGTAAAAAGTCCGAACTATTAATATTCCGATTTATCACAAGTACGAATTCCGATTGCTAAAAAACCGATTTTCAAAATTCCGAATTTTGATACACCGAAAAATGAAAAGTCGAGTCAATATTATTACGAAACATCAAAATACGGAATTCTAATATTTGAAAACCTAACCTACAGTTTTCGGGGTCCAGCCAATAACCTAACCTATAGTTTTCGGGGTTCAGCAAGTCTGACGCTCCGCTCGCTTCGCTCGCACCTCTATACGTGGTCACAATACAAACCTAACCTAACCTACAGTTTTCGGGGTTCAGCAGGTCTGACGCTCCGCTATACGTGGTCACGATACAAACCTAACCTAACCTACAGTTTTCGGGGTTCAGCAAGTCTGACGCTCCGCTCGCTTTGCTCGCTCCGCTATACGTGGTCACAATACAAACCTAACCTAACCTACAGTTTTCGGGGTTCAGCAAGTCTGACGCTCTGCTCGCTTCGCTCGCTCCGCTATACGTGGTCACAATACAAACCTAACCTACAGTTTTCGGGGTTCAGCAAGTCTGACGCTCCGCTATACGTGGTCACGATACAAACCTAACCTAACCTACAGTTTTCGGGGTTCAGCAAGTCTGACGCTCCGCTCGCTTCGCTCGCTCCGCTATACGTGGTCACAATACAAACCTAACCTAACCTACAGTTTTCGGGGTTCAGCAAGTCTGACGCTCCGCTATACGTGGTCACAATACAAACTTAACCTAACCTACAGTTTTCGGGGTTCAGCAAGTCTGACGCTCCGCTATACGTGGTCACAATACAAACCTAACCTAACCTACAGTTTTCGGGGTTCAGCCAATTCGATATTTGTCCAAATCCCGTTTTCTATTCTTGTTTTAACGTAAAAAATCGGTTCAGCAAGTCTTTTGACGCTCCGCTCGCTTCGCTCGCTCCGCTATACGTGGTCACAATACAAACCTAACCTAACCTACAGTTTTCGGGGTTCAGCCAATTCGATATTTGTCCAAATCCCGTTTTCTATTCTTGTTTTAACGTAAAAAATCGGTTCAGCAAGTCTTTTGACGCTCCGCTCGCTTCGCTCGCTCCGCTATACGTGGTCACAATACAAACCTAACCTAACCTACAGTTTTCGGGGTTCAGCCAATTCGATATTTGTCCAAATCCCGTTTTCTATTTTTGTTTTAACGTAAAAAATCGGTTAAGTAAATAATCTTTACCCAAATACTCCGAAATATTTTATTCCGAATTTACTAATTCCGATTTTCAAAACTCCGAATTTCATAATTCCTAAAAAGAAATTTCCGATTATTGAATACACGAATGTCATTATACCGAATATCAAATTTCCGAATAAGTAATGAAGTTTCGGAAAATTAATAATCGGAATTTTGTTTTTCAGGCCAATGACACTTCGGGCTTTTCATTATTCGGAGTTATAAAAATCGGAATAATATACAATCGGAATTTTGAAATTCGGTTATATAAAATTCGTGTTTTTTAGTAATCGGAATTTTGTTTTCTAGGAATTATGAAATTCGGAGTTTTGAAAATCGAAATAAGCAAAATCGGAATAAAATATTTCGGAGTATTTGGGTGTTCCCAATGAGAAATAATATGTTAATGAATAATGTTCAGTATTTAATGAATACTATTTTTTAATTACGTTGTGTGAATAGAAGCTGTAATTCATTCATTTAATTGTCTACTAAAAAATAATGTAATTAATAACATATGATAACCTGTAATTTAATTTGTATTATTATTAATTTGTACGTCTGACTTATAGACAGAAAGTGGTCATAGTTAAGATCATTTATGTATACCCACTTTTGACAAATAAATATTCTCATTCTCATTTTCATTTGCGCGGGGTATAAATGCTGTTTTTTCGGGCACTAAGAAGCAACCTAAAGCCTGACCAGGAATATATGAGGATTGTCAAGAGGGCGCTATTTATAAGATTTATATGGCAACAATTTGGCAACAACTCACAACCGCACTATAATGACATTAGTTTAAATTCCTGTCGGTTCCTATGGTACCTAATCTCGTAATATCATTTAAATGGAATGCACTCTTTTCCTGACCGTTTTAAGTTTAGTAAACACGTACACTTTATTTGTAATATTACGTTCACGACTGAATGGTTTTCAGCATTTTCTTTGAATATTTTTAAATATATGTCTTTTAAAGAAACCGCCACGAATACATTGACATTGTTGACATCATAAAATCATTGCCAGTGTAAGAAATTAGTTTCACTGAAATTCCGCAATATGGCGCACCCTCATATATTTCTGGTCAGGCTTTAATCGGTTTATTTTCTCCGCTTCGCTTCAGTGGCCAGGCAGTACCCTTACCATGAGTTAACGTGACCGTACTCGCTAGCGACAGCGTAAACGATTGTATAGAGAATAGTACAGCGCCCCTAGCGACTACTTTGTACCTAGTACTACAATTCTCCATACAAATCTTTTACGCAGTCACTAGCGAGTCCGGTCACTGTAAACTCATGGTAAGGGTACTGGCGTGCGAAACTCGCAAGCATGTTGAAACATCTCGAAAACGTCATATGACAGGTACAGCCAGCGTCTAAAGTAGCTGACAATTTTAGTACACAATTTGATATAAGACGGTAGTAATATTGCCAGCAAATGTTGATGCTGACCGTACTCTGGCTTGATTACACAGTAGGCTATATACAGTCCTCTCCTCGTGGCATGCTCGGAATGTAATATAGCTTCGAGTACAATAGCACGAAGATAACTAGTACACGGAGGGCGTTCAATTACTATTTAATGAAAATTGGTATCCAAAAATAGGAATATGGTAATAAGATGAAAATATTTTTGCCGCCTCGTGCGGGCCTTATACGGGGGGCTAACTGGAGTGAATTTACGGTCGACAAGGCAGGGGTGCTGCCGTGCTCCTAGATTATATAAATTACGAATAATAAGTTACTTTTACTGTTCATAAAAAAAATCTCAGTTCTCTTCCTTAAATATATACCTAGGCATGTAAAGTACGCAGCAGTAAGCACGGCAGCAAAAAAATATAAAGAAATTATTATATAGGATATCCAATTCACGAAAACTTATTGAACGTCCCTCGTAACGTAACCCCGGCTCTACACAACTCGCGAAGGTGATCGAGTCCGGTTTACTGAAGTATTACATCCTCCACCGAAGTGTACAATATATAAAAGTACTAATCAAATTCTCTACCAGTCAAATATTTTATTACATTCACCACGACTTATTATTTTTTCTACACCCCTAAGTATATTTACGTATACAACACCTTGGCACTGTTTTAATTTCAAAGTAATTGGAAGTATAATATCCCACCAAATACATTGTCTTGTAAAATGACGCCAAGACGAGACGATAATATGACTTGTACTGTCAAAAGTGATCAGATCTTATAGAGAACCAAGATTCTGACTCTCCACGCCTAACTTCACAAACTCTACACCTTAGTCAAAATATGTAAGCTCGGCCGTTTCGTTTACCTACTTACCTGGCCTAGAACTGTATTTGAACTATAGGTATAATATTTGTGTTTCATATAACATATTGTGTACATTATGATATACCGTGTGTGGCCGGTAACAGAGCAATAAATTAAAGCATAACAAAAATAAGTTAGGTTTCAGATGTTCATTATTTTATGTTATTTCAAACAAATTAAAGCCTGCTATTCAGCGCGGTAATACGGCCAGCCTTCTGGGAATAAACCAAATACAATTATTAAATAACGGTAGACAACAGGCGTTCCTATCGCACTAATCAACTTTGAACATCCCTCTTTAAATTAATTAGAGCTGATATTATTTCTGACATTAATCTCGCCTTTGGCTCGTTTCATAAAACTACACTCGTGTCTAAGATCTCTCATTATGCAATAGTTGCATAAACTAAAAACTACTATTCTCGATACACATAATCTTTCGCACGTTTCAAATCCGATGAAGTATCACTAAGTTCATGATACCTTGTCAGCAGAAGCATCTATCACCCTTGTGAATACGTTTGTAAACATCATTGACATTACGAAATAGCAGGCGAGGTTAATTCGGCGAGATATGAGTGAAGTGAATCTCGACTCGCTGGAACGAACCCAGAATTTGTAAAAGAGATCCCACCAAAAACATTCTGTAAAAAACTAGCCAAGTCTCGATGGAGCTGCTTGTTTATCTCTAAAAAGTAATGAAATCTAGACAAAGTCGTACCAAGTCTAAGGTTCCTTACTGCGATTTCTTTATTATTATAGTTAATGTTGTGTGACTTGGCCGTTGAAGGGTACACAAGGGTACAAAACCAGGTGCTCCATGACACCATTGCACCAATCTGTCCCCAGAACCGCAACAAGTCAATTTTGTTTACACGTAGGTAATGTTATCTGTTGTAACTACCTATGTTTGTTAAGCGAGATAATAGCTCATACTGGTATTGGTAATTTGACGCTAGTGTCTCATTTTAGGCTGTTGTTGATTGTGCAACACATGCATTCAGCATTGACAATGCTGACTTCTGCTCTCTTCTTTTTGGAGCGTCAAATCAACCACCGATCTAACATAAAATAGACGTACAGACGGACATCTATCAATGATTAGAGGTCCGTCTGTACTAGAAATATTTTTTATACTGTTTGTTTCAGGCTCGCCTATACATAAGTATTATTGAAATACGCAGCTTTATCAAGCCTACAATTGACTGGTTATTGAATCAACGTTTTCCAAGTGGCAATTTTCCATCGTCAATGGGTAGCGGTTCTGGCGACAGATTGGTGCAATGGTGTCATGGAGCACCTGGTTTTGTACCCTTGTGTACCCTTCAACGGCCAAGTCACACAACATTAACTATAATAATAAAGAAATCGCAGTAAGGAACCTTAGACTTGGTACGACTTTGTCTAGATTTCATTACTTTTTAGAGATAAACAAGCAGCTCCATCGAGACTTGGCTAGTTTTTTACAGAATGTTTTTGGTGGGATTTCACTTCTTTTTGTAGAGACGTGGGCATATTGTTTTATAACAACCTGCTAATTCACTTTAGCAAACCTCACGAAATAATAAGCGAAATCAACGAAATGCAAATCATCCCTCCTAATCCCTAGCAAACGTTTCCAAGCGCAGTAGAAGAATGTCGTAAACGACTGTAACGCGGCCGGTTGCCACATCGCCATATAAGATTATCGGAAAAACCAACGTGGGCGCGTTTTAAAATACAGTCAGCGCCATCTAGCAACGTGTGCGGGTATCACCGCCACTCTTAGTCCAATGCATTATATTTTGACCAAACTTTGAGCGAAATTAATATTTTGATGTAATTTGTTTTTTTAATTTGTGTAATGTTCGAGTAGAATAAAGTTAATCGTTCGACTATTTCTTCTTGTAAATTTGTAAGTATAAGTATAAAAGCCTGTCTAGTCTTATCCAGAGTTTTCCTTTAATTTTATTTATATGCGTATTAAAAGCAGAAGGGGAGGCATTCGCCCAGCGGGTACGTATTACAATGCCGAAGTTCAAAATACCGAATTTCATAAGACCTATGGACGGAAGGCCGAAAATTAAAATGTCGAATGTTTATTTGACCGAAAGTTTAAAATCCCGAAAGAACGTTTGATCGAAAGGATGAAATACCGAATATTATAATCCCGAAGACTGTAATCCCGAAGAATGTAATCCCGACGACTGTAATCCCGAAGATTATAATCCCGAAGACTATGATCCTGCCTGAAGGTTGGAATCCGGAATATTATTTAAACTCTCGAGAATTATATTTCTGTAGTCTTACAGATTCTAATGCTTATTTTATACAAAGAATATTAACCTAAATTACGTAACCTACTTGCCTACTACTATAGTTACTATTTATAAGTGAACTCTTCTGTGGAACCGATCTGCTCCGGCGCTGCGGGATGTGCAGCCCCTCCGCCCTAGCGTAAGAAAGTGCGGGCATCAAGCGAGTCGCAGCGGCTGAGGCTGGTCGCCGAAGGTGACCAAAAAGCCAAAGCTGCGGAGGCGAGCGTTGACAGCTTCGGTTCCAGACAAGTTCGGTTCGGTTGGCAGTCCATGACAGAATATTTTATCATAATATCGAATATTTAGTGTCATAATTTCCCACTGTCCCGGACTCTTTCCTTTTCTTAATCGACTTGCCACAGAACCGAAGCTGTCAACCCCGATTCCACGTGGTCTTGTCTGCCCTACCCCTAGAGTGTATATAAAAGCCCGGAGGCGCGGAGGGAGGGCAGCCCCCGGCCGCCGTAAGAAAGTGCGGGCATCAAACGAGCCGCAGCGGCTGAGGCTGGTCGCCGAAGGTGACCAAAAAGCCGAAGCTGCAGAGGCGAGCGTAGGTGCCGCACTTTCTTACGCTAGGGCGGAGGGGCTGAACATCCCGCAGCGCCGGAGCAGATCGGTTCCACGGAAAAGTCAGATTAGTTTAGTGTCCTGACACTTTTAAAGTGCTCATTGACTTTCGGGATTATAAAATTTCGAGATTTGAAAAATTTCGGGATTATGAAATTTCGAGATTTTAAACTTTCGATTTTCTGAAAATAGGTAAGTAATTTGAGCTTCGGTTTATCGAATATCGGCTTTTTGAACCTTCGGTATTTTGATTTTCGGTATTTTGACCATCGCTATTTCAACTGTAGGTATTATGAACTTTCGGGATTGTAATACGTAACCCGCCCAGCTGTGGGACGCTATAGGCTAGATTAAATTAGAAGGTTAGTCCCACTACGCTGGATTTTTGCAATGACAGTCGAGTTTTTTATGTACGAATAGTAGAAGGGGGCATTACCATATCTCTAATACAGCTGAGACCAGCTGAGGGTTCTTCATCAAATAAATAATAAATAAATAAATATCGGACAACCTCACACAAATCGATCTAGTCCCAAATTAAGCTCTAGAAGGCTTACTAGACGACGATATACATACTTATATAGATAAATATATACTTAAATACATAGAACAACCATGACCCAAGCACAAATATTCGAGTTCATCACACAAATATTTGCCCTGGCCGGGACTCGAACCCGAGACCGCCGGCTCAGTAGGCAGGTGTCTACAAACCGAGCCAAACGCGTCGTCAAAATACTTCAGACCTTGGATTTTTGACATCAAATGAAGCGGCCCACCAAGTTGCATATTAAAATACTTAAACGGGTTTACTCACGTCGTAGAAGTCGAATAACGCTCGACATGTTTCGAATCGATACGCGATCCATCATCAGGAGAGACGATCAGTCGCGACGGCGGCCAACCGAACACAACAACAAGTTGAATATTTTTTGTAAAGGCGGTATGTCGATTTCTAAAAGTTTGGTTGGGCTCTTGTGTTTTCTAATCAGAGTACTCCAGATCTTCGATTATCCTAGTTTTTAGGGTTCCGTACCCAAAGGGTAAAAACGAGACCCTATTACTGAGACTTCGCAGTCCGTCCGTCCGTCCGTCCGTCCGTCCGTCCGTCCGTCCGTCCGTCCGTCTGTCACCAGGCTGTATATCAAGAACGGTGATAGCTAGACAGTTGAAATTTTCACAGATGATCTATTTCTATTGCCGCTATAACAACAAATACTAAAAATAACATAAAATAAATATTTAAGGGCTCCCATACAACAAACTTGTTTTATGGTACGGAACCCTTCATGCGCGAGTCGGACTCGCACTTGGCCAATTTTTATAGTTTTCGCTTTATGTGGCCATTAAACCCTAACTCTGTACCAAATTTCAGCTCTCTGAATTTATGGGAAGTACTAGTTCTTAACTGATGATCATGAGTGAGTGAGTGAGTGAGTGAGTGTCATAAATGCGAAACTTTGCTTTCGCTTAACTTCGGAACTAAATGACCTACAGACTTGAAATTTTGGATTTTAAGTATGTGATTATAGCTTAATGGATGACGAAAATTTCCGCGTTCTGGTTTTATCCAGAGGTGCTCAAATAGGGGCCTGAAAATGCGGCGAAATGGTTCCAGTAAAGGATGGTACGGCAGTGTTTGCTTCGCGCTCGACTTGGCGGGGGCACTGCCGTGCCCCCCGATAAACCTACGTGCTTGGAAATATGTGTCGGGGGTACCACGAAAACTCACGAATTACTTTTTTATCACGTGTATTTAAATTAGATACCGTAAAACCCCGTAACTACGCCTGGGATACCTACCATCGCCTATTTTTATAATTTGAAAATCCCGTCTCGTTTTTAGACTAAAACTACAAGTGTTTTTATGCATGGCGATATTCTGGCATTTCTGGCATTAACTGTGGCTAACTTAAAAACTAAAAAAACTATATTATAAAAATGGAAATTAATCTATAAACTAACAAGCAAGATGTTAGTAAATAAGGAATATCCCTATTAGTATTATTTTATTTGAAGTACACACTAATACTTTTAAAAATACCCAATACCGCAAGTTAACTTCTTAAGGGTTTTGCCTGGCGGCCTTTACTGGAAAAAAATCTTCCTGTGTTCTTCGGAATCTCCGTAACTTCCTGATGTATGTATATCGTCGTCTAGTACCCATAACACAAGCCTTTTTGAGCTTAATTTGGGACTAAATCGATTTGTGAGAGGTTGTCTGATATTTATTTATTCATTTCCTTTGCTAAAAAGGGTGTTTTAATTGTATGGGTAATTATTTGGCTGTTTCATAATAAAGTAGTTGTTCAGACCTTTTCCTGCGTTATTGAGAATTTGAAATGATAGCAAGCTAGGCTTGGCCACGTCTGCTATCCTATCTCAACTTTTAAACATTGTTTCCATTTGTAACGTTTCGCCAAATTTTTGTTTGTCCGAAAGTATTTTTCCTGTAACCCGTGATATTTTCATAGTTTTATAAACATCGTTTTTATACTCGCAGACTTTAATCTGTCAATTATAATTTCACAGACATAATCACAATAACGCACTTTTTAATCCTGTAACAAAATTCTATACTCTATGGTACCCGCTACAGAACTTTAATAATCATAAGACATCTCTATAAACAACTCTAATAATTTCAAAAAGAGAACATAAGCTTTGATGCCCACTGATTGGTTGAAATTACTTGTCAAAAAAATTCACCAATCACGAGGCACCCCCATGGCCATCGCGATCATGTTTTTTTTTAATAGGTCAGTTTTAGTTGAACGATAAAGTTTACATCAAAAATAAAAAATCATATTGGAGAATGACGATTAAAGAAGAAATGTTTTTCTGAGTTTTGCTCGTATAAAAAGTATTGTATGCAATAGTTACACAATTAGGTCTTAAAGTCTCGTACCTTACATAGGCCACTCGGCAAGCCTCGTGACCTAAACGCGGTACTCGACTTTAAGAACCTCCATTGTGCAACGATTGCATAAAATACTATTGAATGAACCGAAGAGCTAAAGTCAGGTTTGTTTGATAATTATTCTGAAAAATTAACAGTTTTGGTAAAAAAATGGCGTTCGAAAAAATTTAAATTTGGCTAAATGTTATCTAGTCTGTCAGGTAGGTAACCGCCACGTCTTGGTTAGAGCTGGGGGCCGTTGACCCATGAGTAAATATCCAATAGATTGAGTATTTACTCGCCTAATTACCCAATTAACTCGGTATTCACTGGGTATTTGCCCATGAGAGCCTATCTGTAGTGTTGGTACAACGTTGTGCTGTTTTAAATACTCAATAATTAAAATAGTGTAAAATTAGTTCTAGAAAACTACATAGGTATATATCGAACCTACTCTCAAAATTTCCAAACACCGGACATACGAAAGAAATTTTAGGGAAGCGGAAGCTAAAACGCTTCGCTCGCTCGGAACAATAAGTCCATATCAAATCTGACAAAAGAGTCCTAAGTCTAGTCTCTTCTTGTATTGTTAAACTCTTCTGATTTTTCATTCCGTACGATGCGAATGAAATACTACGTGATACGACGGTTCACGGGCCGGACGCGGCGGCACGTAGTGGCGATCGAACCGTATAGCTGACCAGTACAATTTCCTTCATGTATGTGGTTCTTCCAGCTGGGATTCCGTTCCTATTTAGCCGTTGACCAGGAAGTTTCAAATATGTAGGATAACGTTCACGGACACGGCACCATTTTAAAAATTGCATGCTGCGGCACAGACATATCTCATACTTACCAAACACTTCTAAACAAGAATGGCATAACACATTTATATAACAACTATGAGAAATATCTGGCTGTAGACGTGGAGTGGCAGTTTTGCGAAGATAAAAGAAGAAAGCACACGTTTGCCGTGCCATGCGGGCAGCAGGTGCAGCGGCTGAGCTGGCGGCGCTGCGAAAGCACCAACAGTACTCGGGACTCTTCAACTACACGTTCGTCCCACTTGCGGTGGACATGTCTGGAGTTTGGTGTGCGGAGGGTAAAACTTTTTTATTGGAGCTGGGGCGGCACTTGGCACAAGCAGGTCCCGACCCTCGTTCCGGGTCCTTCTTTATGCAAAGTTTGTCTATCACGACTCAACGTGGCACCGCGGCGAGCGTGATAGGCACCTCTGCATCGGGAGGGACGCGGGACGGTTATTAGCCTCTCTTTTTTGTTATTAGGTTATATATAAACTATGAATACAAAGATCAAAGCTTAAAGAAAAACTGAAAAAGGAGCTACCTGGTGGTTCCCGGTCCCTTCCACCAGGTAGCTCCTTTTTCAGTTTTTCTTTAAGCTTTGATCTTTGTATTCATAGTTTATATAAAAATTGTGGTGTACCCACATTAAACAAAATGAGACATTACATGTTTCATAAATTTATAAGGTTATATATATTTTTAGGAATGTTAATTTTTAGATTTAGTTGATAATCAGTTTTTGTCGATATTGTTTTATGAAATAAAATTTGAATCAAAAGAAGTGAAAAGAGAATTGAAGTGAAGTCGCCGACCACATACGAGGTGCCGTATCACGAGGGTCCTAATCTGTGTCTCTCTACGTTCTGTCCGTGAAAGTGAAAGTGACGTGAAGGTTTACTAATATTTAAATAAAACAATTGAAACGGATTAGGTATATCGCGTATATTCATTATTAATTAAGTTACGTCAGGAAGCCTCATATAACGAATATTATACGCAATATAATTCGTCTTAGATTTAGTTTAATAATATTTAGATAAATGTAATATTTTTTATTTATAATGGGTAATTGCTTATCTATTATGTTGTAAATAAAAGCTGACTAATGGACTCCTCTGTTTAAATTAAATAATTGATACAAAGATCAAAGCAAGCTTGCGTGCTATAATTTTTGTATAATATAAAAAATGTGGTGTGTACTCTGTACCCACATTGAAAATAATGACACATTACATGTATCATAAATTTATCCGTTTAAATTGTTTTATTTCAATGTCCGAATAGCGCAAACCACAGATCATAAGCAAAAATTAAATTGAACTAATACAAAAACGTTACCTGGTCACTCTATAATATTCAAGTGTTGTTCTGAATGTATTTCCGAATTTACTTGCAGTAGCAGCATGCAGGCTCGTATCTTACATATATCACTACTTCGTGGCCTACCCCTGGGCAATATCATATTGTATTTGAGCTTGTTGTATTTGAGCACAGGAGGGCTACTCCGATGCTCGAAATTCGAACTTCGTATCGTGCGGTCTCGCTCATTTAAATGTTGTTTGACGCGAGATCGAGAGCGATGGCAAGGTACAAAATTTCAATTTTGATATTCGGAGTAGCCCTTCAGGTTGGCTCGGGAAAGTATAATATTTTACCTGCATAATGCCTGCGCTGCACCTGTATAAAACTTATATTCCGTTGTTGTTACACCCAGTATAGAATCAAACAGAGGCTAAGTTTAGGGCCGTCTTTAATATATTGGAGAAACTGGCACTTAATAAGTAGTGGCTCTATCAGCTGTAGACCTGGCGAGTTTATTTTGGAATTGCTGAAATTTTATTTGTTTAACGTTTTCAACCCTACTCACGAAATTTCATCTCAAAACTCCAAACATCCTAATATCCAATTATCTGGACATACGAAATAATTTTGGACCAAGCTGAAACGGAGACACTTCGCTCTCTCGGTCAAAGAGCCCTCTAAGGAAGATATCCCTGATATAAGTGTGATATAAGTGTGATAAATGGTGTTTCGTGAATTGGGCCGTTTGATAATATAACTGAAGAGTAAAAACAATTTAATGATTCTAAATCTGGAAAATATCTAAAGGCATACCTAACATAGGTATAAAATTAAAAAGAATATGTTAATATTACGACCAAGTAGATTTTATTAACCCTTGAATTATAGGCTTATGCTAGGATCAATACTCATTGACCATCTTTTTCTACTTTTTTTCCGCACCAGTTTATTTTTCAATTCAACCTTAGCAAAGCTTGAACTAACGACCTTCTTTAATTTTTTATACGTATAGTATATTTCATATAGCTTTTTGCGTGTGAGTGTGACAGTTGTCATCTCAGTCCACTTTATAGCCTATATTCAATTAAAATGTACTGAGATGACAATTTTCACACGCATAAAGCGGGTATACGAAATAGATTACAGTGAAAATTCATTTGTTTATAGCGCGCTGAAATTGTAAGCAAATTTCCAAATATAGCATAGCAGTCAGGCCCAAAGGCGGTCTAAGCCATTTGTGCTGAGCAAGGTGCACGAACACTAGCCTAGGAAATTATAACAATGGCCGAGTAAGAGCTACCTGGGTTCCGTTGTGAATTCGATGAATAATGTACCGCGTTGGCGTTGAACCAAACGTGTATGAAGAAAGTTTTTAGTTATGCTTGCTTAGCTTAGCACACATAGAGGCTTATACAGCCTGTATATTTGATATAACCGCAAATTGTAGCCAGATGGAAATTTTAATCCTATAATCTGATATTTATAACAATTATTAATTTAGCGTTAACTGCCATAGCGTAATTAATTTTTGAAAATTTTCTGAGCAGTTATATATGGCGTAGTCATTACTAGTGTCAGTTGTGACATCACGATGTAAAGTGTCAACAAACAACAAGAAACAAATTATACAATATAATCATTCAACAGTAAATAATGCATAAAACAAAAGTCAAATTCGCAACGCAGGCATCGTCAGAGAGAATACAAAATCTAATCAGCGACATGCTTCGTCAAACAACACACCAATAACGTGACATCCGCAACAGGCTTCGTCGAAGTTATGGATCGATAACATCTTGATCTTGGAAGGTGGAAAAGGACTTAAAAAGGCTCACCCCGAGTCGCACCTGACCCAAACGTTCCCATCACACTGGCAGCGTTCCCACGTTGTATGGCCAACGAAATCTGTTGAACCAGATACGACCCAGAGCGAGGATCATATCAGAGCGAGAAACAAATACATTGCGTGCTGAATTATTTTATATGGAAAAAAAAGTTAGATTTTTTAAATAATTTACGGATCAATATATTAATAAGTGCCTATAGTAAGACCCCGTAAAGTTTGCGGTAATATCAAATATACACGCTGTACGGCGGTAGGGTTTGCAGTCCCGGGATTTCCCGGGAGTTAAGTAACTTTTTAATAAACAATGTATGTTTGTATTTTAAATAATAAAAATTACGGAGGCTTATTGGTCCCGTTGTTACCCTTTGGGTCGGAACCCTAATAAAAACTATCGCAAATAGTGGATGTCTCGTTGTCGCTAGCGTGGCCTCGCGGTCGCCGTGCGGTCATGTCATCGGTTGCGTTGTGTTGACGCCGGGAGGACAGCGACCTAATGACTTTAGCCGGCTATGCTCGGTTGCCGAGCGGTTTGGTGTGCGATAACCTTAACAGTTTCCTTTAAGCTCTATTTCCATACCCGACGTAGTTTGGTCTTTATTATACGTAACTTTAAAACTTGCGGCCATTTCCTGGAGCATAAGGAAGTCCGTGCAAATTTAATAAAATTTTCTTGTAATTTCCAACTCGGCTATATTACCGGCAGCTATTATGCGCTATGTTGTTGCATCGTCGCGGGCGAATGCATATGAAACGCCTCACGCCGCAAAAGACGGATATTGAGATTGGCCGTCACCATGACTGATCGGCGCTCCTGTGAATGAATGGCGAACCTATACGAAACATGTCGAGTGATATTGGACTTATAATGACGTCAGTAAACCCGTTTTTGTATATGTATTTTAATATTATTTCTGTCAGTCTTTTGTTAAATACATTTAAGGTATCATTACAGATACAAATTAGATTGCTAATATTTTAACTGAACGTTAAAGTAAGTACAAACTTAGTACATTTTTAAGAATAAGAATAAGATTTTTTTTTACCTTTAATTTATTTACCTATCTCATGCAATGCTTACATTTGGTACATTTATCTTACTTTCGCCAAACATACGTTTATTGGCGAATGCAGCGCTCACTTTTTTATAACTACGTATATCTAAAAAATGTACCTAAAAGTATATAATAATTAGAGTATTCTCTCATATATAGTTAATAATAACGGCGGGTGTACCTTTACATTGCGATAACTTTTTGTACAGAGCGGTACATGTTTTTAAAGTTGGACCTCCTCCGTACATCGTTATCCTTATTGTTGAGAATCGTGACATTCATCATGGATTAGCTTCCTTCCACCTTCCACGGTCCTCGGCCACCTTGAGCGTGTCGTGGAAGTTGGAGTCAAGTGCAGGACGGATTTGGTCGGACCAACGCAACGGGCTGCGGCCCCGAGTCATCCTCTGGAACTTTCCAGTGACCAATAGCTATTCCAGATTATCGTCTTCTCTTCTGGAAATGTGCCTGAGAAAGTAGGTATACAAAATAGTACATTTTCAGTATTTTTTTTGGATAGTTGTTTTACTAATCCGTGATGGTGCACCCGCCTTTCCGTCACAACGAACGTCACAGCCATAAATTTCAACAATTATTGATGCTAAGGTATAATCCAGTGAATAAAGGATTTTGACCTTACAAACGGTCCGGTAGTTTTGAATTTTTGATAGGATGGTTCTAGGATGGATGGTGGGTGTAGGATGGTTCGTCAGTATTTAAAATGCAAAATGCACAATTCCCCCCCCCCCCTCCGCGCCCACCGCCATATTTAAAAAACCGTCACTTTCTTCATATTTTTGCTCATATCTTCCTTTAGGAGCATTTTAGCTACAAGAAAGCTTCCACAATGTTATAGAGAGTTAAATTGACTACATTCTCCATTTCATATTTTGTTTCTAGGATAGATAGTTACGGAGATATGCACATTTAAAAAAACTTAAGAAATTGCAATTTCCAACTCAAAAACAAACTTCTGGATTATATCTTCATTTAGGAGCATTTTAGCTTTTAATAGAGGCTACTTTTGTCCTAAAATGAGCTTCTCTATATACCCGTGCAAAGGCATTGGGGGTAATTCAAGCAATTTTAGAGAGATGATGGAGATTTCTCCAGTTCATCGTTTTCCGTCACTTTTGACGTGTCCCTACTTGACAAGTGGCGATATCCCTAGAACATCGCAACTTCGTCAATCCGGCCGCGCTTAATTTGCGTTTCCTTTGTATGTGACGGCATAAATAACAGGCACATACTTTAACTTGACCGTGTAGTGCGTGAAATTAGTCAGTTGGGTTTCGTTCAAACCAGAAATTCATATGCATGAATAGCATTTTTGTCAATCATTATCGCCTTCGTATTTCCAAAATTGAGATGAGATATATCACTTGAAGCTCATCGATATCATATATCGATATCACTGTTCTCTAATAGAGTTTTGACGTTTTGCGATCTCTCAAACGGCATTCTCGAATTAGGTCTATTGTTTTCCAAGATAAGCTCTTTTTAACCATTCGGACATCTTAGTTTTTTTACTACAACCGTAATTACTGAAAACCTTTTACAAATTCATGAACGGTCTCCATTCTGTCCCTGACAGTTGTTTCGCAGTAACGTCCAATTCTCTCCGTTAATATGCATTGAGTGACCTAAGCTTAGACCTAAAACCCATCTGATACGAGTAGATAATAGTTGCTGGCCGCGGCAGACGTGATCCAATAACAAATGTGTCTACAGCAAGGAATATAATTCGTTGTCAGTCCGGCTGGCTAATCATTATCACTAATAGCGTGTATATTCGATATAACCGCAAACTTTACGGGGTCCTAGTATAGGCACTTATTAATATATTGATCAGTAAATTATTAAAAAACTCGAACATTTTTTTCCGTATAAAATAATTCAGCACGCAATGTAATAATATGTATTTGTTTGTTGACACTTAACATAGTGATATCACGACTGTCACTAAGTAATAGCTACATTGCTGCTCAGAAAAAAATCTAAAATTAATTACGCTATGGCAGTTAACGCTAAATTAATAATTGTTATAAATATAAGATTATAGCACTAAAATCTCCATCTGGCTTCAATTTGCGGTTATATCAAATATAAACGCTATATTATAGTTAGTGAGTGTGTTTGAGTTCTGTTTGTGACTTCTTCACGCTCGTTTATGTCGTCTTGTAGATAAATTCTCAATCTGCACCTCTAGTACAACTGTGACACGCGCGACAAATACTACCTGTCACTTTCCTTTCTATAACGTGCGAGCAAGCCAGGTGATGCTGAGTCGCGCGACAAGCTAAGTCGCGGCAAGATATGCTAGCCCTGCTGGAAACTTTTTAAATCCTTGTGAAAGTCCTGAGAACTTCCTAGATTTTTGGAAACATCCTGTGTCTTGAACATTTGTATTCTAATCACATTAATATTATAAAGGCGAAAGTTTGTGAGTGTGTTCGTATGTTTGTTACTTCTTCACGCTCAAATGTCGACTCCACCTTCCGTTTTTGTGCGTTTAAAATAGGCACGCGCTCGTATCAAGTCATATCCATATTGGCACATAGACGCCTTGGTCATTTGTCGTCTGTCGTCTCGCCCCACAACCTTTTGCGTCGCATTACATAAACAACCAGTAAAATATAGCCACGGACAGCACGGCCGTCTAAGGAAATGACTCACACCTCACACCTATGATTTTACGCCTGTCGAAAAAGAGTAGTTTCATTCCTTTCAATGAGGAAGAAATATAATAATGGATGGAGTACATCGGTATAGTAGGGATTTCAGATGAGAGCTTGTATACATATAAGATTAAAAAATTAGCTCCTGATTTCATATGAATACAACGAGCCGTTATAAAATTACAACAAAATAACGCTCCAAAGGAAAACCATTCAAGAAAAGCGAAGGATCTAAACTTAATAATAAATTACTCCTGTCAACGATATTTTACCTCAAATATTTTCTCAAGAATATCTAGGTTTTTGTAAAGATGCAAAAAACTACAAATCGGCAGTACAATAAATCACCCGAGCAATTCAGTGCGATCCTGGGAATACGGGGATGATCGTAGCTGTGTAAAAATGAGCGATTACGGTCAAGGCAAGCGACGACCAGCCCAACCTGGCCCCCCGTAACGAGTAAGGTGGTACACCACCCCTGGGAAAACCAGGATTGAAGGCTTTTTATCACTGGTCCGCACAGATTTCCTCTGTTAAAGCGATCATTTCTAAGCCAAATTTAGAGACTGCTCTGTCCTTATCGCTCCTCGCTTGTTACGTGATCAAATGACAAAGATAGAAACATGTAGGATCCGAATTTAGACCAGATTAGGCGGTTTGAGTTTGCCTTTGAGCCGGAATGGAATTTATGACAGTCGTTAAGATGATATGTGATATTTGAATGTAATATAATAACGGGGTTCAACCGGGTGATGTGACGTTTATATAATGGTCATTCAGATTTGCGTTAGGGTATATGTAGGTACAGTCAATTAGGAGCGAATTGTTTACATAAGTGTACGTAGTTTCATGGGTATTTGTATGGGTAATATTTAAGTAGTGCTGTTCCAAGCAATGATGTTTTATAAGAAGATTACGCTAACATGGCAGCTGAAATATTTACTTATTACTGGGAATTTGACACATATACGCATCTGTCAGCTGATGTCCGGAAGACACCAGCTAATAAAGCCTTGCTATAGCGATTATCTACAATTGGCTCTATTAAAGGCTCAAGTTTTGGAGCGTTACTAACCTATTTACTTTTAAAATATCATTAGTACCAAAACGGTTCTGTGGTTGTTGAAAAAAAAAGGAATTAGTTATATACTGGCTTTACCAAGAATATCTAATATGTACCTAGGTATAGAATTTCCGTCATCTTTCGGATTCGATTACAGACTATCAAGTTGTTTATTACTACTATGTACATTTCTTAAGTTTTTTTATCCAACTCAATCTTCACCATGATTAAGGTAACATTAAATTTTCACAAAAGGTAGAAGAAATAGGCCAATGATCCAGTTTGATGAAAAATGTTTCAAAAGTAATAAAGACTATATAATCCTATTTACAGTTATAAATACCTGTAATGTATGTTAATGTAGGTAGACCTAAGTTTATACTTGTCATTGGGTGGGTGCTTTGACAGTCTGGAATAAACAGCCGAACATATACGCCGTGTTTCTGTGTGCCCTTCCGTAGTGCTTCCCGTTATCCTGAACTATACCGGAATATAACAGTGGCGACGAGATAGTGTTCCTACGTGTGTACGTCGGCGGTTTAAGGAATTCGTAACAATGCCGATTGGAACGCTGCAAGAATTTAATGTAAAGAACGGGGTGTGGTCGTCGTATTATGACCGTTTAAATATGTATTTCAAAGTTAACGAGGTTGAACTAGAAATGGAGCTACCTATACTGATAGCTACGATGGGAGATGAGGCATACGAGTTATTGGAGAACTTAGCAAGCCCAACTAAACCGGCGGAGCTCACAATAACGCGGGTGGACGAATTAATGCGTCAACATCTCCAACCGGCGCCGTCCGCATTGGCGGAAAGATATCGTTTTAGACAAAGGCGGCAGAACGTCGGCGAGAACATAGCAACGTACGTAGCGGAGTTAAAACGACTTTCTAAAAATTGCAAGTTCGGTGACCACCTTAGTGAAGATCTCCGAGATCAATTTATTTGTGGTATATACAGTGATGTCATACGGCAACGTTTGTTTGCGGAAGAGGAAACCGTGACCTTCACGCAGGCCATTAGGCTCGCAACATCCTTAGAGGCGGCAGAAAGGGATGCCGCAACGGTAGAACAGAAATCGGAGTCGAGTTCGAGTGGAACCAGTTCAGGAGCGGTACACGCCATCAGGCCAGCGAGTCGCGGGCGACCGGGAATAAACGGGCGCGGGCGATCGCTCGAAGGTCAACCACGGGGGCAGTTCCGCGCGGCGAACGGGGGAAACGACATGTCGTGCGACGCTTGTGGAGCGCGAAACCATAATAGTGCAACCTGTCGTTTCCGAGACTATGTGTGTAGTCGGTGCCGGCAGACGGGCCACTTGCGGCGCGTTTGTCCAGACTGGGGGGCAGGGGGCAGCGGTTGCCGGGCGCTGGCACCAGCGCGGCGCGGGCGCGCGCGACCGGCGGCGGCGGGTCCGGCGCGTGCCGCCCTTTACTTCGGTGAGGCCGATCGCGGACAAAGCGAGGAGTACGGCGGGGACATCGAGGAGGAGCTGCATCATCTATGTTTAAATGATTACCAACCTGTAAGTTTATGTGTACAAGTAGGAAATAGTAGCATTGAAATGGAAATCGATACGGGTACTGCCATTTCATGTATTAGTAAGGCTACTTACGATAAGTACTTTGAACAATTACCTATTGAAAAACATAACACTGTATTAAAATTCTACGACGGGTCAAAGGTCAAACCCTTAGGCATAATAAAACCGATGGTCACTTATAACGGTCGTAGTAGACAACTGGAATTGTTTATAATTGACGGAGGTACGACTTCCCTACTGGGAAGACAGTGGCTTACGGAATTAAAAATAGAGGTGCCCAAATTTAATTGTAATTTCGTGTTAAACGAGGAAAACAAACAATTAAATGATGAACTGGGTGTTCTAATCGACAGGCATAAGGAGTTGTTTGGCGGCGGACTGGGTCGGTTCACGGGCGGTAAGGCGACGCTGCGCGTGCGCGAGGGCGCCGTGCCCGTGTTCCACCGCGCGCGGCCGCTGCCGTATGCGCTGCGCGAGCGCGTCGACGCCGAGCTGGATGCCATGCTGCGCGCCGGCGTCATCGAGCCCGTCGACTGCTCTGACTGGGCGTCTCCGTTGGTACCCATTAACAAACCCGATGGCTCACTTCGAATCTGTGCGGATTATAAAGGTACTTTAAACCCGTATTTATTGGTCGATCGTTACCCACTTCCTAAGATAGAAGATGTTTTAGTAAATCTGAACGGCAGTAGGTATTTTAGCAAAATAGACCTTTCACAGGCTTATAATCAGATAGAACTGGACGAATCTAAAAAGTATACAGTGGTAAACACACATCGGGGATTATTTATGTACAACAGGCTGGTATATGGTTTATCCTCTAGCGTAGGTATATTCCAGCGGATAATGATTAATCTATTAGGAAACATACCGAATGTTGAGGTGTTTTTAGACGATGTTATAATTGGCGGGAAAACAAAACAGGAACATCTGCAAGCCCTAGAAATGGTGTTTCAACGCTTAGTGGCCAACGGACTCAAATTAAAGAAGAGTAAGTGTGTGTTCTTAGCACAGGAGGTCACTTATCTTGGCTATGTGGTATCTAGGGATGGAATTAAACCGGATATGTCGAAAATGAATGCAATATTAAAAATGGATCAGCCTCAAAACATATCCGAATTAAGATCGTTTTTGGGTACTGTAAATTTTTTTGGTAGATTCATTAAAAATTTAAGTACAGTATTATCTCCTTTGCATAGCTTGTTACGAAAAGGGGTCGAATGGTTTTGGAACTCAGAGTCGGACCGAGCATTTGATGAAGTCAAGCGATTACTCTCGAGTGCGCAGGTGTTAGCACACTACGACCCGGCTAAGCGACTCATAGCGACATGCGATGCTAGTCCGCGGGGGGTGGGGGTGGTGCTGACGCAGGTGGGACCGGGGGGAGAGCGGCCGGTCGCGTACGCATCTCGTACCTTAAATAGCGCGGAAGCTAATTACTCGCAAATTCATCGCGAGGCGTTGGCAATAATTTTTTGCGTAAAGAAGTTTCACCAATATTTATATGGCCGTAAATTTACGATACGCACTGACCACAAGCCCTTGGTTTCTATTTTCGGACCCAGCACAGGCATACCTACCATGACAGCTAGTCGTATGCAACGATGGGCCGTTATTTTGGCGGCGTATGACTATGACATTGAATATGTGAGTACAAACAATAACTGCGCGGATAGTCTATCTAGGTTACCGAATAGTATTGAGGCAGCAAACGAGTCATATGAAGTTATACCTGAGCAAACATATTTGCATTTTGCACAAGATGCCCTACTATTAGATTATAATCAGATAAAAAGACAAACTATGGCAGACCCCATGTTAGCTAGGGTATTGAATTATATTCGTGACGGTTGGCCGGGCAAATGTGATATTGACAATTTAAAACCCTATTTCAACAGGAAATCAGAATTATATGAGGAACTGGGTTGTGTGATGTGGGGGCATAGGGTAGTGGTACCGGAGAGTTGTCGTTATAAAATTTTAAAGATTTTACACGAACCACACATGGGAATCGTAAAAACGAAAAGTTTGGCGCGGAGTTATGTGTGGTGGCCCGGGATCGATGAAGCGGTGGAGGGGGAGTGCCGCGCGTGTGGGGTGTGCAACGCGCTGGCCGAGGCGCCCGCGCAGCACACGCCGCGCGCGTGGCCCTGGCCTGGGCGTCCATGGACCCGCGTACATGTAGATTTCCTGGGCCCAATCTACGGGAAAATATATTTAGTAGTTGTTGATGCTATGTCTAAATGGGTAGAAACGTTCCAGGTACCGAGCACAGCCGCCAGTTCCACTATTGATAAATTACGCGAGTTATGGGCTAGGTGGGGAGTACCTAAACAGGTTGTCAGTGACAACGGCCCGCCATTTACGAGCCAGGAATTCGAGCGTTTCCTAGCAACCGATGGGGTTGAACACTTGTTTTCGGCTCCATACCACCCCTCGTCGAATGGCGCGGCTGAAAATTCGGTCAAAATTATCAAAAACGTCATAAAAAAAGCAGTTTTTGAAAAGAAAGATATTCTAGGTGCAATAAATACTTTTTTATTATACTACAGAAATACCGAGCACTGTTCAACAGGAGAAAGTCCGGCAATGTTGCTTATGGGCCGTCGGTTGCGAACGCGGTTAGATCTAGTAAAACCAGACAGAGGGTCTAAAGTGTTAAAAAGTCAACAACGTCAAGCTAAGGCAGCCGGGGGGGCTGTTAGAAGGTTAGGGGTAGGAGAAGACGTTTGGTACCGGCAATTTTTAAGGGGTGAAAAATGGCTTCCAGGACAGATCATTAAATCGTTAGGAAATACAGACTATAAGGTAACAGACGGGGCGGGTAACGAAATTCATAGACATATCGACCAATTAAGACGTAGGACTAGGAATTCCATCGGTTGTTTAATGGGCGCTAAGCCAGCGTCCGCGAGCGATACGGAGACGGTCTCTCGCCCACCTAGTTTGGACCGAGGGAATGGTGCTTCAGAGCAGTCGATGGCGGCCTCCCCGCCTCTGCGGGGGGTGACGCCGCCGGTGCGTGGTGTGGGGGAGGAAGAGGTGGATGAGGAACTCTTTTCGACACCAGCAAAAGAAGTACCCGAGGTGACGGATTCTGCGCAGTCGTCGCCAACCGCCCGTGTACCCAAACGGTCTCGTCCACTACGTCAATGTAGAACCCAGAATAAACCCGTTTATAGATGTTAATGTACAATAATAGGTGTTACGATGAATTGTGTATTATATAGGATAAAGCAACTTAGATTAGGAATTAGGTAGGTGCCATCCGTAGAGATGTAATGTTAGAATAAATAGTTATGAGTAGAATAAGCTGGTATTAACTAAGTGAGGAGAAGTGTAATGTATGTTAATGTAGGTAGACCTAAGTTTATACTTGTCATTGGGTGGGTGCTTTGACAGTCTGGAATAAACAGCCGAACATATACGCCGTGTTTCTGTGTGCCCTTCCGTAGTGCTTCCCGTTATCCTGAACTATCCCGGAATATAACAATACCTTATACCTCTACCTACGTCATCAATCATTCTTCACTTTCTTTTACAAAGGGAAACTCTCAAGTTCATTGTTACTCCATAACTTAGAGCCTCAGGAAAGTTGGAAGGCTCACTTTCAACTTATTAGAGTTATTAGGACTCTTAGCGCCAAGCTAACTATTGGGGAGGCAGTAGACACACACCATTATGTCACTGAATTTCGGCGATAAAACATCTAAATCTTAACAAAAAACAGAACGGATCAAAACAAGTGAAGGATTATAAGTTAAAGAAAAGAAGATTAAAAATTGTGCGTAAATAAATCTGAACAAAATGCGTTCTAAGATTGTAATTTTGTTTTTAATCTGTTTTGTGGCATTTTGTAATGCGTTTTCCGAGTCTCAGGGCGTCGAAGCGAGAGGAAAGAAAAAGAAAATAGCATTGTTTAGTAAGTACGCTTTTTAAATATCTTTCTTCAATTTTGTTTTGTTGAGAATTTTACAAAAAAACGGGATCTGACATCTATTACTCAAAAACAAAAAAATTATCAGTTTTAAAATTCTTATCATTGAATAAAAATAACGTTACGTTTCCATTTAACAAAACAAAGTATATCAACTAAACTAATACGATTCTTACGACTACACTTCACTATTTCTTCAATATAAATAGTAGGGTATATAAACTTAGAATAAGTAAGCCTAAAACGAGAATATTCATACAACAGATTTGCGAAAGATGAAGCCGCTAAAACCCAAGTTTTATATGTGCGTGTCTACGAACCAATCATACGTTTATTACCTTCTGGAAGTTATCGATTATACGCGCCAGATTGAGCGAAATATTTTAATACAGTATGGCACTTAACTAATATGTTAACTTTCGAAGTAAGGACATCGCGCGTACGTCATTCTAAAGACAATTATGAATTTTTGCGATAACTCAAAAACGGCTCGACCGATTTTATTTAATATAGTTTTCGTTGAAAGTGCTTATAAGGCCTCATTTTTATGAATTTTTCCATGATTTTTTGACCCTTGGTTGAAAAGTTAGAGGGGGGGGGGGGGGTTCTTTCGATTTCTGGAGCGAATGTTTACAAAACTGCTGACTATCAAAAAATTATGTTTGAAAACCCCTAATTTTTGTAAAAGACTTATTCAACGACACCCCACACACTAGTATTGGAAAGAAAAAAAAATCACCCGCACTTTAGGTGTACGGGAGGAGGTACCCGAAAAAAAGTATTTTTTTTTTGTTTTTATTTTAACGTTTTGTCGGCGTGATACATACAAAATACTCATACTAAATTTCAGCTTTCTAGTAGGTACTAATGATCAAGGAGCTAATCCGCGGACGGACAGACAGACAGACAGACGGACAGACGGACATGGTGAAACTATAAGGGTTCCTAGTTGACTACGGAACCCTAAAAATAGAAAACATTCCAATCGAAGTTCACATAGCTTCATATCCGTTTAGCATAAAATACAGCTGATTGTTCACTGACATACAAGTCCCGTTCCATTCCCATTTCCATTAGCCATCGGCACAATTTAAAACAGGCGCCATATGGAACGTAAGTGGCTCAATAATGGGTTTTCAATCGGCGCATATTTTAGTTCTTATCTGTGTAATGCGTTCATACATTATGTTGCCTTCCTTGCTTTTACGAGCTTAACACATTCGCTGCCAAGGATTTCGTAGCGCTACGCGCGTAGCCGATAACACGGGGAAATGCGTATGTAGCGAAGTCTCTACGAACACTGCGCCCGGGAAGCAGGTTCCCGGTGTTCAAAGTGTTAATGGATTCTGTAAAAGAAGGATTAATTTTTGTTAAAGCAGCAACGTCTAGCTTAAAGGAAATGTTTATATTGAAGCGAAAATTTGATTTCTTTTATGCTTCGAGCGGGATTCAAATCCATTTAGCAACTTTTCGCAATATAAACATTTGGCTTAAGCGAGCAGTTTACTGATTTAAGTTACGTTGTAATTTTTAGGGTTCCGTAGCCAAATGGCAAAAACGGACCCCTTATAGATTCGTCATGGCTGTCTGTCCGTCTGTCCGTCTGTCCGTCTGTCCGTCTGTCCGTCTGTCTGTCCGTCTGTCCAAATACAATACATTAGCCAATAATAATAGTAATATAATAGATTTTAGAACAATTCAATCGATACGGTAATAAAATACAATTAATCAATTTGGTTACATTTAGACTAAATTAAGACTGTACGGTAATAAATAAATTAGACATCAAAAAACAAATACCTATTAAGAGTTTTCATTTGATTATTGATGAGCGTTGTAAAACTCATAAAGACTATAATGTCTTTGCTAAACTTTGAAATTAACTCAATGTATAAAAAGATTTGTTTGTTTTTTTGAATAGTTGAAGAAGAAGTTGAAATTATATATGGGTTTTTTGTGTGTTAACGAATATTGTAATTTTAATGCGTGATTTCCTTTTAATCACATTAGAAAATAGTTTTGTTACGAAGAGACCGTTAAGGTGAGTGATTATTAATTTGAAATAGTATAGTAGGCTGTCATTAAAGCACATTTTTTTTTTCAACTTAATACTGCATTGCTTTCCATTAGCCATCGGCACAATTAAAATAGGCTTCATATGAAACGGGAATGGCTTGGTAATTTTACTAATCCTTGCAGAAAAAAATAGAAATGAATATTGCTTTATTTTTATATTCAAGTGATTGCGAGAACAAGAGAAAAAGGCCTTTATGGGTTTTATTTTATTTTATTTATGTAATGCTTCATTGCTGATTGTCCACTCAACTACAAGTCCCACTCCATTCCAATTTCTATTAGCCATCGGCACAATTTTAAATGGGCGCCGTATGAATCGTAAATAGCCCGATAGTGGCTTTTCAGTCGCCGCATATTTTAATTCTTATTTGTGTAAAATTATATTAATTTTTCAACGTTACGCTCGCGAGTGTTCCTACATTACGATCCTTGCTTTATTTTATTTGCAGGTTAAATGGATTCAGCTCATTCGACAAGGATATTTAATTTTTGCGTAGTATTCCTTATAAATATCACAGGAAAAATATAACTATCCGTAGAAAGCCTTTCTAGGTTATTTATTCTAATAATTTTTGATTTATATAACCTGTTTAACTTGTATTCACCCCATTTTTATGCAACGCCGCCGTAGATTAGGTACATACTTATCCAGACGAGTCGAATACTTGTTAGGGTCCCGTACCTGAAAAGGAGAAAACGGAACCCCTATAGCTAGATTACTTAGTTGTTCGTCCGTCTGTCTGTCAAGACCCTTTAACTCGAGAAAGCGTGGAGGAACCGAGTTTGAAATTAAAACCATATACTCAAGTCTACAGTTCACTGAAGCCGTGGAAAAAAAATTAAAATGGTTATGCCGCAATAAACGTAGGTATATTTCGACATTTTCAAAGGAATCAAAATTCATAATATATTTTCCGTTGACCTAGAACTATGAAATTTGGCAAGTAATACCACAGTGTAAAAAGTAACAGTGGGCCGACGCCTTTGATGTTTGTGTAAGTGCCGACACCGCTCAAGGCCACCGTATCGACCAAGGGTTGTCACAGACTTACGCAACTGCCCAAAAAAGGAGGGTAATGTTTTTGGGGTTCATGTATGTACTCGTATGTGTACTAATTTTACATATGGAATCCATTTTGGAATTAAAGATGGCTAACGTCACTTTTTTGAAAAAGTTGACATTAGTGTCGTTTTCTAGGTTTCTGGGGGTGAAAATTCCAAAGATGGCATCCATTTTGGAAGTAAAGATGGCGGACGTCATTTTTTTTAAATCGTCATGAATGTCGTTTTCTGGGTTTTTCGAGGGGTGTAGATTTCAAAATAAAAAATTAGGTTTAAAACTGGCGGAGATATATTTTTGAGAAATGGCACCAATATCGGTTTTAAAGAAAAATGTATGCCCGCCATCTTGGATTTCAAAATGGATGTCATTTTCGTAATCGGAACCCCGAGGAACCTTGGATATGACACCCATATCGATTTTTAAGAAAAAATAATGTCCGCCATCTTGGATTTCAAAATGGATGTCATTTTCGTAATCGGAACCCCGAGGAACCTTGGATATGACACCCATATCGCTTTTTAAGAAAAAATAATGTCCGCCATCTTGGATTTCAAAATGGATGTCATTTTCGTAATCGGAACCCCGAGGAACCTTGGAGATGACACCCATATCGATTTTTAAGAAAAAAAAATGTCTGGTGGGTCTTGGATTTCAAAATCACAAATTGGACGTCATTTTCATATCCGGAACCCCGAGGAACCTCGGAGATGACACCCATATCGATTTTTAAGAAAAAATAATGTCCGCCATCTTCGATTTCAAAATGGATGTCTTTCTAGTAATCGGCACCCCGAGGACCCTTAAAAATAATTAAAAAATCTGACTACAGGATTCATAATATACAAACGGAAGCAAGGAACAATTTCTTGCTTTTTAAATAAAGTCTTAAACTACGTAACTCGTAATTTTTACTTAAAATAAGCTATGGAACATGTCCGACATTTTGAATTAAAAATTCATGTGACATGTCAGATCATATATTTTTTGTTTACACAGATACAAGCAATTATAGAATATAATAGCGATATTTTTGCGGTATTTAAATTTTTACTGGCAGGCGCTTTTACATCCGCCATTTTGTTTACGTTAGCATGACATGAGAAAATGTATAACTTAGGCGCTATAAAATTTCGCACAGCACATGTCGTATGCACCATTTAAATTGTGTATTGCAAGTTGCAAGACGCGTCAGCCCTCAAAGTCAGCTCCCTCATTACTAACAATTTCGTCGTATGACACATGGGGAGCGCCCCTCCCGCCGCCGCCTCTGTCACCCCGCACGATTGCCCTGTCTAGACGCCTTCGTCGACCGACTGTATTGTTTCTTAGACTGTGGTAATACCGTCTTATATTACAAGTACAGGGAAAAAATCAGAAATTCTTTTGTAATTAGATCATAATAATCACTTTTTCACTAAAAATAACCGACTTCAATGAGCGAAATGGAACATACAATAAAACATATGATTTTCTCATGGATGTCTTTGTCAGAACCGGAACGGGAAGCACCACCAGCTTTCAAATAAAAAAAGAATCATCAAAATCGGTTTCCCCAGACGAAAGTTCTGAAGTAACAAACATAACAAAAAGAATAGGTACACAGTCGAATTGAGAACCCTCCTCCTTTTTTTGGAGTCGGTTAAAAAAATATAGTTTTTATTTAATAGTAGATTGTTCAACAAGGGACTAAAACAAACCATAATGACGAGATGTTTTAGCCACCCGAGCTAAGCGAGGGTGGCTAATAGTTCGAGTGTCATTATGGTTGTTTAGTCTTGCGTTAAACACTCTACTTTTCACTTTGAATGCGAGGAAAAGAAACGAAGTTCAATATAAAATTACAATATTTATTATAACAAAGTTTCTTACAATTACGTATTTCGTTAATCCAACCTCAGAAAAATTCAAAGGGCAATTTGTACAATTCTTTACATTTAAATGTATAGTTTTCCCCTGAAAATTAAGCTGGGTCGGCGTGGTTTGTATTTGAGAAGTAAGTTCAATATTTTCACTCGAAATCGAAGTAAAAGTTGGACTGAATGGATAGTATAGTAGAGACGTAGACCTTTCCTCAAAACGGCTGCCGATGGTTATTTCATTAGGCTCATTCTCATCCCACGATGTTGATGGGCGTGGGTCAAATGTTGGTTGTGTTTCTGCTTTGAGGATATTTTAATTCCTTCAATATATTCCTTCCATAAATATTGTATTTATTTGGATTGACTTTTCTATACACATGGGTGAATATCAAAACAGCATTTTTTACGTGTCCAAGCTGAGAATCCCAGTGTAAAATGCATATTTTTTTCTAAAAAAATTATGGTTAATTATTGGAATAACAAAATAGTTGGCTACAAGTTTAGATTGCAGTAAACATATATATTTATTAAAATAAAAAATAAAAAGTAAATTATTTAAGAACAAGGTGGCTTGTCCTCAACGCACTTCTTATGAAACAAGCGCTAAGCATGGCTATGTTTTAAGCTTGTATATAAATAAGGCATCAAATTAACAATTTATGAAGTCATAGCCTGTTAATGTTGGTATAATTTCATCATTTTACCTATTTATCAAATCAAAGATCAAAGTTTGTCCAGGCAAAATTGTAAGTTACGGTGGCGAAATTTCAAGATGTCGTTGCTGGTTATTAAAAGGCGCAGGAGTTGTCACGTTGGTTTACCCCACTTAGGTCAGTCGTGCGCTAGCGCTTGCGCGGAGTGGAAGTGCGACTGAGATGGTGTGTTTCCCGCCATAACGTACGTAACCTCTTTGGTGGCATTTTGTTCAACGATTTGTTAGTTTTGGTGGCTCGAATTGTGCGCTTGTTCTTTGTTGTTCGTGTCGTAAGTATACAGTGTTTTGGTATGTAGTTCAATTTATTCTCTAATTACAATCTTAAAATAAATCATTAAATTGTAACAAATTTTTTTCGTAAATTTTCAGTTTAGGTGGCTACATATCATTTTTCATACAAATAGTAAGGAGGTTTCAGTTCTAGGTGGGCAAGATTAAGTTTTGGTGGCGTATATTTAAGATTAGGTGGGCAAATTTCAGTTGTGGCAACCCAAACATTTGGGTGCTCATATTTCATTAAGTATTGTTAAAATTCTTGGACAAATATGAAAATATGTAATATTGTGAATAGATATTTAGTATTATAACTTAATTTCTTCTTAAAAACTAAAAAAAAATGTGCCATCAAAACTTAAAAAAATTTGCAATGTTGATATTCACCCACATAGCCTTTAATTCTTCTTCACTGGAAGATGATGATTACTTATTTTGTCCGTAATTTATATAACAGATTGCCAACTGAGCTGAAGTCGATCACCAATAGCTTAATTTTTAAAAATAAATTGAGAGTTTTCTTGCAGGAAAAGTGCTATTATTCAGTTGAGGAATATTGCGGGCAAGCCTGAAATGTTCTTTATATAAATAATGATAATGATTATGATTATGATTGTGAATTTTGATAATGTTACATTGTGATTTCGATATTTATATTTCGTATATTTTTTATTTTATTTTGATGATTTTTAAATATGTTTTTGTTGGCGGCGGGTGCAAGTACATCATCAGCATTGCACCGCCGCCAGTGGCGCCATCTACTCGTCAAGGATGAAGTCGGGGTCCCACCACGGGCGGTGTAACGGCGGGGATTGAGAATCAATAAAAGGGCTGCGCCAGAGCGCCAGGCCCTCTTTCGGCTGGTGTAACTCGCAGTGATAACATGAGGTGTGCGTGTGTGTGCATAATTGTAGTTATTAGTGTGTTCCCTTGTTTGTTTCATATTATGTTTTATAATAAATATATATAATATATCCGTTGTTTGAAGAATGTTAACCTGCTCCCTCTCTGATCGCTAACATCAGTAGTGGGATAGGTTGAATTCACACCCACGTATAAATGATATTTTTTTTTCTCAAAGATATTATGCACACATTCGTTTAAAAGTTATATATTTGATCTTGATTTGTACATTGGACTCGTTCGCGCGCCGTAACCATGTTCTTTGTTTAAGTTGCAAAATGATGGTAAACTAGGTACACGCTATTGTCTTGCGAGCTACGTCGCATGGTCACGTTGTGGTGAAGATTGGTGCAGCAGGCATTATCCATGCAGAGCTTCATGTGGACGTGGAGCTAAGCAGCGGTGGTCGTGAGAAACGCAGCGGACGTAAATGTATCCCATACGTAATGTGAAATCGATGAGAAAATCTGGTAAGGTCTGATAAACATTTTCATTCGTACTTTGGTATAGGTGTTGGAAACTTAAAAAGACTTGGTAAATATTTAAATGCGTGATCGTTAACTCTGATTAGTTACTGTAAAATAGACAAATATTCATGACAAAGCTAAAAATGGCATTTGATGACTGGTGTATTAAGCCAAATATATTGCGATGGTAACATTTTGAATTTTGAAAATCATAAATTTTCGTATTCGTATACAAAATGATTGTAAGTGTAAATTACAGATATATTTAAAGTAGGTAGTTTATTGAAAGAAAATAATTTATTACGAGATAGTAAAGAAGGTAGTGTTTCGGTTATATTTTCGTAGCTACCCGCGTTAACTAAAGGAAAATCATTTAAACGGAAGAACTGTCGCGATGATTTATCATTTCTTTGTTAATCAGAGGTTGCATTTTTACTGGGGATTAATATTTTGTTTATTCTGATGTGGTTAGACTCTGTATGCAAGGTATATAGCGTTTAATGAGGTAATTTTAACGGCTGTTCGATGCGTTACGTTGTTACGTATAACAAAGGGTTTATTTTAATCGTATCATATCATATCATATCGTTTATTGCGAATCATGTTCATTTTACAATGGATGGTATGGTAATTATAATGTAGGTACATGAAACCCTGTTAGGGCATTGCAATTTCTTACAGACTAAAACATTATTAATAGAATTTAATTTAAATAATTATGTACAACTATTTTACATAACTATAAAATGTTGATATTATTAATTTAACAATGCAGCAATATTAATTACACTTCAAACATACATATGCGTTTTAAATATCGTAACTTCTGGGTAACTAAGTATTAATTTAAATTAGAAATTATTCGGCGTTACATTACTATATAATAATTAGAAGAATAATAATTAAATTACAAAAAGCTTATTTTAATTTATCATTTAAATAATCTTGGACAGCGTAGTAGCATTTCGAGTTTAGTAACTGTTTCAATATTTTCATGTCAGAAATTTAATTGGTCAGTGAATTTGGTAAATTATTATAAATTTTTATGGCCATGACGTAAGTGCTATTTGAATGTATTTTTAGCTTAGATGCTGGCAGTAGAAGTTTATTTCTTTGCCGCAGAATGTGCGTTGTAGAAAGTTCATGTTTTTTCTTAAATAAATTATTTTGTTGTCTAACGAATTTACACATTTCGAGAATATAGATACACGGCAACGTAAGAATTTTATGATGCTGGAAGTGTGGCTTGCATGTTTCTGTGTTACCTATATTGACTATTATTCTTATTAACTTCTTTTGTTGGGTAAACATGGAGGAGAACTCTGTACTGTTTCCCCATAAAATTATACCGTAGGTAAGCCATGAGTTGGCATAGGCATAATATGTGGCGAGCGCCGTTTGTATATTCGTGGTCTTTTTTTATTTCACGTAGCGCATATGCGAAACTCGATAATTTGGCTCTTATTTTTTTTTATGTGGGCTTTCCAATTGATATGCTTATCTATAACTAGTCCTAGTAAGGAGAACTCATCTACGACTTCTAGCAGAATATTGTTATAGGTGAAGTTTATATCTAGCGGGGCTTTTTGATGAGAGTGAAATGTCATTAATTTAGTTTTATTGTAATTTATCTCGAGGTTGTGGTCGTTCATCCAGTTGGTTATTTTATCTAACAAGGAGTGAAGTGTGGCGTTTAAGTTAGTGTTATTTTGACATGCTGTGAGTAGAGAGATATCGTCTGCAAACAGTACGCAAGTTTCATCTAGTATTTTCGGAAGGTCGTTTATGTAAAGAAGGAATAACAGACATCCAATAACGCTTCCTTGAGGGATTGAGGCATTGACTACTTTCTATTAGATCGAACTGTTGTTATTTTGCCGGTATTTGCATCCGAGTACTCTATCTCCGTAAACTGTTCCCTATCTTTTAAGTAGGATTTGAACCAGTCGTGAGCAAGACCACGAATTTCAACACCGTATAATTTATTTAATAATATATTGTATTTTACTTTATCGTAGGCTTTAGTCATATCAAGTAGCACACCGACTGCGTATTTTTTTTGCATTTATGGTATTTATGGCTTCTTGTATGTATTTGTAAACGGCTACAGTTGTCGATCGTTTTTTCCGGAACCCATTCTGGCTGTCGTCGAATATATATATTAAATTTTCACAAAACGCGTACACACGGTCACACATTGCTTTTTCGAAAAGTTTAGATGCTGTTGGCAGTAGGGCGATTGGTCGATAGTTGTTAAGGTCCGTTTGAGAGTTTTTTTTGTGTATAGGCTTTATTATCGCTTTTTTTAGTAGGTCGGGATATATTCCTTCATGGAACGACTGATTTATTAGGTGACAAAATTCATAGGACAATCGTGATAATTCATAGGAGGATTTTAGATAGAATTGTCGCTAAATTGACTGATAGGAAGTGTATGAATGTTTGTGAGTAACATTGTCATATAATATAGGTCAGGAAAAGCCGAGCGTACTGATTTGTTTTTATAAAATAGACAAAAGTACATGAATTCGAGAGGTTAACGAGTTGCTTGGGGTGGAAATTGTTTGTTGATATTAGATGCTAATTTATCCCACATTATATGCTCAAGTGTGTAAATTTATTTGCGTGCAAAGGGGTGTTCATGGTGGAATATGGTGGTGTTATTTGGTGGTATTATTTGGTGGAACATTTTATGATCGTAGTGCAAGCCAAGGGATATTTGTCATTGGGTGTACAGGCGTTCATTTGTTCCCGTGAATAATAAACCGAATCACTCGTATGTTAGGTATTTACTTAGGTGCTTAGTGTTTAATTTCTTTAATAGTCGTTTACTACGTCATTACTCAAGAAGTTTGAATGAATATTTTAGATATCATTGGGAATAAATTGTGGGACAAAAACATTAAGATTAAATATTAGTCTTCTTTGTGTTCCTTTTATTTGTTTAGTAAATTGTTTTTTTCATGTTGCAATCGTATCGTAATACTTGATAGATTTCTACATCGGGTTCACGTTAGTTTGTTCGGTATTATGATAATTAAAGCTGAATACGTGCATATAATTTTTTGTACAGTAATACTTATATATATTTGTAGGAGACAAATCAAGTTAAATGCTTTATTAAATTGTCGTTTTGATACATTTATCGCGTGGTATGTGCTATTGCTATTACACCGAACTAAGTGATGGTATTGTGTCGGCAAACAGTGATAAATCTGGCTGGTTTAAGTGAGGCATAGTTGGTTTTGGTTAACGCCGCTTAAGCAGAGTTCAGATAGAACTGTAAAGGTAACTTGCATAATAGTCATCACAATAGTATGAGTGTAACCGCAATGTCATAATATTGGAAGGCTAAGAAATTTATTAGGTGTGCTTATAAATGAGCTATGTTAGGATCGGCAGGAATCATGATAGGGATATAGGGAAAATCGGCAGGAATCATGATAGGGGTATAGGGAAAAAAATTATGCTACTTAATACTAATGGTGATTTTGTTATTATAGAATGTACTCTCGAGGTGCCTGGGGCAGGCACCAGCTCAGGATGGCCGTGTTGGCGGCGGGTGCAAGTACATCATCAGCATTGCACCGCCGCCAGTGGCGCCATCTACTCGTCAAGGATGAAGTCGGGGTCCCACCACGGGCGGTGTAACGGCGGGGATTGAGAATCAATAAAAGGGCTGCGCCAGAGCGCCAGGCCCTCTTTCGGCTGGTGTAACTCGCAGTGATAACATGAGGTGTGCGTGTGTGTGCATAATTGTAGTTATTAGTGTGTTCCCTTGTTTGTTTCATATTATGTTTTATAATAAATATATATAATATATCCGTTGTTTGAAGAATGTTAACCTGCTCCCTCTCTGATCGCTAACATTTTAGAATTATTGATATTATTTACTTACCTTACCTTATTTTTAAATGACTAGATTATGACGATGTTTTTTACTTTATGTTTTTGATTAATTTTTTATCGTATTTTTGGAGATTTTTTTGCTAAATGTTTTTGACCTTTTATTTTTAATTTATATATACATTTATTGATATTTTTTTTTTTTTATATGATAATTAGTGTTTGTCTTTTTAGAATGTTTATGTTATTTTCGGTTAGTTGACTCATGTTTTTTGATTTGAATAATTTGATAATTTAGGTTTCAATTTTGTATGTTGTTAAATGAATTTCAAACACAACTCACGTTGTTATTGAATAAAGAATAAAGAATATAGTGACACAATTAATTGGTCTAATTGGTGATTACAATTCAAGTTTAATACGAGTAATGGTAATTATCATTCAAAATTCTAATAGAAAATTAAAATGTTCCGTGTTTCTTTTCTTTTTTTTTAAGCGACGTTTTAAATGCTTGCATATTTAGCCAACAGATTCAAACTTAAAAACAATTTTATTTAAGACTAATATGGACTTACGGACCATGGATGATAAAATTAATTCATCTTTAATATTATGAAATACATTCGCATTCCTAATAATTAATCGTGTTTCATGAAATATAATCTTTTGGGCAAGGTAGTAAAATTGGCCTTATGCCACATAAAAGTAACATAAAAGTGTATGTAACAGAGTTACATATAAGTATCAGAAAAGTTATGAAAAGGCAAATCTACAATGAAACGAAATTGTTCATTTCGAAATTGTTTATTTTTTTATATTATTAAGTTTAACTCTTGTTGTTTAATGTCAATTTGTAATACAATAGTGAACTGGCCTTTATACCACTTTTATGTAACGTTACATAGAAAACCGATTCATATCGTTACATACGTTACATAAAAGTCACATACAAGCGCTCTATTTCGACATTAAAACCCCAATTACATGACACTGCAACGAAGGAAAAACCACGCACACAGCCTCTTAGCACTAATCTAACATTAATAATTACTATGTAATTTCACCTTTGAACAATATAATGCACAGTTACCTTTAAAATCACCAAACAATGTGTTTTTGAAAAGTCCGCAAACACGACCGTTCCCGTTGAATAGGCGACACACGACTTAATATGGCCGACAAAATAGCGGCGACATAGACTAACTAAAAAATATTGTTGTAATTAAATACATTTGGATTCTTCTATATAATTGCCAAGTTTCAATTATAATTATGGTTACATAAAAAGTGTTACATAATAGCGTACAATACGATAACATAATGTTTTTTAATGAAATAAGCATTATTTTAACGTGCCATTTCGTTGCTAAGGTAGTCAAACTCTTCCATGATTAAGTAACATACGGAAAGCTTACTGAAATGCCCGATGAATAATACAAAACACAAAAAAAAATCATTGTAAATAGGCAGGAGATAATTTTGCACACTTTTTTTTTGTATTGGGGACGTTGTGATCACACATTATTAAATTCCAAAAATAATATTGACAGGCGATTTAACGTATTCCTCTATATTGAAACAAATAAAACAGATGTTGCTTTTTCCAAAAGAAACATTGGAAATAAATAATTTGAAGCATATTTTTTTAAAACTAACGTCACATTTTTTGCTGGCGAAATATTCCTTTTTTGGCGGCCTTACCCTTTTATTTTTATATTTTTGAGCAGTTGTAATTTTGAGGTTATTTCCACTCACCAAAAAGTTTGTATACCTCTCACTGAAAGTGGCTACAAACTCACAAACATCGTGATTGGCTGTTTAGGGGTTTCCAAAGTAAACTAGGTCGATGCAGAGTCAGCCACCGGCTAAGCTTGCACCATCAATTGGAGCGAAGTTTTTTTTTTTTTTTCGAAATTTTCTCTTTGTCACGACCTAGCGAAATTTAATTTTTGCATTTTAAAACAAAAATTTCTAAAATCGGTTGAGAACTCGCTGAGATCTGCGCATTGTTACAAAGTCCATTCGAGTCGATGCATGGGAGCTTCGCTCGCTTCGCTCGCTCCGCTCCAATTAAAACAATTTTAATTTAATCCCTAGAGATTAATAAGGAGCTTTAGTCCCGATATGCAGAGACTAAAGTAACATTTTAAGAGCATGAGAAGTGAAAAATACGTAATCAATCATCGTTACGCAACGGCGTGAATTTTTCCGGAACCCTCGGTGGGCGAGTCCGACTAGCACTTGTCCAGTTTTTTTTTTGTCTAGTAAATAATATTTATTAGTATTCGGCGAGCGAGTACTACAGTTTTGATTTGAGATGCTCCTTTCTATTATCATATGGTAAAAAGTCCGTACATAATAAAAAGACATCGTATTAAAACGAAATTACTTTCCATTACAGTATACTTCGCGGACCTGATAGTGAAGAAGTTTTTCATCCTCAAGCTGATATACGCCTTCGTTTTCTGGCTGATCATCCACAAGGCAGGCTACTTCCTGAGCTGGTTCGTCAGCTACCTCAAGGAGAAGAAGCGAGAAGAACCACACTACGACCACGACCATTACGGGCCACATCACCATTACGAGGGCCCTAGCTATGGACCGCCGAGCTATGGACCACCAAGCTATGGTTCCAGTTATGGGCCTTATAAGAGACATAATTAATAGTTAAGTAAGGTGTAATCGCTTGAGAGGTAGCTCTGAATAGTCCAGGGAAATGGTACATTTTGCCTTGCATTAAATCGGGTAGTTCTGATTTTTTTATATGTTCTATGTGATGAAGTGGTTACGGCAAATCCAAGTTTTCGGCCTCGCGAACCCTCCGAATTATTGTAATAAAAAAAAAAAAAAACACCACTTTTAGAGCACGATTTCCATGTACTAGAAGTTCAAAATTTGAAGTTTGTACTGCATCATGTTTCGCCCTCGGTATAACCTATTTTTGAGTGTAGCACAGGAAAAATAATATATTTTGGCGGAAAAAATAGGTACATCAATGAAACTTTGTTATAAAACAATACCTCATACTGCAGTACTTTTTAAACAAAAACCCTTCATATTGATCCTATAAGTATGTGCATTGTCTCATTCGATTCAGCGCAAGAAGTTACATATAAAATGACACTTCATTCGCTCGGTTTCTAAAATGTTAATCTTTAGGTAGGACCCCAAAAAGTTGGCAGTGTTCGGCAGATCCTCATTTCTAGTGCCAAGATAAAGCTATAAAACAAGTTTCATTGTTGTACATATTTTACCAAACTGCCATGTTTAGTCTTGTTTTGCCTGTAGTAGTGAGTGAGATGGTAGGATGCGAAAACCAAATTCCGATTACCCCTCTATCCAATATAAAGTAATGGTCGAACTTAATGAGTAAAGCCCGTTATTAGAATGGATCAATTCTCTGTTACGTGGCTGAAAAATAACTGTTAAATGAGATCTGCCTGGCCTATGATTGTTGTTTTTATCACGCGATAAATAAGTGACAAAGCATCTGTCACGTTTTGACAAGATCCGAGTGTGAGTGCAAGAGATTCAACAGATGCCCATTATTAAACATCAGAATATCAAATATTATTTTTAATCACAGAAATGTTCTCTGGTACTTAATAAATGACCACGAATCAGTAAACACAGCGTAGGTAGGTAGGCCTTCTACAACGTAGAGTCCCGATCTTGTGAGGGTTGCCACGAGGAAGACGGTTGCCTGGCTTGATGGTAATAATTAGGTAAATTATTTGTATTCGCTATGCGAAAATTTATTTATTTGTTATATTAAATAGCTGTAGTTGTAAATAAATGAAATGAAGTTTAATATTTGTATTATTTATATATTATTCTAAAACCTTCTAACATCTCATTCGTAAAAGAACACGTAAATATTAGGACCCTTCTTCAACTCGACCTATTGTTTTTCGGCAGGGGTCTATTCCATAAAGGTTCGATTGATTTATTATCGCGCGATAAATTCTAATAACTTCGCCCAAGAATCATTATCTATTACAAGGATATAAAGGGAAACTTTTCTGATAAATTGTTTATTACAGGCGTAATAATTCATAGTATTTTATCGTACAGGTGAATTGTTTCAGTAATGGTTTCGTTTTCAAAAGATGAAAAAGATTTTTTGCTAGATACAGTGTGCAGTGTTTTTTACATATAGATCTTACAATATTTTTTATATTATGTATTCATCCTATATGTAGGCTAGCAAATATTTGAGTATATGTATAATATACTCATTATTGGAATGGACCAATTCGAGTATGACTATTTCTTTCCCGTTTTATTTATGTCAAAATAATATAATTATAATATAAAAATTATAATATAATAAAAACTAAAATCCTACTAGTTTACTGTGGTACAAAATATAGATTTTTCTTGTTAAAAACGCACTTAAGGATCATTTTACAAGTTCTGAACTGCAATGCAGGCTTTGTTATTACTCCTTCGTTCGAGAAGATTTCTATAACTATATACAGCGTGGGTTTTTAATACGGGCGTATATTGAAATGACGATTAGTATCAGACCCAGGGATCCTATTTACAATGATTTATTTAGAAAATTTTAATACTCTTTTTTCATACGAAATAATTGAACACGCAATGTATTTGCATCCACATTAATTAACGTACCTAAACGTCATAACATACCATGTCAGCGTTCATTTGTTGGACTACGTACCTACATTGCTGCTTGGTTGGACTTTAAAAAATTATTACACCTAATTAAAATCACTATATTTAACAAAATAATTATGCCGTACGATTTCTATGATCAGATACTATTTAACTGAATACATTATATGCCCGTATTAAATACCCACGCTGTATATATAGTAGGTATAACTAGACGTGGCCATTTAGTAACCATTAAAATAATGTAAGCAACATAGTAAATGAATGATTTATCAAGTGCTTAAGTTCAGAACGGAAAATGGCAGGATTTGCCGATGGCGCAAAGGTAAGCCTCTGATTGGTTGGTTAAATATTTAAAATTAAAATGAGTCCAAGCGTGAGGCTCTCAGGATTTTCAGGTGATTGTCATTTTAAGTATTTATATATGTATTACCACATTTTTCCTTGGAATTTTGTACACGATAGATCTAGATTTTGTAATGTAAGTAAGGAAATTTAAACACTTACCTTTTTCGCTTTTCTCACAATGAGAATAAGAGTCAAATGGTACGCTTTTCAGATTCCTTTACTGTAAGTACATGTACATTATGCAAATACTTTATTGCACATAAAAACAATATAGACGAACTCATAAAATCAATGATTTAGCCCTATACCCTTGGGAAATATCTTGATATTTCTTCCAGGTATCATGATAATGCACCTACATCTTTGGCACATCCTGTAAACAGCATTCTTGAGCAAGCGTTTAATAGCTTAACTTCACGAAAATGAATTCATTACTTTAGGAAAAATATGTAAAATGTGTATAAGTGGCCTTTATTTTGTTTCGAGCATTATAGTTTAGTATGTTACATATATTTATAGTTCTAGGTCTATTACAATGTACGAAGTGAACCCAAAAATAACCCCAGTTCTACCCGGACCCGTAATCCGGGTTAACGAATATCCGTAAATACGGACGCCCTCGATTATAAACCGTTTACGCGTGTCATAAAACGACAAAGATTGTCAATAGAAATGAGAAGCGACAATGCCTGTTATTACTGACTAGATACGCTTTTTTTCTATACCCTAATCGAATAATACGAAAAGGAAGGAACATGAAGGGACATCACCGTCCCGATGGACCGATGCCGTAAAAGAAGCCTGTCAGGAAACTAAATAGGCGTCAATCCGGAAGGCGGAAAACCGTGTGGAGTTTAGGTGCAAAAGATTTTTACGACCTCAAATGGTTACACGCCTCAGCCAAGAGGAAGCCAGGAAGAAGAGTAGAATCGAATAATAAGCATCCTTTAACAATCTTCAGCTTTTCCTGTCGCAAAATACGTCAAGTTATTGATAGATCGAGCGAAGCGAGCAAAGCGTCTTCGTTTCAGTTTGGCCAATGAATATTTCGCATTAGTTCGTCCGGATGTCCGGATATCTAGTTGTTCGGCCGTTCTTGTCTTCAGGTCGCGTTTATCCCGATTCTCGTTAAATTATGTGAGCCTACCTAAAAGCCGAAAAACCCACCTCACAACAGATTTATATTGATTGTTTGTGTAAAATGCGACGCGATTGGTTGTGAGGTGTGACAACGCAATCGAATGACGCGCTGCAGTGGATGGCGATATACGCGAGGTGACTTTTTCCGAACAGAAACGAAAGGTGGAGACTATTAGGCACCCTGGTGCGTGCCGGTTCATAGGTTATGCAAGCGTGGCTTGCGACGCATATTGAGCACGTCATGGTAAAAGAACAAAATGAAATCGTAAAATTCTCATACGGGCTGCGGTCGTGACTCGAAATTTCAATGCGAATTCTTACGAGCGTTCGTGTGGCATGAAGCCTTCGAGGAATTCTCATTCAATTAGCCGTCGGCGGCGTCTGGCATGCGACGGCTCCACACCGTGGGCCCAAATAACCCGACAGACTTTAACCACGTATTTTTGATGGTATTACAAGTAAAAAAAAAATTGTTGTCTGTAAAGTCGGTTTACGGACGATAATTTTATGTGATAATGATAACTATGCCGGCCGATGGAGTGGAAGAGAGATAGATGCGTCACAAGCCAAAAGCTTAGGCCGATTGTGGCTCTCTATCGCTTGTTCTGTATTTTTTTGAACAATATAAATCAATAAACTTTAGCATTAGGTACCTTGTGAACAAATCTTTAGTTAGGAGAGTGAGTAAGAGAAACCAATTCCTAGTAGACAAATAGAGTAACCGAACATGACACTTCACGAATCGCTCAGACGTCATACGATACACGGTGAAGGCATGTGATACTTGGATGAAGTACCTATGGATTCGTCATATGCGTATACCCGAAAGGGACAGCAGCAAAGTACATGACTAACACAGGGTTACCAGGTTCCAAATAATTCTCCCGTTTTTCCAGTGCTAACAACTAGCTAACAATGTTAGCGGTGTGAATTAGTTTTAAATGTATTATTATATTGTATGGGACAAATTATAAAATAATTACAATAAAACTTTACAAAAAAAACTGACAAAATATAATGGTAAAATATATTTATTTACATAAATTTAATTACAATTTCGAGAGAGCAGCAAGATAGCCCATAGGAGGCATGAGGCAAGATGTTTACTGTCCTTTAAATTGTCGTGAACATGTACAAGCATTTTTGGTTGGTTCCCATTTCGATCGTCCTGTTGCACGTATCCAACATTGGACTAAAGCAGGATCATGTTTTGGAAATCTAAAACAAAAATATATTTGTAAAATTCCATGAGTTAAGGGTAATTTACCAATTCTTATACTGGTATCCCTTAAAATCGAATAAAGCAGACAAATTAAAAAGCAGTAAAAAAACGCGGTGGAACGTCAAGTAAAGGTGAAGACAAAGAGAGAGTCTACTGACACTGACAAGACGTAAAGACTATTGAATTTGTAGGGGTAATACCTAAAAATAAGATATTACAAAATGAGATTTTAAGCAGATTTCTGATGTTTTGATATGATTTTGCTGTGCTATTTATCGTATAAATAATTATTAAATATATATTTGCAGAAATCAAGCAAAAGCAAAGTCGAAACATCGCACTTACCTATGAAAGCTTATATTTTCACTTTTTTGGCCTGTGTCGCTTTTACAGCCAATTATGAAGCAACGCATCATTGTTTTACAAATCTATAGCTAATAGCACTCACTATTATTCATATATAAACTTTCGAAATGTCAAATTATCCACAATATTCGTTGTTTTATAACGCACATTCGAATTGCCCGGCAGTATTTAGCGGAGCTCTGTCAATTTGACAATCATCCGCTAAACAAAAAAAAGCGGAACTCTGATAAGGACAAAACATCTTGTCTATGTCTCTGTCGCTCTTAACGGTTTCTGTAAGTAGTTGTCCCGTTCCCTCCTGGTATTATTATTCGCTTGTCATGTCCAGAGGTTACTTGGTCCATGCATGTGATATGTGACTTTTTACTAGTTCACGACAACGAATGTCAAGAGAGCATATTTGTATTCAATCGACTTGACTTGCATCCTTCAATAAAAAAAAAATCAAAATTTCTTTATTCAGACAACAGTGTAGTCCTCAATCCGGTTGAATGAAACGGTCACAAATCGTCCGTTTATGTTCTGGCGGTTGAAAATATCCTGAAGTTGATATAAATACATGCTTGGTACCGTAATGGTGGCCGACATAAGTTACTTAATTTGCAATCTTATTTATGGTTCAGTGATATTTCAATGATATTGAATCAAAATCATTTCATAACGTGTCATTGCACGTCTCTGTGAGGCAGGATATGGAAGACGCTAAAGTATTACTGTAAGAACTTTGTACATACAGAACCATGCATTAAAAATATTTTTATTTTGATAATTGGGCTAGAGCTGCTATGGTTAGTCGCGTCTGCCAGTCCCTATTCATCGGGCACCCAGAGACTCGGTTAACGATGACTGCCCGAGATTTTGTAGCGTTGTGTTGCCGAATATTATCGGAGCTGTAACAGCTACGGCCCACGCTGCAGTTTGATTACTTTCTTTCTCTTTCACTTTCAGGTTTCTTAGAAAGCATTTTCACTAATTGTGTATCTTTCTTTAAATATGTTTCTGCTTCGATTAAAGATTGTCGTAGGTTCGAGGCAGCCAGTCTAAGCGGCAAGTTAGGTAACTACCTAACTTGCCGCGACTTATCTTGTCATATGAATCAACATCCACCTTGCGGAAACAACATTGCATGAAAGGAATAAGACAGGCACTATGTGTCGCACTTGATGCGCTATGGTTTGTCGCGTCTGTCAGTCCCTATTCTCTGGGTACCCAGAGACTCGGTTAACGATGATTGCCCGAGATTTTGTAGCGTTGTGTTGCCGAATATTATCGGAGCTGTAAGCTACGGCACACGCTGCAGTTTGATTTCTAAATTACATTTTGTTACAAAGTTTCCTTTAGACACCTAAAAAATCTAATTCATTCTGGTAGATTCATATGAAAATTAGTCGATGGTTGACACTTGTCAATTTCAAAACTTCTACGGTTTGACGTTGAAATGTGTCAGAATTTTAATGGTTCGACACTGACGTGTGCCAACCATCGACATTTTTTTATTGGGTTTCGAAGGCAAATAAATAAATAAATATCGGACAACCTCACACAAATCGATCTAGTCCCAAATTAAGCTCAAGCAAGAAGGCTTGTGTTATGGGTACTAGACGACGATATACGTACTTATATAGATAAATATCTACTTAAATACATATAACAACCATGACCCAAGCACAAATATTCGAGTTCATCACACAAATACTTGCCCTGGCCGGGATTCTAACCCGGGACCGCCGGCTCAGTAGGCAGGTGTCTACAAACCGAGCCAAACGCGTCGTCAAAGATCCCTTCAGCCAATTTTATTGTGAATTGTCAATTCTAATATGAGGCACTGTTTAAGCCAGCAATATTCTGTAAGGTTTCTGTCCACAGGAAGGGAGCGGAGATATTTAATGGACCAATCACATTTCTCAAATTGAAATGTACCTACTTCTTTTGGGCTTCACAAAGGTGCAGCCTGGGGGGTGAATCGACCAATTTAAGAGAGATGATGGAGATCTCTCCATTTCATCGCCATCCGTCACTTTTGACATGTCCCTACTTGACAAGTGGCGATATCCCTAGAACATCGCAATTTCATCAATCCGGTCGCGCTTAATTTGCGTTTCCTTTGTATGTGACGGCATAAATAACAGGCGCATACTGAATTTGACCGCGTAGTGCGTGAAATTAGTCAGTTACGTTTCGTTCAAAACAGAAATTCATATGCATGAATAGCATTTTTGACAATCATTAACACCTTCATATTCTCAAAATTTAGATGAGATATGTCACTTGAAGCTCATCGCATTTCAATGACAGTTCAAAGGTGATATCACTGTTATCTAATAGAGATTTGACGTTTAGCGATCTCTCAAACGGCATTCTCGAATTAGTCCCTGATCAGTTCATTTTATCCGCTTCACTTCCATGGATAGGCAGTAGGGCGGGCGGTCGGATCGCTCAATGTGTGAAAACATATTTTTTTCAAGGTTTTTGAAAACGATGGGTGCGATTTTGATGCCTCTTGTGGAGGCTATACTTAGAAAAATAATGAAAAAAATATCAAGTATTGGTAAGTGCCTCCACAAAGCGATTGAAAGTAATGAAAAATACATTTAAAAAAGGTATTTTGGAAGCTAACTATTTAGTACTATATTGCTATATTGGTCATGTATATTATTGTATATTGCTATTATTTACTTTTTATTCGTTTTTCATAATACCTGTAGCGTTATTATAAATATCGATGAGGTTACATAGCATTTAATTATGTGTCATATTTGAACATTGTATCTTTTTCTAAAATATTATAAAATAAAACTGTTATTTTGAGCGTTTATTTTCTTTTAAATCATAGCTTCAGGTGCGAAAATCGTACGATTTTTTATATGTTCGATAACGTTGTAGAGGCACTTCCCATTTTTTTAAATGTTTTTTACGTCATTTGAACCCTAGGTCTAGGTATACCCATTGTTAAAGGATTTCTTAAGTTTAGAAAAATGATCCGCCCAAATAGGCAGCCTTAAACTGAATATCACACCATGGCGGATTAGCTACAGAAATGAAAAAAAAAAAGATTCTACACAACCAGTGACACAGTAGAAAAGCGCGGAACCCTGAAACGAGTAATAGAAAGTAACTGGGCGGCGTATGTGACGGCGCGAAACCAATTTCAAGGTGAATGACAGCTGAGACCCTGCGCCGGGGTACGGTACCATGGGCACGGGAGTTGTAGGATATTCCCAATTTTACTGTCTGTACTATCATAAAACAATAAAATTAAAATATTGTACTTACAGTCAAGATATTTTAAAAATAATAAATTAAAAGGAGATGTGTTTTTGCGGCCTTGTCATCTTAAAATGGCTGGGTGGATTTGAACTATTTCTGGTATATTCGGACAGGTGGGTATGCGATCCACTGGTGGTTATAAGATAAATACTTAATATCCGGGCAAAACATTGCAAAAAGGAAGGAATTGATTTTATAAATTCCTATGGAATAAAATTGTGAACGCATTCTTTAGTCAAAATATAGGTGACAATGACAACTATGAGGCGTAATATGGACACTATTTTTATAGAAATGGGTCCCTTTCAGATTGTAAAATATTAACATTTCTTTTAATTGGTGCAAACATTCTTACTATTTTAAGTTACTTATTGCTTAAATTTGATGAGATTTTATTCGCGCATTCGCTACCGCGTAGCGCTCCGGGCTACGCTCGTAGCCGATAACATGGGAAAAACCGTATGTAGCGAAAACTTACTACAAGCAGAGCGCCCGGCTACCGGGTTGTTGGTGTCGAAAGTGTTAAATTGCACCATCTTTTAAACATATTTCCAATGTGACGATGTGAAAATAATATTATTTCTTTCAGCCGCACCGCATGGTCACCTTGCATCTGAGCTCATACAGGGTGTTACACCGCAAATTCCGCCGATATGAAAGCATTCTGGACGCGGCCGCGGGAGAATCCAGCCCGTGTCGCCCACGCGCAATGATCCTCGATATATTTCATAATCATGCCTCGGGGTTTTCGATGCTCCAATGATTTACCAGTAGAACGACAGTGGGTGTTAAATCAATCGAGCACTGAAAACCACGGGGCATATTGGTAATACTATCGATACTGTATCTGAGCTTATACAGGTTGTTTCACCGCGAATTTTGCCGATATGAAAGCATTCCGGACGCGGCCGCGTGTCTGCAATAGAATCCAGCCCGTGTCACCTACGCGCAATTATCCTAGACAATATATTCATATATTCATATTCTTTATTGCATACCATGGTAATTACAAGAGATCTTAAAAAATATACATATTATGTATCACATGGACCCTGTAAGGGTATTGCAAAATCTTAAAACTAAGCCTGCTTAAGCAGACATCTAAGGGTGTACAAAAAATCTATTTAAAATTAACACAGCCGCTATCTATACTATCCATACTGTGCCAGGGTGTTGGCTCAGTGTGGTCACCTCGCTATCTGAGCTCATACATGGTGTTTCACCGCGAATACCGCAGATATGAAAGCATTCCTTACGCGGCCGCGTGTCTGCGATAGATTAGGCCGTGTCGCCTCTGCACAATGATCCTCGATATAGTTGATAATACTATCGATATTGTGCTGGGATGCTGGCTCAGCGTGGTCACCTCGCTATCTGAGCTCATACAGGATGTTTCACCGCAAATTCTGCTGATATGAAAGCATTCCGGACACGGCCGCATGTCTGCGATAGATCAACCCATGTCACCTACGCGCAATGATCCTCGATATAGTTGATAATACTATCGATACTGTGCCGGCACAGTATCGATAGTATTGCTGGCTCAACGTGGTAACCTGACTATATATCTTAGCACATACAGAATGTTTAACCGCAAATTCCGCCGATATGAAAGCATTTCGGGCGCGGCTGCGTTTCTCCGATAGAGATCAGGCCGTGTCGTGTCGCCTACGCGCAATGATCCTAGACGATACTATTGATACTGTGCCGAGATGTGAAGCTCAGCGGACTCATCTTCCAAAAATGAAAAGCTCAACTTAGTTCTATGTTTAAAAAAACATTTTTATATGGATTCTATCTCTAGGGGTTTCCGTTCCGTAGATAAAACGTATGTATACTGATCAAGAACCTGCGTTATCATGGAGATATGATGGAGAGATCTTCAAAATTGGTCGAATTGGGCCCCAGGACCAGGACGCTACTCCGTGTGTGCTTTGAGATATCACTAAATAAGCTGTCTCAGCTATATCTACTTTGTGATTGCGATTAGAACTGCATAAAGCGACCTAACACGCTACTACCCGATCAAGTTTTACTTACAGTTTTGTAATGGCTTCCCGAATAACAACATTATCGTAATAAATGGTGAAATATAACATAAAAACATACATTTACCAACGAATGATTTACGGTGAATACCTTACCCACGTCGCCGTAACTGCGATCGGAATTCCTTCATATTGCCCCGGTTTTGGTGGAACCGCTTTTGTGACATATTTTTCGCTCTCTTTTTCGTTTCTTTGTGTGCCCTGACAATGATATTGGTAATTATGTAGCACAATACTTCGACTATAACCAAAAAAGCCAGTGTTATTATTGTTACAAGTATATACAAAAAGGGCGTGGTTTTGTAATACTTTTTCATTCAATTAGTTTACACTTATTTCAGTAATAGAACATTACTGCAGACGCCGGGAAAGAAAGGCTTGCCGGGCGAGTAATTCATAATAATTCATAATTCTTTAATGCATTATCATGTAGTACATAAGATGTGACATTAAAAGGTTAAGTCCATAACATGAACCCTGTTAGGGCACAGCAATGCAGGTAGTAGTAGGTATAGACGGCCGACATTAGGGGGGCCGGATAGTGATACGAAGCCGGCAAGCTCTTTTCACAGCTAGGCGTGTATAGTGCTTTTCTTAAACATATCCAATGAAATAAATAAAAAATACACCATTAAAAATAAAAACAGTTGTTTAGCCTGTTCATGGATACAGACGCCATGTTTGAAGAAAAATACTTTCCGGCTTAGACCTTCAATTTTGTATGAAATTCCTTTACAGTTCTCTCGAGTTGTTTCGCCTGAAACGTGATACTTCGAGCTTGTTATAACGCACGTTATGAAGACATTTCATTGCATGTTTGAGAAAACTGTACCTATTTAAGTTGTCTTATTTGCTAGCTTAAAGTGTTTACCTGAATAAATATTGTATGGATTGTACCTTGGGTACCTACTTAAACCAAACAACTTATGATATTTTACTAAACATAATAAATCATTGATTTATGGGTTAACCTTATCACTTTAGTAATTATTTCTAATTTTATAATTAAAGCAAATTTTGTACTCTTACTCTAAATCAAATTATAAACAATTTTGTCAAGCCGGCCGAAGAAGAAAATTAGGTATCTGGCTCACGACAAAAGTATTTTTGTAAGCCGAAATGAAATTAAATTAGGTAGGTATGTTTTCCCTCGAAAATCTGATCTGTAAGACGTTTAACCAGATCCCATGAAAGGGATCCCAACCTAATGGATTAACTCGGCGAATAAAAGTGAAAAAAACCTTTTAAATTTCTTTATATTTTTCATTCGTAAGGCTTAAGAGATGCTACTCAGGAATCAGTTAAGTCTGAGTGCTATTCAGATTTGTTTGTAATGTGTTCCATTGCATTAGATGGATATGATTGAAAAAAAAAAACTGCCCAAGTGCGAGTCGGACTCGCGCATGAAGGGTTCAATTTCTTTTGTATAAATGTAGTAGGCTTTAGTTTAGTTTAGCGGTCGTTTAGCGGCGGTTTCGCGGTATATATTAGGTCCTTACATATGAAATTGGCGTTTGGCGAACTGGCAACTTTGGTTCAAAATATGTGGCGTTCGGCTAGGAATTCCAAATTCAAATTTATTTCAAATTTAAGACCGTGTATTTCTGTGTTCGAATTACGAAATTTATTTGTTATCACGTCATTTGTTTTTCTTTCACATCGTTCTGTTCACAATATGGAGAACTTAAAATATCGCTATATTTATGAATATGAGTTTCAACTCTGCACCAGTGCTGCAGAAACGGCTCGTAGGATTTACAATGCGTATGGGGAAGCTACTGCAAAAGAAAATACGGTACGTTATTGGTTCCAACGTTTCCGTTCTGGAAATTTTGACCTACAGAACAAGCCCCGTGGACGGCCGGAGACACAAGGTGACAACGAAGAATTAAAAGCAATTGTGGAAGCAGATCCATCGCAAACCACGTCAGAGTTAGCGGCAGGCTGATGTGTATTGTCAACAATTGCAAAAGCTAGCCATTAAACAACCCAAACTGTCAATCGATCTAGCCCACTGCTCCTTCAGGACAACGCTCGACCACATACGGCACGTTTGACGGCCGCTAAACTAAGGGAGCTGCGACTGGAATGTCTTCGACACCCACCATACTCCCCGGACCTTGCTCCAACTGATTACCATTTTTTTCGGAATCTGGACAACTTCATGCAAGGAAAAAAATTCAATTCTCACGAGGCTGTCCAAACGGCCTTCAAAAATTTTATTGATTCTCGCTCACACACTTTTTTTAGTAAAGGAATCAATGAACTACCTTCGAGATGGCAAAAGTGCATAGATAGCCATGGTAAGTACATACTTTGACTAAATAAAAAAATAGTTTCATAAAAAAAATCGTTTTTATTTCTGCCATATGAAACGCCAATTTCATATGTAAGGACCTTAGATTATGTACTCAATGAAAATTTCAAGTATGTAGATACTATTACCATTCAACAGTTAGAAAAAAACCATTTATTTCGTTTAAATTCGAATCTTAAGTTTTCTAAGATTATATCGAAGAAAGAAATGATGAGAACTCTAAAAAAGAAATTGATTGTACAGTTTTTTACTTTTTCATATTCAGTATATGTGTTATAGGTTCACCCATTTCAAAGATACAGCCCTGTTACAGACGGACAGAGCGGAGGCTTTTAGTAGTAGGATCTATTATTATCTTTTGTTTACGCCGTAGTATCTCTTGTGGAACCCTGAAAATAGACTCAATAAAGTAAGTAAAGGCAGATAGGGGGCGCAGATACGTGAAAGTTGGAGAACGAAAATGATTCGCGGCGGTTTACAAGGTTGATGCCAAAATTACAGTAGGTAGGGGAGCGTGGGGGAATTGGAGCCTACTAAGGCAAAAGTTCAATATAAGGCAAATGTATGGGTATTTTTGGATCTTTTTAATAGAAACTAAATCCTTAGTTATTTGACTATCATTTAATTACAGCATCACCGTTACATTATCAGGCATTTGGCGACAGATAAACTTGTTTCAAAAAAACAGAATCGCTCCCGTTACCCGACTTTGCGGGAAATGAGAGCCTATAGATACCCATATGTGTAATGGGAGCTACTTAATTATTGAGTCAGCCGCAAAACATTAACTGTCAGCCTAAAATCTCATATTCATATAAATATTAACATAAACGTATGCGTAAATTAATTAACTTTAAGGATCCAAACAATAATAGCCTAATAATGTAATAAGCTCTGATTACCCGAATACCACCATCCTGAAATTTCATAAAATAATATTCCGAATCTAGCTTGTAACGAAATGATATGAATAGATACTCAAAATTGATAACATTAGCTATTAAATAAAACGGGTTTCATTATAACAAACATATTACTTCAACTTAAGCTGGCCGTTGAAATATCGTATTTTTTATAAGCGCGGAGCAAAAAAACGATAAGCGTCCGTGGTAACATAATGCGCGGCACTGGCGAGCTGAGCGAGCCAGGGGAACACTGTGATGAAAACGCCCGAGCGGTAAAAGAGTGAATATGAGCTATAGTTTTGTCTCTAGTCGCACCGCTCCTATTACCCGCCGGTCCCCATTACCCCAGGTGCCCTATGATGGTTGCTTTTATCCCGCGATAAATAAGTGATAAAGCATCCGTCACGTTTTGACTAGATGCGAGTGTGAGTGACAGATGCTTTGTCACTTATTTATCGCGTGATAAACGCAACCATCATAGGCCCCCAGGTTCCCCTAAGTACCTAAAAGCTAAATATTTTTGCTAAAGCGAAAGGATTTTTTAAACTATGGATTTATGAGGGAAACGCCGAAACACTCATATCATTAATATCCTTAAGAGGCCTTATTCCTTTTAAAACGCTGATTGTTTTAGACATTTTTCTCTATAATCAAACTTGTTTATTAACATATTATTGATGTTTCTAACTAGAACAGGGCTATTGGGATTTATTTGTATATATTAGAAACCTTCAGTTTGAATTTTTCATTGATAATTTTTGTTTCAAATTCTACTTACGAAATTGACAAAATTCACGCGGAAAATTGTTTTTTTTCTACTTATTTTCGACTGCACGCAATGAAAGCATGAAATAGCTATGTTACTACCTAGAACTCGGGGAAAAGTATTATTCACTGCAAAAAGTGGGTTGAAATTATCAATATTATGTCATAATATGAAAAAAATAAATTTTTTAATACAGTTGCTCAAAAAGTGGTACTTTTTGTGGCTGCGTAGCGTGCGAGAAGCTCAATTTCTCGAACTAGTGCTTTTTACTTTTTAGTTCCAAACTATACTTTCGAAACGCAGTAATTTTATATTAGATTTTTTACTTGGAAATTATGAAATTAAAAACGCTTACGAATACTAGGAGTATTTATTTAAAGTATTCATTAATATATAAATGACGAAAAAATATTAAGAATTTGCATTTTATAGCCTACTCTGTCTTAGGTATCTATGTATGAAATATTTACTTTCCTAAAAATCGTTCTTTGATTTGGCTGAATGATACAAGCATATGCCTAGAAAAAAAAAAGTTTAAAAGCAAATCAGCCCGCCCTTTTGAAATAACTTCTAACATTATTTAAACACATTAACGCATATAAATATATAATTTGGTACGAGAAGTTATAAAAAAATATTGAAAATGAGTGATTCAAACATTGATATGACACCACCAGACATTCGTGCTAGAGCAGCAATTGGCAATGACTGTGTTATTCCAGAAAAATCTAAAAACCAATATAATGCCGTCTATGTAAAATTTATCGAGTGGAAAACCTTACATAACGCAAAGTCTTTTTCAGAGACTGTTTTGATGGCCTATTTTCAAGAGCTGTCTGAAACCTATCGGCCATCAACATTACGGTCAAAATATTCTATGTTGAAAGCTGTTATAAAGTTAAAACATGACATAGATATAAAAACTTACACCAGATAGACTGCTTTCTTAAAAAGGCAAAGTGCAGGATTTCAGAGTAAAAAATCGAAGGTACTAACAGCTGAACAAATTGAGACGTTTATTAATGAAGCTCCAGATCAGCAACATCTAGCTACAAAGGTATAAACTTAAATATAAATCTAATAAAATATGTACACAATTTAAGTAAATTAACTCTAAAAATAAAGTAGGAAGTTAAAAAAAATAGAATGAAATAAACAATTGTCTTACAATATATAATAAATATGTAACTTTGTTCATAGGTTGCTCTTATATTTGGAGTCTGTGGCGCATGCAGACGCGAAGAGCTCACAAATGTATCAGTAAAAGATATAGAAACACATGGGGACATACTTCTTGTCAAAATACCAAATAATAATAATAATAATAATAATAAAGCTTTATTTATCTCTTACAAAATGCATCAATATTTAGTTTACATACTGATTTTTTTTGTTAATAGTTTTAGTTTTTTCTTATAGTATGTTAGTCTTGTTATTTTATTGTATTTATTATTTATTTTATGTAAGAGCCGCCTTTGCGGTGAAAGCCTCCTCCAACTTATGCCAATTTTCTCTGTCGTGAGCCACTCTAGGCCAAAGTGCTCCCGCTACTTGTGTGATGTCATCACTCCACCTTTTTTGTGGTCTACCTCGTCTTCTGGTTTTGTAAATGGGACACCAGTTTGTTACAGTTTTTGACCATCTATTGTCTGTAACTCTTTGGATATGACCTGCCCATTTCCATTTAAGTGTCAGTACTTGTTTGACTGCATCTTTTACTTTCGTCCTTTTCCTAATATATCCGCTTTTAATCCGGTCCTTCAGTTTGATGTTCATGAAACTCCTTTCCATGCCTCTTTGACATGTTCTTATTTTATTTAAGTATGATTTTTTGAGCGGCCAGGTTTGACATGCATACGTCAAGCAGGGCGTCAAACAGATGTTCATTGCTTTGCTTTTTAATTGTGTCGGTATACTTCCTTTAAATATTTCCTTCATAGACCAGTATTTGTTCCATGTGTTCTTTATTCTTCGCTCTATTTCTTTATCTGTGCAAGACTTAAATGACATGAGATGACCGAGGTATACATACTCCTCGACATAGTCTATCGGTACTGACGCTATTGAAATTAGTTTTTTGTCCCTGTTTGTCATGATTTTTGTTTTGTCTCTATTCACATGCAATCCAACCTCTTCACTATAGTGGCTAAGAGACTCTAACATGCCTTCCAGTTGTTCAGGGCTTTCGGAGAGAACGACGATGTCGTCCGCAAATCTGAGATGTGATAGGTACGTGCCATTTATATTTATTCCCATGTCCTTCCAATCGAGGTTTCTAAATATGGACTCCAGTACGGCAATAAATAGTTTAGGTGAAAGGGGATCACCTTGTTTTACACCTCGCTCTAATTGAAATGTTGGTCCTTTCGTCTCCAGTCGCACTCTAGTCATACTTTTTGTATATATAGTTTTAACTAATTGTATGTAGTCATACTCGAGTCCTTGTTCCGTAAGAGCTTTCCAAATAGAGTTATGCGATATAGAATCAAATGCTTTCGAGTAGTCGATGAAAGCTATGTATATAGGTAGATCATACTCAGTATACTTTTCGAATATAAGTTTCAGTGTGTGAATGTGGTCAACTGTGGAATAGTTTTTCATAAAGCCTGCCTGTTCGATCGGCTGATTTTCATCGATGGTCTTAGTTATGCGTCTTAATAGTGTAGATGCAAATACTTTGTATATACAAGATATGAGACTAATGGGTCTATAGTTGCTGATTAATTTAGGATCTCCTTTTTTGTAGAGTAGAGCTATCTCCGAAATTGTCCAAGATTTCGGCAATTCTTTCCTATAGAGAATAAGATTGAATAACTTTGTGAGGGGTTTTAGTAAGACATCTTTGCCTGCTTTTATCATCTCATTCGTTACCCCATCCGGTCCTGGACTTTTTCCTAGTCTTAGTTTCTTTATTGAGAGCTCTACTTCACTTTCTATGAAGGGTAATACGCTGTCTTTGTTTTTAGTTATGTTTGTATATGTTTCAGTAGTCTTGTTAGCATCTGTATATAGATCTTCGTAGAATTTGGTAGCTATCATCATCAAGTCACGTCTATGCGTGACTATGTTCCCTGAGATGTCAGTAAGTTGTGTCATTAGCTGCTTAGTGTTGTCTATTTTTCTGTATGCTTTTTTAACGCCTCCTGTCTCTTCTAGGTATTTATTTATAGTTCTTAGTCTGTGGTTCTTGATGTTATTTTTTATTTTCTTATGTATCGTTCTATATAATTTGCTTAGCGTAAATTTTTCATCCTTTGTTTTATTTTTCTTATTTTTTAGAGTGTATTTTTGTGTTTTTAATTCCTTTATTTCTTGTGTTATGATTTCCTGGCATTTGTTTTTCATGTGTTCCTTGTTGGGAGTTGGTAAGTCATTGAGTAGTGTTGTCTCTATTATTTTGTTTAGTTTTTGAATATTTTCTTCGTCGTCTATTTCATAGATAGAGTATTTTGCTGTATCAGTTGTATCTTTCCTTTTTATTTCTGATTTTATTTTACTTTTATAGTGTGCTCGAGATTTTTTAGCGTTTTGTATACTTATGGTCATTCTAACTAATCTATGATCACTCGGATGTTGTAGTCTATTTATAACGCTAAGATTTCGCACATTTCTAGGATTATTCGTTGCTATAAAGTCTATTTCGTTCTTTGTTTTCCCGTTTGGTGACATCCAAGTCCATCTTAGTTTATCTGGTTTTTTGAACATAGTGTTTGCAATTTTTAATTTGTATTGAAGACAGAAGTTTATTAACAGTTCCCCTCTTTTGTTCCTCTTTCCATATCCATATTCTCCCATCACTAATTTTTCGTTTTGTTGAGGTATGCCTATTTTTGCATTCATGTCTCCCATAAAAATCACGTTCCGTGAACATTTACTCATGGTTTTGTTTAAGTCGGTGTACATATTGTCTATGTCTTCTTTTGAGGATGTGGCAGTCGGAGCATATACTTGGATCACACTAAATAATTTTTCATATATTTTGACTTGTAGTATGGCAATTCTCTCAGATATAGCAACAAAATCCTGTACCACTGTGCTACATTCTTTTTTTACGAGACACCCAATTCCTTTCTCTCCTTTTGTTTTTCCATAGTAGTACAGTAGATAGCTGCCTCTATCTTCTATTTTGTATCCTTCTCTTCTTAGCTCACATATTCCGATGATGTTCCATTTTATTTTAGATATAGCGTGCTCTAGTTCCACTACTCTTGCTTCATTTGCCAGTGAGCGAACATTTAAAGTTGCAAAATAATATTTTGTGGGGTTGGAGGGTGGCCGTCTACAACCCCCGCGGTGACGAGCCGTTCTGGGGGAGGTTTTTTCAATTTTTCGTTTCTGGTTTTTGTTCTTTTTGAGGGTGCGGCATAATCAATTTTTTGGAGTGGCTTTCTTGATTGCTATTCGTCAAAAGGCGGTTCGTCTGCATCTGACGAAAGACATGTGTCACTACTTTGCTTGTTAAGGAATCTATCCATAGAACTTTGGCTAGTCCCTGGTCTATTCGGTACTATTTTATTTTTCTTGAGTGCCTGTTGTTGTGTCGATTCTCTGTGGGGATTCTCATTTTGGTGCGGTGGTGTTATTTCTAATACTCTTTTTTTGTTTCTGTTTTCTTTTCTTTCTTCTAGTTTATTATTTTTTTCGGTTGGCTCTCGGACTATAAGTTTGTCATATCGGAGATGTACTATTTTTCCAGCTGCTTTCTCTTTCCGTAATTGTTCTTGTAGATGTTTTCTTGTTTCTAAGACTTTTGGGGGGAAGTCTTCTTTTATATAAATAGTTTCTGATTTCATATTTTTTTTGTTCCTTAGTACAGTAACTTTTCTGCCAAAGGTTGTGAAGGTTACTATAATAGGTCTCACTTTGTTTTCGTCGTATTTACCCATACGTCGAACCATCTGCAGTTCCTTTTGGTCACATTGAATGTTCAGTTCGCCTTTTAATGTTTGCAAAATTTTTGATTCTAAATACCAAATACAAAAAATAAAATTCCCAGGTCCTTCACTATCGACGGCCCATTTGCAGAAATAGTCAAGAAATATCAGAGTCTGCGGTCTTCTAAGGGCAAAAGTGACCGATTCTTTCAGAATTTTCAAAGAGGAAGGTGCACTGCCCAGGCTTAAACAAGTTTGGGAATATGCCGAGAGATATCGCTCAGTACTTAAATTTGCCTGATGCAAATCTTTACACCGGACATGCATTTAGGAGAACCTCTGCTACATTACTTGCCGACTCAGGAGCTGACATAACAACTTTGAAGAGGCATGGAGGTTGGCGGTCAAGTAATGTAGCAGAAGGATACATAGAAAACTCCATTGATAACAAATTAAAAATTGGAAAACAAATTGCAAAATCAATTAATGTAAAGTCGCAAGAGTCCACAGAATTTTCGTCATCCACATTCCAATCTGGTCTTAATGTACCTGTTAATACTGAACCTCAACCAGGACCTTCACATGCTAACAACACTTTGGTTACACCCAGCCCTGTTAACCAACCAGGACCGTCACGTGCCAACAACACTTGGATTACACATAGCCCCTCTAACTTTGACCCACAGGAATTATCACAACAGCAGGAACCTGAAAATACACCATGCCTGACTAGTCAGACACATAATTTACATGGAAGAACTCACAACATAACTATGAACTGCACTAATTGTACCATTAACTATAATTATTACTGAAAATAAAATATTTCTAATATCAACCTTGTTTTAATACAAATATATATTTTTTTTATTCTCATTTAATCACAAAAGCAAGTAATTCTTCTTAGACCTCATTTGATATAGTTGTCTTTTCGTAATGTTAAACATAATCATCATTTCTTCTAAACATGGTCATCAACGTGGCACTTGAGCAGCAGTTGTAGGTACATAGTAATTGACCGGTTGACTTCCTTGGAGCCGCTTTGAGTGAATATTATCCTTCCGCCAATTTGTTAGGGACCTGCAAAATGTTAATAATTTAGTAACATTTATAGATTTCACCAGCTTCTTGTTCAAAAAAATAACCTTAAACATAACTAATAATGTGATTTAATGTTTCTTTTACCTCTAATTATCCTTGATAGTCTTCAAATATTCAAACAATTCATGATATTTTAGTTGTAAACGTGTCCTTGGTCACATGTCGCAGATCACAAATTTGGCACTAAAACTCTTGTTGCATGATCTGTTTCTGTTTGTTGATACTGTAATGTCTTGTACTTCTGTTTTGATAATGTTAAAGGTTCTAATTAATGTCGTTTCAGTATTATAATTATCTGCATTGGGCTGTGGCAAGCTAAATATTATCCTTATAAATACTGTCAGTGTCAACTGCCAAGTGTCAATTTAGTTTCTCAACTCGAGGCCGATGGCGCTGATTCCAATAGTATGTTGTCACTGTCAGTGTCATTTGTAAAGTATGGGTTCGTTCAAAAATAACTTCGAAGCAGGCTTCCGGTTTGTGACTTAAGATGGCCGCATGCCTTTAAGTTTAGTTATTCGTTATTTATTCATTTTGGATGTTCAATGTGTAGTATTGATCGCTTTCAGCTCGTGGCAAGATACCTCGGTACTAGTGGTAAAAAGACATTCTTTTCACACTAGTTGTAAAATGTACTATAACACCAAGATTAAATAGAATAAGACCAACAAAAGGAAATTATATTTCCCACTGTCAGACATTTCGGATTTATGATGACACAGTACGTACACTGAGAAAAAAAATTGATTACGTTAATCAAAATTTTGATTGTTTTAACAAAGTAACTTAATGTATAGGGAGCAGATAAAGTTAACTGATTGCAGCAATCAAGTTGAAATGATTGAAAAAGGTAATAAAGTAACTTTGTAAATCGAGTCATGACTTAAATATAAAAATCATGTTTGTTGACTACTATAATCAAGAAATCCTTAATAAAACCCATCAACGTCTTTACAGATACAATAAAAAAATTTTTTTGATGAAATCAAGTAAAATGATTAAATCAATCAAGTCTACTTTATGAAATATATATAGTGCACGATTCAATTAATCAAGTCTACTTTATGAAATGTATATAGTGCACGATTAAATAAATCAAGTCTCCTATATGAAATTTATATAGTGCACGATTAAATCAATCAAGTGTACTTTATGAAATATATATAGTGCACGATTCAATTAATCAAGTCTACTTTATGAAATGTGTATAGTGCACGATTAAATCAATCAAGTGTACTTTATAAAATATATACAGTGCACGATTCAATTAATCAAGTCTACTTTATGAAATGTATGTAATTTACCAAAAAAGCCACAGTAGGGCTAATCCCGTTTGTAAGACCATGTACAAAATGCACTCTGGTCTCGAAGGGATAGAATCAAACACCGAGATTGATAACAATTCAACGTATGTTTAATTCTTTGGACTATATAATTATGCACTCCACACAAATCGACAAAATAACAATAATAATTTACAGTACTTATGCATTCTATGGTAAACAAACGTTGGCGCGATGTACAATTCACGCTCTACGGTACAGCGCCATCTACCAGACAATTAAGACAACTAACTATTTAATAACAACTTAAACACGCATGATTAGTTGAAATAAGTTGATTATTTAATTCAATCTCGTTTATGTTTGATGCAATTAATTGTTTTTAATTGAATTAATGTTTTAACTTAATTCGCGTGTTTAAGTTCAATGATACCATTAATAAACTGACTTAATAGATTCAAACAATTTCATAATTGACTTAATGATTTTAGTCAAATACATTGCTTAATTGATATAAGTTGATTATTTAATTTAATCTCCTGCCTGTTTGATGTAATTAATTGCATTTAATTGAATTTATGATTTTACTTGATTCGTGTGATTAAGTTCAATAATTGACTTGATAACTTTAGTCAAGTACATTGTTTAATTTTATTAAGCGCATGATTAATTGAAATAAGTTGATTATTTAATTCAATCTCGTTTATGTTTGATGCAATTAATTGCTTTTAATTGAATTAGTGATTCAAGTTAATTCGTGTGATTAAGTTCAATGATACCGTTAATAAACTGACTTACTAGATTCAAATAACTCCATGTTTCGATGAATAAAGTAAATGATTAAATTAAAAGTAATTAAGAAGTTGATCAAATGAAACATTGTTACTTAATTAAACCTTTCGATCAATTTAACTTTGTTGTAGTTATAAAGTATACCTTGTGTATATGATCAATTAAATAATTAATTCAATCATATTTTTTCTAATCAAGCAAAAAGTCGACTTGATTAAATCACTTTTTTCTCAGTGTACATTTTTTCACGGATGTTTTTCTTGAAGCTTAAAAATAATGGACGAAGTTTTCAGGCGCGGGAAGTTACTTAGGATAATGTGTCGTGTGACAGGGTTAAAAAGATTGTGTTGTTCTTTGCTTTAGAAGTTGAATGTTTTATTATTGTTAGGATTTATTTTGTGCGATAAAATATCTATGCTATTACGAAATTGTATTGAATACCAGCAAGCTCGTATTTTGAAGCCCCAGTTAGCCTAATACCAGTTTTATATGGAAAGGGGTCATTATTTCTGAAAAATCCTAACAGCGCGATGCAGCAGCGTGGCACCAGCCCTAAAGCGCCATCTGTTAGTAAAATTTTCTTTGTCCTCTCATTACGCCGAAACGGCTTGACGGATTTTGACCAACTTTAGTACAGGGATAGCTGGACATCCAGAAATGTTTATAGGATACTTTTTTCCCGACTTTAGTGAAAAAATAGTTTTACACGGACGGAGTTGCGGGCATCTTCTAGTCTGTAAATAAAAGCAAGGCGAGCTCACTACGCCTATGCTACGCTAACAGTCTACATAATAGCACGTACCAGAGTCCTTCGCTCCGCGTTTCAACCTTTGTTTCGGCAAAATCGGCGCGTGTTGTAGCCAGCCATAGCGACGCACACGCGTCGACCGGTCATAATAATAAACATGCATTTTACACGAGGAATGGATGATTTTTTTCAATCATCTTGCATATTTGTTTATACATAACCACCTTCGCTAGGGACTGCGTAACCGATTTGCAGTCACTGGCGAATACGGTAACTTTATACCTACTAATGGCATCGGCCAAAGACCGCTAGGTTTTATACTTAGTATGGTTTTACCTACATAGAATTAGATTCCCGTCGCTCCTGCGGAAATATTGGAAAGTTAAGGACTTTAGGCCCTCATTTTCTAATCAAACTCTAATCTGTATAAACGACTAACACTACATTTTCCGATTAGCTAAAACATATTTAACTTTTCTTCATAATATAAGCCGGTAACTGTTAGCCACAGGAGAGACAGAGAGACGTCTTTTCATCTGTGTATGAAATCCCTGTACTACTGAGCTAGTCTGACATTAAATATGCCATAAATCTACAAACAATCTCTGTTTCACAATCCGTAGAGAAATTCACTTAGCAAGGATACTAAACGACTTTACTTACAAAGAGCCGTGCAGAGAGTAAGCAGAATGAGCAAAATGGCGGCTGAGCGCAACTGCAAGATGAGCAGAGTGAGCGCAAATCGATGGAGATTGAGCAAAAATCACCCTGCATTTGCATGCATCGGTGCAATCAGTATGTAGACTGAGAGACGCGTGCTAAAAACCGATATTGGTCAGTATAGAAGAAAATTATTTAGTTATTTAACGCAAGAAATCATAAGTAAATATATTGTGTAAATATATCTGTTAAAACGAAGGACAATAAGTTTTTGTCAAAAACGTTCCTTTGAGACACGTTTTTTTGCCGACTGTACTTTCTCACATAAAAATTAATAAATTGCTCATTAAGACCAATCAAGTGACAACACGATGACTTAATTTTGTGCTGTTTAGGAGTTTATACGGCACCTTCCGTCTCCATCATCAGATCAGCTCCAATATACTAAATCATTATATTATCACGTGAACTACATATATAGGTACATGGAAAGTTTGATTTCGATACGATAAGAAGTAGGTTAAAATTTACTTCCAAGATTTGACTATCTTGTTTGTTACAAACTAACAAACTTAGTTAGAAGTGAAGCTAATAAAAGCGTCTTAAAAAAATAAAAATGTAACCTTCGTGTCAATATTCAAAAATATAAATGCGGTATTTTAAATATTCAAAACAGAATCCTTGTATTGTGTTTGCACGTGTATTTCACAAGGCGACATGTATCGGACCCCACAAGATGAATCGGCGGTAAGATTAAGGTCGCACGGCCGTTCGTTCCATTCGTTGTTGGCGTCTTTGTATAGTCCAGTAAAATTAGAGTGAAATAGAAAATTAACCTTTGACAATTCTTGATTTTAGGCATGGGGATAAATTACGACATTTGAAAGCTATTTTAAAAATTTTTGAAAACGTTTACTAATGCATTCGGTACAATTCAAAAATTTGCATTTTCTTATATGAAAATAAGTAATTACGTAATTTTACATGTTAATAATTCGGCACATAATAATAATAAAATGCAAAATGTATAATGTATGTAATGACCATGATTCTAGCAAGTAAATAATAATATCTTATCTTCGCCAAACGCGAAATATTTTTTAAAATTCAACACACGATTGTTACAAGTCGGGTGTAAAGGGATAACATAAAACTATGTAAACATGATAATTAGTAGTTTCGGAATTTTCAGATACTTATGTCAAAATGTTTTTAATATATTTTTACTAAATAAACATTACACAGGTGAGCCTACGGAGTTTATAGACGGATTTGAACTGGAACCTGTTGACTACCATTTTGCCAGGCGGTAGGGAAAAAAGTATAAGAGTAGATCTTTATATTTATAATGCACTCGAACAAAAATCAAAGACTTTAAAATTACCAAAGGCTAAAACGCTATTTTTACAAGACTATTGGGAACTGTCTTTGTGTTTGTTATTAATCGGGTGCTTTGAAAATAATGTTACTGGGACTCTGTTAAAAGAGGTTTTGCTATCCTCTATTAAATAAGATAAGTCCACCCAAATAAATTGCAGTTATTTTTCACCTGTAATGAAATAAATAATTAAATAATGATCTTTATTCTGCAAGTACGCCACAAGGGCACTTTTACATGTCTGAGTCTACCGGCAGGAGACCACTGTTGATTAATTTTTTCAAATTGTAATATAATAGGTCCTATATATATACTTTAATACTTTCATGGACAGTACGTTGAGAGTCGTAAATTAGGACTCTCGTGACACGGTACCACTTCATCTACAACCAAACTATAAGTCAAATGCCTGGTGCCTTTTTGTATGAGTTTTGTCTGTGACGCAGTTCGTGAACATGTTGATGAAAAACCTATTAATGAAGGAAAATCTCGTTTAAAGTGTTCTTCTTCTTCTTTGTCGTCACACTCTTGTCAGAGTGGTCGTGGTCGTCACATCAGGGTTGGTAGCAAACTTTACAATCCGTCGCCATTCCTGCCGTACAGCTCTTCTTGTGCATTCGTGCAGTATTCTTGACTTGGTCGGTCCATCGCATCGGTGACCTACCGCGCGCTCTAGTGCCTTCGACTTTCCCCTGCACCACAATTCGCTCCACAGAAGTGTCTTCTCGACGTGTGATATGTCCGAAGAAAATGAGAATACGACATTGGACGATGGAAGAAAGACGCTGTTTAATGCCGAGTTCTTGGATGATTGAGTCGTTGGTTCGGAATTGTGTCCAGGTTATGCCAAGCATCCTTCTCCAGCACCACATTTCTAGAGCGTCTATCTTCTTTTTCTCGCTTTCCCTTAAAGTCCACGTCTCAGCACCGTAAAGAAATATTATAGTTTAATTTAATTATTATTTTTATAGTTTAAAGTGTTAGTTATCTTTAACACAAAAATCTTGACGTTTTTTACAGTACTTGATGATGTTGTCTTTATGCTAGCGCCTCATTGTCTACAGCGATTCTCTAAGAAAACGTCTGAGAACATCCACGAACTCGGAAAATTGCACCCCTGATGATATTCCTGAATAGACTTAAAACAGAATAGAAACTGTTTTACTTTCAGCTGAAGCTATTTTTTAAGTGATAGCGTAAAAAAAATATACAGCTAGTTATTTCCCGCGGATTCGCCTGCGATTAATGCTACGGGGACCATGATTTTTATACGGTATAAAAATAATCCTATTAAAGTATAAACTATCTCTGTTCTAAAATTTTCATGCAAATCCGTCCACATCGGCTTTTTAGGGTGCGTCTCCACTGAAACGGAGCGGAGGCGTGCGGAGTCGACCATTCACAAAATTTAAGAGTCCGCAGCAAGGTCCGCTCAACTCCGCGTTGAGATCGCGCGCTTACGCTTTAAAATGTTGTTGTTTCACCTAGAGGAAGACAGGGCGCTAGCAGTAAAGCGAGAGCGCGCTAGCGGGGGGCGGTGCTTACCGCCGCCCCCCCGGACCGTTCCCCGCGCTAGAGTAATTCGCTGCAGTTTCGCAACAATTTTTTGTAATTTATTTTAAGGTTTTCGTAGTTACGCTCTCATTTTAAAACTACGAGATTAATTTTGATAAATGTTTTTTCTTATCAAACTGCATAGTTTAATCCACACCGGAAATAGGTTTTGACTTCAATCTAAACTATATTTTGGTCGTAGTATGCCGCCAAACTGAACAACTTTCTGGGGTCTAAAAATGCAAAACTTGTACTCGCTCTATTTTCTTTCTATTAACATTTCAAGAGTCATAAACTAGTTTTAGCCCTAGATATATCTTATCTCATTATATTTAGAGAATTTCATGATAATGTGACATGTTATATTAAAATAAGGACGTAACTACGTTTGTATGAAGAATCGAGCTTGCTGCGGACTCTTAAGAGCCCACCCATGCAATATTCGTCAGGTGAATGATCCTAGATCTCAACATCCATAGTGATTAAAAATCTATCCCTTGGAAATTAGAAACTTAAACAGTTTTTCTTCAATCTTGTCAACGTGAAAACACGATTGGTAATAATTTTCTCGATACTTTTATCTCTCAAACATAACCCTTTTATTAGATATTTTGGGTTGGATCTTTAAAACGCTTCCGTTATTAACAATGTTTTTTAGCTTAATAGATGCACAATTATAAGTTCTCAAAAATTAAAAAAACTATTTTCAATATAAAATGCACACGTTTATAAATGACACAACTCAAAAAACATGATTTCCGCGCTTCCGAGCACGCACTTCCATCTCGCTCACGCTTACGCTCAGTGAGAGAGAGAGCTAGCCAACGCGTTGGCGCCCTCTTAAAGGATTTTATAGATAGATAGCGATGCCAAGCTACATATTATAGGGTTTTCACATTACTATCCGTGAGTAATTGTACTTGTAACGAACGTTGAAGTCCATGCAACTCAGCTGGAGTCCAATTAATAGTTACATTTTGATACTCCACTGACTCTAGCATTAAAACTGAGACGTTACTTAGTTCCTCCAACTTGGAGACATAAACCTGAAGTGAAATAACTGAAACGCGAGGTAAAGTGAACTTAAACCGAGAGTTTAGTGCGCGCGGGATTAAAGTTATCCGGACGGGAAAATTAAAGTCTTCAATAATTTTGATATGTGTTTTCAAGGACTTTAGTAATGATTGAAACATTGTTGCATGTTTATTATCGTTGCTGAAGTCTTGCTCATTTGGGTGATGGCTGTTTTGCTTTACGAGACAATACTATAGTCACAATAGTATCCTAAAGTAGCGGATGATAGACGAAGGAGGTTAGAATAACATTAAAAATACCTAGCTATTTAGAGGGATTAAAGTTTTACGAACGGTTCAACATTGTTTATAGATTATTCATTCTTTGAGAGCACAGTTAAATTATAACTTAATACAATAATACTGAAAAACAATTTGAATGTTACTCACAATTATCCTCAGTACAGTACAGTACAATGAAAACATCTGTCGTAATACGTTATCTGAAACGAACGCGTATTAAGACGCACACTTTTCTACATTTCAAAGAAAAGGGAAATTCCTTTGCATGTAAATGCCGTCTTTTGCCTCAAAAGGAGAAATTTTTCAAAAGCGTTCGATTTAAACAAACGTGGTACGCGACCGTAACACAATGGAGCTAATAATTGTTTCCTAACACGTATATTAGTCACGGATATTCGTTTAACTACTGAAAACAATGTACCACTTTCTTCTGTAGAATCTATGGGTTGCTATGAACGACGGTGTGTATTACTCCTTATTTATTTACGGGACGTCAGCCTGAACAGTTCAGTTTGATTTACAAAATTAAAAAATAAGCGCGCTGGGTGTTAAGCGAGTGTCTTCGTCTTTAAAAAATAAAAGCGCGGAACGTTAAAGTTTTGAGGTTATTTTAGTTTCAAAACAATAACTATGTTGAAAACTTTGTTGATTTTGTCTGCGTTAGTTGTGTGCTGTTACTGTGAGCATAATAATACATTAGTAGACGAGGCGAGGGCGAAAAAGAAGAAAAATGTGGCGCGACTCTGGAGTAAGTGATAAAGAAGTTTTTATTAACTTTTATCCTAAAAGGTTACGATGCCTATGGGACCCAGATTATGATGCTCACTTTTTTAAGACTTATAGCTGAGAGTTTTTCTGTGTTTGTAGAGATAAATGATGATTTGTAGGTTATTATTTGTTTGTTGACATGTTTTTCTTATCGAAAAAAGTGTGATTTTACCCCTTAAATGTACCTAGAACAAAATATAATCAAGCAAACATTTTTATTTGAGATACAAACTTTAGGGCTTATAGACTTTGTACTTACACAAAAAAAACAAACGTTCATATAGTAGGTAATAATTAATTCGTATATTTAATTATTATTAATTTATTCGTAAATTCATATAGGCACGTCTAAATAATCATCCATGCTGGGATCAAAAGGTATGTAGCAGGATAGCTTATAGCTTTCATACAAAATTCTACAACTTAAAAGATAAGTAAGACACAATACATCTTATATTAATGTATCACGATTGCTACATATATTTCCATAACATTATCTCACATTTAGATTCCAACAGCTAAATTCACAGGCTCTCCGTTATCTAAATTCAAAGCGAAAACGTCATTTAGGAATACGAATACAAATTATGATAAATACAAATACAGTAATACATCGGCTACAATGCCTCGGGGAGCGATTTGTATGCATAGAGGCCGTCACATTACGAACATTTTCTTAGCCAAAATTGTGTTTCACTCGAGCCGAATTTTGCAATAGCTACCTTATCCTTTGAGGTTACTGTTCAAGCTGAAAAGGAAAATAAAATACAGATAGGAGCTATGTAAATTCAGCCAGCGATTAGCGAGTATCGCGATACGTCGGCGCTGTGTGTCACTACCCTAATTTGCATGCTAAATAGGACGATTTTCATGAATAATTTCGGTGGGATTTTTATTGCTAATTTGTTGTTTATTGCGGGTGCGTAATGTATCTCTAATGATGTAAATTATTAGCTGTAGTAGGTGTGTTTGCTTTTTGTTTGGGGATTAGCGTTTTATTTATATGAACACATAGTTAGGGTTGCCAGATGGTACCCTAATGGAGGGTACCATCCTACCCGTACCTGCTTTATGTCCTTCTATTAAATATTTGTTTCTGTTCAAGATGTGTGTATACAGATGTGAGTAAAGATGATGAGTGTATATTTCACTTTAGTACTTTAGGTTTCAAATAAAATCACTTTATCAATATAAAATATCCGTGCTTACCTGTATCACATAGGAGGCATCCATTAAAACGTGTTTTTTTTTTACTTATTTTATTAAAAATATTTCAGCGTTCTCTTTCGAATTGACAAGATTTCATTTTGTTAACATTAATTGAAAATTATACTATAGAAATATTACTCTGGCGGATTTACTATGGAAATTGTACAACTGTTTATCCTTGTGCAGTCCGACCAAAAAGAGTAGTTATTAAATAGTGCCCATACTGTAGCGTCGTCCCCGTTTTCTTTTATTGATTGGATAGGGAGGACACTACACTATTGCCACTTTTTAATTTCTACTCTTTTTGGTCGGACTGTGCGTTGTGACCGTTAATTTTTCCACAATCTTTGGTAAAGATTTTGGGGTGTTTTCAAAATAATCAGTAAAATATGAAAGGATCGTTTATTTTTCTGATTATTTTGAGAACTAATCTTAGGTATGGTAAAATTATTATTAAATACCGATAAATTAATGAAATCAGTTTAAAGTTAACACATTATTTTCTCCTTTCCAGTAATGCTAGCCATACTCATCTTCTCAAAAGTGGCGGTTTTCAAGGTTGCGTCAGTGTTCCTGTTCATGGCCTTCTTCCAAAAGTTCTGCTACATCATCGGCCTGCTGATCAGCTATTTCATGAAGAACAAGGAAGCTATGAAGCCACCGCAGGCCCCCCCGGCACCCCTGTATGGACCCCCAGCCGACTACAACACTATAGGGTACAGCTACGGACCCCCTGAGAGCGAACCTTTTACAAATGCAGACAACCCTAGTCCGGGCTATCCCGATTTGGGAAATTTCAACTGGCCTTTTAATAAGCGAAATGTTTGAATACTTTGCCATGTTAGTTGTTAAGTATTTATTGTAGTACATGTAAGAGTTTCAAATGCTGTTGGTTTATTTGCCTGATCTGATGACATTCGTACTCCAAAAAGTCCAGTAAAATGATTTTGATGTTCAGTTCTGTCGTTTTTGTAACTTTATTTAACAAAAAACTTCAAAAGTTACACTAAACAGCTGTCGTGATTAAAAAAAATATATGTTTTTTTGCAGTATTTGAATTTGTAGGTCATTGCTGCAAATAGGAAATAACGGGCAATACTTTTCACTTGTTAACAACTTTTGTATGGGACTACCCCGATCGAATAAGCAAGCGGTTTACTCAAAATGAAAAGACAGGCGTAGGCGCAAAAAAACCGCCGAATAGAACCTGCTTGAGTTATTTTTAGCTAAAGCTTTAGGCTGAAAATATAATTTGTAAAGTGTTTCTATAAAGGAAAACTCATAAACGGCTACAAAAACGAAACGCGATTAAAACCCTTTTAATATTATTACATAACCGCTTGACCGGAGTCCTTTGTAAACGTACAAAGAGTTATTAATTTCACGATAATGTTGAAGAAATGTTTATTATAATTAATAAATCTTCGTGTTTTCTTGAAGTTTAACTTCGAACGACTATTCCATTGAAGACAAGAGTACCTACGTTGGTATCTATTTTACGTCATAGCCCCGATTTTAATGCTTTGGAGCTTGATTGTAGTCGAGAAAATCTATTTAATAATAAAAACTCCTTAAAAACTCATATCTCATTTTCCATGTCGTAGATTGATTTGATAAATCGAATTTCCGCGAAAATTCTAGGGTGCGAACGCATGGTTGATTAGACAATGGTAAAGAAATGGAAACTAGTCAAAAGTTATATTGCCTGGAAACTGATTCAGTTAAAAATAGTTTGTTTTTGTAAAAACATATGACCAAGGAACTGTATTTTTAATAAAAAAATATAATCTTATACAAAGAATCTCGAAAAATATTATCATTATCAATGTAAAATTAATTGTCACACACTTTGCATCTTCCACAAGTTTTATGCAAAGTAATGCAAATTAATAACTGGAGGGTCGTTGAATATTCAAATTCACTAGCTTTACATTTTTACTTTAACCCTGATTTTGGGATAATTACCCATGTAATGCTGGCTTGTTAGACAAAAACTTCAAGATTTTGGTACGCTATAAGACTTTTGGAAAATAATGTCTATAGTTTTTTTTTTAATTCATGAGCAGTAGTGACCGGAGTGAAGAGTAGGGTCATACTGCACAACTTACACAATGGGACCAGGTACGATATTCCTACAAAAAATCTAGCTAAAAGTTCATTGATAGCTAATTTATCACTAATTATCCAAAATGTATGGAATAGCTAATCTCTTGAATCACTCTGTATAAGTAAATAAAATATTTCCCTACAGCTCTCTCAATCACTACTTATTGTTATTTTCCTTTAACTCTCTCAATCAGGATTGTTATTCCAAGGCTTAAGAATTAGATAACAAAAAGAAATAGTTGTGTTTCTCCTTTTCTATAAACATAGGATTTCTACCCGACCTAACCAAATACAGGCCAGTTAATTAGATATCCCGAGTTAGAATTAGATAAAACTCAGGCCCAGTGAATTGGTATGCATAGCGACGCTCGGGCGTATTACTCTGCGATCATACTAACCCAATCGAGGGAATTTTACCCCAAGCTTCACGTGTTGTTATACTACAATACGTGTACCTACCTTAAGAGGCCTTATTCCTTTTTAAATGCTGATTGTTTTAGACATTTTTGTCTATGATCAAACATGTTTCTTAATATATTATAGATGTTACTAGCTAGAACAGGGCTACTGAGATTTATTGGTTTGAAACCTACAGTTTGAATTTTTGTTGCAAAAACTACTCGAAATTGACCATTCGGAAAATTTGTTTTTTCAACTTATTTTCGACTGCACTCAATGAAAGCATGAAATAGCTATGTTACTACCTAGAAATCGCAATGAAAGCATGAAATAGCTATAATGTTACTACCTAGAACTCGGGGAAAAGTATTATTCACTTCTTCTCATCCTCAGATATCCTGGTCTCAATATTTCCATGTTTTCTCTTTATATGCTTCATCAAGTTGGCAAAAACTTGGTTGAAATTATCAATATATTTGTCATAATAATATGAAAAAGATAAATTTTAAAAGGAAGAAGGCCTCCTAAGTAAATGCCACTGTGGGAGAAAGAGACGAGAAATACGTGTGGACATCAATGACCATACGAAACAAATGAAAAAATCCGGTCAAGGGCGAGTTGGAATCGCGCACAAACTACGAAAGTACTGAATATAGCTCTAACGAAGAAATAAACTGGATTGAGGGACAAACTTAATTTCCCCGTGAGTAAACTGTTGTCCCTATAAATTGATATCGGTCGCGGTGATTTTGTGAAGTGAAAATGAGTTTGTAATCACATATTATATATTTCTTGCAAGTATGACTAAAAATGTACGGTTTTTGGATTTTCTATTAACATGTGCTAGATGATGTTGTTTCTTGCGAAATTTCATGATTCTAGGTCAACAAAAAGTACCCAGGTTGTGATACACTTGCCAACGTCAACATATGCAGCATAACTCGTATCTTCTGATAATGTTAACTTAGAAATTTGATTTATTCACTGCTTTGGGTCATCCATAAATTACGTCACACGAATTTCATAATTTTTTGTCCCTCCCCCCGTCCTTGTCACAGCTGCCCTTCTAGCACAACTACGCTTCGCGACTCTTGTCGCACGACATAGCATCACCCGTCACCCTCTCACAGTAGAGCGAAGAAAGAGATAGGTAATATGTCTCGCGCGAGAAATAGTCGCGTAATACAGTTATGCTAGAGGTACTGGTCACATTTGTGAGACTCCCCCCCTCCCTAGTGTGACGTCACATATGTTGCAACTTTACATTTACAAATTATTGAATGAAAACAGCGGTTCCGAAATCGGTTTTATTTCCATTTAAATTTTTTTTCTTATAAAATTAACATCAAATCAAACAATTAATAAAACAAAAAACGATGATAGTAGAGCGAGTGGTCGATACCGGTGGTTCGTGTTTTAACACTTATAATAGATTTTGAAATGTGACGTCACGAAATTTAGGACCCCTCCCACCCCCTTGTCACACAATGTCACACTTCGTCGACTCCCTCCCTCCCCCTTAACGTATGACGTAATTTATGGATGGCACCTTAAGGGATAGCAAACCACAGTATATTACATTAATTTCAACAATTTTGCATGCCGGATTTTAATTTGCAACAATAATATACGCTTCGCAATAAACGTGACGTCGCGAGGCCTACAGCTCAATAGAGCGTTTTAGCATTATATTTTAGTTAGTTAAGTTCTTAATTTATAATAAGTTTTTATAATTTTATGAAACATGTAATGTCTCATTTTTTAATGTGGGTACACCACATTTTTATTTAAACCATGAATACAAAGATCAAAGCTTAAAGAAAAATTAAAAAAGGAGCTACCTGGTGGAAGGGACCGGGAATCGAACCCGGTACCTCTGGATTACCGGTCCAGCGCGTTAGCCACTTCGCTACCCTCGCTCCTACCTAGAGGTACCGGGTTCGATTCCCAGTCCCTTCCACCAGGTAGCTCCTTTTTCAATTTTTCTTTAAGCTTTGATCTTTGTATTCATGGTTTTTATAATAAGTTGTTTAATTTCTGTAGTACAAGTATTGTTATTGTTGATTATTTGTAACTAATAGTTAAATTGTTTTATATACACAAGTATATGAGTCGTACCTTCATCTTCACTTCACGATATCAAAGGCCTGCACTAATGTATGCCGCAACTCGAGCCGTGCTCCTGTGGGTAATAAAACAGCTTCGTACAAGCATTAGTTTAATTTGATGCCGGGCTTTAACTCAAGTTTGTTTACGTTGATAACTAAAATTTAATTTGTTTATTTTTTTTAATTTTTTTATATTTACATATCTGAATAATAACCACGTACCTATGTGTCTTGTTAAATATTGGCGGTATCATGCATCGTCGATATCCAACAAAATTGTGTTTATTAATAATTAGGTAGTGGATCCGTGAGCTGTATCTTGCGATCATTTTTCAAAATGACTGTTTTTTTTTTTTACGTTTTCAACCCTCATATCTTCCCCATTTTGAAAATAAAACGACAAACTGACTCGACAAAAAAATATATATGTACCTATATTTATTGAGCATAGTCACAAAGTGTATCGAGAATCGGTTGAGATATGCGCCACATGGGCAAGAACAGCCGGAAATCCGGATGGATATGCGAAAATAAATTTAGGCCAAGCATAAAAATGTATCCCACTTTGGGATAATAAATCAGGGAAATTCCTAGGAAAACCGAAACGAAACTATCTGCTATCCAACTATATACTTACTTGTCATAAAAAAAAACCTTTAATTAAATTAAAATAAGGAAAATATAAACTGACATATTATGTACAATAAATTAATAACGTATACTTAATTAAAACTAAATTATAAAAATAGCAAGGTTCAAAAAATTCCGCTCCCTGTCGTTTCTGCAAAGGTGCTCACTAGTAATTAAATCTTTAACAAGTACAAGATTTTACGAAAATTGTTAAACTATTTTGTAACTATTGAACATAGTAAATTATCTTCAAAATTTGCAATCCGTTGTTCAAATATTTGACAATATTCGATAAAGGTTTACATTTGGAGTAGGTTTTACTATAATTATTATCCAATTTCAGTGTCGTAATACTTGTTCTAGTCTCGAAGGGAGCGGAGAGGGGTATTAAAACATTTTTACAGGTAAAATTGAGTGCGTAAAACTGATTATTGGCAAAGGATGGATTTACTTTTACTTTACAAGAGTAAGAATCTGGTACTTTGAACCATCAAACATTACCAATTTTCTAAGTTAAATATTTAAGTATGTAACCCGTTAGAAATATGTTTAATATAAAATCCTTTCAACCTGCAGTGTGACACGATACCTGCTTCAATATTTGTATTATATTTTAAATTTCTTTAGATTTCGTATATCTTGAGTTAATCCTATCAGTATTATATATTACGTACTCAAAATAACGTAATCCCTTGTTTTATGTCAACATTAAATATAATGATATGACCACCAAAACATTATTTGATACTGACACCCAAAGCTCGTTCTTACCAAAAAATATACTAAACACCAAAAATTATAGTAGTTCTAGCTGTTTTTAGTCACGACGACATTAGTCACGACTGCCCTTCAAATTGTATAAAAAATATAGTAATTGGTCACCAAATCTTGGCTAGCAAATTAATGAGCTGTTTCTACCTAATTGGCTGCCATAAAAGGTATAATATTGCCAAACATATTACCAAATAAAGTATAGGTAATATTGCCAAACTGACGATATCCAAAGTTATTTTTCGATAGAGGTACTTTTCCCTTTAATATCATGAAGTAGAAACAAATTAAAAGATTACGAATTCTAACTTAAGGTAAGCCTCGGTTAGATACGACGATGAGCGAAGCGAGGATAAGTATTAGGAAGGACTGCGACCTGTGACCCTACAGCAGCCGGCGAGTTAGTTAGCTAGTTTTACGATTTAATATATAATACCGTAAATAATTGAAAAAACAAATAAAATGCCAAACATTTATCACTTGATGCTAGTAGTCAGCGACTGTACAATATATACATTTAGTAAATTGTAAAACAGTCAAACCTATTCCAAATACAAACATGCCTATACATGCTAGCGTTACAAAAAACTATCAGCTAAATTGCGTGTTACCAGCCTATAATATAAAGTTACATTATTAAAGGCAATATCATTTGAAACTTGGCTTAGGCTCAGAAAACCTTGCCACTTCAGGGAATATTGCCTAGCAGCGCTTATCCACAGCACCCTACCCGATTCAGAAAAGAAAGAAAAAACCGTATCATATCGAGATGAAAATCAGGCGTTAATTCGAGAAGGGTGTATAAGATATTGCTGAACGTCAAATCTCCGTTAGATCTCCATTAGATCTCAGTCATATATCCTTTGAACTGTCATTAAAATGCGATGAGCTGGGACCTAATTCGAGAATGCCATTTGAGAGATCCTAAAACGTCAAAACTCTATTAGATAACAGTGATATCGCCTTAGAACTGTCATTAAAATGCGATGAGCTTCAAGAGACATTTTCATCTTAATTTTGGAAATTCGAAGGCGATAATAATTGTCAATCATGCATATTAATTTCAGTTTTGAACGAAACGTAACTGACTAATTTCACGCACTACGCGGTCGAATTAAAGTATGCACCTGTTATTTATGCCGTCACATACAAAGGAAATGCAAATCAAGCGCGACCGGATTGACGAAGTTGCGATGTTCTAGGGATATCGCCACTTGTCAAGTAGGGACACATCTAAAGTGACGGATGGCGATGGAGATGGAGAGATCTCCATCATCTCTCTAAAATTGGTCGCATTACCCCCCTGCTAGTGACATACCTCTTTCAGTTTTGGAAATACGAAGATTATCAAAGATGGTATTCCTACGCAGATAAGTATCTACACTATTATAAAAGTCAAAAATGTAAGTATCAAAAAATATCTTAATAAAAAAACATAATGTACTAATAAAGAGTGCTACGCAGATCATGTAACACCTTCTATTATGTGTTATATTTTATAACGTTTGTTTAAAATCTAGGACTGAGAGATGATTTGACACTGTACATTTTATGTAATCGTAATGTATAATTTTCGATCATCCTAAGATGGGGGGTTATTCATCAAATCATCATTATCATCTATGGTAACAAACATACATCATATCAGCTGGAAGACCTCCTGAGCTACAAGACTGCTATGCAGACTGTATATGCCTTCTCAATTCCGCTTTTTTACAGTGCCCTCTGTGTTTTTATGTTATCCTCTCTATGTTTAAAAACGGAATGAGAAGGCATTATTTCATAGCGGTCTTGTAGCTCAGTTGGAAGAACAATTTTCCGGTTAAACAGAGGTCGTGGGTTCGAGTCACACTTGCACTACAATTGATCGCATACAATATTGGCTTCCTATTTATCCTTTGTATCTATGTGGTATCGGTACCGCAAAAGTAGGATCAACATTGATTCTATTCAATATAGTATTATAGAGTTACTCCTATTGCTTTGATGAAATGATGATACTAATTGCTTTTCCCTATAGCGAAGTCGAAGGCTGATAAACTAAGTTAGTGTTAGAGGCATGAGGTTGTAGTGCTTCTTGTATCGCGCAACGCGGTACATTCGATGGTAAACAAATAATAATACAGTGAACTAGATGAACGAGTATATTTGTTAGGTCTACCCACAGGGGATGCATTCGACAATACGAGTTCATCTATAGCACTTTCAGCCGAGACTAAACATAGTGATTTACACGACTAATGCGAGGAAATATAATACGAGTGTGGTATATTGGCTATTAAACACAGCACCTTTTTGCAGCCTCATTGTTGTAAAAATGGCTGATGATGTAATAAGAATTCAAACGACGTAACGACGATTTTCAACCCACTTGTAAGATAATAACAAATATATTCCTTCTTAGGAAGTCGGTTAAAAAGTCGTAGTTTATTTTAGTTTCCCCGATCAGATGCAGTGTGTGCGCGTCCTTACGCCGAACGGTTCTTGGCGCGAGTCGGCTGTTCAGGTCCGGATGGCGATGGACTAATATCGCGCGTGCTGCCATCACCGTTAAACTGGGAATAATGAGTTCGCTTTTACGGCTACGATATGGCGATAGGGACGCGCCGATATCGATAACTGTTGATGCGATGCCGTTAAAGGGACGATCAGTTTAGCACTCTGACAAAAACGGTTAATCGTCGACGTCTAGCAGTCGTTCCAACTTTGCGTTTGTATAATGAATGTTATGTGAAAGCGCGTGTTAGTTGATTCGTCTTTAATGACTTGTACAGTATAAAGCGGATTACGTATACATTAAGCAGCTTTTTTAATTAGATTTCATTTTGTTAATAATAATGTTTTTGCTAGTAATAGTCCCAAATTTGTGTAATTAGCCGCTAGCTGGATTAGTACCGCTCAGTTTTTCTTAGCATAAGGCTATGAAACCTAAATAGGTTCTGGAATATTTTTTCTATGTATCGCGTTGTACTATTAAATTAACCAAATAACGACGCAATGATCCTTCAAAGGCCTTTTAGTGTGAGGACGGCAGTAAACACGCAACAGAAAATCTAGTGGAAGGTGTGCTTAACGCATATTTCAATGAAATTTTATCGAAAGCCCATTTTAGAGTTCCACCTTCTTTCCAACCCTGGTTCTCATCCGTGGGAGTTAAAACGTCTGTTTCGTTTTGATGGCCGATGAGCTTGTAACGACTCGTGATTAAGGGAATTAATCTTCCTACATGTCATAACTTGAGCTTGCTGAACTAAATAGATTATACCGCGACAATGTCTGCGTAAAAAAATAAGTTAAGTTCGCACCTGGTATGTATGGCGCCGGATACAAATGAGGTGCAATGTTAACGCAACCGATCACGTTTGTGGTTTGGGAATCCCCTTAAATATTTATTTTATGCTGTGCAGAGAGAGAGTTATAGCGGCAACAGAAATACACAAAAAAAATATAGTTCCATTTTCCGTCATCCCTATTATCGCGAGACTGTATGGGTAGCAGTCCCCGATGAAGAACTCGATACGAGTTCGAAACGTCAGATTACTTTTTAAAGAAAAAGTTACGATTGTATACAAAAACATGAAAGCCATTAAACTGAAGACCTTGATCGGCCCATAAACCGCTAACGACGCGACACGCGCAGCCAATTCCAACTTCAGCCGTTTGCCGCTAACTAGTTGTTGCGTAATTATACGTAGGTACGTGTGAAGGAGCACCCGAAAAACTAAAAATTCCTATAGGAATTCTATAGAATATACGACTTTTCATTTCTCATCTTCTGAAAGGTGGCCATTGTTTATTTCAATAGCGGGTTGAAAGTGACTAATTTCGAACTGTTGTGTGAATGATATACAATAAATGCATAAAAACAACAATATAAAAAAAGTAGGTAGTTTAAATATATGTAAAATATAAATACTGGTAAGTATGACATTTTAATGATTTTACTGTGAATTGAAAATCTGGTTGCTGTTGTTCGAAAAATGCTAATTCTTAAAAGGACTATTTTGCACTAAAAGTAACCTTATCCTCTAAAAAAGAATTGGAAGGTAACCAGCAATCGGCAACTACTGCTGATGAAAACAAAGGGCCGCTTATAGAGTCAAATCAAGCTAGATTAGCCATAATTGCCAAGATTTTCTAGGTTTCATTGTAATGAAAACTACGAGTCCTATTACCAAACACATCGCATCAACTTATTCAACTTATACAATAGTGCAAGTATAGCAGTAAGTTTATTGGGGTCAGAGAAAAACAAATGTATCTTTTTTTCACATGGGCGTTACATAACTGAGAAAAACAACTTTGTATTGTAAAAGGTACCTACATATTTTATGTATTTCACCGATAGGGCATCAAAGTGCATAAGCCTAGAGGTCAAAGTTAAAGGTCGCCAGACAGACGATATCTGGAAAAGTGCTGACGGGTCTAACTTCAGCAGTACCACTGAAAGGCATGTTTACTTTCTTATATTGTAGCTGAAAGCCACTTTCCGTCACTTGTAAAGTCAAAATATTAGCTAGGAAAACGTGTCTGCTATTTGGTTCGCGTGGGATGTAATATATACATTATACATACCTAGGGCGGTGAATTTGTAAAGGTCTTTGTGGTTTGAACCGAAGGTGAGGGTCATAAATATGCAATCTGCCTTTACGCATTATCGCCCGTGGTTTGTGTTAAGTTTTACGTCATGCCTTAGCCAGGAAGTGAGATTTTCTCCCCGCTTAGCAGTAGCGGGCAGAAAATCCCACTTACGGCCAAGGGTGGCGTAATAGTACATTACGTAACAAGGGTGGTAAACAAGGAATGACAAACGAGTGATTATTAGAAAAATAACACTAGAATTTTTACCACCAAATTTACCACCAGAGTCATGTACGACGTTTTTCATCACACTTTGGAGGAAATGAAACAAAGTAATAAATATTAGTCAATCAATACCAAAACTACTTACCGCCCTGGGGCGTGATATATGACTTACCGCTCGGTTTTCTAGCATGTAGACCCAATATTTACGAGCAAGTGTGATGAAAAAGAAATAAACGTCTTAATCCTCTCTTTTTGCTTTACAGACGAATATAATCGAATTAATGTTCTATAACCATCTGTATTTATAATAATGACACAGTGTTAGGTAATTATTTATCTACCTTCTTCCGGTATTTACTCAATTGCTCAATTAAGTTTGCCTTTATACCATAATGTTTTAGATGTAATTCAACTGTTTTTGTGTACAATAAAGACTTTACACATACATAATTCGATAAATTACAACAGTGAATATCGCAAGAATATGAACCAATCTAGGCCGGCACCACAATGTGCACTTGTGCAGTATGAAATCTTCGTATTCCTATATAATTATCTAAGATTCGACTCAAATGTGTTGACCAATTTAGCATAGCTAATAATTATAGACCTGAAATCCATCACCCCACCGGTTTGGCGCGACCACTTATCACCGTTGCCAGAGTTACGATAAAATCTGTAGATCTACGAAATTTAGGCTTCATGCCCAGACCTACGGAAATAATTGAACCTACGGAATTTCAGACTTCTTTTATTTATCACCAAAACATGACGTAAACGAAATGGAATGTACTTCTTCTGCGAAAAATGAATGTAATCCTGGCTGAAACTCTGAGGTCTGCGAGTTCTGCGACCGACTAATCATAGTTACGATCTACGTTTCACATTACACATAGTTCATGTACTTCATTCAGTAATCCAATTCGTTTCGTTAATTTATAGATATCACTACGTACAAGGTGTTTAAAAAGATTAGATTTTTATTGTTTTCCACCTAAATAAGTTTTCGCAAAAGTTACTAACTTTTAACAACATTGTAAGCTTCAGTATAGCGAAATCAAGCATTGAAATAAAATCTGTAGAACTACGCATTTTTCAAGCGACGATTTACGGAATTTTACATATTTTTTGTCTCACCCCATAGATTTTCATATATATCATCTGGCAACACTGCCACTTACCATGATAAACGACGTTCCTTATAAAGAGGACACTTTAGTGAATGATTTATACCGTACAGCGTATGAAGATCGATTTATGTTCTAGGGGTCATAAGATTACGGGGTCCTGCCTGTCGTGAGGGGATTAAACCGCTATCGAGGTGACGAGAGAAGGTTAGCTTAAAAGGGTTCCTTAAAGGGGTTTTTGCCTTTATCTACCCAAGTAGCACACAGGCTGTATACCTAAGCTCTTATAAATAAATAAAAAAAATATCAGACAACCTCGCACAAATCGATCTAGTCTTGTGTTATGGGTACTAGACGTCGATATACATACTTATATAGATAAATATATACTTAATATATATACATAGGAACAACCATGACCCAAGCACAAATATTCGAGTTCATCACACAAATATTTGCCCTGGTCGGGATTCGAACCCAGGACCGCCGGCTCAGTAGGCAGGTCTCAAACCAAGCCAACCGCGTCGTCAACTTATACAACTTAAATTAGAGTTATAATGGCTGTATATACTTATACAGCCTATTTGTTACCTGGGCTATAGTTATTTTTATAACTATAATATAAAAGTATGCAGGTATATTTACCCCAGCACATTTTAAAATATAAGACTTAAAAATATACATTCTTTTAGCAAGAACAGGATTACAATAAGCCTTTTGTGGGTAACGAACGTAATTGGTTATATTTATTTCGGCGTAACTCAAAAACGCATTTTTTCATGGTTCCACATTCGTTATTTTATTTTATGTGAAGTGTACATTTTTACACACCATATGATTTCCAGACATATGAAACGTTAAATTACGGGTCATAGGCTGGTCGTTAAATTACAGATTAAATATATATTTGTGTGATTAACTCGAATATTTGTCATGGATGTTATCTATATATTTATTATGTATATCGTTGTCTAGTACCCATAGTACAAGCTTTGCTTAGTTTGGGACTAGGTCGATTTGTGTAAGATTGTCCCTTAATATTTATTATTATTTATTATGTTATAGTAGTTTATGCAACTCTTACATAATGAGAGGTTTTAAACACGATAGACATAATAGAAGCACACAAGTGTTTTAAGGCCTATTACTACTTTATTTACACACATATTCATAATCATTATCATTGGTTTTATTTGATGTAGATATGAAGTACCTACTCAGTACTACCAGTAACTCCGCGGAGCGGGGGAATGAATAAGGCGACCTCTCCGGCGCCAGCGGAGTCACCATAACATCATCATAATATGGTTAGGTACCTATCTGAAACACTAATTTTTGGACTCAACTTTGAAATTTTGATTCCCATCTAGTATGTTTTTCCATAACTGTAAATTTTCTGAATAGTTATAATGCAAACCTAACCTAACCTAAGCGCCAAAACACAATTACAAGACACGATATCGCATCGTCGTCGGCGGCATCGTGCCACGACGCGACGTCGTGTCGTGGAAATGCATAAATCCAAAATGAACTTTATCTTCATGTGACAAGATGTAAAATTAAAATTAATTTTACAATCTCAAGACGTCGCATCGTGGCTCGATGTCGCGTCGTACGACATGTAATTGTGTTTTGGCCCTTATGGGTTCTTAAAACGATGTTTATAAAACCCTGAAAATAAATACTTTCGGATACATGACTTGGCAAAACGTTAAAGATGGAAAACAATATTTCGGAGTTGAAATAGGATACCTCATAACATATATCGTAATTTTATGAAATAACATCGCTTTAATCGATATGATGATCATGACGATATTGTGTGAAAAATATCGAATTTTTTTATTTATACATGACTTGAACTTGTATCAGGGCAGGTTAGCCCTCACTACCAGTAGTCGGACTTTGTGTGGGAGTTTAACCCGCTAATGGGATTATCTCCGCGCCACAGGGGTAATTTGGGTTGGGGTGACGCGGGCGCACAGGGCGCATGGACTGCGTCGTGAATAGACTGAACCGTATCAGTCTGACTTAGAGTGGAAAGAGAATCGGGTTATGATAAAGAAAAAACGCGAACTAAGTAGCAGTAGTTCCCCGCCGGGCGGTGATTACGCTGAGGTGCCGTTCGGAGAGTTACTATGAAGTTTTTGTACGGAACCCAGTGCTGCGCGCCGACTGAACTTACCCGCCGTACATTAGTACACATTTCTGCAGTAATTGGGTTCGTTTCCCGTAAAACGCAACTCTGCTCAAACGGGACTATTGTAATTTTATTATACTCGTTACTTTTGTATGGGCACGGTTTGAGGCTGTGGATAAATTATCTGTCCTTGTCTCCTATATTTATAATTATAGTGTGAGAGGATGGGTACATTTTGCATTAACTGCGACAGTTGTTAAATAAAAAACCGGACAAGTGCGAGTCGGACTCGCCCACCGAGGGTTCCGTACAAAATACCGTTGCTTTATAACCTTGATGATTGATTACGTACTTTCACTAAAGACTATATTTTTTATGATTCCATTAGGTACTAATGTAGCTATAGTTTTAGATTTTTCTCTATACTTGTAGTATGAGACGATATTACTTGTCAAATTTCATAGTTCTAGGTCAACGAAAAACACCCTATGAATTTTGATTCCGTTGGGAGTTTCGAAATACTTATACGTTCTATTTATGTGGCATAAACGGCCGTATTTTTTCCCGTTAATTTAGAAGTTTAATTTTTTCACAGATTCAAGGAACTGTACCTGTACCTTTAGTATATGGCTTTAATTTCAACTCGATACCGAAATGTTTGCCCTTGCCGGGGTTCGAACCCAGGACCGCCAGCTCACTAGGCATCAGCTGCACTACCACTGCGACAATTTTGCGTTGTCAAATTGACATATTCCCAAACTAAGCAATGTATTATTAGTAGGTATTAGACAACGATATACATAATACAAATAAATACATAGAAAATATCCACGACCCAGAAAAAAATCACGTTTTTCATCTGGGGGCACGGTAGTGCCCCCGCCAAGACTAACAAAAAAGAAGCGAGACACTACCTACCTTTTCTTGAACCGCTTCGACTTTTTTTTTATAACGGCACAACATAGTGGCTCCACTTCGCCTGATGGTAAGCCAAAAGGATGGTAGGTCGCAATGGCAACTGACGAGAATCCAACGGTGCCATGTCAGTTGACACTGCCATGCTGGCCCGAGAGATGCTTCGTCTATTTTTGATAACTAATTTATCGCGTTTATTAATTATTTTTGATAATTAATATTTGATATTGCCTCTTGCCGGGATCCAAACCACAAACTTAACTAATAAGAGATAAGACGGTGTTAGGAGGCCTTATTCCTTTAAAAATTTATTTTTTTCATATTATGACGAATATATCGATAATTTCAACCAACTTTTTAAAGTGAATAATACTTTTTCCCGAGTTCTAGGTAGTAACGTAGCTATTTCATGCTTTCATTGCGTGCAGTCGAAAATAAGTTGAAAAAACGAATTTTCCACGTGAATTTTGTCAATTCCGAGTAGTTTTTCGAACAAAAATTATCAATGAAAAATTCAAACTGTAGGTTTCAAATATATACCGATAAATCCCAATAGCCCTGTTCTAGGAAGTAACATCAATAATATGTTAAGAAACATGTTTGATCATAGAGAAAAATGCCTAAACAATCAGCATTTTAAAAGGAATAAGGCCTCTTAGACCTCTGGCTAAAGGTAATGTTTTTATTCTGTGCTGGGTTGAAACATGATTCATTTTTACGTTTTACCTTTTCGCCATTTCGAACGATTTCATAAAATGAATCGATTGAAAAATAGAGAGAATCACTTGGAAAATCCAAGCTGTGGTGAAAATGGAAATCTGGGTATTCAGAATTTGGAAATCTCAATATCGGGAATATGGACAATGGACATAGGTACGAGGGCGTTTTTAGGGTTCCGCACCTAAAGGGTAAAAAACGGGACCCTATTACTAAGAGTCCGGTGTCCGTCTGTCTGTCCGTCTGTCACCAGGCTGTATCTCATGAACCGTGATAGTTAGACAGTTGAAATATATTTCTGTTGCCGCTATAATAAGAAATACAAAAAAAAAGAAAAAATTAATATTTAAGGGGGCTCCCATACAAGTAAACAACGAACGTGATCGATTGCGTTAACTTTGCACCTCATTTGTTTCCGGCGCCATAACTACCAGGTGCAAAGTTAACTTAACCGGCCCTCGAAACCTCGGTGCGCGAGTCAGACTCGTACTTGGCTGGTTTTTTGCCCTAGCTGACGGACACATTTCACTCGTTTCGCTTGATCAAAAAAATCCGTCATTTTCAATTAATTCACTACTTAATATGCGGAAGCTGCACTCAACTCACAAAGGATGCTATGGAGCGCTAAATGCTCAGGAGTTTCTTGTTAAAACTTGTCTCAAAGTGTTTGTAAAGGAAATGCTGCTAACTTGCTCCAATTGCAACAAGCTGCAATTATTAACAGGTTCAAAGTTTTAAACTTGTAAAACATTTATTATTTGCTACTAGATAGTGCTATTTATAAGTACAGCATCTCCTGTCTTGCTCGCATGGTATTGAAAGAAAAGTGACAGGTTTCTCGCGCGACAAAGAGTCGTGTGTCTAAGTTATGCTAGACGTACAGTCAACCAATTTGATTCCTAGGCCATTTCGTACCTTGTCACAGTGAACGTCAATATGAAAGCCGCTTGTAATCTCATATCATTGTCATTGTGACAAGGTTCTGTAATGATCTAGAAATTGGTTGACTGTAGGTACTGTCCGTTTCGTGACTCTTGTCGCGCGACATAGCAGCGCCCGTCACTCTCTCACAGTACAATGGAGAAAGAGATAGGTAATATTTCGCGCGTGAGAAAGAGTCGCGTGTTACAGTTGTGCTGCCATAGCATATCTTGCCGCGACTTCGCTTGTCGCGCGACTCAGCATCACCCGTCTTGTTCACACGGCATTGAAAGAAAAGTGACAGGGCGTATTTGTGGCGCGATAAAGTATCGAGTGTCACAGTTCAGCTAGATGTGCAGTCCGGTCTTAACTTCAATTTAGAGATGCTCGCGAGTGAGTGATTCAAACGAGCTATATCATTCAGCTCACTAGCTCTTTCGCTCACTGAAGATTCAAGTAGCTCAGTATCTCATCTATCATCTTAATTACTCGCTCGCTCTCGCGTTTCTTGTCGTTTCGTCTAGATTGTCTCTAGTTCCCTACTCACTCGTGAACGATATAGTCTAAAGATCTACTGAGCTAAATGAGCTAAATGAGTGATACATATCTCGGTGACCTAAAGACACATATCACTCTTTTCACTTTAGTGACACATTCTGCGCATCTCTACTTCAATTTTAGACTTTTATGAAACGATAAAATGAGTGCAGAAATTAGTTGCAAGCATAATTAAATTTTCCTTGTACCTACTAACAACAACTATAAAGCAAAATAGTGAGATATGAATATGTAGGTACAGTTTGTATAAGGGTATAGAAATCGATACAAACAAAGTGTATACCTATTCTGAAAAACTTGGATGTCTTTGCCTCGCAATGCAACACGGCAACAGATAATAGAAACTAAATTGGATACCTATAGAATTATTTTATGGGTTAGTTAAAATAAATAAAATTAGGTAAAGTAATCAAGACGTGTCACGCAATTATCAAGTCCATAAAAATACGATTCCTATGCGGCATGTTATTGTACGGTAGATCCGTTTCATCAGTGAAAACTCAAACATTGTAATATTACATGTCACAACGCTCACCATTTAACGTGACGTGAAAATTAGAACCACTTTCCCGCTTTCAATATTTGCTTTGTAATTATCGTTTGGCGCAGTAAAATCAGCGTCGGTATTATGGCATTATGCTTCGAGCTGTGGTCCAAATCAGTTTAAAAAAGTTTAAAACGTTAAATATTTTTTAAATTAGCGGCATTATCCTGCGGCTATTATCGAGTCTTGCACTAAAACCCGGTGTTCGAAATCCAAAAATCTTTTTAAATTGAAGTTGGCATTCGAATCGCACGCCAGTATTTAAACTTTTCCCGCGCTCGGATTTGTTTATTTCTCTATGATATTTTGCACTCTATAAAATGCTTGAAAATTGAGTCTGCTTGTTATTGCAAGAAGTAGTGTTAAGAGTATAGTATAAATAGTAAAATGATTTACTTTTTTATTGCTGTGTTACTAACCATGAACGTGGAAGCTGCTGAGAACAGTACTGAAAGGAGTCTGGTTGAGTCAAGAGGGCATGGAAAATATGCTTTGCTGAGTAAGTATTTATTTAAGAAACTTTATATAAAAAAATCACCAAAAGTCATCAGACACAATTTATTATCTGCTTTGTGTGACATATAAGATGATAAATAGAGCGAACTTCACTTCGCAGTGATGCGTTATTGTGAATGGAATGTATAATTCATGCCTAAACTTTATAATTATAATTAGGTATTATGTTTTTACTTTGTTTAAGGGATTTTGTGTTAAAGAAGTTTCCTGTTCTTATTGTAATTATTATTGTATCTATTATATTCTCTGCGTTATGTAAGGTCTGTTACCGTTTTTGAACCATTATAAAGTGTAAGTAGTCTTAGGTCGACATTTTGTTAGTTAAGTTTAGAACTTAAGTTTGCCAGTGCCTTGGCGTATTGCTGTAATGCTGGTAGATTTATTAATGTAAATAAAATAATAAATAATAATAATAATAAATAAGGAAATAAAATAATATCTGTTTAAGCTAAAGGTTAACTGGCCAGCTGATAATGTCTCTTGGCATTATGGCTGGAATAAAAGTAATTATTTTCATTAATAATATTTTTGAATTTTAGATTAACCACAATTCCATTGAAACTACATAATAATTATAATACCTAGATTATTTTTATTATAAATTAGTATTTTATTTTCCATATTTTTTTTTCATAATTTATAGTTTTAAGTATTTTGTTTTTGGTAACAAAAAAATATTTTATTTTTAAATACCAATTTTTTTATCTTTTTCACTCTGCCATTGCTGTAAAAAATCGCTATTAGGCTCCAAACTTAAGTCAAGCTGCTAAACCTATTCACAAATAAAATGCATTCTTCATTCATAATTTAAGAGCTTCGCTCTTGTCGGTGGAGTAATGGCCAAAAAAGCCTTTAACAGCAAGAAACACTGCTTAAAGGAAAGATGTCTAAAAAAGCTAAAAAACAGTTAATCAAGGTGTACATTTGGAGTATAGCTTTATATGGTGGTGAGACATGGACCCTGACACAAAGGGATAGAGAAAAGCTGGAAGCGTTTGAGATGTGGTGTTGGAGGCGAATGGAAAGTATTAGCTGGACGGAAAAGAAAACCAATGAAGAGGTTTTGAGTATGGTAAAGGAAGGCCGTTGCTTACTGAAAACCATCCAAAATAGAAGAGGACGGATGATTGGACACCTGATGCGACATGATGCTTTCTTTGTAAACATCCTGGGGGCCTATGATGGTTGCGTTTATCACGTGATAAATAAGTGACAAAGCATCTGTCACTCACACTCGCATCTTGTCAAAACGTGACGAATGCTTTGTCACTTATTTATCGCGTGATAAAAGCAACCATCATAGGCCCCCTGGAAGGCAAAGTGGACGGGAAAAGAGGCAGAGGAAGACCAAGAATTACGTTTTTTAGTCAAGTGAAAGAGAAAATGGGCACTATGTCGTATCAGGAGACCAAAACACTATCAAGAAAAATGCATTCTATAATACATATATTCCTTCGAAAGCGAAAGCTAATTAGATTCCAGGCATTCGGAAAAATTTCAATATTATTTTGAAAAAAAAAAAAACCCTCTGATGAAATTCAAATGCATTGAAATCGTTTTAATCCAAACTACGCTTGAGCGTTATCAGTTAAATGCATTTTGTGACAATTTACTATTATTAAGCAAATTTACACGGAGTTTCTAGGTAAATAAAGTTTAAATTTTCATCAATACTACCGCTTGATAAGACCTTGTAAAAGTACTTCAATGTTCCCTGAAAGCTTGCATTTTCGAGGTTGAAATTCTTAGTGAAATTACAGAATTTTCTCACATTCATTTAATGTTAGTAAAGCAGAATTGCTTTTGTGAGTCATAAAATGCATAATTTATAAGGTGAATAGCATTTTACCTATATTTAAAACCGCATTTGGTACTTACCTATTAATTTATTCGTTTATAACTTCGGAGATTAATTATTTTAAGTAGACCTCTCTCGGTTCTTTGGATTATTACGATATTTGTAAATGTGGATTAACATAAAAAACGTGTAGAAATTTGGTCTGAATGCGTATATTTTTTGGATTAGTGTTGTATGACCTATGTCACGAATAAAAAACAAAGTCTTTAAAGAAATTAAAAAATCATCATGATTATAATAGGCTTATTATTTTCGCGGCGACAGAAAAATTAAAGAGCAGCAAACTATTTGCAACTAAAATAATAACTTGTCAGCGATTAAATATTTTGGCAATCATTTATATTAAATGAGCTTTAAACTAAGGATATTTTAAAATTCAAATAATGGCAGCTACTTTAAGGTAGCAGAAATAATAAACAAGATTACTGAAATCATAGGTGAGGTACTATAAATAATGACTTGGCGACTAATATTAGCAGAAGGATAACAAACTTTATATCAGTGGCAACTACAGGTCTCCATCTAAAAAAGCATTTTGGGCTTTGATTTGCTGGCAGCTTAAATATTAAAATGGGTACTATATAAAAGTAATGGGGAGTTATTTTTTTAGTTTTCGAAACCATAATTTAATGAAAACGGCGATAAGCGTTTTTTAGGTAAAAATGTTTTGCCCATACAAAACACGCTTATTTTAGTCCGAATCTAGCTAAAACACGCTACGCTAAAATAAGCATTGCATTATCATAAGACTTGCCTCAGAACCGAAGCTGTCAACCCCGATTCCACGTGGTCTTGTCTGCCCTACCCCTAGAGTGTATATAAAAAGCCGGAGGCGCGGAGGGAGAGCAGCCCTCGCCCGCCGTGACAAAGCTCGGGAGCCGTGCGGAGCGGAGTACGGGCGACCGTGCTTTGCCACGCAAGGGCGGAAGGGCTGCACTTCCCGCAGCGCCGGAGCTAAGGCAGAGTCTGACACAATATCCAAAAAAATATTGTCGGTTTTAGGAGTCCATATCTCGGTAATTATTAAGTTTAGAAAAAAGTTGTCCATACAAAACACGTTTATTTTAACGTATTCTATACGATAGAATCATAAAAAATAGGTGTTAATAGGACATCACCTGACGAAAAATTGACCAAAATCAGAGCCACTAAATAAAACTATAGACCAAAAATTGTCGCACAAAGTATTTTTTTTATGACCTTGATTTATTTTATATGTAATCTCCATTGAACAATTAGAGTAGGCCATTTTCAACTTTTTATCCGCTGTCATGTTTCCGCTTAATTAGTTAATTCAGTCGCCAAAACAATAACTCGATGCTAGTTTATATTGAAACAAAGCCGAAAATTGATTACTTTAGCTGCTACTTTTTACTTTAATAGTCTCCGCAATTAGTCGCCAACTTATTATTTTTGCTATCCCCTTTAATTTTTTATAAATCCCTAAATCTGATTAATTTGTCGCCGCGTTAAATACATGCCATTATAATATAGTCAACGAGTTCGTTGACATCGTTCGGCATTGTCACCATAGCGGCATTGGCGCTATTGTGGACAGCTATTTGAAAAAAAGAAAGATTGTGATGGGAAGATCACAGATTCGGTAAAGTAGGTACGCTTACAGCGCTACTATGCAAAATTTGGAACTTAAGCTGTTAGACCCCTGCTCACGGAGCCACTCGTTTGTGTTTCAGGGGGCTTTTTACCCGACTACGGCGAGGTGAAAAGGGGGGTTATGATTGCTATATAAATATAATGATCAACACTCAAAGAAAAATTTGATTGCGCTTACACGTGGTCCACACCGGTATTTGAACCTGAATCATATTTGTGTTTATAAATAAAATATTAGGGGCGTTATGATTTTGATTAAATAATATATACCGGGTGAGCCCTGTAACAGGAGCAATAAATTAAAACATAGATTCGTCCCTTGAAACTAAACAACATTTGTTAAGCAACTTCTGAAAATAACTTGTATTAAATGACATTTTGTAGAATGAAGTTTAGACAAAGAAGCAATGTATTGCGAAATGTCCGATATTAGTAGAGTGACAGCTATGTCAATGTTCAGGGCATCAACGTTGTTGGCCGACAATTTAATTTGTTTGAAATTATAATACAATTTTGAAAACCAGCTTTTTTTAGAAGTTGCTGAACAGATGTTGTTCAGTTTAACGAGTAATAATAATAATAATAACGTTTATATAATCCAAAACCTTATAGCTAATGTTCATCCTCTGCCAAACCACAAGGCGGTTTATTGGCAGTTGAGGCTCAAGTAAAATCTATGTTTTAGTTTTTTGCTTATGTTACAGGACCCACATTGTATATATGTCTGCACATAAGAGAGAACAACAACCGGCTTTATTGCAGTTAAATTACCTGTTCTAGAAAGTGTCTGTAAGAAAATTAGGGAAGTTTTAATTAGACTGCAAAACCCGGTACGCAATGTTACCTACGAGATGATTGCTAAAGCAATAATTTTAGGAGCTTGCCCATCTTTATAAGAGGTAAACCAACTTTAAAATCCGGCCTAATGCGAATCGGATTCGCGCACCGAGGGTTCCGTATAACAATTTTTTTGTTTTCCGTACTTGCTTTCTGTAGCGGTAACATGAAAATTTCGAACTGGAGCGGCCTCTGCGCCATAGGTATGTGTTTAAAATGCTTATGCGCATTAGCCATACCCTAGGATGCGCGTTTACACGCACGATCCCCAGTCCCCATTCGATAAGATATTTTTAACGATAAAGAAAAACAGAGGTGATATTTATTAGTAATTTATAATTTCTTCATGCCTGTTGTCAATGTGTTTCTTAATCTAAAAGATAAGGTTGTCTATCGTTGGCCCGAATTTCATATGCCATAACATAATCTATCACATGCCATAATATTCATTTGCCATAAATCTATTTTTCTGTATAAGCTGAAACTTTTTGGAATTGTCATAAAACAAACCTAACCAAACCTAATGATTTATTTCTCCATGAATATTATTAAAGAAATCCGGAAGAGTTTATGATTTATGAAATAGGTTTATGTCAAATGAAAATTATGGCAAGTGAAATTTGGGGAAGTGAAGGTATCCAAAAAAATAAATATTTCGAGAGGGTAATTTATAAATGGAAAAGGTTGTGGTAAAATTTTTGCTTCTCAATATTTTGATCTTTTTTAGCCTATTATTTTGATTCAGTTGTTCTAGCTGTTATATGAAAATGCAAGATAAAATATTTCTCTGAGTCGCGAGAAAATGACTGTTCCCAGTTTGGAATATTTAAAATATAATATTATTTCTGCCGTTAACGCAAAGTTGGAACGAAAAACTTCAACTAATATTAATTAGTTAATTAGGTACTTAGAAAGCTGTTCTTTGCTAAACGGAATAAGAAACAGAAATAATGAATTTAATATTTACTTGTTTCTTTGACATTTTACTCGTATCGTAATATTTATATTTAAAAATACTCTGCTTGCCATTTCGCCATAATTTCGTCAGATTGTATGAAGTGTCAATATTTTGAAGCATAAAAATAGCACCCTGAACAAATGATTACGATTATTAAAAACATAACATTACTATCGCGCCAAGTCCGTTTATTTTAAATAGGTTTAGTAATTTTTAGAGCTATATGAATCTGCATTTACTTTTATAGTCTTATTGTTAAAATTCCTTATATTCTTGCGCATGGTGGTATTAAGGAGAAATAAAATCCTTTGTAAGAAATCAGAAGATATCGTTTTTATTCGAGGAAAAAACATATTTAATTCATGTACAAACCGATTAATGGATAGAATTATCTGATATAAATGATTATTATTACTATAAATAGCACTACTAACATTAATACAACAATGATAAATTGACATATTTGTAATGCTAAAAACTTTTTTTTTGGAAGTGGATTGAGTGGCTATTACCTACCCAGAATCCCAGATAAATTACACATAACTTGCGTGGTGATAAAAAAAATAATCAATCGAGTAACTCACTAATAGCTATCTAACAAAAAATTGAAGTTGATAGACGTTTTCCTCTCATTCTCAGTTTCCCTTTTTTTTCAATATAAAAACAGAAACTCTTTGTTGCAGCGCACTTAGCGTTTCTGTTGGCGGCCAAAGCTGGGCTCTACAAGATAGTCCTGGGCATTGCGCTAGTCATCGCGAGCATGAAGGCCATGGTGGTCATGGCCTGGGCGCTGGCCATATTCAAGTATGCGCCAGACGTGTGGCCCACGTACAAACACGCGGATATCACTTACCATGGATACGACAAATATCATAGCAGCGTACATGAGCGGCCTAGTAACTTCTTGGATTACGTTTTGGGATATTTAAAACCGTGATTTTGGTAAGGAAATGGCTTAGGCTTGGTTTTTTTGTACATAAAAATTTAGTTTTCGGAGCTCGTAGAACTTAAATACAGTATAAAAAAAACTATTAAACACTAGAAGGTGCAAGTTTCGCCCGTGTGGAACAAAAATGTATAACCCCCTTTTTAACTTCTCCGTAGTCGGGTAAAAATTAAAAGTATTCTCTAACCATCTGGGGATGCCCACGGGACGCCGTTCAGCACCTCTAGCACAACTTGACACGCGACACTTTCTCGCGCGAGATTTGCTACCTATTCCTTTCTGTACAGTATCCTGAGAGAGTGACGGGTGATGCTATGTCGCGCGACATGAGTCACGAACCATAGTTGTGCTAGAGGCAGGTGTGATAAAGGGCATAGACACATTCAGTAGGCACATACGTATCTATTACATACAAAAACCCAAAAAATACATATATTTTTAGATTCTTTGACATTTAGGCTACCTACTTTCGCTTATTTTCTGGAACATATCTTAAAAACTCATAAAGTATATTTTTCGATTCTGTGACCATTAAAAAGCCTATTTCACTGATTTTCTGGAAAATGCCTTCTTTAGAGACATTAAATTTTTACTTTTTCATAACAGTAAAGAAATAGGTATCTTAGGTACTATGGACTGCACAATTGCATTAGTAAATATTACAATAGTACATTAACAACGTACATTTGCTGTCTGGGGATTACGAGAAAAACAAAAACGCCCAGGGAAAGTGTTTGTAATTAAAATCTTAGTAAGGGATGTCTTCCGGAACATTCCTAATTACTTGTAGCTAAAAAAAGTTTGCAAGAAAATAATATCAGTCACCAGGCAAAAAATAAAAAATAAATATAATTTTACTTAAATCTGTTTCTTTCTCTGTTTTCAGTTCATTTCTTCTACGTGGTGGTAACGAAGCTCGTAGTCCTCAAAATAGTCTATGGCATCATATTCTTCGTCCTTCTCTCCAAAGCCTGGCATTTCGTCCTCTGGTTCATCCACTACCTGAAAGAGAAGAAGCATGACAAATATATCGAAATTGACCATGACTTCGGACATCATGACTATGGTCACCATGACTACGGCCATCACGACTTTGGATATCATGACTATGGACATCATGGTCACTACAACCATGAGCCTTATAAGGATGATGGATATGGGTCTTTCGATAAGGATGAGCACTATCCGCAAAAAAAGAAAGGAGTTTATGATGCGGATGGCTCTTATTCTGTGAAGGGGTCGAGATAGGAATAATGAAGAATTTCAATTAGGTAGTACGGTCAGTAATATTATTATCAGAACTAGTTGACAATTTTGCTACTGGTTTATATCAAATTGTACTAAAAGTGTCAACTTCTTTCAATGGTGACACGTGTATCTACTATTTTGATACTTGTTGAGTCAACAAAATATTTAATAAACTGGCCGACACAATAAAAATCCTAATAGAGTTCTTAAAAAGTGGCTGGCCGAAAAGTTATTTTTTTTTAAATTTTTATATGGTGTACCTACAAGAGTTTTTAGTCTATAAGTGCTTAGTGCCTACACTATTCAATTTCACATTTAATGTTCGGTAGATTTTAGTCATATGAATAAGTATTATTATTAAGATCTTAATTGTTCCGAAAATTATGTGAAATAAATGATTTGCATTTGTTGTATTTGTACAATTCCAGTAATCAAATGATTTAAAGTCGAGTTAACGCTATATTAAAGTTAATGACAATGTCAAATGAATTCTTGTAAACAAGTTTTATAGTCTGATTATTATGAAATATTTCAGTTTTGTAAATTAGGTGTGTAAGTTGTTAATTCTAAAAGGAAGTAACTTTGAATGGTTTATTCAAGTTTTAAGTCGATTATTTTATTTTATGTTTTTTTTACTTATTCTTGTGAATCAGTTTCTGACGTTAATTTATGCTAAGATAATATTAATTGAAAACATGCATAATTTATAGCATTTAATGAAAAATATGGTGGTTATGCCGTATTTATGTGTAACTGAAATAGTTAGGTAAGTATATAAGATTAGATTTTAGTGTAAAGTATTTTAACTTAGTTTATACAACGAGTTGTGATAGTCAATGAATATAATTTATAATCAATTAATTAATTCTTATACGTAACATACTTTATTTTGAGCAGTTCTTTAAAGTAAAATGGTTTCATTCGACTAATTTATTTAGGCGGACAATTAGGTCAGATGATAAAACAATTGGTGATCATTTGTTTTAGTTTTTTTTTTATATCAGACAACCTCACATAAATCGATCTAGTCCCAAATTAAGCTCAAGAAGGCTTGTGTTATGGGTACCTACTAGACGACGATATACATACTTATATAGATAAATATATACTTAAATACATAGGAACAACCATGACCTAAGCACAAATATTCGTGTTCATCACACTAATATTTGCCCTGGCCGGGATTCAAACCCGGGACCGCCGGCTTAGTAGGCAGGTGGTTACAAACTAAGCCAACCGTGTCGTCAAAGCGCGTTTTCATTAAAGCGCGTAAATGAAAATTTTAATGGTTCGGGCGGGGTTTGAACCCTCGTTCGCATTGGTCGCCGGGATTTGTTAGATCTTATTCCCAAAATCGAAATTTCATTGTAGTAAATATTCCTGCAGCGTATTTTCCCATTCAGTTTTTTGTTAAAACGCATATAATGGCAGTATTTTATTTTAATTGTGGTAAATGTTTCTAGTCGCATTTTTCCTAATCGCAATTGTTTTCTGAAGTATACTTTCGCACTGATTAGTTTTCATAATCGTAAAAAAACACTTTAGCTTTTTATCTTGTCGTTTTTTTTTTCAGTATCAAGAATTCTGTATGATTTTTTACCCTTACGCATTTTTTCCTTCAGATACAGGCAGTCAAATCTGTTTCTTGAAGAGGTTAATTTATTTATGGCCATGTTTTTACAGAGGATGTTTCGAACAGTCTTACAAACAGACGCGGCTTAAAATAAAATATAAAATAATAAAAATTACCAGACCTTTTACCACAGCAGACCAGAATTTTATTCTACCACTTTGTCAAAAAAAGGGACGAACAGTCTCTGAGCTAAGCTGCGGACAGACGGACGGACGGACATATAGGGCTAACTAATAAGGGGTTCCTTGTTGACTACATAACCATTAATGTAATATTTGTTCTTAAAATAGGAGATCTGTCACCTAAACTGAATCACCAAATAATATCAAAATGAAGGTCACCGGAAGGTCTTGTCAGGTGGACTAATGACCTGATGAAGGTCACAGGAAGCTCTAGCTATGTGGACTGACAACCTGATGAAGGCCACCGGGAGTTATCCCCAGGTGAATTGATGACCTGGTGAAGGTAGTCGGACGGTCTCCTGAAGTGGACTACTGATCTGTTGAAGGTGTTTCCTTGTGGTGGTGTGGTGTGAAATGGTAGGTAAAGGTCGCCAGAAGGTTTCGTCAGATAGGCTGTTCTTAAAAAAACATTGGCCAATTTAGCCGTACTCGGAACAGTGGGCTCAAACAATAATATAAGGCTCATGTACGCAAAAGGAAAGTAAAAATAATATCACTGTACCTATGCATTAATGAATATGAAAATAGGCTATCGAGAATAAAGGCGTCTAGAAAATGCACTATCAGGGAAAACAGATATTGGAAATATTAGTGCTAAGGAAAATAGGCTATCGAGAATAAATGCGCTTAGGAAATACACGATTGGTAAAAAATGCGACAAAGAATATTAGCGATTATGAATATAACGTACAAAAAAATACGATACAAAATATAAAAATGAACGGGAAAATACGCTACAGGAATATTTACTACAATGAAATATCGATTTTAGGAATAAGATCTAACAAATCGCCTAAGGGTATATTTTTTTTTGTCTCCAATGTAAACATTTGATTCTGGCGTAAATCAAATTTTTACATTGGAGAGAAAAAAAAAGCGAATACCTATTTAATAATGCTTAAAAAAATTATCATAATTATTTGATCAATGATCTAATCCTACGTAGGCAACATATGTAAAACTATTAGAATTAATTATCTTAACTAAGGTAAAGAATATGAAAAACACCGAGATGATGTAAAAATTAATAATGCTATTTTTACGTTGTACTTAAAGGTTCGTAAAACGTTCTTCGTTCATGCAACGAAGGTTACAAAGGAACGGAGAATAGACATAATTTCTGTTGACACTTACTTTGCTTTATGTTATACCATAACTGTCTAATTGATCTTCAGACAAATATAAAAAAGAAATTATTACAAAATAATTTCCTACAAATACCATCCCTATATAGTAGGCAGTAATGGCGTTTTACAAAACAAGCGCGAATACCGTTAGTGCGCTCATTAAAAATAATAAGCCTGCGCGAGAAATTGTCGACTCTTTGATAATCGCGCATTCCTTGATCACTGAAAATGACAGGGGGTCGATCCTCAAAGCTCCGATACTTATAAGTAAGGATACCTGAGGCAATTGCGAGTATGAGGCAAATGCGTCTTTTGATGAACATTTTAAGACCACCTTACTGCCTAAACTTTGGGACAAAAAGAGAGCAGTAGTAATTATGAAGTGGTTTTGATACACAGCTTGCGACTGTGGACACCCCAAACAGACCATTCAGCCATATGGTCTCGGAATGCCCTCTAACTAAAATAACACACAGAAATTCTAATTATATATGGTCTCGCAATGCCCTCTAACTAAAATAACACACAGAAATTCTAATTAACCAAAATACGCATTTGTCCCATAGTCGCAATAGGTTCAGATGACCATACATCATAATATAGTATAGGCTTTAGCATAAACGCTTCGCGAACCAATGTCCCTACGTAATTGAAGGGGTTCGAGAAAGCCAGTACTTTCTTTGTCACCTATGGATACAGACCGAAGCTGCAATCTGTCAAGAGCATCGAGTAGATTCAACCGATATAATTTAAATGTTGCATTAAGTGTCATTTGAAGTTGATAGAAACTATTCGGGCTGCATTAAGTGTCATTTAAAGGTTGATAAACTCGCTAAACTAGTTGATATTTCGGTGATATTACGAATTATTATTATTATATTATGCAGGTCGCTTCCAACCGGTATATATGGAAGTCCAAAGGGGAGGCCTATGTTCAGCAGTGGACGTCCTATGGCTGAGATGATGATGATGATTATTATTAATATTTATTTTTTAATACATTATTGATATTTTTATCTTATTAAACACTGTGGACATGTATTTTTAATTTGGAATTGTAATTAATAATTTTATTTTGACACGTTTATAATATTTTTGTTTTAATTTTGATAATGATTTTGTTTGACATGTTTATAATATTGACCTCTTGCACTGTCACCTACACGTAATTTAGTTAAGGTCTCTTTATTGTTTAATTTTATGTATTATTTCAAACACAATTGATATAGTTATAAATAAATAAATGAAAATGAAAATGCTTCTACGTTTTCATTTTGTACCTACACTTGTTGTGAAAATGTACCTAACAGTAAATTGCGATATAAATCATAGTCATTTTGACTTCATTGGACTAAGTATTGTTAGTAAGTAGACATTTGTGGCATAAGAAGAAGCCTAACTTAATATTTTATGTTTGAAACTTAACACATTTAAGTCTAAATTTAGCTTACTTTAGCACGGCTGTAGCACCAAACTTTGACATTTAGTACATAATAGTCTAATTTTTGCTTTGATAGGTTAAAAAACGCGAATGAAATTTACGCACGATAACGGAAATAATCCGTTCTTAGTAGCTACGAAATTATTCATTCGGCCTGTACCTCTAGCATAACTGTGACACGCGACTCTTTGTCGCGCGACAAATTCTACCTGTCACTTTCCTTTCAATACCGTGCGAGCAAGACAGGTGAAGTCGCTGCAAATATGCTAGCCCTGCTGGCTTTCAGTAGACAAATGTAGACGATATTTCATAATTTGCTTGCCTTTATTCTATTTATGTAGACGATATTTATTCGTGTATTAAATATTATATCGCTTAGTTTAGAATTGACCCCATATCTTCATTTCTTTCTACGCGGCGCCGTATTATTGTGGGTTTGTCATGTGTGATGACACACAATTCTTATATAAGTAGGTATAAAAAAGAGATGGGAAAATCTGTGTCTAGAAAATGATAAACCTGACTCTTAGGCTGATAACGCTTTTACGTATAAAAATAAAGAAAGTACCTACTATACATATCGTGTGTGTATTATTTATTTATTTATTTTAAAACCAGTATGAGACAACTCTGAGAGACTTGGTTTACAATTACCTACAATAACACGATTTCATTATTCATTATTAATTTATAATTGTATGCAGTAGGTATGTTGGTATAACAAAGTAATTTAAACATAAATAGGTACAATTACCTACATTAAGTATACAAATTGACTTTCACACGGTATTCTTTTTCTTTACCATAGGCGGTAAAAAGTACGCCATATTTGGATATGTAGCTGTCCTTGTACTAAAATTGGTTAGTCGAGCCCTGGTTAGATAGTAGTGGATGGCATTAATTTTTTTTTTTTCATAATTTACCTTTGTGTCAATATTTAAAGTCTGTCCAGCCATTTCGGCGTGATGAGAGGAAAAAAAACGTACAAAAGATAGTACTGTATGTCCAAGTTAAGTTTTTTATTCAAATAATGACCCTGCTCCATCATAGACAACTTGATTTATATCTATGACTATTATACGATTTCGAATTTTATCACATTTGTTAATGTTAATGTAAATTTTATGGGCACTGGTGCAAGCGAGATTTATTTATTTATTTATTTATTTATTTATTTATAAAAACATTTTTATGACATTACAGTTATAAACCTATGCGTCACAAAACTTAAATTAACAATAAAAGGTTCACAATAATAGATAAACAAACAGCTTAATTTGGAACAGTAGAGCACCTAGTATCCATCGCCTCACAGAATCTCAGGCATTCACTACACACTGCCGCCCATCGCCACGCAAACAAGTCACACTCGGGTGTCGATGTCAGGAGCGCATTGAGAAGTGAGAGGGCGCGGGGCAACGGCGAATTCCTGAGCGACACGGTCCTCGACGACGGCACAGCCAACAAGTCGCGCTGTCGAGGTCTCAGGGCTATCCTCGGGACATCAGGGACATACAGTCGCACCAGACGCTCCACAACCTCGGGACAGTCGGACTCACCACGCAAGGCCTGACATGCCGAGATCATCAGATGACAATTCCTCCTGACCTCCAAGGAGTTGTACCCGAGGGAGCCGAGAAGGTACTTTGTTGGGTACAGATACGGATAAAATCCGGATGTTTTTTTATAAAGAAACCTTAAAAACGCTTTCTGAACCTTCTCAAGGAGTAAGGCATACGTCGATTCATAGGGGTTCCATATGATCGACGAAGTCTCCAGCTTACTCCTTACTAAGGCATTGTAAACCATTTTTATGGCCACCGGATCATGAAAGTGGCGAAGGTTTCGGATCACAAAACCCAGTCTCCGAAAGCAGCTAGTGGCAAGAGAAGAAATATGCTCGTGGAAAGTGAGCCGCGTGTCAAACACTACACCCAGATCTTTGACGGAGAAGACACGATTTATCGGCTCTGTCCCCAACATATATTGAGCATATATGGGATCGAGAGAGCGGCCAAATGAACACACACAGCACTTGGCAGGGTTAAAAAGAAGTTTGTTCTCGAGACTCCACCGAAACACCAAGTCGATGTCCCCTTGTAATGTCTTGCAATCAGCCACCTGCTCCACTCCATATATCAACTTGAGATCATCAGCATACAAGAGACATTGAGCCGCCCGAAGAACCGATTGGAGATCGTTAATCATGATCCCGAATAACAAGGGCCCTAGTATGGAGCCTTGGCTAACACCAGATCGGGTGTGGTAAGGAGCCGAGACAAAACAACCATGTCGGACGAACTGCTGTCGATCGCGCAGATAGCTGGCGAAAAAGGTTAGCAGTTTGGCAGAGAAACCAATTTTGTCAAGTTTGCTAAGCAACACATCGTTATCCACTCGATCGAAAGCCTTCGTGAAGTCAAAATAGAGCACATCGACCTGGATACCTCTATCGAGATGAACAGCAATATTGTCCGTTAATATCAACAGATTCGTGTTGACCGAGCGACTAGGACGAAAGCCATGCTGCGCATCGCACAAGAAGGGCCGAACCTGTGAGGACAAAGTCCGGTGAAGTATAGCCTCAAACAGCTTACCAAGAGTAGGAAGAACGGCTATGGGCCTATAATTCTCTACAGCGGAAGTGTCACCTGCCTTCGGGATCGGTTTGACTCTAGACAACTTCCAACTTCGAGGATATGACCCAGAAGAGATGGCCAGGTTAAAAATATACAGTATTGGGGTCGTTAGGAAATCCATACAACCCTTTACTATATACGCTGGCAAGTTATCGGGTCCAACGGAGCTATTTGCCTTTAGGCGTTTTATCCCCGCTTCGACTTCCTGCAATGTAATTGATTTTATATCAATGAAGTTGGCGCTAGGTTTCCTATTGGAATTATTTAACAAGCTCGGATCAAGAAGCGGAATGTCAGGTAGGAAAACATCCGAGAAATAGCTAGCAAAAGCGCCCGCCACGTCCCTACCTACAAATTCTTTATCTTTAAGCTTCACTCGAGAAACAAAACCACCATTTGTCCGTAAACTACCAACGTGCTGCCAGAAAGCGCGGGGATTGGCTTTAACTGTGCGTTGGATTGTCTCAATGTAGCTATCATAAGCAGACACTAAACGTCCCTTTACTTTAGACCTCAATGTCGCAAACTTTTTGTAGACATCTGTATCCCGTGTAGCCTTCCATTCGCGATGCAGATTACTCTTTTGTTGGATGTCATAGATGAGGTCAGCCGTGAACCACACAGGATACCGTGTACTTGAGCAAGTTGGTCGCCTCCGTTTAGGTACGCAGAGGTCAAAAATCCCATACAAAATATTGTAGAATGTGTCCGCAGCGATGTCGACATCGCCAGCACTGAGAACTTCCTGCCAACTTGTTTCAGAGACTAATTTGTACATAAGCTCAAAATTACCTTTAGTAAAGTTCCAGTCCCGACGCATATCCACATTGCTGGGATCTAGACGCTCCGCAGCTGAAGGACGCGCACAGTTTCCCACCGGAACCGAAATCTCCAACGGGGGATGGTACATATCAGATCTAGGGACCAGTCCCTCTCTCGTTATCTCTGAAACCACGGCGCCAGTGATGCGCTCCGACATCAACGAGATAGGTATTGTTACTTCGGTGGCTGTTGAATTTGTATTCAGACGAACTGCGTTTCGTTTATTCGTTTATGAGTGAAAACAAGACGAAGTTGCTGATACCATGCCCTTTACCGGATCGTATTTCTTTTTATTTCGTTTCCACTGGAGCTAAGCTACGTTATTAAGTAGCGAGCAAGGAAAAATCTTCGGGTACCGAAATATGTTTTTTTTTTTTATAAAAATCTCCATGCCGTCTTGACTTTACCGTGCTCCTTATGATCCACAATCGTAAAACTTACTTACCTTGACCTACTCTTTACTCTTACCAGTAGTTAACGTGACCGTACTCGCTAGCGACATCGTAAACGATTTGTATAGAGAATAGTACAGCGCCCCTAGCGGTTACTTTGTAGAACTACAATTCTCCATACAAATCCTTTACGAAAACGTATACGCTCACTGTGAACTCAGGGTAAGGGTACTGAAATTATAGCCAATAAAAACTACAAACCGCGCCGAAATCAGTCCAATAGTATTCTAGTAAAATGGTAACAGACAACCTATCTGACCCTAAACGCATATTTCACCTCCGTTCCGTCCTTCGAAGGTAAAAATAATAATGGGGTATTGTACCTACCCACAATACAAGCCAAAATACTTTTCACCTCACTCGCTCGGAAAACCTCCGTTTATAGGGCGAAATCTGCGTGCAAAAGTCTATTTTATCCGCTAGCGTGCAAAAGTCATTTGAATTTCGAACACGACGATTTTGATTCTCTGTGGTGCATGTAACTTTTATATATTTAAGACTCTTTCAACGCATGACTGATTTCATCAGTCGATAAATCTTCGAATAACCAATCAACGCACGCTAATAAAGGGCGATCTGGTCAGGCCGGCTAAAATCATATTATGTACGTTTGAATACTTCTTTAAAAAAAAATACACCTACAATATCACGTCCAGAAACCTGGTTTGTGGTGACAGATTTTTAAGTTTTTATTTTTCTACACTTTATTTTATGTTGAATTATGTTTATATTATATTAATAGTAAGTATTTCAGTTTCATTTACATATTTTGACTAGTAAATATATTAAATACATCACAAATTTTTATATTTATTTGTTATAAAAGTTGGAACATAAGAGTATAATTTCTGAACGCACCCGAGAAAAAAATAATAATTAAAAAGTTGGAAGTTTTCACAATTCACGTAAACAACGTAAATTGGTTCTGTGGAAAATACATACTGTTGTCTTACTTTATAGAAATGTGGAAAACAAGAAAAATAAGCCCAATTTGGAGTATTTAATCAATGCTAAAAGCCTGCATTAAAACGAAAAAGAATTTGTTATAAATATTTGGAGACAATAAGTAATTTACCGAAACTATTGGCGTTTTAAAAGAAGATATCGTCCAATAACTTCCAAAGCAAATGTTATGGAAAATACTTCCGAGTGGCCAACTAATCCTTCTCAGAATGCCATTCTCCCACATAGACTGGTAGTTCAAATCAAAATTTTCAAGTCTAACGGCATTTTGTGAGCCATTTTGGCAACATGACTTTTCCGATGTAAAAAAGCCTGCTGAATTCGATTCTGGATGTTGCCAAGCCGAATTTTGCCCCCCTCCCCCCATTTCCCCCCTTTTTACCTCAAAATATGTCCCTAATCACGGTTTTTACGGTTTTATACAAAAAGCATTACAGCTAGAAAAAAAGTGTCAAAGACAAGAATAATCTCTATAAAATTTCCTTTAACATGGTGTGTAAACTTTTTTAGTAGGCCTTATGGTTTGTGAGCAATATCTTCCCGAACTTCATAGACTGGTAGAAAATTCTAAATATCGGCTTCCTTTACCGTGCTAACGGCATTTTGGGATCCATTTTGGCAACATGACTTTTCCGATGTAAAAAAGCCTGCTGAATTCGGTTCTGAATGTTGCCAAGCCGAATTTTGCCCCCCTCCCCCCATTTCCCCCCCTTTTGACCTCAAAATAGTATGTCCCTAATCACGATTTTTACGGTTTTATACAAAAAGTATTACAGCTAGAAAAAAAGTTGCAGAGACAAGAATGATCTCTATAAAATTTCCTATAACATGATGTATAAACTTTTTTAGTAGGCCTTATGGTTTGAGAGCAATATCTTCCCGAACTTAATTATTTTTAAGAAAATTATTAAACTTGGTCGAGGCAGTGAAATACACTTATTTTGGGATAATTGGTTTCGCACAGGATCCAGCCGCTCTGCAGCTCTTGACGCTGACATTCAGCGTGCTGCTTATTATATGTCAAGACTTACGAGGCTTTCAGTCATAAGCAGCTTTACACGCAGAAAAAGAAATTTACACGCAGAACTGTATCCAAGTCGGGCTAAAAGCGACGTAGAAAATAAAAATGCTTTACTTCTGACCATGAAGTCATTCAAAATGCTCAGTTATACGCCAGATTCTCCAGAAATGGGCCTTAGAAATGCAGTTACCCAGGATCTTGCAGCCGAAAAAAATAAAGTGTCACTTCTCACTGCCAAGCAGCTCCTTAAAAATTACTCAATACCTTCAAAAAAGGTTGGGCTCGCAGTTTTCATCCCGCGGACGCGCGAGCGGGACTAATTTGGTCGTAGTGCGAGAGGATTTGCAGACGAGACTAAGGTTCAAGCGTTACCAACTGAGGTCGATACCTCAAAATTACGTGCTATTCATGAGGAAACCGACACTCGATATGTGCTCCACACTGTGCATAGCCCACCCAGAAGACTGTTTATTAGTGTTGTTGTTGCTTATGATTCATCATCGTGACAAAATTAAGGGACTGCTTTAGAACGTTAGAATTATTTTCTGGCGTTTTACTCAGGCACTGGCGATTCGAACGGCTTTATTGCAGGTAATAAAATAATTCAATTGATCATTTGCGTTTCTAAAACATTTACCTAGACACTCCTTTGATTAAAAGTATTCCGTTTTCCGTTATTGAAAGCACTGTGAATCAATGAGATCGACATACACCCCATGAGCGAAAGGCTGAGAAGTTCCTGTCCCTGCTGTACAAGTCGAGTATGTGACGATGCAGGCTATGCTTTGTTTGGCACCACTCCAGCGCCTGAGCGTTTGCCCCCACATCAGACGCAAATATGGTAGATTTTGAACGACCTGCCTTGTACAGGTCTTGAAGGTCGGGCCTTTGTTCATTTTGAACTTTTCGTTGTATTGTAGACCTGCTGTTGGTGAGCCTTTCAGAAACAAACTTCGTTACTTAGAGTGAGCCAAGCTGCTTAGCAGTGAGAATTGACACTTTATTTTTTTCTGTTGCAAGATCCTGGGTAACTGCATTTCTAAGGCACATTTCTGGAGAATCTGGCGTAGAACTGAGCATTTCGAAGGACTTCATGGTCAGAAGCAAAGCATTTTTATTTTCTACGTCCCTTTTAGCCCGACTTGGGTACGGTTCTGCGTGTAAATCTGACGACTGCTTATGACTGAAAGCCTCGTGAGTCTTGACAGATAATAAGCAGCAGGCCAACTAGATGTCAGCGTCAAGCGCTGCAGAGCGGCTGGATCCTGTGCGAAACCAATTATCCCAAAATAAGTGTATTTCACTGCCACGACCAAGTTTATCAATTTTCTTAAAAATAATGATGTTCGGGAAGATATTGCTCACAAACCATAAGGCCTACTAAAAAAGTTTATACATCATGTTATAGGAAATTTTATAGAGACCATTCTTGTCTTTGACACTTTTTTTCTAGGTGTAATACTTTTTGTATAAAACCGTAAAAATCGTGATTAGGGACATATTTTGAGGTCAAAAAGGGGGGAAATTGGGGGAGGGGGGCAAAATTCGGCTTGGAAACATTCAGAACCGAATTCAGCAGGCTTTTTTACATCGGAAAAGTCATGTTGCCAAAATGGATCCCAAAATGCCGTTAGCACGGTAAAGGAAGCCGATATTTAGAATTTTCTACCAGTCTATGAAGTTCGGGAAGATATTACTCACAAGCCATAAGGCCTACTAAAAAAGTTTATACACAATGTTAAAGGAAATTTTATAGAGATCATTCTTGTCTTTGACACTTTTTTTCTAGCTGTAATACTTTTTGTATAAAACCGTAAAAACCGTGATTAGGGACATATTTTGAGGTAAAAAGGGGGGAAATGGGGGGAGGGGGGCAAAATTCGGCTTGGCAACATCCAGAATCGAATTCAGCAGGCTTTTTTACATCGGAAAAGTCATGTTGCCAAAATGGCTCACAAAATGCCGTTAGGACGGTAAAGGAAGCCGATATTTGGATTTTTCTACCAGTCTAACATTCACAACGAATGATGTCAAGTAGTTTCAAATATAAATATAATACAACAGTGCTTAAGAAAAACTCAACGATAAAATATACCTACACGACGATAATACAAATTACGGCCATATTTTTAATATGTGTGTGCTTATCTCGTATTTATTTGGTTTGGATTTGAGTGTGTTAATGTTTTAAATTTGATGTGCTAAATAGAAGGCAAAATTAAATATGATTATTTTTATGTTATAATTGTTTTTCTTGAACTTCCATTTTCCTCGCTGTAGTAAGGTGAAAAGTTGTGTGTTCCGCATGGCTGCAAAATTATTTAGCTTCTCGTGTCTTGAAAGCTTCGCTACGCTCAGGAATCTATCTTTGAACCATTCGCTTCGCTCATGGTTCAATCTTAGATTCCTTCGCTCGCTCAGCTTTCAATTTCAACACTCGCGCCAAATAACAACTTTGCAGCCTTGCATAACAAATAACTATTGTTTGGTTAGAAACAAGGTCAATTTGTGTATGATTATCATGGAATATAATACTTACTAGGAGATGATTATTCTCTAATAAGCAGTTATGGCCGGAATTGTAAAATTTGTGACAACATACAGAATGCAAATGGTCTTAATAACGGTTTGCCGAGCAGAGCATCAGAGCATAGTTAGTTATGTGTTGAGCTAAAACGCGACTTTTTCGTATGGAGACGACAGGATAGGAAGAAAGATGATGACGTTCAGCATCAAAAATGCTGACTATTTTGGGTGCGTAATGGTCGTTATGACAACTTATGATATAATATTGGTCAATATAACAAACAAGTGATTTAATAGACGAGAAATATATATATACTTTTTTATTTCATGTGGCAAAATTATTACGTTTAAAAGGTCAATCAAATTGACACATTCAAATTGTAAAAAAGGAAAAGTGTAATAGAGTCATGGTTACGAGTACGACGACGAGCGAGGCAAGGTATCAAATGTCTTTTATACTAATTGAAATCATACCCAATAAAATAATACTTATTGTATATGTAGTATATGTAGTGAAATTATATGAAACGTTATATCCATCATTACATACTGGGTGGTTCTACTCAGGAGGGACGAAAATGAAGTGATTTGCGGCACACCATTTTTTTAGCATCTAAGGTCAGAAAAGTAGCTTAACGCCTAGCGGAGGTCGTTCTTTTACTGATCTCAAACGGGCCAGTCAAAAAATAAAATATACCAAATTTATGACCTACTACAATATATGAGCCCAGGAGACTGAGGATAGGATACTGAGATTATTGTCAGTTTTTAGTTAATAACTACGTCAATGCAACATTTAATATTGAAATCATTTAGTTCTGTACTCTAATGCAACGAATTTACGACCTATGAATGCAAAAAAGTGTAAAGAAAACAATGGATTTTAAATAAATACGGGCCAGGATACTGTTAAGCTGACTGGCCGTAGCACAACTTCACTTACACAACTCGCCGTAGCGACTAAGCCAACCGCGAACCGAGACAAACGCGACCATTTATATGCTAACTTCACTTCGATCTTTCACTCAGACCGAACATCATCGCGCTAGACGTGGTAACTCAAACTGATTTTAACGTGTTTTGATGTAGCAGGAGACTGAGGTAAAAACGAGGGACAAAATATAATGCACTTTTTTTTAATAAGTTTCGCATTTAAGGTAAAATTAGACAAACACATTGAAACTACATATATTATAGATTTCTATTTTAGCGAAAATATTACGTACATACTCAAAATGCAGTTATGATGCAGCCATTAAGCTTTCATTTCGTCCGAGAGACATGCCTGGAGACTGAGAATTTGGCACTTTAAAGTACAATTTTTGAGAGATTTATATATTTAGGGCTTAGCTAATTTTCAGTTTCATACTAGAAACCATTTAGTTGTACAGTTTAGATCGTAAATCAATATTATTTGCCTACAAAAACTATACAAAATAAGGTGAGCCGCGGAAAATTCCCTTGTGAGTAGAACCACCCTACTAAAATTGTCAACTAGTTTTGAGGCTGACAGTACTTCGTGTATAGCAAAAAAATGCAATCTGATATTAATAGCGTAATCTGATACACATCATACACACAATTTCGTGCACATCATTCACAATACAAAAGCCGCGTGTTACATTCACGACTTGATACTGTTACCGAAACTTCAGTTTCAAATCATAACTTATAACGAAATTCAGCAAACTTCATCACTTCACGCTCTCAAACGTAGAAACTTGGCCTCATCTGAATAATAGTGTCAAAGTTGACGGGAATTCTGTAAGGATGTCATTTTCGGTACCGACAAGCAATCACAAAGCCGCCACAATTAACTATTTGATCTACGATGTAATATTAATTTCGGAAAACAATCATATTTCAAAATTTTCGTATACTCGTAGGTAAATTAACATCATATAGGTAAAAAATTGGGCAAGTGCGAGCCCGACTCGCGCATGAAGGGTTCCGTACCTATACATATATAATCTAGTTTGTTGTATGGGAGCCCCCTTTAAATATTTATTTTATTTTATTTTTAGTATTTGTTGTTATAGCGGCAATAGAAATACATCATCTGTGAAAATTTCAACTGTCTAGCTATCACCGTTGTTGAGATACAGCCTGGTGACAGACGGACGGACGGACGGACGGACAGCGAAGTCTCAGTAATAGGGTCCCGTTTTTACCCTTTGGGTACGGAACCCTAAAAACGGGACCCTATTACTAAGACTCCGCTGTTCGTCCGGCTGTATCTCATGAACCGTGATACGTGACAGTTGAAATTATCACAGATGTACCTATTTCTAATGTCGATATAACAAGAAAAACAACAACAGAACAGAATAAAATAAATATTTAACGGGGCTCCTATATACAAAAAACGATATCGGTTGCGTACTTTGCATCTCATTTGTATCCGGCGCCATACATACCAGGTGCAAACTTAACTTAACCTTGTTTTTAGGGTTCCGTACCCAAAGGGTAAAAACGGGACCCTATTACTGAGACTTCGCTGTCCGTCCGTCCGTCCGTCCGTCCATCCGTCCGTCCGTCCGTCCGTCCGTCCGTCCGTCTGTCACCAGGCTGTATCTCAAGAACGGTGATAGCTAGACACTTCAAATTTTCACAGATGATGTATTTTTATTGCCGCTATAACAACAAATACTAAAAATAAAATAAAATAAATATTTAAGGGGGGCTCCCATACAACATACTTGTTATAGCTATATATACATATATATAGGTACGGAACCCTTCATGCGCGAGTCGGACTCGCACTTGCCCAATTTTTTTGTTAACATGTTGCAATAAGGTTTATATTCGTTTACAAAGGCACCATGTATAGTACCATGGAACTGTCAAGATAACAAAAAGGCGGACGCGTTCTTAGCGATGTCCTAAAATAAAGTTCATTCGATGTAAGTATTTTAATTCCAACCGTTTTTTGGGGTTCCGTACCCAAAGGGTAAAAACGGGACCCTATTACTGAGACTTCGCTGTCCGTCCGTCCGTCGGTCCGTCGGTCCGTCCGTCCATCCGTCCGTCCGTCCGGCGTCCGTCCGTCTGTCACTAGGCTGTATCTCAAGAACGGTGATAGCTAGACAGTTGATGTATTTCTATTGCCGCTATAACAACAAATACTAAAAATATAATAAAATAAATATTTATTTTTTTCCCATACAACAAACTTGTTATGGATTATGGTACGGAACCCTTCATGCGCGAGTAGGACTGGCACTTGCCCAATTTTTATTTTTTATTATTGATTCGTGTAATAAAATTAGGTATTAGTTTATTTCAAACACAATAATGTAAAATTTATGAAACACGTAATTTCTACTTTTTTTTTAATGCTGTTTAACTAATCCCTGGTATGAACTGCTTTTTGAATATCGATATTAACAACACTAGCGAAACTGTGGCAACATTCGTGTGCAATGAACTGTCAAGTTAGTTCGCCTAATTAAAAACTCTACCTTAGAGCCAGAGACGAGCACTGTGCATACGCTTTTATTTCCCCATCCATTATTTAATCTCTGGACCTATTTTTATTTTGTAGGATATCTTGTAATGCTTCTAAAGACTATCTGCTAAATACATCCTGGGAACGCGCACCAACTGTAATGCTGCATCAGAAGCTTACTTTACTCTAGAGCTATCCTGAGTCACGGGACCACCAATCGTAATGTATGCTAAGCCCTAACTAAAGGTACAGGTCCTACGCCTCCTTCACCCTCGCCTCCAGACTCTACTCCTACCACGAAACCCTAGGAAACCCTTCAACGACTACCTAGCCTTCCAGAACCTACAACTAACCAAACCTAGATATGAAAGGATCTTTATACAATTGAGTTTGAACTTTTCTTAATAACGTATGGCCAAAGGTGATCAGTAAAACCGTTGTGAACGTCTAGATTGGTCGGATCCTACGTTGTTGTAGTAACTCAAGCCCTTTTAAGAGAAATCTAACCGTGATGTGTCGCCAAGTGCTTCCGTACCCATATACTGTGCTATGCTACCATGTATTACCAAATAAATGTGTATTCTCTTACTTATTTAATGCAAGCTTCTCCTATCCTACTGCTACCTTGGTTCTTTGTACTAAATTGAGTTTCTAACTTAACTTAATGCTATCTATCCTCAAAATATAAACTGTTACTTCCTATGTGGGCTAGCCAACAAAATAGCTATAGTTCCTATAGCAGATTTCAATATGAAATATTATGGATACTCTTATAAAAGTTGTTTAATTCTATATGAAATATCAAATTCATTTAGACCATAGTCAGATATAGTTGAACTAGATTACATTAGGTAACAATAAAAATCAATATGTGAATCAACCCAAATATTATTAAGATTCCGAAATGAAGGGTAATTTAGTTTTTAAAATTGCATGTTCTTACTCCAGAATGATTAGAAAACATATGTCTATGTACAATATGAAACTACACTTCATCACCAATCTATAATCAGGTGAAAGTTACAGGATCTATGAGATTTTATTATGAATTTAATTAATCTTAAGTTTTCATATTTGACAATATTAAATAAATTTTGTCATTACACCTTAATCTGAGAAGATGGTATACATCCCTTAAATAAACTATAGTAGAACAATCTGAAGTGGATTCTAGACCTATACAATAAATAGGAAGTCGTTATAGTCTTCACAATTAAGACCTAGTAAAACCTAGATTATAGTAGGATGAAGAAGGTAACTTTAAGGTGTAAAAAAAATATATAATTTTTTTTTTTTAGAAAATCGCCAACCCTCCTAAGTGTGTGAAGGAATAATACTGTATGCCTTAGCTATCTATTCTATTTTGGCAAAGCTAATTAAGACATACAGCACAGGGATGGACGGACCTTCACGCCTGGCTAATAACTTGTCAAACCACTGTGGGATCTCATCACATCTATGCATAACGTCCTACCTTAGGCAAAGTGTGAAGGATCCATCTTTTAGGGAAGCCCTTTGGCGCAAGCTTCTTAAGTTAACTACACAAGGCCTACGCTAGGTTAAGCTACCTGCCTAACCCTACAACTTGCTAAATATATGTAATGATTGTAAAACTGATAATTCAGAAAAAATGAAGTCATAATTGTATTTGTAAGAAATCTAATACACTACTCTTCCTAGTAGGCATGAACCCTTCTAATGAGTTCTAGAACTTGGTTTTCGTTTGACCATATTCATAAATGTAGTATACCCTTGAAATCATGAAGACTATTGTGCCGATCGGAGTATCTTCCAACTCTCGAATGACTGATTTTGAAAAAGGAAATTACTCTCAACCCTTGTGACATAAATTACTTTAGTTCTGAGATCTGTGATGTAAATACGAGAACGAATAACTTTCATTATTGCTATCCATAAGTCCCCGGCTTTTCTTAGCAATTTACACTTCAGATACTCCACATCCAGTCTTAGGAATGCTTTGTATTTCCACACTATACAACGATCCACAATTTCCTTATCAAAATTATAATAAAGTATAAAATTACTTCTGTTCATTGAAAAAGCGAATATCTACTGCCAACTGACTCAACTTTACCTCAGTGATGCCATTCTATCGCTTAAGCTATACCAAAGGTTCATTACTTTAGATCATAATCGGTAAATTTTAACTAATTATTCCTTTAATTAAGGTGTTAAATATCTGGTTGGCCTAAATAACTGGTTCCCTATTCCCAATCTTTACAAACCGCTACAAGACTCTGTTCTTCCCCTACTAACTTCCCGGGTCATAACCACTTAAGAAATTAATAGTTCAACCTCTTAACCACTATGCCTAACAAGGTTAAAATAATTTGAATAAATGTTATGCTAGTTAATGACGATTGACCGATTGCTCAGTAGGTAAAGATCCCCGTCCTAATGTTCCTATTAAGGTGTACCTATCACTAAACCCTGTTCCCTAGCTAATACAAAGAACACTAGAGACCTAGGTCTCATATTAATATTTAAACGTGTATGGGGCCTAGCTAAGCTAAACTGTAAGTTCGGGAGATTAACCCGAGGATGTGGCTAACATCAGTGTAATTAAGCCCCCCCCATGCGGCTAATGAGACGCCGGAAGCATGGAGTAGCTCGCCCTAATATGTGTATATAAAGCAGACATATAAATATATAAGTATATGAGACCGAGCATGGAGGTCCATTTGGCTTCGGCAAGCGCGGAAAGGCCCGCATGTCCATCACGTGTGGTCCTTGCTTTCACCAAACAAAACTATCCACACCCGTAGGCTATTCACGGCACTTATTTATGGCTAGTGTCCGAGCTGCCTAACTCGGATAAATTAGAAGAGTCCGAAAGATATTCGTTTAACAGCCGCAAGGTTAAATATCTTTCACCTGGCAACCATGTACCAAAACACTATTTCTGGCATGTAACTAAGCTTAATAGCCTTAAAGCAACAAACCCCACTAAATCTCAATAGGTAAATATAGTTCAAGAACCAAACAAAACCCCAACAGAAATTCCCCTTAGAATTAATTTTAACACCTTAACTGCCAGAAAGTAATGTTACTCCGTCGAAGTTCCAAACAAAAAAGAATCCCATCCTTCAATTCCCCTCCGTATTTATACTTAACTGTGGACAGAGTGGACAAAGTGGACAAAGTGGACAAAGTGGGCAAAGTGGACAAAGTGGGCAAAGTGGACAAAGTGGGCAAAGTGGACAAAGTGGACATTCTCACAATTTTGATCCTTACGCAGTATAAATAAAGCTCAATTCTTCTGTTGGTAATTTTTGTGAATAGTAATTTGCTATTTTAAAAAGGTAGGCTGTTTAGTCATTGGAATGTCTTTCTTCCCGCTTCCGTAACCATTCATACTGCTACTCCTATTAAGCATTTGTATTGCATATACCTATTAAATGATAATTTTAGTATTAGCTTGATGACGTATGATGCTAATATGTCTGAAATTCGATGATGATAATGATGATGTGAGTATCACGATGATGATATATGATTATATGATGGCGGGCTCATGACGAGATCATGTGAATCGCCACAATCGCCCCCCTGCGAAAGTTTGAAGTGGATTGACATCGTCAAATAACGTAGAACTTCGCATTCCCTTATTAAATTGTAAAACAATAAAAGAAAATATATATATAAGACAAATTATTCTTAAAAAAAATATTTTGTGATAATCTTGGATATTCTAAATCCGTCAGTATTCGTACCCTTGAGTGTGTGTGTATTTAAACCAATACTTGGAAAGTCACACGTGTATTAAATCAGAATACAAACCATAGAATAATATCATTGAATCGTGAATATATTTCTCCAAATCTTGACCACATCGTAAGAAGTGTTTGGTTGTGAGTCAAACAAGCCCTATTAGCTCGGTTTTGCCTAAACACCTCAAACTTGACCTGCCCATTGCTCAGCCTCATTTGCGAATTCACATTGTACGAATTCTTCGATGAATTGACAAAACTCTCCTCAGACAACATAGCAAGATCTTTGGTATAGATACTGAATATTCATCCTTACTTCAATTCAATAACTGATTCCGATTTCAAATTCTTCTCCAAAATCACATGCGACTCTCCTTATTGGTGCGTGTATCACATCAAGAATAAACAAGCCAATTTCAGCTCTATAATCGTACAATTGTGTTTTTTTTTTTTTTTGTTCTTGTAAGACTATAGACTTACTAGTCGAATCGTGTAAAAATGTTTCATTTCAAAATTATGCTCATACATATTATTATACCAGAGGTTCATACAAATATATCAATTCAGTTTTATCCTGCCTTTACGGATAAACCAATCCACAATTCCTTTTAGTTAAAAATATACAGTTGGCCAATCTACTTGTTGACATGGGTGTGTGTGAAACCTGCACGTTCCTGCCCGTGCTCGTAGAAGGTTAGCCCGTAGGCCATGTAAAGTATTGTTTCGCACAAACTACCGCACAATCGGTCTTAAATCGAAACTTCGATTTACTAAGCCTAACTTCTAAGTATGTGCAAACCAATTGATGTCTTTAGAAAATACTCCCGTTCGTACCTCTAAAGATAGTAGACCCCCCCGTTTTCGGACCCGAATACTTTCGAACTTAGCTTGAATACATATGGACAACATTCAACTCAAAAAGTCCACTCGCTCCTGTTCATTCTTATCATATCTTTCATCCATCACACAAGCATACATCGCGCACTAAAACATTTCCATACGTCACACTAACAGGCTCCTACATTCATTTTTCCGCATTGACTTAGTCAGAAGAACATCACCCATTATGTATTCAAAATCCATACTACTTTACCTTCCTATAATATCCCAAGTTCCCCTTTACTTCTTTCATCAAAATCAAAATAAAGATTTTCTCTAATATAAATAATAAAATTGACCATCCACTTCACACATTTCGTATTTTTGTTATACTCTAATAAAACTCGTAATTATTTTATCCACCTGATTCAATTCACCCCTAACTACCCTTTTGAACTTATCGAATATCAATTCATTAAAGAACCCCAAAATACGTATTAATGGAAACGATCCATCCCACAAAACATTCAATTAAATATACTACTAACGACCCCTAGTGGAATTTACTTAAAACCATATTCAAACCTCAACTTACAAATACCTATACCGCGCTACAACTTATATGATGATATCACAATCGTCTTTAAAATTTCCGCCTGCAATCGATTCCCCAATCGATCTTAATTTAATATCCCTATTGAATATTAAATTTTGCTTCAATATTATCACTGTTTAATCAAATAATATATGTAAATAAAATGTACTTGTCTATTTTCTATAAATGTTACGTAAATCTTACGAACTCGGTAAAGTGAATCGATAATAATTAGTCTACTATTTATGCCATCTTATTTCTTTAACCTGATAACACTGTCTTTAAACATTTTCATACTACCGCACAATCCGTTCGTGCACCATGAGTTTGTTCGATCAACTTTTGTCAAAATTTCCCACACTTTGGGACAAAAGTGACTTTAACTATAACGACAGAGCCATTCGGAAAACAGCAAAGACAGAATTATTAAGATTATGCAATCTTCAGTCAAAAAAATTATTAACCCTGAAAGACATCGATCGCAAATTAAACAGTTTCAAAAAGAAACAATATCGCCAGAGCAAAAGGGTAAGTATAATTCCCTTTCCTGTTTATAAGGCTATCTTAAATTATTTGGAAAATGTTTACATCATATAAAAGGGACATCTAGTCAGCTTCATCTACCCTCTCGTACTTATGAAAGATACAGTATTCATAATGTGTTTCTTACCCTCCCTTTTCTTTTTTTTTTTTTTTCACAGCAATTAACCAAACCATTGGCACCACGCCCGGAACCGACACCACCCCCACCTGACCTCACCAGTATCCCATCCCCCCCCCCCCCTCATTCTATTGTCTCCGTCGTTCAGCTTTTCCCCATCAACGTTGCTGAACGCGGAACCGGTAAGATTTTCTCTTTTTTTTTTTTTTCTTTTTTTTTTTTCTTTTTTTTTTTTTTTGAACGTGTCATAATAATTTGTGTTCTATTTTAATAGCTCCAGTCCGAAACTCCAGCACCCCACCCTAATGGCGAAACCAGGGAAGGACAGACCTTGCCCGATGACATGGTAAGGTTCACCTATAAGTTTATACTCATATACACCCATGTTAAATACCACGAATATTTACTTTCTTTCCTTTGTGGGTTTTTTTTTTTCCGACTATCGGTTTTCTTGAATTGATTATCTTTATTATTATTACTGCTAATTTTTCTTATATCTAATCCCAGGACTTGCTGTTGGAGGCCTTGGAAGGTGAGTCCAACCTCCTGAAATTACACCATAGTTTCTTTGAATAAGAACATTTTATTAATTTATTACATTTTCTTTTGATACATCTCATGTCTGTCATATCACCTTGGTCTTTATAGAAATTCCTTGGCGATGATATCTAAATATTATTAATACTTCCTCGTTTTTTTTTTTTCAGATCAAATCCTACCTTCCCCCTACTCCAACTAAAATGGCTGATATAATTACGTACTTACCTCCAAAACTTGATTGAATAATGTAAGTATACATACACCCACAAAAAAAAGTTTGGAGGGTTTCGAAAATGCCGCCACACCCCTTTATGTATGATCAATTTCCCCTTGATGTCATATATTTCCAAATTAGATTTTTACTTAATTTACTAAAAACATTTCTTTAGTATTTTACTTCCCTGTTTATTATTTTTTTTTTTTTCCTGTGTACCTATCTAACAATAAGTGTTTTAATGTGGGTTTTTCTTTTTTCAGGATTAAATAAATTGCTCAAGAACAATGAAGATTACGTAGACTAAATTAAACTAGGTAAGTTTTAATCTGCTATTATAACTGCTTAGATTACACCCTTAATCAGTGGCGTGCACACATTGTTAGGCTAACGTAGGCAATAAAGAAGAAATGGTAAAAGAAAAAAACATACCCGATTGTGCTTCTATCTCTCTCCTCTGCAAATCCAGTATCTACCCAGACCATCCTCAAATTAGAAAATAACAAACACGGGAAACAAAACAACCTATTTTTGTGCGAACAGCCAGTAAACCACTTAAAAGCATCGTAATGCCTAATGTGAAACTCTCGTGTTACATTCCCCGTTTGGTTTTGTTGCAAATCTGGCATGCATCTTCCTTTTTGAAGGACATTTAACTTTGACGCGAAAGGTAATTGCCCAAATTTACTGCTTGCTATTTTGTTTATGCACACAAAGCCAGCACACGAACAATCCATTTTGATAAATCACACGCATCAATGGAACTATAAAAATCACTTCCGATTTTGATTTTAAAACGCTAAATCACACAACGCAACACTTATCACTTGTATTTTCACTTTACGATTCAAAATAAACGCGCCTGTCAAGTGTCAAATCAAAACAAACTACTAATAAAAAAAACATGGCAGCGGACTAACCAGAAAAAGATGCCAAATTGGTTTACATTCTTATTAGATACGTAATCCTAGCGAAAAATCCCTTCCAAATTTGGCCGCGTAAAATCAGACCGAAACAGGTGAACCTTATGGGTTGCGAGAAAGAGACAAATACATTCGTAAAAAGATATCGTAACAAATACATTGCGTGCTGAGCGTCGGCATATAATCGTGTAAGCATTACTAAACGTGCAATCGATTATGTTTATTTCCATTTTGCCGAACGATATCTTGTATACCAACGTACCGTCCGTCCCGCCAGGCGATCGGAGTTGAGGTCATTTTTGTACAAAGTTTTACGCGTGTCGCTGTGTGCGTTCTGTAAGCATGTGTTTGCATCTTATAGCGTTCAATGCGGACTTTTGCAAAAGTACGTTACGTTTTACGTTTACCACGTTCGGCGCGTGACATGACGGGAATGTGGTGAATTTATTTTTTCTATTGTGCCAATTGTTATAGTGACAAAACTGTTATTGGCTTTATTATAAAATTAAAGGAAAACAGAATGTTGTGTGTATTAATTTGGAATAGGCAGTGCCTTCGTGCTTACATGGTGTGCACGTCACTGCCCTTAATGTTGAAACAATTGGATACTAAAATCCCCTAACAACGTTAACGCATCTCTTTTTTTTTCTTTTATTATTATTTGTTCTTATTATTCATTATTGTATGAGACTGCACTATATTTTACTCCAATCAATAAATGCAAAATAGATCTTCTACCTTTGTTTTGTAATTAGGAACGTTAAACTAACTTGATTCAATAATTTCTTTTTTTTTTCTTATTTTATGTTTCAGATTTATGACTATCAAGGCGTGCCTGGCACAAACTTTTAATCTATTTAGACATAAGAACAGATTCTGTGATTATATTGATAAATATACTTAAAAAAATTACTTTCATTTCATTTGTTTCATTATGTGTAAAAAAAAACTCAAAAATGGATCGCCCCCCCACTTATGAAATCACTAACACTCCTACTTTCCTTATAATTACTATATTTAATGATTCTAACAGGTCTTATATTAAGCTAAAAGATTAATACTCAATATTGTGGCTAGGAGCCTTATACACAGTTTAACATTGTAGTTAGTCATGTTTATCGGATCTTATTCTGAAACCTTTCCTAGATTGAGCTAAAGCCTATAAATAAACCCGCGCCCCCCGAAATAATAAGTCCTTAGTATCCTCATAGTCTATCCTTAATTTCATAACAAATTTACAACACAGCTTGAACTAATAACTGATGTAAAAAAAAATCTTCACAACCTCATATTTTCTGTAGTCAAGAACAATGACATCTCTATTCTACCTTACTTAACTAATTTCCTACGATATTCCGACTTTATAACTAAACTAAAATTAAATTTATTTAAATAATCATCCCATCTCGATATCATATTAATTACTGATAAATGATAACAGATAACACCGTCACTTGTCAACTGTCAAATCAACCTGCTCAGGAGGCGTTTTGTTCACTCAGCCTTGATTATGTTTTTACTTTAAAAAAAATTAATTACCTATTATTGTTTTTCCCAATTATGTAAATAATGCATAAATAATATTAAATGTATCCCTAAATATCTAAATCTTATGTTATATTAATAATATGAACATATTGAGTAAAGTTGTCTACGTATCTGATTGAAACTAAAGTAAGTATATTATTACTTGATATTATTATTTTATGTAACGTAAATAATTATCTAAAACTTAAATAACACACCTATTTCATTATTAATCAATATTAAAAATTAGCTTTGTGAACCATAAAACCAATCGCAACGAATTTAATCATATCTCAAATAATCCAGTATAGATACAGATAAAATAATAAAATGACTCAATGAATGAACTGTCAATTGATTACTGTTTGCAAAATATTGATTGATAAAATAATCTCGTTGTTCTAATATAAGTCTTTTGTTTCAGGTACTATTACTATGTGAAATAAGAAAAATATCGTGTGTTATATCAAGAAGCTACTCTATTCACTATAGTTTGTGTATAAATATGCAACAAAATATGTTTCTTGACGATGTGCACAACACAACCCATCACGGCTAAATTCTCCTTTCCATTCTCACGTCAACAATTGTACCCTTGAGGGTCTCATAGTTCAAAGCTCAAGTGTTCAAAGATCCCTTCAATAAAACCGTCACTAACAACTCAACTAAAATTCCATGGCAAAATAACAAAATGAAAGACAATTGTTGAACTACAAAACGCAAGAAGACAGCAAGACATGAAACCTCACGACAAACTACATCGGCACGACCTCAACAATCCCGGACTGATCCTATCCATGGTCACGGCGCAAATTGTAATGCTGCCTCACGTCCGCAAATGGTATAATCCCTGGTCATCGGCAGCAATTGTAATGTATCTAAAGACTATCTGCTAAATACATCCTGGGAACGCGCACCAACTGTAATGCTGCATCAGAAGCTTACTTTACTCTAGAGCTATCCTGAGTCACGGGACCACCAATCGTAATGTATGCTAAGCCCTAACTAAAGGTACAGGTCCTACGCCTCCTTCACCCTCGCCTCCAGACTCTACTCCTACCACGAAACCCTAGGAAACCCTTCAACGACTACCTAGCCTTCCAGAACCTACAACTAACCAAACCTAGATATGAAAGGATCTTTATACAATTGAGTTTGAACTTTTCTTAATAACGTATGGCCAAAGGTGATCAGTAAAACCGTTGTGAACGTCTAGATTGGTCGGATCCTACGTTGTTGTAGTAACTCAAGCCCTTTTAAGAGAAATCTAACCGTGATGTGTCGCCAAGTGCTTCCGTACCCATATACTGTGCTATGCTACCATGTATTACCAAATAAATGTGTATTCTCTTACTTATTTAATGCAAGCTTCTCCTATCCTACTGCTACCTTGGTTCTTTGTACTAAATTGAGTTTCTAACTTAACTTAATGCTATCTATCCTCAAAATATAAACTGTTACTTCCTATGTGGGCTAGCCAACAAAATAGCTATAGTTCCTATAGCAGATTTCAATATGAAATATTATGGATACTCTTATAAAAGTTGTTTAATTCTATATGAAATATCAAATTCATTTAGACCATAGTCAGATATAGTTGAACTAGATTACATTAGGTAACAATAAAAATCAATATGTGAATCAACCCAAATATTATTAAGATTCCGAAATGAAGGGTAATTTAGTTTTTAAAATTGCATGTTCTTACTCCAGAATGATTAGAAAACATATGTCTATGTACAATATGAAACTACACTTCATCACCAATCTATAATCAGGTGAAAGTTACAGGATCTATGAGATTTTATTATGAATTTAATTAATCTTAAGTTTTCATATTTGACAATATTAAATAAATTTTGTCATTACACCTTAATCTGAGAAGATGGTATACATCCCTTAAATAAACTATAGTAGAACAATCTGAAGTGGATTCTAGACCTATACAATAAATAGGAAGTCGTTATAGTCTTCACAATTAAGACCTAGTAAAACCTAGATTATAGTAGGATGAAGAAGGTAACTTTAAGGTGTAAAAAAAATATATAATTTTTTTTTTTAGAAAATCGCCAACCCTCCTAAGTGTGTGAAGGAATAATACTGTATGCCTTAGCTATCTATTCTATTTTGGCAAAGCTAATTAAGACATACAGCACAGGGATGGACGGACCTTCACGCCTGGCTAATAACTTGTCAAACCACTGTGGGATCTCATCACATCTATGCATAACGTCCTACCTTAGGCAAAGTGTGAAGGATCCATCTTTTAGGGAAGCCCTTTGGCGCAAGCTTCTTAAGTTAACTACACAAGGCCTACGCTAGGTTAAGCTACCTGCCTAACCCTACAACTTGCTAAATATATGTAATGATTGTAAAACTGATAATTCAGAAAAAATGAAGTCATAATTGTATTTGTAAGAAATCTAATACACTACTCTTCCTAGTAGGCATGAACCCTTCTAATGAGTTCTAGAACTTGGTTTTCGTTTGACCATATTCATAAATGTAGTATACCCTTGAAATCATGAAGACTATTGTGCCGATCGGAGTATCTTCCAACTCTCGAATGACTGATTTTGAAAAAGGAAATTACTCTCAACCCTTGTGACATAAATTACTTTAGTTCTGAGATCTGTGATGTAAATACGAGAACGAATAACTTTCATTATTGCTATCCATAAGTCCCCGGCTTTTCTTAGCAATTTACACTTCAGATACTCCACATCCAGTCTTAGGAATGCTTTGTATTTCCACACTATACAACGATCCACAATTTCCTTATCAAAATTATAATAAAGTATAAAATTACTTCTGTTCATTGAAAAAGCGAATATCTACTGCCAACTGACTCAACTTTACCTCAGTGATGCCATTCTATCGCTTAAGCTATACCAAAGGTTCATTACTTTAGATCATAATCGGTAAATTTTAACTAATTATTCCTTTAATTAAGGTGTTAAATATCTGGTTGGCCTAAATAACTGGTTCCCTATTCCCAATCTTTACAAACCGCTACAAGACTCTGTTCTTCCCCTACTAACTTCCCGGGTCATAACCACTTAAGAAATTAATAGTTCAACCTCTTAACCACTATGCCTAACAAGGTTAAAATAATTTGAATAAATGTTATGCTAGTTAATGACGATTGACCGATTGCTCAGTAGGTAAAGATCCCCGTCCTAATGTTCCTATTAAGGTGTACCTATCACTAAACCCTGTTCCCTAGCTAATACAAAGAACACTAGAGACCTAGGTCTCATATTAATATTTAAACGTGTATGGGGCCTAGCTAAGCTAAACTGTAAGTTCGGGAGATTAACCCGAGGATGTGGCTAACATCAGTGTAATTAAGCCCCCCCCATGCGGCTAATGAGACGCCGGAAGCATGGAGTAGCTCGCCCTAATATGTGTATATAAAGCAGACATATAAATATATAAGTATATGAGACCGAGCATGGAGGTCCATTTGGCTTCGGCAAGCGCGGAAAGGCCCGCATGTCCATCACGTGTGGTCCTTGCTTTCACCAAACAAAACTATCCACACCCGTAGGCTATTCACTGCACTTATTTATGGCTAGTGTCCGAGCTGCCTAACTCGGATAAATTAGAAGAGTCCGAAAGATATTCGTTTAACAGCCGCAAGGTTAAATATCTTTCACCTGGCAACCATGTACCAAAACACTATTTCTGGCATGTAACTAAGCTTAATAGCCTTAAAGCAACAAACCCCACTAAATCTCAATAGGTAAATATAGTTCAAGAACCAAACAAAACCCCAACAGAAATTCCCCTTAGAATTAATTTTAACACCTTAACTGCCAGAAAGTAATGTTACTCCGTCGAAGTTCCAAACAAAAAAGAATCCCATCCTTCAATTCCCCTCCGTATTTATACTTAACTGTGGACAGAGTGGACAAAGTGGACAAAGTGGGCAAAGTGGACAAAGTGGGCAAAGTGGACAAAGTGGGCAAAGTGGACAAAGTGGACATTCTCACAATTTTGATCCTTACGCAGTATAAATAAAGCTCAATTCTTCTGTTGGTAATTTTTGTGAATAGTAATTTGCTATTTTAAAAAGGTAGGCTGTTTAGTCATTGGAATGTCTTTCTTCCCGCTTCCGTAACCATTCATACTGCTACTCCTATTAAGCATTTGTATTGCATATACCTATTAAATGATAATTTTAGTATTAGCTTGATGACGTATGATGCTAATATGTCTGAAATTCGATGATGATAATGATGATGTGAGTATCACGATGATGATATATGATTATATGATGGCGGGCTCATGACGAGATCATGTGAATCGCCACAATCTGAATACCCAATGTGATGCCACCCACATTTTTTTGGTTTTAGTTTCGTATCAATGATGATGATTGATGACTGTTTTCCTATTTGTTCCGTAATTATGGTATAGGCAACTTTAAATGACGAAAATTGAGAATTTTATTATTAAACATCCTTAATAGGATCCCAGCTCCCCACTCTTCCCTACTATTTGATGTACTTTCTTGAAGAAACGCTTTGTTCCTGACGCGCGAATAAAATGCAGTAAGTCACTTATGAAATTGGAATAGCAAAAATGAAATGACAAACTTTTGCTATTCCAGCAAAGTCGATATGTCTGTTATGTGGCCAGTCTTTGTCGTATAAGGTCTTAGTGTCATTGGGTGACCTGATTATTTACTGGTGAACATTCAGCGTTCCATAGCATTTTTAGGGTTCCGTAGTCAACTAGGAACCCTTATGGTTTCGCCATGTCCGTCTGTCCGTCTGTCTGTCTGTCCGTCCGCGGCTTAGTTTTTGTAAATATTCGCTCTGAAAATAAAATAAATAGCGTCCGTCCCCCCCCCTGTAACTTTTCAACCACGGGCCAAAAAATTATGGGATAATTCATGAAAATGTTATGAGTACTTTCAATGAAAACTATATTTAACCAACTTTGGTATAGGCTGGGCAATAAAGATGGTTATAGGATACCTATTTAAGAAAATGTTTTTTCACGGACGAAGTTGCGAGCATTTTCTAGCTAACACATAAATTTGTACAAGATCAAAGATAATTGAATAAATTAAATAAAAGAATCACCCCAATTGCGTACACCTGGCCTTGCCATTAGCTCCGTTAGATTCAGAGGCATTAAATCCAGATTTAAATGGGTCCGGGGGCGCCCCTCAGGGACCCGCACTCGCTTGATGGATAGATTGCCTCTTAATGGGGATCTTACATATTTGCAGCCGTATCAATTCAGAGACCAACAACAGGTCGGTCAGTTTCTAGACGTTTCTAGAAATGTCCTACATTTTCGCTTCACTATTGTTCTTAACACGTTCGCCGGCGGTATACGGCTAAATAGCCGTACTGGTGTAGGACTGTGAACCTTGTGTCTTGACAGTACGGCCATCGCTGTAGTACCGCCGGCGAACGTGTTAAACTGCTTATTTTGCTACTGTTTCATTTCTGTATACAGGGTGATACAGGAGTCATAAGCTGGAGTGATAGAGGTGACGAGGACGGTTACACTGAGCAACTTTCACTATCAACCACGAAATCACACCTATTTAGATTTTCCATGCAGGGCCGGACTTAGAGGGCCAGGGCCCCTAGGCACTTGGCATTTTTTGGGGCCCCCTCCCATTGACCCCGGACCGGCGACCTAGTTAGTAGGGTGGGTCACGTTTGTATGAAAAAAAAAATACTTTTATTTCTTTAGGCATAGCAAAAAAAATGTCTCAAAATAATATAAACTAAAATACCAAAATTTCATTCATATTGATGTTGATCTTTTGCCTCCGGATCTAATTTTTAAGTTAGTATAGAAATGCCCATATTAAATGAGCGTTATGAAGTCTGTTTTTATTATTTTAGGCCCAATATTTTAATGTATTTTTATTCTGAGTATAACTAATAAGTAGGGCATCACAAACGAAATACAATAAAAAAATATATATACAAGGCCACTTTTTTTTTTAGTGCTCCATGGATTAGGAACTTTTTTCTGGAGTAATCCGGAGGCAATAAAACGGAAATAAAAAAATAAATAAAAATATGTATCCATTAATGGCACTAAATGGCACCTTTTTTCAACTGTGCCCGTCAGAAATTAAAAAAAAAAATGACCCACCCTACTAGTTAGGTTCGCGAGCAGAAATTGGATGAGGGCGGCGCAAGACCGATTGTTGTTGTGGGGAACTTTGGGGGAGGCCTTTGTCCGACTCCGACGTCTATCGGCTGAAATGATGATGATGAATATCTGGTCCAGTTTCGTTGCTCATTGTGTTATCTATGTAGGTTGTCTACTGCTCTATATATCCGGTAGATGGCACTAATCGAGTTATCGGCAGGTCCCGGCCCGACACGTCGACGCTCGGATGCGAAACACAATTAGTTTCAGCTCTGATCTTGTTTGGGTGGGATTCTCTAAAATCTTGAAAATGGATTTATTGAGTCCAAATAAGGAACTGTGTTTCTAATCGTTCTAAGTAACGAAATTAACCCAGGCCCTAGATGACATCTCTTTTTATATGGTTATTGAAAAACGGCCTCTTATATTTGAACTTTTATTTTAATGTACAACACCCAAGTAGCACCTAGGCTTCATAAGCTCTCATAAAACCCTTATAGAGCCTGCTTAAACAGTATAAGGGCTGTATAAGCTCATATGTAGCATCTGTGTGACTTGGGTAAGCAAGCATTCACCCTTGAACTCTGATATATATTTATCTTGGCCTGATGTTAAGTGATAATGCAGTCCAAGATTATTTCTATAAAATGCTTTGATTTGAAGGGAAGAATCCTTATAATTTCGGTAACTCCGATGTAAGCAGTTGTAGTCATGTACTCCAATTCAGTGCCTTTATTACGCCGCTTCTGGCGATCTAGCACCGTCTCCAATAGTGCTTCCAATCCCGGAATTGGTTAGTATGGAGAGTATCAGAAATTGCGATATTTTCGATACTGGTCATACAAGCCAATTCCAAAATTGCAAGCCCTTATATCCAGCCAGTTTTTGGCGTTTAACTCCGCCCGTTCCACCTCCACTGCATCTCTCTAGCGATAACTGGGGCAGCCGACAAGTCTTCGTCCAGTCGGTCGACCCATATGTACGAGCTATCGGTACTTCATAATATAGCAATAACATTTAGTGTAGCATTACCTCGCCGTCGGCTTCGGGCTTCTAATAAACACTGGTTTGTAACTCCTTGTTTACCACCCTTGTGACGTAATGTACTATTACTTATTGGAAAATGAGGTTTGGTGGTAACGGTAGTAGGTGCCTAAATAAATAGGTGGTAACCTACGAATACGATGCTGTGTGTGTCGTCAAAAACAATTTAATGTGACATCGCCATTTACAGTTGCCGGAGAAAGTAGGATTTTAGGCAGGTTTTTAATCACAACACCCATCCAAAACCAAAAGGTCGTAATGTGTTAACAACGTATATGGCACGTTATGTCTTTTCAGAACAGAGAGCTATAATTTACCGCTACGATGCGATCTTGCTTCGGTGATTAAAATATTAAGAGCATTGCATTTTAATGTGGAGCATACAATGGTGACTTTTAAAAGATGCCTTTATCGTACTAATTTAATGGAGACGTCACAAATAATGAACGTACAGTAACTAACTTATCGCTAAACTCAAACCCATCTCAGACCCAAAATGTTTTCTTCAAAAGTAGAACTTGACCTAACTCCTGCAATTGACACTGCATATGTGAGCATGTACATCTTCCGAATATAAAATGGTTGAAATATGTAAGTTTTAAGTCCGCTTCTCCACCATTAAAAAACAAATTGATAATTTTTTCAATATATTTATAAAAGCTACTCACAAAATTTTACGATAATCGGTTGAGAAAATGCGGCCTGAGACGAGACAGAGGGAAATCTGGACATCCGGAATAATTTTTGGTCAAGTTGAAAAGGAAATGCTTCTCGCGATCAAAAAAAATCACGTGAAGCCGTGACGTGATGGGCAATTGTCTTACTTTCCTAAACGTAGCAATACCACGCAACCAGAGACAACTGTTACCAACCAAAAATACCGACATAGCTCACCGTATTAGCAATTTGAAGTGGCAGTGGGCTGGCCATATAAGCCGAAGAACCGATAACCGGTGCGGTGGAGTAAACGTGTTCTTGAGTGGAGACCGCGGATCGGCAAGCGTAGTGTGGGACGCCCTTGAACTAGGTGGAGCGATGATCTTTGCAGGGTGGCTGGCAAGAGCTGGATGAGAGTAGCCGAGGATCGTTCACAATGGCGTGCAATTGGAGAGGCCAATGTCCAGCAGTGGACAAGAATAGGCTGATGATGATGATGATGATGAGAGACAACTGTAATTATAATGTCAACCGACAGATATTATTATATTGAAACAGTCTCAGGGAATACAAACTGTTTCCAGCCATTAAGGGTGTCCGGTTGTCAATTATGAAGATACTAGAGCTCGACAAGGTAACTAACTGCCTAACTAACTGCCGGCTTGTCTAACTTAGGTTACCGCATCCATTTAGGCAAATGTTGAGTCTCTTGATATTTACTCCCTCAAATGGGTGACAAGTCATTCAAATATTTAGAATAGACATAAAATTAAACGATACAGATGGTTCTCTGTTATGATATTCGTAAAAGCCGCATTAAAACTGTATTTTATAGGTTGCTTCTGCAACGCAATTGTTCGTGGGACTTGGCAACGCGTGCGATTGGTTAGGAACGCGCGTCGCTTAGCCCAAACAAAAGAGAACGGAACAGTTTAATTCCGATGTTTAACACTGAAATCGAACCGAGATCTCGGCGCTTTTTTCTACTATAGTTTAATTCATAAAGTTTTGTGCTCGTGACATCTGTCATCTAGGTATAGTCAGGAAATTAAAAGGATCGTCACATTTCGCTTTTATGTAAGACATCATTAAGACATCATTCATCATCATCATCATCAGCAGTAGTCCACTGCTGGACACAGGCCTCCTCAATAGACTTTCACATGGGCCGGATAGCAGCGACCCGCACGCAGCGAGTCTCCGCAACCTTTCTACTCGAGAACCTTTCTGAAGGTATTAAGTAAGTATTATAAATTAAGCCAAAAGTGACGAAAGTTTAAATTCGACTAAAACGTACTACGATGACAAATGTCACACACACAAAGCTATAAGAAATAGACTATAAGCCTTAGAATAAATACGCCTAGAAACCTAGTCAGCGCTTAAAAGTGAAGCCAGTTTTGGTTAGCCACGGACCGTCACGGGCTTAGTTTCATCTTTTTACAACGTCAATGTCACAAGCAAAACGTCTCTATGATTGGTTTGTAGACACACACACATATAAAACCAAAACCGGCTTCATCTTTCGCAAATCTGTCGCATGAAGACTATGGTTCTACATTTAATCTTTACAATTTTTTTAATAGTAGATAAGGTTTGAGAGTTTTTTATTAAAATATTCCTATCTTTCATCTGACATTGCGAACAATGTATCGCAGAACGTATTTTTAGTGTCTGTTAAGAAACGATACCGGCAGTAATAGAGCTCGTAAAGTAAAGCGAACAAGTGGCGTAAACCGAGCAACGCCGCGGCACAATGTAGTTTTATTGTTGGAGTGTTTTTAAGTGCCGCGGTGCTTAGTTTTTGGAGATGGGCTCATCTATAGTGCGGGTTATGCTTGGAGATTCCTTGTGTGAGCGAAATGAGGAGATTTAAATCCAAATTATTTCAAAATAGCTCAGAGAGGGACAGTGGGTGGGGCACATTGCTCATAGAACCAAGGGCGTTGGGGCAGAATGGTTCTTCAATGGAAACCGCGTACCGGGAGATCTAGCCTGGAAGCGGCGCTCCTAACAGGGTGGACCAACTATTCGATCAGGATCGCCGGAAGCTGTCTTTTACTTGATAAGTTCGTCTGGTTGGAAATTGCCCTGGAACTCGTTTGCCGTTTGTATTTCCAACTGCGGACATCTTTATACTTGCATCTCCTCCACAAGAATGTAGTACTAATTTTGAAAGGTTGAGTTTTAATAATTATTATCGGATCCGATTTCCAAATATTTACCAGAAGAACTTAATCACAACTGAGAACCAAACCGAACGGGAAACCATAAATAACCATATATAAATGCAGAAATAAATAAAAACTGTTAATTAATTTATTTTATCGCGTTGTAATACGAGTATAAAACTTATAGAATAAAATGTATGTACCTACTAAAAATAAACGTAACAAACACTGATCTCAAAATTTTGTTTTTTTTTACATTATTAAAAATGTTTATGTTTTCCTGATTGAGTATAAAGTGCCCAGAATTATGAAAATGTGACATTTGCCTGTAGTTTCGCAGATATAAGAGATACAGTCGCCATCAGATATATCGCAGCATATAACGCGTTCATAAATATCTGAACATGTGTACTGTAACACCCAGTCGTCGTGTTCAGACATTTATGAACGCCTTATATGCTGCGATATATCTGATGGCGACTGTACACAGATGCTTATCTGTCATGATGCTTATAATTCAAAATGTCCGTCTCTCAGAGGGCTTTAAAGTGTAATTAGATTTCCCAAAATCGCTCGCTAACTTTTTGCGATTTCTTAAAATTTTACAAAAAATTTAAATTTTTTTCGCTGACGGATCGAGAATTACCATAAAAAAATAACTATTCTCGGGAGTGAATTAAGCTTCAGTTTGAGCCTCCTGAGTGTGGTCCGTTACGTGCGAGTACAGACAACAAGTTTGTCAAATTTAATCATGTGCTTTATTTCTAAATTACATTTTCAATGCCTTTGATAGTTGCGCGTGATGTGAGATCAGTATATTTTTTTATAAAATTACCGCCAGACTGAATTTCTCTCTTTTATGTTCGTTAAAATTTGGTGAAACATGAGTAAACACCAACAGTTAACAAAATTAGCTTAAGGATTATTTTAAAAATACACAGTCCTCGTGGTTCGAGTAAATAATTATGAGTTAATTTCGTCCATAAATAATACACCCACCAAAGTCAAAAGAGTCAGGCCATTTACAAGAAGAATTGCGTTACATCGGCTTTTGGTTATCTTAATAGAAATATATTCCTTATCTTAATAAAGCGTATCATCGGGTAGAATAATATGAATGGTAACGCTTCAAAAATATTCAAACATTTTTCAATTACTATATTGTATGAGTTACTATTCTGCATGAAGGTGACAAGTTTAGAAGTAAGCATCCAATGTCGCATTTTTATTTTGACTTTCTCCATTATTTCAGAAAAATACATAATTTATTTTTAATCTGTCAAATTTAATATTGTTAATATTATGACAAAATGTCAAGTTATGAAATAAAAAAAAAAACTTCAAAACTACTCCTTGAGTAAAAGTATGTAGCATATTTTTGCGTAAAATCGATGATTTATACATTGTTCATTCGTTCGTTAGTTTCGTTAGTTCAATTGACATAGGTATTATTAAAATGCAAAACTGCATTACAGATGTATTTTACCTACGGACACTTAACGTACGGTTTCAGCGATCTCTTGAACCAAGATATCGGTAAAACTTCCTATCTGCGTGTCTCATTAAACTGTACTCCAGGACACATAGAATACGGTTTACGTCGAACACATGTGATTAGTGTAATGTCTAATGATTATACTAATCGCACTTTGTCTTTATGACAGCCACAGCAACGACAAACTCGCAGCACCAGCAGTAAAATTAATTAAATCCGTCTAGTCTGTTCCATTGGTTTTTTAGTACTATTATAACACACAGTGCTTAAGCAGAATAAATATAATACAAGGAACGTAAGATTAAGAAAATGTGTTCATCATTTTGCAAACAATTATTATGGTAGAAGATTAAATAAGTATTTGGTTCCAAAGATACATAATGAAATTGATTGGTTAAGGGATGAATAAGTTTCTGTCAAAAATGACATTTTAGTGGCAAGCTTTTTTAATTTTCTTTGGGTATTCATCAAATGCTCACTGAGACGATTCTAAAGAGCCCAAGTTCGGTAGGATTGCTTTTTCTATTATAGAGTTCCTATGGCCACCTTCCGGCTCCATCATCAGATCAGCCCCATGGTACCATATTATTGTATTGTCATCAAAGTTAAGTGAGTATGCAAAATTTCAGCTCAATCGGTTGACGATATCTGCTTCAAAATTGAGTTGCAAGATTTCACCCGAACAAACATACTTAGATACATACATACATACATACAATGCAATGGTTAAATAATAATAAAAGCTTTTAAAAAGAGTGTAGCAGAAATGTTGTCAAAAATAGCTTAAAAAGGATATTTTTGGAAAAACTGCCCTACGGCTGGTTTTTCAAATGTATTCTTGCTTCCGTGGCTGTAATTTAAGATTAAACTGTTAATATAATTACCTATAAGGTAAATACCTATTTAGTGTTAGGTGCATATTAACTAATAAAATAAAAGGTTAAAAAACTTAAACCCGACTACGGAGAAACAAACTAAAAAGTTAAAAACAAGGTAGAAAAATCGGGTATCATCGCCTTATTCCACAAGACAAGTCATTTGACATGTTAAATGTTCTTGTATATTTTTCTCTACTGAAATCTTCTGTTAGTTAACAACAATAACATTATAATTTAATTCAAATGCCGTAGTCGTGCGTTGCGGCATTAACTACTAACTTTAGTTTTCTTAGTTTTTTAATAACATGGTACCTATTTTGTAAAAAAACCTACCTATAATGTCAAGTTATCGAGAATAAAACGGACGCACCGCATTATTACACGGCTACACATCGTTATTATATTGATATTAAAAGAAGAGTTTTACTAGACTTATTTTAAGTACTCAATCAGATGATGATGGCGATCTACCTAAAACTACGGAAATTTTGTTGTATAGTTGCAGTTTTTTATAATAGTCGACAACGCACGACTACGGCATTTGAATTAAATTATAATGTTATTGTTGTTAACTAACAGAAGATTTCAGTAGAGAAAAATATACAAGAACATTTAACATGTCAAATGACTTGTCTTGTGGAATAAGGCGATGATACCCGATTTTTCTACCTTGTTTTTAACTTTTTAGTTTGTTTCTCCGTAGTCGGGTTTAAGTTTTTTAACCTTTTATTTTATTTCAATATTTTCAGTTTTTACATGTGGAGTAAAGAATATGTAAATGCATATGTAAGCTTAAAAAATGGCGCTGTATCGCTACATCCTCCTTCGAAGTCTGTTAAAAATGTGGCCTATGTCACACAATATACTCAGTCATCAAAATCTGTCGAGTTGGAACATACTTAACGTAACTAAATACTCTTCCTTGATTGACTTTAAGAGTACCACAGTCGGGCAAAACTAAGAATAATTTATACGAAATCGTTGAATACCAACGTCAAATTTCAGCTATCGAGACCAACCAGTACCTCTATCGTATTGTGGACCAGTAGACGACTGAAACCTTAAGATAGAAAACAAACGATAAAAAAGAAAACAATTTCATACACCTCTAATATTTTTACGCTAAAAGAGATTATTCGTTTGTATTTTTTTTTCAATGCAGCAATATCTAAATATTAAATATACCTAATCACATCTTAACGACAATTATTTACATTTGATGACACAACGTTTTTAGCAACTTAAAAAGCAAAACAGAAAAACTGTTTGGAAATCCATATATATCACTACCGTCTTTTATGTCACCATCTCCTAGGTTACCTCAAAAGTTTCCCCGAGCTCCCCCGTCTTTTAACCATCATCTGATGCGATGTCACCATCGCCTCCGTAGACTCAAAAGTTTCATGAGATCTGCCTTCTTGTTGCCGTTTCAGAACGTTGAATTTTTTTATGGCGAGGGGCTCCGCCCCCCGAGCCCCCCGTGTTTTAAGTCACCATCGCCTCCGCAGACTCAAAAGTTTCATAAGATCTGCTTTTTTGTTGCCGTTTTAGGTCATTGTATTTTTTATGGCGGGGGGCTCCGCCCCCCGAGCCCCCCGTGTTTTATGTCACCATCGACTCCGTTGACTCAAAAGTTTCATAAGATCTGCTTTCTGGTTGCCGCTTTTGAATGTTGTATTTTTTTAAGGCGGCAAAGTCCCATGTTTTGTGTCACCATGTCCTCCGTTAACTCTAAAATTTCATAAGATCTGCTTTCTTGTTGCCGTTTTAGAATGTTGTATTTTTTTAAAGCGGGGGGCTGCACCCACCAAACCCCACTCCCATGTTTTATGTCACCATCTCCTCCGTTTACTCTATAATTTCATAAGATCTGCCTTCTTGTTGCTGTTTCAGAACGTTGCATTTTTTTAGGCGGGGGGCTCCGCCCCCCGTGCCTCCCGTGTTTTAATTCACCATCGCCTCCGCAGACTCAAAAGTTTCATAAGATCTGCTTTTTTGTTGCCGTTTTAGATCATCGTATTTTTTATGGAGGGGGGCTCCGCCCCCCGAGCCCCCCGTGTTTTATGTCACCATCGCCTCCGTAGACTCAAAAGTTTCATAAGATCTGCTTTCTTGTTGCCGTTTCAGGACGTTGTATTTTTTTAGGGCGGGGGGCTCCGCCCCCCGAACCCCCCGTGTTTTATGTCACCATCGCCACCGACTCAAGGGTTTCATAAGATCTGCTTTCTGGTTGCCGCTTTTGAATGTTGTATTTTTTTAAGGTGCCCCCACCAAACCCCGCTCCCATGCTTTATGTCACCATCTCCTCCGTTTACTCTAAAATTTCATAAGATCTGCCTTCTTGTTGCCGTTTCAGAACGTTGCATTTTTTTAAGGTGGGGGGCTGCACCCACCAAACCCCGCTCCCATGTTTTATGTCACCATCTCCTCCGTTTACTCTAAAATTTCATAAGATCTGCTTTCTTGTTACCGTTTCGGAACGTTGTATTTTTTTAGGGCGCGAGCCCCTCATGTCTTATGTCGCCATCGCCTCCGTAGACTCAAAAGTTTCATAAAATTTGCTTCTTTATTGCCGTTATTATCTGGTTTCATTATTACTATTCGGCTGGTACCTCTTTCATCAAATTGGTTCAGTACGTTACGCGTCTTCAATTCATATAAGATATTGGAATACGAATATAATTGTAAGCAATATACTCAACTACACCATCATTTTTTTTAGTCGGGTAAAAATATGGCCTCCGCAATGTAAACCGTTATAACAAATCGATGGACACGTTATTGATCAAAATCGGTTACGTATTGTAAGCGCTATGCTAGAGCATACTTTAAGCAAACCTATAGTTCCAATCACCTTTCGTGGTCTTCTGCATCAGTTCCACTTGGTCAAATTATGCTTTCTGACAACAGATACCTGAATCACTTTAGAAAATAATAAGGAAATTGTACTTGTAACTATTATATTTGCAGAGTTCCGTCGATTTCTGATGGATGCCATCATCAGATCTTTACCATATTTCTAAGAGATAATAACTGAAGTGTTAACTTTCCAACAAAAAAATAATTTTTAAAATCTGTTGATTTTTTTATTTTTTTCTGTAGAATTTTTACTCTCGCTCGTCCTCCTTTTTTGAAGTCTGTTAAAAATGTAGCCTATGTCACCCGGACTGTAATTACGAATGGATAGACACCTCAATCACTAAAATCGGTTGAGTAGTTTTTGCGCTATGGTGGAACAAACTTACATATAAATATACATACATAGACTGCTAAACTTATAACCCTTCCTTTTGGCTTTGCCGTAGTCGGGTAAAAAATAATGTAGATTGCGCGATCTCGCCAACAAACTGTCTTAGCAGTTTGGCGAGTTAATTTCAGTTGCATGCAGGTATGTATGTACACCTTCTTTTGGAAAAAAAAACGAGACTAGATAGCTTTAAGTAGCTTTTTATTTAATATACGAGTAGTTAGTTGCAGTCTTCCCTAAAAACGCTTTCAGTGTGCGTTTCATTAAGTAGGACATATCGACAACATTTTGCTATATCTATGTCTCTGGTTCACTATTATGTTACATAAAATTGATACTCATATTTTCATTTTGCATATTAACAACCTTTGACAGAATCATCATTTCTCCGAATTTTATTTTGCATAATTTTTTTCTCATAATGTGATATAACATATATTTTTTTATCCGAATAGTTATTTCGAAGAAATTCATATCTCATAATATTTAGATTGCATAAAAATTGTTCGAAGCAGAAATAGTACATTACATCAGAGGCCGGGAAAATGAGGATTTCCGGCCAAGTAGGTATATACGGCCGAGCGAGCGTGCGAGCGTGGACCAATTTGAAATGTTCTCCATACAAATCGTTTTTTTTCGGTATTTTCCGAATTTGACCGAATTTTCGGACAAGATTTCAGATTCATATTTTTGAGCCCCGAGAGCCCCCCGATACCGAGTTTTAGCCGCCTAGCACCAATTTGAAATTTTGAATCGCTTTTTTAAATATTTTCCGAATTTGACCGAATTTTCGGACAAGATTTCAGATTCATATTTTTGAGCCCCGAGAGCCCCCCGATACCGAGTTTTAGCCGCCTAGCACCAATTCGGCAGCAGTTCGGTTCTGTTGTGGTCGCAGTTCTAACCTTTACTAACCTAACCCATTAAGTTCAGTTTTAACCTAACCTACTTTACTGGCAGCAGTTCGGCTCTGTTGTGGTCGCAGTTCTAACCTAACCTAACCCATTTTACTGGTATCAGTTTAGTAAATAAATTCGGCGATATTAATGTTCTGCCATATAAAATTATGAGAAATGAATAGTATGCCAACTGACAATTATGATACTAAATGATTATGATAAAGAATCATTCGGAGAAAAAAAATTCGGTGATAGCTGTTATGAGAAATGAAATTCGGAGAATCGATATTATGCAAGATAAAGCGAACCCCTATGTCTCTACTATAGCTAGGACTTCTAGGTAGCTAAGGCTAAGGTACGGCATACGCCGCATAATATCATATACATGCCGTTACTTTGATCACCTTAACGGCATCCACAAATTATGAGAAAAGATTACCTCTAAATAAATCGAACTGATCTATTCCACTGTTTTTCAAAAATGTTAATATCTGTTTGTCTCTACTATAGCTAGGGCGCGTAGGTAGTTAGGGTACGGTTTACGCCGCATAATACATGTCGTTACTCTCATTACTGGTTGCTTTTACGACATTCACAGTAAAGAGAAAAGATTACCTTTAAATAAATCGAACTGATCTGTTCCACTGTTTTTCAAAAACTTATTATCTGTTTGTCTCTACTATAGCTAGGGCGCGTAGGTAGTTAGGGTACGGTTTACGCCGCATAATACATGTCGTTACACTCATCACTGGCTGCCTTTACGACGCCACCGCACACGGGAAACGCGCAGTAAAATTACATAAATCGGACGTTTCACGATGTAACGTGGAGGTAAACAGCCTTTGGGAATAGGGATTAAGTGTCTTTGTATTCCCATGGCAGTTAAGCCCCTGTTTTATTGGAAGAAATACCTAGAACGTGGTGAGAATGGTTGGTGGGGCCTTGTAGAAAAATAATGACGTGTATCGTATTAAATAATCCTAAAACACTGAAATTGTGTATGAGTGCCTGCTGCCTAAACTTTCTATTAGTGAGTACGTAGATTGCCTGCTTTCGAGCAATACTTGTATTACTTTGTTGTTATTATAATATCCTTACCTATGCTATACTTAAATGGGAAACTGTTGTCGCTGGTTTGGGTTTTTGTTCGTTTTTCAACCAACAACTACGCTACTGACGACTTCTTTTTGCATAGATATACCTACCTAAGAGTAAAATAAACGTGTAGGTTAGGGATTTCGGTTGGGTACTTTTAAACTGATGTGTGATAATAATAAAGCTAATGTATGCAAATCCGCCGATACGTAGTCGCGCGGCGGACCAATAACCCCGCGGGTGGTGACGGACGTCAGGGCGGTGATTTAGTGAGTGGCAAGATGGCTGCCGATGACGTCCACCTATCGTCTGCCACTATAACTATAATTTTTAACAAAAAAAATAACCGACTTCAGTAAAACTAAAAAACTAGATCTGTGGTGTTCATCATCAGTTTCCTTACACCAAATCCTATTTACTGAATGTAAATTCTTGACTTTATCAATAAATTACCGAAAGCGCCGTACATGTCCCTATAACATTTGAAGAGTTCCCTCGATTTCTCCAAGATTCCATCATCAGATCCCGACTTAGTGCCAACGGGACCAACTCGGAGTTATACCCTTTCGATTAAAATAATAATTGAAAATCGGTTCACGGTTCTCGGAGATATCGAGTAACAAACATACAAAAAAAAAAAAAAAATTAGTTCGAATAGAGAACCTCCTCCTTTTTTTGAAGTTTAAAAATAAAATTAAACCAGAAAATAACTTACAATAAATAACATCTTTATTTACGAAATAAAATAACGTTGATAAATCTTAGATTAGCCTCTAGGTACAGTCTGACTTACAAAAAAATATGTGCTATTTTAAACGCACAATGATACTATACGTGTATAAGTGCCACTCAAAAATGGCAATTTAGGCACAAAAACACGTTAATTTTTTAGTTAAAACGTTACCAGTTATATAGTAACTGCCATCTTCAACTTTTCGATTCGGAGGTTAAAGCGGCAAGATACCATTTTGATTTTCGAACCAGAAGGGCTACTCCGAAGATCGAAATTTAAAATCGGAGTAACCCTCCTGTACGTTCGAAACTAACCTTGATTATAGTTTTCACAGCACCGCTTTAAAGCTATCAGTCTTGTAACGTACTATTTATCCCTGTGTTCACTCGTCTGCCTCGATAAGCGCATAATCCAAGCCATTGCCATCGCCCTTCGTCACTTCGTTGTCCTTTACGTGTTTCGACGTGTTTTTCAACTCCTTCTTCCTGATTTTCCCAACGTGATGTGTTTTGTCGGCTAGGCGGAATTCCAAAAGAGACTCTTCCGAAGGATACGCTTTTTCCGAGGAAGTTTCCGGCTTTTCAGATAAAATTTCAGGTTTCGCCGATGTCGTTTCAATTTTCTCCGATGAAATCTCGATTATCTCTGATGAAGATTCTTGTTTTTCCGAAGATGTCTCCACCTTTTCTGAGGAAACTTCAATCGGGCTTTCTGAAGATACTGTTGGTTTTTCTGAAGTAGGCTGCGGTAGTCTCACTTCGATAGGCACAATCCTTTCAGGCAACGGCGGCGGCAGTTCGTGTCTTGGCGCGGAGATGCTCAAAATTCCATTCTCCTTCAGAACAGCCTTGACTTCTTCCTGTTTGCTTCCAGGAGGCAAATTGAAGCGCTGTACGAAGTGATTGGCCATGAAGCGATTCACATTATCCGATGAAACTCTGTGCCTTCCCTCCACAATGATGTATTGGTTCTTCACTTTTACCCTGATTTCTTCAGGCTTGAATCTCTTTACGTTCATGTTGATTTCGAAACTCTTCGGATCTGAGGTGATCTGTGGTTCCTCGAGGTTGTCTTCAGCATCCATCGCGGCGGCCGCTTGCATGAGTTGGTTCCATGGCCAGAGATAGTGGAACGCTAGAGAATGAGATAGTTGGTGATCCAGCGCGGCGAATGGATCTTCATATTTGTGTTGGTGTTTTCTCGCTTGCGCGCACGCAAGGAGTAATAATGCGAGTGCAGCGTACTTGTACATCGTTCGCGTGTTCTCGTGTGGCTTTCGTAATATTATGCCGGCTGTGGCGACCGGCGGGGCTTATATAGGCTTGGTCCGTGTGGGGAGAATGTTCCAGAACCGTTCATTGATAACTGCGCCTGCGCCAGTGGTCGGCAACTGCTAGCGAGTAGGTACAACTCGTGAAAGCGACTGACTCATATTTATTTAGCTGGTTGCAGGTAAACAGGTCCTTGCAAATTTTATTGATGACTAATTTACTTAGTCAGTCCAATAGGTATGTTATTGAACGTGATGTTATTGTTAATACAATTATTATAAACGCTAACAGTAATTATAACAGAATAAAGTAATGGCATTAAAAATATGTTTTCAACATTATTTCTTTCTGGAAAAATCACAATATTCGACGCCTTAAGGCATTATACTTATGTTATAAGACTTATATGTTATGTTAAAATTGTTAAACGTTTATTCATGTGGTATGTTGCATGAGCCGTGGTAAATGTTTCATTTTCAAAGTAATAAATTAAAATTGCTAACTAAGTCATATAATTTACTTTATTTATACAAGTAAGTATGTCGGTATAAACTCTCAGTATCGATAAACAAATGTATGGCGATAGTTACTTCTCGCCTGACTAAACCACAGGCTTAAGGTTCTAGAAAATACTTTCTCTGTAATAGGACCAGCGCTTGACCACTCCTGACCGCCGTGTGAGTGTACCGTTAGCAGTAGGTCACTTGACGCGTTTACGTTTTCCTTGTTTTGTTGACGGTGCTTTTCAATGGCTTTTTTCAAGTGTTTTGGGACTCCCAATTCCCACTAGAGAAAGTACATAGTGTTTTTTTGGGTTGCAATTGATTGCCAACTGATTGGCAGGTTATTGTTGATTTAATCGCACTTTCTACGTCTATTTAGGAGCATGAAGAGTTTAATCTTGTTAAGTAATTAAACATTGTTAGGTACCTAAGTCTTAAAGAGATTTTAGAATGTTACAAAATAATGAATTGAACGGCAACAAGTAATTTTTGAACGGTTTTATGAATTATTTGTCGAGTCAGACATATTTATATTTATTATTCATAAAGATTGCGAGTACAGAACAACATTCGAATGTGCATTTTATGGCTTAACTAACCAGAAATTGTACCTAAACCCTTATGGAGGTTACAACTTTTCCGCTAACGATGTATGCTATAAAATAGGTGAGTATACCTAATCTTACGTAAAATAGTATTTTATGCAACCGTTGTATAAGAGGGGGCAAAAAACGCGATTGGCATGGGTTACGATGTGAGCGTAGCGAACATCGTAAGAAAGATGAATTGAGCGTTTTTTGACCTACTTATACAACGTTGCATACAATACTTTACGACTCGACATTTCATAAATAAAATGCAAATAAACAACAAAGAAAATAATAACACATTCCCGCTCGGAATCAACAAAATTAAAAAAAATAATAGTCTCTGATTAACTTTTTTTTATTGACGTCCATCTGTCAAAAAAATATGAACTTATACATAAAGGTATACGTTCACTATACTAAACATCCATGCACTGAAGATAAAACTTTTTTTTTTATTGGCAGCAATGCTTTGGTACAATAAGTTTTTTTTAAATTGCAAATTGTGTGAAGGCAGCTGTTTATCTTGTAATCTGTGGTACTAAGTGATGCTTTTTTGGCGACATTATAACATCGTTTAGCAGTGTTTTTTTGGGCAGTAGAGTATAGACTTTTACATACTTTCATAATTTATGTCTTTATATTAGAGTTAGTAACTATATAAATGACAGAAAAAAGTACTGGAGTAGAAAAAGTAATTTATACTGCGTAATGAGTTTGACACCACTCTTTTATGTGAGATAAGGTATGCTACTACTATTATTATTGAAATTCCGATACATCACTCAAATTATTATTGTATGTCAGTCAAAATAGACGCTTGAACTTTGGCCTAAACGATTTATTTAGCGAAATCTTTGTAGCTTTATAAATCTTATTATCAAGGAGCCTAAAGTGTCCTGGTAATCCAATTCAAGGTGAAGACTAAAGTTTGCAAAAGACTAATGTACTGCAAATACTCAATGAAATATAACATCATCTATTTATTAATTTATAAAACATGTATTGCCTCATTATTTTTAATGTATCAATGGCTCATTTATATGTTTGAACATACTGATGGTCACACTATTTATATAAATAACTGAAAATGATGAGAAAAAACAAACAGAGAAACATAGAACCTCCTCCTTGTTGAAGTCGGTTAAATACATTCATAATGAAAAAAAAAAACATAACCTTCGAATACATTAAGTAAGTGTGTATTTGATCATTATCATCTCAGAAAGGAAGAATAAAATACGTCATCGGCGTGGTTCTAAAGTAAATGTTTTGTCTTCAGTGACTGTTATATTCCTTGCTTGTACAGGCTGACAAAGACTATGATACCTAACCAACGCAATGTCTAGACTTAGACTAGACTTATGCTGTCTTATGTTGGGTTTTTAATATTATCAAACAAGTCTGCATTATAACAACGTGACTGGTACAAAAACTACTTAGCTTCACTATAACTAGGTATAAATTTTTTTACTCAGTACAATAAAAAAAATAAGGTTTGTTATTTTATTAAATAAAAAATAGTAAATAAATTACGGACTGTGACACCTCACACAAATCGATCTAGTCCCAAATTAAGCTCAAGAAGGCTTGTGTTATGGGTACTAGACGACGATATACGTACTTATATATATAAATATAATTATACTTATAAGCACAAATATTCAGTTTCCGTTCGCAGCTCAAGTGGCTTCCTATCCGTTTTCGTCGTAACTCTCACATCCTTTCTCTTCTTTACAATATACTTTTCAACCCTGCAACTCCCCGTTACCTCAAGGAGCGTTTCAGTTATCTTCAGTCTGTTAGATCCTCTCAAAATTTGCTTCTTGCTGTCCCCTCTTCCTCCTCTAAATTCTACAACAGCTCTTTTACTTTCCAGGCTACCTTGTTGTGGGACTCTCTGCCTGTAGACTTAAAACGTAGCCAATCCGTTGCCAATTTTAAAATACTCCTTAAAGAACATTATTTGTCCCTTCTTTAATTTTTTTTTGGTATAGTGACCGACATGAAGTGTGGTTATACTAATATTATTTTATATGTATATGCCTATGTTATGTATGTTTAAGTAGGTTTATTTGTGCATATATATTTATTTTTTTGGTATCTTATGTACGTTTATTTATGTATTATTTTAGTCGTTTTTTATTTTTTTCTACAGATTCCATGATTACTTTTGCATCGCCTACTCATTTCTGACGTTTTTATTTAATTTCGCTACCCAAAGGTTGTCTGGAAGAGATCGCTCTTTAGCGATCTTCTTTTTGTAATTTGTTTGTATTTATTTCCTGTTGAGGTGTGCAATAAAGAATATTCTTTTCTATTCTATTCAAGTTCATCGCACAATTATGTGCTCTGGCCGGGACTCGAACCCGGGACCGCCGACTTAATAGGCGGGTGTCAACGAAATGCACCAAACGCGTCGTCAAAATTTCATTACTATTAAATATCTCAATAATTTGTGTATAGACTACAAAACAACTTTAACGAATCTGATGCTAGCGGTATTTTCCCCGTGGAAATCACAGAAGAAAGTTGAAAGAAACCCCATTGAAATACGCAGAACCTAACAAGAAGTGTCGGTCCGGCCCGGGGATAGTGGCGCTACAACTTTCATATGGCAATAATGTGCATACGTCATATATTTGGATTATAAAACATTATTAGCGATTTGTCGAGGATTCATCAACCAAATTCAAAACATTGTTTACCGTAATACTGCTCCATCCTTCGCCCTTCTTCCAAAATAAATATTAGTGAATCCTATTTTTAAAAAACTTGACTTTCATCACTGGATAGTTTTGGCTTTATTATGCAAAAATTACTTGAAATCTTAGGAATATTTACTAGTTTCCTCTTTGTTTACATCAGTGAAATTCCCTGCATTTCAACGTCAGTTAACAACAATTTGTCGTTGCCAGTAAAATAAATTAGTACCACTAAAAATCCGCAAGATGGCGTGGACTGAAAAACATCCTGTTAGGTTATAAAAGAGATGTACAGATTCTTTAAATCAATATTAAGTAGGTATGGTGTGTATCCGAAACTTTAAAACCAAATTATATCAAGCATAAACTAAACGACCTTTTGTACGTACTTTTACTTGCAATAGTGCCAAGTAAATGGTCTTGGTTGTCATTTGAAACAAGAACGATATAAACAGGCTCAAGGACACAAAATTGCTTGCTGCGGCACAGACAGATAAAAAGGAGGTCTATTCGCCTTTATATAAAAATGGAATAGAAAAATATAAATTTATATTCTATGCTATTATATGAAAAATATGAGAAATGTTCTGCTTTAGACGGAGTGGCAGGTTTTGTGAAGATAAACGTCGCCGTCCACAGACGTGGTGCCGTGTCACGAGGGTCCTAATTTTCGTATCGCGACGTATTGTCCGTGAAAGTGTTAATTCTAATTTCAACTCATCTATAGTTAACTTTCAACGAGTCTTTAACCAATGTGTGTTACCAGTGATGACTTACGGCACCGAAACGTGGTCTTTCACTATCGGCCTCATCTCAAAGCTCAAAGTCGCTCAACGAGCAATGGAGAGGGCTATGCTCGGGGTGTCTCTACGTGATCGAATCAGAAATGAGGAAATCCGTAGACGAACTAAAGTGACCGATATAGCTCACCGGATTAGCAAGTTGAAGTGGCAATGGGCAGGCTACATAGCACGCAGAGCAGATGGCCGATGGGGCCGTAAAGTGCTCGAGTGGAGACCTCGGACCAGCAAGCGCAGCGTAGGACGTCCACCTACAAGATGGACAGATGACCTTATAAAGGTCGCCGGAAGGCGCTGGATGCAGGTCGCTTCCAATCGGTATATATGGAAGTCCAAAGGGGAGGCCTATGTTCAGCAGTTGACGTCCTATGGCTGAGATGATGATGATGATAGGTAACTTTCCGATATAATGCCGTGATTTGGGGGAGATATTGCTATATTGAAGATATTGCAAAGCGCCCAGGTAGCATTAAGCTACTCTAGTTATTATATACTCTAGCGCAGGGATTCCCAAACTTTTCCACTTCGCGGCGCTATCAATCTCAATAATAATATTATTATTTTGTTATGGACTTACGTATTTTTTCATCTCCGTGCCAAATATAGCTCGAATTGGGTACAATATGAATTCTTACGTACAATTGAACCCAGAGAGCAAACCGTCTCCATTTCAGCTTGGCCTAGAAGTCTTTCGGATTTTGGATGTCCGGCTGTTATCGTAAGGAGGTCTAATGTCTCAATACTTTTTTTTTGTCAATTCAGTTTCTCGATATTTATCAAAATGGCGGAGAAAACGTTAAAAAAGTCATATTTCAGTCGTTTCGCGAAAAATGATCGCATGGTCTAAGGCTCACACAGTCATATTAGTTAGTAGCTTATATTGAATGAAGTTATTTCATTAGCGGGGTCAAATAGGTAACACACTGAGGCATAGTAAAGTTGTCCGGTCTCACGGTAGGATATAAGGGCGCAGTTAACACTACTCCAAAAAAACTGGAGAAGCATAGTCAAGCGTCATGGTCATGGCCCTTTGTATTCTCTGCGGTATACAGTTTGGGAGCTACTGTTCCAACGCCTCCGAGCGATGCCAACGACCTCAGATATAGACAAACAAATCAGGTGTTTTGTCACCGGTGACTCACATAAACAAGCAGAGAGTTGCGTTATGTAATAAAGAAACTTTCTGTTTTTATCGTGAAGCGGTAGCGCCGGTTGTACATAAATACTGGTATATATAACTGTTCTGCGAAACACACTAAGTCAGATAGATGAGGAAAATAGTTTTTTATTGATTGAGCGAGCGAAGCGACTGGTTCAGTTTCAATTTTCGGATGTCCGGATTTCCAGATGTTCTCGCCTAAGAGTCACATTTCTCTACCGATTCTCATGTCATTTTAGGAGTAGTTTTGATAAGTATATATAGTAGGTACGTATATAATTTACTGTCTGCGCTGCGCGGTGTTACCCGTTCATCCCACGGGAACACTACATTTTTCTGGAAAAAAAGTAGCCTATGTGTTAATCCAGTACAGAGTCAGCCTACCTACATACTGAAATTGGTTAAGCCGTTTGAGCGTGAAAAAGTAACAAACATACACATTAACACACTCACAAACTTTCGGTTTTATAATATTAGTGTGATTCGTCGATCAAGTTTTCCGAAATTTTTCAAAATGGTGGAGGTGTTGCGATGCAATCGTAAACAGATTTCAGCAATTTTGAAACAAAAGCGAAGTTTACAGCTTACACAGTAGACAGTAAATAATGTGGACACAAATGGACGCACGTCTGATTGTCCAAGAGATGGCAACAGCGCAGTAAACAATTTCCTCATTTTCCTTTGTTGATCGTTCTTAGAATCATGGCCGTGGGGAAAGTTATTTTCACATAATACTGACCACGAGGCAACAGTGATTGGTCGATTTCAACTCGCTTAATGTCTGATTATGAATAACTTATAAATATGTAAATGTTCGTTGAAAAACTTACATAAATCGATTTAGCCCCAAATTAAGCAATACTTGTACAATGGGTACTAGACCAAGATGTACATAAATATATGGAACACATCCCTGACCCAGGAATAAATATTCGAATTCATCACGAGGATATTTGCCTTTGCCGGGATTCGAACCCTGGACCGTTCGGCTCAGTAAGCAGCTACACTGCCACTGTATTTTATTGATTGACAAGTGGAGGATCGGGTATCGTTTCACGTTTCAATACTGCATAATATAATTTACCATTACACATCTAACATAAAAAGCAATATTTATAAGTGACTTCAATTTCACCAAAATAATTTCGACAAAATGAGAATCCGACGAATCAGGAACAAATCCTGTCCGGTCATATCGAAATTTCGATTCTTAGTAATGTTCCTCCTCCTCCTTGTCAAAGTCGGGTTTTCTGTACCGACAATTAGAAACTGGCACTTTGAGCGACGACTTTTAAGCTTTCCCAAGGGCGAAGTTGCGGACTTTATTTTTATATACTTACATATTATATATAGTTTCATAATAGTATGAGATATTACTTTTAGGGCCTTATCACACTTGCGATTTGCGAGCGAGTTTTCTATACAAATAAGCGTCGCGGCGAACTCGCTGCGTGATCGTCTTCATACGAAATTCGCTCGGAAATCGCAAGTGTGATAAGGCCCTTATAGCACTCGCAATGGCCGCAATAGGTGCCGATGTAAAAATTATGCTCTATTTGTGTCTCATTGTTATATTCTGCGAAATATTCCGATATTATATCGAAAACAAATCTATTGTCAAACAGGTAGGAACAAATTTAAATATTTCTCTTTAGAATATTCTTACGCAGATACTTTCTTGAATTCAAAATAACAAATGCAGTTTTACAATTCCAGGACACGAGCGAGAACTGTATTGTAATCTATTTCGAGAAATAAGGCGATACCGAAGTATATAGTCTATAGTTTGCATCAATGTATTGTTATTTGTCGCTTATATTTCATGTCTTTGTCTAGTTTTTGGCATTACTGTACTCGTACAGTGTTTCGTTTGTTACTGATCTTTTATATAAATTCAGTTATGTGCTTATATATCCACATTCATTGTAATCTTAGATACTATTTTTCACTTTTATTACTTGTAAAATGTAATCTGTTAAATGTTAATGAGCTGTACACATTTCGGCATTGCATTCAATTCTTTTCTTTTCTCTTTTTCCGCTAACGATAACGGTCTGCAGTGACATTGTCTTGGCACTGACAAGCGCTTACGCTGCGTTCAGTCTAAGAGTGCAGCCATGTGTGTGCGGTTCACCGTGGCGTCACCGATAGGTTTCACCGGAAGACCAGCGCTGGTTCCCGGGCCAGCATTTATGCTGAGGTGTGACCTTTTTATGGCATACACAGCAAAGATATTATTTTATTTTATTTCTAATATTGGTTGTCCACTTTGTGTATGTTAACGAATAAATTTTTATTCTATTTTATTCTATTCTATAGTACATCTGGGAATTGAGTCCAGTATCCTTACCATGAGTTTACAGTGACAGTAGTCGCTAGGGATTGCGTAGAGGATTTTTATGGAGAATTGTAGTTCTACAAAGTGACCGCTAGGGGCGCTGTACTATTCTCCATACAAATTGTTTACGCTGTCGCTAGCGAGTACGGTCTCATGGTAAGGGTACAGAACTTGAAGATTGACTGGATCGCAAAATGACTGATGAAGAAGTACTTAAAAGAGTAACAGAAAAAAAGGAATTTTCTCAAACATCCAATGAAATATTGTCTTTACGTTCCTTAAAATAGGCTCGGAAATATCGCTTTTTGGGCGCAACAGCTCGAGAGGACTGTAAAGGGATTTCATACTGCTTTTCAGGCCTAGGCCTGCAAAGTAACTTTTTTTTGTTTCAACAACAAGGTCATTCACACAGCTGGCTGGTTTGACAAAAAGCAGGTTTTGTTTTTAAAGGTTGGTTGTTAGACACTTGTGGAAAAAAAATTCAAGATGGCGACTTTTTTTTTTCAAAATTTCAAATTGGTGCTAGGCGGCTAAAACTCGGTATCAAGGGGCTCTCGGGGCTCAAAAATATGAATCTGAAATCTTGTCCGAAAATTCGGTCAAATTCGGAAAATATCGAAAAAAAACGATTTTTTTTTTCAAAATTTCAAATTGGTGCTAGGCGGCTAAAACTCGGTATCGGGGGGCTCTCGGGGCTCAAAAATATTAATCTGAAATCTTGTCCGAAAATTCAGTCAAATTCGGAAAATATCGAAAAAAAAACATTTTTTTTTTCAAAATTTCAAATTGGTGCTAGGCGGCTAAAACTCGGTATCGGGGGGCTCTCGGGGCTCAAAAATATGAATCTGAAATCTTGTCCGAAAATTCGGTCAAATTCGGAAAATATCGAAAAAAAAACGATTTGTATGGAGAAAATTTCAAATTAGTCCTAGGAGGCTGAAATTCGGTATCCGGGGGTTTTTGGGGCTCCTGAGTCAGAATCTGAAATCGGATTTTTAAAATTCGGTCAAATTCGGAAAATATCGGACAAACAATATTAAGTGTTATTCTTTGAAGTATATTTTTTTATTTCATTGTATGTTTGAGAAAAGCACTATACATGCCTCGTCGTGAAATCGGATTCCCGGCCTCGTATCACTATCCGGCCTCGCACGCACGCTCGCTCGGCCGTATATACCTACTTGGCCGGAAATCCTCATTTTCCCGGCCTCTGATGTAATGTACTATTGTTGAACAGCATAGAGTAGAGGGAAGATGTTTGGTCACCTTATACGACATGACGCTTGTATGAGCTAAAACATCAAAGGAAAAGTTGAAGGAAAGCGAGGCAAGAGAAGACCAAGAATAAGCTACAAATGAAAGAGAAGGTAAACGTGATGTTGTATAGGGAAATCAAGGAGTTGGCTATGGATAGGGATAGATGGAGACAGCTACATACTACATCAGCTACACCGACATTACCGACAAGAGTTTGACTCTTAAATTTATGATGATGTTGATAATGAGTGCGTTGCAAAGCAAGCTAGGGTAAATAATTGTGTGATGAACTCGAATATTTTGTTCCTGGGTCGAGTCATGGATGTTATCTATATGTATTTATATATTATGTATATCGTCGTCTAGCACCCATAGTACAATCTTTGCTTAGTTTGGGACTAAGTCGATTTGTGTAAGATTGTCCCTTAATATTTATTAATTTGTAATAGGCAAAATTGCAATAATAATTTCTCCGGCTTGTAAAATGTCTAGCTTGGAGCGACTCGTTTGTTGACACTCACAGGGTGTGGATGACGGGGGAAGAAAGAACCAACAAATCGATGAATTGAAAACCTGCGAGCCTATAATGGTGTTTATGTTTACGTGAAAAATAAAAGATAAAGCATCTGTAACACACTCTCACAGTTTGTCAAAAAGTGACAGATGCTTTGGCACTTATTTATCGCGTGATAATCGCAATTGTCAAAGGCCCGCTGCTTCGTTTTTTGACGACGGTTAAAAAGAGAATTCCAAATGTAATAAATATAAACTACCATATATTTTTAGACTCGACTACATTTGACTATACTGTAGCGTATCGGCCTTTTGCGTCCAATTTATAAAGATTGCATCAAATTCACTCACTAAAAAAACACAGACCATAATCCGGCCACTTTATAGCAATGACAACTACCTTTATCGTAAGCAACAATGCGCTATAGACAGAAATGCACCCTAAACATGAACCTTAAGGTTTTAATTCCATTCAGTCACGTGAGGTATGTATTGCAATGTTCTAGAAGGTCGGTCGCTTTAGTGTAATACCGGCAGTGTAAACAAACTCGTTGCAACAGGTGGGGGAACCGGAGGGGACGCCGGGGACTGGTTATTGGAGGCTAAGTGGTAATATTCGACGTTGCTCGCTAGAAAATTCTACATTCATAATCGCAACATTAAGCCTGCGATTAGAGGATGCAAAACGGTTGTATGAAATCGGTTACAACCGATCATATCGATCGAATTACACTTGATAACCGTTTATCAGTTGTTTTCGGTTATGGCGCTTTAGTGAATATTATATTTTAATTTTCTTCAAGATAAATATTCTAATACATATTGTGATTTTAATGTTTAATTTTGCATCGGTGTTTTATTATTAATAATGTTACTGTTCCAAACACTAATAATTTGGCAGTGTGAAACCGTCGCAGAACACTATCAGTCTGTATTTGATGGATATTCTAAATATAATGAATATAAAATAGTTTTGTCAATAATAATATATTTATTTGATTCTTGCACTGTTTTACAATAATCGGTTATAAATGGATAATTTGATTCCTATTTGAATAGATGGATTATAAATATTATACGGATTAAATAGGTACGTATCTAGGAGCCCGGCAAAGTCGAAAAAACTAACACCATGGTTCACTTATTTTTTATTAAAGCAGTAACGTCTGCTAACGTACCTAAACTAAATGTTTACAAATGAAGCGAAAATTGAAAAATTTAATGATTCAATGGCTACATAAATATAAATACAATGGCTAAATTGGATAAATTCAATGGCTCTGACATCTGATTCGGTGGTCCAATTGGGAGGACGCCAGTGTTGGCCCGGAAAGCCGTTGGAAACGCAGGTTCGAATCCTGTCCGAATCATAAAATTTTTCAATTTTCGCTTCATTTGTAAACACCATGGTTCACGTTGCGATACAAGGCGGGAAAAAACATTTTCATCTTTTTAATTTTTTAAGCTACAGAGAAATCTGTAACTTTATAGGAATGAGGGGGATTATTCCTACCTATAAACAAAATTCAAGTTTTTTTTTAATTTCATCCGTTCCCCATTAAAATTGGGCTGTGTCAAACAACTCAAACTCGTAATCTCCAGAACACACGTTCATAATTCATAATTAAATACATTTAATATGAGGAGGTGATTGCACCGATGTGTAAATCCTAGAACAGGTGCAATAGGCGTGCGGACAATTTTTTTGAGGATGTCAATTGATTCTATTTTGTATTGGGATCAAATGTCTATATGGGACTACCTACACTTAGACTGCTCTAAAAGTCAGAAATTACCGTCAAAGTTCAACATTCCTACAGAGGACTATAAACGCTCCATACAAATGGCCTACCTACGTATGACGTCATCTGTGGATTGAGTACCAGTATTTGTTTGGAGGAAATAAGTATTTTGCCATTTTCACCGTAAAAATTGAAATACATTGAGCGATGTGTCTGCCATGTTGTTTATTTATTTATTTATTCGTAATAAAAATACATAGCAGGCTCACAATAAATGATTACAAACGAAGGAGTAGCAGGCTCACAATAAATGATTACAAACGAAGGAGTTTAATTTCGTATTTCATTGAAATATATTGAGTGATGTCTCTGCCATGCTATTTATTTATTCGTAATAAAAATACATAGCAGCCTTACAATAAATGATTACAATTACAATTACAGTTTTCACCAAGCGCTTTACAATGCTAGACTTCATAATTCATATACACCTTTAAGTAACTAATAAGTAACAAACTAATGACATAACAATTTAATGTAATGTATTATTAGCGAAAATACCTAATTCGAGAATGCCGTTTGAGTGCCAGTATGCCAAAGGAAACTTACTTACTTACTCCGCTGGCGCAGCGACCAGAAGTGGATCTTGGCCTCCTATACGAAATGACGGCAACGTGCCCTGTTTTGAACAATATCCTCCCAGTTTTCTGCTTGTAAAGTGCATAGGTCCTTCACAACTTCATTCTTCCATCAGAACCTCGGTCGGCCGACCGGTCGACGACCTACAGGCTATGTCGAAGAATAGTCCTGGCTCAGCGTGGTAATGCGGCCAGCCTCCTGAGCACCCTCCCGCTCGGCACCGATATATATATATATAAATGCTTATATATGTAGTAAGTAAAGGTTTTTTTTACTAGCCTATATAATTGTGTCCCACTGCTGGGCAAAGGCCTGATATTATTAAGTTAAAGAAAAAAAGTAAACAATTAAAAACAAGAACATAATATATATATAGGTATATATATTCAAAATGAAGAGCAGAGAAAGATTTATTTATTTAATATTTAGTGCCCAAAAGAAAACTTATCGTACAAAAGGCGGATTTAATGCCATGACGCATTCTCTACCAGATGTCTTGTTTTGTCATGTCTTGTTACTACTTAACATGCTTTTCAACCGATTAAAAAGACGAGGTTCTCTCTGAATTCGCTTGTATTTTTTAGGTTTGTTACCTAAGAATTCCATAATTTATGAACCTATTTGAAATAGTACATTACATACCTAGAGTGGTGAATTCGTGAATGGTCCAGATCGCAGTTGTCATAATTTCATAAATATGCTCTGGGGCTTTATGAATTACCGCCCGTTGTCTAAAGTTTTGCAACGAATTTTACATTTAGAGACTAATATCAAATTTTCAAACCGAAAGGTGACTAACTATAGTCTATTTCACATAGCCTTGTGCGTGTTACATTCTTTCTCTCAGTACATTTTATCCAATTTAGGATATTAAAATGTACTGAGATGACATTGAGGTTACACGCTGAGCTATATGAAATAGATTATGGACATGGTGTTTTCCTGAACCCTTTAAATTCGAATTCATCGCATGTCACACGAATCAGCATCACCGGTCTTGCTCGCACAATATTAAAACCAATGAGACAGGTAATATTTGTCTTTCGATTGTGTCACGTACGTGCCAACGATGCTGTTTTGAAAAATTCTATGTTTGCACAAATGTTGAATGCAAGGTTGTAGGCAAGTATATATTGTACAAGTCACGGTAAACTAATGAAGCGTTAAAATTGAAGCAAATAAAACGAAACCGGCAAAGCAATAAATTTATATTAAATTGAAACCGTGGAACTAAGCAACGTCTGAATTTCTGGATGTTATAGGTATAATATTATAAAGGTTTGTGTGTGTTTGTGCATTTCTTCTTCACGCTCAAACGACTGGCCCGATTTTGGTAAATTTTGGTATGAAGGTAGCTGACACCCTGGATTAATAGAAAGACTACTTTTTATCCCGAAAAAATGTAGTATTCCCGTGGGATGAGCGGGTAATACCGCGCAGCGTAGCTAGTAAGACATATATTATAGAGTGAGTAATCATAAGATTATTCGAGTTAATTATATAAATACAGATTTCAATATTATATACTTGCTCATTTTAAAGTGTTTCTCTAATTTATAGATTGCTTAAAACTCGATTGGGAGGACAGACTGACTTTTAACCCTCGAGTCAAATGGGTGTTACAAGCTTGTCTATGGCATCATAGCTCCTGAACGGATACACATTTTTTTTTCATTTTAGTTATGTGAAGGTTACATGACCGAAATAATCTGTTCAGCTATCCATTAAAGATCAATGGTTCTGTGATCGGCTTTTTTAAAATCATTAGTATTTCCCTCGATATTTATATTTTACCAAAATAAACTTAATTTTAACTCTATGTTACAATAATCACTACGTTTTCATTTATAATATAGTCCTCCTCATCGATTCGATGAAAGCGACGCAATGACTATCTGACAGACAAAAATGCATGGCCTGAACCAGAAACCGAGTAACTGACTCCTTAGTTGTACCTGACTAGTTTAAGGGACACAGTTCTAATAAGAAATCATATCAAACGTACATAAATTGTGATAAATCATCATACTTTCTTGTAGTTTCTATATTTTTATTCTTACCCTTTTCCTCATTTATATCTTAGAATACACTTTTAAAATGTTTTCTTCGAGAACTACGTATAGTTAAGTTCATAATTACTGTAATAGTTAAGTACTAATCCTTCATGAAAAAATGACTGACTGTTGAGTTTCTTTCGGCGTTTCTTTTCAACAGTGGTCTCCTCTTGTGAAATGCCGGTAGACTCAGACATGTAAAAGTGCCCTTGTGGCCTACTTGCAGAATAAAGTTCATTATTTCGGACTTCGTCTATTGTGGGCTCAGCGGACCTATGACGGTTTGCTTTTATCACGCGATAAATAAGTGACAAAACATCCGTCACGTTTTGACAAAACGCGACTGTGAGTGACAGAAGCTCTGTCACTTATTTATCACGTGATAAACGCAACCATCATGCACGTGTGGCAGTAGAGTTGGCCAGTAGAATTGTACGTGTACGCGTATTTATAATATGCAGGGTTCGCAAAAAATGTGACCAAAACTCATTGAAGTGCCAGGGTTGTCACGTACGTCATTTCAAAAGCTCTTGCTCGCATTTTACGATCCCTGAGAAAGCAAAATCGTAATGCAAAATGTAATATTTTCGAATAACTTTCATCTGAAGTGGAGGCATCCCTTACTTGTAGTCTCGCGCTGTAATAAGTCCTCATGAAATTGTGGAAATCCGCCAAGTGCCCTGAGATTGCCCTGAGTGCCCTGAGAGCGAATTCTAATTTCATAGTTTTTATGGTATTTCAATCCCATTTCTACTCCGCACTGTAATCTAATATTCTGATGTCCCCTTTTAAAGTATGATCATTTTTCAATGTCATTTTATGGTACTTAAATTAGAGTCTGGATAGCCAAATAATGTTAAATGCCAGGTTAGTTTTTTTTTATATCCATAAAAGAAACGTTCCATTTGTTGTACTTGTGAGTTGGATGTACACGCAAGCATGCAAGCAAGCATTCTGTACGTATATAGCCTATTTTAAACATTTTTCATACTGACGGACGTGACAAAACTATGAGGGTTTAGGTTTTGCCATTAATACCACGAGTACCTACCTAAAAAGGAGACCATTGAGAGACTTGTACATATTGACTAACGGCCTTTATAACATCTGGACATTATGACATCTTGGACATAGAGAGACTTGTACATATTGACTAACGGCCTTTATAACATCTGGACATTATGACATCTTGGACATTGAGAGATTTGTACATATTGACTAACGGCCTTTATAACATCTGGACATTATGACATCTTGGACATTCTGACACCCGGACCAACATACCCCGGAGGGGTCTATGTGATGTGTATTGTCATTCTACTAATCTGGCATTCTGCTAATCTGGCATTTCGCTAATCTGACATTTTGCTTTTCTGGCATTTCGCTAATCTGGCATTCTGCTAATCTGGCATTCTGCTAATCTGATATTTTGCTTTTCTGGTATTTCGCTAATCTGACATTTTGCTTTTCTGGCATTTCGCTAATCTGACATTTTGCTTTTCTGGCATAAAGCGTCTAAAGGACTGGTTCTAACATTCCGATTGAGTTGAAATTTGTCATAGTATTTATGTATTTTTTTGGTGATGGATTTATATGGTATTACCGAGCTAGGTCTTATTTACACTACATTTAATTTTTCGACTTGTGTATAGTTAGAAAGTGTAAACATATGTCTTTGTCGTTGACTGTACTGTACATAGTGGTAGAAGTAGACATTACGTGAGCGGACTATGAGTGCATGTCAACATATATTTAACTTATTTCCTTAGGTACCTTACGTGTGCATAGAAAATCAAAATATGTTCTAGTATCAAAACTATAATTCCTACTATACAAAGTGTGCCCAACCGCAGATTTTTAGGGTTCCGTACCCAAAGGGTAAAAACGGGACCCTATTACTGAGACTTCACTGTCCGTCCGTCCGTTCGTCTGTCACCAGGCTGTATCTCAACAACGGTGATAGCTAGACAATTGAAATTTTCACAGATGATGTATTTCTATTGCCGCTATAACAACAAATACTAATAATAAAATAAAATAAATATTTAAGGGGGGCTCCCATACAACAAACTTGTTATAGATTATATATATGTATAGGTACGGAACCCTTCATGCGCGAGTCGGGCTCGCACTTGCCCAATTTTTCTTTTTAATTTCTCGCCAAAACTTTGAGTAACATTTCATTAGTCAGACTATATTGGTTGTAATTATAGCCCAGCAGGGGGTTTTACAACACACGCCAAACTGCCTTTGAGTATTTATAAATACTCAAAGCAAACTGCAGATTTTTAGTGGTAGGTACTCATTTATCTAACTGGCAACGAAACATTTTTGGTAACTGACGTTAAAAGTCAATGAATGTCATTGGTGTAAACAAAGAGGAAACGGGACTAAATATTCCGCAAATTTCAAGTAATTTTGGCATAATAAAGCCAAATCTAGCCACAGTGATGAAAATCAACGTTTTTTTAAAAGGATTCAGTATTTATTTCGCGATAATACGAAGGATTGAGCACCATTCCGGTAAACAATATTTTCAATTTGGTTAATGACAAATTGACGTTTAATAATGCAAATGTATGACGTATGCACATTATTTCCATATGAAAGCTGTTTGTAGCGCCATTATCCCTGGGCCGGACCGATACTTGTCCATACTAAATATTATAAATGCAAAAGTGTGTCTGTCTGTCTGTTACCTCTTCACGCTTAAACCGCTGAATCGATTTTGATGAAATTTGGCATGGAGATAGTTTAAGATCCGAGGAAAGGACATTGGATAGTTTTCATCCTGGAAATTTTCCCTAAGAGGATTGAAAAGTGAGTAAGTAATTCATGATGACATTGATGACCCTGTAGGAAATGTAATTATTAGACCAAAAGCACAATTGCTCTAACATTTGCTTAGGCGCTTTTAATAATCCCTTTTTTTAATGAAGGTGATTATGTGAATATCTATCGTGTTGTACGAGGTTGCTTCGATACTTCCAAGTTCCACGCGGGCGTAGTCACGGGCAAAAGCTAGTTAGGCTATAAGATAGTAAGTATTTATGTAAATACTTTAATATTTTACACAAAAACAGAGATAGTTTTTATTATTGTTAGAAATGAAACGAAAAATAATAACTAAAATATTTTAAAGTGACTTTTCCCTAACGTTAAAAAAATCCTGTGATTATTCATGTATATATATCGGCCTAAATGTGGAACCAAGGCTCAAACGCTACTTCATAGAAGAGTTTGGTTCACCTATACATTTTGTCCTCAAAACTGCAACACTTGGAGTTTTTTTTTTAAAACGTGACTTGAACTGATCAGGGCTGGTTAGCCCTCACTACCAGTAGTCGGAATTTGTGTGGGAGTATAACCCGCTAATGGGATTATCTCCGTGCTACAGGGGTAAACTTGGAGTTATCATTATTTAAGTATTATGGATCACTGACGACACCAACGTAGCTCACGCGCAAATTATATACACACTCCTGCAAAAGTCGACGTAATAAAATACATTTCAACATATATCCCTATGCACGACAAAAACGTCCGTTTTTCTTCACTAACGATGATTTATCGAGCGGACGACGACGCGGTCAAACGACACCGGTCGGACATGACAAGTCGGTGATCTATTTCGAATGGCCAAAACAATCCATTTGCTTTTTTTTTGTGAAAATATTTTCCGTCAAATATTTCCCTTCAAATTGCGATTCGTTGGGACCGGAAGATTTTTTTGTTACCATATCACTCGCCAATTAAGAGGAAAAAAGGTAACGTGAAACGATCGCACTGCATAGTGTTTTATTTGTATTTTACGTTTTGTTCAATCAAGTCGGCTTGTTTTGCTAAACCTAATCAACGTATCGGTAACGCAATTAATATTCGAACTAAATCGTTAGTTGCACAGTTGCACGAGCAAATTGGTATTTAGGATATTAAATACCTATCGGTTACGAGTCAACTATGTGTTTAGTTATATTGATCTAGGAATGGCGGCTCGCGGCTTTTGCCAATGTTAGTTTTTAATGATATTAACTTTATAAAGAATAATAAACCATGCTTGAGTTCGATAAAAAATACACTGTAGCAAAATACAATCTCCGTTGTATAACCGTGTAACTTGTTGATTCAATCGCTTATTTCGATTGACATTGATACAGCGATTTGAACGATGTATCGGTCCAAACCATCATTATTATTACATGTATTCTATTATTTTTAATTAATGGCAACCGGTCACATCACATTGAAGCGACCATTACTGCCAATGTCTCGTTTCCAATCGCACATGGCAACAAGATAGGTAGAGGATTGATGAGACCACGTAGTACGGTGAAGTGAGAAAATCGTGCTTTTTAGGGTTCCGTAGTCAACTAGGAACCCTTATAGTTACGCCATGTCCGTCTGTCCGTCCGTCCGTCCGTCCGTCCGTCCGCGGCTTAGCTCCGTGCTCATTAGTACTAGAAAGCTGAAATTTGGTATGAGTATGTGTATGTATAACGCCGACAGAACGGTAAAATAAAATTAAAAAAAATTTTTTTTTTCGGGTACCTCACGAACACCTAAAGCGGGGGTGATTTTTTTTTCTTTTCAACACTCGTGTGTGGGATATCGTTGAATAGGTCTTGTAAAAATAATAGGGGTCTTCTAACATTATTTTTTGATAAAGTCAGCAGTTTTGTAAATATTCGCTCCAAAAACAAAAAAAATAGTGTCCCCCCCCTCTAACTTTTCAACCACGGGTCAAAAAAATCGGAAAAATTCATGTTAATGAGGCCTTATAAGTAATTTTACTGAAAACTATATTGAACAAAATCGGTCAAGCCGTTTTCGAGTTATCGCCAAATTTCATATTTTTTCTTTAAAAGGTCGTAAGTTGACTTCCAGAAGGTAATAAGTGATTACAGTTTCTAGGGCGTTTACGACCTTTTTATAGAGCTTAAAATCTTTTGACATCATCATTCATAATGTTATCTTTAACATAATTAAGTAAATAATACTGCTTAAAAGAAAATAAGTTACTGAGTTTTGCGCTTAGCAAGCCATTTCTATTTTAAAAGCCTTAATTTAACTTGCAATGTATTTGTATGTACTCGTAGGTATGTATGTTCGGGTGGAATCTTGCTACTCAATTTTGAAGCAGATATCTTCAACCGATTGAGCTGAAATTTTGTATACACGTTTAGTTTGGATGACAATACACGAATACTGTGTGACGTCATTCTAAATCCAAGATGGCGGAATACCTAGTTATTTTTTATGCACTTCTGCAATATGGGTATCAAATGAAAGGGCTTGCCGAGAATAATTATTAGAAAAATATAGCTAGCCAGCGATAACTAGAAAGTTTTACTTGTGTAAATAAACTAGTACCTATTTAATCGCGCGACAAGCTTTTATGATCATATAAATTTTGTAGAATGAGGTTATAAGTTGATAGTTAAAATTTTAAATAAAAGCGTTTTTTAAAAAGGTTTTCTTGCTTTTAACTTATTTATATAAATGATATAAAAAGATAACAAATATTATTAGTTATTTATAGTCATCCTGGTAACATTAAAAGCGAAAATTTACGTAAAAGCAATGAGGATGCGTTCAGTTCAAGATATCTTATCCCACAAGGGCTGTTCAATTACTTTGCTGAATTTTACAAAAGGTAACACAAGCATGTACAAAATGCTTTTTTACCCTTATTAATCACGGAACCACGTGTTAAACTCGCATTCTACCCTCCCATGATATATGTGGAACATAAACGCATACTATTCGCAGTTCATTGGTCTCCAGGGGCTAAATTCGACGATTCTAATGATATATGTCCGAGATTTCCCATTTGCATGTTTATTTAAGCAAAGCATATTATTCCAAACTAGCGACCCGCCCCGGCTTCGCACGGGTGCAATGCTGATAAATTATGCATGTATTATACATATAAACCTTCCTCTTGAATCACTCTATCTATTAAAAACCGCATCAAAATCCGTTGCGTAGTTTTAAAGATTTAAGCATACAAAGGGACATAGGGACAGAGAAAGCGACTTTGTTTTATACTATGTAGTGATAAGACATTTTATATCATACTAGCTTTTGCCCGCGACTACGTCTGCGTGGAACTTGGAAGTATGGAAGCAACCTCGTACAACACGATAGATATCCGCCTAATCACCTTAATTAATAAAAGGGATTATTAAGAGCGCCTAAGCAAATGTAAGAGCAATTGTGCTTTTGGTCTAATAATTACATTTCCTACAGCGTCATCAATGTCATCATGAATTACTTACTCACTTTTCAATCTTTTTAGGGATAATTTCCAGGATGAAAACTACCTATGTCCTTCCTCGGATCTTAAACTATCTCCATGCCAAATTTCATCAAAATCGATTCAGCGGTTTAAGCGTGAAGAGGTACCTAACAGACAGACAGACAGACAGACAGACACACTTTTGCATTTATAATATTGGTATGGATTTCACACTGAGATGAATTTGCTCTATTTTGATATTGATATACATATATGACACCGTATACCACCGTTCGTTTATAAACTAACTAGTAATAATGTAAACTCACGGAAAGGTTACGTTAGGTTAGTTTAAACTGATGGCGTTGATATATATGTAGGTATATATCAATGCCTTAAAGCACAATCACTCTATGTGGTTTAAATTTCACTGGCAAAATAATTGTAATTAGGATAAGTGTGAACTAAGGTATCGATATAATATCTCTCAAATCTAAAACCACCAACGAATGCCGGCTCTCTCTCTCATTCAGCATTCGATGGTGGTTTTAGACGGTTCCATATTGGGTTGCATAAATTTTAAAGCCATAATGTCGGTGCGCATAACCACTTTTGTCATAATAGTCCTTGCGCATAAGGTGTATAGTCATTAAATGATCCGCATAAAGGGTATAGCAGGATAGCCTAAGAAAAAGTGCCCCCAGCGTTTTTGGGTCGAAACTATAATCAAACGATGCCTTTTAAGGAGGTTATACCCTGCACAAAGTTTCATCCCTCTGTTACCCCCTGGGGATGAAAAACACCCGATTAACCCCAAAACTGTTTTATTTATTTTTTCCTAAACTATGAAAGTAACGAATTTAAAATTTTGTACAAATATTAATGACTCTAAAAGCTATATTAAAAAAAAATAAGATCCTCCTAACCATTTAAATTCTTGTAAAAAAAATTAAAAACAATCTAGAAACACCCTGTATATCAAGTTCGGCTCTTGGTACACACACGATTTTTTTTCCTAATATGAACCAATTCATATTCTACATCATACAAAAGTTTCATGGACCTAGCTCAGAAGGAACATTGCGAAATTCAAATGAATGTACTATTTAGTAGGCACTTTTCATTATACCGACCGGGTGATCAATCCAATGGGCTAGTAGGGAGAAGTCACAATCTATAAGAGATAGGGTAATTTGTTCTTAGGAACCAACGCGTCGATTTTAGATTTAATGAAGACTTTCCTTGGATCGATCACTCTGTATTATAATACGCAACGTCTCGGTCCTGCAACCAAAAAAATAAAAGAAAATACTACTCGCGGCCGCGCGGCCGCCCGAGTTCGAATTTCAATTTTTTTTCAACGTGTGCGGATTACGCTTTTTCTAACGTGAAGCCAAAATGTCTGCAAAAAATATTTTAAATGCAAACAAATCTAAAGCAATTGTAAATACTTATATAAAAAAATTGATAAACACATTATATGAACTTGCAAAATGCAGATGGGTCGATTAATATTGAATTTTCAAGAGAACACGAAATTCTTAGAATACGTATAAAGTCACGTCATATAAATAAAAAGACATGCCATATTTTCATTGGTTATTATTTTTATTGCATGTTGTAACACCTAGACACTTTATACAACTCTGGGTATATTTAATATTTTAAATGGATCATTAAAATATTATTTTAATATACATCTTCTTTATGTGTACCCATTTAATTATAACACAAATGTAATGTAATTGTTTCAAGTATTATTTATGAAAAAAATCCTTACTGTTGAGTTTCCTTCGGCTTTCTTCTCAACAGCGGTCTTCTCTTGCGAAATGCCGGTAGATTCACAATCCGACTTGTAAAAGTGCACTTGTGGGCCTTGTGGCCTACTTACTGAATAAACTATTTCATTTCATTTCACGTTATGTGCCCAATAAAAATGACTGCGGAGGTATCAGCGATCATTTTTATACTTGCACCAATAGAAACCGAACTGCAGGTTGCTGCTCGCATTTTTGATTAATTATGGTATTTTACTAATTTACTCGTTATGTATGACACAGTAAAAGTTATGTTATTGCAATTTTTTCTTTACTAGTATTAACTAGTAAAGAAAAAATTGTTTTTATAAGTACAAATGAGTTTGATTTATACTTCTTTATTCCCAACTTTTTTAAATCGGGCACAAACAGCGGTCCGATCGCAGGCCATTGTTTATTAATAATGCAAGGCTTTAAATGAATAGTAGGCATAAAGAGCCAATTCATATTAATTTCGTAATGTTCCTTCTGGGCTAGGTCGATGAAACTTTTGTATGATGTAGAATATGAATTGGTTCATATTAGGAAAAAAAATGGTGTGTGTACCAAGAGCAGAACTTGTTATACAGGGTGATTATTTTTTTTTTTTTACATTTTTTTACAAGAATTTAAATGGTTAGGACGGTCATATTTTTTTTTAATATAGCTTTTAGTGTCATTAATATTTGTACAAAATTTGAAATTCGTTACTTTCATAGTTTAGGAAAAAATAAATAAAACAGTTTTGGGGTTAATCGGGTGTTTTTCACCCCCAGGGGGTAACATAGGGATGAAACTTTGTGCAGGGTATAACCTCCTTAAAAGGCATCGTTTGATTATAGTTTCGACCCAAAAACGCTGGGGGCACTTTTTCTTAGGCTATCCTGCTATACCCTTTTATGACCATAATGTTTTTACGCATAAATAAGGAATGTCATATAATTTTGGAGCATATCAACCTGAATCATAATCATTAATCATCATAATGTTCTTATGTATATCGTGCATTGGCGCATAATACTGAAGAACATAAATATCAAGCTCCTAATTTTTTATTTCAACATCAGCCTGGTTTTCTGGCAGTAGTTCATTTCTGAGGGGGTCGCAGTTCTTTCAAACCTAACCTGACCTACTTTTCTGGCCGATGTTCGTATTTGTAGGTTCACAATTCTAACCTAACCTACAACAAAGAGGTCAGTGTGGAGAAGGATTTCTTCCGAGCCCCCCTTGTGGGGGGCTTCGCCTCCCCGTCTCCCCTTTTTGTTTCTGTGCTCATGTAACTTTTGTATAATTATTTCAAATGTTATAAAGAATTATGATTGGTACATGTGATATAACTTATACTATATTATTTCTATTGACATTAATTATGAAAACCATAATTTATGCGTTGCTCTTCTTCGTACCTCATCATTTCAGCCATAGGACGCCCACTGCTGGACACAGGCCTCCTCAATAGATTTCCACATGGGCCGGATAGCAGCGACCCGCATCCAGCGAGTCCCCGCAACTCTAACCAGGTCGTCCGACCACCTTGCGGGTGGACGTCCTACACTGCGCTTGCCGGTACGTGGTCTCCACTCGAGAACTTTTCTGCCCCAACGGCCATCGGTCCTTCGAGCTATGTGCCCCGCCCATTGCCACTTCAGCTTGCTTACCCGGTCTGCTATGTCGATGACCTTGGTTCGTCTACGAATCTCCTCATTTCTGATTCGATCTCGTAGACAAATCCCGAGCATAGCTCTTTCCATAGCTCGCTGAGTGACTCTGAGCTTCCTTAAAAGGCCCATAGTTAGAGACCACGTCTCGGCTCCGTAGGTCATCACCGGTAATACGCACTGGTTGAAGACTTTCGTCTTCAAGCACTGAGGTATGTTGGACGAGAAGACACTTCGCAGTTTCCCGAACGCTGCCCATCCGAGTTGAATCCGCCGATTGATCTCTTTCTCGAAGTTGGACCTGCCTAACTGAATTGTTTGTCCCAGATAGACCTACTTCGTACCTACTATCAATTATTATGACATTCAATAATATTACTTGAAATTTTGTGCCATACTAAATTATGCTTATGAAAAGCCTGCCAAACAACAATTAGGTATGACATATAAAATGTTATGCAAATAATAATTTATGACAAATAACATGTATGAGGAAAGCCATTATGCGAAATGAGTTATAACAATCAAATTTATGAAAAGAATTTTTATTCCACTAGAGGTGATCCCGTTTTGGACTCAAATACCATACTTATATAATATGTATATTCAATGTAATAAAATAGGCGTTATACCCGAGATAAAGCCTTTAACTGTCATTTAAAGGTGATGTGTGCGATTCGAGCTCCGGTAACTTTTCACGTCCCGGTCAAGTTAAGTTTTCGGCTGACATAATACTCGTAAATATATATTTATATTATGGCATCGCAACTTTCTGGGTTGTGAAAGTGGCGATATATCTAGTATACGTATCCGAGATACCAGAGAGATACCTAAATATGGAAACAACCCTGTTCACTGTAGATTTGATATAATATTGTTGAAGTATAAAGTGTTAATTGTCAATTTTACCTTAATGAGCTACATTCATTTATGTCCAATATGTGGTAGCGATAAAGCTGAGATATCGATATCGTTATACTTCGTCGAATTAAGGTCCCGTAGAGTTATCCATCCGTTTGAAATATGTGCTGGTATTGCATTTGCCAGACACCCTAAAAGCGTTGAAACGGACCGTTTTTTGTTGAAATGTTTTAGTAAAAAAATAAGCCTTTCACGAGTTTCTACGTGGGATTATTTTTTTTGGAAAAACTAAAAATATCGGCTGACTAGAGTATTGAACCGTAGTTTTAGCCCGTGACGGATCGATACAGCTGTTATTAGTTTGTTAACATTTTTGTTTCCCGATTTAAAAAGAGGGGTTTTTCATGGTAGCTTACGGGCCAATTTGAGCGTACTTTTTTTATCGAAAGACTTGTCTGTCGCGATGGTTGGCTTTGTTTGGTGGATATAGGACCAGTAGTTTTCAAGATATTCAGCTTTAATTGGAACAACTGACAAGATCTCAGCCAATATTCAAGCTAAGAATTCCAAATTTTGTAGTTATGTTCAGTTTTAATTGTACCATTGTCTATATCACTCATTGAATGAGGGTCTCATGATAACCCGTTACTTGAGCTGGGAGTGCCCCAATTTTTTTTGTTGTATGTGTGATAGTATGGGTAAAAGAATTATAAAATCATAAAAATATTTAAATGTCTTAACTATAAAGATATTCAATCAGAAATAAATAACACGACTACTGTTATTCAATTTTAGCGAACTTAATAAACATATAAATGACGACGCATTTGGCGCAGTTTGCAGACACCTGTCTACTGAGCCTGCGGTCCCGGGTTCGGGAAAATATTTGTGTGATGAACTCGAATATTTGTGCGTGGGTCATGGTTGTTCTATGTATTTTATCTATATAAGTACATATAGTTATCGTCGTCTACTTAGCACCCATAACACAGGCCTTCGTGAGCTTAATTTGGGACTAGATCGATTTGTGTTAGGTTGTCCAATATTTATTCTATTATATTATTAGGTATTTATTATAATATATTTATTGGATATTTTGTTTGTATCGTATTTGCACCCTACTCACGACTAAACGAGCATTACAGAGAAGAAAAAACTGCTCAAAACTGACCAACAATGTCATTATGCACAAGATGCTTTACACTAACCCATCGTCTAGCTTTTACCGTAGCTCGTTACGTCCAGCGAGGTCGCCATTACCCCTTACCCTTTTTACCCCAGTTCAAGGGTAAACATCCGGTCCGTTCGGTGTAAAGGTCGGCCCGCTAACTGCGTTATCATAGGACGGACGGACGTGTGGATGCGGCTTTACGGAGGATTTTACTTAGTTGGGATTTTTCTTTTTTTAGGTCACGGGATTTTGTCGTGTTGCGAATAAGAAAAGGAAATGAAAGCGCCTAAAATGCCTTACACATTTTTGTGGGCTGTCTGTTTGAAAATTTAATCCGGAATATTTAGCTTGTATGCTAGCTCGAGGTCTCCAATTTCTTTTACCATGCGACTACTTATGAATGGTTGTAATTTTTAGGGTTCCGTATCTCAAAAGGAAAAAACGGTCGGACAACAAAGTGATCATATAAAAGCGTTCCGTTTTTTCCGATTGAGGTACGAAACCCTAAAAACGGATATTTCGACATTCTCAAGGAATCAAAATTTATAGGGTAAGTACCTAGGTACTTTCCGTAGGCCTAGAACATTGTGAAAACAAATATTGGGAAAAACCTGAAAACTATACATTTCTGATTAAAAAAAAAATGTGCTTTTCGAAAATACAATTTAGAGAAATCGGTTGCGTTAACTTTGCACCTCATTTGTATCCAGCGCCATACACACCAGATGCAAACTTAACTTAACCCGGCCAGTTGAGATTGGATAAGTGTTTGTACGGAACCCTCGGTGCGCGAGTCAGACTCGTACTTGGCCGGTTTTTTATAACGCATTCATTTTCACTCTTTACATGGCGTGCTGGTGGGACAAGTAGGACATGCTCGCGGTTCTGATTTTGTATGGCGTGAACCGGGAATTCCCGGTTCCGGTACTGGATTTGTATAGAAAATGAGTACCGGGAGCACACCCTAGGGACAAGCAAACCGTCTCGTTAGACGCAACATTTTACGCATATTCGTTAATATGCGTAAAATGTTTCACTTCAATACGCACTGTATGTATATTAAAAATACGAGTAGGCAAATGTGACAGAAAGGAAATTTAGAAAAGTTCATATTATGTAACTCTAAGTATGAACTCGACATCATAATTATTCTTCCTTCAAGTGCTATTCTTTTGTTTTACACATCATCATCATAAACTTCAAACTTAGGCTGCGTTTCCAGCAGAGGTGTAGCGAGGAAAGGAACGTGTTTTTGTTAAGAGGCCTTATCCTTTTAAAAAAATATTTTTTTCATAATATGACAAATATATTGATAATACCAACTTTTTAAGTAAATAATAGATTTCCCCGAGTTCTAGGTAGTTATTTCATGCTTTCATTACGTGCATTCAAAAATAAGTTGAGAAAACTAATTTGCTGCGTGATTTTTGTCAATTTCGAGTAGTTTCTGAAACAAAAATTATCAATGAAAAATTCAAAATGTAGGTTAATTTCAAATATATACCGATTCATCTCAATGGGACTGTTCTAAGTAGTAACATTGATAATATGTTAAGAAACATTTTTAATTATAGTGAAACATTTCTAAAACAATCAGCATTTTTGAACGGATACGGAGCCTTAAAGCGATGCCCTTGAATGCATTATTATAAAAATACATTTAATATTAAACTTGGAATGCCCGCAATCCGACAGAGACATCACCAGTTCGTGGCTCCTCGGTGCCGTCGCTCGACGACGTCGTCTAATGCCAAACGACGCCCGTCAGCAATCGGATTGCGAATAAAAAATAACCACCAGACCCATTCAGACTTATGTGTTATTGTATTATCTCGAAAAGGGGTGTATTCGACTTGGAATTCCGGTCGGTTACGTCGTTTTTCACCGTAAATTCGCAACTGAGAAGCATGCCGCGATGTTGGAGATCAAATTTGACTAGGGGCGAAGAAATGAGAATACAGATTTATCCGCTTTATTTAACAAAGCACTGTCAAACTGTTTTTTCGTTTCTATTCATTGAAGATAATAAAAAAATGGGTGATAATAGGTATTTGGGGATCACTGAACGGAACCGTGTGTTTTCGTTAATAACCGAGAAATTACTTATTTGTCGATGACGGCACAGTCGAATTTAGCACTTTTATTTTTAGAACCTATACACGTCCTTTAATGTAAGTAATTAGGTTAAAATAATAATGTAGTAGTTTAGTATTATTTCTTTCAGTTTTCTTCCCAAAAGAGATCAACTCTCAAGTCCCGAGAAATGCAAGCAAACTCAGGTAAAAGCGGCCTTCAACCACCTAACAGAATAAAAATCATTATTTTAAGTTTGTAACCAAGGTGTCCCGCTTACCTATCAGCACAATACATTCGTCATCAATATCCAATTGGCAATTAGTGTGTTTGCTACGGGCAGACGAGCAATGAGGCGTCGTTGCGCACAACTGTGTAATCGCACCCAATGAACCGTGACGCCGCACCCGACGCAAAAAGGGTGTAAAGCCTGACCAGAAATATATGAGGATGCGCCATATTGCGGTATTTCACTGGAACTTCTTACACTGGCAATGATTTTATGACGGTTTGTTAACAATGTCAATGTCTTTCCTGGTGTTTTTTTTTAAAGACAAATATTTAAAAATATCCAAAGAAAATGCCGAAAACCGTTCACAGTCGTGAACGTTATATTATAAATAAAGTGTACACGTGTTTACTACACGAAAAACAGCCAGGAAAAGAGTGCATTCCATTAAATGATATTACGAGGTTACCATAGGAACTGACAGGTATTATAAATAGTGCCCTCTTGCCAATACTCATATATTTCTGGTCAGGCTTTAATTGCCTACCTAGATGTGATTAGCTGGATAATTCGAGAGGGTATTGCGATGTCCTATTGGGGTGGACTATTTTTTTGAGCAATGATGCATCGTTGCGCACAGCAGTGTAATCGCACCCAATAAACCGTGACGCCGCACTCAATGCAAAAGGGTGTAATTGGCTACCTAGTACATCTAGTTGTAGTAGTTGGCCCTTTTGGGGGGAACTCATTTTTTATTTAGTTTCACCTGTCTGTTCTGTTTATTATGAAATCATGAAACTAAATTAAATCTGACCCACTTAAGAGGCCTAATTCCTTTTTTTTTTCATATCATGACAAATATATTGACAATTCCAACCAACTTTTTGAAGTGAATAATACTTTTCCCCGATTTCTAGGTAGTAACATAGCTATTTCATGCTTTCTTTGTCGAAAATAAGTTGAAAAAAAATAATTTTCCGCGTCATTTTTGAGGTTCAAATTGTAGGTTTCAAATATATGCCAATAAATCCCAATAGCCCTGTTCTAGGTAGTAACATCAATAATATGTTAAGAGAAATGTTTGATCATAGAGAAAAAAATCTAAAACCATCAACATTTTAAAAGGAATAAGGCCTCTTAAGAAAAATGCGATTGCACGAACATTACATTTAAACCTATATCCGACGATAACATTGAACTTTCATTATAACATGAAGCTGATCCGATGATGGATTCGACAAATGGTCATAGTAGCGCCACGTATCGCTATGACAAAATGGCAATTTCTATTATGTTTGGACTTGATTTGTCTTGCAAGACAAATCAAGCCTCTTGAGTAAAACTCTGCACACACACTCCTGTGTAAAAAACTACAGTCGGCAAAAAAGCTTATTCTTCTTCTATTAATGATATTGATGATATTTATTTATATTGTATGTCATGAGATAGTAATTTAGTGCCTCATTTTATGCGGCTGCGTGGCAGCTAAGCGCAGATTTTCTTCGGACGCCTACTAAATAGTCATAGCAAAGTTTACTAACTGATTAAGTTAAGTAAGAAAAATAGATAGGAATAATATTCATTTGCTCGAAGTTCGAACATATTAGACCGGGAGATAGTGACAGAATTTTCTTGGTCATTTGTAACAGTATGGCGGTTCTTCAGGGGTCTTAGTACGCAATGACAAAAAGAAAAATGATGGTCATAGCGCTGGTACCGGCGGCCCAATCGCGTGGGCGTTAGTCGAACTCGTCGGATAAATAACGAGTGTCAAACGATTTGTACCACAAAAAATTTAGTATTTTCCGATAGCCCATAAAAAACATGTAGGCGGTAGTGTCATGCCATACTTCTCCGGTGTGACTTACAGCCCGCCATACCGACGCGAATGCGTTAATAAAAAATAAAAAAATTCAACCATTTGTACCAGGCTAATTTTTGCACAGTTAATTATCGTCGTGCAGCCATTTACGAAAATCACCATGCCATACTTTTCCGACGGTCCTAAATGGCCGCCATACCACCGGAAATCAGCAAATTTTTTTTTTTCGCCAAACGATTTGTACCACCCTAAATTTTTTTTTCAACAGCTCTTGAATGATGATAAATAGAAGTGTGATAATGCCATACCTGTGGGAGGTGGCGAATGTGTATAATATATTTTTTTTTAATGTAAGATTTTATTCGTATTTTGAACGATTTGTAACAGTATGGCACTAATTTTTCCTGTAAGTTTGAGGTTCAACGAATATAAATACAAAATTTCAAAGATCTAGGTGGCGGCAATCTTGACTTATAATCAGATGTTTATATTGTATAATATTGAACGGCTATACCACTACCGCTCGAACGATTTCTCGAGAGATCTCGGCTCATCGTGTTGTGAGACACAATGTCTGGCAACGCAGGTATACGGCAGCTACTTGTCAGACGATCCACAACTACATAGCAATAATTGGAGTTCTATGTATTAGAATAAGTCGACCGTTATAGTGTGCCCATGTTGCATGCAAGATGAAGAGGAAAAAGATGAAGAAGAGAAAGATGAAGGCGGCGAAGGTAAATATTTAAGAAATTAATTTTATGTTAACGATTTGCGATTGTGTGTTGCGCTTGTGTGAAAAAATTAAATGATTTGTAGATACTGATGCAGTAAGCAGCGACGAGGATGACGAAAACGAGTTGGAGCATGCCGGGGATTTCGGCTTAGATGACCTCGAAAGTCTGTAAATCTTTCGGAATAAACTGCATTAATATTGATATTGCATATAATTTTTTTTCACATGTACGGTGTAATTTTCCCAAACCATACTTTATTTTCAAGTTTCGAAAATTTGAAATGCCATACTGTAACAATTTGGTCCAATTTTTTTATTAATTTATATCTTGCTCGAGTGTGACAATCTTCCGCCCCATGGTTACAGTGTGGGATAATTATTTTTAGGTAGAATTTCATCCAAACGAACCGAATACAATGATGCCATACTGTAACAAATGATTTTATGTCTTGCACCTTCAAAACCCGTTGTAAAATCAAGTTTTTCAAGTATGTTGCCCCTTTTTCCCTCTATTAGAAGTATGGCAAATATAATAATGGTCCCATTGCATCATATAATTTCCAAAAATCCAAATGCCATACTGGTACAAATCGTCAAATTTCTTTTTTTCTTTTTTACGTCTTGGCTCAAGTCTCACAGTCGTCCGCCCCATGGTTACAATCCGGAATAATTTTTTGTAGGTAGAATTGTATCCAAACAAACAGAATATAATGATCCCATGCTGTAAAAAAATATTTTACGTATTGTACAGTCATATTTTTGAAACGTGTCGAATAAATAAGTTTTTCAAGTATGGCAGCACTTTTTCCCCCTACTAGAAGTATGGCAAATATAATAACGGTCACATTTTACCAAATACTTTCCAAAAATCCAAATGCAATACTGTTACAAATCGTTTGGCGAAAAAAAAATTTGCTGATTTTCGGCGGTATGGCGGCCATTTAGAACCGTCGGAAAAGTATGGCATGGTGATTTTCGTAAATGTCTGCACGACGATAATTAACTGTGCAAAAATTAGCCTGGTACAAATGGTTGAATTTTTTTATTTTTAATCAACGCATTCGCGTCGGTATGGCGGGCGGTAAGTCACACCGGAGAAGTATGGCATGACACTACCGCCTACATGTTTTTTATGGGCTATCGGAAAATACTAAATTTTTTGTGGTACAAATCGTTTGACACTCGTTATTTATCCGACGAGTTCGACTAACGCCCACGCGATTGGGCCGCCGGTACCAGCGCTATGACCATCATTTTTCTTTGGCTTATTATTTTCGCGGCGACAGAAAAATTAAAGAGCAGCAAACTATTTGCAACTAAAATAATAACTTGTCAGCGATTAAATATTTTGGCAATCATTTATATTAAATGAGCTTTAAACTAAGGATATTTTAAAATTCAAATAATGGCAGCTACTTTAAGGTAGCAGAAATAATAAACAAGATTACTGAAATCATAGGTGAGGTACTATAAATAATGACTTGGCGACTAATATTAGCAGAAGGATAACAAACTTTATATTAGTGGCAACTACAGGTCTCCATCTAAAAAAGCATTTTGGGCTTTGATTTGCTGGCAGCTTAAATATTAAAATGGGTACTATATAAAAGTAATGGGGAGTTATTTTTTTAGTTTTCGAAACCATAATTTAATGAAAACGGCGATAACCGTTTTTTAGGTAAAAATGTTTTGCCCATACAAAACACGCTTATTTTAGTCCGAATCTAGCTAAAACACGCTACGCTAAAATAAGCATTGCATTATCATAAGACTTACCTCAGAACCGAAGCTGTCAACCCCGATTCCACGTGGTCTTGTCTGCCCTACCCCTAGAGTGTATATAAAAAGCCGGAGGCGCGGAGGGAGAGCAGCCCTCGCCCGCCGTGACAAAGCTCGGGAGCCGTGCGGAGCGGAGCGGCTGAGGCTGGTCGCCGAAGGCGACCAACAAGCCGAAGCTGCGGAACGGAGTACGGGCGACCGTGCTTTGCCACGCAAGGGCGGAAGGGCTGCACTTCCCGCAGCGCCGGAGCTAAGGCAGAGTCTGACACAATATCCAAAAAAATATTGTCGGTTTTAGGAGTCCATATCTCGGTAATTATTAAGTTTAGAAAAAAGTTGTCCATACAAAACACGTTTATTTTAACGTATTCTATACGATAGAATCATAAAAAAAGGTGTCAATATGACATCACACTGTGATGTCATATTGACACATCACACCTGACGAAAAATTGACCAAAATCAGAGCCACTAAATAAAACTATAGACCAAAATTATTATTTATACATGCAATTTTCAACTTTGATTAAAGCTCTCAAATTGTCGCACAAAGTATTTTTTTTATGACCTTGATTTATTTTATATGTAATCTCCATTGAACAATTAGAGTAGGCCATTTTCAACTTTTTATCCGCTGTCATGTTTCCGCTTAATTAGTTAATTCAGTCGCCAAAACAATAACTCGATGCTAGTTTATATTGAAACAAAGCCGAAAATTGATTACTTAGCTGCTACTTTTTACTTTAATAGTCTCCGCAATTAGTCGCCAACTTATTATTTTTGCTATCCCCTTTAATTTTTTATAAATCCCTAAATCTGATTAATTTGTCGCCGCGTTAAATACATGCCTTTTTCTTTTTGTCATTGCGTACTAAGACCCCTGAAGAACCGCCATACTGTTACAAATGACCAAGAAAATTCTGTCACTATCTTCCGGTCTATATGTTTTTAGGCAGAATTATCAGTTTCTGTGTGCAGTGCGTCTGTTAATGATCTGGTATAAACAAGAAACTAGCCTTACTGTACATTTTTCATGATTAAGTACCTACAATAAACGACGCGCTTTGACGATGCGTTTGGCGCGGTTTGTAGACACCTGCCTACTGGGCCGGCAGTCTCGGGTTCGAATCCCGGCCAGGGCAAATATTTTTGTGATGAACTCGAATATTTGTGCTTTGGTCATGGTTGTTCTATGTATTTAAGTATATATTTATCTATATAAGTACGTATATCGTCGTCTAGTACCCATACCACAAGCCTTCTTGAGCTTACTTTGAGACTAGATCGATTTGTGTGTGGTTGTCCATTATTTATTTATTTATTATTGTTTATTTATTTAATAAAGCCGATAAAAGGCAGCAAGGCCGTCTTAAAGAATGCCGGAGTCTTGGGTATTCCATAATTAGTGGGCCTCATTGCGCATTTTATAAAAAAACCTCAATTAGGTGTAGTAGAGACCGAGGCTGCGAGGCTGCGGGTTATGGGCACGTGCCCAGAGTGCCCAGTGGGAAAGAGGAGCCTGAAATGCGGGGTAATTTGTATGTTGCTAAGGTAAATAAGTAATCCAAGGATGTACTAAATGCAATAAAATAAAATAAGTCGGTGTACCGACCGACCTTACCCTAACCAATGCTCCGTGTTCCAGCATCAGTAATAAGTCAGCCCATCACACAAATTATTTACCCTTACATGTGGTAGAGCAACCGCCTGCTTAGCCGACGGTCCTGTGTTTGAATCCCGGCTAGAGAAGATATTTGTGTGATCAACTAGAACATTTTTGTGCCCGAGTTATTTTTAAGTATATATTTATAGGTACATCTAAGTATCGTCGCCTATACCATACCACAATCATGAGCTTAATTTGGGACTTGGTTAATCCGCGTGAGTTGTCTGATATTTATTTTATTTATTCATTTACCGTCGACAATTCTACTAATGTACTTAATTATTGCAAATTGTTTTCACAATAAAATCCCAACTTCCACGAGTGCGAGCGAACAAAATGTAATGCCTATTTTCCGCACCACAAAGAAAATGAACACTTCCTTTCCTAAAGCTATAAAACGCCGAAATCTCAGTGCAATATCGAAACATTTCCGCACTTCCGCGGGAAGTGGTCGAGTCGCACCGCAATATCCGCTGCCACTTCCGTTACTCTGTTTAAGAGACGGCACTTTGGCTGATAAACATAAATGTGCTTATATATGTATATTTGGGAATCGAATAAAAGCTTTGTACGAGTACTATAACAGCGCATTCAGTAAATTGTCAAGCCATTTCGCCCAACGCTCCCCTGCTTATATACATTTACGCATCTACAATAACATCTGTAAGAAATTTAATATTCACCAGTACACTACGGGAAAGGTTAAAGCTATTGTGAAAAAGTGGCTAGTGTCCTTATCTTACCTCGACACGGAGGCTCTTCTTCTTTGCGCTAGTCAGTAACACACACATACTCTCATAAACACACACACACACACACACACACACACACACACACACACACACACACACACACACGCGCGCGCGCGCACACTCACATACACACTCACACTCTGTGCTTACCTTACCTTTTAAGTTTTTCAGTTTATGTTCATTCTTATTTTCCTATTTGTTATCGCTCACGCTTAGTTTACACTTAATATGTACGCAATATTTATATTCGTGGTTAATGCACTCCTAGGCCCCGAGATACAGGCCCAGCCTAGTTCGGGGCCTGCAAGATATGTCATTGTACCTTATTCTTGTGTTTTGTGAAATAAATTTATTTATTATTTATTTATTTTCCTCTTTGCTGCAGTTGCTCTTAGCAGTCAGCATGTCACTAGAGTGCTCAAATTATGTGCTTATATGTATATTTGGGAGTCGAATAAAAGTGTTGTACCATAAGAGTATATTCTGTAAATTCTCAAGCCATCCTCCTCTTCGCTGCAGTTGGTGCAGCAGTCACTAGAGTGCATACCGACTGTATTGACGTTATGACGATGCGGTTTGCGCAGTGGTAGCTGCCTACTGAAACGACGGTCCTAGGTTCATGATGAACTCAAGTATTGTACCTGAACCTGAGCCATGAAGGTGCTATGCTTTTAAGTATATATTTATCTATAAGTATGTATATTGTCGTTAAGTACCCATAAAATAAGCCTAGCCTAGAGCTTAATTTAGTACTCGATCGATTTGTAATAGGTTGTCCAATATTTATATATTTATTTATAATTTATTAAACTTGTACTAAGTTGGAATTGAAATATGCGTTCATTTTCATCTCCTCTTTTGAGGTACGTTTATTTTAGCAGACAATAGTTATGTGCGTTCCCATTGAGGGTCCACGTTGGAATTTCGAGCTTTTGAATGTGTCAGTCTTTAGTAAAAGTTCTCAAACGATTGTAAATTCATCCTTTAATTTGTAAAAGTCGGCACTCAAAAGTTACATTCGGTTAAAGGTGGACCCTCAGTCGTGCCGGTCAGGTACCCATATTTAATAATCTACTTAAAATTTACAACTGCTGTAAACGGCTACTCTTAGTAAAAGATTTGTAAAACTAATTGCATTAATTCTGATTCCTTTCTGCTAATTCAATAAGAAAAAATTGCATGCAGAAGGTGGTCCCTCAATTGAACGCGATAAGTTCTCATTAAGTGAAAACAATAGTAATATTTAAAACATAGGTGTGACTGAGAGTTAGTAAAAGTACTTAAATCATTGTAAATTCATTATGTAGTTTGTAAAAGAAGCCATTCAAAAGTTACAATCGATTAAAGGTGGTCCCTCAATTGAAACGTTTGTCATAAGAATAAATCAATTTACGTATCATTTGGTTGTTAAATAGACAATTGCAATAGTCTATTCTTTAGTAAACATTTTTTACTAACTATTGCTCCACCGAACAGTATAAACAAATGTACCGTTTTACTTAAAAAAGCATTCAAAGGCCTTCGAAGAAATACTACACTCTAGGTGACCACATATTAGGATTTTGTAGGATAAGTAAATAAAAATAAGTTCTGTTTGTTGACGTTAATTATTTTTTATACGACCGTCGACCACACTATATTTATGGTTAATTTAATGGTCAAATGAATACAAAACAAATTGTACTACATATTCTACAAGCACATAAAATGCACGCACGTAAAGCGCACAAAGCCGCTGTCATTATTATAAATACAAATTGGGCAAGTGCGAGTCCGACTCGCGCATGAAGGGTTCCGTACCATAAAACAAGTTTGTTGTATGGGAGCCCCCCTTAAATATTTATTTTATTATATTTTTAGTATCTGTTGTTATAGCGGAAATAGAAATACATCATCTGTGAAAATTTCAACTGTCTAGCTATCACCGTTCTTGAGATACAGCCTGGTGACAGACGGACGGACGGACGGACAGCGAAGTCTCAGTAATAGGGTCCCGTTTTTACCCTTGGGGTACGGAACCCTAAAAAGGAACCTAACAGCCTGGCAACGTTATCTTCTGCCTCCGATATTTCTTGCCAGTCTTGATTTGGACTAACTGCATGCTTTTGTACCCGGCGAAATATAAACATTCAATTTCAACAACAATTCAGCCGTTAGTTCATCCGGGATTGACTTTGGCGGCAAGACAGTTAGATTGGTTTTCAGGTGTTCTTGTCAGATCCAATGTTACAAGGTGTTATACAAATGGTTTTATTTTTATACGAATACCCGCAATCTCAACTACGCAACACCAAAATACGCAGTGTTACAAGAGGCAAAAATCTGGGGAAACATTTGGCATGCAAAAACCTCAAGATTTCGAGCTAAAACCCGCTCCAGGCCTTCCGATCCGATCCGATTTATCGGAAGAAATATCCTAACAATTGCGCTACACATTATCCGATTTCTTCCTATAAATCGGACAATTTCACTACATATTATCCGATTGCTTCCGATAAATCGGATCGGATCGGAAGGTCTGGAGCGGGTTTCAGAGTAAGGAAAAGTCAATAGAGTCCGTGTTACTTCGTAGAAACCTAGGACTAAATATATTGCTATCTCTGTAAAGCACGTCAAGTTTCTGCAAGAAAAAACGAGATAACAGTATATTTGTCTTTTAAAAAAATATACAAGGTCATTTGTCAAATTTTTCTTAGTGAGATTAGATATGGATAGATTGGGAGCATGGCATTTTCTTTTTCTTATTGTCATGATAACCCAAGATATGTCAAACTTAAAAAAAAAAAAAAAATAACGTCAACAGAAAGTTATTATTTTTATTTACTTATCCTAAGAAATCCTAATATGTGGTCACCTAGAGTGTAGTATTTCTTCGCAGGCCTTTGATTGTTTTTTTTAAGTAAAACGGTACATTTGTTTATACTGTTCGGTGGAGCAATAGTTAGTAAAAAATGTTTACTAAAGAATAGACTATAGCAATTGTCTATTTAACTACCAAATGATACGTAAATTGATTTATTCTTATGACAAACGTTTCAATTGAGGGACCACCTTTAATCGATTGTAACTTTTGAATGGCTTCTTTTACAAACTAAAGAATGAATTTACAATGATTTAAGTACTTTTACTAACTCTCAGTCACACCTATGTTTTAAATATTACTATTGTTCTCACTTAATGTGAACTTATCGCGTTCAATTGAGGGACCACCTTCTGCATGCAATTTTTTCTTATTGAATTAGCAGAAAGGAATCAGAATTAATGCAATTAGTTTTACAAATCTTTTACTAAAAGTAGCCATTTACAGTAGTAGTAAATTTTAAGTAGATTATTAAATATGGGTACCTGACAGGCACGACTGAGGGTCCACCTTTAACCGAATGTAACTTTTGAGTGCCGACTTTTACAAATTAAAGGATGAATTTACAATCGTTTGAGAACTTTTACTAAAGACTGACACATTCAAAAGCTCGAAATTCCAACGTGGACCCTCAATGGGAACGCACATCAATAGTTTTGTCGCAAATTACTGATATTACGTTCTTGCCTGTAACTTTATACTTTTGGTAAACTACAAAAACGAAATTCATGATAATTAATTTAACTTTATATACAGATATTAACTAATTTTAATATCTCTGTATATTGAAGATAGTTCACAAAAACAAGGTTGGCGAGTGAGCACGATGTGCCAAAATAATAATGAAAACAGTTGATCCATTATTAGGAATGTCCTTCAATATTCTGTCTCAGCGAAGTGCAAAAACGCCCTTAGTCGATAATCGACTAATTCGGACAGACTCTTGAGCGACGCCATTATCGCTGCTACCCGTTAATTGCTCGCTTTAATTCGATTTGTGTGGCCACGAAAAGGGCGTTTTGCTTTTTTTTTATGAAAGGTCATCAGTCAAGCCTGCGGTCGCATTGTCGATCTCGTATTCATTAATGAATAAATTGTCTAACGTATAAACATTGTTGAAATAAAATAATAAATGATTGTAGATATTTCTTATATCCGTATCTCCAGCTATCGGCACCTATCTGTTTTGCGCCGCGTGCATTTATCGGACGGGTTTGCACCATTCATCAAAAACAGAGGAGGCAATCTTCGACTTGTCTCTCATAGATATATTGTACTGGATGGTAAGAGTTTAGGTTATCCAATCATAACTCCGAAACATTGTATCCCGTTTAAGTTACGACCCGTAATATTTTCAGGCGTTTTGAAAATTGTTCTTATTCATCAATAATTGTTTACAGAAATATTCTCGAAAAATACATACTTATTTCGGTTAACAAAAAAAAAATACTGATAGGAAGCCAACATTTTAACTTCGATAGAAAACCGGTTTGTTAGTAATAATTTCTCATCGCGAAACAAATACTACCTATTATTTCCACCGCTTTTCCATCGAAGTAAAAATTTTGGCGTCCTAATAGCGAAAGGGATGTGTGGTGGAATATATTGACCATTTAAATGTTACAGAATAATATCAACTGTACTGCTGCTGTACAACTCCATTATCGTTTTGATCGCTACTCTCCTGGCTCTACACACATGCGGTCGCTCCATTTTCCACCGTGCGTGAAGAGCGATCGAAACCGAACCCTGATGCGATACTGTGGTTCACCAAGCATCATTAGATTTGAGTTCCTTATTTGTCAAATATATTGCGGGAGATTGATTCCACAATCTTTCCTGTATGTTGACTTAGAATCTCTGTAAAAATACACCTGATTTTATAACCGACTTCAAAAATGGAGGTGATTCTCAATTCAACTGTGTATTATTGGAGTCTATATTGACTCCTGGAATAACTTTTCGTCAAATGTTACATTTGGCCGCTAGAAAGCAATTTTTCTTTGCAACCGTAAAATATTTAGGATTGTTATAAAACATACCTAACCTATAGTGTAGTATATAGACATTTATAGATAATAAATGTACCCTCGATCCGCCAGCTACCGGTCATTACATTGACAGACGTCACCGGTGGCGGACGCACTGCAGGTTTACTGAAAGCCCGATTAATGTGTTTATTGAAATATCCCAGGAAACCCTAGTGAACACTACATATAGGATATTCCATAGGATGTTTGCAAGATTTATGAAAAATGTATGACTACAGAGGAACTAAACATTCAACGAAATAAGTTTTTTGGAGTCATATGGCTCCCGTTTTTTTGTAGACATTGTGCGCCTTACCCGCGCATCTCTCATATTTAATATGCTTTTTGTAAATGATTTCTAATGATTGGAGATTGTAAGTTGTTTGGTACATGGTATTGAATAAACGGACTTTAACTCTTGCTGTCCAGTTCTAGAATCACTTACGTCCAGTTCAGACTAGATTATCTGTACTCTAGCACCTATAGCACAACTGTAACACGCGACTATTTCTCGCTCAAGATACACTACCTATCTCTTTCTGTACAGTGCTGCGAGAGAGTGACGGGCGATGCTATGTCCCGCGATATGAGTTGCGAACCATATACGAGTTGCGAACCATAGTTGTGATGTGACTGACAGTTATCGAAAACACAATTGGCATTTACTATTTCCTTATTTTTTTCTATAATACTAAAATTTCTATTGAATTCATAGAACAGTACCGGAAAAACGCTATTAAGAAGTGTATTGTGAGACGTTGTGCCTCTTACTGCCATTCAATAATTTCAAAGGATATTTTTCTCAGCCTTTGGTAACCATTAGTGATGACCCGAATACGATATTCACCGAGCAATTCTTTGTAAAATCAAACGTTATTCTACTTTACACATTCTATAAAAATATAGGAATATTTTGTTCTGTAGTAGAAAGAGTTTAGTTCAATGGCAATAAATATAATACCATTGATACAAAGATCAAAGGACAGTGAAACATTTAAATGGTCGATAAAAATTGTGGTGTGTTCACATGAAGAAATAATCAAACATTATATATTTCACAACAACAATCATCATCATACTTGACGATTATATAATTAATAGTGAAGGAAATGATTTCTAAGGTTAGGGTTATTTAAAAATAACCTAATCAGCGGGGGGCGGTGTATTAAGTGATAAACCATCATAGACCCCAGGTACTCTTTAGCGAATGTACATAGTCATTTGTTTATTCAATACTAGCGACCCGCCCCGGCTTCGCACGGGTGCAATGCTGATAAATTATGCATGTATTATACATACAAACCTTCCTCATGAATCACTCTATCTATTAAAAAAAACCGCATCTAAATCCGTTGCGTAGTTTTAAAGATTTAAGCATACAAAGGGACATAGGGACAGAGAAAGCGACTTTGTTTTATACTATGTAGTGATTTACTGCATGTATATATCAGTTAACTAGAAATTTTAGAACTACGATATTTATAACCAATTTTAACCTTTGAATTGCCTCATATTTGTCCAAATTAAGATGAAATCATTGGATCTATGAATAATCAAAGGAACTTATTAATATTTGTAAACACACGTAAGTATATAAATTTCGTCGTTATTCATACAAACTCAGCCGTTTGTTCCCAGAAATCCCTGAAAGTAAATCCTTTTCCTTGAAGTAAAATTTGTAAAGAAATGGCTGTCTGCTGATAAATCACATTCCGCAGATAAATAAAATTTAAGTCTCGATAATTTACCGATACCCCGACCCGCACATCTCTGAAATCACCGTGTCAATTAGCCATCGAAAAAGGGTCCAGAAGGGCTACTCCGAAGATGGAAATTCGAGGTTTTACCGTGTTATCCCCCTCGATGTCGGGTTAAACAATATTGGAATGAGCAGGACAGCACGAAGTTCGAATTTCGAACGTCGGAGTAGCCCTCTAAGCGTCACGACACGATGGAGCTCAACCAAAATTGAAGCGCCTCAATCTATCCCCAGTGCTTAAAGAATTTAACCTTCTGCAAAAACACTTCAAAATCGATTTCTATCGAGACATTCGTCAGGCCGAAGTGACGAAAGTCAATTATAACAAAAGTCAATCGGTCTCGATCGATCCTTGAAAAGGGTTCCAGTAATCCTTCGGAAAGTGTTTGCCTAATTGAATACCACTTGCCTCTTTATTGACGCTGCGGGCCAAATTGGAAATGTCAATTTTGCCAACGCCGGAATTGGAAGGGTTGATTTTTAAGTGTCATCCGGAGCTCTAGATTGGTCAGGACAAAAGGAGGTAAGGCTAGGAATAATGAGTTCGCGTTAGCTGACGTTGTTGGTGGAAGAATCGCTATACGGGGTGATCAGTCCAAAGAGGTCAGTATCGAGAAGTCAGATACTATGAGAGGTAGCGAAATCTGTTCTAAGGAACTATGGCGTTGATTTTAAATTTAATAATATTGGCATTTTTTTAGTTTATAATAAAAACGAGGATCTAAGCTGGTCAAAATTCTGTATTGATAAGATTGTAAAAAAAATGCAGTATGTATTAAATCTATAATCGAGGCCATGGTTCCTAAGTAAAGATTCCTCTATAGTTTCTGTGTTCTCCCTACAGAATCATTTGGAATGATCATTCATAGCGTTTACATGTAATTTATGAGATAGTCTGAGATACGAATTAAAAACGACCTTCAACTATATTCTGTATAATCCCCTACTAAATATAAGTAATGTAAGTTATTTTGGCAATGGCTTCATGGAAGTCATGGGAGTCTTCTAGATTTGCTCCCACAAGTTTTTTATGACCATTCGGATAGCTTAAAAACTATAGTTTAAATTGCGTCGTTAGATAAAATCGAACACTAGACCCTAGTTGTCCTCATTTTATTCATTAATTAAGTTCAATGTGTGTGATTGTTTTTAAACTATCAAGGCAAATCATAATGAGCGAGTAAAAGTGTCTTTGTTTTCAATTGTATTAATATAAATATCAATTGCCTCAAAATCGGCATATCACTAAGATCTTTATAAGGATGAATACCAATTTCCATCCAAATCTTTTTTCCGTAATTAATAGACGCAATCATTACTCACAGCGATCATTTGTTTGATTATTTACCGAATACAATCCTCAAATGAACGAGATGATAAATTATAGTGGCCATATATCACCCCGGGCCATACGTCATGGGATTATCCTGCTACCCGTCATTCGTGGACATTGCAACCGAAAAACAATTTAAATCTCCATCTGTCTGTCTTCTTTACTCTAGCTTCCCCTCTCAATAGAGAAATAGAGATAGGAAGTAAGTATCAGGTTGTGTTTGAGGAAAATTGTGTAAGTAAGTTTTGTCATAAACCATGAGCTATGGCTGTGAGCGATATTGTTTTGATGTACGTTCTCAGACTATCCATCCCTAACAATAAATAAAGCTTGTCGAGTATAATTTAACGAGCGTTTATTTAAGTTGCTGTTTTCTGTATGCTGTTGGAGAAACATCTTGCGGGTCAAGTTTTTTCTAAAAGATTGAGATTTCAGCTTACTGTGTAGGTATATACATCTTGACTACACATTCAAATGATAAATAGTTATTTGTTATGCAAGGCTGCAAAGTTGTTATTTGGCGCGAGTGTTGAAATTGAAAGCTGAGCGAGAGAAGGAATCTAAGATTGAACCATGAGCGAAGCGAATGGTTCAAAGATAGATTCCTGAGCGTAGCGAAGCTTTCAAGACACGAGAAGCTAAATAATTTTGCAGCCATGCGGAACACACAACTTTTCACCTCACTACAGCGAGGAAAATGAAAGTTCAAGAAAAACAATTAAAACATAAAAATAATCATATTTAATTTTGCCTTCTATTTAGCACATCAAATTTAAAACATTAACACACTCAAATCCAAACCAAATAAATACGAGAGAAGCACACACATATTAAAAATATGGCCGTAATTTGTATTATGGTCGTGTATGTTTTATCGTTGAGTTTTTCTTAAGCACTGTTATATTATATTTGTATTTGAAACTACTTGACATCATTCGTTGTGAATGTGGGAGAATGGCATTCTGGGAGGGATTAGTTGGCCATTTGGAAGTATTTTCCATAACATTTGCTTTGGAAGTTTTTGGACGATGGGATCCGAACAAGATTATTTCGGCTTTATCTTCTTTAAAAACGCCAATAGTTTCGGTAAATTACTTACTTATTGTCTCCAAATATTTATAACAAATCCTTTTCCGTTTTAATGCAGGCTTTTAGCATTGAATAAATACTCCAAATTGGGCTTAACTTTCTTGTTTTCCACATTTCCATAAAGTAAGACAACAGTATGTATTCTCCACAGAACCAATTTACGTTGTTTACGTGAATTGTGAAAACTTCCAACTTTTTAATTATTGTTTTTTTCTCGGGTGCGTTCAGAAATTACACTCTTATGTTCCAACTTTTATAACAAATAAATATTAAAATTTGTGATGTATTTAATATATTTACTTTTCAAAATATGTAAATGAAACTGAAATACTTACTATTAATATATATAAACATCATCATCATCATCATCATCTCAGCCATAGGACGTCCACTGCTGAACATAGGCCTCCCCTTTGGACTTCCATATATACCGGTTGGAAGCGACCTGCATCCAGCGCCTTCCGGCGACCTTTACAAGGTCATCTGTCCATCTCGTAGGTGGACGTCCTACGCTGCGCTTGCTGGTCCGAGGTCTCCACTCGAGCACTTTACGGCCCCATCGGCCATCTGCTCTGCGTGCTATGTGGCCTGCCCATTGCCACTTCAACTTGCTAATCCGGTGAGCTATATCGGTCACTTTAGTTCGTCTACGGATTTCCTCATATAAACATATTCAACATAAAATAAAGTGTAGGAAAAATAAAAACTTACAAATCTGTAACCACAAACCAGGTTTCTGGACGTGATATTGTAGGTGTATTTTTTTTTAAAGAAGTATTCAAACGTACATATTATTTTAGCCGGCCTGACCAGATCGCCCTTTATTAGCGTGCGTTGATTGGTTATTCGAAGATTTATCGACTGATGAAATCAGTCACGCATTGAAGGAGTCCTAAATATAAAAAAGTTACATGCACCACAGAGAATCAAAATCGTCGTGTTCGAAATTCAAATGACTTTTGCACGCTAGCGGATAAAATAGACTTTTGCACGCAGATTTCGCCCTATAAACGGAGGTTTTCCGAGCGAGTGAGGTGAAAATGTTATTTTAATGGGATGCGCTTTTAGAAAATTAAGGTTCTCATTTTATGTTACCTCAAATCCTTTTTTTTTATTTTAACTTGAACCTCCGAATGGAACTAACCATTCGGCTGAAATGCATTAGCTTTATAGTTTTCAGGTTCGAATGAAAACAGATAGGTTCAATTATTTCGACTTCATAAGAGCAAGCAAAATATGTATAAACCCAAAGGCTAACTCATGGCTGTATACACCGATACTGACTCAGACACGGACTGTAGGGGAAACCGAGGAGATTTGAAACAGTGAGTTGAAATAACGTCAATTTCTCGGTATCTATATCTGTTAGCGATCCGGTAACAACGCTGCTTAGACGCTCTCTACCGCCCGCGTGTCTCATCAATGTGCGTTCTTGCTTCGCTAACGGATGTAGATCTAAAAAAAATACGTTGTTTCATCTCACCCCTATCTCAAACCTCCTCAGTCTCCCCTATACAGCAAATAAACACGTTAAATTTTACACATAAGTTTAGTCGCATGCCGGAAAAGGAAATTGTCGGCACGCTGGCACGTTTTGGACTATGAAACCACAAAAACTCGTACAGACAAACATACTTACACCTCTATATTTACGTGTACCCCGTTTTTCACACAACCCGAGTCCGCAGTCACAGCCGTAGCAGGTAAAATTAGGACGAATTAAACGGACAAAACAGGGTAATGTCTTGCCCTTGCGAAACATGTTTGTATAAAGGCCGTCACACACGGAGCGATAACAAATATTGATATACCGACAGATATCTTACAGTATCGTTGAGTGTAGTCAGGGGCACAGGACAAAGATACCAAAATATATATTTCTGCCGCCTTTATGCTCGTAGCCTTAAGATACCTTCGCTTCGTGTGGGGACTCTGTCAAATAGCAGGCAAAATATATCGTTAGATAACCTGCGATAAGATATCTGTTGGTATATTAATATATATTATCACTCCGTGTGACTGACTTTAGGCCTTATTTACATTAAATGCGAGTTTTTTTTTTATAGAAGCATGATTATAAATTGAAGACCAAGCGAGTGAAGTGTCTCCGTTTCAGCTTGACCTAAAATTCTTTCGTTTGTCCGGAGGTCCAGCTTTTCTCGCCTCGAGGTCGCATTTCTCAACCGATCGCCAATAGGTTTGTGAAATTTTGTGAATAAGTTTGAGAAAAATATAAATTTTAATTCGTCGAAAAGGGCGAAGAAAATTAGCATTTTTAAGCTAATATTCCACAAACCAATCTTACCTATAATTGAAGAAATATTTTTTCTCAAAAATGGTCCGGTATGATGACATTATTGATCAAAAATCAGAACGCGAAGTGCATGTTGTGTTTACGGTCAATAAAAAAAAAACAAAGCTTTCGGTTTGCTCGACAGTAATGTTGTGTGAAATGCCTATATATGTCGAGGTACAAACTTAAAAAAAGGTTAAAACGGCCATATAAAAAGGCATTGGTCCTAGAAACAGCCAATACGGAAGATCAGCTACGACTTATCGCGACTTATTAGTTGCTTCAAATAGCTTATGGCATTTTCGGAAGAAACATACATTTTTATTTATTTATTAAAAAATGAATAAAAAGGCGGCAATGCAAGAATTCAGTTTTGACATATATTAAGTATACTTAGTGGGTAATGAAACTTATCTGAAAGTACTTATTTGTTTTCTTGGACCATTTTTGAGAAATGCGCTATATTTGTCTCAGCGAAAGGGCAAATGCTGGCTTCACATTAAACTTAAGGCGACGGGTAATGCTAAACTAGCGCTACTTTCGACTACCTTCATAATCTGATATTTTTTTTTTAATAGCTGAAGTCTAGGAGCTAGCAAAACACCCTTAATATTTATTAAATCACTATATACAATTTGTTCAGTGTTGTTCACCCTACAAAACTTGTTCACGTCAAATGCGGCCACAATAGTTTTGGGCAAGTTTTTAGAGACAACTAAAGAACAAGAAATTGTGTATAATCATTCAATAAATACTATAGGTGCTTTTCCAGTTCCTCAAATATCGCAATTACTGGAAATTGATCTGGTTTAGAAGAAATTGTAAGTGGCGCTAGTTTCGCATTACCCGTCACCTTAAACGGACCGGCAAAGTCGTTCGTTTAAAATGAATACTCAGCCAGCAATTGCCTACTTCCCTTGCTTCGACATTAATGTTTTTTTTTTAGTGTTATGTGATTATCAATTAAGTACTGCATAACACAAAAACGCTTAAAGTTTACTTTATTCATGAGCCTAATGCTATAATACAACAGTCGAATTGCCATTGTCATAAGGCAGGTTCATAAAGAATATTAGTCTTCGGCTTAGAGACCACTCAAATGGGTGTCGGCTTACTGCGGCTGTGTGAAACCACCCTTATAATCCCAGCTAACAAATAGGATATTTCTAAATGAGTTATTCTTAATTATTTCGGACTTACGTCCGGGGCTTATTATTTTTCATTTGAAGTTAATTACTTATGCAAAACAGTTGGCTCCGCGATAATTGGAGGGGTTAGGTAATTGACGTTTTTCGTAAAAGGTATTTATTGCGGGGTTAAGTGATAAGATTATAGAAAAAATCTGATTACTGCGGAAAGGTCAGTTGGGGTAAGTGCGCCGACACTAGCCAGTAATTTTGCCTTTTGTGGCGTAAAATGATAGTCGCACTAATATTATAAAGGCGAAAGTTTGTGTGTTTATGTGTATGTTTGTTACTTCTTCACGCTCAAACGTCTGGACCAATTTTATAAAATTTTGGTATGAAGGTAGCGGACACCCTGGATTAACACATAGGCTACTTTTTATCCCGAAATAATGTAGTGTTCCCGTGGGATGAGCGGGTAACACCTAGTACGGGTAACAGCTAGTAGTACATATAAGGCTGCCTGTCAACAGAAGCGAGATGTTTTAAATCATCATCACCATCACCATCAGCAGCCTATTCATGTCCACTGCTGGACATAGGCCTCTCCAACTGCACGCCATTGTGAACGATCCTCGGCTACTCTCATCCAGCTCTTGCCAGCCACCCTGCAAAGATCATTACTCCACCTAGTCTGAGGGCGTCCCACACTACGCTTGCCGATCCGCGGTCTGCACTCAAGAACACGTTTACCCCACCGGTCGTCGGTTTTTCGGGTAATATAGCCAGCCCATTGCCACTTTAAATTGTTAATACTGTTAAATGGATCAATCATATTCTTTAAATTTAAATGCACTTATTTTAGGCCTCACAAAGACGCAGCCTGATTATTTCATTTTCTCCGAAAAGCCTTTCAAATAAACAGTGGACACATGAAATATAAGGAAAAACGAAAATATTCTGGCGTTAAGGCCAGCGTATTGGCGTATCTAAGATTATTTTTCAGGTGGGGCCTGGGTCGCCTGGCCATGGCCTACTTATGAGTTATAGTCATGACTTTGTATGGGTAACCCAAAATCCTGGGGTGGGCACTAGACCATATTGGGATGGGCACGGCCCACCCGGACACGCCCCTAAATACGCCAATGGTTAAGGCAATGGAAAGGTTAATAGGTTAAGACGTGTTGGACCGGTAATCCAGAGGTACCGCGTTCGATTCCTTGTCTCTTCCGTCAGGTTTACGCATTTAAATTTTTAGGAGCTCTGGGAACTGAATAGGAAGAAAATGATCTGTGTCGGACCGTTTAGATTTTTGCGCAAATAATTATAAAAATTGTGTATTCGGCATGTGTTTTTGGCCAAAATTCCGCCGTAAACGGACGCCTAGTACACAAGTTCTATAATAAGTCGCACAAAAATGTAAACGGTCCGTCACACAGCATTTCCTTGCCATAAATTTAGTTCCTAAAATTTCGAATGCTCACATTTTGGAGGAGGAAACACACGTGAACGAAACCTGGATTTGTACGGAAATAAGAACAGAGGCCTTATTCCTTTTAAAAATTCTTTTTTTCTTATTATGACAAATACATTGATAATTTCAACCAACGTTTTGAAGTAAATAATAGATTTTAGGTACCTGCAGGCAGAGCAGAGAGGCCCTTCCGACAATCTACCCCGGGTTGTCACGCAAGCTGAGGCAGCTGAAGAGGCCGCAGCTCCGGCTCATAACTGGAGCGATAACTGGACATGCACTACTAAACAAGCACTTATTCACTCTAGGTGTTACTGACAGTCCTCTTTGCAGAGCTTGCATGGAGGCCGAAGAGACAGCCGCCCACGTCATTCTCGAATGTCCTGGTGTGGCCAAATACCGGGCACAACACCTCGGGTCTCCGAGGTCACTCCCAGAAGTCGTCGGCAACATCAAGGGACTGCTAGGCTTTCTGGTAGAGTTGGGTTGGCAAGAGTAGTGCCAGCAACCCTTCACGCAAAATAGGTGCATTGTAAGACGTCGAGTTGCGGAAAACTAGCCCGCTATATAACCTATAACCTATATAACCTATAATAGATTTCCCCGAGTTCTAGGTAGTAACGTAGCTATTTCATGCTTTCATTAGGTGCATTAAAAAATAAGTTGAAACAACTAATTTGCCGCGTGAATTTTGTCAATTTCGAGTAGTTTCTGAACCAAAAGTTATCAATGAAAAATTCAAACTGCAGTTTACAAATATATACCAATAAATCCCAATTCCAGTTCTAGGTAGTAACATCAATAATATGTTAAGAAACATGTTTGATCATGGAGAAAAATATCTAAAACAATTAGCATTTTAGAAGGAATAAGGCCTCTTAAATCTGGATATTTTAACCGACTTCAAAAAAGCAGGACGGTTCTCAATTTGACAGTATGTTTTTTTTTGTTATGTTTGATACCTCAGCTTTTTCGACTGGGTGAACCAATTTTGACGATTCGTGTGGTCCCATTAAAATTTGGTACATTCTGACAAAGGCATCCATGACAAAATCATAGGTATAAGTGTTATTGTATGTTCCATTTCGCTCATTGAAGTCGGTAATTTTTTTGTGAAAAAGTGATTAAGTATATTTCAATCACCAAAAAGCAAAAAAAAAAAATTTACAGCAAAAGAAGGAACCGACTTCAAAAAAAGGCCAGAAAGAACCCGATCATGTAGAGATTACATTTTAATCACCTGTTGAAGTCGGTGGCAAACCTCACGTAAACTTTGCGCGGCATCTGTTTTTATAGTATTAATAATTGAGTGGTTTGATGATGGGGTTATTTTTGGCTTTTTAATTTTTTTTGAAGTCGGTTCTTTTTTTGTTAATTTTTTTTTCAAATAATTTCATATGTCGATACCTTAGTTCACACTTGTACAAATTTCATTTTTTTGCCATTGAAGCTTAAACCACATGGAGTTGTGCACTAACGTCCTAATTGCAACAACTTTTTCCAAAAAGTTAGTACGAGTGTGAACTAAGGTATCGATGTATAAGATTGTCAAAAAAGCTTATCAACTTATTAATCTTAGGTATTATACATTAGACGACTTTTTAAGGAAAAGTTACAATGTGATTAAGAAAATTGTAAGGATTATAGCATGCAATAGTAATTCTCTATTTTTAGTTACCTACCTAATCAAAGACATGCCTAACGGTAGAATATATTATGGAACCATGGTACTACTCTAAGACCTTGTATTATGTACCGTACATTCTGGTGAATAAATATATCATTCATTCATTCGTTCTCCATACGTCTAGCCTGTACTACTCATGTTATTTATTACCCAAGTCGTATAACAACGATGTAAGCGGCACCGCTCCCAACCAATCACTTCGAGCATCAACACGCTCGATTCGATAATTAAATGGGGTTCGATTATATTTGCAGGGTCGGGGTCACATATGTGCAGAGATGTCAGGGTATAACATATTATTTATATTATAAAATTATTGATTTGTATTGAAAATCAGTTTTCTATGGAGAGGGGTCATGATTTCAGGAAAATAATTAATAGCGTGATGCAGGATCGTCTTTTGTTTTGTATGGGCGCGGCGTCATGCCAGTCTGGCGCCATCTGTTGGCCATAATTTCCTCTGTGCTCTCATCACGCCGAAACGGCTGGACAAATTTTAACCAAAGATGGTTATAGGATATACTTTTTACGGGTATAAAAACAATTTACGCGTATGAAATTGCGACCACCTTACTTACTTACTAAGCTGGCTCGGTGACCCAAAGATGATCTTGGCCTCTGACACGAGAGAACGCCACTCTTCCCTTTTCTGCGCCACTTCACGCCACTCGGGTACTCCAAGGGCGGTCAGATCTTTGAGGGCTTCGTCGCTCCAGCGGTATCTGGGTCGGCCCACCGGGCGTTTTCCGCTGGGCCGGCCCACATACGCTCTCTTCACTGCACGATCGTCTCCCATCCTCTCCAAATGACCGAGCCATCGAAGTCGTGTTGCTTTGACTTCGCCAATTATGTTCGGCATCTTCACCAAGTCCTCCAGCTCCCTGTTCTTTCTCCGCCTCCAACTCCCGTCTTCATTCCGGATTGGTCCCAGAATCTTCCGCCAGATTTTCCTCTCTGTCACTAAGAGCTTGCTCTCTTCTTTCTGAGTCAGTGTCCAAGCTCCACCTAGTTATTTATATTTCTTGCTTTGCACGAATCAGAACTCGTACAGAGTTCTGATTCGTGCATTTATATGGAAAACTGTCATTTTCGATCCTATTCTCATTACGATTTAAGAGCTTTGTAGAGTAGTTCTGAAAATGCCCTTTTAATAATAGCCCGATACGCGAACGGTTTTAAACTTCAATAATATATTTACAAGGGCGTGATTTTTTGCAGTCAATTGAGTACTAATTGGTATCAGTATATTACTGTGAACATGAATTTTGACGAGTTCAAATTTGAACATGTATTGTTATAATTGAAGGGGTGTTTACAAAAACAACATAACTGACTAGACTGGTTGACACTTATAACGAAGCATTTCTATTGACAGTATGTGTCAACCAGTTTAGTCAGTTATGTTGTTTTTGTAAACATCCCTTCAATTATAATGACATGAAGTCTAATTTTAACTACCCTGAAAATGACACATAGAACCCTATAATATCGGGCCAGCGACTTATTTATGTGACAAGTGTAAAGCATCGACTATATTATTTTAAATTGGGTTTCGAAGGCAATGATATTTCGAAATGCCAAATGTCAATTAAAAATTATATATATTTTGGAAAAACCATGGTAAAGGCAAATGAAAGAGCTGCAGTTTGTAGACTATAGAATAAAAAAAAAATGGTCTTCCAAAAAAATTACCTACGCTATTGTGCAATGAATCATATCGGTGGTGGATACATTGCTTTGACCACTCATCTATGACTTCAAAGTTGTAGGATAGCAAGTTGCATGCAGATTGGCTTGCAAAGTCAAAGGGAATCGACATTCGGGATGCCAGTCCTCAATCTAACCTAACTTAATATTCCAACACCGGCTGTGTGTGAAAACCCAGGACTGGATCACCCGGGCCGTTGCTCGTGGTAAAAGTTTACTGCCCTGTATGTCAGAATTCTATATTTTGTACATAGAGCTGCTTCGATAAGTTTAATATAACGCTCGGCCTCGATTGAGGAATTTGTATTATTATGTATTCCATCTGCATTGACTGTGCAAATATACCTAGTATACGACACAAAATCCAGTTTTTTCCCCTAGTGTAACAAAGTAATAGTGTCGAGCACTGAGCCAAAGCTGCGAGCGGTTAACGTGTCGGCCACACAAAGAGAATGGTGTACAAACGACGTGTGTTAAAAAAAAAACAGCACGAGCTGTGACGAGAGGTGATTGAAAAAAGAAAACTCTTAGGCCACTCATTCATGTCCCGATGTCCAACCCCAAAAAGAGGGGCTGTGGGAACCTGGCTACAAACAATAAAGAACCTGAGCTCTATAAAAGGGGTTCCCTCTATGTCGCATACTTTTGTTTGTCCGAAACTGTTTTAGCATAACAGACTTGGCATATTAAGTCTTCGACGAATGGTAATGTCGCAGAAACCTTATTTGGCATAAGTTCTAAATTACCGAAAATGTGTTTGTCCGAAATTGTATTCGCATACCATTGTTTAGGCCGATTATATTTACGAATAATTTGGTTTAGCATAATGGTATTTAGCATATTATCTTTTGACCGAATCTATCTTGGCATACTTAAATTGCTACAAGATAAGCGGGTTAGGTAAGGTTAGAAGTGCATCCCTTGCAAAAACGATCAGCTAGCAGAAAAGTAGTTTAGGTTAGGTGAGAACTGTATCTCTCACAAAGAGGAACTGCTAGCAGAAAAGTAGGTGAGGTTAGGTTAGAACTGCGTCACTCGCAAAAACGATCAGCTAGCAGAAAAGTAGGTTAGGTTAGAACTGCATCCCTCACAAAGAGGAACTGCTTTTAGAAAAGTAGGTTAGGTAGGTAAGGTTAGAATTGCGTCCCTCGCAAAACGATCAGCTAGCAGAAAAGTAGGTTAGGTTAGGTTAGAACTGCGTCCCTCGTAAAAACGACCAGACAGCATAAAAGTAGGTTAGGTTAGGTTAGAACTGCATCTCTCACAAAGAGGAACTGCTTTCAGAAAAGTAGGTTAGGTTAGGTTAGAATTGCATCCCTCGCAAAACGATCAGCTAGCAGAAAAGTAGGTTAGGTTAGGTTAGAACTGCATCCCTCAAAAAAACAAACTGTAAAGTAGGTTAGGTTAGGTTAGAATTGCGTCCCTCGCAAAACGATCAGCTAGCAGAAAAGTAGGTTAAGTTAGGTTAGAACTGCATCCCTCAAAAAAACGAACTGCTATCAGAAAAGTAGGTTACGTTAGGTTAGAACTGCGTTCCTCGCAAAAACTAACTGCTAGCAGAAAAGTAGGTTAGGTTAGAACTGCATCCCTCGCAAAACGATCAGCTAGCAGAAAAGTAGGTTAGGTTAGGTTAGAACTGCGTCCCTCGTAAAAACGATCAGACAGCATAAAAGTAGGTTAGGTCACCTCCTAGTAGGAGGTGACGAGTCCAGCACTTTAATGAATTTTGCTTGCATTTTATGAACCGTACTAAAAAGATTGGAAGTGTCTCGACCACATCACTTTAGTGGACACTTTTTTAACAGAATGTGTATACATTTTTACGGCATCTTAAGCTATTGTGTAAAAATTCCGGACTTCAAAGGCACTACTACTATTAAAATCTACATTGCATCAAATTTCGGCTAAGAGGTGTACAAAAATGGTTCGGAACAAACGCCCGATTACACAGATTGTACAGATTAATACGTTTATCTTCACCGATATTTTTAAATTACTATATTAAGTTCAAATACCTGCCTTACTTGGCACTCTTGGCAACGATGGCGGTTGGCCAAAATCATAAATGGTTATTTCATAACATTACGATATCTCAGGCGAGGTCGTCTTAAGATGATGATGTCCGCCGCTTGCCTCATAAATTTCTTTGCTCCGCGAGATTTACTGATAGTACTGAGTAGGTACTTTATGTCTCCATAAAAGAAGGTCTGTGATTTGATTTTGAATATGTGTGTAGATTAAGTAGTCTACATAATCTATTATTAAACTCGCCTTCGGCTCGTTTCATTAAACCACACGAGTGTTTTAAGATCCCTCATTATGTAACAGTTAAATAAACTACTATGAAAAAAATAGAATTTAAATTGTATAGATATTTGCCTCTTACCTACCTATATTATCATTAATTAAGATTGAGATTTTATTACTTGACTATTACTATTGTATAGAAAGGATCCCACAGTCAAACTGTGAAAACAGTTTTGTGGGACGATGTACTTTACCTGACATGTTCTTGACATTTGAATAAATAAATAAATAATAATAATAATTAAATTAAAACCTTACGTCTCGAAGACAATGGAAAATTATGTTTTTATTCACTCGAATTCGCTTTATAAAGTCACAAAGCATTTCCAATACCGCAACCATGAAGGTTTCGATAGAACACAATTTTGATTGGATTTGTATCAGAACATCAATAAATAATAAATAAATAAATATTATAGGACAATCATACACAAAACGACCTAGTCCCAAACTAAGCAAAGCTTGTACTATGGGTACTAGACGACGATATACATAATTATAAAATAAATTCACGCAGAAAATTGGTTTATAATATCCACGACCCAAGAACAAATATTCGAGTTCATCACACAAATATTTGTCCCGACCGGGATTCGAACCCGGGACCGCCGGCTCAGTAGGCTGCAAACTGCGCCATCCACGTCGTCAAAATATCAATTTTCAGTCGTGTACCTATTAATAAGGGCCATAATGACAATAAGAATTGTAATTTGACAGACAAAGGATTGTAATGTGGCATTTTGCCTCCATCCCCTGTGGTTAGCATTTAATTTCGACAATTGAATTCTTTTGACTGTAGGTATTGCGCTTCAGATATTTGAGGCTGAAATAATTGCGTACCCGAAGCTTCCAGTCTGTAATTGGAATTGTATATTTAATTTTTAATACGTTTAATTTTAAATGTTTACAATGAAAAAAATTAACGGTTCAGGCAGGGTTCGAACCTGCGTCTCGAACGGCTTTCCGGGCCACCACGGGCCTCCTACCAATTGGACTACCGAACCTGATGCGAGAGCCATTGAATTTTTCAACCAGTTGCTTCTAAATCCCTTAGGGTTTACGTTTTGTTTCACTACAAAATGTAATTCATATTTTTGCCGAGTTTGGTATTGTGAATAAAATTATATGTTACATTTTTGATATTCGTTGATGATTATTAATAATTTATTTCGAATGTAATAACAATCCTTATAGGGAGACGAGATCAATGACAATATAGGGCTGAATTCAATGTTTGTGATAGTGATAACATATCCATGACATTTTAGCGATTATTTATGTAATTGCATTAATTTATTTTATTTTGTTGCATGTTGTGACGCCTGGAGATCATGTACATCTCTAAGAAATTTAAATTTAATAGTTATTGTGTAGCATCAGATATTTCATGTGACGCCTTGAGACCTTATACACCTCAACGGTATTAAATTATTTAATTATATTTATTGCATCTCTGAAAATCTCTTACTTTATTTTGTATATAATTAGTGTAAGCATTGATTTGGAGAATCTTGTACATCTCCTCTAGATATGTGTATCAATTACCTAGTTATAATATAATTGGAATAATTTAAAGTATAATTTAGGAAAAAATACTTACTGGTGAGTGTCTTTCGGCTTTCTTTTCAACAGCGGTCTCCCCTTGTGAACAGAACAAAACAGTTTGATTTTGATCGATCGTTACGATCAATCTCTTTTATAATGGTAGAGTAAATAGTAGATTGTTAACCAAGGGTAGAAAGTTACCCATTGCACCCGAGATATTTCTGGCGCTCGAACGAAGTGAGAGCGCCAATAGTTCAAGGGTGAAATGGGTAATTTCACCCGAGTTAAACACTCTACTTTTCATTTCGACTGCGAGAAAAATAAAATACTACACGCACATGTCATGAGTGAGTTAAATTAATGTCCATGTCATTTTTAAACAATAATCAATAATAGACATGGTATTTATATGTCGGAGACGGTCATGAGTACGGTAGCTCAACGAAGCCGGCGCGCCATTGGAAGGCGACAGTAGCGCCCCCTTGAACCTGTTTTGGCGCGCTAGACAGAGTCTTGGCGGTTCACTCAGCGAACGCCCACCGACACTTCACTCTGTGTCGCCGTCGAGTGCACTACTGCCTTGGAACTGTCCCGTTTCGTTGTGCCATACCAATTTAGAATCAGTGAAACGTTATAACTCAACAATACAGTGTTAATTTAATAAAGACTATTGTGAGACTTTGATAACCTAGCTTACAGACCTCTGTGCCAGGAACTGTTATTTTGTGCTTCATTGTATAAGGAATAAATCAAGTTAATTGCATCCGTAGTGTTTCATCTTACTCACAACTACCTCCTCGTCCACAACTATGTCGAATAGCTCATCTAATGTGCCACACCACACCGGCCATCCGACCCGTCCCCGACATCAGAAGTTGGGATGGTATCTACGGCCCATGAGCGAATACGAAGAATGATGGAATTCGAAGCGAATAAAACGGAAGAAAAAGTTTGTGATTACTCTTTGAAATACAACGAACTTGACATCACTAAATCAAGGAACAGGAGCTACAAGCGTTTCCGTTATTGAAACTCAAGCTAACACCGTCACGGAGACCTACAAAACCGTATGAAAACAAATGAAGATTGCTCTGTTTAAATTGTTTTCATTGCGAGAGAAACGGACATGAAAAATTCGATTGCTTACTTCGTATAAAAGAAAACTACAACTTACCACCTCGGCGACAAAAGCCAGCAGTCACAATACAAACTACATCGAAGTTCATTGTTTGCATCAAGAACAGCGGGACATATCGTCAGTTGTTGCACCAGTGGAAGTGACCCAGAAGCGACGGTCAACTACAAGCGACGCGTGGACGTAAATAGGCACTATGGCCTCACCGACACATTTTGAAAAACGCATCAGGTCAGTCGTTAACTGTTCACTACGATTCCGATATTTTGTTCGCAAATAAAAGTGTAGCTAGATTCTGGGGTAGACTTGTCGCACTTATTCAGTTTAGTGGGTATTTGTCAAAAAAAAGTACTAACGGGTACTGGTAAAAACACTCCAAGTAAAAGTTGAATATTGCGTGATAGAAATTAATAATCATTTGAAACAAAGTTTATTGCACGTTTTGTAACGATTGTTTTCGTAGCGATTTAATATGACTAAACGCGAAATGTTTCTACAGAGATTTAGTGTTGATTAATATGACCACTACGCAGTTTACCTACCATTATTAAAGTTTATCATTTTAAAATTGCGCTGTGAGGGTGCATCAATCATACACGCTTAGAATTATTATTCTAAGCATACACAGTACTTAGTAGTAGGAGCGGCTGCTTTAATAATCTACCCTCTGTTCATGATTTTCCAATCGTTCTGTACAATTTAATTTGTTGACATCTTGAATAGTTTCTTACTCGGTGTACATTAGCTGGTGTATAGTTTAACGCCTATAACTTCCGTAAGAACTGGTGAGCTTGAGATTTGTTTAAACGATCCTAATGTTACTTTTAACTGGTGATCGCTATAGCCTAAAATATTAAAGCTGGAGACACTAATAGGATTAGGAAAATATTAGGACAAATAATTTGAGATTGAAGTTAGATTTTTATCATTAATGTTTCGTAATCGGTAAAGCCTTGTTATCCAAAAACTATCATACAAAGTAAAGTTTGGTTATTAAAGTGCAAATAATGATTTGATTTAAATCTTTTCTTGCATCAACGTCGTTTGTTCACATTAACGAATCATAATTTCAGTGTACCTATCTCTGCTAGATTGATTTGAATTTCCTTCATTTTTTTGTCAGATTTAAGGTAAGAATGACCGAGCTTTGTGATACTGTGCTGGAGATTTTGTTTCAGAAAAAAAAATACGCTATCTCAGCAGCTAACAGCGAAGCCATGAGTCGTCTGCTTCAGCTGCCGCGGTACAAGACATCGCGTAAAGAACTGCGCGACGGCGAGCGACAGGGCGCCTTCAACCACGGGGAAGAGGGTTGACGTGTGACGTCACCACACCACACCATATGAGGCAATCTGGTGAGGAGTTCTCATTTTATTGTGATTTGATTGCCGAGTGATCGCTTATGGAAGAGTTGATTTCCAATAAGTTCCATGGCAATTGCTTGTATAATTCAGTGACTATGTATGACTTGTATCACTCTAACTAAAATTGTTAAGTACTGTGCAATAAATAAAGTTACTGAAGCGAGCCTATTAGAAATGTTGACATGTAGTATTGTAAATTGCAAGACCATTTGCCATAAACTTGACTTCCAAACATGCGCGTACTTGCACGATAGGTTGAGAGAAATGCCCGGGAGCTACGTACCATTTGACGTAGACGAAAAAAAAATATAGTGAGACTGGTAGGGAGGTTCTCAGTTCGGCTGGTCGACCATACCAGTCACTTCATCGTAGCCGTAGTCCGGTAGAAGTCGGCATCTGCTCTAAGCAGTCCGTGGATACGCGGTGTGCGGTAGGTGCTGGCGGAGGTCGGGTCTCTCTCGCAGAGACCGTAGAGTCATAGGGTTGACTCGGCGATCCCGTGGGGATGCGCGTATTGGGTGGCTAAATTAGCCCTAGGCCACGAATGAGATACCTGTTTTGTTGAACGGATTTTTGTTGATTTAAATGTTTTGATATTGTCAATAAGGCGGGCCAAAAGGAAATGATATGGTGGTACATGGTTCCTAATGTGTTTTCTAAGGTAGAAGTGGTAAATAGCTAGTTTGTTTCACAACAAGTAACTTTGTAGTACAATCTCATAAACGTATTGCACTATTGAAAGAATAAGTAATGTTACAATTGGTAATTGCTATCCTACATACCATAATTCGATTTGTATCTTTTGAAATATTGCGGTTATTAAACAAAAACTTTCATTTAGTTGTCAAAATGATTTTTATGATATTTTTTTTAGTTTTAGTGTCAGTAACTATTTGATGCGAAAAGAAAGATGAAGTTTTTGTTTCGTCTTACCATTTTGACGTGTTTGTCAGGAGTGACCGAGTGGATACTGTTTTGGTTGTTGATTGTTTCAGAGCAACACACGAGGACGTGTGTCATCGCAGGATGGCCGTGTCGGAGACGGTCATGAGTACGGTAGCTCAACGAAGCCGGCGCGCCATTGGAAGGCGACAGTAGCGCCCCCTTGAACCTGTTTTGGCGCGCTAGACAGAGTCTTGGCGGTTCACTCAGCGAACGCCCACCGACACTTCACTCTGTGTCGCCGTCGAGTGCACTACTGCCTTGGAACTGTCCCGTTTCGTTGTGCCATACCAATTTAGAATCAGTGAAACGTTATAACTCAACAATACAGTGTTAATTTAATAAAGACTATTGTGAGACTTTGATAACCTAGCTTACAGACCTCTGTGCCAGGAACTGTTATTTTGTGCTTCATTGTATAAGGAATAAATCAAGTTAATTGCATCCGTAGTGTTTCATCTTACTCACAACTACCTCCTCGTCCACAACTATGTCGAATAGCTCATCTAATGTGCCACACCACACCGGCCATCCGACCCGTCCCCGACATATATTTAATCTCATGTTCCCGTGTCTTCTATTGCAAACTTTCATTATAATTATTTATAATATACGTACCGCCAACATAAAAAAATAAACAAATCCAATGGTTTCAATTTTGCTTTTTATATAAATGTACGATTCTATCGATATGAGGGACAGAATTATATGTATGTATTGTATGTGTTATAAATATAATAATACATACATATTTATATTTAATAATTGGATATAAATAAATTAAGCTTGCCTATATCTAACTTTTGGAGATTTTTTTTAATGGCTACTTGCCACGGCCGACTAGATTGTACCTAATTGAGTTGGTCACGACGTGCATCTACATGGCAATTGTCAGTGACGCCGTGGCAATAAAAAAAAAAATTACTTTCCACCCTAGGGATGGAACAGCTATTTTCCACCCGGCTATCTACTCATGAAAATGACACTTTCCGAACAGGAGAGATGAAAAATATTTTTCGGTTTGCGCAGTGGTAAAGCAGCGGCCTGCTGAGCCAGCGATCCTGGGTTCGAATCCCGGCAAGGGTATAATATTTGTGAGATGAACTCGAATATTTATGCCTGGGTCATGGTTGTTATTTGTATTTATTTAAGTATGTACATATTTCGCTATTTGGATAAGCATGGTTATCGTCGTCTAGTACCCATAACACAAGCTTATTAGAGCTTACTGAGGGACTAGATCGATTTGTGTGAGATGTCCGATATTTATTTTTTATTATTTTTGATTTTTTAAAGAGTAATAAGTTTTGTATTTAGTTGAAGAAATAAATTAACAATTTGCATTTTAGTTACCTAGTGAATATAGCTAAAGTAAATATGACAAGCGCGATTAATACATATTACCTATGTTGTTAATAAAGTCAAATGTTAATGAATGCAGTCCAAATAAAAAAAAAAACGTCAGTATGTGCTAAATTGAGGATTTTCGCAATGCCTCAGTGAATTATAGTCATATTTCTCCGGTGAAATGGATGGCACAAAAGGCACGAAGAATGTTGTTTGCGTTTCACGTGGCCGGTTTGGATGAAAAACTGACTATTTTTGTATACTACGTAGTTTCGCATCAATATTGGTCTGAACTGAATGGAATTTCCAATTTCGACCAGCAATCAATTGAACACGCCTCCGGCCGGCTTTGAATTGCCTTCGTTGCCCTAAAACTGAATCAAAGTGTTTTTGCTTCGAAGTTTGTGGCAACTGTTTAGTTGCTTTTGTTGAAACTTCAGTTAGTCATTAACTAAGTTTTGATTGATTATCGTCGCCTATTAATAAATTGCTGCATGGCTTCAGCAAAAACGTACGATCGTAGGTCAGACACAAAAAATTTAAATACTTAAAGGATATGAATGTGGGATTGGTACTGGCAGAGTACAAGGAGTTGGCTGGTACATGATTAACACGTTGGCTGCATTCAATAGCAATAGCATTCAAAGTTTGACTCTGGCCCCAAAAAATCCGCAAAACAATACCCTGAAAAATGAGCATCTAATCCCACCGGTGATGCTCATGTCATCTCAGAAATATAGCGATGCGTTGAGCATTACCGATGGGATCAATAAATAAAATTGTATGAGGCGTTGTAGGAATACTGTAGGTGTAGTATGGTAGGCAGCGTAGGCAGCCAATAACGTGTTAATTCTAGTTCGAATAGAATGAAATAAGGAATGTGTCAGATTTGACGTATGACGGAGAGTGTCAAACGATAAAATGATTTGGTAGAAGCAATAAGACCATGTAAAATAATTATGGTTGTACAAATATTTGTGTAAATATGTAAATAAAAACGCTTAAAATATCCCGTGCGTTTTATCTGCCCTGATATTATGCTATTAACCCTTTTATCTGGTGTCTACTCTGACACCTTAGGAAATTCAGCCCCTGCGCCATGGCGTAAGAAAGTGTCACAAGTGAACTCGGTTTTAATTTGGTCCTGTGAAAAATAAATTTAGTGACTACCTACCAAACGATATCGTATGGAAAAAACTTTGGGAATATCGAAATTGAAAGGATCTGTTATAAAACGTATGTAGGTAAATCATGGTAGAAACTTGGGTAGCAAAAAGGTTGCAGCCATTATAATTTAAGCTGTAAAAGGCTGTATAAGTGCTTATGCAGCCTATGTGCCACTTGGGATGCCCTGGAAGACACTTTCCTCAAACATGCAATGAAATGTCGATGACGACATTTATAACACATTTTACATTTACATTTACATTTATAACGAGCGTTATAACAGGCTTCGAAGTATCACGTTTCGGGCGGAACAACTCTAGGGAACTGTAAAGGCATTTTATACAAAATTTAAGGCTGTTGAGGTTTTCTTCTTCAATAATAAACTGGTTTAGAATTCTTCGAGAAAACTTTATTTTATAATACAACACGGAATTACACTTGTTCGCTATATCATAGATACGCATAGACAACTAGCGCCAGGTGGCCAGAAAAAGAACCAAATTAAGTTCGTTCAAAAACTTATGTTTTGTTACATCTTTAATACTCCCACTTAAATTTTATAGTATAGGCTATAAACATTTACAAAAACTATAATTACTACATTTTGATATATGTGTATATGTATACAATATATCCAAGATCAACATACATAAAAAATAGATTGCGCAGATACGCACCACCACCACATAAGAACATTTCGAAAAACAGTGTGTTCGAAATAAAATATTACTACATACTATTCAAAACTTTATCCCTATTGTAATCAAATTTATTGGTAGGTAATGCTTTTGTAAGAAAATCAGCAAGTTGATTAGCACTTTGTACATATTTTATTACAATTATATTTTCTTCGACTTTCTCTCTTATAAAGTTATATCGTACATCTATATGTTTTGATCTTTTATGATATACCGGATTATGTATCAGCTTAATGGTACTTTGGTTATCTATGAATAAAACAACAGAATCTTGTGGCTGTCCTATATCACACAACAATTGTCTCAGCCACAAAATTTCTTTGGCTGCTTCGCTGGCTGCCATGTACTCTGATTCTGTGGTTGATAAAGCTACTGTATTTTGTTTGCGACTGGCCCAAGTAATAGGCCCACCATTCAACATGAACACATAGCCAGTATTCGACTTCCTAGAGTCTAAATCTGCGGCGAAATCAGAGTCACAGAAGCCAGTCAGCTCATTATTACAACTATAATTTATACACATATTCTTTGTTTTTATCAAATAACGGATAATTCTTTTTACAGCGTTGACATGATCTTTGCTGGGATTATTTAAGTACCTACTGACTACATTCACAGCATAAGATATATCTGGTCTACTAACAGATGACAAAAACAACAATGCTCCCACTGCCTCTCTATAAGGAAAATTTGAGACAAAATCATTATTTTCATTTTTAGTCAAAATAACATTACTATCGGCAGGAGTATTACATGGACTTGCCTGCAACATACCGAATCTTTCTATTATTTGTTCTGTATACTGTTTCTGATGTATAGTAATTGAACCAGGCAACCCACATATTTCCATGCCAACAAATGAATACAATTTCAATACTTTTATTTTGAAAACATTTTTCAAATCATTTATAATAGCAGCCAACACATGTTTGCTTTTTGAAAATAATAAAGCATCATCCACGTATAGTATCAAAATTACTTTATAATTATGAAAATTGCCAACAAAAATGCAGTTATCTGATTGACACATTTCAAAACCATAGGTTAATAAAAATGATGTAAATTTCTTGTTCCAACAACGTGATGATTGCTTTAAACCATATATTGATTTGTTCAACTTACATATATTTCCCGGTCTAACCTTGACACCTTGTGGGATTTCCATGAACACATCTTCAATGAGCTCGCCATATAAGAAGGCAGTTTTGACATCAAACTGCTCTATTTCATATTTTTCTTTTGAAGCAATGCTCAGTAAAACTCTGATAGAGTCATACCTTACAGTAGGTGAGAACGTCTCTTTATAATCAATGTCTTTCACCTGAGCAAATCCACGAGCACATAAACGAGCTTTATATCTATCTATACTTCCATCTATATTTCTTTTTATACAAAATACCCATTTCGAAGTAATTGTTTTCTGATTGGTGTGTTCTATTATAGACCAAGTATTGTTGTCTTCATGTGACTGTAGTTCTTCTCTAATTGCTTCTTTCCACATATCACTATCTTTGCATTGCATGGCCTCATCATATGAGTTTGGTGTACAGAACTCTACAAGGTTGGCCTCTTCAATTCTGTTTCTTCTTGGTCTTAGTGTAACATTGTACTCCTCAATATCTCTCACTATTTTACTAGGCTCATAAGTATCATCATTTTCATCCATACAACTTTGCAAACTATCTTCACTTAGTACATCATCTGCATTTGCAGAAGTTGAAGGACTTGCCGTGACCTGCTGCTCTGATGTTTGAGGCTCTTCTGTATAAATTATGTGGTCGTCTTGTTCACTTTCTGTAATAATTATCTGGTTATTATTTGTGTTCAAAACAGGTAAATTATTTTCATTAAAGTGTACATTCCTTGAGATTGTTATTTTCTTTGTTTCAACATCAAACATCCTGTAATTATTATTATCATATCCAACCAAGATAAATTTTCTACTCTTCTTATCCAACTTCTTCCTCTTTTGATCAGGCACATGCACATACCCTTCAGATCCAAATACTTTAATGTGATCAAGGCGTGGTTTTTCTCCATACCATAGTTCATATGGTGACACATTCTTTGTCTGGCTGGACGAGCTTCGATTAAGTAAGTATACTGAACAACAAACAGCTTCAGCCCAAAGATTTAATGGCATATCCTTACCATGTAACATGGATCTTGCACTCTCCATAATGGTACGCATTTCCCTTTCAGCTCTCCCATTTTGTTCTGGAGTATAGGGTGCAGTACGTTCATGTATTATTCCTTTTTCATCTAAGTATGTCTTGAAATCTTGATTTACATACTCACGGCCATTGTCCGTGTGCAATATCTTTACACCATGTTGAAACATGTTTTGCACAATATTATTATATTTCTTAAAACAGCTGATCACATCACTTTTATTTTTTATGATGTAAATATGCCTGTAACTAGTGGCCCCATCTTTAAATAAAACAAAATATTTCGCTCCGGATACAGATTCATGTTCTAAAGGTCCACACACATCGCTGTATACAATATCCCCGGGCTCACTAGGTTTTCTACTTGATTTCAGGAATGGCAGTCGACTTTGCTTTCCATACTGGCAAGCTTCACATACAAACTCTTGATCATTATCAGTTAATGAAGCCACAATTGCACCATTTTTAGCCATATTTTGAACTTCTTTCATATTTAAATGTCCTAAGCGCTCATGCCATAATTTTAGACTTGTATGTGCTAAATTACAGCTCTCTTGACAAATAGTTTTAATATTTAGTTCATACAGGTTGTTCTGCTTCAAGCTTGCAGTCATTACCACTGAGTTATCTTTAAATATTGCAGCATCTCTATTCTTTTTAGTAATAACATAACCTTTTCTTGTCGCAGCTCCTTCAGAAAATAAATTGCGACGCAAATCTGGTACATATAGCACATCAGTCAGCACAGATTGTTCCCATTGTCCATTTAAAAATTTCTTTATCATCACAGTTCCTTTCCCATGCACTTTAATCTCCTTCTGGTTACCTAATCGCACTTTTCTGTCACTACTAACATCAGAAGAATAATCTTCAAATTCATGAAAGAAATCACGCCTGTATGACATGTGTACAGACGCGCCGCTGTCCAGAATCCATACTTCTGTATTTGTTTCGGTTTGTAAACAATGTTCAGCACTAAACGCTAACATATTCTTCTGCTCTTGAGTTTTCTTCCCAGACTTCTTTGGGGCCCGGCAATCTCGTGCGAAATGCCCCCGTTTATTGCAATTATAGCATATAAATCTATGTTGCGTGTTACTTGTTGCAGCATTTTCATTGTTATTGCCCTGTTTATATGGCGTCTTAGGCTTCTTTGAAACTAATAATGCAGTTTCACTTTCGTCGTCGATGGTCAACCTTGCCTCTTCATCCAACAATCTTGACGTCAAATTATGAATAGTTTGTTTGCCTGAATCCAATGACAGCCAGGCTTGGCGAAGTGATCGGTAGCTTGGTGGCAGAGTTGATAATATTTTAGTCATGACCGCCATATCACTAATAGTTTCTCCACTTTCTCGTAGTTGTTTCGCCATGTTTTCTACTTTCGAGATATGCTGGGCGATGCTGTCGGCCGGCGACATCTTATATTGGTAAAATTTTTCGTGAACCATCATTTTATTATATTCGGATTTTTGTTCGTAGATAGATTCTAATTTGTTCATTATGTCCAATGCGGTCTCACAGTTCTCAATCAATGAGATTTGATTGAATTCCATAGACGAGGTTATGATGAACATAGCCATGCCATCTTCCCTTAACCATTGTGTTGGTTTATCTTCGGGTTTCGGTTTTGTTATGTCTAAACCCTTCGCTTTTAATGCACAATTCACTTGAAATTTCCACTGTCTAAAGTTTCTCCCATCAAACTTCTCAACACGCATTGCATTTGTAACCTCCATTGTTAGGTTAGAGGTTAGGCAGAGGCACGCGCGTCACGTTGATGAAAATATTTGCTCTTCTCAGTTTATTTACGTAGTAGTAACGTTCCTGGGTCCATAACCTGTTGAGGTTTTCTTCTTCAATAATAAACTGGTTTAGAATTCTTCGAGAAAACTTTATTTTATAATACAACACGGAATTACACTTGTTCGCTATATCATAGATACGCATAGACAACTAGCGCCAGGTGGCCAGAAAAAGAACCAAATTAAGTTCGTTCAAAAACTTATGTTTTGTTACATCTTTAATAAAGGCCTAGGTCGGGAAGTATTTCTTTTTAAACATGGCGTCTGTGTTCATAAACATGCTAAACAGCTGAATTATATTTTTTTGAGTGGAGTATTTTTTTATTTAATTGTTCATCATGTTTGAGAAATGTACTATAAATGCCTTAGCCGTGAAAAGGGCTAGCTGGTTTTGTATCACTATCCCTACTCACCTGGCAAGCTCTTCTTTCCCGGCGCCTGCAGTACATGACATGCCAACATTGATCATGCCAAGAAATGGCCATGATTAGATTAGATTAGATTATATTTATTTCACACATATAGGGATACATTATAAATTACACATAGTCAATTTACACGAATCTACACGGTGATCGTCAACATAATAAACAGATTAAACAAATTCAGCAACTCATAATTCATTAGATAATTAAGAAAAAACAATGTCAAAAATTTCAAATAATTTAACAATTTAAATAATGTCGAATAAATATGTCAATAAATTCACTAAATATACAAATTAAATGTCAACATTCACCACAAAGGATCGTCGCCTACACTAAAATACAAAACATTTTATCTAAATATGTCAAGATAATCTTTAACTGAGTACAAAGGATTTTCCAATAAAAGGTTTCTCAATTTACACTTGAATACCATGTCGGATGGTTCATTCCGAAGATCGGCGGGTAGGCGTTCATAGTAGGTCGTCATGAAACCTCGGTATTAAATAGTAATGCATGTTTTTCTTTGTATTCTGACATTTAGTTTTTATATAATATATCTTGTACTTTGACTCAATAAATCCATACGATAGTAAAATAATGTCTTGAATTGAATGTGAAACTATGAAAGTTTCCTGAGTTTGAAGTTCCCTGGATCTAATGCTGTTTTTTTCGGGAATTTATTTCTGTACGTGTGTTATAGCTACGTCAAACTAGATTAAAAGGAAAAGCTACAGACGTGATATTGGAAAAAAATGCGTATTGTATTGCTATATTTAGCATAAAAACGAAACTGAAGTTGAAACCGGCAGCGCCTGAATATTTCATTGGTGCAATGCTATTTTATTTTTTCCAGATGATTTTTTATTTACGAATCCGTACAGTCACCTGTTGAAATTTGAATAACATTTAAAAATGATTTTAAATTGTGCACTTTATTTTTATGTTTATCTAGGCAGTATCTAGACAAATAAAAGATAAGGTAGACGTCATGTCGTATAGGGAAGTCAAACAAGGGGCTATTGAGAGATTTAGATGGGGAAAATTACATACTTCATCAGTTTGACTCTTAAAATGATGACGATGAGACAGTTTTGAAAGCCAGCTAAAAATTTCAATTACCATCCATATATTTGATACAAGGCGCCGAATAAATTGTAGGTAGCTATTTTTCATTACTTCACGACCAAATATCAAGCTGTCGGTTATACTTTTATTAATCCTTTAACTGTTGGGGTTTGACGACGGAGCAGCCATTCCCAGTTCCCATCACTAACTACCTATACTGCAACTGCATTGCAGAGATGTGTTTTATAACTTTTTGCTACACATTATTATTTTCATTACTATTTGTTTGTTATAAGTCAAGTTTTTCTTGCAATAGATGTTTTATGATAGGTATTCTTTATTAATCCTAGCTTGAAAAACTAGCAATGTGTTTCCAAAACAATACAACAGCGCGCGTTTGCCCGACTTAGCGTTGGCACTGCCGTGCCCCCAGCCAGATACAATGTCAGTCACTTTGCTTTCGTCATAGGGGGCCGTCAACGAAGTGTCAAAACAGCATAGCGGTGACACTTTGGTGGTGAACCGTATCTATCATCTATAACCCTTCTATACAGGGTGGAACAGATTGAGGGACTTTTAAGCAAACAGGGAATTGTTCAGACTGAGTACTTCGTTTTTCACCGATGAACTATGGAAATATTTCTATCCATTTTAAAGATACAGTTTGTATGTATGTATGTAAACGCTTTATTGTACACAACAACTGGTTATAAATACATTGATAACAAATGAAATATGTACGAACTTATCCCTATTAGGGATCTCTTCCAGTTAACCTTTGAGCAATTGAAGGAATGGGTTTTCGAAGAAAATGGTTGAATAAATGTTTGTTAAACATTAGTGTAAAAATCTGCACATATCAACGCCAGCATCTGTTGAACATCGCTTCAGTTAAAGGCAGGTGTCATTTAAAATGTAAATAAAACCTTTTAATTAGTAGGGTTGTCACTGATATAAAAATATTTTATTTTTTACTTTTAAATCCAGCTTTACAATTATAATAGGTCGATTGTAGATCACTCAGATGACACTATCCTGTTAGCCCAGTCTTTAGAAATGTTCCACCCTGTATACCTATTTCCCATATCGTTTTATACAAAGATTTAGGGAAAATCTACATCAAAACACTTGCTTAGACGTTTAACTCAAAGAGCAGCCTCTGCAGCGTTCCGCATGTAATATTTCAGTCGACAGCCGCGGCGACTGGCGAGTCTCCAAATCGGGTGATCTGTATTGTCAACTGTAGACACCTCGCCGCGGAGATTAATTAACCCATCGGCTTTATCGTGAGACAATTTTGATTCTGAATTAAGCGGTATACTACCCCTATTTATTTCAACATACCCTATATAAAGGCAAAAGCTTATTTCACAATTTTGCTGCTCAATGGGTAGTGATAGAACACGATAGGTTAATAGAAGACGCAAAGTAGGACTAAACCGAAATAATAATAATAGCTGATCATCGTGAGACTCTCATTCAATGAGTGATATAGAAAACGCTACTAAAACTGAATATAAGTACAAAATTTTGAATTCTTAGCTTCAATATGGCAAAGTTAAGTTTTTTTCAATAGGATTAAGTATTTATTTCGCAAGAAGAACGAAGGATTGAGCAGCATTCCGGTAAACAATGTTTTGAATTTGGTTGATGACAAATCTTTAACGAATCGCTACTGACGTTCAATAATGCAAATATATGCACATTATTGCATATGAAAGCTGTTTGTAGCGCCACTATCCCTGGGGGGACCGAACAAGTGTGTTAGGCTATAAATATATGAATTTCTTTACACAATTCTGTCATAATTTTATTAAGTGCATCACATCTCACGAAAATGCCAATTAAAATGCTAATCTTTCGGACGTCACTGTCACAATTTCATCGGACTTTATAGCAATACTGTCACAAAAATACTGTGTTTAAGGCTTTGACCTATTGTATGAGTACATGTGTTTATATTTGTGTGATGATCAATAATGTTTTCGGGCTAAGTAATTTTTGGTTTGTGTGTCGTTTAATTACCTTAAGAAACGCGAAACATATGATACATAAACAATGCAGGCGCTTTTTAATCACATCTAATAATGCTTAATGGGAGCATATTTGTATACCTGTCAACGCTTTACTTAAAATAAATCTCACAGTCTAAGCAATAAGTCGCTAAATAAGCTTCCACTTAACTTGGCATAATTCCAAATTAGCGAGGTGCCTTCTACGTAGCTCTCAGGATTGTGGTACATTATTCAGTATTGAGGTAGCTTTGTACCGAGGAACACTGTAATTTTGCTATTACTACAAAGGAATAGAGTCTGGGAGTGTGAATAAGGTAAGGTTGGTCTTATTCAATGTTGGTGGATAGGCAAATGACGGATAGATTTGTAGCTTTTGGGAGATGGTATGTGATTAAATTTACTCGTTCTAACCGTGTCTCTGTGTTGAGAGAGTAATGTTCAAATTTGTGTTGCGCAGTAAGGTTTATACGAGTTTTAGTTGATAGCTTTTGGGTTGTTTTGAGCTAAAGCTACGTTTTCATGTATTTCCGATTGCTCTTCACTAATTGGGAACAAAGCTATTATATGATCCAATCCGATTTCCAAATTAGAGACGGTTAAAATAGGATTTGGTGGTAATGGTAACAGTTTTTATGTGAGGAGCGATTATGATCATGATCATGAAAGTATGAAGAATTACTTTGATTTACGTTTTTTTTTTTTTAATACTACGACGGTGGCAAACAAGCATGCGGCCCGCCTGATGTTAAGCAGTTACCGCCGCCTATGAACGCTTGCAACGCCAGGAGCATCACACGCGCGCTGCCGACCCTTTAAGAACCTATTTACTCCCCTCTTGAAGAACCGCATACTGTAGCCCCCGGGGAAAACCTCGGCAGGGAGCTCATTCCACATGCGAAGCGTTCGCGGCAGGAAGTTCCTCTGGAACCGGACAGTTCTCAACCATTTAGGCTCTAGCATGTGAGGATGAACACCCTGCCGATGGCGAGCAGTGCGTAACGTAACCTGCTTTGAACCTAAGTGATATGATCGTGAAGTTTAATTGAGCAAAATCTAGTTAAAACTTGATAGAAAAAAAAACTCTAGCATAAAGGTTGTAAACGAAAAAAAAAAACATTTAAATACTTCAGAAGTGACGTAAACATAAGACGGTTAACAATTTTTTTTATAAACACTCTCTTCTGACAATAAATTTATTCTTCTCGTATTCCATAAAAATATCATTGACATTGACAATGCACAATGGACAAATAAGACGAATTCAAATTGACACCTTGTCGATATAAGATCAATTTGGACGCTGCCAGCAAATTGCTACAAAACCCTTCGCGGGACAACCCGTATCGAAATATCAAAAGTCAATGGAAATATTTCTATTATCGTTTGAAGATGGAAATGTAACTTCACAATATTGGATTCAATAAGGCAATGTTGTAGGTGAAAAACTTTATTATCTGATCAAGGTTGCCAGGGTCCCAATTCGAAGATGACTTGCTATATTCCAAACTTAGCAATATCTCGGCTGTCAGTGCTTTTAATCGGACATATAGCGCGACTGTCTTGTCATTAGCAAGGTGATTCGTAATTGTACATCTATCAAAATCTACATGATAAAGAAAAGGGTATATATAGACATAGATTAGTGTGGGCAGGTGTATTTCGGTTTTAGGGGAATATTGAAATTTCTGAATCCATAGAATAATACAAATAGTATTAGTGCAGTAGCACTGACCTCTACAAGTGCAGTAGCACTGATCTCTACAAGTGCAGCAGCTCTAGCAAAGTGCAGTAGCACTGACCTCTACAAGTGCAGTAGCACTGACCTCTACAAGTGCAGCAGCTCTAGCAAAGTGCAGTAGCACTGACCTCTACAAGTGCAGTAGCACTGACCTCTACAAGTGCAGTAGCACTGACCTCTACAAGTGCAGTAGCACTGACCTCTACAAGTGCAGTAGCACTGACCTCTACAAGTGCAGTAGCACTGACCTCTACAAGTGCAGTAGCACTGACCTCTACAAGTGCAGTAGCTCTAGCAAAGCGCAGTAGCACTGACCTTTACAAGTACAGGAGCTCTAGTAAAGTACAGTAGCACTGACCTAGACAAGTGCATTAGCACTGACCTCAACAAGTGCAATAGCACTGACCTCAACAAGTGCAGTAGCACTAATAAAGTGCAGCAGAACTGACCTCTACTAGTGCAGTAGCACTGACCTCTACAAGTGCAGTAGCACTGACTTCAACAAGTGCAGTAGCACTGACCTCAACAAGTGCAGTAGCACTAGCAAAGTGTTGCAGAACTGACCTATACAAGTGCAGTAGTACTGACCTTTACAAGTGCAGTGGCACTGACCTCCACAAGTGCAATAGCACTAACCTCAAGAAGTGCAGTAGCACTAGCAAAGTGTTGCAGAACTGACCTATACAAGTGCAGAGTAGTACTGACCTTTACAAGTGCAGTGGCACTGACCTCCACAAGTGCAATAGCACTAACCTCAAGAAGTGCAGTAGCACTAGCAAAGTGTTGCAGAACTGACCTATACAAGTGCAGTAGAACTGGCCTTTACAAGTGCAGTGGCACTGACCTCCACAAGTGCAATAGCACTGACATATACAAGTGATTCTGGATGTTAAGTTTAACGACAAAGAATAACATACTACAGATTCTCTACTTCAATTGTCGCAAAAGACGCCTGTAAACTGTATTTATAATTTGGTTTTGTAAAATGTGAGTCGGGTCGATCGACACGACCAACTAAAAGATGGACACAGTTTACTAGAGGATACAGCAACGCGCGTCGATTTTGCCCGAAGGTGTTTCGATGTTCGGATGTTTGGCTGTTCTCGCCTACATTTCTCAAGCGATTCTCATAAAATTTTGTGAGTTGTTTCGATAAGTTTATAGATTTTTTTTATCGATTCCTTTTATAGTTTTTTTTTTCAAAATGGCGGAGATATGGGGTGGAAACGTAAAAAATCAGCCTTTTTAAAACAAACTCGTGAGGACTACAGTCCACAGAGCCACTATATACGCACTATATAATACGGTACGGTTTATTTTCTTGGTATACTCCTAAAAACTGATTACATAACTTTTCGTTTGTATAGAATCTTTTTATCGATTCATATTTTTATGTGGAAATACCACATTTTTATTTTTATAAATAATGACACAAAGGTAAATTAAGAAAGAAAAATTGAATGCGATCTACTACAATCTAAGCAGGATTTGAACCTGCGACCTCTGCGTTACCGATATAGCTCAGTTGGAAGAGCAATGCGCCGGTAACGCAGAGGTCGCAGGTTCAAATCCTGCTTAGATTGTAGTAGATCGCATTCAATTTTTCTTTCTTAATTTACCTTTGTGTCATTATTTATAAAAATAACTTTTCGTGTTTAGACAAAAATGATAAATTAGTACATAGGTAGTTCATATGGTGGAGCTAACTCCCATGAAAATCGTTATTTGAAGGCTTTTGTAATAATGGATAACTTTTGGAGATGCACAGAAAAAATATATATTTAGGTACATAGTATTGAATTATGGAGATGCAAATATATATATTCCAGAATCACAACAAGAACTACACGAACATTTATAACGCCCTTAACCGAGGATTTACGTGACTCGGTCCATTGCAGTCTATTTCCGGTGTGCCTGTTTCCTGTTTGCGGTTATTTCCGGTCTCTAGGGGAGACCGACTACGTCTGCCACAGTGTACTGATAATACGAAATTTAAATTTATTTGTTAGGCTGACCAGGTATATCATGAAAAATTAAAAATGTTTATTATGGTTTAAGTACCTAAATGTCTCACAAATAGACAAGGTTGGAGCCTCCTACTAAGCATTTAATTATGCTTGTGTCAGGAGACACCGCAAGTATCACGAAACATCGCGTATCTTTATACCTTGGAGAACTTTGGCTACTCGTCGGGTTACTTTTTGCTTAGCCACTTACTTTTAACAGAAGGGGTTTATTAACGCTAATGTTACCCTCTAGAGAGAGTGGTTAGTTCGCAGTCATTTATAAGTTCAAGAGCTCTGTGAAATGTTTTTAGAAAATATTCAGCTAAATACTGGAAAATACAAATCTTAGACGGTTCTAGAAATATAATCCTTGTTAACTAGGATTCATGACTCAGTTTTTTTGACAAAAACTCAAACTAACAGAGACTAAAAATTGGGCAAGTGCGAGTCCGACTCGCGCATGAAGGGTTCCGTACATATACATATATATAATCTATAACAAGTTTGTTGTATGGGAGCCCCCCTTAAATATTTATTTTATTTTGTTTTTAGTATTTGTTGTTATAGCGGCAATAGAAATACATCATCTGTGAAAATTTCAACTGTCTAGCTATCACCGTTCTTGAGATACAGCCTGGTGACAGACGAACGGACGGACGGACGGACGGACAGCGAAGTCTCAGTAATAGGGTCCCGTTTTTACCCTTTGGGTACGGAACCCTAAAAACAGTATTATAAATTATCAAACTACTTAAAATGCAATAAATATAAATATGAGACAAACTTACACAGATCGATCTAGTCCCAAAATAAGCTCAACAAAGTTTGAGTTATGGGTACTAGACGATGATATACATACTTATATAGATAAATTTATACTTAAATACATAGGAAAAACCATGACCGAAGCACAAATTTTCGAGTTCATCACACAAATATTTGCCTTGGCCAGAATTCGAACCCGGGACCGCCGGCTTAGTACTCAGGTGCTTTACAAACTATGCCAAACGCGTCAAAAGAAGTATAGCGGTTTAAATATCGCTCGCCCAATATTACAGGGTTCTATGTTACATTTTCAGGGTACTTAAAATAAGATTTAATGTCATTTTGACAATATTCAAATTCGAACTCGTCAAAAGTCAAACATAGAACCCTGTAATATTGAGCTAGCGATATGTACTTGTAAAATAACGTACTGCCCCATGTGTGTTTACTGTGGAACTTAATATATACAGTGTACTATTTAAATAAGAGAGTGGCTGCGTCGCTAGTTCCCGGGCCTAGGAGAGTTGAGGCGCACTGTGAAATATTTTCATATTAAATGCTCTGCTAGATATACCGGAAAATGGAACTGTATGAATTATTCCATTTGTAAAGCCTAACATGACAAAGCAGATTGCGTAGTAGTAAACGCCGAGAGTGCATATTTTTGTACTAAACGATTAGGTTCACCGCTTTTAAATTTGAATCTTCGCGGGTTTATTTTGACAGTCCATAGAGTAAGTGTGTTCTCTTTTTAAACATTTGAGTGCTAATCACATAAGTGTCACCTGTTAAAACCACGAGCAAACCACGAGAGTGACGGTGTAACCATGACGTCTACTCGCCGAAAAGGTAAGTTTAATCTTGATATATTTTGATAATCTTTGTTGTTTTCATCGTAGTTTTGTGGCCAGTATGTGCACAAAGGATGGAATCATAAAAACTAATTATAATTTCTAAGGTTGGAGCTAATTAGCCGGATTGCTGGGTGGCAATATGTATTTGTTCAAAATTTTGCACATCGGGTCTCAATTGGGCCATTTTTTCTAAATTTGCACACCCCACTTTTTTTATAATTTTCGATATTTTGGGTATTTTCTACTCAGAATCATGAGCTCTTTCGATCTAATTAGGAGAAAGAAACTGTCCCAAAATATTAATATATTTTTTGTTTTTCTGTAGTAGGTAGGTTATATGGAAATGGTAACGGAATGGAATGAAAAACATTAGGACACTTTTTTCCTCTAATAAGATCGAAAGAGCTCGTGATTCTGAGTAGAAAATACCCAAAATATCGAAAATTAAAAAATAGTGGGGGTACAACTTTAGGAAAAATGGCTCAATTACAAGTTTTACTTTTTTCACGGTATTAATGTTTTTTTTACTTTATTTGCAGTTCTCAAAGACCAAGATATACCTACTTGAATGTCTCGATAATTCAGAATATGAGGACGGAGATGGGGTGACTATCTGGATGGGTAGGTAGGTACTGATGACGAATTGTCACCAGTAATTAGACAAGATTCAGATACCTAATAGTTCGAGCGAGTCTTCATCGGAATTGTCATCAGAAGACGATTTGCCACCTCAAGTCTGTCAAAGTGAAGGCCGGGTCGTGGTCGTGTATCTGCTGGTCGCGGACAAAGCAGTCGCGGACGCGGTAGTCGTGGGAGAAGCCGCGGCCGTCGTAGAAATGTTTGCGAAGAGGAGGCTGATCTTTTGCTACAGAATCATCGAATCTATTGAAGTTTATCGTGTAATTCTATGGAAACTTTGTTGAACTGTACTTTTGATAAAGAGGTTTAATTAAAACTTTCATATCTTTAATAATGTGTCTAATTTTTTCCCTAATTATGTTAGTGAGCTGAGTTACAACTCAAGCCTCGTGTACAAACTCCATGATAGTTGACATGGAACTCAGACCCCATGTACATTTTTTTGTACAAAAGATGGGACAATTTAATCAATGTCATAGTGTTCTTTACATACCGTCTATACATCTAAAAATTGTATCACACCCAAAACTAATCTCGTTTTGTAGTTTTGAGGTCAAGTATATTCAGGACTGACAGCAAATAAGTATTTATTATGTACAAAAAAATGTACAAGCGGCGTCTAGCACTTCGACGCCAGAAAAAATCTGGATCTCAGGAGTCTATATAACTATGTATATCGTCGTCTAGTGCCCATAACACAAGCCTTCTTGTGCTTAATTTGGGACTAGATCGATTTGTGTGAGGTTGTCTGATATTTATTAAATTTATTATTACGTCATATGCATTATGAAATTTCATAAAACAAATTCAAAACATTGTTAACCGGAATGCAGCACAATCTTTCGTTCTTCTTCTGAAATAAATATTTAATAGCACCTATTGAAAATTATTTTATCATAAATTGGGATATTTTCGAAAATGTGTTATATTGAATTTTTTATCGTTTATTTGATTATACTAAATATATCGCTTGGTTAAAAAATTAAATGTTGTCAATTGAACCTTTACAGTAATAACATTTTCTTACTCATTGACAACCGAGTCGTAGACAACCGTTTGTTTTGACACGAACATAAACAAGCATGGTTTATTATTCTTTATAAAGTTAATATTATTTAAAACTGACATTGGCAAAAGTCACGAGCTGCCATTCCTGGATTAATATATATATAATACCATGATATAATATGATGGTTGCTTTTATCACGCGATAGATAACTGACAAAGCACCTGTCAGGTTTTAAAAAATACGAGTGTGAGTGACAGATGTTTTGTCACATATTTATCCGTGATAAACGCAACCATCATTGGCTCCCAGGATCTCCCTCGAATCCTCACGCATCATCAGATCTCCATCTTAAAAATATTATGGGATCAACTTGGAGAAAAAAAAAAATATGGTTCTTCAATGAAGGAGTACAAGTAAATCGCCCCTGACTGCTATACGGCCACATATAAAAAAAAAATGGATTATTGCAGATTCGTATTCAGAATTGTTTAATTTACGACCTTATTTCGAGAGCCATAAGAAAAAGTGTCATTAAAAGCCTACTTTCCACAAGTGGCCTTATGGATCTGACCAAAAATTGTCGGCCCGGCAAGACAGCCACTTGTTGGCGTTCCCGCGTGATTTTGGGTTGTGGCTGTAATAGCAAAAAATTATAATAAATTTTTTGAGTTGCGTCCTGAAGGAATAGAGATTATCCGAGTGTTATTACGATGAATTCATTTAAATATAAAAAAAATACAACCGATTTGAGAACCTTGAAGTCGGCTGAAATTTGCACTCGGTTTATGCAACCTAAAACGTTTTCATCGAAATCAAATAAACGCGATTCAGAACGATTTTCAAATAAAAGCATTCAGTGTAGGTCTGCCGACCAAATTCCGAACTAGTTTGCAAACTCCGAACCGATCGAGTCTTATTCAGAAATGATAGTTTTAACAGGATTTATTTGGTTAAACTAGCTAATTCTGGTTGTCTGTTTTGCTTAGGACTACGTTCGTGCTTAAATTGAATACGTAACGAGTTTTCCACTAGTTTGTGAAGTGATTGCCCTCTGCGAATAAATTTAATTTCATCTTAGTTGCTCGCACAACGATATTGCTGGCGAAGATACTGACGGTCAAATACTGTTGAGTATATGGAGTAGCATTCAAAGAACTAGAAATTAGAAGAAAAAGATCCTAGTTTGTGTTGCCAGTTTGTGTTCTCTGAACTAAGTAGTGTTTCTGTGAGCTGTGGACCTCGCGATGATTTTTCAAAATGGCTAAAATATGACTTCTTTTCTGTGATTGTTCGATTCCACACGCCTCCGCTCCGCTTCGCTTCAGTGGAGACGCACTCTTAGCGGCAAGCGGCGCGGCGCACGAGCGGCAAGCATGCCACGGACACTGCCCGATCCATCTGCGCTAACCGCCGCACGCGCCGCTTTGAATGCATGTAGGGCTGTCATTTCTAAATTCTCCGAACCCGAACAAAGACTTAAAAAACCCGGAAATTTGGCGTAAATCAATTTTTTTCCCCGGACGTGTCCGAAAATAATATTATTAAAAAAAACAAAAAAGTGTCCGGGTTTTCCCCGAAACTAGGACAAATCTGGACGGATGGCAGCCCTAAAAGGTCTGCCTAAAGGTTTTGCCTAGTCGCCGTACTCACTACGTACGGAACGTAGTGTCGAGTCACGTCACTGTGCTATAGATTTTTATATGGGACTATTTTCAGGTCATGATATGACTAAAATGTACACGTCACCCCTAACTTTCACTTCATATTACGTCGCGCGTCGTGTAATATTTTAGTCCCTACCACAATTATTTTTCAAAATAGAATCGATAAAAAGGCATATCCAAGGCATATTATTTGTGTGATGAACTCGATTATTGGTAAAAAAAAAAAACAATTAAAACAGATTATATCGCGTATATTAATTATTTGAGCCTCCCTCACGTTTCGGTGCCTTTACAGATACGTTTCGGTACGTTTAAATTGTTTTATTTAAATGTGTGACAGTCGCGGAAACCGTCGAACATTTGTGCTTGGGTCATGGTTGTTCTATGGCTGTTCTATATTATATTTAAGTATATATTTATCTATATAAGTATGTATATCGTCGTCTAGTACCCATAACACAAGCCTTCTTGAGCTTAATTTGGGACTAGATCGATTTGTGTGAGGTTGTCTGATATTTATTTATTATTATTGGTTCGTAGACACACACACATAAAACCAAAAGTGGCTTTATCTTTTGCAAATCTATTGTATGAAGACTCGTTCTAGGCGTATTCATTCTAAGATTATATTCGTATAGTTAATGCCCTAATGATAAGTTTGAAATTGAAATATAACAAGACATTTAACCTAGCTTTGTAAACACAATAAAATCGCACTGGACCGATTATATTCGAATAAGGCTCTCTGAATTCACAGACAAAAGTTACTAAAAACGGCCTTTTGAATAACTATTGGAGGTATAGAAACTTCTCTTCTACTTATCGTTAACTTTAGGGCAGCCCTTCTTATAATGTGGAAAGTTTTATACACTTAAGAACTCGAAGATTCTCTATATAAACACCAGTAGAAAACTTTGTTATGATCAGAAAAAAGTTTTGTAATTGAAGATTGCATTTTAGTATCGATATTTGATAATAGATTATTATATCGATTCGATATCGATAGATTTGTGTATGATTGTCCCTTAATATTTATTTATTTATTTATTAGTTAAAACTTATACATTATTATAACATAACGGGACTTATAGGAGCCCCGTGAGTGATCAAACTTATTATTCAATGGTTGAACTCTAAAAGAAAAGTCAAGTGTAAACCATTACAAAAGCAATTCTTTACCTAGTATCAGTCTAAGACAAAAACAAAATAAATTCACATAATACAATCTAGGGCGATACACCGTTCGCGCGATGCAGCTTTTAGCTATTGAAATAATTTTCATACATGATGTATTTCTGTTGCTGCTATAACAAAAAATACTAAAAACTGTATAAAATAAATATTTAAGTGCGGCTCCTATACAATAAACGTGATCGGTTGCGTTAACTGCAAGCGGTGAAATTAATTTTTTTCTCGTTGAATTTGGTAATTATTGTTTGTGGAAAATTATCATTTGTTTATGTACAACAAGCAATTATCCGCTTGGGAATATAATTATAATAAGATTAATATGTATTATTGATTGGGATTAGATTTAGATAATATATTTTTAGGTTTAGGTCGGGTACTAGGGACAAAGCTATGTCCATAAATCACACATGATTCATGGGACAGGAACGTGTTGGAACATAAAGTGTTGTTTGCTCACGACCGTGTCCCAGCAAACCAAATATGTGTGGTAATAAAAACTGTGCAATGGCAACTTTTTGTATACACTCGGAAAACAATTTTGTGAGGGGTTTAAGTGCATGAAGTATCAAAATCGACACTAATGATATAATATAACTAATTGTCGAGATAAACTAAACGTCAATTGAGACTTTGTCATACTGAGTCACAAAGTCCTAATTGACATACTTACATATTCTTACTTACTTACTCCGATGGCTCAGTGACCCAAAGTGAGTCTTGGCTTCCGAAAAGCATAATTGACATGGTATTGGTTTTAATGTTATTAAAACTATCGTGAGACATCTTTACTAATTATAAAAACGGTATAAACTCACGTAAAAATTGTCAGGAACGGCCCGACATGTTTCGAACTCATCGAACATGTCGGGCCGTTCCTGACAATTTTTACGTGAGTTTATACCGTTTTTATAATTGGTATTGGTTTTATTCCAGTCATTTCTGAAATAAAATGTAGTATCATTATTGCTACAGTATGCATTTAAAGGTTACATTTGTACAAAATTATGTAGGGTCAGCATCGACAAATTAATTATTTTCGCTTATACGTATAGGATTCCACAGGCGTTTCAACCGCCGTCAGTCAGCAGTTAAAAAAATTAAAAGTATGAGCTACACCAAGCTGCAAACTTTCATACGTAATTTTTACCATAATTGATCTTATTTTAAGGCATATTATGGCCCATCGCTGTGATATTTACGACAGCAGGTTGAAACACCTGAAGAGTAACCTTTATGTCAAATTGCATACGAATCGCTGCAAAATTAGTATACTACCTCCCTTATACAGCACTGGACGTGGTGGTGGACGTGACCTGGACTGGTGGTGGTTCCGAAGACAACGATGATGATGGTGATCATGATGATGGACCAAATACCTTTGCCAAAAATGGGTAAAATTACAATAATGAACTAAGAAAACAACCACAATATTTTATTTTATTAAACTTTGTCGAAACAATTTTCTCAACTCTCACAAAGGCATAGTTTTAAGATTGTTCACGTACTTTTGGACCTTGTCGTTGGTGTCCCTTTGAGGGACGTACACCTTCTTGTATAACATATCCAATTCTCTATGACATGCATTTTCGTCTTTAAATGTCTTATTACTGTCGGAGATCACTTTCCTATAAATCTTATTCGCTTGGAATAAGGCAGTTTCGTTATCGAAATACGGGCTCTGATCTCTTTTTAAATGCTGCGTATTTCTGGAAACTGAGGGGCTAAATCCATAAGTATCAGTTTGAATACCTGATGCAGCCTGAAGTATTGATGCAACTGCCATTTGATCCTCAAGTCGCCTTTGGATAGCTGTGGCCTGCATGTGTGCAACGATATCTTGGTACTTAGCTTCTAATTTGTCTACTGCTCTTTTTGTTTCTTGTTGATAGTTGTTGGCGACATCACTAACTATTTGAGCTCTTTGCCTGACTAATTGGATTTGAAACGAACACTCCATCAAACTTTTCTCTCGTTGTAAAGAAGCGAGTTTTGATTCATATGCTTTGATATATTTTGTTCTTGCCTTTTCCATCTTATTTATACGCTTTTCCAGTATCTGATTTTGTAATAGTAATTTATCATGGTGGTCTTCATTATGTTTATTTTGCATATTCTTCAAAATTGAGTGGAAGTTTTCTTTATTATCTTTTATTTGTTCCGATATGCGCAAAATTTCCTTTTCTTTTTGTTGAATTATTTTGTCTTTTTCTTCTATGATATTATTTTTGGATACCATAATTAATTCTATTGCTTCTTTGTTTTTATTTTGCAGTTCTTTAATTTTCGATTCATATTCCTGTTTCTGGTCTTTTAGTTTACCTTCAAAAATATTGGTGATTTCCTCTGTAGTACTTGACTTGGCATTTATTATTTCTAACTTATGTTTCGCACAAATTTCTTCTATCTCTTTACTTTTAATTTCATTAAAAGTATCTATATGTTCTTGCATGCATTGAATTTTCTCCATGAGAAAAATTTCTTTCTCATTTCTTGTATCTTGTACTTCTTTTGATTTAGATTTTGCAGAGCCCAAATAAGAGTTGCTATCACAGACGCGCATTTTATAAAACGAGGTAGAGTTATTATTAAAACGTATATCAGCATAATTGTCTTCAAAACTTGGTTCTTTTAGCTCCTGCAGTTTATTGTGCATTAATGCATTTTGCTTTTTAATCTCCCGTAACCTTTTTATAATATTGCTTGTTCTATATCCATAGGTTTCAGGTAAGTTTTCTGTACCTTTATAGTTCTGAATTTCTGGATAGTTGTTATTATAAATAATTTGTTTATTCAAGGAGTGATCGTTTGTTTTTGATATCTGGAATTTACCAATTCCATCGTCATTCCATTCCTTTGTCTGTAATTTCACTGTATTAAGTATAGAATCAACGTCTTCTGAGTCTAATGCAGGATATTCAGCGTGAGATGATATCTCGCTTAACGTTGGCTCAAAAATTGGAAGCAATGGTTCGTCGTCGTCAGGTTCTTTAAGGAAAGGCTCGCCGACATTTCCCTTTGAGAGCTGATAGCAGAGTGTTATAATATATTTATTACGAAGAAGTTTTTCGTAGTCTTTACATGCCGAAAGTCGTTCAATCCAGGCAGTGCACACTGATGCCAATCGTGTATCACTCAAATGAAAAATATGTGGTTTTATAATTTCTAGAAACTGTTCGTATTCACGGTCGAGATTTCTGGAAATGTTTTCATCCATTATTGTAATAACAATAACATAATTTGGCACGAGAATGATTGTCTTGTGTTGATGTAGAAATGACATTAGTGACATTTCGACAGTTGGTTATTCTCAGTTATTATTTTCACAGATAAGTACGAGTATGTTTAAAAAAGACTAAGCCAACGCATGAAATTAATATAAAGTATAATATAAAGATTATGAAGAAAAATTAATATATTGTAAAACAAAGACCATACAAAAACATTAAAGTTACCATCATATTTACACAAGCACCACATAAGGTTTCAAGGTATACTCTTCTGACGCGCTGTCACACTTATTTTATAGCCTAAAAAGTGTCGGTCCGGCCCAGAAGGTGGCGCTACAAACAGCTTTCATATGGCAATAATGTGCATACGTATACGGGGTGATCAATCCAAATGATGGGTCAGTAGGGAGAAAACGAAAACTATTAAGAGATATGTAATCATTGTAATTATTTTAAGTATTATTTACGAAAAAATTACTTACTGTTGAGTTTCTTCCGGCTTTCTTCTCAAGCGGTCTCCTCTTGCGAAATGCCGGTAGATTCACAATCTGACTTGTACAAGTGCCCCTGTGGCCTACTTACTGAATAAATTATTTCATTTCATTTCATTTCGATAGGGAAATCTGTTCTTAGGAACCATGGCTTCGATTTTAGATTTATTAAAAACTGCATTCTAATTTTTTTCGTATATCTAATGCATAACCCGGAATTTAACCCGGTCGAAATTGAGTAGGCAAAAAAAAATTTAGATGTCAATCGATCCTATTTTTTATTGACAACTAATGTCTGTATGGGACTACATACATTTAGAGTGTTCTAAGATTCAGAAATTGCTGTTAAAGTTTTTTTCTCCTACTGACCCATTTGGATTGATCACCTGTATATTTGCATTATCAAACATCAATAGCGATTTGTCAAGGATTCGCCATTAACTAAATTCAAAACATTGTTTACCGGAATGCTGCTCAACCCTTCGTTCTTCTTGCGAAATAAATACGGAATCATATTGAAAAAAAAAACTTGACTCATCACTGTGGACATTCAATGTCAGTTAATAAATAATCTGTCATTGCCAGTTAGATACATTAGTAGTGGGTTGCATAGGTGGGTTGTAAAACTCCCTGTTGGGCTTTAAATAAGTTTCATATTTGGTGAACAAAAATAATGAATATTCACGTAGGTATTTGTGTAAAACCATCACATGAACAGCTAAAAAATAAATAAACCTAACTAATATGAACATTTCGGATTTTAGTTAAATATATCAATAGTTTGTGTTGGCATGTTTTGATTCCACTAGCGTTGGTTTGACATACATGAAATCATTGTCAAGCTACAATCACAACACAACCCGTGACATGGCGACTGACTGCCATGCAACGCTAAAACACCGTATCTCACTACGAAATTTATACAAATATACGACCTTTTGTCCTAGCACCATAGAACTTGACAATGTTCATTGTGTGTGTCTCAAAACACGACGTTTCCAGCGATCACTGTATTCATAGTGTTATTATGGGAGTGAATGGTTTCACTCTCTGTATAGTGCGATGCCGTTTGTTGACAAAATATGTTCTACATTTTGTTAACAGCTTTTGGATGCTTATAGTACCAGGTACTTGCTGCACGAGTTACTAATGGCTCTGTAAACTAAATAGATTTTCAACCCCCATATTCCGACATTCTATATTTATAAATTCAAATTCTAGGTATATACTTATCGAACCTACAAAATTACATGAGAATTACTGACAAAATTTCATGAGAATCGGTTGGATGTGACCTCCAGGCGAGAACAACTGGAACTCATCTGGACATCCAAACTTCCGGACATACAATTTATTTAGGGTTAAGTTGAATCGTAGACGCTTGGCAAAATAGATCACACAATAATTTCCTCTATGCCCATAAAGAGACTAACTAGAAAGTCATTCTTTCAAACATGTTTCAGTTGGTAATCGGTAAACAGACAGGCGGTCAGACGGACATGGCGAAACTATACGGATTCCTTGATAACTGCGGAACCCTAAAGTCATCCCGACCCGACGAACTGAAAACTTTATTTTCTGAAGTCGGTCTAATTTTTCATGTCATTATGCCTAGCTCCCAATGGTGACGAAATCGCATTAAACGTTCCATCGCAACCGCCAATAGCCTGGTTATTCGTGTATTTACCCCCACTACCCTGAATCCAAACATCATTTAGTTTAGGGTCGCCCCGTACGCAATAAAGCTGTGACCAAATGTATCAATAACGTCGTGTCCAAGGCACAAGCTGATGTATATTGTCTGTTAGTCTTCACACTGCTCGCCATCGGCAGGAGCACATCGTCATACACTAGAACCAAAATGGTCGAGAACTGTGCGGTTCCAGAGTAATTTCCTACCGCGAACGCTCCGCATGTGGAATGAGCTCCCTGCCGAGGTTTTCTCCAGGGGCTACAGTATGCGGTTCTTCAAGAGGGGAGTAAATAGGTTCTTAAAGAGTCGGCAACGCGTTTAGTATTTCCAACAAAATATCTTCAAAATGTTTACTAACATTATTTTTAATTTTATAAATAAGTGCCCACACGTTCCGAGTATTGCTAAAGTCAGTAAGAGTGACTAGGACAGTGAGTTTAGCGATTGGTGAGAACTGGCGCAGAACCGTGAAAAGTGGAGTCCTCTAGTGTTGAATTCTAATATACGCACGGAGTGGCTAAGCTTAAGTAGATATGATAATGATAAATGAGTCGCTCGATCGAATGCAGAAGGGCTGTTGATAGCTTTTTGTATTCATCTACTCATAGTCTAGGTCCTGGGTCCAGCGGTAAAAATCCCATTAGCAATCCCAGGCAGTATCCCCAGTAGTTCCCTCTTCAAGTCTTCTGACTCTCCTGCAGAATAAAAGAACGTCATAAATCTTAGCGCCTTCTCTCCCAACAACAAAGTCAGAAGGTAAGTTAAATAGCCCGGTAACCCACATGGTGTACAGCCAATTAAAAATAAGTTTATCCAAGTGCTTGTTTATCGTATACTAAAGTTTATGTCACTACAGTAAAATATTATATTATAGACACGATCGGTTGTCGCTTATCGTTCATATCTTAAACAAACCACAGCGACATCGGGCTTCCAAATCAAACACGACGCGAAGGTAAATCACCAATGCGTTGCCAACCAACACATTTGACTTTCAACCCTCTTCCCGCCGCTAGAGGCCGCAATTCAATTAACCCAGTTAGGCTGACGGTCATCTTAATAGTATTGATGGAAATGGTAATATTTTCGACCCAAGGAAGTAAACATTATGTTTATTGACAGGAGTGCGTGTCAGCACAAATATAAAGTGATACGTTAGATTGATCAGAAGTATGATACCATGCTAAAAATAGCGGTTTTTCATGATATTTCGTTCGACGGGCATTTTCTCATGAACCGTAATAGGTTAACCGGATGAATATATACTTACCGCTATAACAAGAAATAATTACAATAGGTAGAAATTAAACACGTTCTTTTTATGATGCCCACCATACATATACCTAACGTGTTTTTTGCTCGATATTGGTACGAAACCTTTCGTGCGCGAGTACGACTCGCACTTGTCGGGTTTTTTACTTCCATACAATTAAGAATATATATATATATATATATATAGTATCCTGTGGCCATTCATAAATGCCAAAATTAGTAGAAATCTGTTCTACTGTTTTGAATTGATGAGTGATGACACTGCAATGGTGTAAACATACAATAAGCCTCGTTTGCGACGTTTATAGCTCTAAAGGAAGCCTCAGTGCGCGAGTCCGACTCGCAACTGACCGGCTTTTTCATGAACAAGTATAATAAAAACTTCAGTTAAAGCCTTCATGCCTCACCCTCCCCTTATCCTAAAACGTTTATTCTGTGCTAAAACCCATTTCCTCATAAAAATCATTTCCAATCATCAAAGATTTAAAAATCCAAAACCTTTTAAACACAATAGTTGAAGAGATTATGATAAAGTAACGTTTACCAGCTCCAAAAAATAGGCTTTCTGTATAGAAGGAATTCGAATTTATAATGAGTTTCTTTTGAGGGGAGCTTACATTATTAAGGGGCCCGTAAGCGCCTTAAAGCTCGATGCTATCGATTATTAAATACGCTACGGAAATTGTGAAACTTCGCAAGGCTTTCATAGTTGATCTTTAGAATCGTTGCGTAAACTTTGACACTTTTTTAGTGTTTTATGCAATGAAGGTTCTAAAAGTCGCGTATCGCCTAAATACGGAGAAAAATGCAGAAAATGATTTTTTTATAACTTTTTTCGCTCAACTCAAACCCTGATTGGTAATTTTTTTTGACAAGTATTTATAACCAATCAGGGAACAGAAGCACGTTTTTTTAACGCACGCATAATTCAAATATGCTAATGTTCTCTTTTTGAGATTCATTTGAGTTGAGGAGAGAGTTGTCCTATGAAATATTAACAGAATTTTGGTACATGTTTAAAAAGTGCGTTGTCGTGATTTTGGCTGATAATTGTCAGATTACTGTAATAGTCTGTCCGATCTCAAAGATCAAATTAAGTCAAATTGGCACAAGGTACAAACAACCGTACAAATGTAAATTTAAGATTGTTCTTCACTTGTGCCAGTCTGACATAATTTGATCTTAGAATTCCGGATAGACTATAGGTACGCGAGTATAAAAAAATATTTGCTTACTTTTCGCTGGGTGCGAAGTAGGTGGTGGGGGAACCACGAATCGATCGCAGCGCGCGCCGTGGCAAAAAAAGGAACTTTCGTCAGGCCAACTGTCACTTTTTACTAGCGAAATTAGGGCATCTAAAAATAAATAAATATGCGGCACGAAACCTATGGCAAAAACAGTAACCATAAATAAATAAATTTCCACAAGCAAGTTGGAAACGAGAGCAACGAATTAAATGGATAATCGCTATCAAGAGGAAAAAGTTAGTATAACCTATAGAAATGAAATGAAATGAAATGATTTATTTTCATAAACATGGTTGTAACATTGTGAGTTTGTCTTAACATAATTAGTATGAGTATCACATGTTTAGCCAACATGGCATGCAAAAATTAACAGTTAAATACTATGAATGTCGAATTTATATGTATATCCAGGAAAATCATCTCTAAATTATGTCTATTCCTTAAAATTAAAAAATCTGTCAACGTATAGAAACATTTGTCTATTAACCATTTTCTTAATTTAATTACAAATACTTTGTCAGGCAGCAATCTTAGTTCGTAAGGTATCTTATTGTAGACTCGAATACTCATTATGATTATGTAACAATTTTTTTTAAATTATGAAGTTCAGAACAACATTTTTAATATTATGTCTTGTATGTTGTAGGGAGTAGCATGTTTATGCGTTTATTTTCTTTTACATTTTGGGAATGTTGAGCAAAAACGAATTGTTTCTCATTTTATTGTAGTTTGGGATTTGAAAGCGATTTTGTGTTTGATTGAGCAGAATCCAGTTATGATAACTAATTTGGTCATGTTTAACTGAAAAAACAAAATAATCTGTATTATTACGAAAATACAGTCATAAATGATCGGTTGCATTATGCATGATATGCGTTTTTCGGTTAAATTTGTTTATTTTGTAACTTACTTCTCGTGAAGACAGCCATGAAAAGGTCCGTGTGAATTACATCTGAAAGTTATTGATTTTGCAATTTTAGACGGGAAATAAAGAAGGTCAACGTTTTATCGACACTATAGATTAACATAATCGAATATAATGAAAGAAAATTACGATATTTAATTGAAATTATTTGTTTGTTTACTATTAGTAAAGACAGTCAGCCATTTGACATTAAAAAGCCCGCCGTAATTGTAACCGCTAGTTGACGCTGTCATCGCGCACCCAGCGATCGCGAACTATCGCGAATGTAGGTACATGTAAATGTCAGCGCTTCTCGCAGAGAGGGCGCTAGCGTCTACGTGAGTGACGTTACCGTGACAACGAAAATATGGCGGGCAGTTTTTGAGAGGGAACGAAACGAGGTGGAAGGACGCTGCTAGTGATTAATGAATTAGATATTGTAATATCAACAATTATGTCATGAAGTTGAGGTAACACTGACCGGGAGATCAGCGTCATTTACACAGATGAGTTAGTAACTTGTTTGATAGAATAGGAAAGGGAATCGCTACCGCGAGTGGTAGGCGAGCCTGCTCAGACCTCATCAGACTTCTCAGTTCGTCAACACAGAAGCGTTATTTCTCAGTTATGGTTCAGCTCAGATATTTCAGATCATCAGTAAGAAGCGTTATGTCTCAGATCAGCAGTAAGAAGCGTTATGTTGCAGATCATTAGTAAGAAGCGTTATGTCTCAGATCATCAGTAAGAAGCGTTATGTCTCAGATCAGCAGTAAGAAGCGTTATGTCTCAGATCATTAGTAAGAAGCGTTATGTCTCAGATCATCAGTAAGAAGCGTTATGTCTCAGATCAGCAGTAAGAAGCGTTATGTCTCAGATCATTAGTAAGAAGCGTTATGTCTCAGATCATCAGTAAGAAGCGTTATGTCTCAGATCAGCAGTAAGAAGCGTTATGTCTCAGATCATTAGTAAGAAGCGTTATGTCTCAGATTATCAGTAAGAAGCGTTATGTCTCAGCTCAGCTCAGACATCTCAGATCATCAGCAAGAAGCGTTATGGCTCAGTTCAGGCCTCTCAGATCATCATTAAGAAGCGTTGTGGCTCAGCTCAGACTCCTCAGACCATCAGCGTAGAAGAGTAATTCCTCAGTTCAGAACCCTCATGCATCAACTCAGCTTCAGTACCTATAGCTCAAGGATTCATCGTCAGCGAGGCTCGGGTACCTGTGCGGACGATTCCAGCCGCCTAAATAAACAGTACTTCTACCTAATAGTAATAACCGAGGTCAGGGAACTAGGTATATTTCGTATATTCAGTAATTCTGTACCAGTCTATTATTATGTAAAAACATCGTCACCTCGTGAATTGCCAGGTTTCTCCTACAATATATCTCATTTATTCATTTATAGATTGGACCATAACTAGCATGACGATATAGGCCACTAGGAAGTCTTCCCTTTTATACCGTGGTAAAAAAGAATCTGTTTCCGCTTTCCGTGTTCCAATATTGGTTAAAATCTATACAGCATATAGTTTTGACGTGATAGGCACACAAGAGTATGCCGATCGATAGATGGCGCCGTAATCAATGTCTATAGGTACAACAATTGACAACGTGCATAATTTCTCCTGAAATGTGCATGTCACAGTTGGTCCGGTGTGTTAAAGACATCGGTTACATGTTCATTCTGGCGCCAGTTCAGTCCATATCATTATATTTAGATTTTTTCAAAAAAATATAAATAGTTTGCTTTAAGCCACTATCTATTCGAGTAAAATTCGAGACCGCAAGTCGAACGTTCAGGTGCACCTACGTCACGCAAAAGGTGTGACATATCTTATGAGAATCCGTACTTTACAACGCGTATATCACCATACGCACGCAGTGGGCTCTAGCCCTTAAGCCTTACTTTGTACACCGATAATGTGTATATTGTTCGTCAAATAACCCTTCATACCGGTTATTACCCACCTCGTTAGTTGCAGCTATATAAGGGTATAATCACACTTGTGAGCTGCGAGCGTATTTTCTATACAAATATCAGTCGCGGCGAACTCGCTGCGTGACTTCATACAGAATTCGCTCGCAAATCGCAAGTGTGATAAGGCCCTAAGCGAGGCGTTAATTAACCTTACGACCTTGCACACAAATGCCACGTCCGCACGCTTGACAAGCCGCGGCAAGCCTACAAGACGCAGTTATATGTTAGAGTGAGCACGATGTAGTTCCGTCTCACTATAACATATAACTATGTCCTGCAGGCTCCGGCATAACATATAACGCGGCACAATATTCATGTGTGTAATGTGCTTCATGTCCTATGTGGATAATAAAACCACGTTGCGTAGGTATTGCCAAATTAGGAATATCTGATGCTGCGCAAAAATATAATTATGTCACGTGTGATTAAAGGCTGTAACACACTGGATGCGTGTGCGTGACGTGTACTTGCGCGTTGTAATGTATGAATCCCTATAAGAGGTGTCACATACACCGGTTTATAACGTGCGGTGTGCTCTGGCCTTTACCCTTACTTTGTATACCTGTATTGTGTTGTGTATATTGTTCGTCAAATAACCCTTCATAGCGGTTATTACCCACCTCGTTAGTTGCAGCTAAGCGAGGCGTTCATTAACCTTTACAACCTTGTATATCCAAGTAAAAATTAATTACGTGCTCGGTAGGCTAAAAGCCAAGTCCTTAATTAGCGCGAGAACGCCTAGATACGGAAAACCAACGTTAAATATTTATATTTTAGACATTAAGTTGGTCAAGTTTCTAATATAAGTTTTTATGTTTTTATTCCACGTTTAACTGCAGCGTCCTTTATACACGGTAGTGCTTCAAGGGACCGTAGACTTAAGTATATAGTTTAAATTTCAACTCGATACCTCCACGCGTTCTCGAGATAAAGGGTCTTGACAGACAGACAGAAGGACGGACGGACAACAAAGTGATCCTATAAGGGTTCTGTTTTTTTCTGATTAAGGTACGGAACTCTAAAAAACTGCTTAAAACATAGCTCTTAACACATATTAAAATAACAAAAAGTAATAACATAACCGATTTTGCTCCTCCATCCCCGTATACCGTTGCATAGTAGGTAATGTAAGTCTTTCCTGTAACAATATGGGTGTAGGTAATTTTTTTAACAGTGCTTAATAAAAAAAAGTCGGTAAGTGCTTGATTAATTCTTAATCTAAGAAATTGCGAAAAGAACCGCGCGTCAGCCCAATTCCCCAGAGTCCACATTAGGACAAAATAAACGTCCTCCCAAATCGCTCAAAACGACAGTGCATTTAGGCACATTCACCAACGATCCATCCTTGTGACAACCTTCATTGTGTAACATTATCTTGGCCGCCACTGTACCTTAGAACTCGGTGGCCTATTCTCAACTCAATCTACTGGTGGTTATGTTTATTTTCTCTTACGACAGTGGGGGCAGATTCTCTGTTCACACTTAGCGTACTAATTAAGGCTGGGATATGTAATTTGTTGTCTAATGGGTCCAATTTATTTCGTGAGACGTGTAATGTCTTTGGAACTATGTGATCTGAGAAAAAATGAGACAGCTACGGATGGAGCTTTGTTAATAGCGATCACCTATATGCTTAATGCTAAGCTCCGGATTTAACTATTTTTCAGACAAAATAGACGTTTGTTCGAAGCTGTTCTTGTCAAGACAGGCCCAGTTCACCAGCGAGTACCTATATGCTTAATGCTTAGCTCCGGATTTAACTTTTTTACGGTCAAAATAGACGTTTGTTCGAAGCTGCTCTTGTCAAGACAGGTCCAGTTCACACCGCAAGCTACGCTAATACCCTACACTCCAGCGAGCACCTGATTGCTTTTTTTTTTTATGTCATAGGGGGCAAACGAGCAAACGTATCGCCTGATGGAAAGCGATTACCGTCGCCCGTAAACACCTGCAACGCCAGAGGAGTCACAAGTGCTTGCCTACCCGGAGGACGAAGATAGAATGCCTCTATGCTAGTAATTTCACCGGCTATCTTACCCCCACACCGGAACACAACAATGCGAACATTGCTTAAGTTGTAACGGTAATGATTGTGTGTCGCGCCCACGCCGAAAAATTAATAGCGTTGATATTTGTCGTTATTTGAAGATATCATGTAAGTTTACAAAAAAAGATGTCCCCCTGTCATGAAAAGACTAACAAACAACAGGTGCGGTCAGCATAAAAAGTAGCCGAAACTTGCTACTAGTATGTATCATATTCATATTGCATACTAAAATTTACAGTTAATTTTGATGCCTACTGTACCAAATGGGAATATGCAAAAAAAATACATTGTTTAAATTGAATCAGATATATGATTGAAGGTTTCGGGAGCACTAGATAAAAAAGCAAGTTTATAACGAGCAGCCAGACCAGGACCACACCACACGGACGAGGGCCTGACGTCACAGCGCGCGTCACCGCAGCGGAGCCAGGCAGCGCGGGGCGACGCGTCGTTTACCGTTAGCCGGCCGCCTATATAAGTCGACGCGCGCCCAGTACCAGCGACGGTGTCTTGCAATCCCTCGTGGCAGTCAGGTCGTTGAGACGGCATTCACTGTGAGGGTTGTAAGATAGCGTTCGCTCGTAGCTGTACCACGCTTCTCGAGATACCATAGGTCCTCCCGTACATTTGTAAGTGGTGTTTGGTCTCTATCCCGAAGTCTGGGCTAAGTCTTGTGTCACCTTAGCGCGGAGTGTGTACCACGCTTCTTGGCTCGCTAGTGCAGGGACATAAGGCTGTGCTCTGGACGGGTTGCTGGGCGCAGTGTGTGTGCCACGCATTTGGCTCGACCAGCTAACCCAGGGGGGGGGTCACTCCTAAGCGCGGTGTGTGTGCCACGCATCTGCTGCCTAGGGTGGTGGCTCTCGCCAGACGGATACCGGCCAAAATCTCCCTTACCCGCGTATTAACATTCTGTCGTTTACTAACCCGACCCTGCCGCATAATTGGGACACCGGGTCCCCTAGGATAACGTAGGGATACCGTAGGCATTAACGTAGGGAACGTAGGATCTAGATTTAAGAGTTTAGTTAAATAAACAGGCATAAAGCCTCTGTTATTTAGTATAGATAAAATCCCAGGTTTCATTTAACCCAATCCCTTGCCTCCCGATTCGAGCTAGTTACGGAAACCCTCAAGATCCCGTCTGGATCGAGGGATATGGACTAGTGCCTAGGCCCGTTACGTCACGACGTACCTGGCGGGTTTAAGCACTACGTCACATTTGGCGCCCAACGTAATAACTCACACAGGAGTTGTCTAGCTCAGTACAGGCAGGGGATGACCTAGGTCTAACTCGCACCGTGAAAAGTCCGCCGTTTAAAAATTATCCGTTTAATAGAAGTTTATTAAATGAGTTAGATTTAGGGATTTTACTCTAATCCGTGTAAAATATTATTTCTACGTTTCAGAATAAATAGGGGAATAAAACTTACTTTATAGGGTAACTAGGTGATGCCCACCGCCTGGATATACCGCTTAAAAAAGCCGGAATTAATGAAGGAAGCCGAAGAAAGAGGCTTACCAGTAGAGGGTTTTACCGTGGAACAGATACGAAAAGCCTTAGTAGAAGCCGAAAAAGAGACCGAAGAATTCGGGACACCGGGAAAACAGGAGCAGCCTGCTACGTCCAAGGACGAGCGTATCACCATGTCCGAAGACGAGCAACCAGAGGACAGGAAGATGAAAATCCTATTTAAACACATAAGAGAATGGAACCTGTCATTTAGGGTAACCGACAACGCGGTAGAATTCCTTGAAAGGCTGGAGGAGCTAATGGAAGCTAGCAGCGTTGAGCAGGATGACATATTGAGAGCGCTTCCGAGAATACTGCAAGGGAAGGCATTGCAGTGGTACAGGAACAACGCACAATCCTGGAAGTCATGGGAGGAATTCCTGGAACTCTTCAAACTTTATTACTTCCCTAGCAACTATGAGGAGGACCTCATAGTGAGGATAGTTGCGCGGAAGCAAAAGTTTAGAGAGAAGTTCACCAGTTATGTCACAGACCTACAGACGTTGATGAGGCGTCACGGAAGCCTGACGGGAGAACAACAGCTGCATCGCATACACGAGAATATGCTAAAGGAATATAAACTGTATATTAAAAAACAGGACTATAAAAATTTACCAGGATTACTAAGATTGGCCGCTGAATACGAAAATATATCCTCTCCGACATATGAAAATAGGTACCAAAATATGGTATACGAAGAAGAGACCGATACACCACGTGAATGGAAACCACAAGTACGGGCAGGACCTACTAACGAGCTACGAGAAAAGGTACGAACCCCTGGAAAAACCGAGGACAACAATGTGAAAATTCACCCGAAATACAACCCGAACACATGCTGCTGGTCGTGCGGGAAACCAGGACATAGTATTAAAGAATGCCGAGGTCAACAGAAAATATTTTGTATCCAATGTGGGAAGCTGGGCATCCTGAGCAAGAATTGTTGCAAAAATAAACAACGGGGGAAACAGGAATATCTGCAGTCAGCAACTGAGCAAAAGAGAGAGGATAACAGAATGTACTTGGAAGCCGATATAATGGGGAAAACATACCGGTGTTTAGTAGATACGGGGTCTACAAACACATATATAAACGAAAATATTTACCGCGACTGTATAGCAAGAGCAGCGACGGTATTAGACAAGCCAAGAGGTATCGTTCTCGCGAATGGCATAACAGCACTTACGGACAAAAGTGTTCTCGTTGACATGAAAATCAAAGGAGCTGGTATAAAACATTGCGTAAGAGTTCTCCCGACAGCCTCATGTACCATCTTAGGGATGGATGTCCTCCGCAGGATAGGGATGCAAGTTTCGTGGAAGGGCGAAACGCAACCTCTTACACCACAAGAAAGTGGATCCGAACAAGAGACCCGACCGATAACCCCGGAAGGACACACGCTAAAACCCGAGCCGCAAGAACGAGAACAACCGAGATGTTATCCTCTGAACCCGAAACAGAACCGTAATCCCTATAAATCATCCCGAAACCAGATATTCGCGTCACAGTACACGAACAGTTACAAACAGCAAAACACCGAGAAAACGAAGTCAAAAAAGTACCGCACACATAACTTAAAACCAAGTATATCCGCAAATAATATGCAGAAAAAGTGTACACCGAACACACGTCCATACAGTACAAATGAAAGTACGCAGTCTTTCTCATCGTACGGGAAAGAATTTCGTCCACCAGGTGATAAGATCCGATTTCCCACACCGAAAATAAGAAGTTACCAACAAAATACACAAAGGAGCGATTGTTATAATCAAAACCGGCATTGGAACTGGGAAAATAATTATTATGGAGGAAATTATGTCCCGTCTGACGTGAATCTTAGCTTTCGACACCAGAGTAAAAAAAAAAAAGACGGTTCGAGATTTCAAAAAAAAAAATCGTCAAACCGACGTGTCGAGCAAGCCGGAGCAGTTCCGCCGTACCTAAACGGAGCGGACGCATACCTATCTGTTGTGAAACGAGTATAGCGCGGGATTACAACAGCGTCAAAGAACCTCCGCCTTATTGAACTCGGTTAGAAATAAAGTTTTAGCCGGATTAGGAGGCATCTTTTCGTCGTCGGTTAAAATACAAAGCCCGAAGTGTAAACATCGTTTAAAAAAAATCAGCACCACCGGATTAAAAAGATTTTATTTGATTTTTTTGTAAAAAGAAACTTCACCGCCAGAACAACAATCACCTCTTTTTGAAGTCGGTTGAAATGAAATTCACCGCCAGAAGAAGAATCAAAATTCCCCGCCATAGAAAGAATCGCTTACTTTTGAAAGTCGGTTAAAATAAACACTTCGCCGAAATTAAAGAGTATCCATCCTTTTTGAAGTGGGTTGGATAAAGACCAGAAAAGTACACCGTTTTTAAAATACAAAAGGAAAAAAGTAACAACTTAATAGTATTGAACTTCCTTCTTGTTGAAGTCGGGTGCAGTGCAGCACGACCGAGTTGGAAACCTCCTCCTTATGTATCCGGCAGAAATAAATACGAGTTAATACACCGTTTAAATAACCAGGAAAAAACGAAAGATTCAATAAGGAATGTATAGTACATTTTAACTCGGATTCGTTTGAAATACTTTTGGGAAATTGTAGAAGAAATAACATTTCCAATAGCAGAATAATAAACTACGAAATAAGTTTAAAATATTACGCCGCTTTCAAGTCCAGAAAACAACGCTATTACAAAGATAAATATAAAATCCCACTTCTTAGGAAATCATTATATATAAAATAAATAATATGCAGGGAAGAATAGTATCATTATTTAAAGCCGTATTGCATCTAAAATAGTCAAATAACATAAATTAAATATCACCGATAGTACATCGTGATAGCCGGCGCATCAAAATATCATAACGCTCGAGATAAGAGGTTTTAAAACTACGCTTAGAAGGCGCACCGAGGCACAGCGCAGCGCGGCGCAAGCGAGATCTACCCGCGAGCGGTGAATAAAAAGGAGTTCTCATCTACCGCGTTGGGACTTAGACGATTTTTCGAGAATATGTTGCGCATGTTACGCATCGGAAACAATTGTTTGTAGGAACGGGAATAAAATCCAAAGGATAGTTTGGAGTAACCCGGGCATGGAGAATTTTGTTTCAGAGAATGTCATTAAATTTAATGCATGGATATTCACCGTTTTGGTTATAAAATGGGAATTATAATCAGCCGTTTTTAATCTTGTTTTCAAAATATATAGTACAACCGTAACGACCGAACAAGAACTCCATAACTGGTCCAGAGAAACCGATTCCCACTACATTGCGTTATTAGAATGGGCAATAACGACAACCAGGTGGATAAGACAATTTGCACGGTTTGCATTTCGTAGTACTTAGGGATAGGAAGTACCTACTATATTACCCGATTCCAACCAGATTGCGTAAACCGTTACAGAGAAAACAAATGGCCCGCATAGAAATCCGATTCCCACCAGATTGCGTGACCCATCACAAGGAAGAGAATTGGGCACATAGAACCCGATTCCCACCGGATTGCATTATAGTTTTTAAGGAATAGATGTAGTATTCGTATTATCCGTAGTGAATAACTTTATGTATATTAACTATTAGAAATGCAGAAACCGTAAGGAGTGGACAAAAACCATAGTCCAGCTAGTTGTCCGGTACACAGTTACCACTGTCCGGAATTTAATTCGTTTTTTTTTTATATATTTATTTTATTTTATAAGTAATTTAGTTTTTTATTATAATCAAGAAATTATAGATATAGACCAATAGGCGCTGCTCGTTATAAGCGCATATATGCTTATCCAGACCCGTTACTCCCGACTATTCCCGACCTGTAAAACCGTCCCGGAACACCGTTTTTTTTGTAGATCACGGCTAACATGTGATTTTTACAGGTAAAAATCTCCAGAGGAGAGAGGGGAATATAACGAGCAGCCAGACCAGGACCACACCACACGGACGAGGGCCTGACGTCACAGCGCGCGTCACCGCAGCGGAGCCAGGCAGCGCGGGGCGACGCGTCGTTTACCGTTAGCCGGCCGCCTATATAAGTCGACGCGCGCCCAGTACCAGCGACGGTGTCTTGCAATCCCTCGTGGCAGTCAGGTCGTTGAGACGGCATTCACTGTGAGGGTTGTAAGATAGCGTTCGCTCGTAGCTGTACCACGCTTCTCGAGATACCATAGGTCCTCCCGTACATTTGTAAGTGGTGTTTGGTCTCTATCCCGAAGTCTGGGCTAAGTCTTGTGTCACCTTAGCGCGGAGTGTGTACCACGCTTCTTGGCTCGCTAGTGCAGGGACATAAGGCTGTGCTCTGGACGGGTTGCTGGGCGCAGTGTGTGTGCCACGCATTTGGCTCGACCAGCTAACCCAGGGGGGGGGTCACTCCTAAGCGCGGTGTGTGTGCCACGCATCTGCTGCCTAGGGTGGTGGCTCTCGCCAGACGGATACCGGCCAAAATCTCCCTTACCCGCGTATTAACATTCTGTCGTTTACTAACCCGACCCTGCCGCATAATTGGGACACCGGGTCCCCTAGGATAACGTAGGGATACCGTAGGCATTAACGTAGGGAACGTAGGATCTAGATTTAAGAGTTTAGTTAAATAAACAGGCATAAAGCCTCTGTTATTTAGTATAGATAAAATCCCAGGTTTCATTTAACCCAATCCCTTGCCTCCCGATTCGAGCTAGTTACGGAAACCCTCAAGATCCCGTCTGGATCGAGGGATATGGACTAGTGCCTAGGCCCGTTACGTCACGACGTACCTGGCGGGTTTAAGCACTACGTCACAAGTTCTCTGTTCAAGTAGTTTAATGTGACTGAGGATGACCCGACAAAACAAACATAAAAACAAACTGTCAGTAGAAAACCTGTCACAGTTATAAAATAGAAATTATCCTTTTATGGGTTTCGTTTTTTTTGAAGTAGAGTTTTTTGAGAATATATTTTTTGAGTTAATTTAGCGTTCATAAACAATGAATTCCAACTTCATGCAAGTTCATTGATACTGGTAGGTAACGATTTCAAGTCTAACACTACATTACGTGTCTCCAAAAAGTTAATGCCCCGTGTAACACATTTACAACACGGTGTAATGGGCCGTTACACGTGTTATGGCGACCGGCGCATTACCAGTGCATCTGCGCGGGAACGACGTCGTAATGCACATGCGGGGACCCAGCACAATAATCTTAGAGACAGTAGACTGTCGTAAGATTTTGGTTATTATAATGATTTTAATAACGGCACAACATAGCGGCTCTATTTCGCCTGATGGTAAGCAAAAAGTCGCAATGGTAACTGACAAGAAACCAACGGTGCCATGTCAGTTGATACTGCCATGCTGACTCGAGAGATGCTTCTTCACGCTTCGTTTGAAGTTATATGTGAAACAGCAGCGACGGGGGGCATTTTTTGGAGACCCGAAAGTACCAATAGGTAACATGCAAGAAATTGGAGTTGATTGTTCATAAACGCAAAATTAACTCAAAAACGAAACGCTCATCCCGCAACGTCGTTCGTCTCCACTCCGTTCCACTCATCTCCGCTTTAGTGGACACCCAGGTGACGGGTAATGCGAAACTAGCGCCACTTTCGTTTTTTTTCTTATACCTTCATAATCTGATATTTTTTTAGAAATAGCTGAAGTCTAGGAGCTAGCAAAACACCTTTAATATTTATTAAATCATGATTAAATCACTATATACAATTTGTTCACTGTAGTTTACCTTACAAAACTTGTTCACGTCAAAAGCGGCCACAATAGTTTTGGTCAAGTTTCTAGAGACAACTAAAGAACAAGAAATTGTGTATAATGATTTAATAAACACTAGAGGTGTTTTTCCAGCTCCTAATATCTTGCAATTACTGAAAATTGATCTGGTTTGGAAGATAATATAATACAAATTCGTAAGTGGCGCTAGTTTCGCATTACCCGTCCCCTTAAGGTGCGTCTCTACTGAAGCGATGCGGAGCGGAGACGTGCGGAAACGAACGACCAATCACAAAAGTGAAGCTTAGCTGAGATTTTTTTTATATTCATTCATTCATTCATTCATAAAACTAAAATATATACAATTCCCTGCAAAACGGTTTGTACTGTTTGTCTGCAAGTGTGAGTCTCTACGAGTATATCATAATTTCTACAAATGTTATTGCTAAACACTTGAGTGACACTTTGAATAGACAACTTTATCACTCAAGTGTCAGCAATAGATGCTTTTTAAGTACTTTTTAAATTTGGACTTATTTGGCTCGTATCGGATATTCTCGGGCAAACTATTGAGTATGTAGGGAATCCTTTTGCTCAATGTTCTATCTCCATAGTAGTTAACTCAGGTGATTGGTCTATTCCGCACGTCTCCGCTCCACTCGGCTCCGCTCCGCTCCGCTCCGCTTCAGTACAGACGCACCCAAAATCTGAAAAGAGTCCGCTACGCATCCTTTTTGTACATATTTGTTGGAAAAGTACACACTGTTTTACATATTCGTTAAATTACACAGCTTTCTTATTCGCAGCCTAGCCCTTTTCGGTAATTTTCGACTGTATTCAATTATACTGTAGATATTGAAGTGTTTGCCTACTGTCGTAAGCGCTTTTATCACTGATGACTTCGAACATAAGCGCTCAATAACGTGCGATATAATCGATCGACATACGAGCTATCCGCTGTGACGGCTAAGCGATCGAGTCGCGCTAAATCGCTTTGATAATTGACCACTAACGAGCAGGGATGGCTCTAAATAAATAAAAGAACTAACATTTTCTATAGTCAAGAGCAAAATATGTTTATGCGCACATCTATGCAACGTGTAGGTGTTATTGTTATTCAAATGCGTGTCCTTAGGTTGGTCCGGGTCGGCGTGACGCAAACTTTGATTCTTAACCGACTAAACAAAAGGAAGAAATAAAAAAACCCAGTGCAATAGTACGTCACATATGGTGAATTCGTGAACCTTCGGTTCGGGCCACAAACACCTGCAATCTGGGGCTTTACGAATTACCGCCCGTGGCTTAATATCTAAAGTTTTACGTCTTGCCTTGGCCAGGAAGTGAGGTTTTCTCCGCGCGGGCAGAAAATCCCACTTACGGGCTAGGGTGACGTAAAAAAACTTGACATACCTCACTGCATTATACTGTATAAGTGTAATAATAAATAGAAAAAAGATTAATTGGGTTGTAGGAGCTGCTATTTCTGTATAATAATAAATAAAATTCGGACTGTATGTTACAGTTAATTAATTTCGAGTCATGAAAATTACAAACGTACGTATATCCTAACGTAAAAAGTAACTTTATGACCAAACGAATTAAATTTTAATGATAAAATACCACTCAGCGCAATTCCAGAGGCAAAGTAAACAAGGACATTATGAAAATCCTTCTTACCGTGCTTATAATAAACTTTGGTCTATCAAATCTCCCCCAAAGGAATACAAGCCTAATAATTTGTTAAAAAGGCTTATTTTGGCTCGGGGGAATTTTATATGCCCGTAAAGATTATAGCTCCGATTATTTTTATGTTAAGAGGTGGGGAGATTAAAATTATTTTATGTTTATGGAGGCAAATGTACTGGGAGATTTGTTGGGGAAAAGTAAGTTTGACACCTAGTATTGTGTTATCTTATTGCTGGGTGTTGGAAACTTGATATACTATGTTATAATGATAGAGTAAAAACAGAGAGATTACAGAAAAGCCGCCTGATAACTTTATTATTATGTTGGATATATTGAAATATATGTATTATGTGCAGGCCTCGGACTTTCGTTCGCACGGTAAGACTAATGGAGAGCTATGGAGCCGATATTAACATTAAAATACTATTCATACTCATACTCATACTCATAAGTGTATTTCATTCGGAATTTTAATTTTATAGTCAAGAACAAATTCAGAAGAATATACAAAGACCTGATTTGTGTAGGCATTGTTTTTTTCGCCACCATAAAATACGTAAATATTTGCCACTTTATCCATGTTTTCTGAAGTAAATTGGGTTCTATATTGATCGAATATCCATTTATGACTAGAGAGTGCATGATATTGACAATAAATAAATAAACCATTTATTCAACAGTAAATAATGCATAAGACAAAGTGTAAAAGTCAAATCCGCAACGCAGGCATCGTCAGAGAGAATACAAAAATCTAATCAGCGACAGGCTTCGTCAAACAACACACCAATAACGTGACATCTGCAACAGGCTTCGTCAACGTTGTGGATCGATAGCAAATATCTTGGAAGGTGAAGAAGCACTTAAAAAAGGCTCGCCCCGAGTCGCACCTGGCCCAAACGTTCCCATTACACTGGCAGCGTTCCCACGTTGTATGGCCAATGAAATCTGTTGAACCAGATACGACCCTGAGCGAGGATCACACCCTCTGTCTCTGAGCCTGCGACCCACCTCCCTTATAAAGTCCCTGGCCTCAGTACCCCACGGTCCCGCAGTCTCTACTGCCACAGGCACAAAATCATAAATTGGTTCCAGGGCAGAGTACTTGGTGTGCTTGAGTTTTGCCGCACATTCTGCGGCGGCCCCAGCAGATCTAGTAGTGTGGCTCAAGTGTGACGGTGCAAACGTGCTAACACACGTAGCGTCCCATAAGAGACACCGTCCCTTCTGCCATGGAACCAATGTTAGGCCATCCGGCCTTTTACCATCGGTACGGCACAACCCTGGGGGCTCCAACACGCAGGGAACGTTGGCTGAAACCAAAGCCCGCCGAATGACAACGTTAATGGCATAATGCCTTGAGAACCGCCCGGCGCACTTCTGACAACTCAGGCCATGGTGTCCGTTTTCTTCGACCATGACCCCACAGATGCACCGATGCGGCTCACAGACCTTGGACCCTAGCCGCAAAGCCACCGCGATTCTCAAAGAATCATTATCCAGCAGTGTGCCCAACTGAGGTGAGGGCAATGCCTGAAGCCACGCTCCTGCTTCCACCTTGGCAGCGGCCTTAATGCGCGATTGATTGGAACCTTGTGCAGCGCCCAATAAAGATGCATGTATATCTTTGCACAATAGGTCATCCCAACCTCTCTGAGCGGTAAGGTTGTCCGGTCGCTCGTCGCTTTCCGCACACAAGGCAGTCCATTTGGCCTGCGCCTCTGTAAGATATGGTACTTCGGTACTCCCACCATTATTAGACCAAATGCGAGTGACGAGTCCCGAAGTACCATAGGCAGAGGCAAGGAACGCTACCACACTGATCTCTCGACAGCGACGTATTCCTAGCCCGCCGTGACGAACCGGAAGAGCAGCCTGACACCACTGTGACTCATTCAGGTGCACATTAAGTATAGATTCTAGCGCGAACTTAAGCGTGTCATCTAGTTTCGCCACATCACTTTCAAATAACCATGTCGGAGACGTTCTTAAATTATATGTCATCCGCGGCATCGCAAAACAACTTCGAAGCAAAGTCAGTGAGACGTGTGCTGATAAATAACCCAGGTGTTCTTGGGCACTGACCAATGCCAACCTTTTCTCCTCAAGTGCCGAACTAACTCCATCTGGGAAAATAGGAGCGCCCAATAAACCTAAAGATGGTTTATAAAGGCGACGTACCCCAGGCACCAGTAATTCAAAATCTGGCAATAAACTCAAGTCCCCATCGCTACAATAAAATAACTCGCATTTACTAGGGTTTATTTCCAATCCGACTGCCTTGAAACCTGGCACGAGCCTCTTGAGGTCCTCCAGCACTACTCGTGGATCCCCGCCAATAGTGCCATCATCCAGATACCACACATTAAGGGGAGATTCCAAAGACGACAAATTAAGTTACAATAAATTGAGTTAAATTAGGAGTTTGAAATATTGTAATAAAATATTTTATATATAATTTTAGTCAATTAATGCTTGGGAATGTTAACCATAATAACCATAAAGGCAGTTTGGAATTAAATAAATGAATGAATATGAGTATGAGTATGAATAGTATTTTAATGTTAATATCGGCTCCATAGCTCTCCATTAGTCTTACCGTGCGAACGAAAGTCCGAGGCCTGATTATGTGTATCGTCGTCTAGTACCCGCATAGTACAAGCTTTGCTTAGTTTGGGACTAGGTCGGTTTATAAAGGTAAATAAGGAATATCATGATAGACCCGTTATAATTTGTGTTAATTACAGCATAGAAGGCCCACTCTTATGATAGTCCAATATCAAATAACCGGTAAAAACCGCTTACATTCCACTTAGTTATTTTAAAAGACTTAGCCCTTTCTCTCTTTTCCTAAAATATTTTACAGTGGCGTCCGCGTATTGGACGAAGCGCCTTCTAAAAGGTGAATAGCAATCTGTCCAGGATTGCAAACCGTTAGGAAAGGACAGCGTACGACCTGTGGACATCTTTGTAGGAGTCCTTTGTCCAGCAGTGAACAAAAACTGTACAACATTGCGCACAGCGGAAGTCGTGAGATTATCATAAACAAATTAAATCATTGAAAAACTAAGGCCAGTCTCTTTACTGAAAGCGATACAACAATGAAAAATGAAAACTTTATAGAAAAATTTTAACGCCTGGAAAATATTAATATCAATATGACGAGAACGTCGGATGCTCCAATAAGACCAAGTCTCTTTGAAATTGCACGTACAAAATGCAACTGATTCCTTTCCTTCCTTCGTATGAAGCTTAGACGAATCCTTGGAATTTTCACCTTATGTGCCATATAACAATGTTGCTTTTTATCTACACCCAATATTTCGATGTGCGACCTAGTGAAATTATCAACGGTCTCGTATTAAAAATGAAAAGAAAAACTCGAATCCTGACAGTTTTTATCATTTTTCATCGCAATGAATTTCTAAAATCAGAGCTTGCTCGCGCTTCGTCATACTTTCATTTGAATTTGTGAAATATTGAATGTTTTCTAGTACCAAACATGTATTTCTATTAAATTGCTTACCAGGTACACCCTCCCTGCGTCAATTTCTTCATTGCTGAGGGTCGTGATTCCTCCATTGCTGGGTCATCATACATCTGACAGTGTTTCGCCACTTAGAACTGTTCTTGCCCAACGATGAGCAGATTTAGTCAGACCAGCTGTGATCGGCCTCTAGGCCGCTACCCATCGACCTTGCCCGTGACCATTCTAAATTCTGTCCTTCTTTTCTAGCAATATGGCCGAAAAACTTCATTACTCTTCGCAAACATATGGTGGAAAGACGGGCTTTTATGTTGAGTTCGCTAAGAATGGACTCGTTGCTGCAAAATAGTGTCCACGGAATCTGCAATATTTTCCTCCAGCACCACATCTCGAAGGCGTCGACAAGATTTCTGTCGGCTCTCTTCAGCATCCATGTTTCACCGTAACTGAATATGGAAAAGACGAGGGTACTGACCAGCTTATCAGGTACAAGTTACAACTGAATTACTAGTAAAGAAATTTAAAATAACGGTTCCTCGAAGCGTGCCCTATAGCAAACACACCTACGGTATGGAAATCTTACGCGCCCCGCATGAGGGCTCTATCGACCAATGAAAACGGTTTCCCAACTTATCACTCCTGTGGCGCGGAGATAATTCCATCCCACCAAAAAAAATTCATGTAAAATTGGCGGCCAAGACTTGCATTCTCATAACGCTTTCGCTGTACAAAAGTTATCAGATCCCAGAAAAAGCCAAGCCCCTAAGCACTGACTTTACTAACCCCACCACCTTGGTTTAAAAAGTATGTCTCATACAAACTTCCATCCCCTAGTTTAAGGGGTTGGGGGGTAAACGTTCCAAGTTTTAGAATTATTTTATTGTTTGTGTACTAATACTAGCTTACATACCAAACTTCAGCTTTCTAGGTCATCGGGAAGTACCTACCCCAGAGGTTTTGATACGTCAGTGTATAAGTGAGTGACAAAATCGGCGTATTTTAGGTACCAATAAAACCTAAAGTATAAAAGCTAGATCAATTAAATTTAGTACATTTCATATGTTACCTAACTGCATTTTAACCTGTGAATTTGGGCGCTCTAGTGTTAACTGGGACGAAACTATGAGGGTTTGAAAAATGTGACGAAACGGTTCGAGAAAAGGCAGGTAGTGCCCCCTTCTTTTTTGTTCGTCTTGGCGGGGCACTGCCGTGCCCCCAGATTAGCGGGTTATACTCCCACACAGTCCTGATACCTACAGTTCAAGTCATGTTTAAATAAAAATAAGGTTTCCCAAATGACCCTATGACATAATATGGTACAGAAAACTCCCGCACCTCGCCCGTTCGTCGTGGAGCATGGTTACATGATTCACTGACGCATGTATGCAGCTAGGTACGACTGGCTATGAACGCACGGCACTTCGTCTTAATTAAGGTGGAAAGCGGAGCTAAGCAGTCACTAGCGTGGTACGCGATGTGAAGTGAACTCGACTTGTCAGTTGAAGAAATTAGTTCCTACGAATTCACGAAACATTATCAACCGTTTTATATGAATCTATAAAAGTTATCCAATATTTGCGACTGTTTAATTTCGCCGATAAAACATTTCTAGGAGTCAATATAGACCCGTGAGACTACCTATTTGAATTCAAATACAAAAGAGTTTCTTCAACTTGTCTAACTAAATGTCCCAAATGTTTGAATTTAATTTCTCTAAGTACACGGTTCCCAGAATAGTCAAACTAATAGTAAAATTTCAATATATATTAAAGCAGTTACGTCTTGTCAAAGGTTGTACGGATTTGGTCTGACCAGACTCCCGCTTAGCTTAAACTTTTTTTATGCCCGACAGCTTTTCCTTGCAATGTTACCAAAGTATCCAGTACCCTGAGAAGACTTACATCAGAAAATCAAATTTACAAAATCTATTTCTTATTCTTTGTTGTAATATAAAACATAAATGATTACCTACACAAGTTACGTAAATAAACACCTTTACCGCATAATGCGTAATCTCCTGCTCTTACCTACCATCTCTTTTAGTAGACCTATATTTAGCCTACAATTTCGAGTAATAACAAAGTAAATAGGCAATAAAATGTAATGGCTGCGATCAGCGGCATAATAAAGGCATAAACACTACCAATAACTATGGAAATAAAGACGCACTTACTTATAAAGCCTTCGTAAAATGGACTACTAATTGACTTTTAATTATCACACTAATTGCCCGTAATAACTCTCTTATACAGTCTAGTTTGGCCTTTTTAGGTCATCTTTCAGTAGCAAGGCATTCATTAATTAACTATAACCTAAATTATCAAATATAACCTAAATTAAACATTTCAAACACCACCGACACACGTAGCTGATCATCATGAGATGCTCATTCAATGAGTGATATAGAAAATGCTACTAAAACTGAATATAACTACAAAATGTGGAATCCGTATAGCTTCAATATTGGCTCTTCTTTTTAGTTTTTCCAATTAAAACTGAATATATTGGAAACTACTGGTCATATTTCCACCGAACATAGCTAAGAAACATCTCAACGGACAAGTCTTTCGATTAAAAAAAGTTAGCTTAAGGCCTCATTTTCATGAATTTTTCCATATTTTTTTTGATCCGTGGATGAAAAGTTAGATGGGGGGCGATATTTCTTTTATTTTCGGAGCGAATATTTACAAAACTGCTGACTTGATCACAAAATAATATTTGAAGACCCCTATTATTTTTAAAAGACCTATTCAACGACACACTAGTATTGAAACGAAAAAAAAAATCACCCCCACTTTTTAGGTGATCGAGAGGTACCCAAAATAACTTTTTTTTTTTAATTTTCATTTTACCATTTTGTCGGCGTGATACATACACATACCCATACCAAATTTCAGCTTTCTAGTACTAATGATCGCGGAGCTAAGCCGCGGACGGACGGACAGACGGACATGGCGAAACTATAAGGGTTCCTAGTTGACTACGGAACCCTAAAAACGCGCTCAAATTGGTCCGTCCGTTTGGGAGTTATAATGCTACAGACAGACACACAAATACTCAGATACAGATATATGTGTTAAACTTATAACACCCCTCTTTTTCGTCGGGGTTTAAAAATGGTTCTATTCAAACAAACATACAAGAAATCTATTAAACATATTTAAATTCTCATAATGTCAATAATCATTTAATAAAGCTCGAATAGCAAACAGCTTAATATATACCAAGACCTCCGCTAAATACCAACTCATTTAGATTTTTTATTTAAAAGTACGAAATGTTTGTGTATATGGTATATAATGTTAAAACCTTATTCATCTTTTGGCATATTGATTTTGTGATAGTGATTGTGATATTATGTATAAATACGAGTACATATAAGTATAATAGTATTATTTTCTGATTCAATGGTTTTGTTTTTTTTGCGTAAATTTTTCAATCTGGTTTGCATGGAATCGAATAATGGGGCGTGACATCAAGAATGTTCATCCTAATTTAGAATTGAAACAAGGACACAACGGAAAACATCAAAGCCGATCGTCACAGTTCAATTATGACCAGTTCATTGACGTCATACAAGAGCCATTCCACATTTATTTAGGGAATAACTTTTGTTTCAAATAAATAAATATCAACATATTTTATGAGCGGCTGATTAAAAATAATACGCCACGCCATCAGGTTATCTATAAGTCCGAATTTTAGTTTTGCCAAAACTGTTCATATTTCAGAATATTTACCTATGTACACGAACCTAACCTAACCAAACGGGTTCTTTAAAACGATGTTTATAAAACCCTGAAAATAGTATGGGTTTCAGGAAAAATATACTTTCGGACAAATGACAATTTGGCGGAACGTTACAGATGGAAACGAATATTTCGGAGTTGTGATAGTGTAGCGATTCACATGATCTCGTCATGTGCCCGCCATCATATAAACATATATCATCATCGAATTTAAGACATATTAGCATCATACGTCATCAAGCTAATACTAAAATTATCATTTAGTAGATATAGGCAATACAAATGCAAAATATGAGTAATAGTATGAATGTTTGCGGAAGCAAATAAAACCATTCCTATAACTAAACATACTACCACGTTAAAAATAGCAAGTTGATATTCACAAATTGACAACAGAGGAGTTGAGCTTTATTTAGACTAAATAAGAATCAAAATCCCATATACAACGCTTAGAGGGCGGGGGCTAGGTCACGTGACGTGTCGGGAATGTCGCGAATGACGCGAAAATCGTTGATGTCTGGAAAGTCTGGATAATCTGTAAAGTCTAGCATGTCTAGAATATCTGGAATGTCGGGAGATATTGGTTATAAATAGGCAACGGCTTAGTAGAAGGGGATTCTTTTTGTTTGGAACTTCGTCTGAGTAACATTGTTTTCTGGCAGTTAAGGTATTAAAATTAAATTCTAAGGGAAACTTCTGTTGGGGTTTTGTTTGTCCCTGAAACTATATTTGCCTATTGAGATTTAGCGGGGTTATGTTGTTTTAAAGGCTATTAAAGCTTAGTCACATGCCAGAAATAGTGTTTTGGTACATGGTTGCCAGGTGAAAGATATTTAACCTTGCGGCTGTTAAACGAATATCTTTCAGACTCTTCTAGTTTTATCCGAGCTAGGCGACTTGGGCACTAGCCATATATAAGTGCAGTGAATAGCCTACGAGTGTGGAGAGCTCTGTTTGGTGAATGCAAGGACCACACGTGATGGACATGTGGAGTAATCCGCGCTTGCTGAAGCCAAATGGACCTCCAGGCTCGGTCTCATATACTTACATATTTATATATCTACTTTATATACACATATTAGGGCGAGGTACTCCATGTTTCCGGCGTCTCATTAGCCACATGGGGGGGGCTCAAATACACTGATTCTAGCCACAACATCGGACTAATCTCCCGAATTTATAGTTTAGTTTAACTAGGTCCCATACACGTTTAAATGTAAATATGAGGCTTGGGCCTCCAGTGTTTTGTACTAGCTAGGGAACAGGGTATAGAGATAGGTACACTAATAGGAACATTAGGACGGGGTTCTTTATCTTCCGAGCAATCGGCCATTCATCATTAACTAACATAACATCTATTCAAATTATTTTATTCTCGTCAGGTATAGTAGCTACAGAGGCTGACCTACTGTTTTATTAGTGTTTATGATTTGGGATGTCAGTAGTGAAAAACAAAATCTTGTAACAGTTTATAAAGAAAGGGAATAGAGAAACCTGTTATTCAAACCAATCAGATATTTAGAACCTTTATTTTGACATCAATATTTATAAAACAATTAGTTAAAATTACCGATTATGATTTAAAGTAATGTACATTTGTGTTAGAATGGCAATACTAAAGTTAAGTCGAATCAGCTGACAGATCTATGACATTCGCTCTTTCAATGAACAGAAATAATTTTAAACTTTGTTATAATTCTGATAAAGAAATTGTGGGTTGTAGTGTAGTATGGAATACCAAGCATTCCTAAGACTGGATGTGGAGTATCTGAAGTGTAAATTGCTAAAAGAAGCCGGGGACTTATGGATGACAGTAATGAAAGTTATTCGTTCCCGTATTTACATCACAGATCTCAGAACTAAATGAATTTATATCACAAAGGTTGAAAGTAATTTCCTTTATCAGAATGAGTCAGTCGAGAGTTGAAAGATACTCCGAACGGGCACAATAGTCTTCATGATTTCAAGGAATTATTACATTTATGAGTACGGTCAAACGAAAACCAAGCTCTAGAACTTATTAGAAGAGTTCTTATCTACTAGGAAAGAGTAGTGTACTAAAGGTCTTATAAATACGATTATAACATCATTTCTCTGAATTGTCATAGTCTTTGCAACCATTACATATTTATAACTAGTTAAATAGGTAGGTAATTAAATTTAAAGTAGGCTATTGTGTAGTTAACTTAAAGAAGCTTGCGCCAAAAGGCTTCCTCAAAAGATGAGTCCTCTGACACCTTGCCTTAGATTAGGTCACCAAGCAAGGTTGCAGTGAGATTCCACAGTGGTTTGTTCAGCCTAGATTAGGTGCGGAGTTCCCCATCCTCTAGCTGAACGCTTTAACTCGATTTGCTTCTCAGGAATAGATAAGTAGAGCGTTCAGTGACACTCTCCGCGCACTTAGGGTGGTAGGGGATTATTAACAACAATTTTTTTTTTTTTTTATACACAATAAAGATACCTTCTCCATTATACTATAATCTAGTCCTTACTAGTTCTTAATTGTGAAGACTAAAACAACTTCCTACTTATTGTATAGGTCTAGAATCCACTTCAGATTGGTCTACTATAATTTATTTAAGGGAGGTATACCACCTTCTCAGATTAAGGTGTAATGACAAAATTTATTCAATATTGTCAAATATGAAAACTTAAGAACAATTAAATTCATAATGGAATCTCATAGATCCTGTAACTTCCACCTATTTATAGATTGGTAATGAAGTGTAGGTTCATATTGTACATAGACATTTGACTTCTAATCATTCTGGAGTAAAAACGGGCAATTTTAAGAACTAAATTATCTTTCATCTCAGAATTCTAATAAGATTTGGTTTTGATTCATATATCGATCTTTATTGATACTTGGAGTAATCTAGTACATTTATACCTAACTATAGACTGGATGAGTGTTATATTTCATATAGAATTAAATAATATTTTTTTATAAGAGTATTTATAATATTCCATACTGAATCTTGCTATAGGAACTATAGATATTCTGGTTGGCTAGACTACTTAGGAAGTAATAAGTTTATATTTTGAGGATAGATAATATTAAACTAAGTTAGAAATTTAATTAGTACAAAGAACCGATGCAGCAGTAGGATAGGAGTAGCTTGCATTAAATAATTAAGAGAATACACATTTATTTGGAAATACATAGTAGCATAGCACAGTATATAGGTACGGAAGCACTTAGCGACACATCACGGTTAAATTTCTCTTTAAAGAAACTGAGTTACTACTTCAACGTTGGGTCCTGCACAATCTAGACGTTCACAACGGTTATACCGATCACTTATTTTGGCCATTCATTTTTAAGAAATGTTCAGCTCAATTGTATTAAAGATTTTTTCATATTTAGGTTTGGTTAGTTGTAGGTTCTGGAAGTCTAGGTGGTTGTTGAAGGGTTCCCTAGGGTTTCTTTGTAGAAGTAGAGTCTGGAGACGAGGGTGAAGCAGGCGTAGGACCTGTACCTTTAGTTTAGGCGTAGATACATTTCAGTTGGCGCGCGTCCCAGGAGGTAGTTTAGGTAGCTCGTCGTAGATGTTACAATAGGACACCCTTGTATCACGCTGTTAAGATTTTTCAAGGAAAAATTACCTGCATAGAAAACTGATTTTCTGTAGGTACAATTTCTGAATTACGAATAGTAAATAACCTTTGATCCTGCAACGACTACATATTTCGGTTTAACCCAGTGGTTGACTGGTAGAGAATGCCAAAAGGCATTAAGTCCGCCATTTTTAGGGTTCCGTACCCAAAGGGTAAAAACGGGACCCTATTACTGAGACTTCGCTGTCCGTCCGTCCGTCCGTCCGTCCGTCCGTCCGTCCGTCCGTCCGTCCGTCCGTCCGTCCGTCCGTCCGTCTGTCACCAGGCTGTATCTCAAGAACGGTGATAGCTAGACAGTTGAAATTTTCACAGATGATGTATTTCTATTGCCGCTATAACAACAAATACTAAAAATAAAATAAAATAAACATTTAAGGGGGGCTCCCATACAACAAACTTGTTACAGATTATATATATATATATAGGTACGGAACCCTTCATGCGCGAGTCAGACTCGCACTTGCCCAATTTTATTTTGTATTGTGCAATAAAGTTTAAATTAATAAATAAGTAAAGAAACTGGTTTCTATACTTCTAATTGTATCATGTTAGCGTGTGACTCCAGTAATATGATTGTTGATTCGTAAATGAGATCTGGTAAATTTACATACTCCATCTAAAATCTGGAAACCTGAAAAAATAAAAGTGTGTTAGGAACGAAAATAAATCAATTCCTATTGGGTTCCCAGACTTGATCAGTAGTTACATTATTTCCTTCTTTTTCATTTACTTCTATACTATTATCAAGTTTTAGAATTGATTATCAGTTTTCTATGGAGAGGGATCATGATTTCAATAAAATAATCTCAATAGCGTGATGCAGGATCGTCTTTTGTTTTGTTTGGACGCGCGGCATCATGTCAGGGCGCCATCTGTTAGACATAATTTCCTTTGTCCTCGCATGACGCCGAAACGACTAGACTAATTTTAACCAGTTTCGGTATTTTTTATCAGTGCAGTATTTTTAGGGTAGGTACAGCGGAAAGTCAACTAATTTTGACATTGGCTATACGATACCTTATTAGAGGAGTCCGTTGATCCATAAAACTCTGTTTCCAATGGCTTTCCTATTTTCTGTAACCTATTCTACTGTGTGTATATGTATATAATAGTGTCAAACGTAGATTTGTGGCCCTTATTAAAAAAAACAATTTCGATAGCGTTACGATTACGACACACGTTTCCAATATTAAACTCCCTTTCCACTATGCATCCTTATCGCGTTAAGCACCTATGTATAGAATATTAGAGTACTGTTTAATAAACAACGAGGATGCCGAGAGTGGCTGTAATTAGGTCCCAGATAAGCCGGTGGGATCCGTGTCGCTTAAGGGGCGATGTACACATTTGGAACGTATGACATTATAGCGTAAAGCTACTAAATATCTAAGAATAACATTTTCAGCCGTAACATTAAATTTTTCTGTTTAGTCCTATGGTTGACTGGTAGAGAATGCCTTATGGCATTAAGTCCGCCATTTGTACTTTTACTTGTGTATTTTGTGCAATAAAGTTTAAATAAATAAATTATATCGCCCCTATACCTAAATAGATCTACTTAATAAACAGCGACGAATCCGAAAGTAGCTTATTAGGTTCTATTATAAGCCAGTTGGATCCGTTATATTTTAGGGGAGATGTACACTATTGTAATATAGCGTAAAGTATGTGCGTATGACAATATAGCGTAAAGCTACTATCTAAGAATTAAATTTTCAGCTGCACCATTATATCGCTCCTGTACAAATTGATGGAATATTAGAGTACTACTTAATAAACAGTGACGAAGCTGAAAGTAGCTTATTAGGTTCCATATAAGCCGGTGGGATCCGTGGAGCTTTAGGGGAGATGTACACAATTGGAGCGTATGACAATATAGCGTAAAGCCAACTACCGAAGAATTAAATTTTCACCTGTAGTATTGTATCGAACGTCTAAAAGTTGATGGAATATTAGAGTAGATACTACTTAATAAACAGTGTCGAAGCCGAAAGTAGCTGATTATTATTAGGTTTTATACAAGCCGGTGGGTGAAGCTTTAGGGGAGCTGTACACAATTTGTAACGTATGACAATATTGCTTGAAGCTACTATCTAAGAGTTACATTTTCAGCTGTAGCATTATATCGCCCCTATACAAATGAATGGAATATACGAGTACTTCTTAATAAACAGCGACGAAGCCGAAAGTAGCTTATTACCCAAGACAATTACAACAACACAAGACAATTACATGCTGTATAAGAGCTTACACAGCTGAAATAAGTATAAGGGCTGTATAAGCTCTCATGTAGCCTGGGTGCTACGTGGGTAGGTTCCATATAAGCTGGCGGGATTCTTGACATGTACACAATTGGAGCGTAAGACATATAACGTAAAGCTGCCAACTATCTAAGAATTATATATTCATTTTATAGCATTGTATCGCCCCTCTATTGAATATTAGAGTACTACTTAATACACAGCAACGAAGCCGAAAGTAGCTTATTAGGTTCCATATAAGCCGGTGGGATCCGTGAAGCTGTAAGGGAGATGTACACAATTTGCGCGTATGATATATAACGTAAAGCGGATATCCGAATTCAAACAAATTCCTGCATCCCGCTGCGATGCAATATTTTTTAGCTATCTTCATATTCATTTAAACACTAGTATAAACTGACAAATGCGGCACGTTCATTTGCGACGTAAATCGGGAAAGCGGGAGCGAGCGAGTAGCGCGCGCGTGCGTTCCAAGATAGAGCGTGGCAGCCACTGAATATACCCCTGTGCAGGGGCGATCGACATGTACTTGTAGCGGAGTGCGCCGCACCTGATATAACGTAAAGCTACCAACTATCTAATAATTACATTTTCAGCTGCACCATTATATCGCTCCTATACAAATTGATGGAATATTAGAGTACTACTTAATAAACAGTGACGAAGCTGAAAGTAGCTAATTAGGTTCCATATATGCCGGCGGGATCCATGAATCCTTTCCTTTAGGGGAGATGTACACAATTTGAGCGTACGACAGGCAGCGTAAAGCTATCGCCTTTTTGGTTTATTTACGTTCAATAAATATTTCTAGAACGATACATTAATTTATATTATGTGTACAACTTTTGAAGTCGGTTATAACAAATACGATTAGATTTGCTATTCATAAATCCAAAGATCAACGTGCAAAGAAAAATGACATTGCGCTCGCTTGTGGTCAACAACAGTAAGACTACACGGTGTTTTTGGATTGATTGGTCCAATGTCTCATCCACCCGACCAGTCAAGAACGCACCGACCGTTGATTTCAAGTTGCCTGTCTAGTTTGATCCCTGCACTGGTTTTTATTTGACAGCTTCCATGAGAGCGTGCCTAAGACATGATCATAGGTTTTTTTTTATCGAATAATTTTAGGAGTTGGGTCGTTGAACGATATACGTTCTGTGATGTATATTGCAATTTACTCATAGTTGTTGATCAAACGTTATATGAAGAAAAAACGCACAGTGAGCACATGCGTGTATCTCACTCCTAACAGTTATAAATAATATACAAAGCCACGCCATGTAAAACGCGATACCCGCTATATCCTTATTTATTTCCGCACACCCATGATTTAAGGGGTGGCAAAAAACAAAGGGACTTGCGAAATAAATAATACCTGCCCATATAAGAAACCAGTTGAAAAAGGGCCTAAATATGCATCGGGCTTGAACAAACTTATACCTTTTTTACAATAAGTTTGAAAGGCGGTGAGAGCGAAAATTGTTGAATTTTATATAAAAGTATGAAATTGGATGTTCAGTGAATCGAAAATTGGGCATTCTGATGGTAAATGAGTGGATTTATTGCTGGAATAAATAATGTATTTGCATGTGAAAAGAATGTTAATAAAACGTCGTTACCATACAAGTAATATCTACATTACTGGCGGTTTTCAACGCTTATGCGCAAGAAGGGGGCTCAGAGGGAGCTCCAACGGCATCCTGTGTGTCATTGCTGACAGGTTTGACAGACCTATACTGTCGTACTAAATCAGCCAGATAAAAGGGGTTGCATTGTTTAGAGTTAAGTGAACAGTTGTAAGTTTCATATATATACTAAGGCCTTATTCCTTTTGAAATTTATTTTTTTCATATTATGACAAATATATTGATAATTTCAACCAACTTTTTGAAGTGGATAATATTTTTCCCCGAGTTCTAGGAAGTAACATAGCTTTTTCATGCTTTTTTTGCGTGCAGTCGAAAATAAGTTGAAAAAACTAATTTTCAGCGTGAATTTTGTCAATTTCGAGTAGTTTTCGAAACAAAAATTATCAATGAAAAATTCAAACTGTAGGTTTCAAATATATACCAATAAATCCCAATAGCCCTGTTCTAGGTAGTAACACCAATAAAATGTAAAGAAACATGTTTGATCATATAGAAAAATGTCTAAAACGATCACCATTTTAAAAGGAATAAGGCCTCTTTAATATTATTTCTACCCCAAATGATCACCGAGAAATAATCAGGAAGAACAGCTGCACCTTTACCTGTTTTCTTCACCTTAGTTGGGTAAAAAGTATCGTCTGGCCATCTTTGGATGTCCCCGTACTAAAATTGGTTAAAATCCGTTCAGCCGATTTGGTGTGAGGAGAGGACAAAGAAAATCTTATCAGCAGATGGCGCTGTACGGCTGTTAAGAGGCCTTATTCCTTTTAAAATGCTGATTGTTTTAGACATTTTTCTCTATGATTAAACATGTTTACTAACATATTATTGATGTTACTACCTAGAACAGGGCTATTGGGATTTTTTGGTATATATTTAAAACCTACAGATCAAATTTTTCATTGATAATTTGTGTTTCAAAAACTACCCGTTTGCAAAATTCACGCAGAAAATTCGTTTTTTTAACTTATTTTCGACTGCACGCAATGACAGCATGAAATAGTTATGTTACTACCTAGAACTCGGGGAAAAGTATTATTCACTTCAAAAAGTTGGTTGAAATTATCACAGTCATAATATGAAAAGAAAAGAGCGTACTCCCACCTGAAAGGCCGGCAACGCACTAAGTCTTGTGACTGCTCTGGTGTTGCATGTGTCTATGGGCGACGGTAATCGCTTTCCATCAGGCAATTCGGCTGCTAAAAATTAAAAACAAGCAAGTAGGTTTTTAGCAATTTTACAGGAGAGCCAAAAAACGTATTTTTACTTCAAAAACCATTTTCTCAAAAAGTACATAAGATATACAAAAAAAAAAATTTTCATCACGTGATACATTTCACATTGTACATTATTTGTTTTTTACACGACTGTGACTGAAACCGTTGAGGATACGCAGCTGAAAATTGTTTTTAATTTGGTAAAAATGACAAAAAATTACAAAATAGCCATAATAAAAACAAGTAACTCATGGATACTTGTTTTTAACGTAGTTGAATAGTACTAAATTGTAAAGTAGTTGTTTTGTAAATTGGAATTAATTTAAATTATTTGACTGAAATAGTTTAGTTTAGTTTTTTAAACTTAATTTATTACGTTCATCTGCCTGTCTGTTATTTATTTTTTACTGTGTTACGATAAATCTAATTACTTATGCCTTGATCACACGTACCGAGACAGTGGGCGAGACAGTGCTCTCGTCCCTGTCACACACAAGACAAACGGGCGAGACAGAGCACTGTCTCGCCCGTTTACTCGGTACGTGTGATCAAGGCATTAGGTATGTCTAAAAACACATGGTCATATTTTTTATACTTTTATTTAAGAACCAATTAAATTCTCATCATGAAATATTACCTACTGATCTTCCATCATTGCTTCATCACGGATCAAATCGCCAACATGGTCACTTTGGGCATTTCCAACCAAAAATGTTGTCTGTTAACCGGCATTAACGGTAGTAATTTAGATAATATTTAAATGTTTTTGAAGCACGAACTCCACGAACTTTATTGAGTTTTCTTTTGTTATTAATGCAATAAAAGATAATTCTATACGCAGTTAAAATAAAAATAAATAAACACAATAGTGTACATTTTAATCATTAATTACATTGACTAGTTAGATACTTACCTACATTTCGCTTTGCAAACTCATGGCAACCAACTTTCTTCCACGGCTAAATGTTTTCTTGTTTATTTCTATTTTCACTTAACTACAATCTATTTGATGTTCTTAACCTATCAAAGTTTGGTTTTATTCTGATGTGTCTAATACTTCGTCCGTGATACAGAATGTCACTCCAAGTGTCATTATTATACTCGTATGTATGGTATCTTTAAAACATCAAACTGATTCATACAAGTATCTACCTTAAAAAACAAGTAAGTCACCTGTAGTATTCAAGTAAGTCGTGGGTTATATCTTCCTCATCAACTGTCGGGCGACGATAAAAACAAGTATCTCGCAAAACCAAGTTAAAAACAAGTAAGACTGATTCGACTTACTTGATTTTATCGTAGTTTTAGTCGAGATACTCTGTTTTAACATTGTTGTGTGATCGAATTTGAGATACTTGAAATGTATTTTTACAAATAACTGAAAAACTATGAAGAAAAAAAATAAAATAAAAATACAGGGATGTGTATTTTAACACAAGAAATCCAATGGGCCAAAAAACCAAAAATGGCTAAAAAAGGACTTACTTGTTTTTAATTTTGAGCAGCCGAATTCGTTTGCTCGTTTGCCCCCTAGGACATAAAAAAAAAAATTAAAAAAATAAATAAAAGGCCTCTTAAGATTTTTCCTGAAATAATGACCCCTCTCCATAGACAACAGATTTTCAATACAATCTTATAACAGTATAAATAACATAATTATGGGCACAATTTGTGCACACAGAAACAATCTGTCAACTTCAAGTTAGTTCGAATTATTGCGTATAAATATAGATTTTTTTTAGTTTTTAGGAAAGATATCCCGAAGAACAATATAATATCAATTAAGGTCGAAATACTTGACTATAAATTGTTTCGAAAACCGTTTAAAATTAAACTGCCATCAAAGTAAATCCTTATCCTAATTTGAGAAGGGCCTACAATATTGCCGAAATATATAGATATTTTGTACCTATCTATAAATAGGTAGTTTGAACTGCCTGTTAAAGGAAGTATCGAGGTAAAATAATCGAAATAATGCTGTAGTTAATATATCCACAGCCCATAAATTCCTAGAACCATAAATCTCATTGTTGTAGTTATAATTGTGTTCTTATAGATACTTGTGAGTAATTCTTAGTGAGGTAACCACTCAGCTAACCGGAAAATTGATTCCAAAAGAACTTTAATAATAAAATAAAAGGTTAAAAAACTTAAACCCGACTACGGACAAACGAACTAAAAAGTTAAAAACAAGGTAGAAATATCGGGTATCATCGCCTTATTCCACAAGACAAGTCGTTAGACATGTTAAATGTTCTTGTATACTTTTTTCTACTGAAATCTTCTGTTAGTTAACAACAATAATATTATAATTTAATTCAAATGCCGTAGTCGTGCGTTGTGGCATTAACTACCTACGATACAATCTTCCTTTTACATAATATATCTCCAAACAGTAAAAGAGCGAACATGCATATATCATATACGAATTAAACTGCTTAGCCGTAGCCGTAGCAGTAGCAGCAGAATTTATTTTATTTAGTTTTCTTAGTTTTTTAAGAACATGTTCCTATAGTGTCTAGTTATCGAGAATAAAACGGACGCACAGCATTATTACACGGCTACACATCGTTATCATATTGATATAAAAAGAAGAGTTTTACAAGACTTATTTTAGGTACTCAATAAGATGATGATGGCGATCTACCTAAAACTACGGAAATTTCGTTGTATAGTTGCAGTTTTTTTAAATAGTCGACAACGCACGACTACGGCATTTGAATTAAATTATAATATTATTGTTGTTAACTAACAGAAGATTTCAGTAGAAAAAAATATACAAGAACATTTAACATGTCTAACGACTTGTCTTGTGGAATAAGGCGATGATACCCGATATTTCTACCTTGTTTTTAACTTTTTAGTTCGTTTGTCCGTAGTCGGGTTTAAGTTTTTTAACCTTTTATTTTATTTCAATATTTTCAGTTTCTACATATGATGGAGTAAAGAATATTTAAATGCAATGTAAGCTTAAAAAATGTAGCTGTATCGCTACATCTTCCTTTGAAGTCTGTTAAAAATGTAGCCTATGTCACACAATACACTCAGTCATCAAAATCTGTCGAGTAGTTTAAGCGCTATCGTGGAACATACTTTAATACATAACTTAGTACTCTTCCCTTTGACTTTACGAATAACACAGTCGGGCAAAACTAACAATAATTTATACGCAAACGTTGAATACCAACGTCTAATTTCAGCTATCGAGACCAACCAGTACCTCTATCGTATTGTGGACCAGTAGACGACTGAAAGCTTATAGAAAGTAAACGATAAAAAAAAACAATTTCATACACCTCTAATATTTTTACGCTAAAAGATATTATTCGTTTGTATTTTTTTCTATGCAACAATATCTAAATATTAAATATAGGTACCTAATCACATCTTAACGACAATTATTTACATTTGACCGAGACCTCAGTGTTTTATGTCACCATCTTCTCCGTGAACTCAAAAGTTTCATAATATTTGCTTTCTTATTGCCGTTTTAGAATGTTGTATTTTTTATGGTGGGCGCTGCGCAACATGTTTTATGTCACCATCTCCTCCGTTAACTCTAAAATTTCAAAGATTGCTTTCTTGTTGCCGTTTTAGAAAGTATCTTTTTATGGCGGGGGGCTCCGCCTCCCGAACCCCCCGTGTCTTACGTCACCATCGCCTCCGTAGACTCAAAAGTTTTATAAAATCTGCTTTTTTGTTGCCGTTTCAGAAAGTTGTAGTTTTTTATGGCGGGGGGCTCAGCCCCCCGAGCCCCCCATGTCTTATGTCACCATCGCCTCCGTAGACTCAAGTTTCGTAAAATCTGCTTTCTTGTTGCCGTTTCAGAACGTTGTACTTTTTATGGCGGGGGGCTCTGCCCCCCGAACCCCCCGTGTTTTATGTCACCATCGCCTCCGTAGACTCAAAAGTTTCATAAAATCTGCTTTCTTGTTGCCGTTTCAGAACGTTGTACTTTTTATGGCGGGGGGCTCTGCCCCCCCAACCCCCCGTGTTTTATGTCACCATCGCCTCCGTAGACTCAAAAGTTTCATAAAATCTGCTTTCTTGTTGCCGTTTCAGAATGTTGTAGTTTTTTAAGGCGGGGGGCTCTGCCCCCCGAGCCCCCCCTGTCTTATGTCACCATCGCCTCCGTAGACTCAAAAGTTTCGTAAAATCTGCTTTCTTGTTGCCGTTTCAGAACGTTGTACTTTTTATGGCGGGGGGCTCTGCCCCCCGAACCCCCCGTGTCTTATGTCACCATCGCCTCCGTAGACTCTAAAACTTTATAAAATCTGCTTTCTTGTTGCTGTTTCAGAACGTTGTATTTTTTATGGCGAGCCCCCCATGATCTATGTCGCCGTCGTCTCCGTAGATTCAAAAGTTTCATAAAATTTGCTTCCTTATTGCCGTTTTAGAACGTTGTATGTACTATCTGGTTTCATTATTACTATTCGGTTGGTACCTCTTTCATCAAATTGGTTCAGGACGTTACGCGTCATTAAATCATATAAGATATTGGATTACGAATATAATTAAAGAATTACTTTGCTAAGGCTTTGCCTTATTCGGGTGAAAGTAATGAATGAAATCGGTTTAATTGTAAGCAATATACTCAACTACACCATCATTTTTTTAAGTCGGTTAAAAATATGGCCTACGCAATGTAACCGTTATAACAAATCGATGGACACGTTATCCCCCGTGTCTTACGTCACAATCGCCTCCGTAGACTCAAAAGTTTTATAAAATCTGCTTTCTTGTTGCCGTTTCAGAAAGTTGTAGTTTTTATGGCGGGGGGCTCAGCCCCCCGAGCCCCCCATGTCTTATGTCACCATCGCCTCCGTAGACTCAAAAGTTTCGTAAAATCTGCTTTCTTGTTGCCGTTTCAGAATGTTCTAGTTTTTTATGGCGGGGGGCTCCGCCCCCGAGCCCCCCGTGTCTTATGTCACCATCGCCTCCGTAGACTCAAAAGTTTCATAAAATCTGCTTTCTTGTTGCCGTTTCAGAACGTTGTACTTTTTATGGCGGGGGGCTCTGCCCCCCGAACCCTCCGTGTCTTATGTCACCATCACCTCCGTAGACTCAAAAGTTTCATAAAATCTGCTTTCTTGTTGCCGTTTCAGAATTTTGTAGTTTTTTATGGCGGGGGGCTCAGCCCCCCGAGCCCCCCGTGCTTTATGTCACCATCGCCTCCGTAGACTCTAAAACTTTATAAAATCTGCTTTCTTGTTGCTGTTTCAGAACGTTGTATTTTTTATGGCGGGGGGCTCCGCCCCCCGAGCCCCCCATGATCTATGTCGCCGTCGTCTCCGTAGATTCAAAAGTTTCATAAAATTTGCTTCCTTATTGCCGTTTTAGAACGTTGTATGTACTATCTGGTTTCATTATTACTATTCGGTTGGTACCTCTTTCATCAAATTGGTTCAGGACGTTATAGTATTACTTGTTATGGACGGTTTTGGCCTGGAAGCTGCACTTTGTGATGGAAGCAAGCCGTTTTGCACGGTGATAATATAGACCAAAATAAACGATTTCACTAGAGGCGAAATTAGTTTCACCCCTTAGGAAAAGAGATGGCGCCACTTATTCAAAAAAAGTTTAAAAAATTCTAAATCCTGAACGGATACTCCGATTTTGACGTAAGAGGTGCCAATCGGCAGATAATTACCCAATTTAACATGAAAAAAATTAAAATCACGTAGAAAATAATTTTGGATACCTAAGAAATAATATTTTCTGAAAAAAATATTTAAAATTTGTGATTTTTTGAATTTTACTCGTAAAAATGTATGTACATGGTACTTTTTTTATTTATTTATATTAATACACAACTAATTTTACATTTACGAAAAAAAACCGCATATCATTAGCTCGTATAATTCCAAAGTTATTGAAGAATACAGACATGGCGCCGCTGGGTCAAAAAATCTTACAAAAAATCTAAAACCTCAACGGATATTCCGATTTTGATAATTAAGGTGGTAATCGACAGATAATTACTTAAATTTGTTTAAAAAAATAAAATAAAAATTCTAATAGGCAAAAAGTAATAACATTTCCAAAAAAAAACATACATTTTGAAAAAATATATATTTTTTTGGGGCTTTTATGTAATTTCATATAAAAAAATTATGAATATGGCTTTATTTTACTTATGTATATTATAACACTATTAGGTAATTGATCGTTTAATAAAAAAACCGCATATCGAGAACTTGCACAGTTCCAACGGTATTGAAGATTTTACTATAGGGTGCCAGTGCGATGTTGCCGCCGCACGTGCAACTTATGTACATGTATATAAAAAAGTATTCTCCCGTTTCGAAGGTACTGATTACCCTGAAAATATAACCACAATTGAAAGTACAAATAATAATCATCCCAAGTAGCCCACAACACACTTATATCCCTTGTACAGCTTAAATTAGAGTTTTAACGGGTGAATAGGCTCTTATACAACCAGTTTGCTAATATCACAAGTATATTCTGCCTATTTTCACTAAACTGTGCATTGTAACGTGCTTGTTAGGCCGTTGCATCGGCTGCAACAACGCATTTTTCCATAGCTCGATTTGCACCCATACTAACTGTTCTATTGTGGATCGCACCGGCAACCTGCTTCCAACGCCATTCCATTCCCAAAAAGAAAGGACTTGGGACAGGATATATCCAAATTAAGACGTTTATTTCACATTTGGCTCGCTTGAAACGCTACACGCAGAACATGTTGTTCAATGGCAGCTGAAGTAGTCGGCGAAAGGCTTGTCGCCAGCTCTGTGAAAGCATCGAAGCATTCAAATTGCAGTCGTCAGTGCAACGGTCTACTAGTAGCAGTTTACAAAACAGTTATTACTTTAAGTAATGAAATGATGACTGCACTTCAAGGCTTTCACAGAGTATGACAAGACGTCTAATTTTAATACAATAATTTTAATAGAAAAGAGACCTGTTTTAAAACTTGCATGTTATACCCTGAAATAACTACTGCTTTTGCAAGTAGTTACATTGTTATCTATAGAAATTCTCTCTCGATACGTAACGGCTCATGTGAAACGATTACTAAGGGCCATTTTTGTTTATTTTTTTAGGGTGTGTTTAAATAATTAATGTCATTCATTATTATAACAAAACGGGATTTAACCGAGTTCAAAAATGTTTATTTACCGCAATTAAGTCCCTTACATTACATTACAAATAAATGTTGATGGTGACCCGTTATCCCGTCACACCGGCCGTGGCCTTGCCCAGGGTGATCCTTTATCTCCACTACTTTTCAACGTAGCAACGATGGACATTTGTAATCAGTTAAATGAAATAAACATATCCCAATATGCCGATGACTTTGTCTTATATTGGACCGATAAAAACATGAACAATGCCGCGGCTCGTTTGCAAGCGTCCTTGGATATATTCAGCCAGACTTTAAGTAAAATGGGATTGGAGATATCACCAGAAAAAAGTAAGGTATGTATTTTTCAAAGTGGACACAAAAAGCTAGTAATTAATCTGGAAATTGAGAATATCACTCTATCATCAGTGCCAAACGTAAAGTACCTAGGGCTTTGGTTGGATAAGTCTCTGAGGTGGTCTAAACACATCAATGCAACCGCCGATAAAACCGTACGGTTCTTAAATATCCTTAAGGTACTAGCTGGGTCTAACTGGGGAGTGCATCCAAAACATTTGCGACGTATTTATATGGCAGTTGTTAGGAGTAGACTGGATTATGGCAGCTTTTTATTCGACGACGCTGCTAACTGCCACACCAGCAAATTGGACAAAATACAAAATCAAGCCATGAGGGTCATTGGTGGATTCATTAAAACGACGCCGATACATGTGATGCAGAGCGAACTGAGCCTACCGCCACTCACTATAAGAAGACGATACCTAGCTGGAAAGTTTTGGCTCAAGTGCAAGTCGCTTAAATTTAATAATAGCTTGATATCAATGCTTGAAGACCTGCATCTTAACACCCGTTCCTGGAAAAGAAAAAAAGAACCTGTTCTGTGGCCAATTCACAGATCTTTCAAGGACGTTCCCGTATACTGTAGCGACAAGCTGGAAATGTTCTCATTGGACTGGTGGGTAAATTATGAAAACATATCAAATATCTGCATTGGCATAGATGTCGTTAAGAAGACAAAGAAGCAATACAATATTCATAATTTGAAACACATATGCGACCAATATCTTAGCAACAAATACGCTGAATCCTACCAAATATACACTGACGGATCGAAGGATGTACATGGCTCTGGTGCTGCTTTTTTTGATGCGCAGTTGGAAATAGGTGTATGTTTCAGGATCGAGACTGAAATTTCTACCATGTCAGTAGAGTTACAGGCCATTGTTGAGGCATTGGCTTACGTGGAATCAATTGAAGCGACTAATATAGTCATATTCACCGATTCCAAGAGCTCCTTACAGCACATAGCTCGATGTACCTCGATGTATCGAGGAACACCGACAGCTTACTTAATTTTAGACCTCATCCGGAGGCATCGGTCCAGAAATAAGAACATCATACTCCAGTGGATTCCTTCTCATATAGGTATCGGCGGGAATGAAGTCGCGGACAAACTGGCTAAGGAGGCATCTTCCGAGGGCACATTGCTGAACGTCACGCCCTTTTACACTGAGGTTCTGAGTAAAATCAGAAAGCACTGCTATGAGTTATGGAAAGAGTTTTTCGATAAGCGATCGCAAGAAAGTGGTATCTGGTATAAGACCATACAACCCGAACCCTTACAGTCTCCTTGGATAGCACATTGTGCTCTGACCCGGCCAGATCTTGTAATAGCGATGAGATTACGCTCCGGACACATCCCTACTAATAAATTCAATTTCTTAATGGGAAAGGCCAATACTCCAAACTGTACTGAATGCGGTTGTATAGAGGATGTTCATCATGTCTTGGTAGAATGTGTGCGGAGAGGGTCTCAACGCTCAACCTTCAGCATTGGAGATTGTAATGCTGGGTTGGCCAACCCTGATTCAGAAGAAGCCAAAATATTGTATAAGTTTTATAAAAGTTGCGTTCAGTAAATTGTAATATACCATCAGAGAACGTATGGAGCGGCATGATCGTTAAACGACCAAGCTCCTAAAATTAATAGATTAAAAAAAAAAAAAAAAAGTCCCGTTTTATTATTTTAATATAATGTGTGAAAATCGTGTAAGATTCAATCACTATATTAATGTCATTAATTGGTTCTCAATTAATCGTAACGTTGTTGGTCCCAGATTCACATGCAAGATATACGATGCTCCAACAGAGCATATATTATTACTGTTAATGCGATTCGAAAAGATCTATTTAAACTAAAAAACACTAAACTAAACAAGCTTGTGAGATACCTTCCATCTATTTCAGCTGCCATTGAATACCGTTTCATGCAAACCAAATGTGGGTTCACGTTTTAATTTGGAAATATCGAGTCCCAAGTCCTTCTTTTTGGGAATGAAACGGCATCAAAGGTAGGTGGGGTCCACAATAGTTGAAGGTTAGTTCAATTTGGAAACTCCTTGAACATTATGGATACAAATTGGGCTGTGGCATAATGCGTTGTTGTTTTTTTTATGATGCGACGGCCTAACTTGCACGTTACAATGCAAAGCCTGCAAAGACTAAAGTGAAAATAAAACGTAAAGTAAGTAAAATATTGATTCAGAAATGCTATTTAGCATCTAATATACTTGTGATATTAGCAAACAGGTTGTATAGGAGCCTATTCACCCGTTAAAACTCTAATTTAAGCTGTACAAGGGATATAAGTGTGTTGTGGGCTACTTGGGATGATTATTATTTGTACTTTCAATTGTGGTTATATTTTCAGGGTAATCAGTACCTTCGAAACGGGAGAATACTTTTCTATACATATACATGTACATAAGTTGCACGTGCGGCGGCAACATCGCACCGGCACCCTATAGTAAAATCTTCAATACCGTTGGAACTGTACAAGTTCTCGATATGCGGTTTTTTATTAAACGATCAATTTCCTAATTGTGTTATAATATACATAAGTAAAATAAAGCCATATTCATATTTTTTTTATATGAAATTACATAAAAGCCCCAAAAAAAAAAATTTTTCAAAATTTATGTTTTTTTTTGGAAATATTATTACTTTTTGCCTATTTGAATTTTTATTTTATTTTTTTAAACTAATTTAAGTAATTATCTGTCGATTACCACCTTAATTATCAAAATCGGAATAGCCGTTGAGGTTTTAGATTTTTTGTAAGATTTTTTGACCCAGCGGCGCCATGTCTGTATTCTTCAATAACTTTGGAATTATACGAGCTAATGATATGCGGTTTTTTTTCGTAAATGTAAAATTAGTTGTGTATTAATATAAATAAATAAAAAAAGTACCATGTACTTACATTTTTACGAGTAAAATTCCAAAAATCACAAATTTTAAACATTTTTTTCAGAAAATATTATTTCTTAGGTATCCAAAATTATTTTCTACTTGATTTTAATTTTTTTCGTGTTAAATTGGGTAATTATCTGTCGATTGGCACGTCTTACGTCAAAATCGGAGTATTCTTTCAGGATTTAGAATTTTTTAAACTTTTTTTGAATAAGTGGCGCCATCTCTGTTCCTAAGGGGTGAAACTAATTTCGCCTCGAGTGAAATCGTTTATTTTGGTCTATATTATCACCGTGCAAAACGGCTTGCTTCCATCACAGAGTGCAGCTTTTTTTCATAACAAATAGGACTATTACGCGTCATTAAATCATATAAGATATTGGATTACGAATATAATTAAAGAATTACTTTGCTAAGGCTTTGCCTTATTCGGGTGAAAGTAATGAATGAAATCGGTTTAATTGTAAGCAATATACTCAACTACACCATCATTTTTTTAAGTCGGTTAAAAATATGGCCTACGCAATGTAACCGTTATAACAAATCGATGGACACGTTATTGATCAAAATCGGTTAAGTAGTGTAAGCGCTATGCTAGAGCATACTTTAATGCAAACATATAGTTCCAATCACCTTTCGTGGTCTTCTGCAACAGTTCCACTTGGTCAAATTATGCTTTCTGACAACACATACCTGAATCTCTTTAGAAAATAATAAAGAAATTGTACTTGTAACTATTATATTTGCAGAGTTCCGTCGATTTCTGATGGATTCCATCATCAGATCTTTACTATATTTCTAAGAGATAATAACGGAAGTGGTAACTTTCCAACAAAAAAAGAGTTTTTGAAATCTGTTGATTTTTTTATTTTTTTTCTGTAGAATTTTGGCTCTCACTCGTCCGCCTTTTTTGAAGTCTGTTAAAAATGTAGCCTATGTCACCCGGACTGTAATTACGAATTGATAGACACCTCAATCACTAAAATCGGTTAAGTAGTTTTCGCGCTATGGTGGAACAAACTTACATATAAATATACATACATAGACTGCTAAACTTATAACCCTTCCTTTTGGCTTTGCCGTAGTCGGGTAAAAATAAAGAACTGACTTTTCATTCAAACATTTGTTTTTTCTGATTCTGATCACAGAAGTGGTGTTTAATGTTTCCTACAAGAAATGTTATAACGATCACAACATCGAACTACATAATGACTATATATTATATAAAAAATTATAATAATATATTATTAAAACTATCGTGAGACATCTTTAATAATTATAAAAACGGTTTAAACTCACGTAAACATTCTCAGGTGTTGTTGGGTCGCGAGTCGCGTAGCAGCACGGGCAGCTACCCCTGATGACAAATGAGTTCTAAACATGTCGGGCCGTTCCTGACAATTTTGACGCGAGTTTAAACCGTTTTTATAATTATAAAAAATTATGTCTGCGTAGACTGAATCTCTAGGTATTATAATAATCAAATCATTTGGCGGAAAATATCGTATCAGAATATATTTTCGCCTCTTAATACAACACATACTATGTAACTTATTTCTTATACTAAACACTTATTATAATCATTAATCAGGGATAAAATGCGAGAAAAATCAATCGAAATAACGTATGACCAGCACTTCAATGAGTTTTGCTTGCATTTTACGAACCCTGATTATTATAAATATTCATAACATTTTCCAAAAAAATACTGTGATGAAACCAACTGATGGAAAATTACACCTACTCACAACTTCACAAGTATGGTGACTGACCATCATATGAATGGAAATAGTTCTGCTTCGCGGGGCTTCTACTTTAACTGTGAGGGACGAAAGGTAACGCACAGGATATACTTAGATGTATGAACATTTTTCTACGTTTAGGTACGTATAATTTTGTGAGTCAAAGGTACTAATTATGGAGTATTTAACAATAACATATTGGGAAGAATCGTTAGAGTCTAATAGTGTCAGTATTCATAAACATAACGAGTAAATGAGTCATATTACAAAAATGGAACAGTGGTGATAATCAGTTGTTGTTACCTTATGTTTATGTCTACTGTCTAGACAGCTAGGGTTTCAACATGGCTTAGTTCATAATGGGAAACGTATTTTTTTTTAAGTTTTCAGGGAGCCGTGGTTTTTGCGGGAATGTTAAGTAACCCATGCTAGTCTTTGGCTAATGCTTTATAGTAAGTGTATAATAATGTTAGAAAATCAAAACAAGATTGGGCCAATTTCAGTACTTGACACAAACATCGTGCTTGTTTTTTGTTATAGCGGAACAGAAATACATCTGAATGTGATATGTTACGAATATTTAAATTAAATCACTGTTGTGACGGTATTACTGTTTTACTCACACAATAATATTATATAAAACTACATTCTTCAGCTGTTGCTGATATGACAGACGTTAATGACACTAAAAGAAGAATAAACTAACAGAATGAAAGAGTTTCAATACTGAACAACATCGTCTTTGAAAATTTCAACTGTCTATAGCTATCACGGTTCATGAGATACAGCTTGGTGACAGACGGACGGCGACGGAGGCTTAGTAATAGGGTCCCGATTTTACCCTTTGGGTACGGAACCCTTAAATAATATCAGAAGATTCTATCGCCCCTGCCGTTCGCTGCCAGTGTTATAGAGTCTATGCGGAAAGAGAAGAGTCGTAGGATTTGAGGGCTTGCCAGTGCTATTTTATGGTTTTCGCTATGCTGAAAACTCTGTTACTCTTTGTCAGTTATTTGCATATTTATGTAAATATACTTATCGACTTTGTGTCGGAGACTAATTACTTAGGGGGATTATTAAATATGTTATGACAATAGATTTTGACGTGACAACGTCTAATAAATTGATGAACGCCGGCCGCACATACGAAAAACATGACGTCATTGTAGTGAAACTATGACGTAATTGTAGCAATACTTTGTAGCGCCGTGGACATGACGTCATTGTAGTGAAACTATGACGTAATTGTAGCAATACTTTGTAGCGCCGTGGACATGACGTCATTGTAGTAATACACAAGCCTACGTCATCATGCTGTTCACAGATTCTCAAACTTTAAAAAGTGGGAAGAGGGAAGAGGGAAGAGGGAAGAGGGAAGAGGGAAGAGGGAAGAGGGAAGAGGGAAGAGGGAAGAGGGAAGAGGGAAGAGGGAAGAGGGAAGAGGGAAGAGGGAAGAGGGAAGAGGGAAGAGGGAAGAGGGAAGAGGGAAGAGGGAAGAGGGAAGAGGGAAGAGGGAAGAGGGAAGCGGGAAGAGGGAAGAGGGAAGAGGGAAGAGGGAAGAGGGAAGAGGGAAGAGGGAAGAGGGAAGAGGGAAGAGGGAAGAGGGAAGAGGGAAGAGGGAAGAGGGAAGAGGGAAGAGGGAAGAGGGAAGAGGGAAGAGGGAAGAGGGAAGAGGGAAGAGGGAAGAGGGAAGAGGGAAGAGGGAAGAGGGAAGAGGGAAGAGGGAAGAGGGAAGAGGGAAGAGGGAAGAGGGAAGAGGGAAGAGGGAAGAGGGAAGAGGGAAGAGGGAAGAGGGAAGAGGGAAGAGGGAAGAGGGAAGAGGGAAGAGGGAAGAGGGAAGAGGGAAGAGGGAAGAGGGAAGAGGGAAGAGGGAAGAGGGAAGAGGGAAGAGGGAAGAGGGAAGAGGGAAGAGGGAAGAGGGAAGAGGGAAGAGGGAAGAGGGCAGAGGGCAGAGGGCAGAGGGAAGAGGGAAGAGGGAAGAGGGAAGAGGGAAGAGGGAAGAGGGAAGAGGGACAATTTACTTTCCATAATTTCCAGTGTAATTAGATGGTTATTACCAGGAGCGCATAGAGCTGGTGTTAAATCTATGTGCCTTACAATATATTTTTTATACAAAATCTCCAGTATAACATTATGCGTACCAGGGGCGCATAGAATGATAGAGGTCGAGACTACGTCAATACGAGTCTTATATGATTACTAATAATCTGAATATAAAGTTGCAGTCTTATAGTGGAAATATTATTCCTATAAAAGGTGTATCATTTATGAAATGGTGTTACAAAAATAGTGTTTATACTTTGAAGTTTGCAATAGCTGACATAAGCTGTGAGAGCGTACTGGGACGTGATAGCTGTACTAAGTTGGGGCTGATTAGGCGTGTTCACTCCGTAAACTTATTAGAATATACTGATTTATTTGAGGGCCTGGGGTGTCTTCCGGGTAAGTATCACATAGTAGTAGACGAATCGGTTCAGCCGGTTATTAGTGCCACTCGGAAGGTGCCCATAGGCCTGCACGATAAGTTGCGACAAGAATTAGACAGAATGGTTCAATTGGGAGTTATACGTAAGGTGAGTCACCCTACGCGGTGGGTGAATGCGTTAGTAATAGCGTCTAAGAAGAACGGGTCCCTCCGTATTTGCCTCGACCCCCGCCCGCTCAACTGCGCTGTGCAGCGCGCACACTTCCAGTTGCCGACTATCAATGAGCTGGCGTCCAAACTTCATGGCGCCAAATATTTTTCGGTTTTAGATGCCAATTCTGGCTTTTGGGCAACTCAGTTAGATGAAGAGAGCGCAGACTTGTGTACCTTTGGTACTCCATTTGGCAGGTACCAGTACCTAAGGCTACCATATGGTCTGAACTGTGCATCAGAGGTTTTTCATGCTAAGATTAAGCAGTTGTTAGAAAATTTGGAAGGCGTCGATTCCTTTATCGACGATATAATTTGTTGGGGTAGGACGAAGCGCGAACATGACGAACGGTTAAATAATTTGCTAAAAAGGGCTAGAGAAATTAATTTAAAATTTAATCAGGACAAGTGTAAGCTGTGTGTCGAGGAGGTAACATATTTAGGCCACGTATTTAATAAAGACGGCATGAAACCGGATTCTGACAAAGTTAGGGCTATTATAGAGATGTTAGCGCCTACTGATAAAAAATCACTTGAGCGATTTTTAGGAGCGATAAACTATCTTTCAAAATTTATTCCCAATTATTCGGAAAATATTTATCCGATCACCAGACTTCTTAAGAAAGAATCTGTTTGGTGTTGGGACACTGTACACGACAGCGCGTTTGCGAAATTAAAGGAGCTGATATGTTATAAGTCTGTGGCATTGCAAAAATGAATGCCGTGCTACCAGGAGTGTATAACCCCTTAAAGGTTAATTTATAATTATATATTATTTCATGAAAACTAATAATTAATGTTAGTGATGGGCTGTTATTACTAGGGGTACATAAGACAAATATTTTCAACCGTATTATGTTTTGTGATTCAACAACAAGTTTGTAAACTACGTTGGTGAGGTTGCCACTACTAGGAAAACATAAAGTCGCCTTAAGTTGTGTTACTTTTGTTACTATAGTGGACTTTGTCTTAATTATCATTATTATCAAGTGTTTATACTGGTTTTCAATTAAGTTACAGCAACATAAGTCTATAGGAGGTATTAGATAGATTATGTAGTGGCAACTTACCATTTTTTTTCTATATAAGCAAATTACGTTCTACGTTAAAAGGAACAACCATCGACTTGACTTTCGCAAGACACATTACAGCAGAAACACTTTCATATTTCTCCTATCATCGTCCTATCCTCAACAAAATCACTCAAATAGGAATTAGTTAAGTTTAAGTTTACATGTACAATGTTTTAGTAAACAAAGTATATTTCTATAGTTAAAATTTGTGCAATTCTTATTTTCATTCAATTCCTTGTTCCTATTGTGCAATTTAATAATATTCATATCAATAAATATTCTACCGAGAATAAGACGTTGTCACGTAAAATCTTCCTTCGCCCGTAAAACCGACTTTACAGGCAACCATTTTTTAAAGGAATATTATTAAATGCACATCTGTATAATTTTTCAGCACACTAGGTAACTCCACTAATGAACTGAATGCATACCAGTAAAACTAATGCTGTGCAAAAAAAACAATTGATTAACTGAACATGTCCTACAAAAAAAACTTAAACATCATACAAAACGAGATGACCTTTTTAACCGAATTCACACCAAAAATATGGTTCGTACATCGGATATATTTGAAAGTTTTACCAAAAATACTGACTTGCACACTAATTATCCTCGCACTGCACACTAAGATCTGACTCGGCCGGGTTAGGTTAGGTTAGTTTTTTTTAAATATCCAGTAAAACAGTTTTGCAAATACCTTTAAATAGTATATTTAATTCGCATTATTTAGTGTGCATATAATTAGTGTGCATAATTAGTGTGCAAGTCAGTATTTTTGGTGAAACTTTTAAATATTTTGATCGAAAAAAGGGAATATACAGATATCGATTTAAGTACATGCCATTATTAAATACAAAATACATACTTACCCGTCAAAGCATACACACGTTCTGTGACTTTTTGTAAGTCAATTGTGCTTTTAGCCGTTTTTTTTCCGCTGACAAAATCGCAAAAGGAGATCCTGCATCGTGCTTTAGCAAATTTTCTGGAAATCATGACCCTTCTCCATAGAAAACTGATTTTCGATACAAATATAGAATTTCATACTAGTATAAATGTAGAGGTGGGAAGGAAGGAGGAAGTTTCCGACTTTCGTTCATAATATTATATGTATGTGTGAAATTTGTAAGCGCACATTTGATTATCATGGCGTGAGTTACGTGACCGTGTTGCATTTGCAGTACAGATAACTGTAAATACAGGAAAAACCCAGTGTAATGGCCAGCCAGCAATTCTATGCCTATTATGTGGCAGTGCATACAATATTGTAGGTACAATACTACACACCACAGTATTACACAATGAAATTAAAATCAATGGTAATTGATATGGAGCTGCATACATGAAGTACAGTTGGAGAATGTATCACGTAGAGTTTATAACACACATAGCAAATCCATACTAATATTATAAATGCGAAAGTGTGTCTGTCTGTCTGTCTGTTACCTCTTCACGCTTAAACCGCTGAATCGATATTGATGAAATTTGGCGTGGAGATAGTTTAAGATCCGAGGAAGGACATAGGATAGTTTTCATCCTGGTAATTATCCCTAAAAAGATTGAAAAGTGAGTAAGTAATTCATGATGACATTGATGACCCTGTAGGAAATGTAATGATTAGACCAAAAGCACAATTGCTCTTACATTTGCTTAGGCGCTTTTAATAATCCCTTTTATTAATTAAGGTGATTAGGTGGATATCTATCGTGTTGTACGAGGTTGCTTCCATGCTTCCATACTTCCAAGTTCCACGCGGACCTAGTCGCGGGAAAAAGCTAGTAGGTTATATAAGAGTTTATCGAGACATTATAGCTCTTATTTAAGCTGTATAATGGCTATATAGTGCTTATTCAGCCTGTGTGCAACTTGGTAAATGACGAACCTTTTTATTTCCTGACTATATGTACATTTCATTTTATAATAAGCGCCGACACTTTTCAGCTAAGCGAATAACCTGTTTCTTGGTGGGATGGATAGTTGATGATTTTAAGATCTGCCTCCAAATTTCCTGCTGTCTACGACTATGTATGCTTAATAGCCTCTCCTTAGGCAGGCACCGGAATATACCTACCTAAATATATTGAACTTCGTCCGCGTGTAAGAAAACATCCTCACCATCTTTTTTGTGCCCTGTGGTATACGAAATTTAAAATAAATAAAAAATAGTAGTTTTTGATACAAGTGTGGAAAGTATGTAATCTTTAACGAGTCCCGAGGAGTCTTGGCCTGAGCCGCAAGGCGAAGGTCAAGACTCGGGACGAGTTAAAATGACACTTCCACACGTGTACCAAACAACGTTTTTTAATACATTTGCGAAAAATTGCAATTATACAAATTTAAAACAGTAATTGAAAAGGGCAATTATATTTTTCTGTCTGATAAAAATTAAGAGTAGGTACCTACAATTTTTAGAGCAATTGTGAAGGGTCGCATTTAAGGCCTTTGCTGGTAAGTTTAAAGATTTATTAAAGTTTTTAATAATTCTCTTTTTCTCGTTTCCAACCAATAAAATGTTCATAGACGGCAATGTAATTTTTCTTTCGATTTTGCGGGTAAAATACTCTCACTTGCAATTTTTGCCTTGGCTCGTATATAGGGCGGTGTTAAATCTATTCTGGTAACATCAGAATCCATCATTTTCTATCAAAAACTCTTATTTTATAAATCTTACGTGTCATTTATACATAATTAAAACAATCTTGAATACAAAAGAAAGTTTTACTTTTAATTGTAATATTTTTTTTCAAGATGGCGTCGGCTGTCATCATTCAGCCAAATCAAAAGAAATAGTTTTAATATTTCAGAAGAGATATGATAATGTTACACAGTAATTTAATTGATTCCAGACAATAAACATCGTGAATCTGTTTTTAGTTCTTTACATTTCATATAATTGTAAATAAATATATTATTTAATACACAAAAATAGCGATTATTCATAATTATTATGAATTTATAAAGCAGCGCGTGGGTCACGCTTAATACTGTATTTTCTAATCTGTGACAATACTTTTCTTTTTCTTTTTTTTAGGTCACGCATAATACTAATTTGTTCATTAAATATGAGTCACTCAAACAAATTATTAAAACCGTTTTTGAATATTTTTAATAGATAACCCTTTGATTGATCCAATATGCAATTTAAATATTTTAAGCATAATTATAAGATATATGTACACTTGCAATGCTGTATGACGTAATAAATAAAGTCGGAAAGTGATTGACCTTTGTTTGGATGTATGAGACATGACGTGTTAGTACAACAGAAAATTAAAAAAAAATTAAAAGTAAAAAGCACTAGTTCGAAATATCCAACTTTTCGCACGATTTGCAGCTATGAAAAGTACCACTTTTTGAGCAACTGTATTAAAATAGTACATTTTACAACTAGTGTGAAAAGAATGTCTTTTTACCACTAGTACCGAGGTATCTTGCCACGAGCTGAAAGCGAGTGGCAAGACTCGGTACGAGTAGTAAAAAGACATTTCACACGTGTTGTAAACGACGTTTTTTAATGCAATTGCGAAAAAATAACAAATTAATATATCATTGCGATAAAATATGCTTGCTTCGAAGTTATTTTTGAACGAACCCATACTTTACAAATGACATGGTACATTAAGACCATCATCATCGTCATCGCCATCGCCATCGTCATCGTCATCGTCATCGTCATCATCATCGTCATCGTCATCGCCATCGCCATCGCCATCGCCGTCGCCGTCGCCGTCGCCGTCGCCGTCGCCATCGCCATCGCCATCGTCATCGTCATCGTCATCGCCATCGCCATCGCCATCGCCATCGCCATCGCCATCGTCATCGTCATCGTCATCGTCATCGTCATCGTCATCGTCATCGTCATCGTCATCGTCATCTACATCGCCATCGCCATCGCCATCGCCATCGTCATCGTCATCGTCCTCGTCATCGTCATCGTCATCGTCATCGTCATCGTCATCGTCATCGTCATCGTCATCGTCATCGTCATCGCCATCGCCATCGCCATCGCCATCGCCATCGTCATCGTCATCGTCCTCGTCATCGTCATCGTCATCGTCATCGTCATCGTCATCGTCATCGTCATCGCCATCGCCAACGCCATCGCCATCGCCATCGCCATCGCCATCGCCATCGCCATCGTCATCGTCATCGTCATCGTCATCGTCATCATCATCACTGACATTCGAAACTCAGTTACTGCGTTTCGAAAGTATAGTTTGGAGCTAAAAAGTAAAAAGCACTAGTTCGAGAAAATGAGCTTCTCGCACGCTACGCAGCCACAAAAAGTACCACTTTTTGAGCAACTGTATTAAAAATACGTTTTCACCTCACCAGCTCAAACATGGCGATTTTGCTGTCAGATAACAGTGAACAAAATGCGATTTTGTTTCGAGCGTGAGTAGAAAGTAGCTTTTTAATTTTTTCAATATCTGACCACGAATTGTCATTCTTCAGCCAAAGGTTAATTATAAAATTCTAATCATTTGAATCTCGATGCAATCTGTTTCTTTCATATGTATATAAAAGAGAGGGATAGAAACTTATCAATTTGAAATTCGATTTTCAAATCCGACCTCGATTGAGAACAGTTCGGATACGCGTTATACCAAAAAAATCATTAAAAACACCGAAAAAGTTTTAATTGCAACGTTTTTTTTTTCTTTATTGTATTTTTATTTAACGACCGAATATTAAAATTATTGTGCCTATTATATAAAACAATAGATCATTGCTCAAATAAAATAAGATTTTTCAACTTATTACTTATTGTAAATATAATAATAATTTATAATTTCACCATTTATCATAGATGCATACTCGAAACATACCTTAAAAAATATCGAGTTCATATTGTAGTTTTATTGTTATTTTCTTTTGCATTTATTTTGTTTGGTGTTTTAGGAGTAAAAATATTAATCAATTTATAAACAAAATCTCGTAATATAACATGTATTTATAAATAAACACGTCATGTATCTGCTATATCTTCCAATTTGATCAAATAATGACAATAACCGCGTTGGTTGGTTGATTATAATTTCAATTAAATTATATTGTTATTCCTTTTTAAGCAGCACTTATCTATTTTCCGATTAATAATATTATTGAAATCAGCAACAAAGACTATAAACATACGTTGGAAGGAAAAGCACAAAATGTCGAATATGTTCTCGCTGATGAGGTGAAAATTTGTGTGTGCTACACGAGAGCAAAGTTTTTTGCATCTCGTGCTGTTGAGTCCCTCGCTACACTCAGGATTCTAACATAGAATCACTCGCTACGCTCGTGATTCAAACGTAGAATCCTTCGCTTGCTCGGGACTCAAAATCAGCACTCGCAACAAAAAACAACTTTGCTCTCTTGTTGCACAAATAACTATTTCTTTTACAGGGTAAATACATACATAGTAAAAGTTGGACCCACCCACTAAGCAAACAATATGCTTGTGTTGAGAAACTCCGCTCTTCCGATAGTCGACATTGTAGCAAACCTTAATAGATGATTAAATTTAATTCGTTAATACAATAATGCTTCATAACATAAATTAACTAAACAAAGTAAGTAAATACACGTGTGGGTGTTTATGTTTAAGCTATATTATGTCCCGATTTTACCCTTTGGGTACGGAACCCTTAAATAATATCAGAAGATTCTATCGCCCCTGCCGTTCGCTGCCAGTGTTATAGAGTCTATGCGGAAAGAGAAGAGTCGTAGGATTTGAGGGCTTGCCAGTGCTATTTTATGGTTTTCGCTATGCTGAAAACTCTGTTACTCTTTGTCAGTTATTTGCATATTTATGTAAATATACTTATCGACTTTGTGTCGGAGACTAATTACTTAGGGGGATTATTAAATATGTTATGACAATAGATTTTTAAAGGAATATTATTAAATGCACATTCTGTATAATTTTTCAGTACACTAGGTAACTCCACTAATTAACTGAATGCATACCAGAAAAACTAATGCTGTGCAAAAAAAACAATTGATTTAACTGAACATGTCCTACAAAAAAAAACTTACACATCATACAAAACGAGATGACCTTTTTAACCGAATTCACACCAAAAATATGGTTCGTACATCAGATATATTTGAAAGTTTCACCAAAAATACTGACTTGCACACTAATTATCCTCGCACTGCACACTAAGATCCGACTAGGCCGGGTTAGGTTAGGTTAGTTTTTTTTTATATCCAGTAAAACAGTTTTGCAAATACCTTATATAGTATATTGAATTCGCATTATTTAGTGTGCATAACTAGTGTGCAAGTCAGTATTTTTGGTGAAACTTTCAAATATTTTGATCGAAAAAAGGGAATATACAGATATCGATTTAAATACATGCTATTATTATTAATACAAAAGATTGCGTGTCAAAATTATATAAGATAAGAGTGTGTAGTCTCTGTCCCACCTATTTTCGAATAGCACTTATAGCTTGCTTAAATTTTGAGTATCAATCGTATACAAAATTATTAGGCTATGTAAACAATATTATGAATTCGATACAGAGTATGATTACAAGTAGCAGCTTAAGACCGTTGGCGGATTTATTGTTGAAATTCAGATAATAGATTTGTATTAATCATAAGTATCCCGCATTAAACTATCATTTTAAAGGTCAGTTCTCGCTTACAAATCTTAATAACCTTTGTAGACCAGCAATTAATGTTTCTAAGTATTTTGGAGTGTATTGTTGCCTCAGAATGTTTGTTGACGGCTTTAGATCCCGCGCCCCGGGGTCCAAAACTTTCTGATTGTAATTCTGATAGTAATCACAAGTTTCGTACCAATCTGGCAAGTTTGATAAGTCAATATGCATTATTTGCTTGGCAGAAGATACTCGCAAAGCTATCACGGATGTGGGTTGGAATCTGAAACTGGTTATTTTATGTATACTATGGTGTTGTTGTTATTCTAAGGCACCCCGGAGGTGCAGAGGGCCTTCATCAGCTCGCGTGGCTTTGCTATTCTCAGCATCTTTTTTGGCCTCCCTCCAGCTCGTCAGTCCGACTTTTCGCAGTTCGCTCTCAACGGTGCGCCGCCATGATGTCCGCGGCTACGCCTCCGTCCGGCGGCTTTCACTTGAAAGCGATGCTTGCGTTATCGCTCCTCGTCGAATGGTGTGGCCTATCCATCTCCACTTTCGTGATGCGATGTCCACATCTATGTCCACATGTTGTATTTGTTTATTAGAAGGCGCTAGAAACTTGGTTCATGAGGAGAAGAAATAGTATTTTATACTGACGGTCGTGTCCTCCCTGAAACCGTTAATGACGTCCTGTTTCTATACCACTCTGTCTTCAGTTTTTTCAGGGTAGTGTTGATGAAAAAAAAGAGGTTTAACATGTGTTTATGTGTATTTGTGCATGTTTATCTCTGTGTCTGCCTGTGGCATCGTAGTTCCGAAATGGATTGACCAATTTAAGTGTGTTTTTTTTAGTCGAAGGACAAGTCCGTCGAGATGGTTCTTAGCTAAGATTGATGGAAATAAAACCAGTAGTTTCCCAGATATTCAGCTTTAATCGAGATAAGTAACAAGATTACAGCCAATATTGAAGCTAAAAATTCTAAGTTGTGTGTTTATGTTCAGTTTTAATAGTGTTTTCTGTATCACTCAATGAATCTCTCATTCAATGAGGGTCGAGGGTGTTTAATTTTTTTTATTTGGGTTAAGTGGTGTTTACATATTATTGATCACCCTGTGTTGATTACTTATTATTTTGACTGTACGTGTAACATAATTGTGACCGTATTGGCTGACTTGCTTAATTTTTATTCAAACGTGATTCAAACACGTACTCCCGACCACACAGTCACGTTCATACACTTCTCACTGCAAAATGACGTGCGTGTGCGACTGTTATCGCCAAGCCTTATTTAATTACATGTTTTATAACCAAATTTCAAAAGTCCGAGTTTCAAAAAGAGGCTAATCTTAGAGAAAACTTATAAGAAAGTGTATTTTTTATACAAGTCTTTATTGCCGACTGTACTTTTTCGTACAAGCATCAACATTCAACAGCTCATCGAGATGAATCAAACGCTGTAACATTACAGCTAGCGAATAACTTGTGCTGGTATTTTTTTGCTTTACTGATAAATTACCGATAAATTCCATTAAAATAAATATAGTCCGGCTAATGAAATATTACTCAAAGTTTTGGCGGGAAATTTAAAAATTCTGTGGCTGGTCACACTTTGCGTAGTTAGTAATTATAGTTTTGATACTAGAAAATATTTTTCATTTTCTATCCACACGTAAGGTACTTACCTAAGGAAATAAGTTAAACATATGTTGACGTGCACTCATAGTCGGCTCAAACAATTTCTAACCATATACAAGGCGAAAATTATATGTAGTGTAACCTAGCTCGATACCATATTAATCCATTACCAAAAAAAATACATAAGTACTATGCCAAACTTCAACTCGATTGGAATGTTATAGAACTAGTACATAAAGTATCAAAATTATTTATAGAGGGCCCACCTAACTAAATTGTTTAAATCATAGACAATAGGTGATACCATAAGGAAATATCTGTCAACATTATTTGGCTAGCCAGAGTCTACCGGTTTGCATTCCCTAATTACAGCATCTTTCATGCAACGCTCCATGTTGTAATAATTGTCATAAGGTTTGCTTGTCTAGAAAATATCAGCTTAATCAGAAACCGCAAAGTTGGCAATACTAACTAGCAAGAATGGATGACAGACAGACTGACAGGAAGACAGACACCGGAATAAATGAAACCAAATTAAAACTAGCAAAAATAATCTTAAAATAATAACCAAAGTAAAACATTTAAACACCGCATACACAAGTAGCTGGTCACCATGAGACCCTCATTCAATGAGGGATATGGAAAATGCTACTAAAACTGAACATACTACAAAATTTGGTATTTTTAGCTTCAATAGTGGCTGAGATCTTGTCACTTGTTCCAATTAAAGGGGAATATCTTGGAAACTATTGGTACTTTTTGCACCAAACATAGCTAAAAACCATCTTCATGGACAAGTCTTTCGATAAAAAAGCACACACTCAAATTGGTCCATCCGTTTGGAAGATACACAAATACACATGTTAAACACATAACAGCCCTCTTTTGCCGTCGGTGGTTAAATAAAAGGCTTGAATTGAATTTACATATATTCGTCGCTTGGGAATGGATAGAAGAGATTTTAGAGCTTCGTTTCAATGCATTTAAATGTATGTTGTGTTGTGCCGATATAAAAAAAAAAACAGATCTGTCCCAGTAGACGTCTTTTTTGAAATCAGCTTTTCACTTATTTCTGGAAGGACTCTCCTGTAGTCTAACTTGGATCCCTTCCCTTACATACATGTTAACTATGTTCATCTATCAGTAATATTATTTTAGAAATGATCAAAGAAACTGGTAAAATTTTATACACACACACTGAAGAAGATCTACTGAAGCATAAGATCCAATGAATTTTCACCCACATCATTATAATGATAAAGTACAAATCTTGAAATAATCTTCAATGTTAGTGTGTGTACAGATACAAAGTAGACTAGGTATTATCGTAAGTTTAGAAGAACAAAAATGCAAAATTATATGTTAATTAGTTATTATTGTATTCTGGTCGGATGTAGCTTATTTAAATCTTAGACAAGAACGCGTGTAGACTTATAAAATGACATCGACTTTAGTCGCAATACCAAAAAAATATATAACCAAAACTTGAGCAAGACGCCAGTTTACAGTATTCCAAAGAAGCTTTTTTTACTGACATTTTATGTAAGAATCCTCTTTCGAATATATTCAAATAATTAGGGAAGAACATCACATTTGAACCCTTCCAATTACTCCAAAACGCCGATGTGATACGTCCTCACGCATCATAAGTGCACCGTCAGCTGTCTCATAAGGAGATAGTCACGTATGCGATAAAGCGAGCGATACGACTGATTCACGACCCGCCGAGAAAAATAAGCGAATACAGCGAGAACTCTAGAAAAGGCTCAAGGTCGGCACAGAGGTGATAGGCAGAGTGGTATTTTATATTTTTGCTATTATGCCTAAACGACGATAACAGAATGCCGACTGAAAAATGCTTACCGAAAATTTCTTTATTCACCCGTTAATAATTTTGATGATTGGTCATGAAACGTGTTCAATAGTTAGGCCTGAATTTTTACTTTTTAAGTGAACTCAAAAACAAAAAGCCGTTCACCCATTAAGCAAAACTTAGCACTCAAGAACGGGAATAAGGAGTAAGTAATAACACCTGTCTATACCACGTGTAGAAAAATTGGTCTACCCCCTTTCGACTCTATTTCACGAGTAAAAAAATATCTCCAAAACTGAACCTAGACGCCAGTTTCCGATATTACAAAAAAGTAAAGGTCTAAAAGTGGTAGACCACTTTCTTGGCTGATTGTACCTAAGTACCTATTTTATTTGCTCTTGACAATGATATATATACATAAGTAATCGTTTCAGTGTTTGATAGATTTTTATAAATAATATTACAATGATTGGTGACGCAATAAAGACTCTATGATACATCAAAAGCAATCACAGATGGTACCAACACCATAATTATTTCGCGTCTTTAGATCTTATCGAAATATGTGAAGCTTCGTGTTGCGTGAATCAAAATAAAATAAAATATATATTTGTTAGAGTTTATGGCATTTAATTCTTAAACAGTTCCTGTATTTGTAAAATTATAAATAAAACTGATAAGACTAGGTTCTATCAACAAAAAAGTGGCTTTCTACGAGTCTACGAGTTCTGTAATTCATTATTTACGAAGTTTAAACATTGTTTACCTTTTTACCTTACCTGTTATACTTAGGTGTAAGTCCAAAAAATTATATACATACTGATAGTACAACGCAAATTTATTTTGATATCATAATATGTATGCTGAAAAAGTACATTCTACACACAAAATAGGCGCATTGTAAGACGTTTGGTTGCGAAAAAATAATCTCTAGTACATTCTATAACAAGCCAATTCTATAATAACCAATAATCTAAGTAAGTCAACAAGATACTACTCCTTTAAATCTATACAATTACAAAATCATTAAACAGCTTTCTAGAATTTACCCATTGTGTGAGTGCTCAAAGACATGTGATATGGTGCTTACAGCTTACATTACATTGTGATAGTGTTTAATTGAATCGGAGAATACCCAAAACACGGCAGTTAAACATCCTCTCAGAGGCAAAACATTGGCCGCGGTTAAGTTGTGACCTAGCGACGCCTCCGCGTCAGCTAATCTAGCGGCAGCCGCGGCGGCGCGTACGCACTCGGTGCCCCCACTCTATATAGCCTCTGATGCGCTCGCGCTCTTCAGTTATTGCTACATACCCAGAGAGTACACACGCCTATAATGTTCTCGCCGCGACTCTTAGCGGTCTTCGCGCTTGTGGCGGCAGCGGCCGCGCTGCCAACCACCGACAAACCGGCCTTCCCTCAACCCGTAACCACCATCACTGAAGATGACTTCGATAATTCTCCGTGGTTCAGCTTCCCTATGTTCGGAAACCTGTTTGCTCCGCTCTGGAAACTGTTCCCCAGCTTCGCTGATATCGGACCCAGGGTTGTCACTGACGACGACAAATTCCAAATTGTCGTGAACGTTAAGGATTACAAGAAGGAGGACCTGAAGGTTAAGACGAAGGGAGACTTCATCTTCGTCCAGGGCTCGCACGAAGCTAAGCATGATGATCACGATGTCTTCGCTAGCCAGTTCTTCCATACTTATACATTGCCTGCAAACTCCAGCGCTGCTGATGTGACCTCAGAGCTGTCAAGTGATGGGTACCTTATTGTCACTGCTCCATTGAGTTTTGTTGCTGATCGGGCTAAGGAACCGGCAGCAGACCGGGATGTACCGATTAAGGAGACTGGAACGCCGTACCTAAAGGACACACCGACGACCGAAGCGACGACCGAAGACGATCGAAAGGAGCCCACGACTCCCTCGGACCGTGAAGAAGCGACCATTAAAGACAACAGCATTCCCCACGGTAACGAGATTACGCCATAGTGATTTAGATCTAAGCATTAGCATACATCACCTATTTGTATTGTAATAAATATTTTTCTAGAAACAGTGTTTTCTTGCGTGTTGGTATGCAAGGACCGTACATGTGTGTGCTTAATGGTAGCGTGGTGTTCTGCATACGGTATGAGACAACGAGCATTTGAACAATTGAGGTTTGTTTCTGAACCTTTTTTGGGACGCAATGCGTCACTAAATACTTCGAGTCTTATTTTATTTATGAGTGCTATTGTGTTCAGATGCCCAGTGAGGGTTTCATGTATTTTTCAATTGCTTTTACTGACTGAATACTGAATTCATCTGCATACTCAGCGCTCAATTTAATTGTTCAACAAAAAATTCAATTGTTTTGCATAATAAACGTTTGCACGTTGATAAAATTTGAAATGGAAAAGGCAACAGAAAATGATTTTTGTTGTAATATGTAGGTAACATTTTAATCAACGGCTGCATATAATGTAGTTGTAAAACAATGTGTAATTATTAACCAATGCGTCTTATCAATCATTTCCAATAAAGTTGATTGAATTTTGTTTACAAAAGCTAGTGAGGTGTAAAATCAAGGCCATACCTACATTACCTACCACACATCAAATGAAAAACTGGCGTAGCGAGCCGAACTCACACACTGGGTCTGGGTACACTACAGCACGAAATATTATATAGAAATTATTTACGATACCTGGTTAAATTTTGTTTAAAATTACGTAAACCAACTGCGCTAATTTTTTAATTGGACTCAACCTTTCTATTGATTAATTATTACTGGAAGGTGCCCGAAACAACAGTCTCCGCGTATTTGTTATCTTTACCATAGTGGGGTAAAAAGTATCCTGTAACCATCTTTGGATGTCTAGTTTTCCCTTTACCAAAATTGGTTAAGATCCGTCTAGTCGTTTCTATGTGACGAGACAATTTTACCAACAGAGATGGTGTTGGGCGCCACGGTGACATTAAGATTTTTCCTGAAATAATGGAAAACCGATTTCGAATACAATTTGAGAATTCTATGGATTATGTTCCATCTTGTAGAAACAAAAGTATCTACATATTGCTGGCTCAATATTACAGGGTTCTATGTTTGTCTTTTCACGAGTTCAGAACATAATGTTATTAAATCTAATTTGAATTACCCTGAAAATGTAACATTGAACCCTGTAATGTTACGCTAGCGATATGTAGACCTGCATAGCTGTAGTTGGGTTAATATTGCGTCACACGTATTTTTTGCAATTTCTGCTAAATTGGGCTACGAGCTTGTTAGGCCCAACTGCTGGCAAACTAATTTAATTTCGTAGCAACATATTTTCGGTCCAGAAAATCAGCCGTAACGTGCGGCAGGTGGTGTCTGCGGCCGTGCCTAGCTGAAGCCTAATTTTAGGCTAAACTTCTAGACTCTGTATTACTCGTATTGCTAACTTTGAACTATTGTAACTATTGATGCTCAACACGGCCAGATACAGGAGATTATATTACGGCAAATTCTGTGAAAGTATTATTGTATTTTTTTTCAGTTTCTTTAACAGATTCTACAATATTTGCATAAGAAGTAGGATAGAAAGAGGATCATGTTAAGTTTAATTTTATTTGTGTATCGTAAAATAATGAGCCGACGGCCCTGGGTTTGAATCCCGGAAGGGGCAAATATTTGTGTGATGAACTCGAATATTTGTGCCTGGGTCATGGATGTTATCTATATGTATACTTATATAATATATAATGTATTTCGTCGTCTAGTACCCATAGTATAAGCTTTGCTTAGTTTGGGACTAGGTCGATCCGTGTAAGATTGGCCCTTAAATATTTATTTATTTTCATGTTATTTAATGCTCAAACTGTAACTAAAATATAATGGAATCTAATTGTTTGAAATAGATTTTTGTAGTAATATTCAACGATAGGTATAATTAATATTATGTTTCATTTACTTAATACATGCTTAGTAATCACAGCGATATCAAATATCGTTCAAAATTAGGTATACACATTTAAAGAGCGTGTATTTTTTGATAGGTCGCACCGATTACTTACTGAACTATTACACTAATACAATTATAAAAGCGACAGTTTGTGAGTGTGTTTATATGTATGTCTGTTACTTATTCACGCTCAAACGACTGGAGCAATTTTGATAAATTTTGGTATGAAGGTAGCTGACACCCTTAATTAACACATAGGCTGCTAATGTAGTGTTTCCGTGGGATGAGCGGCCAACACTGCGCGGCGCAGCTAGTTTAATAATAAAATCACTTAATTTTCTGATCACGTCCTGCAAGTTAAACGTAAACAAAACCGAGAAACGACTTTGACTTTGTCACTCCATCGATTGTGCAGAACAACAGTAACCCTTACCATGAGTACAGTGACAGTACTCGCTAGCAACAGCGGAAACGATTTGTATGGCGTATTGTAGTATTATACGGCATACGGCACTGAAACGTGGTCGCTTACAATGGGCCTCATAAGAAGGCACACAGTTACTCAAAGGGCAATGGAGCAAGCTATGCTCGGAATTTCCTTGCGGGATCGAATTCGAAATGACGAGATACGCAAGAGAACCAAGGTTGTAGATATAGCTCAGACAGTCGCCAAACTTAAGTGGCAGTGGGCAATGCATATTGCTCGTAGAATCGATGGCCGTTGGGGCAGAAAGGTTGTCCAGCAGTGGACGTCTATCGGCTGATATGATGATTGTAGTATTTGTAGTTCTACAAAGTACATCTGTGCTATTCCCCATACAATTCATTTTCGCTGTCGCAAGCGAGCACAGTCACGTTAACTCTTGGTAAGGGTACAGAATCCGATAAATATTCCATTGTTTTCTTTGCCTGAGAGTTCGTCTCATCGTCTGAGCAAGGTCGTCGGTATAAAAACTAATGACATAGATAATTTAAATAACTTCCTCAAGCGTCTTGCTTTAAACATAACTTAAGAAAAACGTGGCTATTATACATTGGGCATCGGTGACACTGGGCAAGTATACAACATTCATAAAAAAGTTAGGTACGTGATATATCTAACTTTTTTATGTGACGTGTCTGCTAGACAACTGTCCTCTGACTCACACATACCTAAATTGTTTAGTTAAATTGCAGAATGGTTAATCACGTTGTTTATTTTAAGTGCAGTAGGTACTACTGGTTGAAAGGTTTCGGATCAGTCCGTGGATCTAAACAATGATGAATCGTTTCACACCAAGACTCTGGCTATTCAAGAAGTTTATACAGATGTCTAATGCAAACTGCTAGAGATTGTTTTTTTTTTCGCCGTGTATATTCCTCGACATTATAATTTAGATCTCTTCAGAATAGAATGAACCGGCCATTACTGAATCAGCAAATTCCATCTTCGACTTGATCTGTAGTCACTTCTTCTTCTTTATAAATGTTTTTTGTCGCCTAATGCCTATAACACAAGCCTACTAAATCTTACTGTGGGATGAAACCAATTTGTGTGATTGTTGTTGTGTTGTTGTTTTATACTCAAATGAGGTTATAGGTTATCGCGGGCTAAGTTTTCGCAAGTCGGCGTCTTACAATACTTTTTCTTATTTTCGACTGCACGCAATGAAAGCATGAAATAGCTATGTTACTTTCTAGAACTCAGGGAAAAGTATTATTCAGTTCACCACACCAAAGAAGTTGGTTGAAATTATCAATATATTTGGCATAATATAAAAAAAAGTTTTTTTAAAGGAATAAGGCCTCTTAAAGAAACATAGGATGTCACATAGCATGGAACGATCGATGACGCTATGTTTAAATATAGGTTTTTGCTCTGCAGTGTGTGCATTGAACGCTCGAACGCAGTTTAACATGTTAAAACTAGTTTTGAAGTCATCGTAAACATCAACCAGTCCTTTTTCCATGCAGTGCCGTAACTCGACAACGTTTTAAATATCAGTCGCAGAGAATGATAAACATTCATAAGAACAGGTACTAACTTACATAAGTACTAAAAATGCCCTTAAACTTCGTCCGTTCCGATGAACAGGTTAAACTTTTTAGGGTTCCGTACCCAAAGGGTAAAAACGGGACCCTATTACTGAGACTTCGCTATCCATCCGTCCGTCCGTCCGTCTGTCCCCAGGCTGTATCTCAAGAACGGTGATAGCTAGACAGTTGAAATTTTTACAGATGATGTATTTCTATTGCCGCTATAACAACATATACTAAAAAATAAATAAAATAAATATTTAAGGGGGGCTGCAATACAACAAACTTGTTATAGATTATAGTACGGAACCCTTCATGCGCGAGTCGGACTCGCAATTGCCCATTTTTTTTTGCTTCTCCGTTGTCGGGTAAAAATACCCTATCTATAAGCATCTCTAGATGGCCAGCTATCCATATACCAAAAATAGTTGATTCTGTTTAGCCATTTAGGAGTGAATCACGCCAAAATCACGGCACAACTCTAGGCGCGATGAAGCCGCAAAGACACCTGTACATACATCAATCAATCAATTAGTTTATTGTAGGAATATATATAGATTGTTGCATATCTACCAAAAAAGGCATCCAAGCAGGCAGTGATCTTCAAATAGCCTATTTTACTTATTTTAGTCACAGCTGAAGACCACAAATGTTCTGTAATGGACTGAAGGGCCTATGATGATTAGGAGCACGTCACCAATGTATATGTCGCAGTCATCTGGTTGAATCTGCTATTTAATTAAATGACTAGCGCGTTCATTGAATGACAACATTCAACTGAATTACTAGGCCGAACGTTGATTGAACAAGCGTCACTCAACGTCCAACTAGTTAGCGGATTGTAACATAGGCCTTTGAACAGAGCAGACGTAAAATCAGTCAGGTGATTGAAATGCTAAATGACGTTCAGTCAAGACGTTGAACGTTATATTAAACAACTTGACGAGTTGTCCTTTAGTCATTCAATTGAATGTTGTCATTCAATTAACGCGCTAGTCATTCAATCAAATAGCAGATTCAACCAGATGACTGCGACATATGTAAAGTAAACCAGGTGGAAATCTTATTAAGTGTGGAAGCTTGGCCAATGTTATTACATGAAATTCTGTAATTTGTATACTTGGCGGGTTGCAGAGGCTTCCATGGAAAGTCTACTGCTCTTTTATAAAGATAAAAGATCAGTAAGTATCCATGATAACGGAGCAATCAATGCTATTTGAGCGTTTCTCAAAAAAATTGTACAAAATTAATACTTCATTAAATTTCAATGTAATTTTCCTATTTCGTTATATACCAATTATTTTAGTGTTTTTATATCAATGTTACGGCTATATTTGATGATTAAGGTTCTGTAATGCTTGAATTTTTTTAATTCTATATAATCTGAAATCAATGTATAGGAAATCACAAAGAAAATTGATAACAAAATAGGAAAAAATATAATTGAACATCGATTGACGTCTTAATTGTGTGCCAACTTTTTAAGAAATGCTCATATGTCCAAAATTTCGCTTTGCTGATTACTTAATTTAGATTTAAAGCCTTGATAAAGGTATTAATTTGCTTAAAGCGGTCGTTAAACGGGTATGAACAGTCTCATGATTTGATAACAGGTATGTAATTAAGTCGTCATGTTAATGCTACTTAATTCCAATTGATTCCATTAAAATAACAGCTGATTGTACAAACACGCGAACTCACTAGTTGAAAACTGTATTCGTGAAAATGTACGACCCTTGTATACTTATAATAGTACGAGAGCCCACGACCAAAATTTTTGTCTCATAGCAATACGGCCAAAACCGCATCAAATCGATAGATACGATTATCCTGAACTCGAAAATACCAATATCAGACATTTTCCGCGTAGCGTTTGATCTGACCGAATTTTCAAAATTGTCAAAGAATTTTACCGAACTGCATCATAGCAATATGTCTGATTTGCAGACTGTAGTTGAATGATAGTTCTGAGATACCGGAAACATATTTTTCAGACGTTAGTGGTGTAGCGCAAACCCGTAAAATCACTTAAAAAAAAAAAAATGAGACAAAAAAAATGTCTCATAGCAATACGTCTGAAAATCTTTTTTATTAGTAAATTTTGGTTATTTGATGCGAACAAAACAATTTTCAGACGGAAATGTGAACGCATTAAATTTTGAGACCGTTTTGAAAATGTTAACAAATTTTACCGATCGGTATCATAGCAATATGTCTGAAAATTGTTGGACATGATAAAATAAGTTGTCCACATGTGCAAAAAATTTATATCAGACAAATTAAGTGTAGCCCCTTCTCTATCAGACAACTTTTCGATACTCAGATATCATTTAAAAATCGTATTGAGGCATCTTGAATTTTCTGTTACAAACCAATGAATACGTTGCGACCCTGAATTGATTAGATGATAATTAACAAAAAAATAAAAAAAATAAAAATAAAATACATTGCCGGCTATGTCGCTTCAAGATTTATGGGAAAGTACCCACATCTTGGGAACCTAACTCGGAACCTGACTTAGAACCTGGAAGTGGTTCCTGTGAGTGGATTATCTTTATAATTTAAAAAATAAATTGATTTATCCATGTGAAGAGCTCATAATGGAAAATGAGTTCGAGAAATACCATGGCCGGACACTATGCAAAGATAAATATGCTGGTGCGTTGTGTGTAACAAATCTGCGTTAGTGCTAAGGTTCGTCATTATTTTTGTAGGGTTTGATGAGATAAAACTACCTAAGTAAAGTTGGATGAAAATCGTAAAATTTATCTTTAAAAGCCTAGCTGATATAATAATAATAATAAATAAATATTAAGGGACAATCTTACACAAATCGACCTAGTACCAAACTAAGCAAAGCTTGTACTATGGGTACTAGACGACGTACGATAGACATAATATATAAATACATATATAGATAACATCCATGACCCAAGCACAAATATTCGAGTTCATCACACAAATACTTGGCCTGGCCGGGATTCGAACCCATGACCGCCGGCTCAGTAGGCAAGTGCTTTAAAAAGTGAGCCAACCGCGTCGGCATATTGTACAGAAATGCTTATTAGAAAATACTTTGCTTTGCTTAGTCACAACGAGGACATAGTTACATAAGACTAAAAGAATTAAATAAAAAAAATCGTTAGTATTCAACTCCAGAAGAAATTAAAACGAAAATAGCTTAAAGTGTCGAATACCGTTTATTGATTAGATGTGGATTCGTTTTTCAAAAGTTTCTCTTGTATAGATAAATAAAATTTTGATTTAATATATTAGATTTGTTTTATTGTACTACCTATGTTTCTACATGAATAACTTAAAATTAATGCCGTTTAAATATTTTTCACCGTTGGTTAAAATTCTCCCACATTTTAAAGTTTGAGAATCTGTGAACAGCATGATGACGTAGGCTTGTGTCAGTCACGTGGTTCGCGAGTCTCGGAATGGAATACCTGGCGGAGTATATTATTATACCATGGTTCCAACGTTTGGAGCAGCTGGCGAGTGAGCTGTATAATAGTAAGAAAGGGGCAGGAGCGTAACAAGCGCTGAGGCTGTTGAAATTACTGATTGATTTGATAGTTTTGGTTTTATTTAAAGCACACTTGAGTAACTTTTACAAAAGAAATAAGTAATGACATCTGTCATCTGTCAAAGTACATTATACCTAATAGACAAGGGAGATTCTTGAATATCTATGAAGGCTGTAAATTTAAAAAAAACATTTAACAGAGGCGTCGGCCAGGCGACTCCGAAACGTTATTTTCGTTTTTGGGAGTATATGCTACACTTAAAGTGTCTGAAAACAGGTTTTTGGTAATCATGGCAGCAATACGAAAAGTTGAAATTTTTTTTTATCCGTATTGCTATGATACAGGTCGGCTAAATTTGTTGACATTTTCAAAAATGCGCTCAGGCTATATGCTACGCGCAAAATGTCTGAAAACAAACTTTTTCGTAATACAATTATAAAATCTATGTACATTTTCACTATCAGACGTATTGCTATAATACCGACTGTCTTTTTTTTTTGACACAGCAGAAATGGCCTCCCACGCAGTTGCTACACTTTCGACCGTTACTACACACCTAGTCGGGTTCAGAATCATACAATCTAACGATTTTATAGGGTTTTTGCCGTATTGCTATGAGACATGGTTTTGGTCGTGGGCTCTCGTACTATAAGGGTCGTAAAAATTTAAGCGGATACAGTGTTACCAGCGCATTTTCTAGGAAATCTCGTGTTCATATTTCTATATTAACTTTTCCTCTGAAGTTAATTAAGAAAGCAAGCTAAAATAATAGGTTGGCATAATAGTACATTATTGTCGAAGCGAGAAAAGCCAGCAATTGCAAACCGACACAACAGACAAATGTAGTGCTTTTCTCAAAAATGGTGCAAGAAAACAAAATAAGTACAGATAATTTCTCTCAGCCACTTAAGTCAAACCTGAATTCTTGCATTGCCGCCTTTTTATTTTTGTTTATAAAAAGTTGAAGTGTATTTTTCTTCTGAAAATGCCATAAGCTACTGATCTTCCGTTTTAGCTGTTTGGGACCTATATTTCTTTTATACGGCCATTTTAACTTTTTAATAAGTTTGTACCTCGACCAATAAAGTAATTTCATACAACATTATTGTCGAGCAAACCAAGATGAAAGGTTTTTATTTTTTTTAATTTGACTGACCATCAATTATGCGCCTCGTCTATCCTGATTTTTTATCAATAAAGTCAACATTCCCGTCCATTTTTAAGAAAAAATACTAACCTACATCTATTCTGTATCTATGTATGTATCAAGGGAGATAGATGTACGTAGAGTCTGGATGTACGTACGATTTCATGTTGTTGCTTTGGTTTTGTTTTTGTTATGTAAGTGTGTTATTATTAGATTGTGTATAAATTGGTTGTTGGTTTGTTGTATTAACATTTGGTTGTGAGATGACGCATCCATACCATTAATGTATGTATTTCTGTTATCACTTATTTTATTTTTATCTACTTCGCTGTGTTCCTATTTGTTCTAGTTTTTTGTGTGTGTTTTTAGCATCTAAGTAGTTGTATGCGTGGCATCACGCTGATTGGTGTCCTATACGTATTCAGTTTATTAATTATGATAGTTTTCGTTCTATTTAAAGTATGTAACTGTGTATTACCTTTTATTAAATGTGTTTTCTTTCTTCCTTTTCTATATGACTTCCTAGACACAGCTGAGGCGATGAGGATCTCAGCAAGTAATTATTCAAATAATTAAAAAAGCACCTAATGTGTCAAAATCTGAAAGTCATTGTAGACAACGGCCTCATTAGTGTACGCTGGCTGCTCGGATTTATGTCGTTTTTATTTTATGAGTATTTTTTTTTTAGTAAATTCTGTTTTTCATAAAAGTGTGTTATTTACACACGCGCGATTCACAGTCATTGTAACTAATTTCGTGGTCATCACAGTAGTCGTAGCGGTCGAAAACTGAACTGTTCCCTATTCTATTTTGTACTCAACTTTATCCATACATTGTAGACGGCTCTGGATAAGGTAACCGTTGGCACAGATATTCCGACCGGTACCAACAAGGCCTGCAGTTTCGTTTCGCATCCACTGTGTGCAGAACCATGACGTGCGCGCACGCATGTGCTGTCGTGCTACGGTAAAACGTCGTATCTTCATATGAATTCCATGATGAGATACGACTTTTTAACATGCAATTGTTGTGCCGCCATTCTATTCATTTCTAGATGCATCCATCATTAACGCGATCTGATTTCAACTGTATTGTTTAAAAGCATGGTTTAGTTTTATTTGTATGTAGTATGTTTAATAATTATTTCCGATGGCTGAGCATGCAAAATTTAACTCAATATTGATTTTAATAAAATATAAAATCATTTGCATTCTTTTTTAATTTCCCAATTTATGACATTGGACAGCGGACATTTAAATTAAATTGGTTTGAGATATTTTAATCATTTGCTTAAGAGTCCGCAGCAAGGTCCGCTCAACTCCGCGTTGAGATCGCGCGCTTACGCTTTAAAATGTTGTTGTTTCACCTAGAGGAAGACAGGGCGCTAGCAGTAAAGCGAGAGCGCGCTAGGAGCAAAGAGTATGTAATCACTACGTTTTAAGAGACGGGAGTGCCATACAAAAAGCGTGAACTCGCATTAGTATGAAACGGGGGCGAAACATACTGCCAATATGAAGCCGCAAACGATATCAGTGTCAGTGTCAACTCATGACATAATGCCAACATCAAGAACAGAATAGGGATGTCACATGTTACACAAATTATCGAATTATCGATATCGATATCGGTATTAAAAAAAAATGGTTCAGGCGGGGTTCGCATTCGCACCCGCGTCTCCAACGGCTTTCCGGTAATTTAAATCATTAAATATTTCGCTTCAATGTAAACATTTGGTTTACTTTAGGTTACTGACTTCATAAAAAAAAACAAGTGTGCAAATAATTTTATTTCGTTCAAACTTTGCTTGGCTTGCTGATAAACATAGACGAAAAAAGCCGTTTCATCACTCCAGTCTGTGCTCCAGGTTGGAAGTTCTGCAACACAAATAATACAGGGTAAACAGAAAATTACAGAGTAAAAATGAATCTGTTTGTCCAGATGAAACCGTACCATTCATAGTCCATTGAAGATTTTTCGTAAAATATTTCTGTGACCATAATCTAACTCAAACTGGCATAAAAAGTAGTGATAATAATGTCTTATCCTCTCATCTGAGACGGCTTTAACAGCTGTATTCAAGTGCACACTTTTGTATAAGTACACATACCAATAGGCTTTTGCTTGAAGAAAGATATTCCGTGTTTACCCAGGTATTTTTCACTTCAAATGAAAATTATCGATAAAACTTACATACAGCACTATTGTTTACATACGTATAAGGGTATGTATTATTTTACCCGAAATACCAAGTTTTCAATGAAACTTACGATTAACATGGTTATAACACGCAGTAATTAAGTATATTTTTTACTTACCGATCTTCGAACGGTGGAAATCTTGCCATGAATAGTCTTTTTTGACCGTCCATTCGACACGTTTTCATTCTGCATATTTCGCACTTTTTCCTTTTCAATCCACTCATTTTTGCAATTGTGATTGTCTTGTGTACCTTCTAGACGACCACTACACCCAAAGAATGCAAATTATTAGATTATTTGTGAAATTTGAATTATTTGAAAAGATCGCAGAACCTTGACAGAAGTGACAGACTACACAACAAAATAGAAACGTCATCTAACATGGCATGGCGGACAAAAATGGCGGCTGAAGTACAACCCGCCTAAATTCGATTGTCGCCAATTATCTAATGCTTTGTAGGTTTCAACGTTCTTTCAAACTTAGGTAAAAAATTCACCTCCGTTTCATACAGCCGTTGTCGATCGTTTTTTACCTTGAGAGTTGCGCGAGGCTGGCTAGGAGTAGCTATGATAAGGGCGGTGCTTACCGCCGCCCCCCCGGACCGATCCCCGCGCTAGAGTAATTCGCTGCAGTTTCGCAACAATTTTTTGTAATTTATTTTAAGGTTTTCGTAGTTACGCTCTCATTTTAAAACTACGAGATCAATTTTGATAAATCTTTTTTCTTATCAAACTGCATAGTTTAATCGACACCGGAAATAGGTTTTGACTTCAATCTAAACTATATTTTGGTCGTAGTATGCCGCCAAACTGAACAACTTTCTGGGGTCTAAAAATGCAAAACTTGTACTCGCTCTATTTTCTTTCTATTAACATTTCAAGAGTCATAAACTAGTTTTAGCCCTAGATATATCTTATCTCATTATATTTAGAGAATTTCATGATAATGTGACATGTTATATTAAAATAAGGACGTAACTACGTTTGTATGAAGAATCGAGCTTGCTGCGGACTCTTAAATGCGTCGATTATACGAGTTTGGCGTTTGACATTAATGATCAATCATTATAAATCATTATTTTATGCTTTTTGAGGGCAATTTAATTCGCCATATGATTACATCCTGTTGCAATATAGATCGTTCGTTTGAATGTGAACATAATGTGGACTAATGATAATTATCTGGACTGAGGGTCGTCATTTTATTGTGATCCTTTACGGTAGGCTGGACATCAGATCATGATGTTACTGTCACTGATACTGATATTTTGTGTGACGTGATAGGCTCAGTGTTAGTGCCTAGGATTCTAGCCGTCCTAGGTTCGAGTCCCGGCGAGGGTAATTATTTATTATCTGCATGATGAAAACTACTGTGAGTCTCAGACAAACTAAAATAAAAAACGGGTTTATTCACGTCGTAGATGTTTAATATCTCGGCATGTTTCGAATCGGTAACCGATTCATTATCAGGAGAGCCGATCGGAGATTGTAAACCCGTTTTGTGTTTTACTAGATAAATAACTTTAAAATTTATTTATTTAGATTTGTTTTATGAATGATTATTTTATTATTTATATTATTTATTTAATTTCTCTATTGTTGTTTGACTAGAAAAGGTCCCACCTCAACATAATACAAAAGCCAACTACCTATATATAACTTAACGATTTGCATTTACACTATCCAACAAATTTGCACAGCGAAGTTGTAAATTTGGCAACTAATTCCCAATTCATATAAGTTCGTAATTGATAGATCGCTCATCGCGTTGACCGCGTTCCCCAGGGCTCGACTTTGGGCCCCGCCTTGTTCTTAGTATAACTTTAGTATGACCAGCCTCAAATTGGAAGGTCATTTTGGTGGCTTATATTTTACTTATTTCACACGTATTAAAAATATTCTGCCTACCTTTTTGAAAGCTAATCGTTTGTATTCACTTAAGATGATGAGATGATGACTACCAGACACAAAAACCTCAATAGGTAATTTTAAAAATACATGAAAGACATTGCTAGGGCTTATTACAGTTGAGTAGAGATGTGTGCATTTCCCATACGAATCGGGAAACGTTCTCGAGAACGTGTTTTCTCTATATACATTTGAGGGTTGCCCTCGATTTCCCATTAATTATTTGAGCCTCCCTGACGTTTCAGTCACTTTCCAGTTTTAAATTGTTTTATTTAAATGTGTGGCAGTCGCGGAAACCAAAGAAAATACTTAGTACAACGTGTTAGATCTATGGGTGTGTAGTTTACTGTGTTCGTTTGTACAAGTCCAAAACATGCCGAGTAACATTCAACATTAATATTATTATAGGTTTCAGTAGTTTTTAGGGTTCCGTAGCCAAAGGGTAAAAACGAGATCCTATTACTGAGACTTCGCTGTCCGTCCGTCTGTCTGTCACCAGGCTGTATCTCAAGAACGGTGATAGATAGTTGAAATTTACACAGATGATGTATTTCTATTGCCGCTATAACAACAAATACTAAAAATAAAATAAAATAAATATATTACGGGGGGCTCCCATACAACAAACGGGATTGGTTGCGTTAACTTTGCACCTCATTTGTATGGGGCGCTATACATACCAGGTGCCAACTTAACTTAACCACTTAAGGATGGAAAGTGTTTGTACGGAACCCTCGGTGCGCGCGTCCGACTCGCACTTGACCGGTTTTAATATATATTTGTTTTAAGTAGTTTTCTTGATTACTTTTTGCATCGCCTACTCATCTCATTATATTTATTAATCCGCTACGCAAAGGTTGTCTGGAAGAGATCGTTTTTTAGCGATAAGATCGCCTATTGTTTACCTCTATTATAATGATAAGTGCTATCTGTATTTGTATTTCTTTCTGCTTGAGGTGTGCAATAGAGAGTATTCTATCTATCTATCTATTATTGAAGTCTGTGACCCGTTGTAAATGTTTATTACTTATTATACTAAACATTATGACAGTAATATTGTGCTATGCTTATTATTGCTACAAACAGATTATTGAAGTAATTTCTCACCGCCGCGACAGGTGTCGCGCGATATTCGTGAGAGATGATGACAAATTCACTGGGGGTGAAATTTCTACACTAAATCTAAACTTAAATTACGTTTATGGTGTATGAAATCGAATATAATTATGAATCCAAATAACAGGGACCTAATTCGAGAATGCCGTTTGAGAGATCGCAGAATGTCAAAACTCTATTAGATAACAGTGATATCGCCTTTGAACTGCCATTAAAATGCGATGAGCTTCAAGTGACATATCTCATTTCAATTTTGGAAATACGAAGGCGATAATGATTGTCAAAAATGCTATTCATGCATATGAATTTCTGTTTTGAACGAAACGTTACTGACAAATTTCACGCACTACACGGACAAGTTAAAGTATGCGCCTGTTATTTATGACGTCACATACAAAGGAAACGCAAATTAAGCGCGACCGGATTGACGAAGTTGCGATGTTCTAGGGATATCGCCACTTGTCAAGTAGGGACACGTCAAAAGTGACGGATGGCGATGAAATGGAGAGATCTCCATCATTTCTCTAAAATCGGTCGGATTACCCCCTAGATTACCTAAATTACAAGAAGAAAGAAAGACGGTAAAATGATACAACGAAATGTACATAAACACACCTGAATGCACCTAAACGAAAATAAAAGCAAAAATCCGAGGAAGTTGCCAGTTTTTTAATATGGCGGCGGGCGCGGAGAACGATAACTGTGCATTTTGCATTTTAAGCACGCACTATAATCCTAGACAACATATCGAAAATTCAGAAGTACCGGACCGTTTGTAAGGTCACCCCCAGTTGTTATATCTCTATTCACCGAACTACAAGGTAAAGTTGCGTCGTTGTGCGATGGCGTTAGTTGTATAACATCTATACTTTTAGATATTTCGATATAGTAAGTATGTGCACTTATCCCGCCTGGTGCGCTAGTGCCGACTGACCTATACTCGTACTATCCTAGTTTTTGTGAGAGACCCGTTGGACATCTTATCTGTATGTGTCATGTCTGAGTCTTACTTTTATAAGTTTTAAGTGTATTTTTTTTTATTTGTAGTAACCTTAGGCTAAACAGATTAGTGTAAATAAGTTTGCATGCCATATTGTGGCGGAACATATATTTATGTAATAAATTCATTTTTTATGTATGTTCAAGCAAATTAATAAATTGAATTGAATTGAATGTAAAATATTTGAGAAATGAAAAGTGTTTCATCATCATCAAACCAGCGAAAACTAGCCCAGGGTTGGGTCAAAGCTTCTCGCAGGATTTTGACCATTGGAAGTTGTAATACTTAGTCAAGTGATAAGGTTTTTTTGAACCCTTATTCGGACAAAGCCGTTTTATTTTAAAGGTATAATGTTTTTACTCTGAAATATAAGATACGGAGTCAGAAACCAGACACTTTCATTTAAACAATATATTAAGTTTCTATTGTTGTGGCGATTGCGCCCGCATGGTGCAAGGTAATACAAATATATTATGACTCAAGTAACAAAAGAACCTGCGGGTCTGCTACATAAACATTTTACTTTACATATTATGATAAGTTTTAACAGTAAAGCTACGATCGGATAAATTATTATAGACAAAAGGTACAAATAATAACATTGTTATAGCTGTGCCCCGCGGTGTTACCCGCTCATCTTACGGGAACACTATTTTTTTTCGGGATGAAGAGTATCGTATGTCCTTTCCCGGGTCTCAAACTATCTCCATACCAAATTTCATCTGAGTCGGTTAAGCGGTTTAAGCGTGAAGAGGTAACAGACAAACAGACAGACAGACAGACAGACAGACACACTTTCGTATTTATAATATTAGTATGGATTACATACCCAGGCCGGTGAATTCATGAATGTGCCATAAATATGTGATCTGGGGCTTTGCGAATTACCGCCCGTGGTTTGTCTATAGTTTTACGTCATGCCTTGGTCAGGAAGTGAGATTTTCTCTCCGCATAACGGACGTAAAATCCATACATACTAATATTATACATGCAAAAGTGTGTCTGTCTGTCTGTTACCTCTTCACGCTTAAGCCGCTGAACCGACTTTGATGAAATTTGGTATGAAGATAGTTTGAGACCCGGGAATGGACATAGGATACTTTTCATCCCGAATAAATTTAGTGTTTCCGTGGGATGAGCGGGTAACACCGCGGGGCACAGCTAGTATTTAAATAAGGATTAGTACCTATTTAATTGCTAACAATATAGTAAATGACTGTAATAACAGAGACCTAGAATAACCATACATTTATTACACATACATACAATGATTTTGATGGGACATTGTTAGTATATGTTTCAATGCAAGCTGAGCAGATTGGTGATTATTTTTAAGTAAAAACCAACTACACGTACGACGTACGATTGGTAATATTCCTACCTATGAACCTAAAATCACGTTAAATAAAGATTTTTATCCATTCCTCATTAAGTTTTACTCAAGATGTAGCCTCATATCATAAGCCATTAGAAATCAGTTGTTACTATCCAACGTAGTCCCACAACTAGGGCACCCATGTTTGTTGACAACCAACCACACTCGAACGAATCGGTTTGCGTGTGACTCTCATTGTGTCCATTTGAATGGACAACTCCGGTAGATAAACACAGATTTGAAAGGGCTTACGTCTGATACTGTTTGAATACACTTACGACTTTCTGGATATTCATAAGTGAAGTATTATGATGGTAAAATGGTACTTACCCAGATAAATATAGGTACACTTGTTCATTGTAGGGTATAAATAATCGATTTATTAGCTGCGGTGAAACAATGAGAAGTTTTAGGAATATGTTTAGATACTTTAGTAGTTTTCCATCGACACCTATCGGTCGATAAATTGTCTTTTGTTATTGTTTGTATTTACCTATTTTCCATGAATTTCAATTATTAAACATAAGTACTCTTAGACGAACTCTTATTTTAAGACGCTGTGCAAAAAAACGTGCTGGGGCGCGTTTTCAACTTTGTTCGAGCTAAAGCGGCGCGCGTATGTGAAGCCTATTATTGTAGTTAACGTTTCTATATGTGTGGGTGTGAACATGAAAGGTACATTTTGCCGGTAAAATGAAACGGTACCCTGACTACAAACTTTGTGGATGGATAAATAGACTAAGAAAGCATAATTTTACTGGTATTCCTGTACACATAGTTCCTTAGGATGTAAATAATCCAATTATAACAAAAAACTATTATAGCCATTTTTCGACCACTTCCACAAAAACGCATGTAATGCGAAAGCTAAAAGCCGTGAAATGGTAGCTTTTACTTAACACTCCCACATAATACGCAAACTAATGAAACCCTCAACAACGACTGCCGTTTCCGTCTGAAATTACTAAACATAACGTACTGTAATCAAACTATTGTGCCACTTATAAAATATTATTTTATTAGATTCCATGACATAACAATACAAGCACTCAACGGAGGCGATGGACCATTGTCATACGATTCGAGGGAAAACAGAGAATCAAACTTATCAAACCATTCAGTTCAGTGGGCTAGGTAATATCAAACATTACGGTACAATAGGACTACGTATCGAGATTGAGTAGTGCAAACAGGCAAATAAATCATTATAGAAGGTTCTCTTTTGGTCTCCGCAAAATCAGCTTGAAAACTAGATTTTATTGGTTATGGAACTCTCTCGCGACTCTTTTTCGAGCGAAAAATATCTTTCACTGCGAGAGAGTAACAGGTAACGCAATAAATAGGTATAACGCGTCAAGATTCATGTAGCGTAGTAAAGTTGTGCTGCTGTAGGTAGGAATTTCGGTTAATTTGATTCTAAACCCAAAATAATAATACCAGTCCGTTCAGTATAAAATACAGTAAAGTTTACATTTCATCAGCGTAGTACAGGTTAATATTTAACTACGACTAAATTAACTGACCAAAGCCAAGGTTAATAATCCGCCTGATTAAACATCGTTTATTTAGGATATCGTAATAATACAGAAATCAATGTGAACCCAGAAACAGTGCCAAGATTTAACTTTTGGAAATAAACAGTCCAGGAAGGGTAATGTTTGTTTTTTAATAATGAAGCAGATTTGGTCGATCATTTTAACCAACGTAAAAAGCGAAGGTTTCTACATTGTTGGGATTTTTATGTATGTTTCCCGATTATTTATAGACAGCTGGACTGACTTAGAAAAGTTTTTTTTTTTGGTTGAAAGGGTTTGGTAGGTCCCATTGTCATGAAGTCAGGATCTGATGATGGGATTCTGAAGAAAACGAGTCAGATGAAAAATCAGAGGCAGGAAAGGCAAAATCGTGGGTCTTCAAATATTATAGTCACACCTTTGCCGTGATTTTTTAAACGCAGCCTTTTGCATTTGCATGTAGAAGACTGTGTTTTGATAAATTGCGGATGTGTATTTATACGTAGGTATTTTTTTAGAAATTCGTTCAATTATTGCATATTAACGCGTGTTTTCGCTTCGACAACGTCGGTTATTTTTTTGTCGGCTATTTTTTGTTATTGCAGTTAAACAACTTTGGCAGATAAACAAATAGGTGTACTTTGTATAGAAATTGCGTCTGTCGGTAAACTTATTTGGCTCTAATTCGGCGATGCTGTGCAATATCACCAGTTTAGCACTATCTCGTCTACTTGTGGGTTCGGCTCTGTTGATATAAGTATCTATCTACCTACTCACTTATTTTATAATTCTTTATAAACTGTGGTAGGTATATGGGAAGTCCATCGGCTAGGCAACTACGAGTATAACATTAACATAATCCTGATTCACAGGGGACATATTGTTATTATAACAAAGACCTATACTCTACCTAGACATGCTCAAAGCGAGGCAGGTGGCCCGGTAATAAGCAAACAACAGGAAAATGACTGCGTCGTGACTTCGCTACGGTATATCCGTCGGATAACAAGCCCTAAGGTAAATATATGATAGATACGTGAGTTGAATATCTTTACTCTTCCTCACTGGTAACTGTTGGCCTAGTGTACGGCGCAAGCTAAACAGAAGTGACGTCCGTCCTAGCCCCATCTCTTCCGTCTATTTTGCATCACGATGCTTTATACATGTTGTATGACAATTCATACACATTCACATCATTTCATTCAATTTCAATTCATACTCTGCTTACTCTAGGACTAGATCTATTTGTGTGAGGTTGTTCGATATTTATTTATAATTTTTTTTAGCGGCGAGGCCCCATGGGTGAGAGTACCGGCGAACCCGTCGAGCATTTTTTTGCTTATAGACTAGTGGTAGTATCTTCCATTGAACTAAATGAATAATTTGCAAGTATTTAAGACTAAATTAAAACGCCTGATGGAAAGTATATGCCTACAGTGTACGGCCGTGAGATGCTCCCTTCTACAGATTTACTGCATCTACAGCCGGTAATTTACCAGTTCATGATCACAATTACCTCGAGCATAATGTAACCGCAGCTTCTGAGCCATGCGGTGCATTTTACAGAATAGAGTACCGCAGCGTTATGATACGTTTTATAGAACACTAGCCTTTTCACGCGGCTTCGTTAGAGTTGGAATCATATATAACGTCCTATGTTTTTTATGATAGGTTTTAAACATCTCTTAATGCAGCACCACCCACCTGTTGTATACACCCACACAAACTTTCGCTTTTATAATATTATATATTGGGATTTCTTTTAATAGTCTTACTAATTACAATCACTATTTTTTGCCCAAATGTTAGCTGCTATAGTTACATAAATCGGAGGACTGACAAACTGAGGGCTGCTAGTAACCAACATAGGTAAGTTATGTAAAATTAGCATAATTTTGGTTACTACCAAGCATAATTTGTCTATTTCTACAGCTATTTTTTTTTCAGTGTAGTTAGTAGCAGTTCAATTCGTCAAATATATCGTAACATACTTACGCCCTTACTGATATGCTAATAAAGATCTGTTACGATATATTTGGCTGCTTTGGTAGCTACCATTTAAAATGTTTACGCTAATTGTACAGAGAATTACGACTTTTTGGCGGCGCGAACGCTGTCCATAGCTATACCGAGAATGAGTCATTTCGTTTTACACATCCAGTCATGTATTAGAGCGTCATTCTTAAAAACTGCAATAATATGGAGGCCAAATGCTTGACTGTCGTAAATAAAAAATAAAAAAAACTGCGCCACAGAACCTCTCTTTTGATCTTCGCAAAAGTAACCTGAGAACTGTATTTTACTGCTACTTTGTGTAAAGCATTGATCTTAAGGCGTCTCAACACGACTGTCTTACGTACCTGCGCCTTACTAGTTGCCACAAACGCGCGTCGATTTTGTCCGAACAGCGGAACCTGGTACATGGTAGTCGCGGCACGTAAGAGAGTTATGATTATGATTTTTTTAATGCTGTATATTAGGAGGTTCCCAAGTAGCTTATTACAAAATGAAACGTATACTTAGTCAGGAAAAAAATAAAAGGTTAAAAAACTTAAACCCGACTACGGAGAAACAAACTAAAAAGTTAAAAACAAGGTAGAAAAATCGGGTATCATCGCCTTATTCCACAAGACAAGTCATTTGACATGTTAAATGTTCTTGTATATTTTTCTCTACTGAAATCTTCTGTTAGTTAACAACAATAACATTATAATTTAATTCAAATGCCGTAGTCGTGCGTTGTGGCATTAACTACTAACTTTAGTTTTCTTAGTTTTTTAATAACATGGTACCTATTTTGTGAAAAAACCTACCTATAATGTCAAGTTATCGAGAATAAAACGGACGCACAACATTATTACACGGCTACACATCGTTATCATATTGATATTAAAAGAAGAGTTTTACTAGACTTATTTTAGCTACTCAATCAGATGATGATGGCGATCTACCTAAAACTACGAAAATTTCGTTGTATAGTTGCAGTTTTTTATAATTTGGGACAACGCACGACTACGGCGTTTGAATTAAATTATAATGTTATTGTTGTTAACTAACAGAAGATTTCAGTAGAGAAAAATATACAAGAACATTTAACATGTCAAATGACTTGTCTTGTGGAATAAGGCGATGATACCCGATTTTTCGACCTTGTTTTTAACTTTTTAGTTTGTTTCTCCGTAGTCGGGCTTAAGTTTTTTAACCTTTTATTTTATTTTAATATTTTCAGTTTTTACATGTGATGGACTAAGAATATGTAAATGCATATGTAAGCTTAAAAAATGTAGCTGTATCGCTACATCCTCCTTCGAAGTCTGTTAAAAATGTGGCCTATGTCACACAATATACTCAGTCATCAAAATCTGTCGAGTTGGAACATACTTAACATAACTAAATACTCTTCCTTTTGACTTTAAGAGTACCACAGTCGGGCAAAACTAAGAATAATTTATACGCAATCGTTGAGTACCAACGTCGAATTTCAGCTATCGAGACCAACCAGTACCTCTATCGTATTGTGGACCAGTAGACGACTAAAACCTTATGATAGAAAACAAACGATAAAAAAAAAAAAAATTCATACACCTCTAATATTTTTACGCTAAAAGAGATTATTCGTTTGTATTTTTTTTTTCAATGCAACAATATCTAAATATTAAATATACCTAATCACATCATAACAACAATTATTTGCATTTGATGACACAACATTTTCAGGAACTTAAAAAGCAAAACAGAAAAAACTGTTTGGAAATCCATATATATCACTACCGTCTTTTATGTCACCATCTCCTAGGTTACCTCAAAAGTTTCCCCGAGCTCCCCCGTCTTTTAACCATCACCTGATGCGATGTCACCATCGCCTCCGTAGATTCAAAAGTTTCATGAGATCTGCCTTCTTGTTGCCGTTTCAGAACGTTGAATTTTTTTATGGCGGGGGGCTCCGCCCCCCGAGCCCCCCGTGTTTTAAGTCACCATCGCCTCCGCAGACTCAAAAGTTTCATAAGATCTGCTTTTTTGTTGCCGTTTTAGATCATTGTATTTTTTATGGTGGGGGGCTCCGCCCCCCGAGCCCCCCGTGTTTTATGTCACCATCGCCCCCGTAGACTCAAAACTTTCATAAGATCTGCCTTCTTGTTGCCGTTTCAGAACGTTGTATTTTTTTATGGCGGGGGGCTCCGCCCCCCGAGCCCCCCGTGTCTTATGTCACCATGTCCTCCGTTAACTCTAAAATTTCATAAGATCTGCTTTCTTGTTGCCGTTTCAGAACGTTGCATTTTTTTATGGCGGGGTACTACGCCCCCCCGAGCCCCCCGTGTTTTAAGTCACCATCGCCTCCGCAGACTCAAAATTTTCATAAGATCTGCTTTCTTGTTGCCGTTTCAGGACGTTGTATTTTTTTAAGGCGGGGGGGCTGCACCCACCAAACCCCGCTCCCATGTTTTATGTAACAATCTCCTCCGTTTATTCTAAAATTTCATAAGATCTGCCTTCTTGTTGCCGTTTCAGAACGTTGCATTTTTTTATGGCGGGGTACTCCACCCCCCCGAGCCCCCCGTGTTTTAAGTCACCATCACCTCCGCAGACTCAAAAGTTTCATAAGATCTGCTTTCTTGTTGCCGTTTCAGGACGTTGTATTTTTTTAGGGCGGGGGACTCCGCCCCCCGAGCCCCCCGTGTTTTATGTCACCATCGCCTCCGTAGACTCAAAACTTTCATAAGATCTGCCTTCTTGTTGCCGTTTCAGAACGTTGCAAGTTTTTATGGCGGGGCGCTCCGCCCCCCGAGCGCCCCATGTTTTATGTCACCATCGTCTCCGTTGACTCAAAAGTTTCATAAGATCTGCTTTCTGGTTGCCGCTTGTGAATGTTGTATTTTTTTAAGGCGGCAAAGTCCCATGTTTTATGTCACCATGTCCTCCGTTAAATCTAAAATTTCATAAGATCTGCTTTCTTGTTGCCGTTTTAGAATGTTGTATTTTTTTAAGGCGCGGGGCTGCACCTACCAAACCCCGCTCCCATGTTTTATGTCACCATCTCCTCCGTTTATTCTAAAATTTCATAAGATCTGCCTTCTTGTTGCCGTTTCAGAACGTTGCATTTTTTTATGGCGGGGTACTCCGCTCTCCCGAGCCCTCCGTGTTTTAAGTCACCATCGCCTCCGCAGACTCAAAAGTTTCATAAGATCTGCTTTCTTGTTGCCGTTTCAGGACACTGTATTTTTTTAGGGCGGGGGGCTCCGCCCCCGTGCCCCCCGTGTTTTATATCACCATCGCCTCCGTAGACTCATAAGTTTCATAAGATCTGCTTTCTTGTTGCCGTTTCAGGACGTTGTATTTTTTTAGGGCGGGGGGCTCCGCCCCCCGAGCCCCCGTGTTTTATGTCACCATCGCCACCGTTGACTCAAAAGTTTCATGAGATCTGCTTTCTGGTTGCCGCTTTTGAATGTTGTATTTTTTTAAGGTGGGGGCTGCACCCACCAAACCCCGGTCCCATGTTTTATGTCACCATCTCCTCCGTTTACTCTAAAATTTTATAAGATCTGCTTTCTTGTTACCGTTTCAGAACGTTGTATTTTTTTAAGGCGGGGGGCTCCGCCCCCCGAGCCCCTCATGTTTTATGTTATCATCGCCTCCGTAGACTCAAAAGTTTCATAAAATTTGCTTCCTTATTGCCGTTATTATCTGGTTTCATTATTACTATTCGGCTGGTACCTCTGTCATCAAATTGGTTCAGTACGTTACGCGTCTTCAATTCATATAAGATATTGAAATATGAATATAATTGTAAGCAATATACTCAACTACACCATCATTCTTTGAAGTTGGGTAAAAATATGGCCTACGCAATGTAAACCGTTATAAACAAATCGATGGACACGTTATTGATCAAAATCGGTTAAGTATTGTAAGCGCTATGCTAGAGCATACTTTAAGCAAACCTATAGTTCCAATCACCTTTCGTGGTCTTCTGCATCAGTTCCACTTGGTCTAATTATGCTTTCTGACAACAGATACCTGAATCACTTTAGAAAATAATAAAGAAATTGTACTTGTAACTATTATATTTGCAGAGTTCCGTCGATTTCTGATGGATGCCATCATCAGATCTTTACCATATTTCTAAGAGATAATAACTGAAGTGTTAACTTTCCAACAAAAAAAGAATTTTTAAAATCTGTTGATTTTTTTATTTTTTTTCTATAGAATTTTTACTCTCGCTCGTCCTCCTTTTTTGAAGTCTGTTAAAAATGTAGCCCTTGTCACCCGGACTGTAAGTACGAATTGATAAACACCTGAATCACTAAAATCGGTTGAGTAGTTTTTGCGCTATGGTGGAACAAACTTACATATAATAAATATACATACATAGACTGCTAAACTTATAACCCTTCCTTTTGGCTTTGCCGTAGTCGGGTAATAAAAAGGTTCGTCACCAAGTAGCAGACAGGCTGTATAAGCGACGATACAGCCATTATTCAGTTTAAATTAGCGGTATAAGGCTTGTGTAGTACCTGGGTAGTTTTTTTACCTCCACTGTTACGCATTTTATCTGTTTTTTCAATCCGCACGCTCAATTTGCCGCCGCACCGGAGCGCGCTGTTGACATTGTCCGTCCGCAGCTACGGAGAGTACGCAGTGATTAAAAACGCCGATAACTGAACTCGTTTCATTTAAACAATTTTGTACCCTTACCATGAGTACTCGCTAGCGGCAAAATAAACGATTTGAAGCGAGCAGCGGGTGAGAACGATCAAAACAAATTCAAGAGAATGTTAAAAATCACTTTTTCACATTACTACCGTAAATACATACTTATTTGTACCTAAAGAGAGATTCCCTACCAACGATCCTACAGTCAAACCAGCCTCTGATTTTGTGGGACAATGTAGATTTAAGAAAATTATAACGTTCCTAATAAATAAATAAATAATAAAAATATATAAAAAGCCTTAGATTTGGCCCAGCGCAAACTTCTCAAAGGTTCAGGATGCAGTCCCGTGAGCGATGCGATCGTAAAATACTAGGTCGATGCAGAGTCAGCCACCGGCTAAGCTTGCACCATAGATTAGCGGTTTTTTTTTTTTTTTCGCGAAATTTAATTTGTGCATTTTAAAACAAAAATTTCTTTAATCAGTTGAGAACTCGCTGAGATCTGCGCATTGTAACAAAGTCCATTCGAGTCGATCCATGGGAGCTTCGCTCGCTCCGCTCCAATTAATAAAGAATTTTATCTCATGCTTTGTAGATTATTGTGATAGGAAGTCGTCAATTTGTAAGTCAAACCCCACCATCAATTTGTACTTACTGAGTATTTTCCATACCAAATAAAGGGTCAAGGAACGAATCAGAAGTCAACAAAACCGTAACATTGCTAACTTGCAACCTGTTCACGTTTGACCGGTTTTGAGTGCACCCAGATACTAATACCTACAAAGTGAGATGTCCTTATTCTGAATACGAAACGGTTACTTAATTGAATGGAACTATTTATCAAACAATAATGTAGGTATTTTAATGTAGGTTTTAATACATTTCTATGCCTGAGAAACTTAATATGCCTGCATTACCTATAATTATATTGGCCGTAGAACGTGTCAATACGATTATATGACGCTCAAAGAGTTGCTACGAACGAGCCCCTGTTTTTTTTTTTATAAAAGTGAAAGGGTAAGCAGCCTGGTGCGCGCCTGGTGCGTTGGCAATTTAGCGCGGTACACAACATATAGTGAGCATATCTTGGTGTTAAGTTACCTACTTATGTATTTTACCCCTTCTTATTCAATACAGTCTGGGAACCGTGCTGTTGTTTCGTGCCGTGTGTTGTCATAATAAGCAAAATCGCGTTGACTACCTACTACCAATGAGACTAACAAGGCGTTTAATGCCATTGACAGGTGGCGATGATCTTCGGGGCAGAAAGGTTACGGCGATCGCGTACTGGAAAACACAACATTTAAAGACCTCCCAAAAAGGTAAAATGAAGAAGTTCCGATGCAGTTGCAATATAATATAACTGCATTAAAACTATACTTTTGCAGTCGAAATGCGGCTCAAAAACAGTCCACCTATAAATTCCCATAAAAATTACTACTTTATACTACGTACTTAAGACTACTAATAGAGCATTTCTCAAAAAGTTTGTACACAATTAAGACAGAAAATTAAAGTCCAATATAATTTTCCTATTTTGTTACCAATTTTCTTTGTGATTTCCAATTAATTGGTATCAGATTATGTATCATTAAAAAAGTATAAGCATAACAGAACCTTAATAATCGAACATAGCCATAACATTGATATAAAATTACTAAAATAATTGGTAACAAAATAGGAAAATTATATTGACTTTAATTTTCTGTCTTAATAAACTTTTTGAGAAATGCTCAATAAACACAATTTGTTCAATTATGCGTGTGATTTACACAATAGATGTAAATACCATAAAGAACTACTGCTACAGAATCCATAAAATAGAAAGAAGCGGACAATTTAAACCCAATAAAGTAAGCATTTAGTTAAAATAAATAGGACAATAACTCGAAATTTACCGGTAAGCGATACGATCTGGCGCGTTCGTGGCATTCATATCGTTCTGAGAATGGGTGTCGTGACTTCTTAAAATGTATTATAATTATATACTACACTATATTATATAACGACGCGGCTGGCGCAGTTGTTAAGCAACTGCCTACTGAGCCGGCGGTCCTGGGTTCGAATCCCGGCAAGGGCAAATATTTGTGTGATGAGCTCGAATATTTGTACCTGGGTCATGGATGTTATTTGTATTTAAGTATTAATTTATCTATATAAGTATGTTTATCGTCGTCTAGTGTCCATAACACAAGCCTACAACTAGAGCTTACTAAGGGACTAGATTGATTTGTGTGAGGTCATGCGATATTTATATTATTATTATTTATTTATTTTGTTTGTCTAGTCATTATTTCCGATGACATTATAGTTAACGTGATATATTTTAAGAAAATAGAACACTGAATTACACTGAACACTCTTACGCACCTTGGTAGGAAAATATTACTGCTTATTTTTCCATATAAATCGAGGATTCGTACTCGTCTGATTTTCTCCTCCAAAACGTATGTATGTACGACCCATACAATTCAAATGGTAATATGCAAAGGGCGGACAGCGGATGCAATATATGTCAAAATCATGTCAAACGATATACTTAATATTGATATGACTACAAAAACTACATACATAAATGTTACTCAAAATGTAATAGGTCTTATCCATGTTATGCTTTCGTCACCATATTGCACCCACTGTCCGCCCTTTGGACATGTCTTAACCTTTTCTTTTATTTGCTCAAAGCAATCTCGTCTTGGCGTTCATCTACCTCGCTTTCCCTCGATCGAAAAAGTCATATGTCTTAGCAGATGCCCTATCATATTTCCTCTTCCATGTTACTAAGGCGAAAAAGTGTACATTGTTTTTAGACATCTAGGTACTACATTATAACAAAACCCACACACCAAAAATACAGCCTATTTTTTACCCGACTACGGTAAAGCAAAATGTTCATGTTCGGATAACGCCGAGTGCGGGATAACCATAATTCTTTAGCTTATGTCGCAAACTAATACGAGTATTTATTGATTATTCCTATAATAACAACTTACTTTTCAGAAATTTTGCCATAAATTTAACTTTACACCCGGCCATAAATTTGAAATCTCGAATGGCCGGACGATATGCGATTTTATGACGTAAGACTAGATATGCGAAATAGATTGCTTTGAGAAAGGTCAGGCGAATGTGACATAAAACCGATAATGGGCGCCGTTAACTTTCAATTCGTGTTTATTAGGGATACAGCCAACGCTAGCAGATGAGTGCCTGAAACGACGAGGCACCGGAAGACGCAGCGTGGGCACAGGCGCGACAGCGGCCTTTCGGTGTAACTCGGGCGTCGGTGACCTTGTACCTTGTAATGCCGAATCCTTCGACAAGGCATTCAGGTGAATGCGTCGCGCGTCCCGCGCTCGCCCCTCGACACGCACACATAGCCGCGAGTTTTGTTACTGCACACAAGTGTCGCTGTCGTTTCTTTTTACGTTAGTATATATTATATTATTTGGCGTGGGTCGCTTCCCAATTGGTGGAGATGTGACGGTCTATCAAATCAAGCATGAGTAATTAGCAATGACGACGTGGTTCACGCAGTTTGTAGTTCACCTGCCTACGGAGCCGACGGTCCTGGGTTCGAATCCCAGCCAGGGCAAATATTTATTTGCTCCTGGGTAATGGATGTTATCTATATATTATGTATTTATATATCATGTATATCATCGTCTAGTACCCATATTACAAGCATTGCTTAGTTTGGGACTAGGTCGATTTGTGTAAGTTTGTCCCTTATTTATTTATTATTTTAATGACTTCTTCAGATTTTTTTTAAGAATACTTATTACTTAAAATCCATGTGTATTTTTGAATCTAATATATGAAAAAGAGTCCCACATTTTCACATTTGCACTGGATGTCGGGGTGCAACTAAATGGAAAGCATAAGGTGATAGGTTATGCTGATGGCCTAGCGCTGCTCGGGGAAACCAGAGAAGAAGTCGCTGAATCTGCAGCTGTCCTTGAAGCCGTAGCCCAAAAAGTGGGCCTAAGTATTAGCTACGAAAAGTCAGTGTATCTCCACATGAAACGCTATAAAGACGTACGCAGTAAGAGGCAAGACCTGCATGTAGGAGATAACGTCTTCAAGGGGGTAGCCAAATTTAAATACTTAGGCTGCACTATCACCGACACCAATACACGCGAAGAGGATATAAATATCCGCATTCAAAACACTCTGCGATGTAGCGCCGCCCTTCATCAAGTGTAAGTGTCCAAGCTGCTCAGCAGATGCACAAAGATCCGCATCTACAAGACGGTCATAAGGCCCATACTTATGTATGCATGTGAGACTTGGACGCTAACACTTAAAGAAGAAAACAAGCTTTTGGTGGCTGAGAGAAAGATCCTCCGGAAGATCCTGGGACCGGTGCGAAGGGAGGACGGTAGCTTTCGAATCCGTAAGAATGCTGAAATTGAGGAGCTGTTCGCCACTCCCAATGTCATTGGGGAAACGAAGGCCCACCGTCTCCGCTGGCTTGGCCACGTGGAAAGGATGGACGAAGATCGCGGCGCTAAAAGGGTATATTTGGGACGACCTATTGGCCGAAGGCCGGTCGGCCGTCCCAGGTATCGCTGGATCGGTGTCGTAGAAGCCGATCTGCGTGAACTCCAAGCCGGTAACTGGCGGGAAACGGTGCTAGATCGGGACAAGTGGCGTAAACTCGTGTCGGAGGCCAAGATTCGCTTTGGGTCACTGAGCCATTAAGTAAGTAAGTAAGTCCCACATTTTCAATTGCAAATCGTAATTTTTTTTACAAGACAACAAACACGAAACCTAAAAAAAAAACCGAAGCTATGTAAATGAAGTGCTCTTTAGGGTTCCATACGACAAAAGAAAAACCAGAATATTTATAGGATGACAATAATCCGTCGGTCGATCTAACTATCTGTCTATTTGTCTAGCCCTATACTTGGCAGGGAATTAGATGTGCGTTTTTAATTTTTTTTCTTGTTTTATTTAGTTAGTTAGCGATAATAATACACTAAAAAAATATATAAAAAAATATTTGACTCGTATTTTAATATTTATAGCATGTATCTTATTGGATACATTGCCAAGTGTTCACAAAACTAGATTTGTATCTTTAAGGATACTTTGCCTGCTACATAGCAAAAGAGAATCTAGTGCTTTTTTACAGAAATGTTTAAGAAACTTTCTCAAATCACACCGTTTCATGGATACTACTTACTTATAGAGCTTAATAAAAGTGCTCTAACAAAAACACAAAGGGGGTACCTTGGATTCGGCAGAACGCGAGCTCATTGGTAATGCTGCCGGCTGCGCCGGTTAGGGGCATCATCGAGAGCCTCAAACATCGCCGCAAAGTAACCAGCATGTCAGTTTTCTATCGGATCTATTTTGGAGATTTTGTGTAGGAATTGCAGGATTCAATCCCACTATCGGTATTTCACCATCGGCCATCTAGGCAAGAGAACCGACTTCATCCTTATGTTGTAAGTTTATATTCTAATTACTATCGCTATAAGGGATGGAACTCGCTCCCATGGTGTGTATTGTTGTTGATATTGTTGATGAACCAGCGACCTACATCTTCGACCCCGTAGTCACTTACCATCAGGTGATACTAAGGTCAATCGCCGGGCAATTATAATAACCGCAACCTGGCAGTGTATCCCAAAATGCACATATTAAAATTACTAATAAGCTGGCAGTGTGCATTAAAAGATACACCCAAAAATATGCTAATATTTTACTTGGAAAATGAGTGTTTTTCTCTTAATTTTATTTTAAAATCGTTAGTTCAACTATTCGGCAATAAGTTAAAGTGATTTTCTATTTACCAAGTCAATATTAAAAATGTATATATATTTTTTTTACCTTGAGCTTCATAGTCGCACGCGTATGGTCTGCCATCTGGCGAGCTACTGGTCAAAATTTGTTGCCAGAGCACAAAAATATTTTTTTGGTAGAAAGTGTGCACATCATGCTTCGATTTAATACTAAACAGAAAATATAAATCGATCGTTACTGACCGGTAGATTTTTTTTCTTTACAATGTGCATTATAAGATACACTGCCAAGTTTAGGGCTAGATAAGGGATTCAAACCCTAGGGTACTCCCAGTTGACCCAGAATCATCACACTGTAGTAAAACGCTTATGCAAACCCACCTAAGACTCAAGCTACATATTAACATTGTTATACCTACGTAATAGGGGTGTAACGAATGTTGATTTTTGGACATTTGCAAACGCGAATGAGAATGCGAGTATTTAACTCTGACAATTCAAATATTGCCTATTTTCGTCAGTAAAAAAATAAAACGGAACATAAAGAGCGAAGAATCTAGATAGATTTTTTTTAGTTTTTTGGGAAATTCATATAATTTGCTTAAAACTTATATATTCCTGATCTAAAAACTTTACTAAAGAAAATTAAAAAGATAAAACTATAAATTCCTGAACAGAATAGTTACATATGTATATTCCTTACATACTTGTAACAGTTGTATCTGAAATAAGAGTGGGCCGGATAAATCTGTTGCATGCCAGAGGCCTTTGTGGTTAAAGTGACTACTGACTACCACATGGGTCCCACCAAGGAGAGTGCGGCTTCCCCGCAGACCTCGACGGAGATGACGAGAGGACCCCTCCATAAGAAGTAGCCCAAGACCGGGACACGTGAAAAAAATAGAGAGAGGCCTTTGCCCAACATCAGCCGTGGGACACACGTAAATAAAATAAATAACGTACCCATAAAATTAAATAACGTAGTACCTAATACTTGAGCATATTTAACCCCATACAAATGTGACTCACGTTTAGCGGTCTTTATCTTTTGTTTATTTATTTTAGAGACCGAAAATGTATGAAAAATATTCGCAAATATTCTTGCGAATACGAATGCGAATGCGAATATTAAAAACTTGCGAATGTTCGTGACACCCCTAGTACGTAACATCGAACAATGTTTCACAGATCCATCTGAGAGCCTCTAGACTACAAAAGCGGGGAACGGTAATATCATCACAAACGAATCTAATACTGGAAATGGAATAAATACGTTCATCTCGTACAATATTTCTGTTTCATTACGTACCTGGGACAGTATTGAAGACAGACAAATAAAAACACACGTTCGCAAAGGAAATTTGTCTTTCACAGACGAACATTATTGCAAACGTTCCTTTGATGCCTTTGACCTTGATTCTTTGATACTATATGTATATACAGGGTGAGAGTTAAGTCGTAAACAGAAATGTTTGTCTCTATCGCAGTATTTTAAGGCAAATTCATTGCATTAACTCTAGAAGCAAACAATAAAACTTTATAGATAATAATTTTAAATAGCAAAAACACCAACCTTATGGTCACCCTTGTTGGTTATGGGATATTAACAGAAACAATAGATTCAATTAAAATAATATTTATTTTAATATACTGTTAGGAGAGACGTGTACTTCTAACTAAACAGCGTGATCAATAATAAACTAAACCAATGCATACCTCTTCAGGATAGAGGTACTTATAAAAACACCGAACACTTGACAGTGTAGACTAGTCTCCATGTGAGTAACAGAGAAAGTCATATAGAACACAAGTTAGAGTAGGACGGATTTGTTTTTGAGAATTCCAACACGCCCCTTCAAAAATAAATCTAATTTCTCTAAAATAATTAATACTTATAATCTATTTACAATAATAGATCACACGCTCTCCTTTATCTGGGGTACAATTTTATCATGGTCCAACATTTGTTGCATAGGATTAGGGAAACCCAGAAAAACCTAACCAAACCATTTCCTATAAATATTTATATATTTAACTATATATATTTACATTATCCAACTTTAATACAAGCTATCTATATTATTCCAAGTTTCTCTCTCATGAGAGAGAAACGCACTGTGGGCAATGGTTTTGTAAGGATGTCAGCCAGCTGATTACCTGTGGAAATATAATTCACTTTAATAACATTGTTCTCCACCTGTTCTCTAGAAAAATGATATTTTATATCAATGTGTTTCGATCTTTTGTGACTCGTTGGATTGTTTGCAATGCTAATACAACCATTATTATCCTCATAGATCGGTATGGGACTAGTTGTTTTAATGTTTATGCTAGTCATAAAAGACTTTAGCCAAAGAGCTTCCCTAACAGCTTCGAACAAAGCCATGTATTCAGCTTCAGTAGAAGAAGCTGCCACTGTTTTTTGTCTTTTTGTTTGCCAGCATAATGTGCATTGTTCAAATAATTGAAATAAATAACCGGTTGTACTTTTTCTGTCCAATTCATTACCACCCCAGTCAGAGTCAACAAACCCACACAAAAAGTTTTGACTGTTATTTCGGACATATGTTAACTTCAGGTCCATAGATCCTTTCAAGTACCGTAATAACCTTTTTAAGTATGACCATAGTTTATGGTTGTTTTTGTTCGTGAATCTGCTCAATAAGTTGACAGAAAAAGTTAAGTCAGGTCGAGTGCAGACCATTAGATACATTAAACAACCGATAAGGTTTTTACATGGGGCTTCAGTTATTTCACACGAATTTAACTCGTTGTAATCAATTTTACTTTCTAAGGGTGTGCTGACAGGTTTACAGTCACTCATGTTAAACTTTTCTAAAATAGTTTTTATGTACAGTTCCTGATCTAAAGTGATTTTATTATCGGTTCTTTCGATTCGAATTCCCAAGAAACACTTAATTTCGTTTAAGTCTACCATTTTAAACTGGTTCAATAAATAACTTTTGAAACTATTCATGGTATTTAAATCTGCAGTTAAGATAACGAGATCATCGACATATAGTACTACGTAAATGTTTTTCATTATATCACCCGCATCTAAAATGTAAATGCATCTATCAGCTGATGAGTACCGAAAACCCTTATTTATCAAAGCTTGTTCGAACATTTGAAACCAACAACGTGCGGATTGTTTTAATCCATATAACGACTTATTTAATTTGCAGACCTGATTATCTGCACATGGGATTCCTTCAGGAACTTTCATGTATATTTCTTCCTGTAACTTCCCATTTAAAAATGCCGTTTTAACATCCATATGATGAAGAAGCAAATTAAATTGATTCGCAAAGGCTAACATAAATCTGAAACTTGTAATTCTTGCGACTGGTGCAAATGTTTCACTATAGTCAACTAAATATTCTTGACTAAAACCGCGAGCCACTAAACGTGCTTTATATTTCAAAGGTTTTCCAAACTCATCATTTTTAATCGTAAATATCCATTTACAATCGACAATATTTCTATTTACGGGTTTTTCTACAAGTGTCCAGGTCTCATTTTCAGTGAGAGAATTTATTTCCTCTTTAATTGCATTTTCCCATGAATACCTATCATCTCTAGATGCAATTTCTTTATAACACGTTGGTATTTTACAAAGCAAAGACTTTGCACACAGTAAATAATTAAAGGTACTGTCTTCATTTTCATTATACGACACAGTATGTAGATTTTTAATCCTTTCACTCCTTCTTAAACTATTTTCATTTACCGATTCATTTTGAGATTTTGTCAAGTCATTATCAAATGTGCTACGGCTTGGATATACATCTGTTTCACTTACAGATTTATTATTATTAGTAGGTCGATTATCAAATAAACTACAGGTTGGGTACGCATCTGTTTCACTTACAGATTTATTAGGCTGTTGACCTAATGGTGCAGAAGAACTGCCAGTTTGTTTAATTTCATCTGATTTTGTCTTATCAGATTTTATGCACAACCTCTTATACGAGTGCTTGTCAGATTTACCATAATTATCTGAAATAATTTGGTCAGGCAACAACGGCCTACTAGATAAGAAATTAATCTCATCAACTATAACATCTCTGACTTTTACAAACTTTTGATCTACCATATCCCACACCTTATAGCCATTCGGTTCACAACCAATTAATATACCTTTTTGCGACTTTTCATCAAACTTGGTTTTCCTTGTTTTATTCAGAAAATAAACAGTTGAACCGAATACTTTCAAATATTTCAGTACAGGCATTTTACTATGCCATATTTAAAAAGGTGTTTTATCGGTTTTCAGTGCTTTTGTTGGGCTTATATTAATTAAATAAGTGGCTGTTAATACTGATTGCCCCAGAACGTTTTATCAAGCTTAGCACCTGAGATCATAGCTCGACTTCGTTCTGTTATTGTACGGATCATACGCTCAGCAACACCGTTTAATGCTGGCGTATGCGGCACTGTTAAATGGTAGCTAATACCTTTTTGCACACAATACTGTTTCATTTCATTTGATAAATACTCACCGCCATTATCAGAATACAAATTGACTATTCTCAAATTAAAATGCACTTCAGACTTAGCGACGAAATCTTGAAACGCAGCAAAAACGTCTGATTTATGAGCTATTAAGTACGTCACAGTGTAGTGCGTAAATTCGTCTACAAAAACAACAAAATAGTTTTTACCGTCTACGGTTGAAGGAGTGATGGGACCACATACGTCTGTATGAACATTGAATAGAGGTCTTTTTATAACTTTAGATTTTGATTTATTAAATGGCAAACATGCTTGTTTCCCATTTATACAAGCTTCACATAATTTATTACTTACTGTAATATTATTCAATTGCTCGATATCAGAAAACATTCGCTTGCTTTTTATCTGTGTAACTTGGATTTACCGATATGTCCAAGTCTTTGATGCCATAATTCGTAATTATTATTAACGACTCTATTCGATGTGTTAGCGCATTTGTCAAGCACAAAATTAATACCAATTAAATTGTTCAAACACTCACCCTTGGTTACCACCTTACCCTTATTCAAGACTTGTACCGTACAATTGTTGTCAAAAATAACGGTCATTCCGGCTTGTTGCATTTTCTTGACCGAAAGCAAGTTATACGGAATCTCGGGACAGTAGAGTACATCCTGTAGATCACCTTTTATGCCCAAATTGCTGACTACGGCCAGATTGCCTTTCTTTGTCGCTTGAATATATGTTCCGTTTTTTGCAACTGAAATGTTTATTGGTGTTTCCAATGACTCAAAACCTTGCGATAAATCTTGCCTATTAATTAAATGATCAGAGGCTCCAGAATCCAAAATAAACGAGATGCAGTTTTGGCTTTCTTGGTTATTACTGTATTCTCCGGTCATAAAAGCAAATCCCGAAGTCTTAGCACCTTCCTGATCTGTGATATTAACAGTCTGAACAGTTCTATTGTTTCTATTCCCTTTTTGTTGATGGTTTTTGCCCTTCTGTTTGTTGTAAAAACAGTTCTTTTGTAAATGGCCCTTTCTACCACAACAATGACACTTAATGTGTTTATATTGATGGTCTTTCTTTATGTAGGAGTTTTTATACGGTCTATTAGCGTTAGCATTCCGATTTATGTAAGTATGTCTAGGTTTAATGTATTCTTGACGAATAGTATCAGCTTGAAGTACTTTCATACTCGTGTCTCGCCGTCCATGAATCACTTTTATTTCGTGATCCAACAGCCTAGTTTTCACAAACGCGAGTGTTAAATTGTCCTCGCTCAATGTTTCAATTGCTGTTACAACACCGTCATAATCGTTGGGTAGTGTCATAAAAAGATGGGTCACTTTGTCTGCCTCTTCAAGTTTTGCTCCAGCAGCCATTAATTCGACGATTAATTCATCAAATGACTGAAAATGTCTTAGTAAGGTTGTATCACCTTCCAGTTTAAAGTTTAGTAATCGCTTACGCAAAGCAAGCTGGGTTGCAATACTTTTTCTTTCATAAATATTGTTTAACTTTTCGAATATTTGTTTTGCACTATCGTCTTCGCCCACAAGTCCCAATAAAGAGTCTGACAAATATTCTATCAGAGTATTCTTTGCAATACGTTCATTTTGAACCCATTCATTGTCCTGTATCACCGGAGTTTCACTGTCAATCACATCCAAAACATCAAGTTCATTTAATAAATTTCTTATTCTTAGTTTCCACACACTATATTTGTCCCCATTAAATGGCTTAATGTTCCTTTTTGACTTTGCAGTGTCCATTTTGAATTATTATTCAAAATCACTCAGAAAACACACTTAGTCACAAGTCTTTAAAATTAGGCACTAAAAGGTTCTTTTATTTTATTTTAAATTCACTCCACTATTAATTTACTTTAACTGCACTGGGCCCATAACCTGTTGGTTATGGGATATTAACAGAAACAATAGATTCAATTAAAATAATATTTATTTTAATATACTGTTAGGAGAGACGTGTACTTCTAACTAAACAGCGTGATCAATAATAAACTAAACCAATGCATACCTCTTCAGGATAGAGGTACTTATAAAAACACCGAACACTTGACAGTGTAGACTAGTCTCCATGTGAGTAACAGAGAAAGTCATATAGAACACAAGTTAGAGTAGGACGGATTTGTTTTTGAGAATTCCAACAATTCGACAAGACTTGGTCTTTATGGTCTATGTCAGTTTAACGTAGAAATTAGGGTAACCATGAAAATCAGTAAATTTAAAACAATTTGCTGTATTTAACGAATTAACAAACATATTTTTGCGCGTTGTCACTTCCGCATGTTTCAATTAAAGTAAAAAAGTAAAAAACACATATGTGTCAATCTTTAAGAAAACGGTGGCACCGCCATAAGGACCCCGCATAAGGATTGCCACATATTTCTGTTTACGACATAGGATTCACCCTGTATGGTATAAACGTAAAAGTTTGTGAGAATGTACGTTCTACTAAAACGCAAAAACTACGAATCTGATACCAAGGGTACTTTCTGATATACAGGATAACTTCAAATTGGTAGTACAAAAGTAATGTTTTACTACGTCTCATGCTTTCTAAAATAGTCATAAGTACCCATCGTATTTTTAAGTTTTAAAGTGTTTCATTATTTTATGCGATAACCATACCACTATGATATTAAACAAAGAGGTTTAAAGTACAAATAGTCACTTGTCAAAGAAAATAAGCTTTTCGTTTTATATATAGCTCCATGATTTTCGGTTAGATTTTGATTTTAACAAAAAAAACATTGTACAGGTGAAACAACAGAGTTATTACACGGATTTCAATTGAAAAATAGTAGTTTATGTGACTGTACATAATGAAGGGCATTAATCACGAGTGTGGGTTTATGACACGAGCCGAAGGCGAGTGTCATAATAACATCACACGAGTGTTTAATGCCTAATTATGTATAGTTACATACAGTACTTTATCTACTCACATATCATAAGCCTCCATGATGCATTCAGGAGCCGCATATTATGACCACCATACCTACTGTTTCTTTGACTTAGCTGGTAATAAGTAATTAATGACGTTAGGTGCTTTGTTACGGATATCAGGAGGCGTCGCCGAAATATCTATATCATCTTGATAGCTAATTATACGGTTTATTTTCAACAAATCGATTAATTTTATGCTTTATCCATTATGCATAATAATTTTATGCATTAAAACAAATTCTAACCGGTAATGGCGGCAATGAAAACTTTTATTTTATTTTCTGGCAGCTGTCATAGTTTTTTTTTAATTCAGAGACCAACTAGAGTGGGCCCGAACTACCATATCGTTCGATATATCTTACTTGCGTACGACATTTGTCAATTTGTCTGCAAATTGACAATTCATTTCGAACTAAACGTCATCTCGACTGATATTAGAATAGAGGTCAAACCAAATTTCTTTGGTTTCAGAGATGTTCGAAATTTGAATGATATAATATTATCGAAATCGATGTTATTAATTAGCAATAATAACATTTTCACAGATAAGAAATTTGTTCTAACAAAACAGTTTATTTTTATGTTGGTCATAATGTGCGGTTCTTGAACGCATCATGGAGGGTTTATGATATTTGGGTAGATAAAAAGTTAAAAAGCATAACAGTAGATATTCTAACTTTTAAAAGGCTTTCAGTTTATGTTCCTACTTTTAAACGCTATTATTACTGGACTATAATTGAAATGATAATTGCAAGTATTTTTTAATAAACATTTAATAGTTATTTACGATACAAGTGTGGAAGGTAGGTGATTTCAGAAGAGTGTGATTTTTAGTCACGAGCGAGGTACGAGCGAGTGATTAAACAAACACGAGTCGGAAATCATCTTACACACGAGTTCCGTACAAAACTTTACTATGCATGTACGAGAAAATAGAAAATACTTTAATACTCACAAAGACTGTTTACATTGGAAAAAAAGTGATTTGATTTGATTTATCCAACAAGAAGCTGTCGTTCACATTTTTTACTTCTTCAATAACATTTTACGGGTTTAAATTCATGATTCGTGCCTTTATCTCGCCATTTTTTCAGCAGATTTGCACAAAACAACTTCAAAATAAACTAGACATCATTAAAAAATGGCGGAGTCATTTGTAATCCGCGCTCGACATATCTACTACTGCGCATGTGCAAAAGTATTTTTTTATATTCGTCTTATGTCAAAATGGCACAAGCGCGTGTACATTCAGCCAAATTAATTTAATGAAGAACGATTTAAAATTAGTTTATTAATCAAATTTTATATCTAATGTAATTAATGACGTGTTAAATGAATGAATTAATGAAATATTGGTTTTATTGTACTTTTATACGTAATAATAATCGGTATTTGACTTGTTTATCAAACTTTTTGTAAATAATAAAACCTCTTTGTGTCAGGCTGTCAGATACGGCTAGAAATTAAAAAAGAATTGAAAAGTAAAAAGCACTAGTGCGGAAAAGTAGTACTTTCCGCACAGTTTGAATGCCTAGAATACGCTCTTTTCGAGCACATGCATTGTATAGTACATTTTACAACTAGTGTGAAAAGAATGTCTTTTTACCACTAGTACCGAGGTATCTTGCCACGAGCTGAAAGCGAGTGGCAAGACTCGGTACGAGTAGTAAAAAGACATTTCACACGTGTTGTAAACGACGTTTTTTAATGCAATTGCGAAAAAATAATAAATTTATATATCATTGCGATAAAATATGCTTGCTTCGAAGTTATTTTTGAACGAACCCATACTTTACAAATGACACTGACAGTGACAACATACTATTGGAATCAGCGCCATCGGCCTCGAGTTGAGAAACTAAATTGACACTTGGCAGTTGACACTGACAGTATTTATAAGGTTAATATTTAGCTTGCCACAGCCCAATGCAGATAATTATAATACTGAAACGACATTAATTAGAACCTTTAACATTATCAAAACAGAAGTACAAGACATTACAGTATCAACAAACAGAAACAGATCATGCAACAAGAGTTTTAGTGCCAAATTTGTGATCTGCGACATGTGACCAAGGACACGTTTACAACTAAAATATCATGAATTGTTTGAATATTTGAAGACTATCAAGGATAATTAGAGGTAAAAGAAACATTAAATCACATTATTAGTTATGTTTAAGGTTATTTTTTTGAACAAGAAGCTGGTGAAATCTATAAATGTTACTAAATTATTAACATTTTGCAGGTCCCTAACAAATTGGCGGAAGGAAAATATTCACTCAAAGCGGCTCCTAGGAAGTCAACCAGTCAATTACTATGTACCTACAACTGCTGCTCAAGTGCCACGTTGATGACCATGTTTAGAAGAAATGATGATTATGTTTAACATTACGAAAAGACAACTATATCAAATGAGGTCTAAGAAGAATTACTTGCTTTTGTGATTAAATGAGAATAAAAAAAATATATTTGTATTAAAACAAGGTTGATATCAGAAATATTTTATTTTCAGTAATAATTATAGTTAATGGTACAATTAGTGCAGTTCATAGTTATGTTGTGAGTTCTTCCATGTAAATTAAGTGTCTGACTAGTCAGGCATGGTGTATTTTCAGGTTCCTGCTGTTGTGATAATTCCTGTGGGTCAAAGTTAGAGGGGCTATGTGTAATCCAAGTGTTGTTGGCACGTGACGGTCCTGGTTGGTTAACAGGGCTGGGTGTAACCAAAGTGTTGTTAGCATGTGACGGTCCTGGTTGAGGTTCAGTATTAACAGGTACATTAAGACCAGATTGGAATGTGGATGACGAAAATTCTGTGGACTCTTGCGACTTTACATTAATTGATTTTGCAATTTGTTTTCCAATTTTTAATTCGTTATCAATGGAGTTTTCTATGTATCCTTCTGCTACATTACTTGACCGCCAACCTCCATGCCTCTTCAAAGTTGTTATGTCAGCTCCTGAGTCGGCAAGTAATGTAGCAGAGGTTCTCCTAAATGCATGTCCGGTGTAAAGATTTGCATCAGGCAAATTTAAGTACTGAGCGATATCTCTCGGCATATTCCCAAACTTGTTTAAGCCTATTACCTGGGCAGTGCACCTTCCTCTTTGAAAATTCTGAAAGAATCGGTCACTTTTGCCCTTAGAAGACCGCAGACTCTGATATTTCTTGACTATTTCTGCAAATGGGCCGTCAATAGTGAAGGACCTGGGAATTTTATTTTTTGTATTTGGTATTTTGACAAGAAGTATGTCCCCATGTGTTTCTATATCTTTTACTGATACATTTGTGAGCTCTTCGCGTCTGCATGCGCCACAGACTCCAAATATAAGAGCAACCTATGAACAAAGTTACATATTTATTATATATTGTAAGACAATTGTATATTTCATTCTATTTTTTTTAACTTCCTACTTTATTTTTAGAGTTAATTTACTTAAATTGTGTACATATTTTATTGGATTTATATTTAAGTTTATACCTTTGTAGCTAGATGTTGCTGATCTGGAGCTTCATTAATAAACGTCTCAATTTGTTCAGCTGTTAGTACCTTCGATTTTTTACTCTGAAATCCTGCACTTTGCCTTTTTAAGAAAGCAGTCAATCTGGTGTAAGTTTTTATATCTATGTCATGTTTTAACTTTATAACAGCTTTCAACATAGAATATTTTGACCATAATGTTGATGGCCGATAGGTTTCAGACAGCTCTTGAAAATAGGCCATCAAAACAGTCTCTGAAAAAGACTTTGCGTTATGTAAGGTTTTCCACTCGATAAATTTTACATAGACGGCATTATATTGGTTTTTAGATTTTTCTGGAATAACACAGTCATTGGCAATTGCTGCTCTAGCAAGAATGTCTGGTGGTGTCATATCAATGTTTGAATCACTCATTTTCAATATTTTTTTATAACTTCTCGTACCAAATTATATATTTATATGCGTTAATGTGTTTAAATAATGTTAGAAGTTATTTCAAAAGGGCGGGCTGATTTGCTTTTAAACTTTTTTTTTCTAGGCATATGTTGTATCATTCAGCCAAATCAAAGAACGATTTTTAGGAAAGTAAATATTTCATACATAGATACCTAAGACAGAGTAGGCTATAAAATGCAAATTGTTAATATTTTTTCGTCATTTATATATTAATGAATACTTTAAATAAATACTCCTAGTATTCGTAAGCGTTTTTAATTTCATAATTTCCAAGTAAAAAATCTAATATAAAATTACTGCGTTTCGAAAGTATAGTTTGGAACTAAAAAGTAAAAAGCACTAGTTCGAGAAATTGAGCTTCTCGCACGCTACGCAGCCACAAAAAGTACCACTTTTTGAGCAACTGTATTAAAAAAACTATTTTTAAGTTAATCTTACAGCTATTTTATTTTTATTGAGATATAAAAAGTCAAGGCTTAACTTCACTACAATAGTAGTTTATGCAACTGCTACATAATGAGAGGTCATAATGAGTGTGGTGTTATGAAACGAGCCGTAGGCGAGCCTTAGATGTGCGTACGTATGTACGTATTGAAAATGGCTAAAATTAATTTACATGATATGAAATACAGAACTTTAAAGCGAGGCTATAGTAAGACAACGTTTCTATGGCAGCCGAAACACGTTGCAAAACTCCTGAATACCAACCCTAATCTTATAAAAAATATTTCCTGGAAAAATGGCGGATTAAGCACAAAATCACTCCCATAAAATACAAGACGCAGTGCCAAGCAGAAAATGTTATATTTTAGAATACAAAAAACATATAATCAGGGTCAGGGATCGAGGAAGAATGTCGATTACAAGAACAAGGACTTGATTAAAGACATATTTTAGAAACACTGACGTCAAACTTTGTTTATAAATATATAAAGGAATAAAGACATTATTAAGTGACGTGGTAAAGGAGCAAGTTTTCGTAGTTAGTAGAAATTTGTATTTTACGCTGAAAATTTCAAAAAAAGTCTTTTACTCAGCGAATATAGTTGTCTTTTTTATTATTATTATCTTTATTAATTAGAAAGGGGTTTTGTCACACAGTGACTATGTCACCTCCGTTGAGAGTCTTTTTATTTAATTGCAATGAATAGTGTACCAAATATTCTTTACTTACAATTAGGCAATTAATTATCGTTTTGGTTGATATTATTATTGTATTATTGTGAGCTAATTAGGTATTTTTCGATAATACGAGTAAGGTACTTAGAAGAAAACCAAGGTATTTAAATGCAATCGTAGATCCAACTATAAATTGTAGTTGTTAATCCAACGCGTAAGAGGGATAAAGAGATAAGCAATGAACTTTAAATGAACTTTTTTTTAAGGAATAAGGCATCTTAAAGGGAATATAATTGTAACAGCACATTATCGCCCTACCTTATTCTTACCTCCATCCACTGATGGACATGAACCTCTCCCACAAAATGTCGTGCCATTAATTGGGCTCTTATGTTTTAGCTTTTGTGTTTCCAGCCAGTGCTACGTCCGTCGTACCTAGCTGGAGCTGTAAAGCGTCCCAAACTGTATAACACGATTTCTCCAATAGTTGTTGTTTCTAGGACAGATGTGATCCCACTCACTACCACTTCAGTTTGATCCTTTGAGGTACCTATCTGTTGGACGTTCTCATTTCAGTCTTTTGCTCGAAGGAACTCCGACTTAGTGTTCCAATTGTACCGATATAAAAACCGAATAAATCCAATTAATACGAAACGCACACACTAAATTGAAACGACGAAAATGTAGCTAGTAATTTGTCTTAATTATTCAGACAATGTAATGATACAATGTAAGCAGGTAAGCCTTGTCTATCCTTAGGGCTAAACAGGTAAATTGCTGCGTATCTACAACCTCAGGTACATTTCATAATAATAATGATAAATAGGCTCGTGAAGGCTGAAAATAGCATGTCGATTCCATGATCAATCATCTCCGTTCATCTTGGTTGTAAACTAATTCTTATTTATTTTAATATCACGCCATTAACATTTCTGTAATTAATTATTGCATTAAGCGGTTTACACTCACGTGCGCCGTTCCAAACATTCACGTGAGTGTAAACCGCTGAATACAATAATTAAATATGTCTCACCAAAGTTTTAATAAGCTTATTTCGAAGCGTGTAGAACCAAACATGTACAAGAGCCCTTGAATGAGGCTTACCTACAGAATAAAGTATTATGAATTAAAATTCGAAGTTTCTTTGCCTCTGGACCATTAGTTCTAAGCAATGTATCCACCCACCGCCTGTAGCTTCGAGCTATGTCTGCTAATTTGATTTTTCTATTGTTCCCCCTCTTTATAATGACCTTTTTTTAATTTTTGAGTGATGGAATGCAATTGAAGCGCATTTTGAGTCTTAAAATAGCAAGGATGGTCGTAATTATTTGAATCGATCCATCTTCACAATGTCTCGCATGCGTGTTTAAGTAAGTTAAAGGTCTACATATATAATATGTATAGTCTGACAACGTTTCCATGTCTCGATATCGTTTACAATTCTAATTTGAAGCGATTCAACAGACGCCGTAAATGAATGTGTCATGTGTGAGCGCTAAGGTACAGGTAGCAACCAATAGTCCAAGAGTTACTATTACTTCCTAGCAGAGAAAGATAATTGTTGCTAATAGTTAAATGCTTGTATAAAATCATATTTTAAGTATTTGTATGTATATTACTGCTTCTACGCTTATTGTTTACATTTTCAACTGTAAAGAAGCTGGACCTACGTAAGCTTCACGCAGTATAAAAATGCAAGCAGATCGTAACAGTTGAGAATGGTATTTATAAATCGCATTTTACATAGTTTTTTTTTGGCACATGAATTACAATGGTCAGTTGATAGCGAGTTTAATGTCATAATACCTACAACTTATAGTGTTCTGTAGATATCAAAATCAAAACGGCCATCGTAAAGAGGAATTTAAATCCTTCAGATTTTTCGAACCACGGTGAATAGGGTGGTATAGGCTAATTGTTACTTTGTGAACCACTGTTTCTTAAGAACTGCAGTTAAGTCGTTAGCTGCTTTTACTGTGTATTTTTTTTCTGAAAAGGAAAGACTGGTTCGTCGTAAAGGACATGTTCAGAAAAAGTTTGTTGACACATTGCGCCGACACATCACATCACAGGTTCACAAAGAAAGTTAGAAAAGCAAACAAGAAATAAAATAATTAAAAAAGAAAGTTGTCACTTTTTAATCGAAGTTATTATTCGAAGTTCGAATCTGTTTTTAAGCCTTCAATAGGGTTAAGCTCTGGTTTTCTAGGATATCAGTGCCATCAACGGCGAACGGTGGTTATACGTGGGAGCGGGAACTCCGAGCACGATGTCTCGTTCTCTCCAAATGGTGCTGCTCGGCGCTGACGGCACCACTATCCTAGAAACAGTACCCTTAATGAGTTTACAGTGACTGAGCTTGACTGAGCTAAACGATTTGTATAAAGAATAGTAGTAGTACAAAGACTACAAAGTAACCACTAGGGGCTCTGTACTATTCTCCATGCAAATCGTTAATGCTGTCGCTAGCGAGTACGGTCACGTTAACTCATGATAAGACAGAGCTGTAGCCTGTAAGGTGTAGGAATGTGACGACTTTGCACTAGTGTTATAAGCAGGACAGCTGCCCTGAGTATACTGATTGCGCTGGTAATTGCTCGCTACAAACATGTGCAGGGCCTTGACATCTAACTGCGATTACAATTGTCGCTCGAGTATCACCCGTCTTGAAAGTACGAAGAAAACAGTATTGAAATAAAAGTGATATAGCGGCAGTACACTGCTCGCGAAGTTGACCGAAGTTGGGCGAATACGTCAGTGTAGACGGTCGGTTCGTCTTACTTCGGCCAACTTTACCTCGCCTCGGCCGACTTCCGATTGTTGTCGGTCTTTGTACCCGAGTCAAAGACCCGAAGTTGCCCGAAGTGCGCACACGAAGTGCCCCTCTTCACTACTCGGCTGACTTCGGTTCGCGTTGGTCGCAATTTTCTAATAAAATAATAAATTTGCTGAAGCATGCTTTATCCACAATGTTTCAACAAGCTGTGGTAATTAATTAAACTGCGATAATTGTATTTTCTGTGTGAATCTGATAAAATGTAGCTCTTCTGACAGCTGTCAAATACTTCGTAGAGGAACTTCGCGAGTAATGTAGTGTCGCACTTCGGACATCTGTCAAGTACTTTGACAAGGCACTTCGCGAGTAATGTAGTATAGCACCTCGGGCTGCTGTCAAGTACTTCGCCGAGGAACTTCGCGAGCAGTGTACTGCCGCTAATAGAATTTTCGCACGACCAGGAGTGAAGTCACAGTTGACCTCAGCAGGGGCTTCGCTTGTCATACGACTCAGCATCACCTGTCTTGCTCGCACCGTATTGTCAGGCAAGTAGCAGGTAGCATTTGTCGCGCGAGAAAGAGTCAATGAATATCGAGATGAGATGAGAGTGATCCTACTATACAAAATTAATTTTAATACGAGTATTTATTAATCGTGCACAAATTGCATTAAATCGTGCCTTTGCTTAAGCATATCCAGCTAACTGTATAGTTATATCAAGCTATAAATAGTAGCTTCATAATTAAATCACGATATTACAGATAAACTTGTAAACATGGAATAATTACATCGATAATTGGAAATTATTACACGGTAATCAACTTGTCAATTATGTGCCCAGCAGCTCAGATTGTAATATTGCTTGTTTGTTCTTATTGAATCGATCAATTACAGCGGTTCACACGTTTTTCAATTAATGATTGACGTTAAAGAGACTTCAGTCACGTTTTAGTGTGGAAGATTGATACTGTGAAGGAACGTGCAAGGTCTCGTTTCGACGTTTGACAATCACTCATCAACCATCTTTATCATCACCATCAATCAATCTAGCTACTGCATATATCTTCCTCTTCTTTCCTATTTAGTACCCTCTGCTAGGGTGTAGGGCTCGAATACAATTCTGACATTAGTACCGATCTTTGGCAGTTTGTTCTATCTCCTCACACGTCATTCCTAAGACGCTTATCTCCCTGCTCTACTGATGAAATTGTTGTGGGACGGTCTCTTTTTCTCTTGCCACACGCACACAACCATATAGTTAAGCTTCAACCACTACAATAGTAAAAATCTCAATAAATATAGAAGAGAGAGAGAGAGAGATCATTCATTTGTTTAAACATAGGTAAGTAGGTGTCACATTTATCTTATGAAACTCTATGTTTAGCCAGGCCGGCTTACAAATCCACATGAATACATAGCTAAGTCGATAACATAAGAAGTATAGAGACTTATTTTAGAATTACAAAATTTTCATTAACATTCATTTAAAAAGTCTTTAACTGAATAAAAACATTTTTCTACTGAATATAAATATAATTGAGATTTAAATTGGCGTAAATTAAGAGATTTAATACAGTTTGGTATGAGCTTATTGGCCTTATAGGCATACCTGTGCTAACTCGGTGCACTGACACTAAAGTGACATAGCAAAATATTTTATGGACAAAAAAATATATCGATGTTACTGTCAACATCTAAATGTTAATCAAAATAAATATATATTTTTTCTCTTCATTTAAAAAACAAAAACAGTAAACACAAAACAGTAAACTAATAAAAACGTGCGGGTATTTATTTGTTATTTTATAATAGTTACCATAGTAAGTATACAATCAATATTTTTTCCATATTCGTCGCATAGAACCATTTTATAGTAATCGAGAATTTTCAATGACACATGTATTAATATATATCGACATATTTTTTTATCGATATCAAATCCCTAGAAAGTGCCCCGAGTTAGCACAGGTATGCTTATAAGGTTGTCTTTTAGACTCCTAGTGGGTATGAAATCGGAGAACAATTGAATAACAGAAAATAAAGACATGCAATATCACACTTATATTATAAAGGCGAAAGTTTGTAGTTTGTGTTTGTGTTCTTATGTGCATGTTTGTTACATTTTCACGCTCAAACCAATTTTGATATGTACATTTTGGTATAAAGGTAGCTGACACCCTTGATTAATACTTAGGCCACTTTTTATCCCGAAAAATTTAGTGTACCCCTAGGATGAGCGGATAACACCACGCGAAAGGTAAATCGACAACATTAAGCATATGTATTCCATAATTAAGCTCATTGGTATTGTTTATTACGCAAATTATATAAATTATACCCTTCAAAAGGAAAACAGCGTTGTACACAAAGTTAAAAGAATCATTAGGAACAAACTCGATTAGAGTTGATAAATGGAATTTCATAGGGTAGTCAGCCCAACGGCCCAACTTGCAAGTTTTACGTTTTACGGCACTAATTTGCGGCGCAGAAACTATATTTAATGTGCGGCGAACAGTTTACACTTCGAAATTTGCACCGAAATTTATGGCCCCGAGTCATGGACAAACAGTTGACTGAATCCGAGGCTGAATATTTGAAGGCTCAGGGGTCAAGGGGAGTTTTGGTACTCAATTTCCCTCTAATGATAGCGACAGGTTTTCATTTAATTATTTTACGAACACCACGTCGAGAGACGTTAAATTAGGACCCTGTTGATACGGCACAACGTATGTAGAAGACGATTGATATCTTAGCAAAATTTCCACTGCGTCCACAGCCGGGCATTGTTCCGGTTTTGGCTTGAATCTTTTTGTACGCCTTTTGTCTGTGTGGCAGGATGCAATTTTTTTTTAAATGGTCCCATATCCGTCATCGTGTCAAAGTTAAACAAAGCACATCGGTACAGTATTTTATAACGACAGGATTAGCCTCTAGGAACGTCAAATTATACTACATCTACATACAATTACATAATAATAAAAAACAGCCAAGTTCGAGGCGCACTCGCGCACCGAGGGTTCCGTACTAACACTTCCCATCTTAACTGGCGGGGTTAAGTTGAATTTGCACCTGGTATGTATGGCTCTGCATACAAATTAGGTATAAAGTTAACGCAACCGATCACGTTCGGGGAGCCCCCTTAAATATTTATTTTATTATTTTTAGTATTTGTTGTTATAGCGGCAACAGAAAAAAAAATCTGTGAAGACTTTTTAGCTATAACGGTTCATGAGATTAAGCCTGGTGACAGACGGTCAGACAGACAGACAGACAGATAGCGGAGTCTTAGTAATAGGGTCCCGTTTTTTACCCTTTGGGTACGGAACCTTTGGTTACACAAATAGATATTCCATTTATTTAAAATCCATGTTTTATTTTCGGAAACATTTCAGTGATTGAAACGTGGGAAAGCGACAAAGTGCAATAGATTAACCTAAAAGCCGTGAGCTAAAAACATTGAAATCTTTTTAAAGCTCACCCGTGTGACATGAGTTTTGGCCTTTAAATGTATATGAGTAGTTTAAAATAGATCCTACCTAACTGGAAATAAACCAATTTAAGAATAAATGCACCTCCATTTATTTGCGTTTATTTTTATTCTGTGTGACTACAAAATATTTATTTTAATTTGAAAACAGTTATAAACCGAACGTTCATTTCCAACAATCTTGTCCCGGTTGATGTGGAGGTGCTTGGAGAAGGCCTATGCAGTAGACATTCTGGTGACTGTTCTTCTGTTTTTAAAAATCACATATCCAGTTGAAGCAATTAATTTGGTTCCATTGGAAATTGAAACCATTCAAAACATCTATTATCTTAACTTCTGCGACAAAACTTCTTATATGGAACGAAGCTGAAGGCCTTATTTACAAATAAAATAGGAATAAAACATATTTTTATTTATGATATTATGCTCTTAATATCTCGAACTCGTATCGGTTTAGTTAGCCATCAAAAACAAAGTCTCCCGAATATTACAACACAAAATCGTCTGCAAAAGACGCAAAGGCCTTATAAATAAGTACGTTTAGGTACATTTTCTTTACAATGAAAGAGAATCTAAAAGCCAACGACCGGTAATCTCGATAAATGAATACTAATGGGGCTTATCGGTAACGAGTATTTCATGGTCTCAGTCAGTGCATTGGTGTTGGACAAAGATACCTATTTAAAATCCATAAATACCTACTTAGGACAACATAGTATTGAAATTTGTCGGTACTTAATTCATTATCATTATTAGACGAGAACATCCTTCTGCACATTGGCCTCTACCCACTGTTGTTAATATCCTTGTCTAACGATCTTTATTACTGCTAGATCACCAGTTCACCTCTGCGGCAATGTCAGTTATTAATACATTTTGATGCTAATTATGTATACCTGTGCCAACTCGGGGCACTGATACTAAAGTAATGTAGCAAAATATTTTATAGACAAATAAATATATCGATGTTACTGTCAACATCTAATTGTTAATCAACATAAATATATATATTTTTGCCTTCATTTCAGAATTAAAACAATAAACTAATTAAAACGTGGATTTATTTGTTTATTTTATATAATGTTCATAGTAAGTACTATACAATCAATATTATTTCCATATTCGTCGGTATTAAAGATTGCTGTCTATATGAAAATATCCACTTCATCAGACATGATATCGCACCGTTTTATAGTAATCGAGAACTTTCAATGAGACATGTATTAATATCATATCGATATCTAATCCCTAGAGCGTGCCCCTAGTTAGCACAGGTATGCTAATGTGTTCTGTTTTATAGTGCCACCATCTTATCTGTGAAACGGCGAAATTAGAAACTACAACTGTCATCCTGAAACTCCTAATCACTATCACTGCATAGTATAAAACAAAGTCGCTTCCTCCTGTCTGTCTGTCCCTATGTATGCTTAGATCTTTAAAACTACGCAACGGATTTTGATGCGTTGTTTATTAATAGATAGAATAGAGTGATTCAAGAGGAAGATTTATAAGTATAATAAATGCATAATGCATAATTTAGCATTGAACCTATGTGAAGCTGGGGCGGGCCGCTAGTAAAATATATTCTTCAGGCAAGTTTTGCGGCGGTAAAAAACCAGACAAGTGCGAGACCGTACAGTTCTAGATAAACGGAAAATACCCTATAAATTTTAATTCTCTTTAGAGTGTCGAAATAAACGTTTTTTGTAGCTTAAACGGCCGTATCATTTTCATCATTTTACGTTAACTTAGAAGTCTGAATTTTTTGCAGCTTCAAGGGACTGTAGACCTAAATTATATGGTTATAAGTTCGATACATCCATGCGTTCTAGAGATAAAGGGTCTTGAAAATCAGACGGACGGACAACAAAGTGATTTTGCCTCAGGCTCTGCTTTAAATTCGCACTATAATATACATGGTATAAGAAAAAAGGTATGACACTCTCGCTAGTGAGACTTTCTACGTTTATAATAATAAAAAATAATTATAAATATTATGCGAAAATCAAACATAAATCGACCTAGTTCCAAACTAAGCAAAGCTTGTACTATAGGTACTAGACGACGATACTCATAAACCAAGAACAAATATTCGAGTTAATCACACAAATATTTGCCCCGGCCGGGATTCGAACCCGGGACCGCCGGTTCAGTAGGCAGAGGTGTCTGCAAACTGCGCCAACCGCGTCGTAAATTGTAAAGAAAAAATGTTTGCTGCCAGTCGTACAAAAAAATCATAATTATGAGTTTATGCATTACAATTGTCATGTTCATTGACTTTTTTTGTCGTAATAATTGATTTAACACACTCACGATATGATTACTCATACGGGTAACAAGCGAATCGGGGAGCATTATTTTGATATGAGCACTACTGACAACACAGATTGACAGAACCAACGTGGAACCAACCAATCAATCATAGTGTGATGATTTCAAAGGGCTCGCCTATCATTCCGGAGTGCCATACCTTATTTTCTTATTAATCTTATTATCATGGGTATAGTCAGCACGTCAACACGTGCGATATGATGTCACCGACCTGTCCACAGCGATTCCACTCAGCGTGTTTACTCTTGTCACCGGTATGCCAATTAGTTGTAAAATCATTTTCACGCTTTTGGCACAGAACAGAAACAGCGAGTTCAATCGATACGGTATTGCTGTAACGCATGTTTAATTTTATACAGTTGTTGGACAGCGATCAGAAATGTTTTATATTAAAGATTTTTGTCACGGCTTTCAAGCCTTGACGAATAACGCTTTGCAAGCCTTGAGAATCATGTGCATGGTAACCTTTTCAGAGGAATTATCAAATAAATAAAAAAGGGACACCTTTTATCACCGACTGTAATTTATTTAGGTGTCCCAACGGCCATCTCTCATCTTCATCATCAGCTCAGCTCTAAAATAGCAAATGATTAAAATTATTGTCACGTGAACTATATATGCATGCAAAGTTTCATTTCAACACGTAGGTAAAAGGTTAAAATTGACTTCCGAAATTGTAAAGCTAATAATAGTGTAAATTTATGAAACACTAGCAACCCGTCCGGCTTCACACGGGTCCAATGCTATATTATGCATGTATTATACATATAAACCTTTTTATTGAATCACTCTATCTACTAAAAAAACGCATCTAAATCCGTAGCGTAGTCTTAAAGATCTAAGCATTTATAGCCACAGACGGACAGCAGGAAGCGACTTTGATTAAAAGCTTTATCACACTTGCGGTTTGCGAGCGAATTTTGTATGAAGGCGATCAAGCAGCGAGTTCGCCGCGCGCTTATTTGTATAGAAAACTCACTCGCAAATAGCAAGTAGTGTGATAAGGCCACCACAATTTTTATTATTAATCCCGGTCTCTGCCACCAGCTTACGCATTTAATTTTTTCTATGAACTTTGATCATTGTATCAATGGTTTAATAGTGAGTTAACAAAACGTTAATTTCATCTTTCCCTTTTTAAATTAGTGACCAAGCTGTAATAAGTTGTTGTCTAGGGTCAGATAACCAATTATCCGGGAGCGTGATTTAAACTGCCGACTGATCCTCTCGCTTGCAATTTATTGTAGGCAATTAAATACTTACAAGGCGATTATATGTCCCGTATCGTGTTTCAATGCTATTGTTGTTGAATAGCATGATTTATGTCTATTTATTTACATTTGATGTCGATTTCTTAAGAGGATATATCACTCCTCCTTGTACCTGGTATGGCGTCGCATACAAATGAGGTTCAAACTTATCGTAACCAGGTTATACAAATCGAGGTTTCATTTTCGTCTGTTTCCTCCTCCTAAACTTAAAAAGTCTTTACGAAATTTAAGGAATAGATTGGAAAACAAATTTTCTGTTCTATAATAAGCGCAAAAATCAAAACGGTCCGCCGACACAGATCATTTTATTCCCATTCAGGTCCTAAAATTTTGCAAAGTTTGGTTAAGGTAGGGAGGAGAAATCAGACGGGAACTTAAACTTGATTTATATGGAAAAATAATAGTGGTGTTTCCTCTTAAGGGAATATAATATATTATAATAATTGTATAATTCCACGTTCAAGTTTATAGCGCCTCTATTTCTGGTTGATAGCGCAATTTGTCAGACTATAGTTATAAGAATCAGAGTCAGAATATAAAGGTAAGTATTTTATACGATCTCCTCTTTATAATGATTACCGTGTGTAAATTTAAATTAACTGTGACTTATCTGAACTGTCTCAAAAATAAGTACATACTGAATGTTTTCTTAAAACGAAAGTCTCTAATTGTCTTTATCAACTCGTTACATTCGACTCGGCTGTCTATCCTAACGAGCAGTTTACTTTAATTCTCAGAGCATACTTAATTTTGCAAAATTTGCCAAAAACTGATCTTTTTAGTAAACGACTTAAATTAGCATTGTCTGAGTCAGCTGATGTCGTAGTTTAATACTTGTAAGCCAATTTAGAAGCTGCAACTTCGTCTGCGAATATAATGTCGTCCTTTTTTGCATTATTAGGTAGCAGAGTTAAAAGTATTTAATAAGTATTATTTTTATACTCGCGTTCTTATTATTTTTATCTGTCAATTATAATTTCACAGACATAATCACAACAACGCACTTTTTAAACCTGTACCAAAATTCTATACTCTATGGTACCCGCTACAGAACTGTAATATTCATAAGATATCTCTCTACTCAACTCAAATACTTAAATTCAAAAATAGAATTTAATTTTGAAAAAAAACACGCTACTGTCAACCAATCACGAGGCAGCCGCCATGACCACCGCGATCATGTTTTTTTTAATAGGTCAGTTTGAGTTGACCGAACCAAAAATAAAAATTCAACCCTTGGTGCGCGAGTCAGACTCGCACTTGGCCGGTTTTTTGCTCTATTATTACTTAAGCCATACATCACAAGATTAGACAACCTCAATCTTCTGTACCTACTGTAAAATTTTGCGAACGTGACTTACCCAGTTCTCCCCCTCGGCCCTTCACTAACTACGAACAAAATTTAATGTGTGTATAATTCGCAGGCTACACATCAGATTGCTAATATTTTAACTGTATGTTAGAGTACAATTTTGGTATTTTTTTTTAGAGTAATAACATTTCTCAATAATCAAGGGCTTCATGGTAAACTGCGATACACCCGCCATCCTGACAGTCAGAATGGCGGGTGTACCTAAACATTAAAATAACTTTTTGTACGGAGTGGTTCAATTTTTTTTTAAAGTAGGTAGGTACAAAATAGTACATTTTGAGTACATTTTCTTGGTATAATTGATTTACAAATCCCTGATGGTACACCCGCCATTCTGACTCTCACCTTTTGTTCCGGTTAATATTCAATTTATATACCTATTGTCAGAAAAATACCTTTTGTCGTTAGAAATGTCTCTATTGTCCACAATTTTCACGCTCCTTTCGCTTCTTAAGTTTATTACATTCTATGTCCTCTGGTATTTACATAGGTATAACGCGTCAAAATATGTTGGTATGTGGGTCCGTCGCTTACATTATAAACAACACACGTTACCTATTGTATGCGGAACGTTAGGTACGCCATACAGTTTGAATAGTAACCAATATTTAGGTTTTTAGAATGTTCGAGCGCCGATATCGTACAATACAATACACTACCATGCTTTATTGATCTTTGGGATACCTCTTTAGTTATCGACTGCTGTATCCTTTACAAAGATATACAAAAGATGGGATCACTCAGAAATTCCGAAGTATCATTTATCCGAAACCATTAATAATTCTGAATTTTCAAAATTCCGAAACGGTCATTTTCGCCATGGACCATATGTTACATACTATAATAAGGTTAGGTTTGGGTAGGTATATGATATCCCAAAAAAATCTAAATATTTTATCAGAACATGGTCTCTAGAATTATGAAACTTCGGAGTATTGTAGCGTATCCACAAAATTCACATCTCATGTTGAATTCATGAATCGATTCGAAACATGTCGAGCAATATTCGATTAAAACGACGTTAATAGCTGTTACAACTATCTATCCTAATTAGTGATAGGTTTTTTTTCCGCACAACCTTTGGGTTAGTATAGTATTTAGGTACCATTGGCTTGTAGGAATTTTTAAAATAAATATTAAATAATATCCCGCATTTTGTGAAGATTTCTGCGTGAAATGTGGACAGCTTTTAGATTAACGATTTAATTTAATTCTGGTTACACAATCCCCGTTATTTAAACGAAAACAATTTGTCGAGGCTGTGGTTAACGATGCAAATTGTGGTTTTCAATTAAAATATCACATATTATACGAGTAGGTACCATGTTGCATCAATATTGATTCGAATTGTAGTATGGGTCGTACATACGTTTTGGAGGAGAAACAGACCAGAACGAATCCTCGATTTATATAAAAAAATAAGCAGTGGTATTTCCTACCAAGGTGCGAAAGAGGGTCCTTATTATGTTGACGATTTTTCATTTCTTCCCCGGACAGCCCTTGTTTTTTGACTATAGAGAGATGTCATGATTTCAGGAAAAAAAGTTAACAGCGTGACGCAGGATCGTCATTTGTTTTGTAAGGACGCGCAGCGACACGACAGTCTGGCGCCATCTGTTGGTCAAAATTTCCATTCTCTCATCACGCCGAAACGGCTGGACGGATTTTAACCAATTTCGGTACAGGGATAGCTGGACATCCAAAGATGGTTGTAGTACACCTTTTACCCGACTACGGTTTAAAAAATCCTGGCACCTTCTAGTGTCTATTAAAATCTTAAAATTGTATTGAAAGTAAAGTTTGACGACGCGGTTGGCGCAGTGTGCAGACACCTGCCTACTGAGCCGGCGGTCCCGGGTTTGAATCCCGGCCGGGGCAAATATTTGTGTGATGAACTCGAATATTTGTTCTTGGGTCATGGACGTTATCTATATATGTTTTTAAATATTATGTAAGTATATCGTCGTCTAGTACCCATAGTACAAGCTTTGCTTAGTTTGGGACTAGGTCGATTTGTGTATGATTGTCCCATAATATTTATTTATTTTATTTTTAAAGTCAGTTTTCTATGGAGATGTCACTATTTTAGGAAAATTCTTAACAGTGTAATGCAGGATTTGTATGAGTGGTGCCACCAGCTGTACAGCGCCATCTTTCGGTAAAATGTTCTTTGTCCTGTCATCACGAACACCGAACATTATGAAACCGCTGGACGGATTTTAACCAATTTTGGTACGAGGATAGCTGGTCATCAAAATATTATTATACTTTCTACCCGACTACGGTGAATGAAAAAGTTTTACACGTTGGTATGAAGTTGCGGGCACCTTTTGATAGTTATCAGGATCAATGACCACACTAAATACATCTATGTTTTTGAAAGAGTTCCATTCGCCTGTTTTACAAATTACTAAAACAGTTCATCAAACTTTGCTTTCATTTTTTGTATATTTTTAATTTCAAGTACTTCATTGAAGTTCATTCAAACTCAAAGCACTTGCAGGCGACAACATGTTGACATTTAATGAAAGGTATAAAAAACATCTTGAAAATAAAGCAAAAAATAGCTCAGCCTTTGAACTAAAATGAAATCCTTGTTTGACTTTGCTTTTCTTGCTCCAACTTATTTTGCTTGTATACGCGATGTTTGGTGCATTAGCTACACTAAGTAAATGTTCTCAAGTTATTATGTACTTACAAGCTGAATGTGAGTGGGGGCATAACCAGGTAGGTAGGTATTATAAAGTCGCAAAAACTACCTAAATATTTGTACAATAGAGACATTCTACTAAAATTAGTTAATATATGCGACCGTTTGCCTTTTGTACGTGTGTTTCATTATTTATGTTCTTATTTATTACATACAATGTACACACACCCACAAAGATGCATATTTTTGCGGCTGTATCACTCGTTTCAGTCCACTGGCAGAAAAACGGACATCCACGAATCATTATAATATGGTGCTTTGTACCCAACTAAGGAGAAGAATAAAACAAAGTTATGAGCCACACTTACATAGTTGAAATTTCAAAATTATTTCTCGGAATCTATACTATTATACATTTCTAGATTCGTATTAAAAATCTGTTTTCTATGGAGAGGGGTCATGATTTCAAGAAAAAATTTATAGCGTGATGCAGGATCGTCTCTTGTTTCGTATGGGCGCGCGGCGTGATGCCAGTCTAGCGCCAACTGTTGGGCATAATTTCCTTTGTCCTCTCATCACGAAATGGCGGGTGGTGAAATTTTACCCAATTTCGGTACAAGGATAGCTGGACATCCTAAGATAGTTATAGGATACTTTTTACCTGGATACGGTAAAAAAAAAGTTTTACCCGGACGAAATTGCGAGCAACCTCTATAGTTATCTAATAAAATGCCTGTCAGCTCCACATACTCGTAACAAAAACACACTGTCTTGTTTACCTTCCGTACACAAACACACGAAATATCACTCCTCTGCCGCCCTAACGCAATTGACAGTATGTGTTCTCAATTTTCCTATGTAGTTACTACGTTGTATCATTACTGCAACAGACCTTGTTTGTAGGGTTGCCAACTTTTTTGACAAGAAATAAAGTACATTTAGGACTGAAAAGGAAAATAAACAGTATTTTAGAAAAATTAACAAAATTGTTTTTTTTAAATACCTATTTTTAGGGCTTCTCGCACAATTTATCCATTTAACGAGATTTTTAAAAACTTCTTAAGTCTCAACACAATCTCGTCCCTCTCGGGATGTAACAGACAAATGGCTATAGATACTTGTTACTATAGATACTTGTTATAGATACTTGTTATAGTCCTACAGGTCTATGGATACGTGTGCCTTATGATGCTGAAAACAGTATTTTATATACTTTATTTTTGTTTAACAGTACCTAAACAGTATCTTGTAGTGAAAAACAGTTTAGCGTGTTTGTTGAGGTACGCTAATCTACTGCAATTAAATGCGACACTCGAAATACAATACGTTTACTAAAGGAAAAGAAGATATTACAATAATAAATTAAATTAAGCAACGGCCGCGTTGAGAGGAAAATGTGAAGTGATTGACGGTTCTGCTTTTCATGTTGTTATGGCGACGCTAGGGATGTCCGTCGCTCGTAGTGCGGCGCCATAGGACCCCCCTGGGAGTCTCAAAGTCCTGCCTGAAAGTGAGAAGGGAAAGTGACTTTTCGACCAGAACGAGTGGTTCTAACAGGAACGACAGCTTTAGGTTTAGAGCTAATTGTTGTAGATGAAACTGAGTCGTTCTGAACATAAGCAGGCTTGACACGATCAACTGAGACAGTCACTGGTCCTCTGAGTAAGTCTACAGTGACAGTCTTGTCCGTTCTACTTAGGATGCGGTGTGGGCCAGTGTATGGGGCCTCTAACGATCCACGCAGTGTATCCTTTCTTAGGAAAACATGGGTGCATGAACTTAAGTCCTTGTGTACAAAGACAGACTTATTTCCGTGTCTAGATGCGGGAACAGGCTTGAGATGCGACATATGACGTTTTAGCTGTGCGACAAAATCGTCAGGCTGCAGTGTGCGTGAGTTAGGAGTATAAAAGAACTCACCCAGGATGCGCAATGGCTCACCGTACACCATCTCTGCAGCTGAACACTGCAAGTCTTCTTTCCACGCACTTCTTATGCCAAGAAGTACGATCGGCAGCACGTCCGTCCACGTGTTGTTGTTGTGGGCCATGATGGCTGCTTTCAAAGTCCGATGCAGACGCTCGACCATGGCGTTGGCCTGGGGATGGTAGGCCGTTGTGTGTCGCAGCTGGGTTCCGCAAAGCTCCGTCAAAACCTTGAACATACGTGAGGTAAATTGACGTCCTTGATCGGTTGTTACAGTTTGTGGAGAACCAAATCGAGATATCCATGTTTCATAGAACGCTTGAGCTACAGTTTCCGCTGTGATGTCAGAAAGTGGCTTCACCTCTGGCCAGCGAGTGCATCTATCAATGGCTGTGAAGAGGTAACGAAAGTTTGATGAAGGTGGCATAGGACCGACCAGATCAATATGAACGTGACTGAATCGGTCTTCCGGCAGCTTGAAGTTTCCAAGCGGAGAAGATGTGTGACGTTGCACCTTGGCGCGTTGACATGATGCGCACGTACGTACCCAGGTACCGCAATCTTTGCGTACGGAGGGCCATACGAATCTTTCCGTTACCAGTTTAGTAGTTGACCTAGTACCTGAATGGCTCATGCCGTGTACTGCGTCGAATATCCTTCGTCGGTGCTCCTTGGTAATGAAGGGTCGGGGCCGTGCTTGAGAGGTATCGCAATATAAATAAACATTGGTACCTGGCACGGGCACTCTTTCCAACTTCAGTGACGAAGATCGCTTGGCAATAAGATCTTGCAACTCTGCGTCATTCTGCTGCGCTTGTGCGATTGCTTCGAAGTCTGGAGGCACGGCAATTGCTTCGATGCGGGAGAGCGTATCAGCGGTAATGTTGTCTTTCCCCGAGATGTGCCTGATGTCGCTGGTAAACTGCGAAATGAAATCAAGGTAATTAAATTGTCTCGGAGAACATTTCCTGTCTTTTTGTTGGAAGGCGAAGGTGATTGGTTTGTGGTCTGTGTATATCACAAAATGTCTGCCTTCTACCATGTACCGGAAATGTTTGACACTTTCGTAAATAGCCAGCAACTCCCGATCGTATGCGCTGTACTGTGTCTGTTGCCGTGACATCTTCTTAGAGAAGAAAGCAAGCGGTTGCCATTGTTCGTCGACTAATTGTTGAAGCACTGAAGCCACTGACGTACCAGAAGCATCTGTCACAAGGGCTAGTGGTGCGTCTATAATGGGATGAGCCAGTAGAGTTGATTTTGCGAGACCAGACTTACAATTTTTAAATGCTTCCAACTGTTTTTCAGTCCAAGTAAGTGGAGTGGTGCTTTTGATTTTAGGTCCTGATAGCATGTCGTGAAGAGGTGCTTGTGCTTCGGCAGCGTGAGGAATAAATCTCCTGTAGAAGTTCAGCATGCCGAGAAATCTGCGTAACCCACCGACAGTCTTAGGTGGCGGGAACTCCTGCACTGTTTTTACCTTATCGTCAATGGGACGTGTGCCATCTTCAGAGACCGTGTATCCGAGGAATGTGATCTCTTTCTGTCCGAAACTACACTTGGACTCGTTGATGAGCATACCATACTCATGAAATCTGTCGAAAACTTGCCGTAGATGTTCTAAATGCTGTTTGGCATCTTTGGAGTAAATGAGTACGTCATCGATGTATGAGTAGACGAAGTCCAGGTCTCTGAGGACCTCATCCAGGAATCTCTGGAAAGTTTGAGCTGCATTCCGGAGACCAAAGGGCATGAAAGGGAATTCGACCATTCCGAATGGTGTAGTGACAGCTGTCTTGCAAATGTCATCCGAGTAAACAGGAATTTGGTTGTAGGCTTTGACTAAATCTATTTTTGAGAAAATTTTGCTACCTGCAAGACGATGGGCGTAGTCCTCTATATGGCGAACGGGATATCTGTCAGGGATAGTGCGTGCATTGAGCGCGCGGTAATCCCCGCACGGCCGCCAACCATTTCCTTTCTTGGGCACAAGATGCAGTGCCGACGCCCACGGTGAATCGGATCGTCGTGCTACGCCATCATGAAGCATTTCTTCAAACTGCTCCTTCGCAATCTTCAGCCGATCGGGAGCTAGACGGCGTGGCCTACAAAATGCTGGAGGACCTGGAGTAGTTCGGATGTAGTGTACAGTTGAATGCTTTACCTCTCGCGGCAATCCAGATGGTTTCGTCAAACTGGGATATTCCGCGAGCAATCGGTGGTACTCGCTGTCACCTGATATAGCTTTCACGCTGGTTTGGTCGCAATGCTTGAGTTGTCCCGCTGTTGTGAGGGAAGTCACGCTGTCAATTAGCCTTCTGTGTTTGCAGTCAACAACTAGACCATAATGAGCAAGGAAATCTGCGCCTATAATTGGCTTGTCTACATTTGCTACGACAAAGTTCCAACTGTAGTCCCTTCGCAAACCTAGGTTCAATTTCTGCTTGAGAATGCCATAGGTATGGATGATGGAACCATTCGCTGCTGTGAGTGCATAGCTGTCAGGCGACTTACATTTGGGCATGAATCGGCGCGGCAGAACGCAGAGGTCCGAACCGGTATCAATAAGATATTGAATTTTGCTTACACTGTCGGTTATAAATAGGCGGCTGGTTGTGGCGTGACAGTCTGCTGCCGCCGCGATGGACTGTCGTACTAGTTTTCCTGTTTGAAGTTACACGGCGGAATGCATTTTCTTGCCTTCGAACTAAAATTGCTATGATACCAGCACATACCTTCTTTGATGGCTTGATACCGACCGTGTGATTTGGACCTGCTGCGACTGCGCGACCTGTTCCTGTTGAAACGCGCCTGCCGATATCCGCTGCTGCAGCCGGCGCTCAACTGCGCGATTTGTTGCGTCAACTCGCTTTGAATGCGCGCCGTAATAGACTGCTCCATCCTCTTCAACATGTCGTCAAAGGAGCTTGTGCTTGCAACTTGCTGAAAGAAAGAATTAGGTGTTGCGTCAATAATTTGATCAGCTAGAACAGCGATGTCGTCCAACGAAGCCGTAGTTTGTGAGGCAATAATGGCCTGCACGTGCGGAGGTAGACGACACGACCATAGACTGCGAAGAAAGTCGTCGCTGATGCTGTCGCCAGCCAATCCTCGAAGATGACGAAGGAATTGGCTTGGTTTCCGGTCGCCCAATTCCTCATGCTGCAGCAACTGCCGTCTTTTATTTTCTTTTGACATTGACAGTCTATTTATCAGTTGTTTTTTCAAAATTTCGTATTTGTTTTTTTCCGGGGGATTTGTGATGATGTCACGGACTTCCTTGGCTGTTTTAGGATCTAGTTCACGGATAATTTGAAAATACTTGGTTGAGTCGGTTTTTATGCCCGATATTGCGAATTGCGCCTCGACCTGGGCAAACCAAACCTCGGCGTCGTCCGCCCAGAATGGCGGCAGCCTCACAGTAACTCGCTCCACAGATCCTGTCCTCTCTTGTGTCGGGCCGGCGGCTCCTTGTGTCGTATCTTCCGTTGATTCGTATTCCGACATAATTATTAACTAATCGTCGCGGGTCACCAATTTAGCGTGTTTGTTGTGGTACGCTAATCTACTGCAATTAAATGCGACACTCGAAATACAATACGTTTACTAAAGGAAAAGAAGATATTACAATAATAAATTAAATTAAGCAACGGCCGCGTTGAGAGGAAAATGTGAAGTGATTGACGGTTCTGCTTTTCATGTTGTTATGGCGACGCTAGGGATGTCCGTCGCTCGTAGTGCGGCGCCATAACAGTATTAAGGTCTTCGCACATTATAACAACTCAACGGCGACTCGATTCTATGCCAAATATTGAAATTTAAGCCCTATGTCATATTTACTAGGTTTAATTTCAAAAAATTATATTAGTAGTGGACGACGAGTGGACGACGCGTCGGTGCATCGTCGAAATTAAACCTAGTTAATATGACATAGGGCTTAAATTTGAATATTTGGCATAGAATCGAGTCGCCGTTGAGTTGTTATAATGTGCGAAGACCTTTATACTGTTTTTAACGGTATGCTTGGCAACCCTACTTGTATGCTTTATTGCCAGAATTCTGCTGTTTGTCATGTTTGTAAACATAAGTACTTACTCTGTATTGATACTTGAGCAACTGTCTCAAGTTCCGGCAAAACAGGCTTAGGAATCATATTTTTCTTGGAACCGAAGGAATTGTTATGTAACAGAATTAGTTTAGTACCATAGTAGCGCCTATACAGCCCTTACATAGCTGTAATAAGCTGAAAAAGGGCTGTTAAAGCGCTTATAAAGCATACAACTACAAGGGTATATATTTCATATAGCTTTTTACGTGTGACATCTGTATCTGACAGATCTGACTACATTTTATTACCAGGAATCGGATGTTAGGATGATTTTTATATCTAAAATTTGGTGTCGGCGCCGAAGTTGCTGGAGAGACAGACTAGAATTAATTTAATAACTCCCAGGATTTCTACATTAACTAATTATAACATACAAACATACGTTTTAAAAAATTAAAGGAACTAATTGAAGGTACTTTAATGGTATAGGATGTTCACAAGTCAACGCGGTTTTTTGGGGTTCCGTACCCAAAGGGTAAAAACGGGACCCTATTACCAGTGATCGGGGATTTCTCTGCCACAACGCGGTATTTCGTGTATATTATTTTATATGGACATGGTAATTATATTGTAATCCGGCTATCTTGGCCGAAAAAAATATTGTATTGAGATTTGATGAGATAATCATGACTATATTGATATTAAAAAATATATTTCTTTGAAATACCGCGTTGTGGCAGAGAAATCCCCGATCACTGCCTATTACTAAGCCTCCGCTGTCTGTTCGTCTGTCTGTCTGTCACCTGCATCTCATGAACCGTGATAGCTAGACAGTTGACATTTTCGCAGATGATGTACAATGAGCTGCAGAATTGCATGGCCCATTTATGAATGAATTCATTCATAAATGGACCATGCATTTCTGCAGCCTATAGTACATATTTCTATTCCCGCTTTAACAAAAAAAAACTGTTGACCGGCTTTTTTTCTAATACCATAGCCGATAAAAAAATAATGAAGTCCCGTACCCCATAAACTCGGCAGTAAAGCATCTTAATTGTCCAATTAGCGACGCGGCCATTGCGATGCGTCGATATATTAATGTTATAAACCAATCTGGCGAGTGCGCGCGACAGATTTATGTCGACCCCGTGTATAATGCAGGATGTGTCAATGGAAGGCCTATCCGATATTACCTAGAAGATGTGTAGCGTAATATAAATAAGGTCAGACGGGGGATAGCGTCTACAGAGGCCTTTATTCCCATTCGTAGCCAGATTTACTAGCCAGCTACGAAATAGATACCCCTCTAGTAGTTTAAGCATTGTGGATACCCGTCTACTAGCCAGTAGTCAAATTGTAATGATATTACCATCTTGTAGCCAGATTTGGTAGCTAATGGCTACAAAATTGGATCTAAGAATATCCATATCATAGCCAGCATTAAAATGGGCAAATTTATCAGACACTAATTAAACAGCCTGTAAAATAGGGCATATATTATTAATCAGAAACCAAGTTAACGGTCTGCATAATTTTAATGTTATTGTCAGCAGAAAAATAAGATGGTCAGCTTAGGTTTAGTTAGACTTTTACAAAGAAACGAAATTTTCTACTAACCATAATTTTCAGATTAAATTGAATGATCACACGTATTGTTTTCACCCTCTATTCCCCATTTGGCACTCGAACGCGGGCAAGAAAACGAAAACCAATATATGGTGAACTATAAACTTATTACATACATAATGATTGGTAATAATGCGAGCATGACACTTAATGAAATTATAAAAACATGTGACTTTTTCAAAACACTACAATGATGCATTACATACAAACAGTTTCAGTATTTGTGACAGTGTTACTTCTTAGTACTTTAGAGGCCAATTTCTCGGAATAGTAGAGTTTGGATAGCTAAAAAACAATACGTGTCCGTTATTTTAGACTACACTCTAACATATATATGTCGGGGACAGGTGTGGATGGCCGGTGTGGTGTGGCACATTAGATGAGCTATTCGACATAGTTGTGGACGAGGAGGTAGTTGTGAGTAAGATGGAACACTACGGATGCAATTAACTTGATTTATTCCTTATACAATGAAGCACAAAATAACAGTTCCTGGCACAGAGGTCTGTAAGCTAGGTTATCAAAGTCTCACAATAGTCTTTATTAAATTAACACTGTATTGTTGAGTTATAACGTTTCACTGATTCTAACTTGGTATAGCACAACGAAACGGGACAGTTCCAAGGCAGTAGTGCACTCGACGGGGACCCAAAGCGAAGTGTCGGTGGGCGTTCGCTGAGTGAACCGCCAAGACTCTGTCTAGCGCGCCAAAACAGGTTCAAGGGGGCGCTACTGTCGCCTTCCAATGGCGCGCTTTTTCGTTGAGCTCCCATACTAATGACCGTTTCCGACACGGCCATCCTACGATGACACACGTCCTCGTGTGTTGCTCTGGAACAATCAACAACCAAAACAGTATCCACTCGGTCACTCCTGACAAACACGTCAAAATGGTAAGACAAAACAAAAACTTTATCTTTCTTTTCGCATCAAATAGTTACTGACACTAAAACTAAAAATATCACAAAAATCATTTTGACAACTAAGTGAAAGTTTTTGTTTTATAACCGCAATATTTCAAAAGATTCAAATGGAATTATGGTATGTAGGATACCAATTACCAATTGTAACATTACTTATTCTTTCAATAGTGCAATACGTTTTTAAATGAGATTGTACTACAAAGTTACTTGTTGTGAAACAAACTAGCTATTTACCACTTCTACCTTAGAAAACACATGAGGAACTATGTACCACCATATCATTCCTTTTTGGTTCGCCTTATTGACAATATCAAAACATTTAAATCAACAAAAATCCGTTCAACAAAACAGGTATCTCATTCGTGGCCTAGGGCTAATTTAGCCACCCAATACGCGCATCCCTACGGGATCGCCGAGTCAACCCTATGACTCTACGGTCTCTGCGAGAGAGACCCGACCTCCGCCAGCACCTACCGCGCACCGCGTATCCACGGACTGCTTAGAGCAGATGCCGACTTCTACCGGACTACGGCTACGATGAAGTGACTGGTATGGTCGACCAGCCGAACTGAGAACCTCCCTACCAGTCTCACTATATTTTTTTTTCGTCTACTTCAAATGGTACGTAGCTCCCGGGCATTTCCCTCAACCTATCGTGCAAGTACGCGCATGTTTGGAAGTCAAGTTTATGGTAAATGGTCTTGCAATTTACAATACTACATGTCAACATTTCTAATAGGCTCGCTTCAGTAACTTTATTTATTGCACAGTACTAACAATTTTAGTTAGACTGATACAAGTCATACATAGTCACTGAATTATACAAGCAATTGCCATGGAACTTATTGGAAATCAACTCTTCCATAAGCGATCACTCGGCAACCGAATCACAATAAAATGAGAACTCCTCACCAGATTGCCTCATATGGTGTGGTGTGGTGACGTCACACGTCAACCCTCTTCCCCGTGGTTGAAGGCGCCCTGTTGCTCGCCTTCGCGCAGTTCTTTACGCGATGTCTTGTACCGTGGCAGCCGAAGCAGACGACTCATGGCTTCGCTGTTAGCTGCTGAGGTCGCGTATCTTTTCCTGAAACAAAAACTCCAAGCACAGTATCACAAAGCTCGGTCATTCTAACCATAAATCTAACAAAAAAAATAAAGAAATTCAAATCAATCTAGCAGAGTTAGGTACACAGAAATTATGATTCGTGAACAAATAATCTACGACGTAGATGCAAGAAAATATTAAAATCAAATCATTATTTGCACTTTAATAACAAGCTTTACTTTGTATGATAACTTTTAGATTACCAGGGGATTATAAAACATTAATGATAAAAATCAAACTTCAATTTCAAACTCTTGTGTCCCAATATTTTCCTAATCCTATTAGTGTCTCCAGTTTAAATTTTTTAGGCTATAGCGATCACCAGTTAAAAGTAACATTAGGATCGTTTAAACAAATCTCAAGCTCACCAGTTCTACGAAAGTTATAGGTGCTAAACTATACACCAGCTAATGTACACCGAGTAAGAAACTATTCAAGATGTCAACAAATTAAATTCTACAGAACGATTGGAAAATCATGAACAGAGGGTAGATTATTAAAGCAGCCGCTCCTACTACTAAGTACTATGTATGCTTAGAATAATAATTCTAAGTGTGTATGATTGATGTACCCTCACAGCGCAATTTTAAAATGATAAACTTTAATAAGGGTAGGTAAACTGCGTAGTGGTCATATTAATCGACACTAAATCTCTGTAGAAACATTTCGCGTTTAGTCATATTATATCGCTACGAAAACAATCGTTACAAAACGTGCAATAAACTTTGTTTCAAATGATTATTAATTTCTATCACGCAATATTCAACTTTTACTAGGAGTGTTGCTTTTACCAGTACCCGTTAGACTTTTTTTTTTGACAAATACCCACTAAACTGAATAAGTGCGACTCAAGTCTACCCCAGAATCTAGCTACACTTTTATTTGTGAACAAAATATCGGAATCGTAGTGAAAAGTTAACGACTGACCTGATGTGTTTTTCAAAATGTGTCGGTGAGGCCATAGTGCCTATTTACGTCCACGCGTCGCTTGTAGTTGACCGTCGCTTCTGGGTCACTTCCACTGGTGCAACGACTGACGATATGTCCCGCTGTTCTAGATGTAAACAATGAACTTCGATGTAGTTTGTATTGTGACTGCTGGCTTTTGTCGCCGAGGTGGTAAGTTGTAGTTTTCTTTTATACGAAGTAAGCAATCGAATTTTTCATGTCCGTTTCTCTCGCAATGAAAACAATTTAAACAGAGCAATCTTCATTTGTTTTCATACGGTTTTGTAGGTCTCCGTGACGGTGTTAGCTTGAGTTTCAATAACGGAAACGCTTGTAGCTCCTGTTCCTTGATTTAGTGATGTCAAGTTCGTTGTATTTCAAAGAGTAATTACAAATTTTTTCTTCCGTTTTATTCGCTTCGAATTCCATCATTCTTCGTGTTCGCTCATGGGCCGTAGATACCATCCCAACTTCTGATGTCGGGGACAGGTACGGATGGCCGGTGTGGTGTGGCACATTAGATGAGCTATTCGACATAGTTGTGGACGAGGAGGTAGTTGTGAGTAAGATGGAACACTACGGATGCAATTAACTTGATTTATTCCTTATACAATGAAGCACAAAATAACAGTTCCTGGCACAGAGGTCTGTAAGCTAGGTTATCAAAGTCTCACAATAGTCTTTATTAAATTAACACTGTATTGTTGAGTTATAACGTTTCACTGATTCTAACTTGGTATAGCACAACGAAACGGGACAGTTCCAAGGCAGTAGTGCACTCGACGGGGACCCAAAGCGAAGTGTCGGTGGGCGTTCGCTGAGTGAACCGCCAAGACTCTGTCTAGCGCGCCAAAACAGGTTCAAGGGGGCGCTACTGTCGCCTTCCAATGGCGCGCTTTTTCGTTGAGCTCCCATACTGACCGTTTCCGACATATAAATGAAATCGGAGCCGGACAGTTGGGTACCTTTCCTTGTTAGTTACAACTGTTGCGAGAGGCAATTATAATCCCGTCGATACCTAAACTTGATAGAGAACAATTTGTGATTGGATTCCTAAGCCTGTGTATTGCAGACTGATTGGTATTTCCCATTGAAATCCACCCGCGTGTGTTGGCAAAGCCAAACCAAAACCAAATATGGTTTGCGTTGATTGTGGTTTAAACTGCTGCAGGAGCGCATTGTTGTCAGTGACCAGACGAGCCAGTGACCCGCGCCAATAGCATACACACTGCCGTGCACCATAGTGCTTACCCCCCTTCTCATTTCCGCATGCACTCTTCTGGCACGCGTTAATTTGTGGCATACACGTGTCTGTGGGGTAGCCATGCCCCAAGGCCGATATGCCATTTTACACAAACAAACAATAAAATACAAGTCATATGCAGTTTTTATGAGAATCGAAAGCTTTCTATAAAATACCTTTCTATAATGTTTTATTATTTGTCAGCAACATCGATTATCAGTTCAGATTAACAAGTTTGTTTTCTAATGATCATCTGTTTATCACGTATTAGTTATATTTAGTCACTAATACGCTTATATGAAGCTATATCATAGAAATTTGCCCGTGGTATTACTGATTGGGCCGTATTATGAATTCTAATGATTATGAGTTTCGATAATTATAGTCTTAAATATTTTTATGAAGATTGACTTTTATAATGGTATGAAAAGTTATTTCGCGGGTATCATTAGAGTAGGTACCTATAGAAGAGTTGGTACAAGTTATAAAGTGCGATGTTGTGATTTTTCTGTGAAATTGTAATTGACAGATTACATCAGTACACGAGTTATTACATTCTTAGTGTTAAGTAGTAGATAAGTTGTGCTATTTCAGACAAATATGTCGCCAGAAACGTTGGATTAAACCCTAGGATTATGCCAGTCGAATGGCACCTGTCTACGTTTCCAGAAATTCATATTTTGTAACTTTGAAACCAAAGTAACCTGTAATAAAACGAGCCATGAGTAATTTTACGTAAGTACAATACTGTTTCAAAGTTAAAGTCGGTATTCTTTGAAAGAGCACAAATAGTATAATAACCTAAGAATCTTTTCCGCACATACATCAAGAAAACACCGCGCATTTATCAGAAAGGAACTTCACTGAAGGGGTTGAAAATTGCTCCCATAGGGAAAATTTTAATATAAATGAAAAATACTGCGTTTGAGTGAGTGGAACCTTGCGAGATTAAAAGGGGTCGGGTGCAAATTTTCTTACGCATTAGAAGTGTTTTGGGAGCGTGGGAGATAAAAGTTTTAATGTGTTCTTCGCTTATATTGCTTCGATACAAATAAGGCGGTATACAGGCGGTACCAGGTAATTATTTCCTAAGATCAACAGCTGTAGGGCTTAATTTGATGTTCGACATTGATAGCTATCCGAGATTTCTACCTTAGCGATCTGTGCTATTCAACCGTTACTGTAACGGTAATTTTTTTCATTAAAATCCTTAGGATTCTATTCTCAGTTCCTGGCTTGGTGGTGCTTCGTGACAATATTTAAAACCACCTTAGGAGTGTACTCTTCCGAATAAAAAATGTTATGTTTTAAAATCGATTCACGTTTGACAAAAATGTCGGTGAACATACATAATTAAAATGAATTATAAATGATGATCTGCAGACGAACCAAGGTAACCGACATAGCTCACTGGATTGCACTTGAAGTGGCAATGGGCAGGCCATGTAGCCCGGAGAATGAACGGCCGTTAGGGTAGCAAAGTCCTGGAGTGGCGACCACGTATAGGAAAGCGCAGCGTGGGACAGCCCCCATCTAAATGGACGAATGACCTCGTGAGGGTAGCAGGGAATCAATGGATGTGGTCAGCACGGGATCGCACTTTGTGGCGAATCATGGGGGAGGCCTATGTTCAGCAGGATACATAATTATAATGCAGCATAGAATTTCCTCTTTTTTTTAAGTCTGGTAATTAATAGAGTTGGACGCACGGGACTGAAGTCCGATTGTAAATCGACTTGAAAGGATTGCACGATCTTAATAACATCGGAGAGGTTATTTTCGGAAATAAATTTTAATGCGATTCATTAAGGTTCCGAATGGTTGACTCCCAATCAACGGGGGATTTTTTGTCATTTAATTATGCCTTGAGTTAAGCCGGAACTCGGTTTCAATTTACGTAAGATCCTAGTCACTTCCTTTTGAAGTATTAAATTTTTACGTTTTGTTATATTCTTAAATGAGTCTACGATTCGATGTAGGAGGATTGACATCGATGTTATGCGCGTATGTATCATCAATATCACGGGTTTACAGATTTGATTATATAATCATACATTTTGGTTATTGCTTGATAACTTTTCGTGTTAGTATTTAATTTATTTCACTAAATTGCATATTTTTTTGTCCATCGTCGTCCAATGTCATCGTCCATCGTGACGTAAGAAAGAAAGTAGGTACCTACTTGTAATCTATTAACTAAATGAAAGAGATATAGTAGCACAATAGATTATACTAATAGTTATAGTCACCTAGATTGTTATATTTTATATAAACATTCCTTGAAGTAGCAACCGACGACACGTTTGGCTCGGTTTGTAGGTACCTGCCTACTGAGCCGGTAGTCCCGGGTTCGAATCACGGCCAGGACAAATATTTGTGTGATGAACTCGAATATTTGTGCTTGGGTCATGGTTGTTCTATGTATTTAAGTATATATTTATCTATATAAGTACGTATATCGTCGTCTAGTACCCATGACACATGATGATTGATGATTTGGTGTAGGGACGCCCGGCCGGAAACAGGCGGGCTGTCGATCGCTTGGCTGCGTTCATTCAGCCCAATTCCCAATTGGAGCCAACGGTTACTGTCCCGGCGGCGCTCCCATACAGCCTTCTTCCTGGAATCTTCTTGTTCTCCTGCAGAAGGAAAGGACATTGTTAGGTAGCGCGACTATTCGCAATATATTTTGTTGTGTATATGTATCCAATGTTTACTCATGAGCCTGAGCGCGTCGTTGTCATAGCGACGGAGCGCGGGTTGCAAGGGGAGGTGCGCGCGAGCCGCCTCGCCACAGGAACTTGCCGCGACCCGCAGTGTTGCTGTGTATTTGCTTCGTGTCGCGCGACAACTGCGCGGTCAAGTATTGGTTGTTTTTCGTGTATTTTCGTTTCGTGTTTGTATGTGTCGTGTATTCGTTTTAAATAGTATATTTTAATTTTTCTCACTCATTGACTTTAATTTAAGAACCCCGCACCTAACTACAAAAAGCTGGTCCTACGAGTTCGGATGTGTTAAGTGTTGAACTATGAGTGTAGAAAGTCGGAAACCGAATACACGCAGTCGAGCGAAGATGACGAAACCGGCAGGGACAGGTGCAGATGTAGCTCAACAGCTCGCGCGTGACTCCGCGACGGGTGGTCGTAACGACCACGGGGATATAACGGAATTACCGCCGTCGGAGACATGGACGCCGGCATCAGAGCGCACCGTCAGGCCACGAAGCAGCGCCAGCCACTCGTCAAGACTTAGCCAGGCCGCCCGCGAAGCGCAAAAAATGCGCGCGGAATACGATGCGGAGGTCGAAGTGGCTAAACTCAGAGAAAGTTTAATTAAAAAGAAGCTAGCACTTGATATGGCGGAGCTAGCAGTGCAGGAAGAAGAGCAGGAGGGATCGCTGGCCAGCGCCGCGAGCAGAGTATCAGCGCGCGTGGCGCGCTGGTTCGAGGACGCGCCCGCGGCCCCGCCCGCAGAGCGCGCGAGATCGGCCCGCGCGCCATCGTCGCTACCACCACGCGCGGCATCGCCGCCGCCGACGGGTGACGTCATGCATGGGTCGGCGCGCCTGCTCAACAACGCGCCGCCGCCGGAACCGTGGCGCGCGCGCGCCGTTGCGCCACCTACGCCGTCGCCGCCACCGCCGCCGAAACAAACGGATATCGATCGCCTGGTGGAGGCCATCGGCAAGCTGGGGCAGACAAAGAGAGTGCCGCGACAGGTGCACGAGATACCCAGTTACGATGGTAACGCAGCGGACTGGCTCACCTTCAAGAAAGCGTACCGATGCACCAACGAGATGCACGATTTCGAACCATACGAGAACATGGCGCGCCTCCGAGTCGCGCTCGTCGGTGAAGCGAAAGTCGCGGTCAGCGACTTATTGAGAACCTCCTCCGATCCTGAGGAGGTCCTTAAGGCGCTCGAAGATGAATTTGGGCACCCGAGTCGCATCTTAGAGTGTGCCATCAAGAGAGTTCGCGATCTACCGAAAGTTAGCGAAAACGGCAATGAAATTCGCAAATTTACGAATGCTGTGCGGAATTGTGTGTCTGTGTTAAAGACTATTCGTGCCGATGGATATTTAAACAATCCGCAACTAATAAGTGAACTTTTAGGTAAATTAACGCCTTATCAACGCGCTCAGTACGGCGAATTTGTGATGCGTTTAGACAATAATAGTGGTGTTGATTTACGAGTGTCGCCAAACCTAAACATTCTAGTGGACTTTCTGAGTCAACTAACTCGAGCGTCTTCATATTACATGCCTGTAAATATAAGCAGTGTCGGCGGAACGTTTGAAGCGCGCGCGCCGCCGCCCGCCGGTCGGCGTGATAAGGGTGTGGCCGTGCGCACGAGCGGAGCGAGTCACCGTGTACATACGCAAGTGGAAGCGATTACCGCAGTTGCTAAAACTGAACAATTAGCATGTGTTAAGTGTGCACGGGCTCATAAATTGACTGACTGCGGTGAATTTAAAACTCTTACCCCGAATGAACGTTGGGAGTTTGTTAAAGAAAAAAGACTGTGTTTTAAGTGTATCGCGAAAACTCATTCGAGTAGGTTTTGTCGCGCAAAACGCTGCGGTAAGTGCAAGTGGTCACATCACGACTTGCTACATAAGGACGCGCAGAGCGCTTCGCCGCCCGCGGTGGGACCACCGCCTTTGCTGCCGCCGACGTCGGTGTCGGAGTCGGCGCCCGCGCCGCCCGAGCCGCCTGTGAAATACGAAACTTTGACGAACGTCTGTGAGTGTCAAGCGCGTGCGTTGTTAAAAGTGGTACCGGTGACAATAGTAACAAGTAATGGTGCCGAACATTCCACATACGCTTTGCTAGACGATGGCGCTTCTGTATCGATCATAGACGATAAACTCGCGAGTGATGTTGACGGACCCGTAGTGCCTTTGAAGTTGATGACCGCGCGCGGACATTGTGTGACTGACAATAATTCGCGAAGTGTTAAAGTCGTAGTGCGCGGTCCGAACGGAGTTAGTCACGACATTTCAGTGCGAACTCTACGTAATGTTAACTTACCGTCGCAGACGTTACCGGCGCGAGTGCTTGAAGAGAACGTGCACCTCCGGGACCTCGGTTGCAGTGAAATGAGGGAAGCGAAACCCATGCTGTTGTTGGGCCAAGACAATTGGAAGCTCATCGTCGGCCGGGAGATTCGACAAGGTAAATCTGGTCGCCCAGTCGCTTCTCTTACAAAATTGGGGTTTGTTGTTCATGGTCCATTAGGAGGGGGGGTTAGTGGTAGTCAATACGACTCTGCCAACTGCATGATCACGCCGCTTGACGATTTGCACGCTATAGTGAAAGCTATTAAAAGTAAACATCATGTCGATGACTATTTGGATAGTGTTGATTCCATAGAAACGGCACAACAGCTGATCGCTGATGTCACCCACATTCACCGATCAGGTGGTTTTGATATCAGGGGGTGGGTGACAAATTCAGCAGAATTAAGTGAAAAACTGCCATCTGTTGTGCCGGGTCGTGTTAAACTGGACAAGTCGGAGAACGAGCGCACATTAGGTATGCCGTCAAGCGATTGTATGAAAATTGATCTGTCGTTCAAGCGTTTGCCGATTGAATTAGTTGAAGGTCAGGTCAAGCCTACTAAGCGCGAGTTCCTCAAGTTTATTATGAGTAGTTTTGATCCATATGGTCTAGTATGGACTGATTCTGAGACGGTCCTTATGTGGATAAATTCTGACGCGCGGGACTACCAAAAATATGTTTCTCATAGGTTGGCAGAAATTGATAGCTTAAGCAAGAGAAGTGACTGGCACTGGGTACCTTCCTAGTCCAACCCTGCTGATGAGGCGACCAGGATGGACTGGCCTAATGACAAGGGCATGTGGCTTTCGGGTCCCCCCTTTCTCTGTGATCCACAGGTACCCTGGCCGAGCTGGAGCCGTGAGGAGCCCGTCGACGACCCGGAGCGCTTGGAGAGGGCGTTCGTGACAGCCGAGGCTGGCTGTCCTGTTATCGACGTGGCGCGCTACTCCAAATGGACGCGAGCTGTGCGCGTCACTGCGTACGTGCTTGCCTTTATAAGCACGTGCAGATCTCAGCAGAAGACGGCGAAGCTTACAGCGGAGAAGTTACAGGAGGCCGAGAACTTCCTATTGAAGCAGTCGCAAGCTCACTCCTTTCCTGATGAGCTTAAGGCCCTGCGGGCTGGACGCCCGCTGCCCAGGTCAAGTCGCCTCATAAAGCTTGACCCCATGTTGTACGAAGACGGACTGCTGCGCGTCAGGGGACGCCTTAGTGCGTCGACTGAACTGTCATTCGACGAAAAGCATCCAGTGATCCTCCCTGGTACCTGCAGCACTACACGACTGCTCGTGCGCCACTATCACGAACGTGCGCTGCACGCCAACCACGAGACAGTCGTCAACAACGTGCGAGAGCGATTCTGGGTAACCTGCATCCGGCCTACTGTGAAGGCAGTCGTTGCGCGCTGCCAGTACTGTCGTGTGCAGCGCGCGCGGCCCAATCCACCGAAGATGGGTGACTTACCACCCGTCAGGCTTGCCACAACTCGGCGAGCATTCGTCAACTGCGGAGTGGATTATTTCGGCCCCATGGAGATCACTATTGGACGGCGCCGGGAGAAACGGTGGGGCGTGTTGTTCACATGCCTCGCCACACGCGCCGTTCATCTCGAGTTGGCTGCTTCTCTCAGCAGCGACTCTGCCATACTTGCCTTGCGCCGCTTTATAGCGCGCCGCGGGCAACCAGCAACCATCCTGAGCGACTGCGGCACCAACTTCGTCGGGGCGAACAAAGAACTGCGCGCCGCCTTACGTGGACTGAACACTGAGGGTATACAAGGTAGTGCTCTGGCTAAGGGCATTGAGTGGAGATTCAACCCTCCGGCAGCTCCACACATGGGCGGTGCCTGGGAGCGGCTCGTTCGCTCCGTGAAAACCGCCCTTCATGCGACGCTGAAGGAGCGCGCGCCGTCAGAGGAAGTGCTGCACACCGTCCTGTTAGAAGCGGAGCTGGTCGTCAACAGCCGCCCGCTCGCATACGTCGCAGCTGATCCCGCCGAGCCAGTCGTGCTCACACCAAACCATTTGCTGCTTGGGACGGCGGCGGGAGATGCGCGCGTGACGGCTTACGACCCCACTGATTTGGATGCCCGCCGCCAATGGAAGAAGGCAAATGGGCTGGCGGACATGTTTTGGCGACGCTGGTCCAGACAGTACTTGCCCACTCTCCAGCGACGGCAGAAGTGGGCAACAGCCACGGGCTCCATCAAAGTGAACGACGTAGTAGTGATATGCGATGGCAAGCAGCCTCGTAACATGTGGCCCCGTGGCATTGTGAAAAAAGTGTTTCTGGGTAGTGACGGCCATGTGCGCGTAGTAGACGTTAAAACTGCTACTGGGTCGCTGCGTCGTCCCGTTGCACGGATAGCCGTGCTACCTACCGACGGTACATTTGTCGATTGAAGCCTCCAACTGGGGGGTGGTAATGTTAGGTAGCGCGACTATTCGCAATATATTTTGTTGTGTATATGTATCCAATGTTTACTCATGAGCCTGAGCGCGTCGTTGTCATAGCGACGGAGCGCGGGTTGCAAGGGGAGGTGCGCGCGAGCCGCCTCGCCACAGGAACTTGCCGCGACCCGCAGTGTTGCTGTGTATTTGCTTCGTGTCGCGCGACAACTGCGCGGTCAAGTATTGGTTGTTTTTCGTGTATTTTCGTTTCGTGTTTGTATGTGTCGTGTATTCGTTTTAAATAGTATATTTTAATTTTTCTCACTCATTGACTTTAATTTAAGAACCCCGCACCTAACTACAGACATCTTTAAGGTTAATGTCCCTCAGCTCCTCCTCTTCTAGTTTATCTTTTCTGAAGATGCTATAGCGTACTATCGCATACATGCCACACTCTGCTATAACATGCTTACTCGTCTCCTCCTGGCCACAGTGCACGCAGTATGGATCACTTACTACTCCCATAATGTGTAGGTGCCTGTTAAGGCTGTTGTGTCCCGTGATTATGCCTGTTAATAATCTGAGAGTTTTCTTACCTAGTTCCAGTAGATACCTGGTCCTTTTTCTGTTGATTCCTCCTAGGATCATCTTCGATTGTCGACAGTCCGTCGTCTCTTGCCATTGTCTGTTGGCCTCTTCCTCCATTAGCCTAGCTATGACTCCTTTCGTGACTTCTGCCGATATTGGCAGGGCAGGTTCGGGTCCTATGAGTTCCCTTTCTGCTCCTAGCCTTGCCATCTCATCTGCCCTTTCATTTCCTGTCACACCCAGATGTCCCGGTACCCATGCTACCGTAGTCCTTGTGTGTTCTCCAAGTTTGTTCAGGGCTACTCTGCATTCCTTTACCAAGGACGAGCTTACCATCTGTTTGTCTAACGCTTTTAGTGCCGCCTGGCTGTCTGTGTATATAACGACAGATCCCACTTCCTGCGAACATTCATCTATTATCTGTGCACATCTCATTATGCCGCATACCTCTGCCTGAAATACGCTAGCGTACCTCCCCAAAGGTATGTGTACCTTCTTATCCAGCTTTGGTATCACTATGCCGGCTCCTGCTAGTTTCGTGGATTCCCGCCGAGAACCATCCGTAAAGCAGATAGTCACGGGGTGTTCCACCTCTATTTTCCAGTTGTCCCTTTCTCCTATGTGTATCCTATATTTCTTATCGAACATCTCCTGTCTCTTTATGAGGTCGTTGTTTTGGGTAAGCATCCCCATCTTCGAGCCTGCTTCCCTCTGAATAAGTGCGTGTCCCTTGTCCACCACGCTTCCTCTCCATTCCTTGCATGCTTTCATTCTGTACCATTGTTCCATGGCCTTCTTTTCCGCTTCTATTTTAAGTGACTTGAGACCGAGCATGATCTCCATCGCCTGCGTGGGCGCTGTTCTCATTGCCTCCGTGATCATAAGACATGCCAGTCTTTGTACTTTTGATAGTTCTTTATGGTATTCTTTGATGTTGGCCTTATGCCACCATACTATGGCACCGTATAGTACTCTCGGTAGTACCACCGCCTTGTAAATCCAGTGTATCATAGCTGGTTTCAGGCCCCATTTTCTTCCGACCGCCCTCTTACACTGGTAGAGCGTTCTTATGGCCTTTGCCGACTGTTCTCTTATGTGTGTCTTGAATCTGAGAGTACTGTCTAACGTCACTCCCAGATATTTGAGCTCCTTGACTACCTCCAGTTCTTTGCCTTGAATGCTGATAGGCTTCATTTTCTCTATTTTCCTCTTATTGGTAAATAACATCAGTTTAGTTTTATCAGGGTTTAGATCCAGTCCTCTATCCCTACACCATACTAATATTTCCATCACTCCTCTTCTCATTATATCTCTGACCACATCTAGTGCCACTCCTCGCACCAGTATGACTCCATCGTCCGAGTACGCTTGCACGTATAGGCCTCCTTTATTTGTCCTCTCGATTAGGGAGTCTAGAAGTAAGCACCACATCAATGGTGATAAACATCCTCCTTGTGGAAAGCCCCTTTTCGGTCTTATTTGTCTCACTTCTCCTCCGAGTTTCGCCATTACAGCCCTTCCTCTTAGCATTTTGCTTATCCAGGTCCCGATGGTAGGATTTATGCCATCTCTCTTTAGACTTTCTTCCACCGCTTCAAAGGTTGCCTTGTCAAAAGCTCCCTCCACGTCGAAGAAGCATCCCAGTGCGTAGTGTTTTGCTTCCAGTGATCTCTCGATTCTTACTGTCAGATTGTGTAGAGCCGTTTCCGTGGATTTTCCCGCCATATAGGCGTGTTGGTTTCCATGTAGCGGCTTCCCACTATTTCCTATTTGTGTTCTTACGAAACCGTCTATCACCTTCTCCAGTGTTTTCAATACGAAGGATGATAGGCTTATACTTCTGAATGACTTCGCCTCTTGGTACGTCTTTTTCCCTGGTTTTGGTAGAAAGACGGCACGAACTTTTCTCCATGCTTTCGGGATATGCCCTAGGGCAATACTGCCTTTGAATATTTCTGTCAGATGCTCTTTTATCAGTTCGTAACCCCTCTGGAGTAGTCCTGGAATTACACCGTCTGGGCCCGCGGCCTTAAAAGGAGCGAAGGATTTGACTGCCCAGGCCAGTCTCTCCTCCACTACTACTTCCTCGGCTGTCTCCCAGTCCGGTTCATCGTAGCCTGACGGCTCTTCTTCCTCTTCCCTGGCGTCTTCACAGTCTGGGAAGTGCGCCGTCAGCATCACCTCCAAAACCTCTCCCGGGTCCGTGATCAAACCATCGTGACCCATGACACAAGCCTTCTTGAGCTTAATTTGGGACTAGATCGATTTGTGTGAGGTTTTCCGATATAAAAAAAAAAAAAAAAACATTTATTTATTTATTTATTTAAACTTTATTGCACAAAATACATGTAGGGATGTAGCTACTAATATTCTACCTACTAATTAACACTCGGTTTGAACTCAAAAATCCATTTATAATTATTATTTTACACAGACCGTAAAAAGACATTGACACAACATTGATGACATTCCTGGTAAAGAAAAAGTCTTATAAATAAGCAACCTTTCAAACTATAAAAAGGTCGCCACATACATAAGTAAAAGTACAAATGGCGGACTTAATGCCTTTAGGCATTCTCTACCAGTCAACCACTGGGTTAAGCAGAAATATGTTGTCGGTGCAGGATCAAAGGTTACAGACAAACAGTAATACAACACAAATCAATTACCTAAAGATATATAATAATATAAGAATGAATATAGAATTAAATAATTACCATAAACTTAAACGAATACTTTATATGATATACTTACATACATATATTATGTACCAAAAGTAAAATATTTCGAAGAGTGTTAGGAAGAGAGACTGTCCAAAAGATGCTTGCGCAACATGCGCTTGAAGGAGACCTTGCTCTGAGCTTGCCTGATGTTGAGTGGGAGAGCGTTCCAGAGGTGTATTGCCTGAACCGTGAAAGAATTGGACATGAAACCGGAGCGGAGAGTGCATCCAGGGCGAGCAGTTACAAGTTGAAACTTGGATTTGAGATAATCGGGAGTGGTTGGATCAAATAAGATCGAAAAGAGAGTGCAGAGAATTCTTTGAGATCTACGTTCACGTACAGGAAGCCAGTTTAATTGACGGCGAAACTCCAAGATGTGGTCATACTTACGAAGGCAAAAACAAACCTGATACAATTGTTTAGCATGCGTTCCAGCTTATTCAGGGAGGCCTGGGTGAGATTAGAGCAACACACATCAGCATAGTCGATGACGGGGAGTACAAGAGCTTGGACGAGAAGAGTCTTAGTGCTCACCGGGAGAAAATTCTTGAACCTGTAAAGGATCTTAACGTGTATGTCACCCTGCGACAAACGTCAGACACCTGAGGGTCCCACATAAGGTTACTGTCAATAATCAGACCCAGATTCTTCACTTGTGACTCGATCGGTATGACCACGTCCTCGTACAGTATCGGCTTCAAGTGTTCCACATCAATTGTTGCACGCAGACGACTGCTCCCGAGCAAGATGGCCTGACACTTAGATGGATTGACAGCAATCCCAAAGTGACGCGACCAAATGGAAATACGAAACAGATCATAATTGATAGTCTCGATTGCGGCATCAATGTCATTAGGACTACTATGAGTGTAGAGTTGTAGGTCGTCAGCGTAAAGATGGTAAGAGCATTTGATGTTGGAGGTTAGGAGATTAATAAATACGGAAAAAAGGAGAGGAGAAAGAATGCCACCCTGTGGAACCCCAGAAGTAAGATCGCACCAGTCAGAGAAGGATCCATCCGCTCGAACCGATTGACGTCGACCTTGAAGATAGGAAGAGAACCACGCAACTGCTGATGCTGATATGTTCAAGTGACTGAGGGATGATAGAAGAAGTTCGTGATTGACAGCGTTGAAGGCATTTGAAAAGTCAATCAAAACCAGAACAGTAAGTTGACGAGATTCCATGCCATGTCTCACATCTTCAACAACCTTAAGTAAGGCAGTAGACGTACTGTGACCAGGGCGAAAGCCAGACTGGAATGGCGAGAGAAGATGGTTGGAGTAAATGTGAGCAGACAGCTGTTTATGTACAATGGCTTCGAGAACTTTTGACAGAAATGGGAGAGTGGATATTGGACGGAAGTCTTTGAGTAAACTGGGGTTATTAACTTTAGGCAATGGGATGACATGGGCATTACGCCAGAATGAAGGAAAAACCCCAGTATCTAATGATAAGTTAATAACATGCGTTATAACGGGGAGAATGCATTCCAAAATGCAAACAACCCTGGTCCTGCTCAATTGATCAGGACCAATAGCGTTCGATTTAACTGAAGCAATAATTTTACGAACATCATCATCAGTAGCTGGGGTAAATGAAAAAGTTTCTGTAGAATGACGGGGCAGGGCTGAGATATGTGAGATAGTTAGAGATAAAGTGGCGGGATCTAACGACGAAGATTTTGCGAAGTGTGAATTTAAATCATTCAACGAAAAGGAGGACGAGCACGTAACAGCATTACGAGAACCATTTCATGATTATTATTGTTAGGTTCAAAATTTTAAGTTCGTATTGGGCTTCTTGCGCTAATTTAAATATTGAACTTCCAATGAACACTTTCGTGTACATCGAGATTATGTAAATTGGGAGCCTCGGGATGTGGCACCACGTCTGTGGACGGCGGCTTTTATCTTTGCCAACTGTCACCCCGTCTACAGCCGAACATTTCTCTTTTGCCGTTTATGGCTAAAAATTTTTAGTATGAGTTGTGTCTGTCAGACAAGACAATATTCTGGTCAGACACGAGATCATTCCATGAAATTGAAAAAACGTACCACACTTCAGGCAACTTTTCGACGAGGCGTTACCTAATCCTGCAAATGGTTTCCGCCCTAAGTGACAAAAACAGAACCTGATTATCATACTCGGGAAAAATTGTCGCAACGAATAATAAAAGAAACTTCGCCCGAGGAAAAACATCTTAAGGGACGTCGTAAAATTCAAGTAAAACAGGATTCGGCTCCGGCGAGGACTGCCAATAGCACTCTCAGCGTTTAGATATTATCAGGTTCCAAATAAAAGATGGCGTTTGCTGGAGATCTCTTTATGAAATCGTAGCGCTGTATGTCTACAAACGTCGGTTTTTGGCAAAAAATACTCGTAATTCAATTTGACCGAATTAGTCCAGCCCGTCTAGCGGAACTATGGTTTGCGAATAATGTCACGCGACATAGCATCACCCGTCAATCTCTTACAGTACTGTACAGAAAGAGATAGGTAGTATATCTCGCGTGAGAAAGAGTGGCGTCTCACAGTTAGCTAAAGCTGCAGGTTCAATAAGACGACAAGCTCTCTTACTCTTTCTCTCTCTCTTGGGCACTAATAGATTGATATTAAGCCACGAATAGCAATCTAGTGGTTTGGGGGTACATCACACTCTTCGTCTAATTTGGCTACTTGGCCTACTTGGCTAATTACGCACACGCTTGTACAAGGTTGGGATATAGAACTCTAATATGGGGTAATGTGTAACGGATTTCCTTCAAAAATATCAAAGTTTTCCAAAAGGAACCAGTTTTCTAACCATGGAGCAAGCCATCTAGATCCTGAGGAACGAAAACATGCCGTGGAATATTCCCATAAAGACATTGAACATAATAAAATTGACGCAATACGTAAACAGAGTTATTTACATCCACTCCAGTTTAGGGCTCGTAAAGTTCGGGTTTACTTGTGTTTATCGGTATTATCTGCACCATTAAATCATATGGTTTATAGTTCGCTTAAGTGTGGCTCTTTTACTCAACTATTTGCAAAAACGACTTGCGATCCGTCCACAGTAGGTTCGCAATGTTAGCTATGTATTGTGTACAGTCTAGTTTTAGTGTCGGCTTTATGGACCGCCATTTGATCTTATTTTATGCAATGGATTAAAAATACAACAGGATTCATTGTAACCAAGACTTTTTATATTGATTGAATCCCCAAGAGTTTTAAGCACTTACTATTTTGGCTGAGTGACTAAAAAAATACTTTCGCCTGCAAAACGAGTGCACAGCACACCATATAGGGGCATTTCACTAGAACGTCTACTTTTTCGGGCTCATTATGGCTTTGACAGCCACTTTAAAAACATACAGAAAGTCCAAGAATTCACTACCAATACCTACAAAAAAACCAAGTTATAAAATATTGACATACCAAAAATGTTCTTCCGAACTTTCGTAGAAATATGAAAAGAATGGCGTCACTAGGTTTCCCAATATTAGCGCACAGATTTGCGGTTCATTTGCGATCAAATTGCGGGATTTGGACATAAAATGCGGGATTCCTTCATACGATTTGACTGGGTAAGGTATATTGGCCGTGAGCATATTATTGAAAAGCTTGGAAATAATAAAAGGGCGCAGGGTAATGTTTCTCATCGATAACTCAAAGCGTTTCCGAGAAAAAGGGTCTAGACTGACCGACGGATGGACGGACAACAAAATAATCTTATACCCTTATAAGATCACTTCCGTGCTTTCCTTTTGAGGTATGGTCCCCTAACAATATAAAAAAATATTTGGTAAGTAATGTTTTAGTCCACAACAGGTACTAATTGCTGAAACTTATTGCGTCGTATTTTATAGATAAAGTAACGAATTTATTACCACAGTACATAAAACGTATATTTATTACCAATTTGTTAAGCTAATGGTATTCAAGTCAGTACACGACGTGCATATTTTTCAACATTTTGCGGTCAAAACAATGCAATTATTATTTTGTTTATGATTTATTTTTAGTTTGTTTTGTAACAAACGAGGTTCATATAAAAATTATCACGTTGTAAAAATATAATGTCTGTACATTAAATATAAAATTTTATTTATAATCACTTTTCTATCGAGTGTTTCATTTATAATTTAATTTAATTCAGTTAATAATTTTCCCTTTTATTATTTCAGGAAAAATCTTAACAGCGCGATGCAGGGTGTGTGTTGCGTTGCACGTTTTAGAACCGCCACATTTCAAAACGGCCCTGTGTAAAAGAAAAGAGTATGCTACTCCGGAATGACAGGAGGACTTTCGAAATCATCACGCTATGACTGGTTGGTCCTTTCAATGTGCCAGTGATGAGTGGAGTGTTAGGTTATCTTGCGAATATAAACGTTATATCAAATGTTTTTTATACTAATTGAAATTATACCCATTGAAATTACACCTAATGTTGTTATATCAAATGTTGTTATATCCATTGTAATTATATGAAACGTTGTTATATCTATCATTACACACCCGCCAGTGATGTATGTGTCAGTGGTGTATCGTAATACCTACTGGCACTGGCAAACATTGTTTCGTTAATAGTAATTATTTTGTTTTTTTTTTATTTATTTTTTTATTTCTTTATTAAGGCAACAAACAGTCACAATACGTGACGTTGTTACCATAAAGCGGCGACTGATCAGTGACGTAGAAAGTCTCACTAGCGCGAGTGTCATGCCTTTGTATTTTTATACCATGGCCGTAATGTAATACGGCGGATTATACAATCTGACTGTGACATATTTATATACATGTCATTATGAATTCAATATTAGGGCAAATTTTTATTTTGTTGCCGATTTCTTTTGTTTTCTCAGATTTCAATAACATTTGGTGAGTTGGTAAAGTTGCTTCTTCTGACCATGGTAAGCCCAATTTCACTATAGGTACCTACATATATTTTGTCCTACAAATTTTTTTCCATTGAGTTACACAAAATGTTTTATTTTGTCGAATTAATTATTTTTCATTTCGAGCTCCTCATTTTGTACTAAATTTTAGTAAAAAATACGAAATTTCGTTTAAAAAATTCCATACATTTTTTGTAACTCAATGGCAAATTTTGTAGGACATATCGTGAAATTGCGCTTACCTTGTTCAGAATAAGCAACTTTACCAACTCACCAAATTTTATTGAAATCTGAGAAATAAACGAAATCGACAACAAAATAAAAATTTGCCCATTAACTGGAAGACGAAAACGAATAAAAAGTGCCTCCAATATGATATTTGATGACAGCTCAAATCAGCTAGGTACTTTTTATGAAACGTCAAAAACGATTTGTTAGTATGAAGTTTCTATGAAAATACTAGCTTGTGACGTCATAAAAATCAGTAGTCAAAACACGTCCTCCTTTTAGTTTTTGTCCTATTAAAAATAGTTTAATGTCCAAAAGTTTGTGGTAGTTTATTTGGTTCCGCGTATTTTTGAATGTGTGTTCAGTGTATTAAAATACTTAAACGGGTTTACTCACGTCGTAGAAGTCGAATAACGCTCGACATGTTTCGAATCGGTACGCGATTCATCATCAGGAGACACGATCAGTCGCGGCGGCGGCCAAACGAACACTGCGGGCGCGCCCTGTCCGCGCGGCTGCTCGACGCGGGTGTCACCGGCGGAGGCGCAAAACTACCCTCATCATCACGCACAATGCCAATTGTCGGGTTGCACACAACACTCACTACGTCATTTACTAAGGTCTCGTCCATACTAACCACCAATGTAGTATCCAAAACCGTCCTCCAACTAGGGGGCACTGACCATCCACAATCTCGATTAAAATTCGGATGACGACTAATTTCGATAGCCTCCCGTACTTTCCGCGGAATGGAAAACTTTTCTCTCGCCAGCACAGTTACCTTATCGAACCGAATATACCGTGAGACGTATCCGAATTCATTCTGTGTGTTTAGTGGTTTCAATTATACAATTTATTTTCACTATAGGTCAAATACCGTATTACCAAAAAGGTAAGAAGAGTCCAAGCATTCCATGGTATTATTGAAATAACTCACTACTAATGGTCACATTATCCCTCGTAAAGTGTATAAGTACCTATACAACCGTATCACATGTCCATGTTCGTTTCCTTTCGGTAACAGAAGCTAATTATTCTTTTATTAACCCCCGAAAAAAGAGAGGGGTGGGTTTCACATGCGTATTTATCTGTGTATCTGTGTGTCTGTCTGTAACATGATAGGCATACGGATGATCCTGTTTGAATACGGTTTTTTAGTCGAAAGCCTTATTTGTCGAGATTTGACTAGAGGTTATTAGTTATGCTTCATTAAGCCAGGGATTTATACATTTTGATAGTTACCCACTAGTCTCCCACCTAAGGCTAAGTTCCATTGGCGTATCTAACATTATTTTTCAGGAGGGGGCTAGGGGGTGGGCCTGGCCATGGCCTATGAGATGAAACCATGAATTTCTATCGGTAACCTGCAATCCTGGGGTGGGCACTAGACCATACTGGGGTACTAGCAAAAATATGAATAACAAAGCGGGTGCCTAGATAAAATATTCTAGTTGCTTATCATTATCAACACGCTCACCACTGCACTCGTAAGTCGTAGGTTTTTATTACGTATCGGCCTCCCATTGCTATGCCGTTCAATGGCGACAGGCACTGTAATGGCAATAGGATAATTTTGCGAATTATTTTATTGTTTACTATTTATATCAGGTTATTTGATTTTGGATTTTTTTTTGTTATGTTTACTATTCATAATTATGCATTTTCATTGTACTTTTTTTTTTATTAAGTAAAATTGTGTCCATTATGTGCTGTATTCTTGTATTAGTTATTAATTGCATATATGTATATGAATTATTACTTTTAAGTTTTTATTTTTATTATTATTTATTTATTTTTCTCTCTTAAACAAATTCAGAGTGATCGCGTAAGATATGCTGATTAATGTAAATGTCGACTCCATTGCCCTCTAATGTCCTGCCGCGCTATGAAAAGTCCGATGCCAACTTATTAGTCCATACTCTTAATCACGTGTGAAACACTTCAAAGTATACTTAGTCTTAATAGCTAATTAAGATAACCCAAAACGTCTCTCGCTCAACGACTGTTATCAGTGGCAAAATTTTCACCATTTTGCTGAATCTTTGGCAATATGCAAACGTACTCGTATTCTGAAATGACAGGTTGAATAAAATGAAACCTAGGGGTTTACTTCGATATTCTAGACGCAAGACTATTTCGAGACCCGTTGAAATGAGGTTTTTTGGGGAAAACCTAAATCCCATTAATATTATAAAAGCGAAAGTTCTTGTGTAAATGTTTGTGACTTCTTAACGCCGAAACAAAATTCAAAACCTGTGCCTTAATGCCACATAATCTGAAAATGTTTGGACTCTGCAACCATCATAAGGTTGCGTTGCTTCTTCTTCCTCGCTTCCTCATGACTGAGGGTCGTGGCCATTTGAGGCCGTTATCCGTTGCACCAAAGCTCTCCACTCCACACCCCAGTTTCCTGACACGCTTCTTTCACGGCATCGGTTCATCGGGTCGGTGATCTCCCACGGGCCCTTTTTCCTTCCACTTGGCCAAATACAATGAGCTTTTCCAAACTATCTGGCTCGCGTCTAGCCACGTGACCGAAGTACTGCAGGATCCGCTGAAGGCAAATGGTCGATGACCGGTTGCATTTATCATGTGATACGTGATAAATAAGTGAAAGCATCTGTCACTCACACTCGCATTTTATCAAAACGTGTCGGATGCTTTATGCTTTGTCACTTATTTATGAAGTGATAAATGCAACCATCAAAGGCCCACTGGTCGTGAAAGTGTTGAGAGACGCTTATACAACGCTCTCTCAACACCCGAATTCAAATCTATCACTAACATTTGTACAATTGAACCAGAATAACCGCCCTAATTAGAACTTAACGTTCGTACGAGGAATTAACGTATCCCGGGGGCCTATTCCGACAGCAGATTAAGGGAATTGCCATTCGAAATAAGCGATATCGCCTAAACTATTTACATGTAAATAGCCTCATTACGTTTGCATGTTTTTTAGATATAGAGGGAACGAGAATTTGTTGTTTCTTCAGAAATATCAGTTTAAGATTTATGTAGAGAATGCATTTGGGCGTTAATTTGACGGGGATTTGCTATCTTGAATTTTAGTACATATATAGGGAATACAAACCGGTAAATTTTTGTATGGATATTACCGGATTTTATGTTAATCTACCGGTAACATAAAAAAAAATATCGGTTTGCATTCCCTAATTATGGGCTGCGCTTTGTCCCACCTCACTCACTTACAACATCTTACAATTAGTTAAAACTGAATTATTATTTCAAAGGACGTTCTCTTTATAATTATTTGCAGTTGTAGTCTATACTCACGATAAAGTAGGCAAGAAGTGCATCTCTTAAATATTTATAAGGTGCAGTTTTCTATGTCAAATTAGTTACATTTTGTTATAATGTTAATTTTATGTATATTGTACCTATAGTCAAGGACAAATTGAAATGGGCAATACTAAATGGCGATACACAAACCATTTTGGTCCACTTTTGACCCCTCCGTAATTTAATATGACTTTGACGTACATATTGACAATTTTATGTGTATATGTCCACATTTTTTGATTAAAAAACCGCACTCAATTAGGTTCATCTGTTGAAAAGCTTCGATGCCACAGAGACACACTGGTACATAGTACCTATACAGATACCAATTATACATACAATGTTAAACTTACTTCTTTTTTGGTCGAAAGAACACCCGTAAAAACAACAGCTTATTAATAAAGCCAAACCCTATAACATTACCCCATTATTCGAATCAGCGAACGTTTTGCCATGGCAAGAGCCACTCTAAACTCCTTTTCACCCGCTGAAACCAATATCGTTTATTAAGTTGGCTTTATTACGTTACGAACTATAATGGTTTAAACTTTTAAATGCAATTCAATTCACTTCCAAATGGAAAGAAAACCTTTCACCCGTGCAACACCTGCATAATATGTACCTATTGGGAGAGTTTTCACATTTCAAAGTCGACTTTTACTTCTGTTTCAGCCTGACGTGAGCGGTGTGACTGAGAAAAAACATTGAAAGCAGTCCTATTGATTTGAAACTTGTTAGGTACAATTTGTTAAGTTGTGCACAGACTGTGCTAGATAATTTATTAGAGTGGTATTTTAAACTATACTTTTTAAGTTTTTTGTAATAAAATATAAAGTCTTTTTAAATCGTAGTTACTTAGTCCAGTATCGCAAAAAATAAACCTGATGTTTTCTAGGGTATTCACTTCAGTGTATTTGTGTTTACATTGAAAATGAAACCAATTAACTTAAACTTTAATTAAAATAATTATGAAGGCGAAGAAAAGGTAAGTTCTTGCTTGTGCATCGGCATCCAACGCGTGGGAGGTCTGCTCACGCTGTTTCCTCTTTTAAGTTTGTCACCTATCATTTTATAATGGTGTTTTGAGATATTTTTAGATGCAGATCACACATGATTAGATGCAGATGAAAGTACAATTGTGTTTAGAGTTTTTTGGGGGATGCTTTTACTTGTATTTGGCAGTGGGGTTTTTTTTCTGACGTGACATTATTTTAACTAATCAGTGAGCTAATTCAATGAACAAAGGTCTCCATATCAGCGTGCCAAAAAAGGCAGATTGCAGTTTTTTTTTTAGACTTGACTTGCAATGAACTGTATCAATGCTCTTTATTCCACACTACCAGTGAGTCGAAGTTCGTGTGGGAGTATAGCCAGCTAATGGGATTAACTCCGCGCCACAGGAGTTATTTTGGGGGCAGATCGCAGTAAATGCGGCAATTGGAGAAGTATCATTTTGCTCTCGGCCCTATTTAAGGTAGTGCTCTGTAAGGTCATCCTGGACAGTCGGGGGCCGTTGATCCTCTCATTCGCAAGAAGTAGCCTGCATTCCGACCCAATCGCTTCTATATGGACCAAGTCAACACGCTGCGTATCATAATTAGAACAGGCATCATAATGGCAGATTTTCCTTTGATATGCTGAGGTGAGCTTGTATATTATTATATTATTATTATATATTATTCTATCTCGGAGGGACTGCGCGTGATTGATGTCCCTGATAAAATTACCAGCAACATTAAGGCCATCTACAACAACGACTCCTGTAGTCATCACTCTGATTATGCGTCCATAATAGCCTTAGGTATATGCAGGCGTGCGACAGGAGTGTCTTCTTCTCTCAACGCTTCTTTTTCTTGTCGTTTGCGATGACATCAAATCAAACATACATATTATATGGGTAAGGACCAAATTCTTTGCAAATACTGTCATACATTAATGTCCACCTCATCTCAAACTAAAAATAGAACATTTATCGTTAATTTGTAGAGTAGAAAAACACGCCAAATAACAGTTCCTATTAACCCAATCATCAATAAACGAATTGATTTTCAGAATAGTTAATAAAAAAAATATTCAGAAATATACTTTTTTATCTTTATTATATTTCCCATACAAAATGAATATGTCCGTACTCTGCTTTCTCGAGAATATATTGATTTTGTTTTAAAGTACGAACGCCTTAACTTATACAGTTTATTTGTATGTATAGTCTTAGGTTTTGTTAAGACGCAGGTATAGTTTAATATTCGATATCCTTCATCATTTTAAATTTTGCGGCTATTTTATGCATGTCCCAAATATTCTTCCATTGTGCAACCTCCAGTTGTGCGACGACATTACTCGGAACTTACAACGCTATTCCAGTAGATTCTTCAATTATTTTAATGGAACACTGACTCCGAACTTGCAAGCTTGACTTCGATAGTGCTGCCATGTTGTTATTTCTGGTTAGGTCGTGAAGTCTTTTGCCTCCATTGTGCGACAAGTGACACAACATTGTGCTACGTGTCACAACGGAAATTCGTCGAAGCGAAGACAACGTTACCAATTGTGCTTACAAGCTTTTAATTAGTTTCACCTGTCCCGATGTTTATTTATTACTCATCTTCAAACCTTGTACACGTACATTTACAATTTTATACTACTTTTTATGCTACTTTTTTCCGGTGTGACACATTCCATTGTGATTTCCGTTGTCCAACGATGCAAAGAATTTGGTCCTAACCCATATGATTGATGATATTCAGCACACAACAACCACCAGGCGCCGCGGCATAGATTGGGTGCTTTCCAGTATCCTTGAGGATCTGTATTACTCCGATGATGAAGCCTGTTGAGTCACACCCACGCTGATATGCAAGCCAAGCTGGACGACATTCGGAAAGAGGCATTGAAGACGGGATTTAAAATAAACACCCTGAAGATCCAAGAGATGAGGTGCGGGGCAACGGATTCCTGCAAACAATTAAAACTGAAGAACTTTTCTATTTTTCTCAGTCAACCTTTGACAACAGTAACTGTAATAAGTAGTTGCCGAAACATAAAAATACTCAAATAATGAATAAAAGCGGTATAATCCGTTTAAATTATTTTGATTTCTGTGTGTGACAGTCGCGAAAATATTTAAATGTATTTTAACTTTGATTTCACAGTAAATTAGGGTTTCATGTGAACAGGGCCTTATCGTGAAAGAGTTCACTTAAACGCAGGTTGTATCGACATTTCTACCGGAGTGCACCTTAACAAACTTTTCAATTTCACCCGTTCCACATTTGCATTTTTTCCACATTGAATTTATTTTGCGGATTTTTTTTTTGACAATGTACAGCAGAGTGATTTTAATAAATGGAATTAAGAAATATTCATCATGTACATTACTGCATTTTGATTAATTTACAGATAACTATGTCTACCGCGTCGTACTAAATATTTGGTGGAAAGCTGTGTTTAACAGTAGATGGAGATCATGGATAACCATTAGTGCCAGCGGCGGCGGCGTGACGAGAAACGAAATATCTGGGTTCGATTTACTTTTTTGATAAGCAATACGCTATATTTTCTCAATTTGGCAAGCCAGATTCTGTGGACGCCAAGCTACTGATAGCTAGTTATTAATATATAGTGATGAATATCAGTAAGCAAACTATGGACTATGGAATATGAAGTTATACTCGTATTGTTAATACAAGTTATGGAAAAATACAAGCGCATATTCTTTGAAACTTATCTTTATTACCTGTGACTCACACTGACTCACTGACAGGTAACTGTTGACGTGTTTGTTATGCTAAGTAAGTGATTCACGAGCATAATGCCTAAATGATTGTCTAGATTCCAAGAAACCTAATCATAACATGCTCGAATCATTCACAATGGTAATGCTTTGAGTTGATGCTAAGAGAATTATGAGGCGAAATCGAAAATAAACTTGTCGTGATGTGGAGTTTATCGCTCTACTTATTCATTAATAATGAGTTTGATAGTGTTTAGTCAAGTGGGCATTATTTTTTGAGGCCGAATTCAAATCGATTTCTTTTAACAAACAATGGAATGCAATGGGTAGGTTTGGTATAGGTATAGGTTATCGCGGGCTGGTTTTCCGCAACTCGACGTTTTACAATGCGCCTGTTTTGCTTTTAGGCTTGCTGGCACTACTCCTTGCCAACCCAATGGGTATTCTGTGCATTATGAACTGCGGCCACAAATAGCTACTATGAAATGAAAAGTAATTTCCACTCGATAATCCATGCGTTCTCGAGATTAAACGGGTCTCGAAGGACGGACGGGCAACAAAGTGATCCTATAAGGGTTTTTTCGTTTAGAGGTACGAAACCCTAGAAACTAGTACAGTGCTAGTAGCCTGCGTACGAGAGCACATCTGGGTGCTAGGTAGTCAGCTCTGCCTTCTACTTTTTTCAAACTTTATTGACGCACGTCTGTAGTCCGTCGTAGTGGCAAACATGCGTTGTTTGGTCATGTCAGAACGACCCACCACCAATCACGTCACCTTAGACACAAACGACCAATAAAATACATATCTGCAGCAGCTCTTGCAAAGATCAATAGAGACCCTACTATATGTTATTCTGTGCCCAATACGAGTAGGTACATCCTTGGTTGACTGTTTGTCAATTATTTTAATAAGTGCTAAAGAATCTTCAAGTGTTTATTACTCAAGTTTCTTTAGAATCTGGCACACATAGTGGCGTCGGGAATAGTGTAACTCATATATTATGTTATTTGTCAGCATTACAGCCGTAATATAATGGAAGACATATTACTGGTCATCAGACTTTGTACATCTCGCTAAATAGAGCCATTAGTTTGTCTCCTCCTTTATTGTAGTGTTTTCGTTTTACGTAATGATTACTCAAACATATTTATGAAACTTTTTGAATATTTGCAGCTTTACAAGCAACGTTTTTCTTAGAAATTGTGTTGCGTTCTTTCGGCGAATTCCTCGTGATGTGCTGTTGGGGCAAAGGTGTTATTATTCACAACACGTTTGTACATATAATAGAATGAAAACAAGCAAACACGTATTTTCTTCCTGTTTGCTGACGCGTCCTTACCACAAATTATTGACCGAGTGAGCATTTCCGTTACAGCTTGGTCAAAAAATCTTTCGTATGTCTAAATTTCGGACGTCCAGTTGTCTAGATTGCAGGCAGCTCTCGCCTACTGGTATAGCATTTCTCAACCGATTTTAGTAAAATTTTGTGAGCAAGTCCAACTTATTTTGTCGATTAACTTTTACGTTATTTTTTAAAATTGGAGGAGTTACGAGGGTGTGAAACATGACATACCTATTTTAAGTTTCCAAACAGACTCGCGGGGTCATCAGCTCATGAAACAACTAGTACCTATGTATGTAAACACGTCTTTATTGCACATAAAAACAAGAAAAACACATAACAAAAGAATAAGCATGTACAAAGGCGAACTTATCCCTTTAAGAGATCTCTTCCAGTGAGCAAATGAGTGCTAAACACAAATGTAGATGGTAGACAAACTTTACAATAATACACATGAAAATGCGAAAACCAACAGAGAGAGAGAGATAGGCAAACAGTCAATATAATACACATTACGTAATATTTAATATAAATACATAGTAGGTACTAGTATATTTAAAAAAAGTATATCGATTTCTTGATCTAGGTTCAAAGTATTACCTAGTGTCTCCCTACCGTCTGCAGGCTTCTCACGCCTACCTTAAGCTGATGAATAACTAATATCCTAACGTGTCGCTTCTACCCACACTTAATGGGTGGCGTTCGTTGAACTTGATTCAATCCCCACCAACATTAATAAATAAATCACTATTTTAGATATTTTCTCTTTTATCTTCTAGTTAATATATATATGTTTTATTTGAAATATGTAAAAAAATACAAAATGGGTAATTTTGATTTGACTTTATCAATGACGCATTAGAAGTGAGCACACAACCCCGCGCGTATTTTTGCCATAAGATGCTCAATACTCTGCACTCGAATGTCGATACTAACAAATAAAAAATGCCTTCATTATAAATGATCTGTTAAACTTGTTAGAGTACAGAGTGGAATCGCTGCCCTGATCCTTATAATTATGGCTCTGTTAGACCACGCTACAGTCTGACCAAAAAGAGTAGAAATTAAAAAGTGGCAATACTGTAGTACCGTCCCCGTTTTCTTAGATTGATTAGAAAGGGACGACAGTACAGTGGGACTGTAGTCTGTTTCAAAACGGCTGTATAATATCTTATTTTTCACATTTTCAAAACTCATTACTCGGCCATTTTGAAAAATTTCGAATAATTGAATCGACTCAAATATTCTAGATACTTAACTATCGAACTTAATGTTATTAAAACTATCGTGAGACATCTTTAATGTTCAAAACATGTCGGGCCGTTCCTGACAATTTTTACGTGAGTTTAAACCGTTTTTAGGGTTCCGTAGTCAACTAGGGACCCTTATAGATTCGCCATGTCCGTCTGTCCGTCCGTCCGTCCGTCCGTCCGTCCGCGGCTTAGTTCCGTGATCATTAGTACTAGAAAGCTGAAATTTGGTATGAGTATGTGTAGGGGAAGTCCGGGAGAGGTGAACCCCAATTTCATTAAAGATGCATAAAATTTTATGTATTAGTCGTAGCGTCTTGTAATTGGGCTCATGTATGTCTCATCTTGTTAGGTATAATTTGATAATATTAGATCATTGATAAAGTTAACATATATTTTTATATTTCATGTTTTTTAAAAACGGAAAAATGGATCAAATCTCCCACCACGGGTGAGTTGACCAGGGCTTGAGGGAGAATTGACCATACATTTGTCAAAAGGAAAAAAAATAAAATAACTATTATTTTGTTATTAATATTTCACGAAAAACACTGCCATAATTAGAAACGAGACTTTCTTACAGAAACAATCAACATTTAACATTATTAAGCTAGTTTTTGACTTGTAAATCATAGGAAATGAAAATCTTGTTTGTAACAGAAAACTGATCAATTATAAACACTAATGGCACATCAATTATCACATATGATTATGCACATTAATAAAGAGGCTTTAAATCCAAAATTATACATGAGTTTTTCTTACAAATAATCAATAGTTAACGACATGAGGCCGTTTTTTGTAAATTTTAAAGAAAATAAATTATGATCTCACTTCTAACAGAAAACTAGGCACCTCAGGAACATCAGGAATCACGTACGATTATACACATTAATTAACAACGTATAAAACCATAATTATTATTATGAGTTTTTCTTAGAAGAAATTATATTTAACAACATTTTAGACATTTTTTCCTACATATTACAAAAGCTGAACTATAATCTCACTCATAACCAAAAACTGTGCAAGTTTTAAACAATAATCATCAGGAATCACAAACCCGTAAATATAAACGAGTTTCTCTTACAAATGATCAACATTTAATAATATAATAATAAAATAATAATCAACTAAAGAGCAGAGCGGGACATTTGAACCACTGATCATGTCTCCCACCGACAGAGTGGTCAAGTCTCCCGCTACCCCCTTGCCTTACAAAAATGATGTTTCCTCTAAACAATTGCAACGGACGATTCCACACACATTAACTCAAAAATACGACATTAAACAAAGAATACGATGTGATAATAAAACAGATCTTACCTCCAAAACTGTTGAAATTGCATAAGAAAACAAAAAAATATTTTTATTCAGTTTTGAAACGCAAATACACGTTTCAAAGCCGAACCGTACTAATGGCGGCCAATATGGCGCACTCGCAGCCACCGCCTTTATGCGAGTGTCTTTCGAGCTATAAACGGCGCCGATGGCGCGAAATTTGAATGAAATATTTGAGATGGTTCAAGTCTCCTACCTGGTCAGATCTCCCGGTTTTCCCCTATGTATAAAGCCGACAGAATAAAATAAAAAAAAAAAAATTTCGGGTTGGGGATGATTTTTTTTTCTTTTCAACACTGGTGTGTGGGGTGTCGTTGAATAGGTCTTGTAAAAATAATAGGGGTCTTCTAACATTATTTTTTGATAAAGTCAGCAGTTTTGTAAATATTCGCTCCAAAAACAAAAAAAAATGTGTCCCCCCCTCCAACATTTTAACCACGGGTCAAAAAAAAATCGGAAAAATTCATGTTAATGAGGCCTTATAAGTAATTTCAATGATAACTATATTGAACAAAATCGGTCGAGCCGTTACGTAAAAGGTCGTAAGTTGACTTCTAGAAGGTAATAAGTGATTACAGTTTCTAGGGCGTTTACGACCTTTTTATAGAGCTTAAAATCTTTCTTAACTTAAACCTCGGGCTTAAAACAGCAGTTTATTGTGAAGGATGAGCAACTACGGAACCCTACACTGAGCGTGGCCCGACATGCTCTTGGCCGGTTTTTTATAATTACTATCGAACTTGCTCACAAAATGTTTAAAGAAAGAAAAATAAAAGAAGATACGAATAATTTTTCGCCGAGCTGAAATGGCAAGCTGCCTAATTAACTACCTGATTTAAGTATAAGCAAAGTTTCATTCCAATGACTACACCAACTACACTTTCCTTGCGTCCTTTCCAGTTGTATAACAATCGTATAAGGTTGTAATCATTTTGCCACTATATTGGTAGCGGTGAAGATAACTTTGATGCTTTGTGTGCATCGCTCCGCAATACCCAATCTGTGAGATTACCAAAGGGATCGGTATTTCCCAGCATATAACTAAAACGTTTGTACGCATCGCATGAAACAAAGCTGTTGCAACGAAAAGTTGTTGCGGAGTTAATAATGTTCTTTACGAAGGGTTAAGGCTTGCTGAGGAGAAAGAAACATCAAAAAAAGAAAACTCAACCGAGGCTGCCTTATTACTAGGATATACCTACTTTTAAAACAACGACTCCATATATTACCTACTTCTATTTATTATATTTTAGGGTTCCGTACCCAAAAGGTAAAAACGGGACCCTATTACTGAGACTTCGCTGTCCGCCCGTCCGTCCGTCTGTCACCAGGCTGTATCTCAAGAACGGCGATAGCCAGACAGTTGAAATTTTCACAGATGATGTATTTCTATTGCCGCTATAACAACAAATACTAGATATAAAATAAAATAAATATTTAAGGGGGGCTCCCATACAATAAACGTGTTATAAATTATGGTACGGAACCCTTCATGCGCGAGTCGGACTCACACTACTTGCCCATTTTTTTTTTAATTTCCCCGTTTCACCATTGGACATCCAGGCGACGGGATTGACTTCGTCCTTATGTTGTTAGTTTACTACTTACTTATTCGCACGAAGCGATTTGCTTCATAATTTCTTATACGAACCGCTAAGGAATGAAACTCGCTTCTACCGTGTGTATATCCTGAAAACATATAAGTAACTAGCTTTTGCCCGCGACTACGTAAAACTTGATAAATGGATTATTAAAAGCGCCTAAGCAAATGTAAGAGCAATGGTCTAATAATCACATTTCCTACAGGGTCAGTGCACCCCAACAGAAATGTTCACTCACATTTCAATCTTTTTAGGTATAATTTCCAGGATGAAAACTATCCTATGTCCTTCATCGTATCTTAAACTATCTATATGCCAAATTTCATCAAAATCGATTCAGCGGTTTAAGCGTGAAGAGGTAACAGACAGACACACTTTCGCATTTATAATATTAGTATGGATTTGAGTCTTTTCAAGACAAAAGCGAATAGGCAAAATACAATACACTAAAATTAAAATAGGTAAAATACGTATTCTTAGTACAGCGATTTAAAAAGTAATCTTCTCTCATTTCAAACTTAGCAGATTTTGTATTCATTTGTCAAATACGGTGCCTTTGATATTTAATATCCCAGTATTGCGATTCCAAGAAAATACATAAATCAAAGTAATCACATTTTGCTTTTGATGGCATGAAATATCGATATAAAGTTAATCTAAACGTTACATTAAATAATACATGTTTAAAACGCAATACGAATAAAATTCTGGATGTATAATGAAATCTATTATTATAATTTAACCTTGTAAATATGTATAGGTATGTGGACAGAAAAGAAATTCGTAAATAATACGTCCAAGAGGTTTTATTGAATGTATTCAGGGTGTATGCATAGGGAGTTCTAATCACATGACGTGAAAACAGATAAACGGATAGCAACTATGTTTGATGCAGAATCAAAGTACGAGTATTTCCGTGCTAGAATTAAAAGTAGTTCGGTTCAAATTTACTTCTAAGATTTGATTAAAACTTATTGTACCTATTAACGTAAAATTGTCAGTCGAACGGCCCGACATGTTTCGAACTCGTACGGAGCTCTTCATTAGGGACTAAACCCGTGCACCGGAGTGACAAAGTTCCTGACAATTTGATGTGACTAAGATTTGATTAATTGATTATACTTTTAGTTACTGACTAATAAACAAACTAACACGTAAAACTATATAAAAGCGTGTTTAAAAATACGGTCACGTTGCGGACATTTAATAAATTCATAATTGCTTCCTTACTCAAATAATGCATAACGAAACGTGGGAAAAATAGTGTTTAGCTACGGTTCCCCCTGTTTTGGCATAATATTTTTAGTCATAATTTTGCATGGCATAATCTATGTAGGCAGAATTGACTTTCCGCATAAACTGTTTTGGCATAATCAAGATTCGCATATTTTGATTACGCAGATATTCATTTGTCATAAATTTATTTCGCATATTTTTGTTTGTCCCAATCATGTCTACGCATAAAATAACTAGGCATAATTTCATTTGTCATATTTTATTTGCGCATATTTTTGTTTGTCCGAATCATGTCTACGCATAAAATAAATAGGCATATTCATCACACCAAAAATTTTATGGCCGCAGACATGCAAAACGATGCTTGTTGCATTTGCTGAGTAATTATGTCTAGGCGCTGTTAACGTTTTAAAATGTCGGTACCCAAACAAAAAACATCAACTTCGCATGACAATCATCATTCGTGCGTTGCTTGCTGCTAATCATTTAATAAACTGTAATTGCATTAATTTCGTTGTATTATGGAGCTACAGAGTGATTTAACAGTATTTAAAACAACAAAAGGTGGATTAAAGTTAAACATAGATGGATTTGTGTATGAAAAAAACAAAGTTAATGGAAAAAAATACTATTGGGTGTGCGAAATGAGGCGGAATAAAACATATATGTGCAATACAAGAGTAATAAGTATATTTTTGTTAAGTATATTTAATGTTAAAAATAAAACCTTGTTATTCATGTCTTCATATTTTTTATTCATCAGTTTACTAATATACTAATCTAACGTAACCTACTTTTCTGCTAGCAGTTCGTTTTTTTGAGGGACGCAATTCTAACCTAACCTAACCTACTTTTCTGCTAGCAGTTCGTTTTTTTGAGGGACGAAGTTCTAACCTAACCTAACCTACTTTTCTGCTAGCAGTTTGTTTTTGCGAGGGACGTAGTTTTAACCTAACCTAACCTACTTTTCTGCTAGCAGTTTGTTTTTTTGAGGGACGAAGTTCTAACCTAACCTAACCTACTTTTATGCTAGCAGTTCGTTTTTGCGAGGGACGTAGTTCTAACCTAACCTAACCTACTTTTCTGCTAGCTGATCGTATTTGCGAGGGACGCAGTTCTAACCTAACCTAACCTGCTTTTCTTGTAGCAATTTAAGTATGCCAAGATAGATTCGGACAAAAGATAATATGCCAAATACCACTATCCTAAATCAAATTATTCGTAAATATAATCGGCCTAAAACAGTTTCGGACAAACAAACGTATGCGACATAGAGGGAACCCGTTTAGCTACACGTGTCAGCTTTTTTTTTTTAAGTTTGCAACATTTTATGCTTTATTTTTCTCCAAAAGTAAATGATATTTGCATCCACAGCTCTGTATCATCTTCCATGTAAATTTTAAAATGAATCTCTTTTTAGTCCGTGCAGTTTTAATTTGGTTTAAACAAAGGTATTCTGCAAAATATACAGGCTTTTTACGTCCGCTTCTGAATTTTAATAGGAAAACATAAAGATATAAAATGATATCATACGTCGGGCTCTTGTCAGCGTCAACGTGCCTGCGGTACTCGAACCAAATGGCCTCGCACGAGATGATGGCAAGAGACCCGACGGCATGACGTTAGTACCGTGGCGGTTGGGGCGGCCCTTAGTGTGGGACTCCACCTGTGTGGACACTTTGGCACCTTCACACATTGCAACAACGTGCCAAAATCCAGGTGGGGCGGCCACAAACGCGGAGGCGGCTAAACGCCGAAAATATATGTGTTTGGGTGACAACTATATTTTCGTGCCGTTTGCGGTAGAGACTCTAGGCCCATGGGGCCCAGCCGCTCATAATTTGTTTGATTCCCTTAAAAAAAAGCTAATACGAACTACCTGTGATCCCAGAGCTGGCGCGTTTCTCGGGCAAAGGCTCAGTATTGCTGTGCAGCGGGGAAACGCCGCCAGCACCTTGGGATCATTTCCGCCAATGAGCGACCTTGGCTAGAGTTAGGTCAGTGTAGGTTTTAGGTTTTTAAATTGTTTTACCACTTAATCCGCATGTTTTTTTTAATAAATATACTATAAGATATAAAATCGCAATAAAATGCAACATTAATTGTGAATGTTGAAATATTCACGTCTTTTAAAATACTAGTAGCAGACTTTCAAAGCTACAAATAATAAGCATATTATTTGTTTCAGTAGTAATACATATTCTTAAGATGCGTTTTCATTGATGCTGAACTACTTATATCGACAGTAGAATCAGGACCGATTGAGTGATACGATAATGACAATAAATAACCCAGCAAGAAGTGAAAGCCACAGAGAAAAAAAAAAAAAAAATGACAATAAAAATAAAGAGTATCTATAATATAAATTATCTTACCAAATAAGAACCATACGGATAGAATATATTCATACAACTTACACTTTTTTTCGGTTACATCTGGTACACCGTAAAGTGGGGTTGTTTTCGATCCAACACTAGTGTGTTGGGTGTCGATGAATAGGTCTTTTAAAAATAATAGGGGTCTCAAGTAGAAGTTTCATCTATGCCACAGCATGCAATTTTCAAACAGGTCATGTGTCCGTGAACATGTCGATTTAAATTACGACGCGGTTGCTGCCTACTGAGCCGGCGGTCCTGGGTTCGGATCCTGGTAGGGTTAGGAAATATTTGTGTGATGAACTCGTCCTATGACCCAGGCACAAATATTCGAGTTCATTGTTCATTTTACTTGTATTTAAGTATGTATTTATCTGTATTATTAGGTATGTTTATCGTCGTCTAGTGTCCATAACATAAAGCCTACTAGAGCTTGCCGTGGGACTAGATCTATCTATCTATCGACTATCGATTTGTGTGAGGTTATCCTATATTTCTTTATTTTTTATTTTAAATTGCCTTAAATTTTCCTGTTTAAAGCAACAGTGCCTGATATTTTGCAAGAGCAAATTAACGCAGCATAACGTGAATTCTCTCTATAAACACGAGAGCTTTTCAGGTCGTCTAGGGGTCGAGCATCTTGTTCATTAATAGCACATTGCAAGATAAAATGCTTACATTTGCACTACAAATTGGAACGTAGGTAACTGATTTACTCGAAAATGAGCTGTCATTACTCATCGTCCGAACTTTCTCGAGCGTCGTCTGTCAACGAACAACTTTCGTATAGATTTATAGAAGCAACTTGCTTGTTCACGTGGAAATGGCGCTACGAGTGAATGTTCATTTAAAGTTTTGGACGTGGAAATGTTAGTTCCGAATTCTACCGACGGAATATAAAAACTTGTCTACATCTCAAATGTGTTTTTGCATATTTGATGAAGGGTTGAGATTGGGTACTCGTATATGAGAAAGGTCCTCGTAAAAATAACGTATAGAGGCTCTTCAAGTTGTACTGAAGATAATATATATTGGGCCCAGAGAATCAGATTATTGTACATACATAATGCACTAACATACTGAACTGGCTATTTTTTGCCTTGCTCGGTATCTCTTTCTTTCAATAAAATCGTACGAATTTGAAATAATGAAGAATAGCTTAGTTAATGTCTTATTTTACAGTATTAATGAAAATGTACTCGGTTCATATTCAATGCCAATAATTTGCAGAACACTACACATACACCCATCACACGGGAATTCATAATTTTACCGAAAATCATTTCATCGATTATCGATTGTTAAACACTATTTGTATCATTGTGACAACTCATACATTTGTTCAAATTACTTAAAAAAAAGGCGAAAAATTTATTCGGTGACTCCGGCTGGAGCGTGAAAAACATAGCACAAATCAGTGAAATTTGCAAGTGAGTTCGGTGGAGATTCTAAGCCAAGCTTCATTCTTTAACCTGAGGTGAAATTCGACTTTTCTATTGACCTCTTTATTAACGGGTATGCTATTTAATGTAACGACAAAAAAGGGAAGAACAACGAAACAGTAAATAAAATCTACTAAACAAATAGTTCTTAAGTAGCGTTAAGTGTTTGGTGTATTATTATTATAGTCACGAGAAATACATATATCTAATTTTTATATACAGCTTGTATATTTGATATAACCGCATATTGTAGCCAGACGGAGATTTTAGTCCTATAATCTGATATTCATAACAATTATTAATATAGCGTTAAATGCCATAGTGTAATTAATTTTTGAAAATTTTCTGAGCAGCAATGTATGGCGTAGTTATTACTAGTGACAGCTGTGACATTACGATGTTAGTGTCAATAAACAACAACAAACACATTGCGTGCTGAATTATTTTATATGAGAGAAAAAAACTTCGATGTTTTTAATAATTTACGGATCGACATAATATTAATAAGTGCCTATACTAAGGCCCCGTAAAGTTTGCGGTTATATCAAATATACACGCTGTATATAGCCAATCTGCTATCGAATATGATCTCGTTAATGCAGCACGAAAAAGAAAAATCAATATTTTTACGTCAATTCTATGACCGTAATGAAACCGAGGTTTTATCGAGGCTTCGCCGAATAAGGAAGAAGCATTCTACAAGGCCATTATGTACCTATACTTCTAAAACTTCCACCAACGTAAGTACCATATCAGTCATACAAGTTTCGAACTCTCATCACAGATAAGCGCACCTATAATCACTTAAGTGAGTGCATCCAAGTTTGCATGGAAGTTTGTATGAACTCAGCCATGTAGAGTTCCAGTTCTTGCGGGTTTACAACTTGGGGAATTTATTGGACTGCCGGTATTGGAGTGAGAGAAAACAAGCCAAGTTCAGAGAAAGATCGACACACAAAGCATATGGAAAAATTCTACAGGTTGCTTCGGCGTTAGGGTGGTGGAAAGGTTAACGCGCTGGAGCAGAAATCCAGAGGTACCGGGTTCGATTCCCGGTTTCTTCCACCAGGTTACGCATTTAAATTTTTCTTTGATCTTTCTTTTCTTTCTTTTTCTTTGATCTTTGTATACACGGGTAAAATTAGACACTGTCTGTAGGGGCTAACTTAGTATCAACGCGTCTGGAAAAAATCAAATTCTCATTATAATATGGATTCTGTTTTTCTAAACGAACAATATTTATTAAGCCATTTCAGGTGTACATTATTTCAAACCAATTATATACTTCGTATTTTCAATGTACGTCGTCCAACATTTATATCAATTTAGAATTGACATATCTGCCACTCTAATACCAAATATTTTGCAATACATTTTATTCTTTGAATGAACATTATTTTTTCCAAGTTATTTTTTAAAAGTTGCTAAAAATAAAAAAAATACCGTTTGAAGGGTAGTAAGTTTCATTTATTTCTAGCGTTTAGATGCCAAACTCAGTACATGATCATTACTAAATTCCAAATAATGCAAATATTATAAATGTCCTTTAAATACGAGACTCACAATATTTAGTACACAATAGCATGACAATCGCAATCAATCATCTGAAAAATTACTTTATATCTCTGTCTTATTATTGAGCGTATCCGACAATATTTAACAGAAAAATAGGTTATATTAAAGGCGTTAACCTTTCCGCCACTCTAAATCCCAAGCAACCTTTCGATTTTTTCCCTATGCTTTGTGTGTCGATCTTTGCATTGTTTATATCAATGATCTGTGTATCAATGGATTAATTTAAAAATTGTGGTGAGTACCCACATGAAAAAAATTAGAAATTACATCACTACATCATTATCATTACAAATTATAAAACAAAGTCGCTTCCTGTCTGATCTGTCTGATCTTTAAAAGTACGCAATGGATTTTGATGCGGCTTTAAATAGATAGAGTGATTCAAGAGGAAGGCTTATATGTATAATAGGTACATGCGTAATTTATCAGCTTTGCACACGTGCGAAGTCGGGTCGATCGTAAATTTATAAATTAAATTATTATCTTGATTATTTTTATTAAAGCAGTAACGTCTGCTAACATAAACCAAATGTTTGTACAATGAAGTATTTTGGTTTACGTTAGCAGACGTTAATGCTTTACTTAATAAAAATAATTAATTTGAGTGTAACACATCGTTACTATCGATTCTCAACATAATTTGAGACGATGGTGCTGATTATAAAATCTGAATCTTTACGGTAGATGGCGCTACGATGCCACCCTAAGGCATGTAGAAGCAACTGGTTGAAAAATTCAATGGCTCTGGCATTAGGTTCGGTGGTCCAGTTGGTAGGACGCCCGTGTTAGCTCGTTGGAGATGCAGGGTCGAATCCTGCCTGAACCGTAGAACTTTTTAAATTTTTGGCTTCATTGTCAAACATTTATATTATCTTGGCCTGTCCACTACCGCACAGCCAGACAATACCGGGCAAGTTACCTTGAACTTCGATCGTTGGACCAACCAGGAATTTATGGGGATCCTCCGGCACGTGCATGTAAAGTATGTCAGTAAACTCCATCAATTATATTAATGGTTCCGCAATAAATTTGATAGCGAACGTTTGTAAGGGTAACTGTTGATTGCCCTTTATAACTTTAGAGGTCTATCAAGCTGGTTACTGGAACTTGTTCGCTTGTAAAGTATAAAACTTGATTTTGAACATCGCTCTGTGAATTTATGAAACATGTAATGTCTCATTATTTTTTAATGTGGGTATACAACACAATTTTTATATTAAACCATTGATAGTTTATAAACAACAGCGCCCTCTTTCGCTTGCTTGTTCACTGTTGTATAGTAATGCGGTAAGATGTGAATATACGCATATTCACATAGTGGTCACTAAGGTGTACAGCCTTTCAAATAAACAATGCACAGATCTGGGCGTTACAATGGTGGAGAGGTTAACACGCGGAACCTGTAATCCAGAGGTACCAGGTTCGATTCCCGGTCCCTACAGCCACGCATTTTATTTGTTTTTTTGTGCTTTGTTTGGTTTAATTGCTTTGTGATCTTAGTCATAGAATAAGTAATGTTTACCTACTTTATAAAAGCGCAGAAGGCTTTTTTTTCATCATAGACAAGCCGAGCGTAACCGCGTACACCTGAGAGGCGCTGTTAACACGCCGAAAGTCGTAATTTCTACCGATCCTCGTTAAATCACGTCTATGGACGGCGACGTTGATCTGTTAAAACGACCATATCGTCAAAGTTTTTATAAAAAGACAATTTGCCTCGTACCGTTTTTTGCTAGGGCTTTTTTGCGTGAGTGTTGTCTAATTTTCAGAATGGTCCTGTATACGTGACAGTATAATATCTACAAAGCAGAACTTATTAAGCAAACATTATAAAAGTTAACCAACAAAACATACTTCAATGAAATAAAAGAAAAAAAATGTTTCTTGCAATCCCTTACAAATAAATCTCAACAATAAGAAGAGTTTCTCTGCTTATACGAAAAGGAATCATATATCTCGAGGGATGTCTACCAGTACCAGGAAGCTGTTACAAAGAAAAGAATCGAATCGTAAAGGTTTTCCGACAATGGAGGGGTAATTTTAGGCAAATTGCTATATAGAGCACACATTCTTGAATGGACAATCGTTACCCACAGCTTAAGGCTTCTTATTCGTTCAAAATGCTGATTGTTTTAGATTTTTTTTCTGTATCATCATCATCATCATCATCATTTCAGCCATAGGACGTCCACTGCTGAACATAGGCCTCCCCTTTGGACTTCCATATATACCGGTTGGAAGCGACCTGCATCCAGCGCCTTCCGACGACCTTTATAAGGTCATCTGTCCATCTTGTAGGTGGACGTCCTACGCTGCGCTTGCTGGTCCGAGGTCTCCACTCGAGCACTTTTCGGCCCCATCGGCCATCTGCTCTGCGTGCTATGTGGCCTGCCCATTGCCACTTCAACTTGCTAATCCGGTGAGCTATATCAGTCACTTTAGTTCGTCTACGGATTTCCTCATTTCTGATTCGATCACGTACATAGAGACACCCCGAGCATAGCCCTCTCCATTGCACGTTGAGCGACTTTGAGCTTTGAGATGAGGCCGATAGTGAAAGACCACGTTTCGGTGCCGTAAGTCATCACTGGTAACACACATTGGTTGAAGACTTTCGTCTTGAGGCACTGAGGTATGTCGGACGAAAGGACATTGCGTAGTTTCCCGAACGCTGCCCAGCCGAGTTGGATTCGGCGGTTGACCTCTTTCTCGAAGTTGGACCTACCTAATTGGACCACTTGTCCTAGGTAGATGTATGAGTCAACAACTTCGAGTACCGAGTTTTCAACAGAGACTGGGATGGGCACAACCTTGGCATTTGACATGAGTTTCGTCTTGTCCATGTTCATTTTTAAGCCCACCCGTTGAGAAACTCGATTGAGGTCATCGAGCATCACGCTGAGTTCCTCCATCGACTTTGCCATGACTACGATGTCGTCGGCAAACCGAAGGTGAGTGATGTATTCGCCATTGACGTTGATGCCAAGTCCTTGCCATTCCAGGAGCTTGAAGGCGTCTTCCATAACGGCCGTAAACAGTTTCGGGGATATAACGTCCCCCTGTCTTACGCCTCGTCTCAATGGAATGACCTTTGTGCTCTGCTCCTGAACTCGGACCGACATGGTGGCGTTACTATACAAACACTTCAAAACTTCAATGTACCGATAGTCAATATGGCATCGCTGAAGTGACTCGAGCACCGCCCATGTTTCCACCGAATCGAACGCTTTCTCATAGTCCACAAACGCTAAGCATAATGGCAAGTTATACTCTTCAGTCTTCTGTATAACTTGCCGCAGCGTATGTATGTGGTCTATGGTACTATAGCTTCTTCGGAAACCGGCTTGTTCGGGAGGCTGGAAGTCATCAAGTCTATGTTCGAGACGGTTCGTGATGACCCTTGAAAACAGCTTATAAACATGGCTTAGAAGCGTGATGGGCCTGTAGTTCTTCAATAGGCTATTATCACCTTTCTTGAAGAACAGTACCACCTCGCCTCTATTCCATGATTCAGGCGTTTTGCCCTCGGACAAAACGGAATTAAAGAGCTTCTGGAGGACCTTAATTACCGGTGTTCCACCCGCTCTCAGAAGCTCTGAGGTGATTCCGTCTTCGCCCGGCGCCTTGTTGTTCTTAAGCTGCTTCAGGGCCATCCTAATCTCGTACAGACTGATGTCCGGGATGTCTTCGGTATAATGTCGGGACAGCTTGGCTCTTGGATCGCCTACCAAGCTGTCAACGGGCTTTGCGACTGAAGTGTATAACTGACCATAGAACCTCTCGATCTCACCTAGAACCTCTGCTTTGGTCGACGCTATGCTGCCATCTTCCCGTTTCAGCTTGGTCAGCTGGCTTTGTCCAATAGACTTGTCCTTTGCGAACACTTTGGAGCCTTTGTTCTGCTCAATGGTCTCTTTAACACAGTTCGTATTAAAGAGCCGCAGATCATGTCGCAAGGACTTCGATATACGTCTATTAAGCTGCCTATATGACCTCGCGTCATCGGGAGACTGCAACTGTAGCGAGCGTCGTTCAGCCATGAGGTTTAAGGTTCGATCAGACAATTTCTGAGGTCTATCTTTACGGCGGGGTCTGAAAAACTTAGACCCTACCGTGTGGACAGTTTCCACTAGCCCGTCGTTGATCTCGTCCACTGAGACAAAGTTCTCCAGACAAGCGAAGCGGTTGGAGAGCTCGAGTTGAAAGCTCTCGGGGTTTTGAATATGGGCCTGAGTAGGTCGGAGCGTAGACTTCATCAGACTGGACCTTTCCAGTTTAACATTGATATTCAGTGTGCCTCTTACGATTCGATGATCACTGCCGGTCTTGACCCTATTGATCACAGACACATCACTGAAAATCCGTTTCTTGTCGGTCATGGTGAAGTCAATCTCGTTTCTCGTGGAACCATCGGGAGTTATCCAGGTCCATTTCCTGTGAGGCGGCTTCTGGAAGAAAGAGTTCATCATGAAGAGTTCCTCTTTCTCTAGAAAGTCGGCCAGCCTCTGTCCCCTAGGGTTCCGTTGCCCGTATCCAAATTGCCCCACTCTCAACTCATCACCGCTGTTCTTGCCCAACTTTGCATTGAAGTCCCCCATAACAACAGTGAAGTAGGTTTTGGAAGTATGTATGGCCCTACTTACGTCCTCATACATAGCCTCTACTTCCTCATCAGAATGTGACGAGGTCGGTGCGTATACCTGAATGACCTTCAACGAATATCTTTTGGATATTCTGAGTATTAGGTATACCACCCTGCTCGACACACTGTCGATGGTAGTTATGTTGTTAACGAGGGACTTGTGAACGAGAAATCCGACACCACCTTGGGACTGTTGGGCGCCCTCCCGGTAGTAGAGCAGGTTACCAGACTTCAGGGTTACGGTGTCCTCCCCCTCTCTACGGACTTCGCATAATCCTACAATGTCCCAGTGTAATCTGCTCAGTTCCTCTTCCAACTCGCAAATCTTTTCATCAGTCCTCATTGTGCGTATGTTGTGTGTTATCAGGGCCAGTCGTCGTGGGTAGCCGGATTTCGTCCGGGGATTCTTAGCACCCCCTGCTCCGCTATTACCTTGGCCGCTACCCGCGCCAGGGATAGCGGAGCTGCCGGAGACTGGGGGCCTGGTATTTGTGTGACTGATCATAAAGGGGGGATTTGCCGTACGCGCCACGCTTGGCAGGCGGGTTGGCGCGCGCAGTTTTTTTCTTTAAGGTCTCTGGAAGACGCTGCTGCCCATCTCCCGGTATATTATTATTATTATTCCCTTAGCAGGCTTCTACTGCAACCACGGGACGATATGGTAGGGGACAATTCTAAGGCCGGTCACCCCACGGCTTTTCTGTATAGTCAAACATATTTCTTAACATATTATTAATGTTACTTCATAGAACAGGGTTATTGAGATGTATTGGTATATATATTTGAAACCTAGAGTTTGAATTTTTATTTAAAATGTTTGTTTCAAAAACTATTCAAAACTTTCAAAATTCACACAGAAAACTGTTTTTTCAACTACACGCAATGAAAGCATGAAATAACTATGTTACTTTCTTAGAACTCAGGATCATTATGTACTGTTAGTAGCAAGGGTACAGCTCAGTGGTGGCAGTGGTGGTGAAATAATCATCATCATCATTAGCCTTTTACATCTATAACAGATGAGTTAAGCAGCGTCTTATAAACTGCGGCACTTTCGAAGATGGCTGGATAGCCCGATACGAGAGCGACAGCCGCGGCCGCATAATTGACAAATAAATGTTGCGCCTATCGATGAAGGGGGAAAAGCTGCACGCTGGTGTCTCATGTCGCGCTTGTGAGAAAGAGAAGCAAACCATACTTCATCATGCGCAACCACACCATCGCACAAAGTCTTCCTCCAAAGGTCACGATCTTCAGACATAACTTCCCAGTGTTGGGTGTCAATTTTGAAGGATAACATGTCACGCTGAAATAATAAACGGGACTTTACTAGTTCATAGCTCATTTCCGAATGCCCGGCTCTTTTGATGAGTGACAGAGACGGCCATAATTCGAATATTTAAATATATTGGTAAAATCTGCGAGCTGTCACCCACCAATAAATTCCTTACAGTATACCTAACAATTTTAACTACCAGATTATCATTGAGAATACCTATTATTACGAATCTCTTATAAATAAAATCCCATCCCATATTTTCAAATTCTACAAAGCTATTTAACTCTATCCCTTCCCGGACCGTGACCGAGCGTTTTGTCAGACCGTCGGGTGCCCGAGGGCAGAAAAGTTAAGAAACCGTGTCCGGTGAAGGAGCCGTCGGGTTTTGCCGGCCTTAGGTAGACTTCCGAGCCTTTTCCAGATCGTATCTCATCTGGAAAAAGGGCGATTGTTATTAAGAGCCAGTTTCGCAGTTTCTTTGTAAATACGCAGGCAAATACAGGTAGAATGTTTCACATCGGTTCTTTTTTGATTTTATTAATAGTTGCTGTACTCTTGGCTTTATTTTGGTCGATATTCGGTTGTCTTTAAAATAGCTAAAACAACATGAACAACGTAATTTGAACCAACCATTTGAAAAAAAATAGAAAACAGAGACAACGCACAGGTAAAAGAAACTTTAAACGTACGTACAATCGTAATTTGAATGTCGCTAAAGTTCAAAATAATGTCAATAGACCTCACAAGGAAACTGGATATCATGTATAAGTACCATTTTATTTTAAACTAGCGACCCGTCCCGGCTTCGCACGGGTGCAATGGTTGCAACGGGTACAATGGGTGATATTATACATATAAAACATGCTCTTGAAGTACTCTATCTATTAAAAAAAAACGCATCAAAATCCGTTGCGCAGTTTTAAATATCAAAGCATACATAGGGACAGACAGACAGACAAACAGCAGGAAGCGACATTTTTTTTTATACTATGTGATGATATGGTGGCTATATCGAACAATATTCTAATTGACTATTAAAAAAACAAAAAAAACTATTCAGCCGTCCAAAACTATAAGTACCTGAAACTAGTTCAAATTATAGCCACCTAAAACTTTTTACAATCGAAAAGGGGAATTGGAAACTTGCTTTAAATGACTGTAGTTATTTTTACATTTTCCGAGGATTTTTGTTCAGAGTAAAAACTTTTGCTCCGGGTGATACTGATTTGATTTCAAAAATGAAAAACCTGTAGGTAGTTGTAATTTGTCTCTTGTGAATAATATAAAGTAAGTTGTACATTTGCTCCTTTGTGTGTCTTTTTAGGGATCATTTTGTTGCCCGTCCGTATGTCTGTCAAGACCCTTTATCTCAGGAACGTGTAGAGTTATCGAGTTGACATTAACACCATATACTCAAGTCTACAGTCTTTTGAAGCTGTGAAAAAAATTAAATTCTAAGTGAACGTAAAAAAAAGACACTGCCGTTTATTTCGACACAAGGGACTCAAATTTATAATGTATAGGATGCACATGCACAACAACCCGTTCCCGTATATTTGAAATCGATCCAATTATTTAGTTGTGATGGGACAATTTTATTTTTACAATTTAATAATATTATAGATCGCACCTTTGGAATTATAGTGAGCTAATTAAAAATCTTGGAGTTTTAGAATTAGGTCTCTTTAATTCTAAATATATAATTGAAAATGGAAGTGACGACGATTTTGAATTAGGTCACTATAATTCTAAAGGTGCGAGATGTGTAAGACATTGGAACTCAGAAGGACAAACATGTCTATAGTTTAACATGCATCCAAAACACTTGTAGGTTGCGGATTCTTGATCGTCATACTCAAAGTTAATTGACGTGTTCTTGAGCACAAGTATGGAGAAGTTGTCATCTCATCTTATGCAGGAGTTGGAAACTTATTTAATTAAGTGGTAAAATTACCAATACCTACGTTTCAGGTTTCCAAGAAATAATGACGCTTGATTCTAGTAAAAAAAAGCGTTTTAGCTTTTGATAATTTTAGTCTTAGATTTATGTTCAAGTAAATTTTTATTTTTTTATGCTGAAAAAATACATGTGGTTTAGTAGACGAGTAGATGACGGGAAAAAATAAAGAAAAAGAAGGTATTTTTAGTAAAAAGAAAAAACGATTTTAATGGTTGTGAGCCTTAAAGGTCAACCGGGCCTAGTTACTTATGCATATTGTCTAAGTCGAAGTCGGTCAGAGCAAGAGAAGGTCGATCGAAGCCACATCGAAGCATTTAAATACGGATTTTGTTTGGTGAGTAAAAGCGATATTTGGGATAAAGTTCCTAAATCAAAACAAAGAGAAGCAAACAGCCGCGTAAGCCAATTAATGGTACCTAGATCTTACTATGGTCCAAGTTTAAAAAAAGCATATTCTTATTATTACAAGGGCTTGGGGCCTCGAATAACGGAGCTGTTCTTCTAGAATGGCTTGTTTCAAAATTACTGAGTTCTTTTTGCAACCGAAGTCAAAAAAGGAGGTTTTTCTTTTTATAAATAAATCGAAACGGGGTAGCGGGGGGGGGGGGGGTTTCTTTGTATGAATCTGGGAGCATGGTTGTGCCCCCGTCATGACGAGCCAAGCGACGCGCAAGGGCACTTATTTAGGTACTATCTACCTTTTCTCGAAGTGCTTCGTCGTTTATTTGAACCCTCTTAACTTTGGTTTGGATTATACCAGATAGACAAAACTCTCGGGATATGTTGTCAATAGCGGACTTATTAAAGATAATTATAAAGTTTATTGCATAGCTCTTATACTTTAGGATTTAATTGATATTTAAAAAATCCTGAATAAGTCACTGTTGATCATCAAAATTCTTGAGTACTTCCTAATGTCCTAGAGAACTGAGATTTGGTATGTAACCTAGTTTTAGTACAAAAACAACAACAAAAGTTTAAAACAGAACTTTTATCCCCCAACCCCTTAAACTAGGAGATCGAGCGTGGAGCCAACCCAACCGCCCTGTTGTAAGGGTTGATGGTACGTAGTGAGCCCGCTTTGGTACGGCGATTGATATTCGTTTTTATCTTTTATAACTATTTTTTGACTACTATCAAAATATGCGATGCTTTAATGGCTCCGAACAAGAGCGCTAGAATAATGGAAGGCGGAGCCAAAGGCCCTGACCCTGGTATAACAGGGGTTGGTAGTGCGCAGTGAAGCCGTCTTGGAACGGTGATCGTAATTTTTTATCATTTAACTACTATCGAAATAAAAAGTCCGCTACATCTGGTGTCTTGAGCCGACTCGCACTGACAGTATAATGCCTTTCCTGTGTTCGATTGATCCCGCATTAACCTCTTACCAACTGATGGCCGTCGCACGAATTTCTTCCGCCCAAAAGGGCAGCAACAAGGTTATCCCTCTTGGTTTTCGCTTTTGAACTGTATTTTACTGGTTGTTTGTGGATCCTCTTGCGATGCTTTAAATGGCTTCGAACAAGAGTGCTAAAATAACCGAAAGCGGAGCCAAAGGTCTTGGTAAAACAGGGGTTGGTAGCGCGTGAGGCCGTCTTACTACGGTGATCGTTATTTTGTTTTTATCATTTAACTACCTACTATCGAAATAAAAAGCCCGCTACATCTGGTGTCTTGAGCCGACTCGACACTGACAGTATAATGCCTTTCCTGTGTTTGATTGATCCTGCATTATTAACTTCTTAGCAACTGATGGCCGTCTTTCAACGCCGGAACTTGACTCATTTACTAGTAACTTATATAAATAACGGGAGGTTACTGTGTAATCCTTTGAGGAAGTTGAAGTTCTGCGAGCTGTATACCTCGCGAGTTTGATTCAACCCCATATCTCCACCATTTAGATAAAATTCAGACACTATAAATCGATAAAAAAACTATAATTAGCGCACCTACTCACAAAAAATTCATGAAAAACAGTTGAGAACATCTAGAATGGATAAACGGATATCCGGACATACGAAAGAATTGTAGGCTAAGCTGAAACGGAGACGCTGTGCTCGCTCAGTCAATAAGAAACGCGTATATTTTATTGATCATGGTTTGTTTGAAAAAATGGTTTTGTGGGTTTGTGCTGTCAGCAAGACTTAAAGAGAGAGTTATTCACAAACCCTCACGACTCTAGTCACGCCCTATTGACAACATTTATTTATTTGATCATGGTTTTATATTCACATTTTTCATTTTTGAAAAGTTCCTCATTCTAAAAAATATTATCATTTGTGAAAATTTCAACTGTCTATAAACTATAAGGGAGATACAGTCTGGTGATAGACGGACAAACAGACAGACGGACAGCGGGAACTTAGTAATAGGGTCTCGTTTTTTGGGTATGGAACCCTATAAAACACTAGATGGCTTTACTAGCCTTACAGCTTGGTTCAAAAAGTATAGGTTTTTGCGTTTTTTGCGCAATCCTCACAGCTTTATAATCAAAAAAAAAAAAAAAAGAAAGAAAGAAACCCTTATCATCATCATATCAGCAGAAAGACGTCTACCTACACACCCGGTACCTTTGAAATAACTATGTATTACGGGATATTGAAAAAGTCGGGAGTACGTAAAAGTTGCGTCCTAGTTAGCGGACAAAAACAAGGGGCCCAGACGTGGTCTGCACAACAATCGGTCCCGGCGGTACGGAGACGTGCTGTGCCGCGTCAGCGGGTGGAAAATGGTCACGCGACGTTAACAGTTACCGTTTATTGTTCAGTACTGATAAAAAAAACTAGATAGCTTTACAGTTTGTTTCAAAAAGTATAGATTTGCCGTTTTTGCTGATCCTCACAGCTCTATAATCAAACGCCTATCATCATCATAATTAGCAGAAAGACTCGGCACAATACTCTACTGCTGGATAAATATCTTCACATTAACCACAGTAAAATACAAGTAGGATCATTACTACATAGCGTCTTAAGAGGCCATTCTTAGATAACTTAAAGGTTTTAACGGCGAGGTTCTGATCTACATGCCGATTCTGGCGACTTCAAACAATATGAGGTTTGAGCTTAATTTGGGACTAGATCGATTTGTGTGAGGTCGTCCGATATTATTATTATGAGGAAGATCTTTACATGGGAATAGGAGGGGTCAACGATGGATAAAATTGTCCTTATGAATATGTAACAAACACACACACATACACATGCTCACAAAAACGTTAGTTTTTATGATAGTAGTGGAATTGGATACCCATACTTAAATCCTTTGAAGGGTAGTCGGCTACACGTTACTACTTCCCATGGGGATCTTGGTGGGTCTAAGGATAATCACTATTTCACGAAAAGGAATCAAACTCTCCCACATAGCCTCCAGCTCGATAGCATTGGGGTAACTTTGGCTCTTCTGTATAACATTGGCTCACACACTGCTAGTTTTTTACACTGTATGTAGCTATATTTCTATTTTTAATTGTAAATCCGTTAAAATAGTTATTTAACACATTAAAAAAGAAAATGTTAATGCAATTACTTCGAATAAAGCAAGTCACTTAACTAGAAATATAGTAGCAAAATCTTTAACATAATATAACAGACGTATTTCATTAGAAACTTGGGGTCCAGATCTCGTATTACATTAATTTGTCATGTTTGCGCTTGTCCGAGAAAATTTTATCAAAAAGTTAAGGAGCCCTCACAGAGTTCACACAAATTGAATTCCGTCAAGTGTTGGAATCAAAATGTAATTTGCCATGTTTTGCCCGTTTTTCTTTTGTTTTGATTTATTATTATCGCTCTCTGTCTCTGTTAGGGTATCATGAATTAATTGTACTGGTATGCAATCAACTCATCGTTTTCAAAAACCTATTTATATCATTATATTTCGTGAAATTCGTTGAGAAATAAAATTTATAAATTGTTCGTCGGTATCTCTATTTTTAGACTGCCCATTCCTTATAGGACAAGATCCCACTGCAAATTTGAGTGCAGATACGGTTATTTATTGAAATGTGGTTTAAATTAATGTTCATCCTTGGCATAACACAACCGTATAGAGTTGACAGCATGGTCTAATAAAACAAGGTCTTCCATTCCCAGAGTGACCCAAGCCTACGTCACAATAACATTGCCACTTTATTTCAACATAACATGTTATATGGGTACATTTATATGTATTTCATCTTAAATTTTATAACAACACGTCATTTTTAGGGTTCCGTACCTCAAAAGGAAAAAACGGAACCCTTATAGGATCACTTTGTTGTCCGTCTGTCCGTCTGTCAAGACCCTTTTTCTCAGGAACACGTGGAGGTATGAAGCTGAAATTTATATCAATTACTCAGGTCTACTGTCCCTTGAAGCTGTGAAAAAATCAAACTTCTAAGCCAACGCAATCAAAAGATACAGCCGTTTATGCCGCAAATTTTCGACACTTGCAAGGGAATCAAAACCTACAGGGTGCTTCCCGTGAACACAGAATCTTGAAATTTGGTACGAAGCAACGTCTTATAGCATAGATAAAGGAATAATTACGAAAACCATAAAAATTTTTTTTAATACCTAACTTTGCACCTAATTTATATGGGGCGCTATACATACCAGGTGCAAACTTAACTTAACCACTTAGGGATGGAAAGTGTTTGTACGGAACCCTCGGTGCGCGAGTCCGACTCGCACTTGGCCGGTTTTTTAATTATTCGTTAGCAATATCTTCCGATGCACGAAATAAACTTCAGACGTTCGGGTAATTCTAATGACACTACTGGCATCACAGGATAGTGCTGTCACATTTGACAATCCGTCATTTTGTCCCTGAATGTCATCCTTGTCTAACGCGTGTTAATTGTTATTTCCTTCTCGCTTACTTTCAGCAATCGCAGCGTTTTCCAAACTGTTCACATCGTAAACTTGGTAATTAATGTTTGCTACGAAAATGGTTGGCTGTTCTATTCGGAACTGTAAGAGTAGGAGTGAAATGGCCATAATAAGATTTTATACGTTTCCTAAAAAAGAATCCGTAGGTAGCCAATGAATGGCTTTGCTATTGTGGGCTGAAAACATATAAAAATGGTATGTATACATACTTATCGACAATAATTACTATTAATAATAAAATTTTAAGTTCTATGTTTGCTTGTTGACTAAAATACATTGCCGGCTATGTCGCTTCAAGATTTATGGGAAAGTACCTACCCACATCTTGGGAACCTAACTCGGAACCTGACTTAGAACCTGGAACTGGTTCCTGTGAGTGGATTAACTTTATATCGAGGGGAAAATTGATTTATCCATGTGAAGAGCTCATAAAAGTCGCTCAAACAGTGGAAAATGAGTTTGAGAAATACCATGGCCGGACACTATGCAAAGATAAATATGCTGGTGCGTTGTGTGTAACAAAGCTGCGTTAGTGCTAAGGATCGTCATTATTTTTGTAGGGTTTGATGAGATAAAACTAAGTAAAGTTGGACGAAAATCGTAAAATTTATCTTTAAAAGCTTAGCTGATATAATAATAATAATAGATAAATATTAAGGAACAATCTTACACAAATCGACGTACTACCAAACTAAGCAGCTTGTACTATGGGTACTAGACGTCGATAGACATAATATATAAATACATATATAGATAACATCCATGACCCAAGCACAAATATTCGAGTTAATCACACAAATATTTGCCCTGGCCGGGATTTGAACCCAGGACCGCCGGCTCAGTAGGCAAGTGCTTACAAAGTGAGCCAACCGCGGCGGCATATTGTACACAAGCACGTCAAAAACAATACCCTCAAAAAGAAATGCTTATTAGAAATTCGCTGTAATACTTTGCTTTGCTTAGTCAGAACGAGGACATAGTTACATAAGACTAAAATAATTAAATTAAAAAAGTCGTTAGTAATCAACTCCAGAAGAAATTAAAACGAAAATTGCTTAAAGTGTCGAACACCGTTTATTGATTAGATGTGGATTCGTTTTTCAAAAGTTTCTCTTGTATGGATAAATAAAATTTTGATTTAATTCATTAGATTTGTTTTATTGTACTATCTATGTTTTTACATGAATAACTTAAAATTAATGCCATTTAAATATTTTTCACCGTTGGTTAAAATTCTCCCACATTTTAAAGTTTGAGAATCCGTGAACAGCATGATGACGTAGGCTTGTGTCAGTCACGTGGTTCGCGAGTCTCGGAATGGAATACCTGGCGGAGTATATTATTATACCATGGTTGACAGTAAAAATTCAACATAGATTAACGACTCTCCTTAACTACGTGTTTATTGTTTTTTTTTAACCAAACTAAAACGAAATGATTGCCTTACATTGTGTAAAACACCAGTCGTTGTGGAAAACCTTTGTGTAGTGGTTGATGTATTGCGGCTGATATGATTATTAATTCATCAAGCCAGGCGTTATTTTGTAGAAATCAATATTAATATTAATAAATAAATAATTTCTTGACAAACGTGTATGGGTCAGGACCAAAAAGTTGGATGAAATTAAGGCGTAGTTAGCGAGGAATTAAAAACAATTGAGAAAGTTCCGTTGTGCGACAAAAAATAACGATACAATAAAGAACCTTAAAATAGAACATTAAGGTACGTTATTGAAAGGTTAACTGTCGTCGCACAATGGAGACTTTGACACAAATATTATTGAGTGAGTTAAGGGTGAGTTAACGTTGCAAACTTTTTGGTCTTCACCCGTATCATAATTGTAATGAATTAATTGAGTAATTCTAAAACAATATTTAGGCCATTTTTTTTATCTATAGTTTATTTTCGCCTTTATTTTTTACTTTAAGGTTTTATTTAAGCTTTTCCTATTGCCAATTGTGTTATAATTGTGTTATAAAGAATTCTAGTAGCCATAACATTGATATAAAATTACTCAAATAATTGGCAACAAAATAGGAAAATTAAATTGAACTTAAAGTTTCTTTGAGTCTTAATTTCGTACAAACTTTTTGAGAAATGCTCATAAACTATAACTTCAGCTCATTAAAACACAAAACATCATCTAAGAACACCAATTAATAACTTTTTATTTAGCTAGTTTAAATACTTATGTAATTAATATTCGTAACGAACTGTTTTGTTTATATCCACCACACAGCAATGGAATTAAAATATCGCGGATTAGCAAAGCAATATGGGTTTATTGGTAAATTCGTATTAACACCATATTTTGTTAAACAAAGAGGCAGGTGCAAATATTTTCAGTCGGATCTTCAACTTACTAGGGTCGAGCTAGGTTGAATCCCGAGAGCCTCGTAATATTACCCCAACTATTTCTGGTTTCACTTCAGAACGTGCGCCCACTCGTTAACCACAAAAATGAGGGGAAAATTCAGAAAATAGAATGAATATTAGCCACGTTTCTGAAATTGGATCTAAGGATTAATATGGAATTTAAAATTACAATACATATTTCCAATAGTTGAATAGGAAAAGGGGACACAAATGGAATACAATCATGTATTAGCATGGGATATTAGCCATGTAACGTTTTAAGATACGAGTATTTATTATATACTACGTGCAAAGTGACAAATTTTAGTAACTCGATTCACAATGGTTTAAAAATTCTACTATTCACTTTAAAAAAAAAACAACAGATAAACCACGCTCAAACTTTTATAGGGATTAAAATCATTTACTTTCGCATTAAATTTTTAGGATTACCAAATCATTAACGTCGAAAAATCTACTTATAGTGGCTTCGAAGTTTTTGTTTATTTTCTCTTAAATAGGGGTGTAGAGTGATGTTGAATTACAACATATTATAATTACATACATAAAAAAGTAATGAAATAAAGTGGGGGTGATGACGTCACGGTACGCTCGCCATTTGTATGGAGCGATTTCAGCACTCCGTAAGAATGCCGAACATGATAGTATGTTTTGAATATTCGAGTGCTCTAATGTATTTAGTGCCATATAGAATTTTGATTCTAATAAAAATATGATCAATCATTATTAGGGCCATTTCTTTTTTATTGTGTGTTATATTTTTTTACCTACTACCTATATGGAAAATGGTGACGGAATGGAAAAATAGAAAATATATGAAAATGTTGGTACACTTTCTTTCTTCTTATAAGATCGAAAGGGCTCGTGATTCTGAGTAGAAAATATATAGAATATCCAAAATATAAAAGCTCACGTACAAGAAAAATAAAATGGCCCATTAACGTCGTCAAAAAAAAATGTCTCGCCCACCTATTGTTACATTTAATTCCAGTCCATTTCCATGATTGTATTTAGAACTATAATGAAACCTTATTAATCCAAAATGAAGGTGAACGCTTAAGTGCTTTTACTTGTATACTCTTTTAGTAAGTATCTTTATTTAAGAAGTCGATTTTTGCGCAAGTTTTTAGCTGACAATGATATTTTGTTCAGGCGCCAATTCCATTAGGCGAGAATAATAAACAACTCCTACCTACCTATATAAATACGGGCAGAAAGAGACATGAAGATACAGCTAGAATGAGACGGAAAAGATAGAGGCAGAAGGAGTTAGATTGAGAGAGACTGATAAAAATAGTAAGATGGAAACAGTAAGAGTCAAACAATAAAACAGAGTTCTGAAGGCGGAACATTACAGGCTAAGGTAATTAGACAGTTTGTCGTTTCATCGTCATCGTGTCTCTAATTATGTAATTAGAGACTAAAGAGACATGTCTTTGCGAAGACTACTACTGTCAACTTTTGACAAACGTCACCTAATGCCAAAAAAATCTTTCATCATCATCATCATCATCTCAGCCATAGGACGTCCACTGCTGAACATAGGCCTCCCCTTTAAAAATTCTTTAAGAGTAGTATATTTTCGGTATCTGTCGAATACGCATTGCATTTTAATTAGTCATTTGTCACTGTAATCCATTCAGCAGGGAATTAGTCATTACTTGATTTAAAATTTGTGCAGTTGTCTTTAATGTGATATTCTGACCAATTCCATCCAGGATGGCGTGGTTATTCTAAAAGACACAAAAGCAAACATGTATCGTGCTTTTTTACAAAAACATGCCCGATTCAATGGAAAACAAGAAAATGGTCATATTTTTATTTTGTTATCGCTTTCTTTTTTTCCCTGATTTTAATAAAATTTGGTGAGTTGGTAAAATTGCTTTTTCTGACCATGGTAAGCCCAATTTCACGATATGTCCTACAAATTTTTCTCCATTGAGTTACACAAAATGTATTATTACAGAAATTGGCCCACGGGCTAATTTTTATTTGGCTCCTTAGTACAAAATACTATATTAAGTAAAAAAAAAAACCATAAATTTTTTGTAACTCAATGGAAATGAAACCTTGTTCAGAATAAGGAACTTTACCAAATCACCAAATTTAATTGAAATCTGAGAAAAAAACAAAATTGACAACAAAATAAAAATTTGCCCAAATAGGTATCTGTTTTGTTACAATTTTATTACTATGTAGTAGTAAACATAGATATAAAATCTAGGAAATGGAAGCCCGGTTATTTTGTTTTGGAAAAACCGTTTATAACCGGTTATTTGTATGGTATAATAACCGGTTTTGCATTTTCTAATGAAATCTCGGGACCTTATAAGATAAATTCAGTAATTCGTTAAAGTCTTTTATTTTCGGCACGTGTCGGATACAGTACCTTAATGCATTGTTTAAGCCCAGCGAAGCATACTGAGCCAGGTATTAGTGAATTCGCACCTCCATTCGTCCCCGTGAGCCGGCAGCGTCATGTAGATTTGTCACTGTAAGCCATTTAGCACGGAATTAATCTTTACTTTGCTAGGCTTATGTAACTTCGATTAATTACGGAACATTGTTCGTAATCGCTTCGGTCTGCGTGGACAAGTCGGCGGTGGGTAGGACACGGGGATTGATGGAAAAAATCCGCTTACATGCTTGAAGGTTGACATTATTTTAAATTAGCTGCGCCACGCGGTGTTGCCTACTTATCCCACGGGAACGCTACATTTTTTCGGGATAAAAAGTAGCCAATGTGTTAATCCAGGGTGTTAGCGACCTTCATACCAAAATTTATCAAGGTCCAGCCGTTTGAGCGTGAAGAAGTAACAAACATACACAAAGACACTCACAAAATTTCGCCTTTATAATATTAGTGTGATTAAAGAAAGAGCGAATGTTTTATGTCATGACTAGGGTTGGGATTTTGGTGGCAACCGTAGTTCTAAAATCCACCCAGTCACTAATTGTAAAAAAGTCAAAGCCTGAAAACAACGTAATATCTTTAGTAGTTTTTAGACTTTGATTTATTTTTTGGCTCATGAGTTGAGTTAGAATTTTTGGTAGCATGTCGTAGTTCTAAAATTCACGGAGTCACTAAATGTAAAAAAAAATATATATTTTAAGACAAAGGAATGATTTTGGCTGAAAGGTGTCATGTTCCGGCGTTTCCGCGGGGGGCTGCCGAACACCAAGGACTTATGCATCACTTCGCAGTGAAAAAACTGACTTTGTTAGTTGTTTAGTATTCTTTTTTGTATTATACCTATTACCTGTATTGTTCCCTTTGGGCCCTATAGCCTGAAAAAAATAAGTTCTATTTCAATTCCAATTTACACAATCAAGCGGGTTTTACAACATTCAGAGTAGAAATCTTTGTTTTTTTTTTTCGTTTTATGTTAAACTAGCTGTGCCCCGCGGTGTTACCCGCTCATCCCACGGGAACACTAAATTTATTCGGGATGAAAAGTATCCTATGTCCTTTCCCGGGTCTCAAACTATCTCCATGCCAAATTTCATCAAAATCGATTCAGCGGTTTAAGCGTGAAGAGGTAACAGACAGACAGACAGACAGACAGACACATTTTCGCATTTATAATATTAGTATGGATTCTGCTTCTGAATTTCAGCTTAATAATGAGAGAAATTACTTCATTGCACGTGTCTAATTCGCACCACAAAAACCGCAATAAAGGGTCAGCCCAAAACCACACAAACCAAACACAACGCGCGCGACAAAACTTTTTACTACTTTGTAATTCGTAACTCCAGGCATGTGCCCACTTACCTACATACGACATGAAATAATGGAACCTTGTAAACAAGTAAACGTTTATTACTTTCTTTTATCTGTCTGCCACAAAAGCCATTTTTGGGGTATAAAAGATTTCCCGTTTTATCTCGACTCTTTGTGTGAGTTTCGGCGTTTTAAGCCCGGCATAGGATTAGGGGGGTGGCTTCGATGGCGATTGACAAACTGTATAGTCAGCTCAAACAGCCTGAAAGAAAGCAAGCTTGCTGTATACATTCTATTAATTATAGAATGGATACAGTAAGCTTGCGTCAATTAGTGACGGACTCCTGCTATAGAACCAAGGGATAAATTCCACGTAGCAAATGGCATTGGTCTTTATAATACCAGTATATATTTGCTTTGGTGATGTGCTCTCTTTGTCACCATCCCATGAGGATAAGTACAAAAAGTTGAAGAAATTTAAGCGTAGTTCGACATTTAAAACGAGAAAAAAAAAAACAATTGGAAAAAGTTCCGTAGTCCGACAAAAATTAACGATATAATAAGGAAACTTATAATAAAACTGTAAGGTAGGTACGATGTTCGATGGTTAATTGAGGTTGCACAACGAAAACTTTGATGTAAATTTTAATTGAGTGAGTTACGCTGGTAAATGTTTGTGTTAGCTTTTGACGATGCAAAAGTGATACCTGTGTATCCTACGTGTATGTACCTGTTAGCTTTTTACAATGCAAAAGTGATACACAGGTATCACTTTTGCATCGTCAAAAGCTAACAGTACTTTAGGATCACAAGATCCTATTTGATTAAATGTTCTTTTATTTTATCTTTAAAACTTTTTGGTCTTCACTTTCACACATCAACACTTTCAACATCATTATTACTAACACACTTGTGTATGGACTCAGTCTGAAATAAAGATATATTATTATTATTATTATTATTATTTAACTACCGTCTCCCTTATACTTCGACACGGTAGTTATATAATCAATGAACACCATAAGTTATTAATAAAACACCTAATAAAATCTAGTGTCTAACGTTCAATACTTTATAATTAAATTTTATAATGGTGCAACTTCTCCCCCCTCCTGTAACCCCTTAAGACAAAAATCAACCCCTCTCGTAACCACTTCTGACCACTATGAAAACCATTTTATTTAACGAGATCGAATATAGTTCGCTCCAGGACTCAAAATATCTGTTACCAAAATTCAGGAACACTGGTGATGATTTTGTTATGCAGTAAAGTGAAACCAAATACAAAATGTTTCTTTACGAGTGTACCCATAATTATTACAACTTATAGTATGAAACCTGGGGGCCTATGATGGTTTATCACGTGATAAATAAGTGACAAGCATCCGTCACTTACACTCGCATCCGTGCAAAACGTGACGGATGCTTTGTCACTTATTTATTGCGTTATAAAATCAACCATCATAGGCCCTCTGTCCACAACATAATATCTCAGAAACGAATATAGGCGGGTAGGATAGGATTCAAGTTTCCTATGAAGTTTTTTGTCATGTTTTCATTGTTGGCCTCATGTAGTTGCCGGCAAATTTCATGAATAGAAATGGCGGTTATCCGCATGTAAATTTGTACGTTAATCGGCTACTGCGCACTCAAGAAGTTTGACAGCAGCTGTACCTACTAAAGGATCGTATCGACGATCGATCGATTTCATTCATTGTTACTCGTATTATAAGTAGAATCGGAAAGTAACATTTATATCACGTCTGATCTTTCACCGCGTATACTAAAATTACTCAAAGTTTTTTTTTGTGTTATTTTTATTATTTTGTTAAGCTGTTGACAAACTGCAATTCTGATATTTTAATTTTATCAAAATTTTAACTTTTAGTGTTCTTGTAAGTACTTACATTTTAATATTTACTGTATATGAGTCTAAGTATGTTGCACGAAATATTTTTTTATTATCGCCAACTGTACCAAGATGCGTAAACCGTGATAAGAAACATTGTAAAGTTTCCAACAAACACATGGAGCCTTTCTCAGATTAGTTTATCTTGGAGCTAGCGTGAAAGATCTCGAACAACATTTCATCGTAACTTTTTAAATGAGCTTGGTTTGTTTAATTTGATTCAAAGCAAAACTGAGTGAATTGCTTTGAAAATATACACTGCGTTCGACGAAAACCTTATTAGAAGTATTAAGAGGGAGGCTCAAATAATTAATATACGCGATATAATCCGTTTAAATTGTTTTATTTAAATGTGTGACAGTCGCGGAAACCGAAGAAAATAGAAGTATTAAAGTTGTTGCATCATTACTCGATGTTTTTATATGGTATGTGTGGATATATTTTTTCCAAAATACCTAACTCATGTTGTTTTCGATACACTCCATTTAATTTTTGCAACTGATTCCTTCGTTTCAGCATTGGCAAAGCAAAAATGTTTTCATTTGTCAGGATGTTCTCACCTACAGAATCGTTAATATTGCATTTCTCATCCGATTCTGGTGTTTTTTTTAACCTGGTTCGATAATATTTGAGTCAATTCCGTTTTCGTTTTTTGAAATATTTATTTCATTTTTGCATTTAAATTGTATTTTTTATTATTCATTTGAAGAAAAACTTCCTAGTGTCATAGGCAAAACATTTCTCTCTTCATCCCAACTGGCGTGGTCTTCAGCAATTTCCTGTATCTAGACTAATCTTTGTAGAAGGCATTTCGCTTGTTCTCCTTCGTGGTTCGTTAACTAATGTTATTTTTCTTTCAGCTTTTATACAGAAACATTTACATAAAACAACAATATATTTCCATCATTTTTCAATAATGATCTTCATTCCATATTCATTCATTCAACATTCTGTTACCAATTTGTATGTATCTACATATAAATTGTTTCCAGTAATTTCTTTAATGTGTCTTTAGAATGTAGTAGCCTCAAACACGAAATGCAGATTTTAGCTTTGATGAAAGCAAAGTTAAGCTGTAACTACAAGATGTATGACTGCAATTTGAATGTACTTCAAAATTTTGAATTGTAATGAATATTAAAATTCACAAGTGTTCTGCTTAAGAGTGCGTATCCGTTCAGTGATTGTTTTAGCTTATTATTTAAGTATTTTTCTCTATGACATGTTTCTTGACATATTATCAATTTTACTACTTAGAACAGGGCATATTTAAAACCTACAATTTGAATTTTTCATTGATAATTTTTGTTTAAAAAACTACTCGAATTTGACAAAATTCACGCAGGAAACTGTTTATTTTTTTTACTTTTTCGACTGCATGCAATGAAAGCATAAAATAGCTAATGTTACTTTCTACTTAGAACTCAGGGGAAATTATTATTCACTTCAAAAAGATGGTTGAAATTACCAATATTATATTTGTCATATTATGAAAAAAAAAATTTTTAAAGGGAAGAAGGCCCCTTAAATTATTTTTTTATTATTTGAGAATAGGGAAAGAATTCCTTCAATTGAATGCACAAGTTTCGGTGTTTCAAAATCCACTTTTCCTATTTCAAGATACAGATTCCATACTAATATTATAAATGCGAAAGTGTGTCTGTCTGTCTGTCTGTCTGTCTGTCTGTCTGTCTGTCTGTCTGTCTGTCTGTCTGTCTGTCTGTCTGTCTGTCTGTCTGTCTGTCTGTCTGTCTGTCTGTCTGTCTGTCTGTCTGTCTGTCTGTCTGTCTGTCTGTCTGTCTGTCTGTCTGTCTGTCTGTCTGTCTGTCTGTCTGTCTGTCTGTCTGTTACCTCTTCACGCTTAAACCGCTGAACCGATTTAGATGAAATTTGGTATATAGATAGTTTCAGTCCCGGGGAAGGACATAGGATACTTTTCATCCCGAATAAATTGAGTGTTCCCGTGGGATGAGCGGGTAACACCGCGGGGCACAGCTAGTATAACATAAATTTCTACTATTTCTACACGGCTTCATTTCCCAAGCGTGTCATTTCTCATGTTGTTTTATAGCAACACTTTTCCCAACTTTTAGGACATATTATATGCGTAACATAACCTAACAATCTATATAACGAATCCAATAAATTCACGCACACCACTACAAATACGCTATAAATATAGGGTTAGGATAATAGGTAGCATACCGTGGTTCTGAAATCCACGGAGTCGATAATTGTAGTTTTTTTTTCAAAGTCAAAGTCTAAAAATATATGTTGATAATGATACCATGAATAATGCTATTACAAAATTAGGTACTCTTTCACTTTGAAAAAAAAAAAATTACATTTAGCGACTCCATGGATTTTCGAACCACGGTATGCTCTACCAAAATTTCCTAACCCTAGTTACTTATAAATAAATCATATCCTGTCTACTTTTCCAAAAAGAAGACATAAGGTAAGACTAATAAATATTTAATGCTGTTTAAGTTCAATAGGTGCTCCCAAAACTGTCACGTTGTGTCAGTGTCCACAGTTCTGTTCAACTAATAAAATAAGCCGAAACTCGAAACTTCGTGACTTATAAAAGAAAAGATTTATAAATCTCTAAATTAGATCGGAAACAATAAGAATTCAGGTCAACCGGTGTAGGTACGATCGGCGCATTGGTTTAGCGCGGTAAACAGTTTTTGTCTTGATAAATAAAATGAAGAATTTAATTAAAAATTGGTACTTACAGTTAGTAATACTTGGCGCTAGTCGCGGCTTTAATTTAATTCGAAATGCATTGAGTGACATGTCAGTGTCAAGCCGTTGAAATTTAGGCAAAGACAAGAGTGTCAACCATCGACAAGTTTCTTTTTAAAAAACCCTTCAGCTACGAACGACAATGTGACAAAATTTCGAATAAAAAAAAAAACAGAAAAACATGTACTTGTATAGAATCTTTTTATCGATTCATACTTTTATGTGGTAATACCACTTGTTTATTTTTATTAAGATTCTATACAAATATTTAGAACAGCGCCATCTCTCTCGCAGTCTTCACACTTGCTGTAAAGCAATGGGGATTGGGGATCGTGCGTGTAAAACGCACATCCTAGGTTATGGCTATAATGCGCAATAAGCATTTCAAAAAACATATATGACACAGAGGGCGCTCCAGTAGCGTAAAGGATTAAGGGATGAAAAATTTGGTGTGACTGACGTAGCGGTCGAATAGCTCAGTTGGGAGAGCAATGCGCCGGAAACGCAGAGGTCGCGGGTTCAAACCCCGCTTCAATTGTAGTAGATCGCATTCAATTTTTCTTTCTTAATTTACCTTTGTGTCATTATTTATAGAAAAAACATGGTAAAGAAAAATGCACGACCTGCAGTTTGTAGATCCTTACAGGAAGGACTATTGAAAAAAAAAAATCATGGTCATCCAAAAAATGTACCAACCCTATTCTCTTGCGCTCGCAACACGTATTCATTGGCTAATATTTTAGAACCATATTGTTGTACTACATACAGGTAGATATTGTTAGCCTACTTTCTGAACGCGCCTTATACTTGAGGCGTATGTTGGCAACACGGTGGATTGTCAATGGCTGCCGGGGGCAGATAGCGTAGCGTAGCGTCACGGATCAATATTACGATCGATTGTACTTGAATACTAAAATATATTGTTATCCGATATCTAGTGCCTTTATTGTTAAAAATATATATTTTTATAATATTGAAAATCTTCGACTTTATTCACAACTATTCCTCCGGAGGAGCTCGACAGGTTTACTCTAAAAACATTCAAAGAATAGGTATGTATTGACTTTATCGCCATCAACAAATAAGTAGGCATTAAAAATTTAAGTTATATTTATCTGCTGACTGTACAAACTGTTGCGTCACGGGCCCAACCCGCAGACACGTCAGTGCTAGAGTTTTCATTGTTTTAGAGATCCGCAAACAAATAATATTACCGTTAGGTTGAGTTACTTTAGCCTTAGAGGGCACATTTTAGGTCAATAATCTTATTCGTTGGATAACTGTTGTCCCCATACATCGAAAATTTGTAATCACAAAAATTATATTTATTGTATTAAAACAACAAATTTACCGTTTTCGGACCTTTTTATTTACTTGTGCTACGTGATGTTGATTCATGCCAAATTTCATGATTCTCGGTCAACAGGAAGTACTTAATAGGTTTTAATTCTGTTGCCAGCGTCAACGATTTTAATACGTAATAAGTAGTATAAACGCTCATATATTTTAATTACTTTGACTTAAATATGTATGATTCCCGCCGACGGGGTCGGGCTGTGCCGGTCGCTGGTGCACGCGGTGGCAGCCGACCGCGTCAATCGAACGGGCTGGACAGTATCAGCTACCGCCACGTCACATCGGATTCTGAAGCATCCGGGGGTAGCCGACTGCATCCGTCAGGTAGCTCATTGGCGATGACATAACGCGTCGGCGCAACGCGGTGGAGGCCGATCGAATCCGATAGGACGAGTCGGCACGCGACAGTGTCCGATCGGCTCCGTTCGAACGCGACGACGGCCGAGTACCGCCATCCGAGTTCGCGAGGATCCGTCCGGTAGTTAGCGGTGTAAATTTCAATGAAATATGAGATTTAACTTTTTTTAATACTTATTCTTTGAATGTTTCTAGTGCACATGCTCTAAATTGCTTTGGTAACTAGTAAAATGTGCTTGACCGCGTTCCGACTCCACTCGTTCAATGGGAAACCTACATTAGAGGTTTGATTCTTTCACTGCTGCAAGGGGTAGCTGACTTAAGTATTTGATATTAATTCCAGCTACACTGAAAAAATAAATAGCTCAACTATTGTCACTACTTGAGAAATTTATAGCAAATTGTGCTTAGTAGTAACTAAAATTATGCTAACATACAACTTATTCTGGTTACTAGTAGCCTTCAGTTTGTCAGTCCTTCGATTTATGTAACTAACAGCTAGCATTTGGGTTACTGTTAACAATTTTTTTTTGTCAGTGTAAATGATGTTGAATGACTTTATGACGATTCTGGCGATGGCATTTTGCATTCTATATCTGCTTTGTCAGATTGAGCATTATAAATAATAAATATTGGACAATCTTACACAAATCGATCCAGTCCCACAGTAAGCTCTACAGAATTTTTCACCTATGTTAGACATTTTATAACCTATAATCGGCAAAATTTACTGAGATGACAGGTGTCACAGAACTCTTCATAGGTGAAAAATTATTGGGCTTGTGTTATGGGCACTAAACGAAGATAAACATACTTATATAGATAAATACAAATAACAGCTATGACCCAGATTCGAGTTCATCACGCGAATAATTTACCCTTGCCGGGATTCGAACCCGGGAACGCTGGCTCAATAGGCAGCTGCTTTACTACTGCGCCAACCGCGTCGTCATCGCGCATCGAGCATTGAAAAATAAAGTACTCGTACGATACTGAGTGGATTTGCCCAGAGGCACCGAAAGGGGCGTGCCTAATGATGTTACCTCGTGGCTCGTTACACGAAGTGGAATCTGACGAGGCTGCTGCACGGACGGACAAATGCAATTACTAGTACATGTGTATTCATATTGAAATAAAAATAACCTTGCCGCCATAAAAATAAAAACCATACAGTAGGACCATGTGGACAAAACCGCGAAGAATCGAGAGATCTAATTAATTACAAGCTTTTATTGAACTTCATACAAAAGGAGCTCCATACAATAAGGTCGCGTTTTAGCTTAGCACGGCAGTATGTATGTACCTAACTATGTATGTGTTCGGGTGGCATCTAGCAAATCAATTTTGAAGCAGATATCTTCAACCGATTGAACTGATTTTGCATGTCTACATAACTTTGATGACAATATTATAATATGGTACCATGGGGCTGGTCTGATGATAGAGCCGAAGGGCGGCCCTAGGAACTCTGTAATAGCCACCAAGTTTGGGCTCTTTAGAATCGTTTCAGTGAGAAATTGATGGATGTTCAAAGAAAAGTAGTCGGCTATAAAATCTTGTCACAAAAATGATTTTTTTGACAGAAACTTATTTAATTTACATAATACCAAACCTATGCAATAGAATTAATATACGGGGTATCCCTGTACTAGGAGAAATAAATTAAAATGTAACGAGCTATACCTAAGGTATAACATCATTCAATAGGCACGCCCCTTTCGATGTCACTGGGCAAATCCACTCTTCGTACGACTAGGTACATTTTCAACCGATTTCAAAAAGGAGAAGTTTGACATTTTGGTTATATTATTTCTTACGTCACCAAAGTGGGACTTCCTGCCCAAGGCAGGACGTAAAACTAGGTATATGTAATGTAATAAGTATATTTGTTATTTATGTTTGCTACTTCGGAAGTCCCTTAGTAACTAACCGATAAAAAAAAATAGTGATGGGTAGGCATCTCGATGTTAAATCCATAACATTTTGGTGAAGATCTGATGACGAGATCCATACACGTAACTTGTTTAGTGCTTCTCGGCAGTACAATTTCTGCTCATTGAAGTCTGTATTTTTTGTGATGTGATAATTATTCTTAATGTCCAATTATTTCCATTTGAATAATTAATGTCTAAACATTATTCTGGAGGCCATTAAGTATACGGTTGGTCAATGACTTTTGGACAAATTCTAGCTAAAGGATATCCCATGAATATTCCTTACCCATTAAGTATAATTAAAACTTATAGAACCGGGTCGGGTCTATCGCGATATTTTGATTTACCTTTACGGAAACGGTTTCATCAGTATACGCCTGGGGTCACGGCACGTGAAACCATGTTGAAACGTCAGGCAATGAAGGTAAATCAAAATGTGTTCAAACCGCGAGAGTAGAAAGTGCCATTAAGTATATACTAGTATACTGACGCCTATAACTCCCTATATTCACCCGAAAATGAAGACACATACCTTGCACATGTACTGAACCTAGGCCGAGCGGATTTATGGCTTAAATGCACAACGCAGTCACAGTAGATATTGCTTGAAGCAGTAAAACAAAGGCATATAAATGGAAAGTTTAACACGGGAACGCTTTATTACACTAATATTATATGGGCGAAATTTTTGTGTGCTTATGTGTTTCTGTGCTTGTATGTTTGTTACTTCTTCACGCTCAAACGGCTGGACCAATTTTGATAAATTTTGGTATGGCGGTAGCTGGCACCCTGGATTAATACATAGGCTACTTTTTATCCTGAATTTTTTTAGTGTTCCCGTGGGATGAGCGGGAAACACCGCGCGGTGCTGCTAGTTATAATATATAATTTTAACAGGAAAGAAAGTATACTGGTTGTTGTTCTTGTAAAGAGCAACGTATTTGAAAATACCAATTTTTAACTACCTAATATGTTAATTCAGAAACGAATTCTGGGAATTTAGCTTAAACCGGATTGGGGAAACGATATTTTTATTAAATCTTGAATTTTTGTTTATATGTAGGAGAATAACCCCTCATTCCTAGAAAAAATTGTTAAAAACACAATAAAAAAGGTGAAAATGTTTTTTCTCGCTTTGTACGGGCATCGCAACGGCATTCTAGAAAACCTAAACTGCACCTCTCGCATAACTGTGACCGCGTCTCTTTCTCGCGCCTATCTCTTTCTGTACAGTACTGTCAGAGAGTGACGGGTGATGCTATGTCGCGCGACACGAGTCGCGGACCATAGTCGTGCTAGACGGGTTGGCTGATCATTTTTCAACTAGGTAGCGGTGAAGCCTTGCGCCGAGCGACCATTATGATACTTAATACCCCAGTATGGTAAAGAAAACAAAAACCGGCCAAGTTCGAGTCGGACTCGCGCACCGTACAAACACATACCATATTAACTGGCTGGGTTAAGTTTGTATGGTATGTCTGGCCCCAGATACAAATGATATGCAAACTTAACGATCACGTTTGATGTATGGGAGATTAAATATTTATTCTGTTTTTTAGTATTTGTTACTATAGCGACAACAGAAATACATCATCTGTGAAAATTTCAAATGTCTAACTATCACGGTTCATGAGATACAGCCTGATCACAGACGGCCCGACAGACAGACAGACGGACCGACAGCGGAGTCTTAGTAATAGGGTCCCGTTTTTTACCCTTTGGGTACGGAACCCTAAAAAATACCCGGCCGAATTTGCGGACACTTTCTACTTCGTGTAGCAAATAATATTTACTGTGCCACAGACGCCGCAGTGCAACCAACTCGCGATTATACGTTGGAGTAATTTATGGAACAGTTTCCAAACATATATTTTAATGGAAACCTTGGCTAGTAGGCTTGAGTAGTACGTAGACTAAGAACTAATAGGACGAAATTCCGATCACTGTACTATACCGAACTATTCCGTAACGTTATCTCTCTTTAGTACGTTTATTTAGTACGAGTACATGCGGAGCGGTGGTCCTGGGTTTAGGTTAAATGTTTGTTCCTTGGCAACGGAATATAGGAACTATTAGGTACTACCTAATCATTTACTCCTAATAAACGAAGTCTTCTTAAAATGTCATAATAATCCTTACCCAAACATGACTCCTAAGCCTAAACTTGGATATTAATTCTCAAGCCCTAAGGCGCGTAAGATGTAGTTCGAGATGGGCCCGTAAAGTCCACATTTCCTGTCCTTTTGATGTGTTGGCCCCGAGTCTCATTATACAACTCAAACTCTGTCTGAAACTCATTTTGAGGGATCAACATCATATTTGGCGGTTTAATAGTTGGACTTGTTGTTATTATTGTTATGAGGGATAGACCACGGTCTGAGCTTAAGATCAAAAGTCAACTTTAAATACCTTCTTAGGCTCTACGTTGACGAGATATTGCATTTTCTATGTACAGATATCTCATTTATGTTATCCCAGAACTACGTCATTTATGAAACAATTTCGAGCAAACAAAATTGAGGGGATGCATTTCTAGATTGGTCAGATCAAATTTTGGTAAAGATTTGTGATGACAAGATCCATAAGGAATTGAGGGAAATTTAGAGATATTATCAGGCAAATAGCGATTTCGGTGTTTATTATAGTAAATTGTTCAGTTCCTCACCGAAATACGATTTCTTCCGTAAAAAAAGTGATTATATAATAGCAGGTAGGTATAGTAGAGTTGCTAAGCCGCAAAATTGTGCGCATTGGGTTACAAGCATGAAATTTCTACCACACATAGAGCCTTTCACGGTGATTATTTTAAGATGTGGAGGAAAGTCAGATTCGTCCCCTGTGTGGTGGGAGAGCGGGGTGAAGAGGACCAAGTACTGCTCTTTTTCTTTTTTTTATTACTGATCAGTTAAGGCTATTAGGGCTTGTGCGACATCGTTTTCGTGTAAAAGAGATATCAGCTATTATTATTTTTTTGTTACTTAAGAATAGTTTCATATAAAAATTTGGGTTTATTGTCGAAAAGGTAAAAATCACAACAAGTTTTTTTTTATTCAGAACGATAAATTAGTTATCTATCCTAAATATTTACAATTTCAAAAAATATTACTAAACAGCAAATTTAATCTTGTTTTTAAAAATGTATACATATTGGGCACATCTGATACAAAAAAATCCTTGAAAAAAAAATGTTGATGTAAAGCTTAGCCTGCGTGTTCTAGTACATTTTGCTAAGTCGCGAAATTGTGCACATCGGGATACAACCACGAAATTTCTACCACAGATAGAGTATTTTATGGTGATTATTTTCAGATGCAGAGGGAAGTCAGATTCGTCTCCTGTGCGGCGGGAAAGCGGGGTGAATAGGACAAAGGAGTCCTTTTTTTCTTTTTATATTACTGATCAGATAACGCTACTAGGGCGTGTGTAGTATCGTTTTCGTATGAAACAGATATCAGCAATTCATTTTTCATGTTAGTTATTCATAGTACCATATATAAAAATATGGTTGTATTTCCGAAGTTGTAAAAATCACAACAAGTTTTTTTTATTCAGGGAGATAAATTAGTTATATTTCCTGAATATTTACAACTAACAAAAATATTGCAAAATAGCAAATTTAATCTAGTTTCTAAACATATATACATATTGGGCACTCTTCTTACAAACAGTAACTTAAATAAATTGTTGATGATGAGATTAGCCCGTATGCTCGTGATACATTAGCCAAAAAATATTTTGTTTTAATTACATCAATTAATGAAGCGAAATAGGATGCGTTCGGAGATTTACGTTGGTTACGCGGACGTAAAGATATATTTTAAGCTACTGTTTGTATGAGAAGTGCCCAACATGCATATATTTTTATAAACTAGATTAGTTAAATGAGCTTTTTAAAATAATAATAATAATTTGAAAATGTTCACGAAATTGAACTAATTTACTTATGGCCCTATTCACTCCGATCTCCCGCCTCACAGAGGACAAATCTGACTTCCCTCCACATCTGAAAATAATCACCATGGAACACTCTATCTGTGGTAGAAATTTCATGCTTGTAACCCGATGCACACAATTATGTTAGAAAACAGCGGACTAACAACTCTACTAGTAAGTAAAGAACAAGAATAAATACAGAAATGCAATTTCGAACCTAAATCCCTAAATGCTATTAATGTAGCCATAAATCTAGATAAAATTAACTTTATACATTCCATGTCAGGACTGGAATAGCTCGTGAAGATTAGTCTCCATCAGTATTCACAGAAAAGCTTACCTTACTCATATATTCTGCTTTGTATAAACGACCGTAACATGAAATAGAGTTCATATCTGAACACCAGATAACTCCCAAGTATTGTCCCCAAAAATATTTTTACAGCCTACATGCAAATGACGCCATACTTTCATACACATTCCTTAATTTAAGAGACCGTAAAAAACGAAATATATTTGGGAAATTTCGCCAAGCGGCTAGGGATTTATTTTACGTCCAAACCAAACTCGAATTTAACTACCAAGGACCAATATAAAACGTAGTATGATAAAAACATTTTACGGCCTACCGGGTCCATGATTAAAAACTGTGATCAGAGAGACGCAAGTTATAAGAGACAGGAGGATTCTGTGACCCTAATCAAGATGCTACCTAATAATCATCATCAAAAATTTCTTCAGCTTCAGCAGAAGAACCAAGATCAAAGTTTACAAGACTGTTATAGGACCGATTTAGGTATATGGATACGAGGCTTGGTCGTTAACCCTGAAAGATGAGAACAGACGTAGTGACAGAAAGGAAGGTACTCAGGAAGATTCTAGGGCCCGCAAAGACAGACGATGGAACTTGTGGAGTCCGAATGAACGCGGAAATGTATAAGCTGGTGTCTGAGCCCAATGTGATTGGCGAAATCGGCGCGACTTCGCTGGCTCGGTCATCCCAAAAGAATGGAAGAGGATCGTGAGGCCAAGAGAGTTTACTTTGGGCGACCGAGGTATCGCTGTATCGACGAAATCCAGAAAGACGTATGCCAGCCAGCTTCAGGGAGCCGACTTTGATTGGCGACAAGCTGCGCAAGATAGAGTAGGATGACTTAGCTTGGTGTTGGAGGCCAAGATCCATGGGTCGCTGATTCAGCGTAGTAAATAAGTAAAAATAAGTATTTATCACTTTATACTCTTGCGGACACACGCGGGCCTCGCAGGCTTTGTACACACAACGAAAACTTATGATTATGAAACCTAAAACTGATAAGGAAATAAGTTACGTTACGTCACATTTGACTGTAAACTTATTTTATTCGTACGAAACTTAAATTTCCGTACAAATTGTTGGGTCACTTTTTTCTTCACGTCGAAAATGCTATTGGTTTTGCATAGAATGAACCCAAACTCGTCAAGTTGTGAAGGAAAACGAGAATTAGGGTTTTTTCAGAAAACGCCCTTCGGATGACTAACTAGTGTCTTGTTTTGTTATATATTATGAATTTCACAGTGCCTTAGTGTCAAACTGTAATACTGTGTGATTATTTTAATAATAAATAAATAAGTAAATGACCGAATCGTTAGATTTGATTTTGTTAATTTGACCTTTGCGTTCCTAAACGTTACCAATAACGTTAGCTTTTTATTATCACAGGTTCATTATTCCCGAATTTATGGACCTCTGGATGTTAGTAATTAATAGATACTAGTTAGTGGCTCTGTGAGCTGCTCGCGACTTTGTTTTGAAATTGATGTTTTTTTTATTCTTATTTTTTCAACTCCCTATTTAGAACTCCACCATTTAGAAAATAATCAAAAAAATGAATCAGCAAAAAATATATTCATTGAATAATTATCATAATTTAATGCGAATCACTTGAGAAATGCGTACGAAACATACGAAAGTATTCCGGGCCAAGCTGAAACGGACAAGTTTCGCTCGCTGAATCAATCAGAAGTGAGTTTATAAAACCTTAAATTTAGACACGGTAAGGACCAATTAAGAAAAATTTTACGCTCACGAAATTCAACGAATATCACAAGTATCCCAACAAATACCACCTAGGCACGGAAAAGTGTTTTCTCATCTGACTTTGGGTTCCCGCAGTTAATTTCGCTCTGAAGTTGGTAACAAGGGAAAAATTTCGGTGGAAAGTGTAATTATTACAGCGCAGGGTGTACGTAGTGCAGGTAAACTCGGAGCAACAGTAAAATATATTAACTCAGCTTTAAAAGTTTTCGTTTTTTTTTACAAGTGTGATAATAGCTTTACAAGGTTTCTTGAACGGATTTTTGATACCAAAGGGGATGTGACTGATATTGAATTATACAACATAGTGTAGTTGGTTGGTTGGCTCAATTTATCATGAAACAAAAAAAAAAAAATTTTTGGAATAGGTAGGTATGTGACTTCAAAGGTACGAAAATTTGGTCTTAAGGTCATTAAATTTCGACTTTTAGATTTCGTTTTCAGAAACACAGATCTGGGCAAAGAAGTAAAGATTGGACCATGATTTTAATCACACTTCTTCAAGCACTGTGCTCTTGTACGGTTTCCAAAAGTCATAACCGCAATTGATATTAAACTATGAATTCAAATGACAGAAACAAAACTATGACGCTGCCGTTTCCATCAAGCAATATTCAAGAGTTCCCGTTCGGTAGTGTGAAAATTATGTTTTAGACATGCTAATTTATTTCTTAATGGCAGGAAATTCAATGTTTGTACATTTCCTGTATCGTTTACCATGGTAAATTTCATATATTCAATCTGCCATCCTCTTATGATTTATCGCCAAAACGCCAAGTTCTCGGGTAGTATCGTATTTTTTTATTACTTCGCTCCTTAGTCCCATAGCAGCATGGTTACTCCAACATGCACTGTCCTGACCTCTGCTGTTAAACCGCTGTTAACCACTACCTAGTGGACGTGAAGTAGGCCACTTGATGTTTATAAATTTAGAAGCACGATCCGAGCAAAATTAAATGTTTAAATAACTTATTTTTTTCCAGCATGAATTTAAAGTACAGCAAAAGTGCACTAAAATACTATTACTTTTGTCCGTATAACTTGAAGTGAAAAGTTTTTTTATAGGCCATCAAACTTTACTGGTTTTACAGCTTAGTAAATTCGTTATTTTTGAAATAGCCTGTTAAAGTGTTCCACTACTGGGAAATAAAACTTCTCTTTTACACTCGATTATTTTATTGGTGTATTAATCGCTAGTTTAATGAGAATGAACGAGTACACAATCTCAGGATTTACAGTAATGTAGGTATCATTATTGTCTATTATGTTGTCTACCATTATTTTGTTTAAAATGTTTATGCATAAACGCCATCCGATTAAGTTAATAAATCCCCTTTTTAGTGCTTTTTCTTAAAGCATTATTTCGAGCCTTTGGCGAAAGATATTGACATATACCTTCGTGTCTAAGCCCGAGTGGGGTCAATAATAATATTTATAGAGTGCTCGAAGCTGCAGTCTGCGGATCCATTAACGAAGTAAATATTTATATTTGTCGTTGCGAAAATAGCTCAGCTAGATGAGGCTTCGATTCCGAATATGCTTTCTCATCCTAGCACTTACTGGAATAGATATCTGAAATGTCATGTCACTTTTTGTACACATCATATATATATAATTATATATATATATATAACTAGAAGATGCCCGCAACTTCGTCCGCATATTTTTCTCTTAACCATAGACGGATAAAAGTATCATATAACCATCTTTGGATGTCCAGCTATCACTGTACCAAAATTGGTTAAAAATTTTCCACCCGTTTCGGCGTGATGCGAGGCTAAAAGAAATTATGAAAACAGATGGCGCCAGGTTGGCACGGCGCCGCGCCCCCATTCAAAACAAGTGACGATCCTGCGTCACACTATAACGATATTTCTTGAATCATGACCCTTCTCCATAGAAAACTGATTTTCAATACGAATCTAGAATTTTATAGTAGTATAGATAACAAATCAAATTACAAATGATATAATTCTTGTTGTAGCACATTATTTACAATGAACTTGCACTAAAGTATTCCAAGCCAAACGTATTTACTTAGATACACAATAATGTGGACATTTTGATATAGTGGACCTTTCGGTCAGGTGGACATTTTCATAGAGTTGACGTATCGATTCAGTCCATACAAATACCATTTCATACAATGGACTATTTGGTAGAATGATTTTCATACAATGGAGATTTTGATAGAGTGGTTGAAATGGTGAAGAGGACGTTATGGTGCAGTGGACATTTTAAAGTGAAAGTTCTGATGCGGTGGATTTACTGATACAGTGAACGTTTTGAAACATGGGACGTTCTGACGCAGTGGACGTTCCGATACAATGGACGTTCTGATACGGTGGATGTTTTGATACAGTGGACAGTTTGAACATAATGGTTTGAGATTCTGTCGATATATCGCTTAAATGTCAATTAAATTAATCCGATTGCATTATGTTTAACAAGATAATGACAAGGTGGACGCCGCAACAGAAGAGACCGAGAGGCAGGCTCAAATAACGTTGGAGTGACTGTGTGGAGGAAGATGGGGAATTTTACCAGCTGAAAGAAGGTTGCCACGCATCGTAAAATCTGTTGTAGTGCTAGCGGAAGTAAGTACCTAATAGCGTCAACGCGTATCCAGTATGGGTAGGTATACTACAAAACTCCGAAGTATCACATGTCCGAATGCATCATTGTTCCGAATTTTCACAATTCCGAAAACCATGTTATGATGTACTATTTGACATAATATATTATAATCCTAACCCTTTTTTTGGAATATCATAATTATAACCCTAACCTTATTATAGTGTGTAGCATGCCATCCGCAGCAATATGGTCGTTTAGCATGATAGCGCTTTCGACAATATAATATAATAATAATAGTGGGATTCATCGCGATGTAGTAGCAGTTGACAAAGGCCTCACCTCTCTCTCCTTAGCAAACGAGAACTGGCACAGACCAAAGGTGCTTAGCATCGATGACCGCAGGGCTGTATGGGAGAGCAAGGAGCTACACGGGCGGTTCTACAAGGCCCTTATGAGGCCCGATGTAGATCTGCTCGCGTCGGTGAACTGGCTACGCTTCGGGGATCTCTTCGGGGAAACCGAAGGTTTTGTCTGTGCAATTGCGGACGAAGTAATGATGACGAACAATTACCGGAGATATATCCTGAAGGACGGTACGGTCGACATTTGTCGGGCATGCCGCCGTCCCGGTGAGTCACTCAGGCATATAATCTCCGGTTGTTCTCATCTTGCTAACGGCGAGTACTTGCACAGACATAACCAAGTAGCCAGGATCATTCACCAGCAACTTGCTCTTCAATACGGTCTTGTGGGGTCTGAGGTGCCGTACTATAAGTACGCACCGATGCCAGTTCTTGAGAATGGTCGTGCCACGCTCTATTGGGACCGATCTATTATCACGGACAGGACTATTGTAGCCAATAAGCCTGACATCGTTTTGGTAGATCGATCCAAGCGCCAGGCAGTGCTCGTCGACATCACCATCCCCCATGACGAGAACCTCGTGAAGGCCGAGAAGGACAAACTCAGCAAGTACCTTGACTTGGCTCACGAGGTGACCGCCATGTGGGATGTTGACTCGACGATCATTGTCCCGATAGTCGTTTCGGCAAACGGTCTTATAGCGAAGAGGTTCGACCAACACCTTAAGAGACTCTCGCTAGATGGCTGGATCAAGGGTCAGATTCAGAAGGCGGTACTCCTGGACACGGCGCGCATTGTCAGGAGGTTCCTCTCTCTGCAGCCCTAACCACCGGTAGCCTGGGCCCTGCCCCGCTGCCGGCGGCACCCTAGGTTAGGTTTTTTATAATGTATTTATATTTTGTAATTACTTTATTGTATTTTACTTTTTATATAAATTTATTGTTAAAAACCTAGCCTAAGACGTAAGATAAATAAAGGAATAATAATAATAATATCTTTATTTCGGATCATTTTGTATCCATAGTAGTGTTAGTATTTATAAAACTAAACTTAAAATCGAAGGTTAATAATATGAAAATTCGGAATGCTGATGGTGGTGATGGTTTCGGATAAATTAAACTTCGTAACTTTTATTCTGATCCAGTATAGCTGACATCTTGGTAATGTTTCTTTGGCGCTCGATCGGTATCAAAAGTCCGTCCGGCGCAGATTATGTAAATAACCTAGGGACCGGTTTGCTGACGGATACAACCCGAAACCTCTTCTTTTAGCCGTGCCTGTTAGAAGTATCTGAGCTAAAAGATTTACAATTAGTTGACAGCAAATTAAACGTTTTTTTTTTATGTTATCTATACTATGACAAATGTCTAAAATTTGAAAAATTACTTAAGGCTTGTTATTTGTTCAAAAATGCTGACTGTTTTAGACATTTTTCTGTATGATCAAACATGTTTCTTAAAATATTGTCAATGTTACTACTTAGAACAGGGCTATTGTGATTTATTGGTATATATTTGAAACCTACAATTTTGAATTTTTAATTGATAATTCTTGTCTCAAAAACTTCTCTAAATTGTCAAAATTCACTCAGAAAATTGGTTTTCCAACAAATTTTTGACTGCACGCAATGAAAGCATGAAATAGCCATGTTACTTTCTAGAACTCAGGGAAAAGTATTATTCACTTTAAATGGTTGGTTGATATTATCAATAGGTATTAATTTCATAATATGAAAAAATAAATAAAAGGAATAAGGCCCCTTAATCGGCAAATGTTTCTACAGTCTGGACGATTTTTTTAATGAGAAATAAATTGAATAGCTCTTGCCCTAAATATAATTTGTAACTTTTAAGATGTTATTAATGTTTATTACTTGAAATTAAAATTAAATTTATTATTTGAAATTAAAATTGTAGTGTATATTAAAGAAATAAATAAAATAAAGCAGTAACGTCTGCTAGAGTAAACCAAATGTTAGTCCTCTTATGTTACTGTGCCCTTGCAGGATGTCACATGTAGGTTTACTTTCCGATTATTCCATCAAAATTATGTAACGTGATATTCAATAAATGTTTGACTTTGGCTTTAAACTTCCTCTCATTACGCAATACCCAAAACCCTCCCAAATCTCCATTCCAAATGAAATCAACCCATATTCTATTTAATTAAAAAAGCGTTCACATGACGGAACACATCACTGTCATTCCCAATCAACGGAGCCAATAAAGACTGGCTAATAAATAAAATTACTCCGTCCCTTTGTCAAAAGTTACAATGCCTTCAACCACCAATGATTCCTCTGTGAAATGGGTCCAATCACATTTGTCTGAGCAATTTTGAAACACATTATGAATTTCCCTCACCATTATTTCTTTGGTAACTCATTTTCGTTCTCTTTATCAGGGTCACCAAACGTATAAAATCCCGTGGATAATTCCTCGGATAAATGTTTGAATAATACTTATAGAAATCTGACTGTAACGTTTGGGATATTATTGCCGAAATCATTATCAATCAACACAGATTAAAACAATACCATTGAAATTCTAACGTCATGAGATGAGCACATTACTTGATATAAAATTAGTCACATTATTCAAAATTTAACTAAGAATATTGCGTAAAGGTTTCATAATTCATCTTCCCAACAGCCGGTTAAGTATCGTATTGTATTGGTAGATTGTTTTAAATGCCACGCAATGATCGGGATGCTTGGGAATAACCGACTGACACGTTAGATTCCTTCTACTACTACTACTTAATAGAAGTATAAGACGAAGTCAATAGTAGTGCCTTTTTTCTATTTCGAGTGAATAAAAGCGGAAAGCGATGCCAAATACTGTGCGACGACAACGCCTTAGCTCATAGCACTCGACTCGGCGCTTATTGAAAAATTTATTAGCAAGCCATTTGATTGACTAAATGACGCCTAGTCAAACTTCTACGGTAGCCGTCCAATGGAACGTATGTTTGGCCTGGTTATGTTTGTAAGTTACATTGCGTTGCTCAGCACGGAAATAGAAGCCCCGCGAAACGGGGCTTTGCTGACTGGATCTTAGAAATGAAATTCGTATACCAATATTTCGGGATAGGTATAGTTAGGCTATATTCTATATTCTTTTATATAAAAAAGGAGAGCCGACTGATATTAATAATTATCGTCCGATTAGCCTACTACCAACACTATACAAACTAAATATTTGCAATGTGCCTCGAGAAAATATTAAATGTAAGTATCGAGAAAAGCCAACCAGTGGAACAGGCCGGTTTCCGCCAAGGATATTCTACCATTGACCACATACACACATTAGAGCAAATAATAGAGAAACAATTAGAATTTAATCAACCGCTCTACTTGGCATATGTTGATTACGCGAAGGCGTTCGACTCGATCACGCAATTCACGCACAAGAGCATATGGCAAGCACTAACGTCCCAAGGCGTTCCTAGCACCTACATAAACATAATCAAAGACATATATAAAAAAAGTTCAAGCCGAGTAAAACTTGACAGACTTGGACCAAAATTTCACATTAAACGAGGCGTGAAGCAAGGAGATCCGCTCTCCCCCAAAATATTTATATCAGTATTACAGAACATAATGAAAGACCTAGAATGGAGCAATAAAGGAATTAAAATAGAAACAAACTTTCTGAGTAACCTTCGTTTTGCTGACGACATTGTGATCTTCTCAAGAACACCAGAGCAGCTGGAAATAATGTTGAGAGAATTAAGCAAAGCCAGCAACGATATTGGCCTACAATTAAACACTTCAAAAACGAAAGTTGCTACAAACAGCATTCAAAACCCTATAATCGTAAATGACACTCGTATTGAGTATGTAGAAAGCTATATATACTTAGGAAAGCAAATTTCATTCAAAAAATCGAGAAACGATGAGGAGATAGAGCGCCGTATAAATATAACCTGGAAAAAATACTGGAGTTTCAAGGAAATACTTAAATCAAAAATATCACTCAACCTGAAGAAAAAGGTAATAGACACATGCCTACTGCCTTGCCTTACATATGGCGCACAAACTTGGATTTTCAACAATAAAACGATACATAAAATACGCTCGTGCCAGCGTGCTATTGAAAGAAGCATCCTAGGCATTAAGCTTAGACATAAACAAAAATGCGTAGATATACGCCGGAAAACAAAACTAATAGACGCAAGGCAACACGCGCAACGGCTTAAATGGAAGTGGGCAGGACACGTCGCCCGAATGACAAACGAAAGATGGACCAAGCGCGTCACAGAGTGGGCAGGCCCAAACGGGAAAAGACTACGAGGAAGACCAAAGGATCGCTGGATAGATGATATCAAAAAAATAGCCGGTAAAAACTGGAAACATCTGGCGACGGACAGAAAAAGATGGAGACAGTTGGAGGAGGCCTATACCCAGAGCGAGGCCATGCCTTAATCTTAAAAAATAATGTTTAAATTTAACGTTTTATCTATTTACTGTAATTACTGTACAAGTCATGGAAATAAAAGGCTTTATTATTATTATTTGTATGTCGCACCCTTTCACGGGACAATGGTGTCCCGGACCTTTGGGAGGCGTGCACGGAGCCGAAGCCAACGAGCAGAGACCCTTTCGACAATTTAATGAAATGTAAGGGGTACACCATGCGGATGCTCCCCCTGCCTGTGTCATGGGACGCACACAGAGACAGCACCCGCAAGATGTAAAAACTATTGTGGTTGTATGGAGTCTAAATATGGTACTAGGCTATTACATGAAATGCGATGGACTAACTACTGGGCTATTGTTTGAGACAGCCGGACGTCTACCAAGAAAAGTGTCTCATAGCAAAAAATACTGGTAGACGATGACTCGCCTCCCGCTAGATGGGCCCCCATAAAAAGCGACACATAGAGTGGCCTAAGGGCAACACCAGTGCGGAAGGCTAAGGGCGGAGAGGTGTAATACTGGGCTTTAAACCGCAGCCAACTAACCCCTTACGTTTCCACATCCGCCCCCGAGCCGAAACTCTCGCGACTCCACTCTGCCCGGCCGGTTAAGGCAAGACAGAGGCGGAGGCCCCGACCCATCACCCCCCATCAGGACCCCCAGGAGCACTCAGGTACGTGGGGTCGCTACCCCCCAACAGCTCGCCATAAGCTGCCCTGCGTGACTGATTGCGCTGGTAAAACCAGCGGGCGATGGGGTCGTCACATCCCTTATTATTATTATTATAGTTAGGCATTCAATGAAAGGGCTAGGCCGTGTAGCCCTTTCATTGTAGGGGTTTTGAAGTTGATTTAATAATGATGCCCTGGATCTCTGTTTCTTGCGTGTCTACATGGTCACCCCATTACAACTCAGTTGAGGTTACTATACGCCAAATGCGTGCTTCATTTTGCTGATGTGCCCTAATTTGAGAGCGGCATCGTCTTCATGTATCGATCTATTGATTAGTATGGAACATACACTGGCTAGGCGCATGTAGCTCCCGCAAAGTTATACTGCATCAGTTGTTAACTTTGGGTGACTAAGAAAATAGTTATGGCAGTACCAAAAATAAGAAAAAAAAAATGGTTGCCTGTAAAGTCGGTTTTACGGGCGAAGGAAGATTTTACGTGACAACGTCTTATTCTCGGTAGAATATTTATTGATATGAATATTATTAAATTGCACAATAGGAACAATGAATGAAAATAAGAATTGCACAAATTTTAACTATAGAAATATATTTTGTTCCTCTTCCCTCTTCCCTCTTCCCTCTTCCCTCTTCCCTCTTCCCTCTTCCCTCTTCCCTCTTCCCTCTTCCCTCTTCCCTCTTCCCTCTTCCCTCTTCCCTCTTCCCTCTTCCCTCTTCCCTCTTCCCTCTTCCCTCTTCCCTCTTCCCTCTTCCCTCTTCCCTCTTCCCTCTTCCCTCTTCCCTCTTCCCTCTTCCCTCTTCCCTCTTCCCTCTTCCCTCTTCCCTCTTCCCTCTTCCCTCTTCCCTCTTCCCTCTTCCCTCTTCCCTCTTCCCTCTTCCCTCTTCCCTCTTCCCTCTTCCCTCTTCCCTCTTCCCTCTTCCCTCTTCCCTCTTCCCTCTTCCCTCTTCCCTCTTCCCTCTTCCCTCTTCCCTCTTCCCTCTTCCCTCTTCCCTCTTCCCTCTTCCCTCTTCCCTCTTCCCTCTTCCCTCTTCCCTCTTCCCTCTTCCCTCTTCCCTCTTACCTCTTCGCTCTTCGCTCTTCGCTCTTCGCTCTTCCCTCTTCCCTCTTCCGGGATACAGGGTACCTACCAATTTATTTTCGTAATCGGAACCCCGAGGAACCTTGGAGATGACACCCATATCGATTTTTAAGAAAAAATAATGTCCGCCATCTTGGATTTCAAAATGGATGTCATTTTCGTAATCGGAACCCCGAGGAAACTTGGAGATGACACCCATATCGATTTTTAAGAAAAAATAATGTCCGCCATCTTGGATTTCAAAATGGATGTCATTTTCGTAATCGGAACCCCGAGGAAACTTGGAGATGACACCCATATCGATTTTTAAGAAAAAATAATGTCCACCATCTTGGATTTCAAAATGGATCTCATTTTCGTAATCGGAACCCCGAGGAACCTTGGAGATGACACCCATATCGATTTTTAAGAAAAAATAATGTCCGCCATCTTGGATTTCAAAATGCATGTCATTTTCGTAATCGGAACCCCGAGGAACCTCGGAGATGACACCCATATCGATTTTTAAGAAAAAATTATGTCCGCCCTCTTCCCTCTTCCCTCTTCCCTCTTCCCTCTTCCCTCTTCCCTCTTCCCTCTTCCCTCTTCCCTCTTCCCTCTTCCCTCTTCCCTCTTCCCTCTTCCCTCTTCCCTCTTCCCTCTTCCCTCTTCCCTCTTCCCTCTTCCCTCTTCCCTCTTCCCTCTTCCCTCTTCCCTCTTCCCTCTTCCCTCTTCCCTCTTCCCTCTTCCCTCTTCCCTCTTCCCTCTTCCCTCTTCCCTCTTCCCTCTTCCCTCTTCCCTCTTCCCTCTTCCCTCTTCCCTCTTCCCTCTTCCCTCTTCCCTCTTCCCTCTTCCCTCTTCCCTCTTCCCTCTTCCCTCTTCCCTCTTCCCTCTTCCCTCTTCCCTCTTCCCTCTTCCCTCTTCCCTCTTCCCTCTTCCCTCTTCCCTCTTCCCTCTTCCCTCTTCCCTCTTCCCTCTTCCCTCTTCCCTCTTCCCTCTTCCCTCTTCCCTCTTCCCTCTTCCGCCCTCTTCCCTCTTGTTACAGTAATGCTCGATGAATGAAAATAAGAATTGCACAAATTTTAACTATAGAAATATATTTTGTCTCTCTCACTCATCAACCGTGAGCGGCGGGCGTTACATTTTTTCATGAGTGACTCCGAGCGCAACCTAAATTAAGACGTTGTCACGTCAAAAACCTTTTGGTAGTTTATTGGAACTGGAACATTGTTATCGCTCAAAGAATGTATATGCTTAAGCGGCAATGAGCGAAGAATATTGCTAATGGAACTGATGGGGCGTGAAGGGCCCCAAAGAAGAATCAACGATTTGATCAGTATAGCAATGAAATGAGGGTGGCGTATGACTGGGCGTTGTGGAGAAACTTAGAAGAGACCTTTGACAGTAGACATGTTTTGGATTATATGAATTGATGGAAAGCGGAATAGTCTTCGTGTACTGGCCTATTAATAAATAATGAATCATATTTTAGTTTAAAAAATATTTTAAAAATAGTTATTATAGAATACTAACTGTTCAAACAATTTTAAGACTAGGGTCAAAAATGCCACGTTTTTGAGTTAGGTATTTCATGAACCCAGTTACCCAGATTCGTTAAGTGAGTTAAATTATAAGCGGGGCGAGTTTTAGTAAAGTTTAGACTAGCTTGAGCTAATTGCCGAACGACACAGCTGCGGCCTTAGACAAAGTTGTCGTTCAAGAAACTTGTCAAATAATAATTATTATCCTGACAGAAATATTTTATGTAAAAATGACGACCAAGACCCGTGATTTCATACGATTTGGTGCTAAACATTTATTAGATCCCAGGAAAAGCCAAGCCTCTAAGCCCTGGCTTTACTAGCCTTACAGCTTGGTTCCAAAAGTATGGATTTGCTGATATACGCGCTCCTCACGTTTTTATTATCAAACCCTTATCATCATCATATCAGCAGGAATACGTCTACTACTAAAAATCTTCACATCATACTCGTATTCCAATGTTTACCAGAAATCTTTCAATAGCAACTGACTTCAATTTTTGAAGTTACACTTGGCAATCTTCAAATGCACAAATGCTTCTGAATTTGGATATGTACAACAAAGTACTTCTAGTTGTCTAAATACTGTGTTTTTTCTTGGTCGTTCGTGAAAAACGCCACGCGATCTTAGCGTAGGAATTTACTCAAAGTATAAAGAAAATACAGTTCCTAGGGCTTGTGCACAAATCACGTGAGGTTTTTTCGGCTACTTTTTGACCCCCCCTCCCCCCTGGTGATATTTGGTGAGGTTCTTTGCTAACCCCCCCTCCCCCATACCACCTCACGTGTACTTTTTTTTTGCCAGAATTTCGTAAAATAGACTCGCCAAATTTTAAGTATTTAACAAGTGAAGATTTATTTTTAACGAAACCGAGAAAAAATATCGATTTTTCTTAGTCTTCGTTCATAGTAGAAAAATACACGTGAGGTCTCCTTATACCTACCTCTCCCTCCCCCAACGTGATCTTTCGTGATTTTTTCGCGACCCCCCTCCCCCCCTATCGAACCTCACGTGATTTGTGCACAAGCCCCTAGTCGGTTTCCGCTAAGGTTAAAAGACTCCTGTACATGGTATTTCATTTTGCGGTGAGTCTAGGGACACGAAAATTGAATAAAATAAATGTATGTAATTGATAGTTGTTAAGGAAAAATCACGTGGCTTTCTGAAGCTTTCTCTTCAATTTAATGACTGTATAATCAAGGAAGTGATTTAACTCTTAGGTTCTCGGTTACATAGCCCCAGGTAGGTCCCGATTCCAGTGCAAATCCGGATATAATCAAATTTAATCGACGACGCGTTTGGCTCGGTTTGTAGACACCTGCCTACTGAGCCGGCGGTCCTGGGTTCGAATCCCGGCCAGGGCAAATATTTGTGTGATGAACTCGAATATTTGTGCTTGGGTCATGGTTGTTCTATGTATTTAAGTATATATTTATCTATATAAGTATGTATATCGTCGTCTAGTACCTTAATTTGGGACTAGATCGATTTGTGTGAGGTTGTCCGATATTTATTTATTTATGATTTAATATTTATGAAATGAGCGGAAAACTTTTTCCAGATTCTTTAAAATGCTTCACAAGTAAAGTATGTATGTATGCCGCCTTGCATAGGGCTGTTAAGATTTTTCCTGAAATAATAATGAGTTCATGGAAAACTGACTATCAATAAAATTTAAAGATTTTATAGTACTATAGATGATAATTATGTTGGTAAGTCATTAGTTTAGTACCCATATAGTAAGTCCAGTTGAGCCTAACGTGTAGGCATGAGTCCCAAAACTATTAACTATCCTAAACATTAATTAACAACCTAACTATAATTTGATTTTGAAAACTCTGTTCTAAAATTATATTACAACACGAAGAGGTACCCTTCCTTTCAGCAAACGTCTGCCTTTTATTTCTTTACCGAAGGTTAAAAAGTATCCTAAAACCATCTTTGTATGTCCAGTCCAGTACCAAAATTAGTTAAAAATTATCCAGCAGGCGTGAGTAGAGGACAAAGAAACCAACCAATTATGACCAACAATCAAATTGTGACAATCCAGCGCCAGATTGGCATACTTACAAAACAAAAGACGATCCTGCATCGCCCTATTAAGATTGTTCTTAAAATCATGACCAGCTATAGAAAATGTATAATATTAAATACAAATGTAGAACTAAAATAGTGTAAATAGGTTAACCATAAATTCGTTCATAAAATAATACCCACATTCGTACAAAATACGGTTAATATCCCAGAGATCTAATACTAACTTTTATATCAATATTCGATACTACTGCTCCCGTAATGATGTTCCGAACGAGAGTGGAATACTGATTTTCAGTTTTCAGCAAAAGGTTTCCTGTTACGCCAGGGTAATAACATGTATATTGAACGTAAATTCTCTGTGATTTGACTGTAGATATAAAAATAGAAAATGGCGTTTACGAGTGAGTAATTGTGAAGTAAACAGAAGTAAACAATACAATTTCATGTTATTGTTTTTTTGCCACAACGTTTTTTTTATTGTAACATTATATAACACTTGACAGCAAGTTTATTACTATTTCTGTGGCAAAATATGGGCAAAATGAAACAAAGTATTTTTTTTATGAACTGTTTATTAACTGGATTGAAATGTGAAACAGAGTTACATGGCATTTTTCATAAACAACCAACACAATATTGTTTACGTATTTTATTACGTATCTGTAGCCACTTTCAGAGGTGCGCAAGCTGTGGGCAATCAATCGCGTTTAAATTTATCAGAAATATAAAGTATTGCTTAGTTAGGGAAAATCAACCCCTCTTGACTCCCCAAGGACGCTTAAAGTGAAAGAGTGAGATTCGTGGTTTGAACTAGGGGTTATACCTACCTACCTAATATTGAAAGAAAATTGATATCAGTTTCAATCACGGCACCATTTTCCAATATTAAGTCATTGAGAAAAATCAATTTAAGACCTCCATACCCCCTGTTCAGTATGCGCGTCGACATGCCACCTTAGATCGAATGTAAATTCGCAGATAGGTCCCCATCGGGGTGAATGGCTGCCTTTAGATAGGTGAAATGTATGTTAAGGCATTTACCTACAGTTCCTGTTTAAATCGTGTTTCTTAATTTATTTGAATATGGTATATCACTGAATCCCCATCGTAGCTTGCGCTATTGAACAACCCTAGTTCGCTACGCGTCATAACCCACGCTTTAATAGCCTACGCACCGACTTGTCAGCTCCGTTTTGCAATTTTATTTCTAGAGACACGCACGTATTTGTCAGTTACGTCACTATGCCTAACAACCATTGAGTTTCATTTGACATAAGCAATCAGCAGAGTTCAATAATACAATAATATAATAAAACGCAGCAAGTTCAATAATACAATTAATATGACGCTACCCTTTCAACCCGCCTGCAAATTGCCAGTTTATCGATCTACGATACAATTGTCGACTTGACTCTCGACGTTTCTTATTAGTTGGTCTTATGAGGTACCTTTATTGATATCGCTGATATTGTACATAATGCATGTTTTCTTTTATAATTCGCTTTGTTTTAGAATACTTGAATACTTTATACGAAACATTTGCATTTTGCAGTTTACGGATATAGAGATATATAAAATGAAATCGTATAAGCCACAAGCCGACGAAATAAACCAAAAACCGCTGAATAAACCAAAGTTATCCCGTTTTTGCTGTTGATGTTAACTATTTGCCTTCTGCGGTTCACACACCGAGTTGGGAGATTGTGTTGAACTGAAGTTGTGTTTAACAAGGGAATATATTTTATTCAGATTGATTACCCTGGTTTGCTAAGCAAGTGTCGCCTCACCGTTTAAATAATATGCAAGCGTCTTTTTTGAGTTGTTACGTAAAGTGTGTCATGTAATTTACTTTCCATACAAAAAGACAACTAATGTCGTAACACAATTGAATACTAGTTTTAAGCTGAACACAATATAATTGGGCCATTTCTTTTTGTGGCACATCCCACTTTTTTAGATTTTGTATGGTTTAGGTTTTTTCTACTCAGAATCACGAGCTTTGATAAAACAGTGTCCCAAAATTGTTCATTAGGTATATTTTTTGTTCTTCCATTCCGTTACCGCTATAGTGAGTTGTATGGAAATGGTGGCAAATTACATCGATAGAGCTCGGGATTCTGAGTAGAAACCACCTAAAATATCCAATAAAAAAAAAAGAAAAACTGTTGTGTACAACAAAAAGAAATGGCATAAATTAAAGTAACTTACGTGATCCATCCATTTTACGCAACTTTATTGAGAGAGCTCTATAAAGTTACGCTTTATTCTTTTTGTACATGTACAAATGATACAAATAATAAGTTTTTTTTCTTGGGTCACGTTTCACACACCTACTTACTTTTTTTAACCTCTTTGCTTTTTTTAATTGTTTCTTATTAAAAACTTCACCTAACCCGCTAAAATCCCTTCTCTTGTATTTTAAATGTACTTTTCTCGTCATGTTTCGTAAATATCTGTACCCTTTGCTTTTTACAATTGTACCTTTATTAAAAACTTCACCTAACCCTAGCGGGTTGTAGCCAATCCCGACTCTAGCAACAATTTGCGTCAAACTGAATCACGTGTCGAACACGAGCTGAATAACGTCACGTAACACAAAGCGGTGAAAGGTAAGGAAGGGGTTAAACGGCAAACTTCAAACCGGGTTTGACCTGAACTTAGTCTTGCTACTCCTGCCTATTAAACAATACCGTTTAAAGTGCAGCAAGTATCTGCAAATACAGTTCGAGAAGGTTTCCCTGTTCCGCACACGTGTGGAAAACATATTTTTTTCCATTCACCGAATATATAAAGTTCGTATCTTGAAAACTACTTAGACAACATCATTTTCCCGTGTAACTTTTTTTATTGGAATTATTTTCAAGACATCTCATGATATTGATTTGTATAAAACATAACATATTAATTTCTTGTATAAGACGTACACATGTATGATTAAATGTGCTTTCCTACTCCAGGGCTTTGCTGCCCCAACGTCCATCCGTTCTCCGGGCTACATGGCCCGCCCATTGCCACTTCGATCGTGCAATCCTGTAAGCTATGTCGGTTACTTTGGTTCATGTGCGGATATCCACATTTCTAATTATATCACGTAGAGAAACTCCGAGCATAGCCCTTTCCATTGCACGTTACGTGACTCTAAGTCGCCTTATGTGTCTCAATTCCGTAAGTCATCACTGGCAACACGCACTGTTCGAAGACGTCTTCAGGCACTGACGCAGCTTTTCGAACGCTGCCCAGTCGAGATGGATTCGACGATTAACCTGTTTCTCGAAGTTGGACTTACTTAAAATATATAAAATAAAAGAAAGCCTTTTATTCCATGCAATAAACATACATTACAATAAGATCATTCCAATTATTCTATCATATAGCAATACAATTATTTAATAATTATAATATTTCATAGTATTTGATTAACGGAGCGGTGGTAGCCTAGTGGTTAGGGCATGCGACTTTCAATCCAGAGGTCGCGGGTTCGAACCCGGCCCGTACCAACGAGTTTTTCGGAACTTATGTACGGAATGTCATTTGATATTTACCACTCGCTTTTCGGTGAAGGAAAACATCGTGAGGAAACCACCTAAGCCCAATAAGGCCTAGTTTCCCCTCTGGGTTGGAAGGTCAGATGGCAGTCGCTTTCGTAAAAACTAATGCCTACGCCACATCTTGGGATTTTAGGTAGCCGACCCCGATTGAGAATTCATTCTCTACAAAGATATGGGACAAAGGCTAGGAGGATGGTGATGATAGTTTTTGATTAACTAACATTATATTTTTATAGAATCTTTTTATCGATTCGTATTTTTTATATGGTAATACCACATTTTTACTTTTATAAATAATGACACAAATGGCAAATCCCGCTTGGATTGTAGTGGATCGCATTCAATTTTTCTTTTTTAATTTACCTTTGTGTCATTATTTATAAAAGTAAAAATGTGGTATTACCATATAAAAAAAATACGAATCGATAAAAAGATTCTATAAAAATATTTAGAACAGCGCCATCTCTCTCGCAGTCTTCACACTTGCTGTAAAGCAATGGGGATTGGGGATCGTGCGTGTAAAGCGCACATCCTAGGGTATGGCTTAATGCGCATAAGCATTTCAAAAACATATGTGACACAGAGGGCGATCCAGTAGCGTAAAGAATTAAGGGATGAAAGATTTGATGTGATTGACGTAGCGATCAAATAGCTCAGTTGGAAGAGCAATGCGCCGGAAACGCAGAGGTCGCGGGTTCAAATCCCGCTTGGATTGTAGTGGATCGCATTCAATTTTTCTTTCTTAATTTACCTTTGTGTCATTATTTATAAAAGTAAAAATGTGGTATTACCATATAAAAAATACGAATCGATAAAAAGATTCTATAAAAATATTTAGAACAGCGCCATCTCTCTCGCAGTCTTCACACTTGCTGTAAAGCAATGGGGATTGGGGATCGTGCGTGTAAAGCGCACATCCTAGGGTATGGCTTAATGCGCATAAGCATTTCAAAAACATATGTGACACAGAGGGCGATCCAGTAGCGTAAAGAATTAAGGGATGAAAGATTTGATGTGATTGACGTAGCGATCAAATAGCTCAGTTGGAAGAGCAATGCGCCGGAAACGCAGAGGTCGCGGGTTCAAATCCCGCTTGGATTGTAGTGGATCGCATTCAATTTTTCTTTCTTAATTTACCTTTGTGTCATTATTTATAAAAGTAAAAATGTGGTATTACCATATAAAAAATACGAATCGATAAAAAGATTCTATAAAAATATTTAGAACAGCGCCATCTCTCTCGCAGTCTTCACACTTGCTGTAAAGCAATGGGGATTGGGGATCGTGCGTGTAAAGCGCACATCCTAGGGTATGGCTTAATGCGCATAAGCATTTCAAAAACATATGTGACACAGAGGGCGATCCAGTAGCGTAAAGAATTAAGGGATGAAAGATTTGATGTGATTGACGTAGCGATCAAATAGCTCAGTTGGAAGAGCAATGCGCCGGAAACGCAGAGGTCGCGGGTTCAAATCCCGCTTGGATTGTAGTGGATCGCATTCAATTTTTCTTTCTTAATTTACCTTTGTGTCATTATTTATAACTAACATTATGTTAGTATTATTAAAATTTTACTTAAGTAATTAGCCGGACATATTTATCCTAGGCACAAACTCATATGTGTATTGTTATTAAAACTTCAATTATTTGATGATGGAATCAGCAAAACTTTTATTTTCAATAATACTACCTATGCAATCCAACGCAAATGAAACCAGTATACAACGTAGCTTAGGAAAGCTTACAACCTAGTAGCCAGGATTTGAATTCGCAATTCATCACTGCTTACTATGTAGGTATCCATACATAATTCAACCAAAGCCACCTATTGTTTGAATTCATAAATCTAACTCGAAATTGTGACGTGTTTGTTGGCATGACAAACTTATCTGAAACACGTAAATTCGTTATTATCTGTGGGTCCAATAGAGATTACTACAGTCCGGCCGCGTTAAGACCGCGTATCATTTATACGCGACGCCGTACATATCAGCAACATCTTAACTTGACCGGGTATTATATACATGAGGCTAGCTTTGCGTTTGTCGAGCGATTTGGATAACTTTGCAATTAAACGTGTGGACTGTGAATGACATTCCTTATTATTTTGTGAGACCTTTATGCGCAACAGAGTGATGGAGGTAATGTGTCACTTTTTAGGTGTAATGTAGGATTTATTCAATTTAAACATACAACTGGGATGAAAATTATATTTATCGCATTTAGAATGTGAGCACCTACATCCGCGGCGGATGAACTGCAACATCAAAATCAAAACCCTTCATTTCATTTACCACACCGGTACCACGCGGACGTAAAATCTGTATTAAGATGATACAAAGACACAAAAACGTGTATACGTTTTTCTCAAAAAAAGTGTTTTTATTTGTCAAAGAGGCGTTTATTGATGACTTTCTTATGTTTGAACATAGATATATATCGTATTATATAATCTTACTTAGGTCTAAATATTATTTTGAAACCATGACCGTGACGATACAGTCGGAATGTCGAAAAATATCAATCAAATGGTAATTAGACATTATTTATTTATAAGTACCTGATGACTGCCACTTCAATTCTGTTAATATATGAAAAAAAAAACAAATTACTTAAACACATATGTGCTTTTATTTATAAACTACCAATGACGGTAATTTTTTCGAATGAACTTTGAAAAAGTTTGTAATTCTTGACCTAAGGATTTTCAGATATCGTGACACACCTCACAATTTTTATATAACAGTTCATTACTGTGTATTTCTATATAGGCATCTTCTTCCTTATAGATTAAATGTGTGTCGTTCAGCCTCAAGGCGTGTATGTTTGAAACTCCGCTAACCTAATACTGTATTCACGCGTTTTTTCACAATGTATGTACGTCTCGGATTTCTGTCTACATGCGAAAAGAGTGATAAATATACCAACTGATTTGCTCCCTGCTTGCCAATCTCTATGAATACCGTACGTGATGTGAATTATTTCTTACGCAACGTCAAGTGGTGTGTTCTGCTAAGAACATGCGTATACTAGCCTCTTTAGGTTTCCATCTCGCTTTGACTCCTAGTTTATTTATGGAATGTTTTATTTCGCCGAAAAATCATTTCGCAGTATATTATTCCCCTGTAGTCATACATTTTTCATAATTATTGCAAATATCATACTATCTATTGATTAGGTTAGGTTAGGTTTGTTTTATAACAATTAAATAGTTTACAGTTGTAAAGAAAAGTGCTTTCTACGAAATGATTACTAAGCGAAATAAAACATTCAACGAAAAATAATTCTAGGTGTCAATATAGACCCTATATCTTTATTGAAATTACTAGAATGTGCCCGTGAATTTCAAGCGGAGCAAAAATTATTTGAGACTTGGCCGACGTCAAATCCTCTGTCCACCTAAAAGTAAATAAATAAATAAAATAAATAAATATCGGACATCCTCACAAAAATCGATCTAGTCCCAAATTAAGCTCAAGAAGGCTTGTGTTATGGGTACTAGACGACGATATACGTACTTATATAGATAAATATATAATTAAATACATAGAACAACCATGACCCAAGCACAAATAGTTCAGTATCACACAAATATTTGCCCTGGCCGGGATTCGAACCCGGGACCGCCGGCTAGGGTAGGCAGGTGTCTACAAACCGAGCCAAACGCGTCGTCCTAAATGACCTAAAATCACGGGGTGTGTCATATCAAACGTCGGACACCCGTATTTACGGAAACGGCAAACAAATCACTACAGAAATAATATTTCCTATTCGAACAACACGTCCCGCATCATTCCGGGCGCAAAGGTGCCCAACATACTCGCCGTGTTACCACATTGAATAGCGATTGAGAACCTTTGCACCCAGCACCGCTAGCACAACTGTGACACGTTTCTCGCGCGAGACTTATGACCTGTCTCTTTCTTCGCTGTACTGTGAGAGAGTGACGAGCGATGCTACCTCGGGCGACAAGAGTCGCGAAGCGTAGTTGTGCTGGACGGGCAAAGGATTTCCAGGTCGCCAAACCTCATAGCCAGTTTGGCCGGACATTTGGGTCAAAAGGCCGGATACCCTACGTGATTGAGGATTTTGTGTCAGTATTAATAGGTACGACAATAAAATTGTAAGCCAAACAAAAGTTTATTTTGGCTAGACACGCAATCAAAAATCGGCTTTTTCCGGACGCCTGGCAACGCTAGACGGGCAGGAATAATCCGGACCGAGATTTGAGACCCTTTTTCCGTAAACGGCGCCCCACTTCCTTAAGGAAATCTTTAGCCTCCACACTCCAACAACCAGAAGTCTCCACTAGGAATGAAACAAATAGTTCTAAAGCGCAGAGTACTTAGTCGGATTTGAGGGCGTGCCAGTGCTATTTCATGGTTTTTGCTATGCTGACAATACTGTCACTCTTTGTCAGTAATTTAATATCATCAATGACCTGCATATATATGTAAATTAATATATTTTGAATGAATATAGGTACTTACCTACCGTGTTGTTGTCGGAGACTAATGTACTCAGGGGGAGTATTAAATACCTACGTAACAATTTAATAATTATTAAAACACAGATATTCACTGTCATAGCGGACACACGTTTTGTGACTTTCTGTAAGTCGCTTTTCCCCGCTGACAAAATTGAAAATATTAAAAATAACTTTACTTTGTGGAACTATGTGCGGTTTTATCCCGTTTTGACATTATTTTATACATAATCCTTGTAGTTTTTGTATACATAATTCGCAATGAAATGACAGACCAACGACAGGAAGTTTCTTTATTTTATACTAGCGACCCGCCCCGGTTTCGCACGGGTACAATGCTGATACTGAATGAAAAGTGTTTCTCTACTATATTATGAATGTTTCACACATATTATAAACCTTCCTCGTGAATCACTCTTTCTATTAAAAAAACCGCATCAAAATCCATTGCGTATTTTCAAAGATCTAAGCATACATAGGGACAGACAGACAGCAGGAAGCGATTTTGTTTTAGGTATACTATGTAGTGATAAGACATGTGTCTAAGGTTCAATTGCCATGTAAAATTCATAATGTTAGTTCCCGTTTCTGTCACGACTTCTCTTTCCGCACAGACGCTATAATAATCCAAAATGTTACAAAACGATTTTCAATATTGCATTTTATAACCACCCGACAAAATTATAAAATGAAGCCGTGTACACTTAAGAACATTTTAATTTGAGTTCCTGATGAGGATAGCAATTTTCCGAGTATCGTAAAAAGGGTTCAGAGTGTAAACAACAATTTTATTTCACCCGCCAACGTCCAGTTAACGAACCAGCTTTCAAACAGAAAAAGCATTTAATTGAATAATTTTTATTAGGATCACTTTTTATTGCATGAATTTACAGAGCCAGTTTTGTTTGATCGGACTTTCATTGTGTCGAGTACCTACTGAATATTTTTTTATACTGTTGAATTCTATTGTCAGATACTATTTACAGGTTCGGTGCGGCATGGATGACGAAAATCAGGGATTTTACTATGTTGTGTCATAATGATTGCGGATCTAGAAGAAGAACGAAGAATTGAGTTAATATTCCGACTAGAGATGAGCCATTTCGCAAAATTTCCGGAAACTTACCTCATTTTGTATAGGACGTGAGGAAAGTTTGCGGAAAATTTCGGAAACGGCGCCACTAAATTTCGACTAACCATTGACAAGATTTCTTATTTTTAAGACAATTTTTTTATTACTTTTCTGTATTCCGCTTAGAAAGAGCACATAATCACTGTTTTAATATTTTTCCGAAGATTACTAATTATATTATTACTATTTTATTAAAATCTACTCATTTTAAAATGTATTAACTCCAAAATTATGACACAACGGATAGGTAGCTTTAGTCTGGTATCTAATAAAAAAAAAACGAATGACGTTAAGCTTATTGACAGCTTTTTTTTTCGCGGGTAGGTCGAACACTACAACTCTATGCAATCATAGTTGTCGTACATACAGAAAAATAAATTTGATTAACTTTTTAGGGTGTACATGACGCAAAGCTCTAAAGATCTATTTAATAATTTCCACAGCTAGTTATATGAAATTTTGTCAATTTCGCTAATTTTATAATGCATACAACATACTTGACGTATGTACATTATTGCCATATGAAAGCTGTTAGTAGCATCATTATCCCAAGGCAAAACCGCAACTTGTCAAGGCTATACTCGAATTTCCTTAGCCACGGTTTATTAGGTTTGTCAATATGACCCTTCACGTATAGGCATAAGAATTTAGTTATAAATCAATGTTTTGATGCCAGAGCCAACCCGATAAGACATCATCCATCAAATCTCTTTGTTAGTATATTGACATGCTTTATGCGGTTCGTCTATGCCATCCTTCTGGAAAATCCTGGAATATCCATCAATAATAACAATGGCTTTGGTAGCCTTGAATTTCTTGTGACTAAATTATCATATATCTTAAAGTTACGTTGATTTACATTTTGCATAATAAGAAACTTGGAAGGCTCCTTATCCGTTCAAAAATACTGATTGTTTAAAAAATGTCTCTATGATTAAACATATTTCTTAACATATTATCATAAATGTTACTACTTATAACAGGGCTATTGCGTTTTTTTCTGTCCCAACGGCCATGGGATCTACGAGCAATGTGCCCCGCCCACGCTGCGTCTTCACGGTTGGTACCAATTTATCAACTGTATATCATGATAATTATCAATATACCTTCGTCTTTATAAAAAATGAAACAATACTTTTTCACAACAATACATCTATATTTGGCAACAATGTTTTTCTTTTCAGTCTCAAGTGGAACACTCCATCTCATACACCGCTGATTTTGATCTTAAGACGTAGCGCGGGCGGTACTGAAATCAGTTCCACAATCCAATTCCGACATAAAAAGGCCTATCTTAGTGGGATATAGGGTCGCTTAAGACGTTCTTTGCAAAGGGAATAGCATCGACACGGGGACTGATGAATACGCAATGTATTTAAACTCACGGTTTTATTGCTGACACGTCAGAAAGAAGTTATTGATTTTATTGGCACACGTGGCATAAGATTTTATATCTGTGTCGTTATTGGAATAGAAACTCCAGCCTTATTTGTTTATTAACACAGCTAACTGTCATCCGCGACTATTTCTCGCGCAAAATAATTACCCGTGCAGTAATGTGAGGATAGCGCTGTCGCGCGTCGCGAAGCATAGTTGTGTTAGACGGGCAGGATCTCAAAGCAGGCCAACGGATAGATTAGCACCGCATTGACCGCACTACACCAGGTAGCTGCATGACCGTAACCGATGGAAGCAACTGGTTGACAAGCTGAAGCGGAGTCACGATCCTCAGGAAAGAGGGAGTGATGGAGAAGAAGAAAAATATTGACATTCTTTTGTCAGAACTTAAAGAATCTTGTCAACGGTCTCCTCTTGGAAAATGCCGGTAGACTCACAATCTGACTTGTGCCCTTGTTCATTTCATTTCATTTCAATCCATCTCATTCCATCTCAATCCATTTCAATACATTTCATTTCAACTATCTCAAAGACCGATCACGTTGTAAAACAAATTTTTTTATGTTCGGTTAATAAGTAGAATGTTTCCCTATTGCTATCAAGGATTAAGTCTCTTTTAGACTCTATTGTGAAGCAAAATCGATATATTTTCCATATAATGAATGATAAAACCAAACCGAACTACTACTTTACTTACCTACTTATCAGGACAGCAAAAGTGTAGAACTCTCTCCCTGCGCGCATTCTTCAAATCAAGAGAGAAAGATACATTTTCTAGGCAAGCATGCTCCATCATTATTGTCTCTTAACATCAGGTGCATCAGGTGCGAGGCCTATTGGCTATCATCAAAATAAACGCCGCATTAGCACCATACGTGGATAACGTATTTTTTCGGCCCGCCTGATGTTAAGCAGTTACCGCCGCATATGGACGCTTGCGACGCCAGGAGAATCACACGCGCATTGCCGACCGTTTAAGAACCAATTAATACTCCCCACTTGAAGAACTGCATACTGTAGCCCCCGGGGAAAACCTCGGCATCAGCTCATTCCACATGCGGAGCGTTCGCGGCAGGAAATTCCTCTGGAACCACACAGTTCTCGACTTAGGCTCCAGTGTGTGAGAATGAACATCCTACCGATATGGTGAGCAGTAAGATGGTAAAAAGTAGCCGTAGGCATCATAGCAAAAAATTCCTCGGAACACATCCCATTATACAGACGTACATACTGTTTGTACACACTGTTTGTGACAATGATATCTGCCCCTTCCCAATAAAAAGTCAAAGTGAAGACAAAATCATGCCAAAACAAGTTAACCCAACTCCGTACCTAGGAATCTCGTTCCAAAGGGAATTAAATTAAAATAATTTGACTAATAAATATCCCAGTTGAAAGGAACTTTTTCTTTACGAAGGCTCGCGGGGCCGTTTATTCTGGGTACCCTCATTTCGCTGTCTGCAGCCGTCTTGTGGACTGTGCCAAAAGTTCTTTATATACTTTGCTGGAATTCTGATTTTATTATCTTCATTTTGTGCGTAATGTTTAATTTAACTTTTCCTACGTAATCTATTAGGTATTACTTAACACATTTTCTTGTAAGCCATAAACGGCATTTTGTTTTATTTGTTATTTTGTATAAACTACGCAGTTAGTCGTAGGCCGTAGTGAGGCGACTGATTGGCACACTAGTGCTATGATACGATTTTAGGCCCTACACACCTAACTTGGTCAATACTATCGACTTCCATATTCAGCTACGGAGCTGAGACTTGGACTGAAAAGGGGTGGAGGAGTGGAGTTCGAAGAAAAATGCTGTAAACTCCTTACTCTGGTTTATGGTGGGACAAAGAGTTGATAATTCCACGGGGACTTCAGGACCCTCAGCAATGAGGAACACGACGCAAAGAGGCCCTAAAAGGAGGAGTAAAAAGGTATCCTATAGGTAACTAAACTATAATCCATACTTACTGAAGTGAACGTGAGGCGCAGTTATTAATAGATAAATAAATATTGGACAACCTCACATAAATCAATCTTGTCCCAAAATAGTAGTAGATATTTAATTGTAAATGTAAAGGCAATATATCGGATATATTGCCTTTACCTTTACAATTGCGATGATTACGGTTCGAGCTACATTTATTTTAGTGACATACTTGCTGTGCTCCGCGGTGTTACCCGCATTCGGGATAAATATAGCCTAAGCGTTAAGAGGCGTGAGTCCTTTTAAAATGCAGAATATTTAAAAAAAAAATCTCTATGATTAAACATGTTTCTTAACATAATTATTATTGATGGTGCTACCTAGAACAGGGTTATTGGGATTTATTGGTAGGTATATATTTGAAATCTACAGTTTGAATTTTTCAATGATAATTTTTGTTTCAAAAACTACTCGAAATTGACAAAATTCACACGGAAAATTAGTTTTTTCAACTTATTTTCGACTGCACGCAATGAAAGCATGAAGTAGCTATGTTACTACCTAGAACTCAGAAAAAGTATTATTCACTTCAAAAAGTTGGTTGAAATTATCAATATAATAGGTATTTGTCATAGCTAATACGAAAAAAAAAATTAAAGGAATAGGGCCTCTTAATCCCGGGTGTCAATTACCTCCATACCGAATTTTAACAAAATTGCTTCAGCCAAATTATGAGCGTGAAGAAGTAATAAACATACAAACAGACCCACAAAACTTTCGTTTTTATAATATTGCAGTGATTAAATTTGTTCAGCAGTTTCAACCTTAATTATAAATTCCTAATTCGCCAGAAACAAATTTTCGCGTAAATTTAACTCTAATCGTACGAGTATACAGTCCGCCTAAGATTCAAAAGGGGTGCAGACCACAATCCGCCTTTTATCGATGCGACCGCGACTCGGAGCGACACAGTTCTTCAATCTCCCGCCGCGGTTACCACCTTGAGTCTAAATGACGTAAGTCCAGTCAATGATACATAGGTTACCTTACCTTATTGCGATAAGGTGAGCAAAATGTATACTTATCTTTGACGTCGATTGCACATAGGCTCTTTTAGTCGTACGTGGCATCAGTTGCTAAACACTTTCCTTCGTAGAAATTGTTATTGAAAGTCTGTTTCATTTTATGGTCCTAACACCATTCTTGTTTATTGAGACGTGCGATTTATTGTGAGCTGAAATTATTTCTGAGGTAGCAACTAGCAACTAGCAAGGAGTTCTGTTTTGTGTTCTTTTTTTAAGTTGATTTTGTTGTCTTCCTGCTATCCAACCAATGTTATTATATTCGTATGAGACCACTGCCTTACCCACTAGATTGCTTTTGGTAACTACGGCTACCTGTCACCGCTCTTATTTTATTACTTGTATAAATAGAGTCCAACTCCAAATTCAAAGCAATTGAGTGGTTATCATGACTTTGTATCAGGCGTGCTAAATGTCTTACGCACATGCGCCAGGAACCAATAAAATATAGTTCTCGGGCAAATAGAGAAAAAAAAGGTTCGAAAAAAAGGTTCGGATAATTCGAAATTTTTAGGGTTGAATTTTCTGTCATGTTTATACTCTGTGCTTACGTTTGACACGAGCGGTCCGTATAGGTTTATTTATTTATTATTATCTAAATTATAAATATAAGTTTGAAGCAGCTACGCAAAGCTCTAATGAGAAGAGACTTGAGAAGAAAAAGAAGAATCAACTCGTAAATCAAGGTACAAGGTCCCGCGTAAAAGTCACTTCTTTGATCTCGACTAAATAGAAAATCTTCTTGTTCCGTAAAAAACAATTAACGCAAAAAAGTTGAAGGAAAAAAAATAATTATAAAACTTTAAAGCGTGAAATAATTCGGTCACTGTCGCCAGCCAAAGTAAACTTTGCGTTAGGCTTAATTTATAAGAAATGGCGTGTTAAAATCTTATAATGAATATTACGCTGTATAAATCAATCTAGCATAGGTAAATCTACCTTAACTATACCAATAAGTTATAAGGATCCCAGAAGGGGGAAGACGAGGACAAGCGGCAGCAAATAATAAAATTATCATCGGCTTGTATTTATTTTGACGATGACTAACAAAAGTAGAAAGAAAAAATAATATAAAACAAAGTTTAAGCTCAAAATAAAAATAAAAACAGATTGCTTTGTTAGGTTCGAACTCTTAACCAAGCAAGCACTAGGAAAGTTTGAGTGCCACAGATTGCCTACGCCATTGTTACACAAATGCTCGAAAATATCAATCAGGTTCTTGTGACTGGAAAGCCGATACTGGAAATATTTCCATTTCAACTTCTTATGAAATGTTCTCGGCATTTTAATGAGAATTTAAAGAACTTACTGGAAATCTAACGGTTATTATCAACATTCTTCCGTTTATTATAGTGTAAAAGATTTACAAATTATTACTACGTTAAAAAAGATACAAATAATCAATTTCACAAAAAATAATAAGAAATCAATTTCATATTGAAATAATGTTCTCAGAGCATTCCCGAGAATTGTTGAATACAGACCCTTACAATATAAATAAATAGTTATAATTGCTTAATATAGGTTAAGATAACGATGACCCATTTTTACATGATTATATAACGAGATAACGTAATGACGTAATATTGTGTAATTACTTACCCTTTTTGTCCAGATAAAGGACAATAGCTATTGTGTAATATTATTACTTCCGGGCATCGTTATTATGTATGCAACTGTTTTATATTATAATTATTTTTAAGGTGTTTAATTAGGTGAATTACTCAATCAGAGAATAGTTATAGTATTAAGTAAAATCACATTATATTATTAAAGATGATTATCAAATTAGCTTAGGTGAACCACTTCCTAACCATAGGCAAAAACTGGCTATTTCTTTATCTCCTTTCGTATCTCTTATTTACGTAAGCCATGAAAGTAACCTTGAATGTTGTTGACCTACATTTCATGCCGCTTACGTAACGAAGGGAAAATATCGTAGTTCCAATTAGAATCCAATACGCATAGCCAAAATATTTTGTGATAATCATAAAAGTTGTCAGATCTCAGGTATAGATATAAGATGAAGGTATAATAATAAATAAACGCTTAATAACATGACTTATTATTCCCCATTTTTGAGATCTGACTAACTGAAATACATATGTAAACATTTTGTATGTACCATTAATAAACATGAATATTTTATAAATAAATTCGTGAAATAAGCTAGATGAGCGCAAGCGCGAATAAACCACGCCCCCGTACATCTTATAACTCTGATTCGGTCTATCAAGGACGGAATAAAGATGGCGGGCGCAAAAAGTGGGTCAGTGTCACAGCAAGCGTCGCCCAGCTCTCATCTCGCTCCAGTTCACCTTATGAAGAAAGAAACAGTATCTTTTTATTGTGCAACCCAGTCTCAAGTATTATACAGTCCAATCATGCAGAACGAGTCGCCAGTAGCAAGTCAGGCCATTCGTTTTAATGGTCCTTCGAACCGGATCAAGAATCAACGCAACAATTACGTCAATCGCCAAGTGTTTTGCGAATTTTCGCGACACTCACAAGTGGTCTCTGTCTAACAGAGAAATTCGGACCGCAACTTTAGTTGCGGTTATGCTGCATTTCAACAAGTAACACTAGTGAAAGTTGAAATTGCAGTCGTCGTTTTGTAATCGTGCAGGCTAGTGCTTTCGAGCGCAGGCAGCCCTTTACTGCGACACAGACTGAGTGACGGTCGAGCCTTGTCGGTACTCTTAACGAACGTGAGCGGTTCACTTAAATGTGTTCAGCTATTGATCTGTAGAGTACTGGGCGGCGCTCTGTAGACACTCATGCACCGAACCCCCTAATTTCAAAAGAGAATGCGCGAGCGCACCTGGTGTCCAGCTAATTCTCAAGTGAAAACTGGTTGGGTCAGTTGCAAAACAAGCGGCAGTGGACCTTGCGGTGTTAAACCCACAGAGTGTCGTACTTCGTGAGTTCTCGGACGCGCTCACCTTTCCACGGTGGTGGATCGTACAGTCCGGCCGTGAATACGGTTCCACACTTCCCCAAGTCCTAGCTGGATTCCCCACATAGTGTGTCCAGTTAGGCCACAGGGCCCAGTAGGTCGCACGGAGCCAGCTTATCAGGGAGCTGGACCCGATGCTAGGTTGTTAGGAAGTGGTTCATTAGGGAATATACGGTCGGATAAGTGTTTTTGTGTTTTGTGTATAAATGTGTAAATTGTGTTTTTTAATTTCGCGTAAATAATTGTGTTTAAATTTTCGCGCAAATAACTGTGTTTTTGATTTCGCGTAAATAATTGTGTTTAAAAATTCGCGTAATAATTGTGTTTAATTTGAATTGTTTGATTAGTTCCGTGTTTAAAGAAGTGTTTTTGTTTTATAATTGTTTTAATTGTGATCAATGTCAGTGCGTTCAAGTTGATTCGTTTCGTTTATTTGTTTGTTTAAGTGTTAATGTCCGTACCGGAGATTAACGTAAGGGTTTTGCGCTCGGGAAAGCGAACACCTTCGGTGTCTCCAGTCAACATGTCGGTTACCGGCACCCCGCCGTCGGGGTTGACTACTTCGAACGAAACGAACACTTGGGACAAGGACGTTGAAAGTGCAAATAAAAATACGAGCAGTGACGCAAAGGCAAAGGCCACCGCGAGTCAGGAAACATTAACGCCAAAAAACGTAACTCACGCGCAAAAAGAGGCTCCTCCAGCCACGGATAATGCAAGCATCTCTGTGCTTATGGCAGAATTAGAATTAAGGAAGGCGGAGTTGATCCAGGCTAGGGCAGTATCGGCGGAAGCTCAGACTAGACTAGAAATCGCCAGGCTAGAGGCAGCTAGGTCTAGTAGCAACACGTCGCGGGACTGTGATAGGAATTCTCGTGTAGAGGGTTGGATTCAACAACAAAACGTCACTAATTTGCCCGGGGTGCGCATTAGGGAGCCGCGTAATGAGATCACGTACGATCAGTTTCAGAACAAGGATCTTGAGTTAATGTCACACAGGATAGAGACCGCGGTTACTCGTAAAAATGCACCAATTATACAACGGAACGTACCGGAGCTATCGCATTTCTCTGGGGCACTCACAGAGTGGATCCCCTTTAAAGCCGAATATTTAGACACCGAGTCGCTATTCACAGACGTCATGAATGTAGCTAGAATACGACGTAGCTTGCGAGGCGACGCGAGGAACGCGGTAAAATCAATTTTGTATACAGTATCGGACCCGAATGAGATAATGGATTTGTTAGAATTGCAGTTCGGCAATCCTGAGGCTATCATTTTAGCCGAAATCGAGGAGGTCAAACGTTTGCCTAAATTGACCGAAGATTGCGCCAATATTATCTCATTCGCGGGACAGGTAGCTAATGTAGTTTCATGTATCAAGGCGTTGAAACAGGATCAGTACTTGTTAGCCCCCGAACTAGTAGGTAGGTTAGTCGAGAAGCTAAATCCCATTTTGCGGTACGAATGGAACAAATATCGCGTGGCGAACTCCTCTATACCTACTCTAGTAGCATTATCGACATTTTTAAACGACACCAGTAGAGCTTCGGGTTTAACTCGTAGGCCGATAACGCGACAACAACGTAACCCGGTTCACACAACTAGGTTAGCCCGGCGTAGGTCTAGGTCATCGTCTCGATCGCTAAGCAGGGATAGTGTAGGATCAGACGTCAATCACAGCGTTAACACCCATAGAGTCGTAAATAGTAGGAAAAATGTCGATAAACCTAGGCACACGGTAGCTCAGGTAAATAGTAGACCGCAAAACAAGCCGAAAAAATCCACACAGCACGCACCGGCACAGACTCGCGAAAATTCGAATAAAAAATGCACCATTTGCAACGGCGATCATACGGTAGCTAAGTGCGCGGATTTTATTAAATTATCCGTAGATGATCGCTGGGCAAAGGCTAAGGAGTTTAAACTGTGTTTTAGATGCTTAAATTTCGCTCATAAAAAGCCGTACAGGTGTGCGTACGTGCCGTGTGGACACGGAGGCTGTGAGGCAGGTCACAATAAGTTATTACACGGAGTGTCACGGGACACCCCCGCGCCGAATAATGTAGCTAGGATTAATCACGTAAGGCGGCCAGCAACTTATTTAAAGATAGTACCCGCTATTATTAGCGGCCCGTTAGGATCGCAGGAAATCTTATGTCTACAAGATGACGGCAGTAGCTTAACAATTTTGGAGCGCAGTGTAGCCGAAAGAATCGCTCCGCTCGGCGCGACTGAGAAACTCCTTATCGAAGGGGTTGGCGGATGCGTAATAAACGAAAGCGAGTCATACCGTTTAGAACTAACAATACAGGGCAAATATCGTAGAAACATTGAGAAAATAAATGTATGTACGATTGATAGTTTGAACTTAGGTACTCAACGCGTAAATAAAGAGTTGATCGATAGTTGCCCACACCTGTTACCTATAAGTGATCAATTGTGCTATGATGAAGGCACGCCTAAACTATTAATAGGCCAGGACAATTGGCACTTATTAGTGACACAAAATGTTCTAAGCGGTAATAAATCGCAGCTGATAGCTAGTGAGGGTCGATTAGGGTTTAGCGTACACGGTTCAATGTCTATACCCAGGTCTCTGGTAGGTTATGTAAATCACGCGAGGTGTAGTAACGAACAGGACATGTATGACTTAATAAAGCAACATTTTAGCATAGAATCGTTAGGTATAGAGCCGCGAATACCTAAATCGGACCCCAATCAGCGCGCATTAGACATCCTAAACGCGACATGCGCTAAAATACCAGATGAGCGCCGCTACGAAATAGGACTTCTCTGGGCGAGTGATGATGTGATTTTGCCTAACAATAAGCAACAGGCGCTCAACCGGTTGTATAGTTTAGAAAGAAAATTAGATAAAGACGCGGCGTTACGGGTCGAGTATTCTAAACAAATACAAAATTTATTAGACAAAGATTACGCGGAGAAAGTAGAAAGCGTCTCGTCATCCTCGCGAACGTCGTACTTACCGCATTTTGCGGTAAAACATCCGCAAAAACAACGTGTTCGAGTTGTTTTTGACGCAGCTTGCAAGTATAACGGTGTTAGTCTGAACGACGCTCTGTTAACAGGGCCGGACTTACTTCAGTCGTTATTCGGTGTCCTTATAAGGTTTAGAGAGGGTCGTATTGCCGTTATTTCGGACATTCGCGAGATGTTTTTGCAGATACGAATCATTGAAGCTGACCGTAACTCACTGATGTTTCTGTGGAGGGGAGATGATAGACAAGGCCCAGTCCAAGAATATCGCATGAAAAATCTCTTTTTCGGCGGCTCTTCAAGCCCAACAACAGCGATATTCGTTAAGAACAGAAACGCAGAGAGTCACGCGAAGCAATACCCACTCGTATATGAAAAAACTATAAATAGCTTCTACGTCGATGACCTGTTAGCTAGTTTCGATGACAGGCAGGAGGCAAAGCGTTTAGTAACCGACATGAGTAAGGTATTCAAGGAGGCGTCCTTTGAGTTGTGTGGGTGGGCGTCAAACGACCCCGAGGTACTAGGCGACGTAGTGGACGTCAAAAAAGACGAGACTACGCTGTTAGGAAAGTGTGACTATGAACGAACATTAGGAATGTTATGGCATAATTCTCGCGACACGATAGGTTTCAATGTAAACTTTCGAAACTTACCTCCGGAGATAGTAGAGGGCCAAAAAATACCTACGAAACGCCAAGTAACTAGCGGTGTAATGGGTCTGTTCGACCCGAACGGTCTCGTCTCGCCCGTCAGCATTGCGGGCAAGACATTAATTCAAGACATGTGGCGTCTAGGTATAGATTGGGATCAATGCATATCACCGGAGCTAAACGAGAAATGGCGTTCGTTCATAGAAAACGTAAATAAGTTACGTAACTTAGAGATACAGCGTTACGTCATAGCCCCAACTAGGCAGGTAGTTTTACACACGTTCTGCGATAGTAGCGAGACAGTCTACGCAACCGCTGTGTACATGGTAGGGTCAGACGAAAAAGGCGAGAAATACTCAACGTTGGTAGCCGCGAAGGCTCGAGTAACGCCATTAAAGAAAATTAGCATACCTAGGCTAGAACTGCAGGCGGCAGTCTTAGGTTGTAGACTAGCTCAATCGGTTAAAAAGGAGACTAGTTACAACGTAACGAGTTGTCATTACTGGACAGATTCGAAAACTGTGCTAGCCTGGATCAAGTCAGACCCTAGGACATTCAAGTCATTCGTCGCGCATCGTCTGTCAGAAATCGAGGACAGCACGCTGCCCAGTGAATGGCACTGGGTGCCAACCGCGCTGAACGTCAGCGACGACGCGACTAGAAACGTACCTATAAATTTCGATAAAAATCATAGATGGTTCCACGGACCCGAATTTATCAGATTGGATACAGATAAATGGCCGACTGATGGATGCGCGTCCGCCGAAACGTCAGACGCGTGTGAGGAACGAATTGCAAAAAAGGTTTTAGTCGTAACTAGGCGCGATAAATTTGCTCACTTACCGGACGTAAACAAGTACTCGAAGTACTTGCGCCTGTTACGCGTCACTGCTCGTATCCTGCTAGCCGCCCAAATGTTTAAGGCTAAATTGTTAAAATGTAACGTTGACAAAAATGTAAATAACGAACACATTAAAATCGCCGAACTATTGCTCTTAAAGCGAAGCCAGTACGAGTCGTTCTCCGAGGACATCGAGCGTCTTAAGGCTGGGCGGCCAATCCCTAAGAAATCAACGTTACACAGACTAGCAGTAAAGATCGACAGACACGGCACATTACTACTCGACGGGCGAATCGACAGAAGCGAGAGTATCCCAGTCCTACATGCCAAAGAGTCATTCACGAAATTAATTATAGCACACTACCACGCTATTTTTAATCATGGCAATCACGCTACTGTTATGAACGAGTTGCAGAAATCGTTTCATATAGTAGGACTGAGAAGCGCTTTGAGGTACATAGCTCACACATGTCAATGGTGTCGAGTGTATAAAGGAAAGACTCCGAACATACCTCTCGGTGACATACCGCCAGAAAGGCTCGCAGTTAATCAACCGGCGTTCACGGCGACAGCTTGCGATTACTTCGGCCCCATGCACATAACCATCGGGAGGAGGAGAGAAAAGAGATGGGGAGTCTTATTTACTTGCTTAACCACAAGAGCAGTACACTTAGAACTCGCAGCATCCCTATCTGCATCTTCGATGATACTAGCATTACGCCGCATGATGGCTAGACGCGGCACTCCGACAGTGTTCTACTCGGACAATGGTACAAATTTTATCGGCAGCGAGAGAGAGATAAAAGATGCTGCAGAGTCGATCGACACCGAGATGCGAGCCTACTTAGAAAACAAGCAGATAATTTTCAAACGAATACCGCCCGGGAACCCATCGGCCGGAGGTGCCTGGGAGAGATTAGTCGGGTCGGTGAAAACCGCTTTGCGTGTTACTTTGAAGGAGAGATCGCCGTCAGAAGAAGTCTTGCACACACTGCTTTTAGAGGCCGAGCATGTTGTCAACTCGCGCCCCCTGATACCCGTAATGCCGTGCAGTAAACAAGAGGCATTGACCCCCAACCACTTTTTATTGGGCCGGTCAAACGCCATGTCACCATTCGGGTCTTTCAGCGACATTACACTAAACGAAAAGTCGTGGAAAGCAGCGCAAGTACTAGCAGACTCTTTTTGGAATCGATGGGTGAAAGAATATCGACAATCTCTACGTCCACGAGTAGTCAAGAACGCCCCAGCTAGTAACGTGAAAATCGGCGACATCGTTATAATCGCAGATGGCACTATGCCCAGAGGTTCATGGCCGAGAGGCGAGGTCGTAAAAATCTATCCCGGACCAGATGGCAGAGTTCGTGTAACCGAGATAAGAACGACAGCAGGATTAATACGCCGCCCAGCCTCTCGTCTCATCGTAATTCACACACATTAGTTTATGGTGTTCGCACACGTTGGGGGGAATGTTGAATACAGACCCTTACAATATAAATAAATAGTTATAATTGCTTAATATAGGTTAAGATAACGATGACCCATTTTTACATGATTATATAACGAGATAACGTAATGACGTAATATTGTGTAATTACTTACCCTTTTTGTCCAGATAAAGGACAATAGCTATTGTGTAATATTATTACTTCCGGGCATCGTTATTATGTATGCAACTGTTTTATATTATAATTATTTTTAAGGTGTTTAATTAGGTGAATTACTCAATCAGAGAATAGTTATAGTATTAAGTAAAATCACATTATATTATTAAAGATGATTATCAAATTAGCTTAGGTGAACCACTTCCTAACCATAGGCAAAAACTGGCTATTTCTTTATCTCCTTTCGTATCTCTTATTTACGTAAGCCATGAAAGTAACCTTGAATGTTGTTGACCTACATTTCATGCCGCTTACGTAACGAAGGGAAAATATCGTAGTTCCAATTAGAATCCAATACGCATAGCCAAAATATTTTGTGATAATCATAAAAGTTGTCAGATCTCAGGTATAGATATAAGATGAAGGTATAATAATAAATAAACGCTTAATAACATGACTTATTATTCCCCATTTTTGAGATCTGACTAACTGAAATACATATGTAAACATTTTGTATGTACCATTAATAAACATGAATATTTTATAAATAAATTCGTGAAATAAGCTAGATGAGCGCAAGCGCGAATAAACCACGCCCCCGTACATCTTATAACTCTGATTCGGTCTATCAAGGACGGAATAAAGATGGCGGGCGCAAAAAGTGGGTCAGTGTCACAGCAAGCGTCGCCCAGCTCTCATCTCGCTCCAGTTCACCTTATGAAGAAAGAAACAGTATCTTTTTATTGTGCAACCCAGTCTCAAGTATTATACAGTCCAATCATGCAGAACGAGTCGCCAGTAGCAAGTCAGGCCATTCGTTTTAAGAATATTTTCACGTATTGAGAATGTTCTGCAACTTGTACATTGCTATTCGTACGCGGTGGCACCACGTTTAAATATATATTTTGTCAACCTATTGTTTTTTAATAATAGCAAATTACAATTTAATTATAAATACGCTTCAGCTTTTAACTTAACGCCTTTCATTCTACTTAAAAACGAAACGCTAAATGTCGAGGTAAAGTTTGAAACTAATTACGTGTCCGAATCAATTTTCAAAACGTAAACACTTTTCGCAAGTCAATTTTCTTTTTATAAGGCCCTTAACAGGCCGTGGCTTTGACATCGGCCATTTTATATTATGTATACAATTTAGGACATTTATATTTCCAATTTATGAAATGTAATTAAGCCAAGCACAGAATAAAGACAATACAGAAGCCGCACTCTTTTGATCGAAACGGAAACCTCGATCTGTATGAATAAATGAAGCGGGATATTTCCTTTTAAGCCCTCAACTTAAGTGAGTAATAATTTATTTCGAGAGCAATCGAAAATCACAAAGAGGGCATAGCACTTTTGCCCTACTATTCAGTTTTCGTTCGTTGAGTTTGCACCTGGTAACTATGGCGTGAGATACAAATGGAGTCCAAACTTAACGTAACCGGGTTATAAAAATCGAGGTTTCGTTCTCGTTTGTCTCTTCCAGAGGCCTTATTCCTTTTAAAATTTATTTTTTTCGTATTATGACAAATGTATTGATAATTTCAACCCACTTTTTGAAGTGAATAATACTTTTCCTCGAGTTCTAGGTAGAAACATAGCTATTTTATGCTTTCATTGCGTGCAGTCGAAAATAAGTTGAAAAAACTAATTTTCCGCGTGAATTTTGTCAATTTCGAGTAGTTTTCGAAACAAAAATTATCAATGAAAAATTCAAACTGTAGGTTTCAAATATATACGAATAAATTCCAATAGCCCTGTTCTAGGTAGTAACATCAATAATATGTTAAGAAATATGTTTGATCATAGAGAAAAATGTTTAAAACAATCAGCGTTTAAAAGGAATAAGGCCTCTTAACTAATCTTCACGAAATTTTAGAATCTAAATGGAAAGGAAATGTGTTGGACGTTTCGATTTTTGCGCAAATTGTTATAGAATTTGTGTACTATGTACACAAAATATGAAGGGTGGAAAAGATCAAGGGACTTGTTCAGACTGAGTACTTAATTTTTCACCAATGAACTATGTAAATATTTCTATCCATTTTTGAGATAATGTTTGTTAAACATTAGTGTAACAATCTGCACATATCAACCCTAGCATCTTTTGAACATCGCTTAAGTTAAAGACAGGGGTCAATTTAAAATGTAAATAAAACCATCGGTTTTGTTAGTTAATTTTATTTAGGTTAAGTTGTGTACTGTTAATTTTTACTTGTGTTTCGTTTACTAATAAATATTTTATCCTAGAAAAAACTAAAAAAAAAAAAAACCTGTGAATTAGTAGGGTTGTCACTGATATTAAAATATTTTATTTTGATGATTTTTTTTTAGTTTTAAATCCAGCTTTACAATTATAATATGTCGATTGTAGATCACTCGGATGACACTATCCTGTCAGCCCAGTCTTTAGAAATGTTCCACGCTGTATAATACATATCGAAACTTTCCGACGCAGGAAATTTTCTTTCCATTGAATTCCTTAAATTTCGAAGCGATCGGTTAAGTTTTGGTGGAAGAACCAGACGAGAACGAAACCGACTTGTATGGAAAAATTAGCAGTGGTATTTTCCTCTCAAAGCAAAGTCATGGCAAAAAGGCAATTTTAAATCAAGGCAATCTTGTTAACAATTATCACCATGTAACATGATGCGAGACGAAACATTCCCCGTATCCGGTAGTCTAATCCCAATCTAATTATGAATAATTCAAAGTGAAATGGAATCAGCAAAATTAATTTAAACGGAAGTTTGTTTTAATTACTTCGTGTGTTTCGCGTTTTGTTTTGGCAAATCCCCTAAGGTCTATGATTATGCTTTAATTTTAATTTGCTTATTATGTTTTGTGTACAACGGTGTGTGGATGGTAAATGAGCTGGTTGCTTTGATGTTTTGACTGTAAGATGGAAATTCACCTTGAAAATGGTGGCAGACCACTTACAGTACATGGTTTTGTAAGTCATAATTGTTACCACTGTTTGCACGGTTGAAGTGGCAATGGGCAGCCCATGTAGCCCGGAGAATGGACGGCCGTTGGGGCAGAAAAGTCCTGGAGTGGCGACCTGCATACTGAGCCGGTGATCCTGACTTAGAATCGTTGCACGCAGCTCATGATTAAGAATCGCCAATAGATTCGAAGTATGTCGAGCGTTATACGACCTTACCCATGTGTGTACTAGTTTCATATGTATTTTAATATATATATAGTATATAATGACAATTTCAACGGACTCTCTTTACATGTAGGTACCTCTACATACGACAACGGTAAACCGACACAATATAATTGTATATTAGTATGTATTTGTACACGCCTTAATAATATCGTCTCTCGGTAACTTAAGACCAAGTACTAAGTCTAATAAGCCCTTTATAATGAGGCTCAGGGGACCGCAGCGAGAAGAAAATAACTCCTATTGTGAGAAAATAAATACACTTCCAACAGACAAGTTTCTAGTTTCAGTTTCATCGTAGAAAATAGAAATAAGAAATCAGAGAATGAAGATAAGTCAATTTACAGATTAAAGAAAGTGGTTTTATTTTTATTAAGGCAGTAACTTTTGCTAGCGTAAACCAAATGTTTAAACTGAAGCGAATAATTGAAAAATGTAATAGTTCAGGCAGTGTTCGAACCTGCGTCACAAAACAGATAGGTACAGAAATCAACCTACATACAAGCGCGCTCGAGCAAACGCACACATAGACATTGCTCACGGACACGATATCTCGGAACAGTTCAGACCAGTGCGAGGGCGAGTGCCATCCGCTCGAGCGCGCTTGTATGTAGATTGATTTCTGTTCCTATCTGTTTTGTGCCTGCGTCTCCAATGGTTTTCCGGGCTAACACGGGTGTCCTACGTATTGGACCACTGAACCTGATGCGAGAGGCGAGAGCCATTGAATTTTTCAACCAGTTGCTTCTTGCATTACTTAGGGTGGCATCGTAGCGCCATCTACAACAACTACCGTTAATCGGGGTCGCTTGGATATTTGCTAGGAATGGTCCATGTTTTTGTGGGTTTTTCATCACAGAGGATCCGTATCGAGGTCCCTCAAGATGAACACCATATGAGTTCGAAACATGTCGGGCTGGTACTGACTCATTACCGTGAAATTGTTATAGGTATTATTATTGAAACCCAAATTTGTATGAAAACCCAAAATTGGACGACAATCTTTATTACTCTAAATTAAGCGCTATATCATGTAATTGAACTATATTGTAATGAAATTTGAAAGAGTTCATTGATCCCTTTGTAAAGTAATTTTAAAGTTGCTACAAGTAAAACGACTAACAATAAAAAAATGAGTAAAAAAGCTTTAGCTTGCCCTGTTTGTTTATTTGGGTCAAATCTAGTAATTGAAATTTGACCCCCTTCCTGTCGACGTATTGATCTGAAATATGGTACGCAATGTTTAGTTTTGGTGACAATATAATTTAATAAATTCGCCACATATTAGCAAAAGGCAAAAATGGCGGACGGCGTTTTTGACTGTTAATGAAATTTCTAATTTTCAATTGATAAAATTTAGCTTTCTAGCTTTCACAAAAATACAAGACATTTTTTTTAGAGCTAGTAAGATCATTATTAACCATTTAAAATATATTTCAAAACTGGGTCTACTAGCCTATTGCTAATTTTATTGGTTGCTTGTATAAAACGCAATTCTCTGGCGGCTTTTGCGTATAGGTACAAAAAGGGAGGACTTTTTTCGTTTTTTCCATTACAGTCTCAGTTATAATATGTTGAGATTGTCAAGTCAGCAACCATGCGGCCCGCGACGCTGTGACGTCATTTCAATAAGTTATTAAAAGTAAGTAAAGAGGCAAATTTGTGCAGTTCGCCGTATTATGCCTTAGAATAAACCTATCGTTTAATTGTAATTGTTCAGTAATTGTGTTAAGTGAGGTTTGAAAATAACCTTTAGTGGTGTACCTTTAAGGGTTTTTTTCAACACCCCTAGAAACTGCCCTATTACAGAGCGAAGCGTCTTTGCTAAATGGCGGAGTTACTCGTATTATTTAGGGGTTAAAACCGTAATAAATTACAAATTTCAACCACATCAAAGTAATCTAGCGAGGTCACACACAGCCACATCACAGTGTTTCTCTGAATTCAGACATATTCCACATTTTAAAATACAAATGTCTAAGGGAAAAACTAATCCCACCAAAAACATTTCATGTAAAAATGGCGGCCAAGACTCATATGGTCTGGCTGTAAAAAAGTTATCAGATGCCTCGAAAAGCCAAGCCCCTAAGCCCTGAGTTTACTAATCCTACACCTTGGCTTCAAAGGTATGGCTTGGCCGTTTCATAAAGTAACGTAAACAAGTCTAATGGACTGTCCGGCCTATATGGTAAGGAATTAAGTTTATATATATTATCATGGAGATATAAACTTAACTTCTTGATATCGTATGGGCCAGACGGTCCGTTGGACTTATTTACGTTACTTTATGAAACGGCCAAGCCATACCTTTGAAGCCAAGGTGTAGGATTAGTAAACTCAGGGCTTAGGGGCTTGGCTTTTCGAGGCATCTGATAACTTTTTTACAGCCAGACCATATGAGTCTTGGCCGCCATTTTTACATGAAATGTTTTTGGTGGGATCTCATTTATTTTTGTAAGGTGCCCTAGTCTTTTTCATTTATTTGGGCCATAGCGTCTGTAAGTAAGTAGTAATAATAGCAAAAGCGTTATGAGCATGTGAGTCTTGGCCGCTAATTTTACATGAAATGTTTTTTTGGTGGGATCTCATTTCTTTTTGTAAAGTAGTTTTTAATTTTTAGGTTTATTTTTTTATTTTTATGTGCCGTAGCGTTCTAAGTAAGTAGTAATAATTGTGTATTTAAGAAATACTTACGTTTAGCCCCCATTATGGAAAACCCATACAAACTTTCATCCCCTTATTTAAAGGGTGGGGGGTGATTTTCTAAAAATCCTAGAATATATATTTTATTATTTATAACAAGGAGTCCCTATATCAATTTTCAGACCTCTAGTATCAAAATTTGCAGAAGTCTCATACAAACTTCCATCCCCTAGTTTAAGGGGTTGGGGGGTAAAAGTTCCAAGTTTCAGAATTATTCTATTGTTTGTGTACTAAACCTAGCTTACATACCAAATTTCAGATTTCTAGGTCATCGGGAAGTACCCCAGAGGTTTTTGATACGTCAGTGAGTGAGTGGCAAAATCGGCGTATTTTAGGTACCAATTAAACCTAAAGTATAAAAGCTAGATCAATGAAATTAAGTACATTTCATATGTTCCCTAACTGCATCTTATCCTGTGAATTTGGGCGCTCTTGTGTTAACTGGGACAAAGCTATGAGGGTTTGAAAATGAGACGAAACGGTTCGAGAAAAGGTAGGTAGTGCCCCGCTTCTTTTTTGCTCGTCTTGGCGGGGGCACTACCGTGCCCCCAGATACGAAGTCGAAGTGTAGATATGGAAGTAGTAATAATTGTGTATAAGAAATACTTACGTTTAGCCCGATATATACTACTTTTATCGCCCATTATGGAAAACCCATAAAAACTTTCATCCCCTTATTTAAAGGGTGGGGGGTGATTTTTTTAAAATCCTAGAATATGTACTTTATTATTTATAAATAATAAAGGAGTCCCTATATCAATTTTCAGACCTCTAGTATCAAAATTTGCAGAAGTCTCATACAAACTTCCATCCCCTAGTTTAAGGGGTTGGGGGGTAAAAGTTCCAAGTTTCAGAATTATTCTATTGTTTGTATACTAAACCTAGCTTACATACCAAATTTCAGCTTTCTAGGTCATCGGGAAGTACCCCAGAGGTTTTGATACATAAGTGAGTGAGTGGCAAAATCGACGTATTTTAGGTACCAATAAAACCTAAAGTATAAAAGCTAGATCAATGAAATTTAGTACATTTCATATGTTCCCTAACTGCATCTTAACCTGTGAATTTGGGCGCTCTGGTGTTAACTGGGACGAAACTATGAGGGTTTGAAAATGAGACGAAACGGTTCGAGAAAAGGTAGGTAGTGTCCCGCCTCTTTTTTTTTCGTCTTGGCGGGGGCACTACCGTGCCCCCAGATGAAGTGCATAAACATTATCGATAAAATTCCGCGCCTAAATTGATAAATATTACCAATTTGGTTTCCTCAAAATTCCTAAATCCGCGGTACCAATACCTGTTTACTCCCCCTTCTCAATTATTTCTCAAATAAATAGTACCATAGACCATTTTAAGCAAGGAAATGACATACTGCGCCATTTATCATATTTTGCGCTTGAAAGGGAAAATATGAGTGATTACCCCATCAAGTTTATTTATTTTGATTATACAAAAGACGCGTACAATAGCGGGACTTAAAGCGAGGGCACAAAGGCCATTATTGCTTGGAAGGATGTAGAAACTGAAGTGATTATTACTCTTAGCTGAGACAGAATTTTAAGTGAAAGGAAATTAAAATTCTTGTGTATAGAAAGGGAGTTTATCTTTGGGATATTTTGTAATTTTGTGGTTAAACAGAATAACTGGCTAGAGAAAAGAGTATTTCTGAATGAATCAGTTTTTATTGACGTAAATGAAATAGTCATTATTACCTAAAATAACCCGTTCAAAGGATTGGGCACATTAATTTTTTAAAAGTATTCATATCGGTAACCTATCTCAAACACTAAAAACCATTGACCGAATTTCATTTGCCCGAAAACTATTCGAATTATTATAGTTTGTCCGATGACAGGATTCGTACATTTTTCTTTTCACCATTTTACATTTAGTAGAAGTATCGTTTGTCCGAAAAACTTTTCCCGTCACATTCACTTGCCCTATGAGTTGTTACGTATTTTTTTTCGTAGCCCATTTTTCATTTACCCCATGATACTTTTGGCACTGCATACATTTGAACAAATTTTCAGTTCACCTTTTAACTTTTCCCGCCCCATTCACTGGCCATCTGAATTGAGATGTCTTTTTTTTAGTACCCATTTTCTCATTTAGCCAAATTTTCAGTTCACCTTTTAACTTTTCCCGCCCCATTCACTTGCCATCTGAATAAATTGAGACGTCTTTTGTTTAATACCCATTTTTTCATTTACCCAATGATATTTTTCGCATTACATAAGAACTGCGACCACAACAACAGCCCGCGAGCCGAACGAGCGAAGCTACCGTGCTGCGGCAGCAGCCGACAAACCGGCAAAACCGACCTGGTTGGGTTAGGTTAGGTTAGAACTGTGACCACAACAGCGCGCGAGCCGAGCGAGCGAAGCTACCGTGCTGCGGCAGCAGCCGACAAACCGCCAAAACCGACCTGGTTGGGTTAGGTTAGGTTAGAACTGTGACCACAACAGCCCGCGAGCCGAGCGAGCGAAGCTATCGTGCTGCGGCAACAGCCGACAAACCGCCAAAACCGAACTGGTTGGGTTAGGTTAGGTTAGAACTGTGACCACAACAGCCCGCGAGCTGAGCGAGCGAAGCTAACGTGCTGCGGCAGCAGCTGACAAACCGCCAAAACCGACCTGGTTGGGTTAGGTTAGGTTAGAACTGTGACCACAACAGCCCGCGAGCCGAGCGAGCGAAGCTACCGTGCTGCGGCAGCAGCCGACCAACTGCCAAAACCGACCTGGTTGGGTTAGGTTAGGTTAGAACTGTGACCACAACAGCGCGCGAGCCGAGCGAGCGAAGCTACCGTGCTGCGGCAGCAGCCGACAAACCGCCAAAACCGACCTGGTTGGGTTAGGTTAGGTTAGAACTGTGACCACAACAGTCGAGTAGTTAATAAACCGAATCGTTACATCGGACAAATGAAATCAAAGTCATACAAAAAAAGTCGAGTAGTTATTAACCGAATCGTTACATCGGTCAAATGAAATCAAAGTCATACAAAAAATGTCGAGTAGTTAATAAACCGAAACGTTACATCGGAAAACTGATATTACGGACAAATGAGATTTAGGGAAACGTGTCATTAGTCGAGTGAATAAAAATCCTAAACAATTAATGCCCAATCGTAAATTATCGAATTGAATTTTCGGACAAATGAAAAAAAGTTAAAATGATATTTCATCATCATCATCATCATCATCAGCCTATTCTTGTCCACTGCTGGACATAGGCCTCTCCAACTGCACGCCATTGTAAGCGATCCTCGGCTACTCTCATCCAGCTTTTGCCAGCCACCCTGCACAGATCATCGCTCCACCTAGTCTGAGGGCGTCCCACACTACGCTTGCCGATCCGCGGTCTCCACTCAAGAACACGTTTACCCCACCGGTTATTGGTTCTTCGGCTAATATGGCCAGCCCACTGCCACTTCAAATTGCTAATACGGTGAGCTATGTCGGTAACTTTGGTTCTCTGACGGATCAAATGATATTTGTCGAATAGTTTTTGTCGAAATGAAATTCGGACTAACGTTTTTAGTGTTTCAGATAGGTAACCATTCATATCATATTATATTTTTGTCGATGGTAAACGTTACTTGGATTAATAATCTACGATTAGTTTGTTTTGACGTCGTATTGTTTTTGGATATCATTTTTTTTTAAACCTGTGTGTGACATTTGTTAATTTTCCGAAGGAAAGTATACAACATTGCCTTGGTCTACAAGGAATTGGCAAGGAAAATTAAAAAGAAATTGTGACATTGACAGTTCTCTTTTTTAATTTGCCCTGCTGATTCTATATACACCAATGTAACGTTGTATACCTTCGGAATGTGACCAAATGTCAAATCGAGAGTTTTAAAAAATGATATCTAAAAAACTATACGACGTAAAAACAAACTAATCGTAGATTCTGAATCCAAATAACGTATATTATCAGGGAAAAATATGATATGGATACGTTTAAAAAAAGTTATTGTTCCCTATTGTACCTATTACATTTACGGCTTTATTGAATAGTTCATACGTATATCTGTGACTCACTGGGTTTCATACCTAAAATTATTAATAATCTTAAAACTATCATCCGACATATTTAATAAATGTTGTGAGTGGTTTGCTCACGTGACTTACTACTAACTGATTTGGAGTCTAAGTTACGGCGCTGTACGGTTAGCTGTCCCTGAGGAAGAATTCCATACGAGTTCGAAACATGGTCAGGCCGTTTCTCACAATAATAATACATTTATTAAAATTACTAAATAAAATTGACTGTAGTTAGTTGCCTAAAACTTTTGTATGCACGATATCATATTTTCCAACCTTTGTAATTTTTGACGGTTGCTTTTCCAACGTCAGTTATTCTTATTTTGAAGTAGGTAGTCCGACATTCCTGACGCGACATTTCCTACCTGTCCACATTCTAATCTCAAACAAACCCATGTTATTTCGACATGAGTCTACAGTAAACCATTGATACAAAGAAAATATTGCAAAGTAGTGCGGTAAGATATTAATATTAACGTATTCACATAGAAGTCACTAAGGTGTAAACCCTTTCAAATTAACAATGGAAAGATATAAACAAGAGAAAGACAAAGCATAAGGTAAAATTCGAAAGGTTATCTGGGCGTTAGGGTGGTGCAGAGGTTAACACGCTGGATCGGTAATCCAAAGGTACCGGTTTCAATTCCCTGTCTCTTCCGCCTGGCAATGCGTAAATTTAAATTTATCTTTGTGCTTTGATCTTCGTATGAATGGTTTCCACATTAAAGATAATGAGACATTACATCTATTACAAAATTCTAGATTTGTATTGAAAAACAGTTTTCTATGGAGAGGTCAGGATTTCAGGAAAAATCTCAATAGGTAGCGTGATGCAGGATCGTCATTTGTTTTATATGAGCGAGCGGCGCCATGCCAGTCTGGCGCCATCTATTGGTCATAATTTCCATTGTCCTCGCATCACATCGGAACGGCTGATTTTAACCAAGTTTGGTACTGGATATCCGAAGATGAGGATAGGATGAGGATATAAGACACTTTTTACCCGATACGGTATAAAAAAAATACGCGTACGAAGTTCACCTTCTAGTGTTTCATAAATGTATGTTTCATATCGGGTACCTACCCTCTAGTGTTTCATAAATTTATGAGTCTACAGTGGGTATAAATATGGGGACACGGCAGTGCCCCCGCCAAGTCGAGCAAACGCGCTTGCCGGCACGCTGTACCATCCTTTTCACGAAGCCATTCAGTTCAGGCCATTTTCAAACCCCCTGTATTTCGTTGTGGATAAAGATATAAGCCTGAATTTTCAGTGACCAGAGTTAACGACAAGGACACCGTCCGGGCGTCCGCGTTTCGGCGGGAGTGTTTGTCATGATTAAAAATTAATTTAAGCCTTTACGTGACGCATGCGTATTGGACGCCATGTTTCGGGCCTGATTCAATTTGTGGGTACACAAACAAATTGGTTGAAAGTAATTGTATTAGTAGACCCGAAACTTTAAAGCCGTGTACGGACGTACGAACAGAAACATAACACTATCATCGAACAACGAACATGAAATCGTATGAACCCTGTTGTGTTTGACGTTCGTTAGCTGTACGCACGTGCGAACAAAATGTTCGAGAGATGCTTTTAGAAATCCGTACCCAAAGGGTAAAAAACGGAACCATATTTCGAAGACTCCACTGTCCGTCTGTCCGTCTGTCTGTCGGTCTGTCTGTCACCAGGCTTTATTTCATGAACCGTGATAGCTAGACAGTTGAAAATTTTCAAGATAATTTATGTCTGTTGCCTCTATAACAACAAATACTAAAAACAGAATAAAATAAATGTTTAACTGGGGCTCCCAAACAATAAACGTGATTCGTTGCGTTAACTTTGCACCCCATTTGTATCCGACGCCATATATACCAGGTGCGAACTTAAGATCGGAGCGATTGTAAGGAACCCTCGGTACGCGAGTCCGCCTGGCACGTAGCCAGCTTTATTTTAATTTTTTTTGTCCGTACACGGCTTATGAGCAAAATTATATCACTCTGACATAAAGTGAAAAATGTCCTCACTATTTTATAAGAATATTGATATTTTCTGCCCATTTGATAAAATGTTGTCTCGGAGTTAAGAGAATAATAATAAATGTAGGCAGCAAAATGCTGCAGTACAAAATAATCATAGTCGAGAGCAGCTCGATTAAAATGTTGCCAATCTCGCTCAATGCAATTGAAATAGCAAAAGACTATGTTTTGTTTGTTCTTTGTTTAATTTCAATCACAACTTTTCAGTCACTTAATGCAGCTATAAAGTGTATCGAACTAACAACAAGTTAAATTTTGTCAATGAACATAATGACAAGCTTAATATTTAAGTATTCTTAAAAAATCTGTACATTAGCGTGATTAATGGAAAAAAGTTGAGCCTTACTTTTCAGCTGATGGACTTTGGTCCGCGCTCGTGCTAATATTTTAGCGATGTGCCATGATATTTTTAACCGAGTTTAAAAAAGAAGGTTCTATGTTTCACTGTATGTGTTTTTTTTATGTGTATGTTCACCGATATCTCCGCCAATTGTGGACCGATGTTAATTTTTTTTTTTTTATTATAATAGTCATAATTTTCATAACCATTAGGTATATTAAATTAAATATGGTGCGTTATACATGTATTAAGCGGCTAATATCATGTGTAATTTGTCAGGAACGCCCCTAAATGTTTCAAGCTCCTTCGGTAGCAGTCCCTGATGAAGAGCTCCATACGAGTTCGAAACATGTCGGGCCGTTCTTGGCAATTTCACACGAGTGAACACACTTATAATTCAGTGAATAAAGGATTTTGACCTTACAAACGGTCCGGTAGTTTTGAGTTTTTGATATGTCGTCTAGGATGGTTAGTCAGTGTTTAAAATGCAAAATGCACAATTCCCCCCCCTCCGCGCCCGCCGCCATATTGAAAAAACCGGCACTCTCTTCATATTTTTGCTCATATCTTCCTTTAGGAGCATTTTAGCTAGAAGAATGCTTCGACAATGTTATAGAGAGTTAAATTTACTACATTTTCCATTTTATATTTTGTTTCTAGGACAGATAGTTACGGAGATATGAACATTTAAAAAAACTTAAGAAATTGCAATTTCCAACTCAAAAACAAACTTCTGGATTATATCTTCGTTTAGGAGCATTTTAGCTAGAACAGTGCTTGAGCAATTTTGTAGAGAATTAAATTTACTATAATTTACATTTCAAATTTTGTTTCTAGGACAGACAATTACGGAGATATGTAAAAAATAAAGTCACATTTTCTGAAAATGTATGTAAAAATGGACATGAGTTTTATAAGCAATTATATTTCCTACTTGTTTTAATTTGTCCTAGACTAGTCCGTAACTGAATGACAGCGTTCTAAATGAAGAATTTTGAGAAATTTTCGGAAAATTCGACTTTTCCTGTTTTTTAAATGTGCATATCTCCGTAACTAACCGTCCTTGAAACAAAATTTTAAGTGTAAATTATAGTAAATTTAGTTCTCTACAACATTGCCCAAGCTTTGTTGTAGCTAAAATGCTCCTAAACGAAGATATAATCCAGAAGTTTGTTTTTCAATAGGAAATTGCGATTTTTTACGTTTTTTTAAATGTGGATATCTCCGTAACTATCTGTCCTAGAAAAAAAAATATAAAATGGAGAATGTAGTAAATTTAACTCTCTATAACATTGTCTAAGCTTTCTTCTAGCTAAAATGCTTCTAAAGGAAGATATGAGCAAAAATATGAAGAAAGTGCCGGTTTTTTCAATATGGCGGCGGGCGCGGAGGGGGGGAAATTGTGCATTTTGCATTTTAAGCACTGACTAACTATCCTAGACAACATATCAAAAATTCAAAACTACCGGACCGTTTGTAAGGTCACACATAGTACTTTAGTCTCTATTCACCGTATTATTAATACATGTGCTAAATTTAATATGTTTCACGATTTTTTTAATAAGATTATGGCACGTTACATTGATAAAGGTAAAGGTTAATAAAAAGCGTTACTTAACTAAACTTCTTTATTCAGACAGTCAACGTATTTTATAGTGATTATTTATTTTACAGGAAAATCTGCAGTAGAAATAAAATCACAATGCCTTATAAGAGAAAATGTGACAGAATTTGTTGAATTTCAGAAAATTCTCGAAATTATGAATAAAATGCAGTAATATAACCTAAATGTTTCATAACCAAAAATTTACAAAAACAATGAATACATGTCTTATTATTATTAAATTCAAATTTTAAAAAACCCGCTACCCAACCTATCTGTCTGTCTATCTGTGACACCGTAGCCTCCCAAACGGATAGTTCGATTTTAATGCGGTTTTTTTTTATCGAAAGCCTTTTCTGTTGAAACAGTTCTTAGCTTTATTTAGTTGGGACGGGACTTTAGAAAATTTGAATCTAAGTTATTTTATTACGTACAAATAATCAAGCCCCTGTTTCCAGATTTTGTTATAGCCCGACATTTTAGCCTGCGCCATATCACGGATTTCTGGTGGTACTAATTTCTTTTACTGGCAAGGCCGTGTTGCTGTGACAATATTAAGTTAATTTTTAAAAACATACGGTATCCAAAGTGATACTACATTTTCTTTCTGAAATGACTTAGATAAATTCAGTCCACGACAAGTGACTGTGACTCACTTTGACTAAGTCTCAAAATGACGTAAATTTGATTTCGATTTATGTCATTTCAGTACAATTTTGGATGAAGTATTTTTCTTTTTATTTCCACGATTATGGTAATATTTAAAATTGCTTGTTATAACCTTTAAAAAAAACGACTTATAAACACATACATTTATTAATTGTACCAGTACTCATAATTTCAGCAATTTCTCTCACCCTTTCTCTTTCTTGGTTTACAATCGATATTATTGCAAATTATTTCATGTAATATTCAAGCAATAATTTTAATATTTACACTTACTTTCTAAACTTACTTAAATGTATATGAAATTTAAAATCCCACATTTCTTTGGCTTAACTATGCTTATAGCATTTTACATTAAGTTCTTGTTTGTTTCTTTGAGTTTTGGCCGTCAGGCCAATATCTTTAAGTGACGGCCAATATCTTGAAATGAAGGCCAATATCTTTAAGTTATTGGACAAAATATAATAGTAGCTCTGTGAGCTGTAGAAGTCGCGATTGTTTTTCAAAATGATTGAAATATGACATTTCATACGTTTTCATCCCCCTTATATCCGCCATTTTAAACATTTTCGGGAAAATAACTATATAGACATAAATATTCTGTACGGCCTGCCTCTGACTCATCATCATCATCATCATCTCAGCCATAGGACGTCCACTGCTGAACATAGGCCTCCCCTTTGGACTTCCATATATACCGGTTGGAAGCGACCTGCATCCAGCGCCTTCCGGCGACCTTTATAAGGTCATCTGTCCACCTTGTAGGTGGACGTCCTACGCTGCGCTTGCTGGTCCGAGGTCTCCACTCGAGCACTTTTCGGCCCCATCGGCCATCTGCTCTGCGTGCTATGTGGCCTGCCCATTGCCACTTCAACTTGCTAATCCGGTGAGCTATATCGGTCACTTTAGTTCGTCTACGGATTTCCTCATTTCTGATTCGATCACGTAGAGACACCCCGAGCATAGCCCTCTCCATTGCACGTTGAGCGACTTTGAGCTTTGAGATGAGGCCGATAGTGAAAGACCACGTTTCGGTGCCGTAAGTCATCACTGGTAACACACATTGGTTGAAGACTTTCGTCTTGAGGCACTGAGGTATGTCGGACGAAAAGACATTGCGTAGTTTCCCGAACGCTGCCCAGCCGAGTTGGATTCGGCGGTTGACCTCTTTCTCGAAGTTGGACCTACCTAATTGGACCACTTGTCCTAGGTAGATGTATGAGTCAACAACTTCGAGTACCGAGTTTTCAACAGAGACTGGGATGGGCACAACCTTGGCATTTGACATGAGTTTCGTCTTGTCCATGTTCATTTTTAAGCCCACCCGTTGAGAAACTCGATTGAGGTCATCGAGCATCATGCTGAGTTCCTCCATCGACTTTGCCATGACTACGATGTCGTCGGCAAACCGAAGGTGAGTGATGTATTCGCCATTGATGTTGATGCCAAGTCCTTGCCATTCCAGGAGCTTGAAGGCGTCTTCCATAACGGCCGTAAACAGTTTCGGGGACACAACGTCCCCCTGTCTTACGCCTCTTCTCAATGGAATGGCCTTTGTGCTCTGCTCCTGAACTCGGACCGACATGGTGGCGTTACTATACAAACACTTCAACACTTCAATGTACCGATAGTCAATATGGCATCGCTGAAGTGACTCGAGCACCGCCCATGTTTCCACCGAATCGAAGGCTTTCTCATAGTCCACAAACGCTAAGCATAATGGCAAGTTATACTCTTCAGTCTTCTGTATAACTTGTCGCAGCGTATGTATGTGGTCTATGGTACTATAGCTTCTTCGGAAACCGGCTTGTTCGGGAGGCTGGAAGTCATCAAGTCTATGTTCGAGACGGTTCGTGATGACCCTTGAAAACAACTTATAAACATGGCTTAGAAGCGTGATGGGCCTGTAGTTCTTCAATAGGGTTTTATCACCTTTCTTGAAGAACAGTACCACCTCGCCTCTATTCCATGCTTCAGGCGTTTTGCCCTCGGACAAGACGGAATTAAAGAGCTTCTGGAGTACCTTAAGTACCGGTGTTCCACCCGCTCTCAGAAGCTCTGAGGTGATTCCGTCTTCGCCCGGCGCCTTGTTGTTCTTAAGGTGCTTCAGGGCCATCCTAATCTCGTACAGACTGATGTCCGGGATATCTTCGGTATAATGTCGGGACAGCTTGGCTCTTGGATCGCCTACCAAGCTGTCAACGGGCTTTACGACTGAAGTGTATAACTGACCATAGAACCTCTCGATCTCGCCTAGAACCTCTGCTTTGGTCGACGCTATGCTGCCATCTTCCCGTTTCAGCTTGGTCAGCTGGCTTTGTCCAATAGACTTGTCCTTTGCCTCTGACTATGAGGCTTTAAATGTAAAGTTCAATTCACACTTAACAGATCTAGTTTAGGTTTGTGACATTAAAAACATTTACATAATTTATTAGACCTGAAAGTTTAATCGTTAAGTCAGTGTATCGTAAATTGCGATTATTCAATTGACAGTTTAGCCTTGGTATCAATAATAAAATGATTGACAAACAAGTGAATTATAAAAACAATAAATCAACCTACACCAAACTTACACTAGCCAAACTTAAAGAAACAAACAATTCTACTAATCATAAGCAATACATATACACATCGTCGGGGATAGCGCATTACCGCGTAAGTAACACGTGTAGATACGAATCAATATCCAAACAAATGCTAAGTATTTTATTGAAATGAGAACTTTATCGACAGCTGTCATTTACGCGGTATTGCACTATCCCCGACGATATTACAATTTCTTTGGCATACATCTTAATGAAGCTTACCTAAAGGAGTGTCTCCATTTGAGCCAAACAAAATGCGTATGTAGTGCGAGCATTATGTCTCGTTTATGTTTCGTCGCAGGGCATACAGAACCCTTACCATGAGTTAACGTGACCGTACTCGCTAGCGACAGCGTACACGATTTGTATGGAGAATAGTGGTTACTTTGTAGAACTACAATAAAATTCTCCATACAAATCTTTTACGATGGTAAGAGTACAGTTCGTGCTCACAGTAGTACAGTACTTTTATCTCACGAGCGCGGGTGAGCCATGTTTGTGTGAGTAGATGTACATGCACATTGGCTCTGTGTGCGTGAGCTCGGGAGCGTTCAGTGCCGGCTCACCCACACAGAGCCAATGTGCATGTACATTACTCACACAAACATGGCTCACCCGCGCTCGTGAGATAAAAGTACTGTATACGCAAGCGATCCTATGGACCTCACCAAAGGCGATATGGAGGGAAAACGCGCTGGGTTTTTGACCTCCGACAAAAAAAGGGGTGTTTAACATGGGTAACTGATTATTTGTACATCTGTGTGTCCGTCTGTGTCATCGTAGCTCCCAAACGGATGGACCAATTTAGGAGCGGTTTTTTAATCGTATAACTTGTCCGTCGAGATGCTTCTTAGCTATATTTGGTGGACCAGTAGTTTCCAAGATATTAAGCTTTAATTGGAACAAGTAACAAGATCTCAGCCAATATTGAAGCTAAGAATTCCACATTTTGTAGTTATGCTCAGTTTTAGTAGCATTTTCTATATCATTCATTGATTCAGGGTCTCATGTTGACCAGCTGCTTTGTGTAAGGGGTAATTTAAATTTTTAACTTAGGAATAGATTATTTTAAACCTTGGAATAGAAACAATTTAATAAAAAAAAATGTTTTTCTTTTAACTCATTACGATTCGGATAGTAGACCGTACCTCTTTCAAGAAATAGTATTTTTCCAAGAACCCTACAACACTGATTAATTATACAAAAAACGAAAATTCAAAATTTTCAGTAATTGTGCGTTAATTGTCACATTTTTAACTATTATGAACTAAAAATTACACACTCCGTTCCATGGTTGTGCTCACGTGGATTTTTCATTTCAGCTATAATCTCTTAGGCAGGCTCTTAGGCTGCGTTTTCACGCAGATGAACAGTTCTGAGTGAGCAATCGTTCGTTCCTTGAACAGTTCTGAGTGCCCGCTTAATAAAACAGAGCAGAACAGTACCAATACCATGATTTTACAGTGACAGTACGAGTACTTGCTAGGGACTGCGTTAAGTATTTGTATGGAGAATTGTAGTTCTACAAAGTAACCGCTAGGAGCGCTGATTCTCCATATATTTTTTTACGCTGTCGCTAGTGAGTAAGGTCCCGTTAACCCATGGTAAGGGTACAGTAAGGTCGCGTAGGTTAGTGATACACATGAGGTAAGTGAAACACTTCGGAACATTTTCTACAGAAAAGAATGAGCTATTGCACCATCAACTGCAGCAACTTCTCGTTCACCCGAAACATTTTTGTTTTGGCCAACACATACAGTCATATCTATCCGGCCCATGTGGAAGTCAATTGAGGAGGCCTGTGTCCAGCAGTGGACGTCCTATGGCTGAAATGATGATGATGATGATGATACAGTCATACAGTGATTAATTTTGTGAGATTAACTTTTTTTTCCTTTGTTATCCTTGCGGTTCCATGGGGCCCTTTGCACTGGTGTCAACTGTCGTGAGTTTCACTTACCTCCCGTGTTTTACTTACACAGCTAGATCATACAGCTTTTCATCTAGTAAAAAACTAAAGAAAGGCACTGCCAGTAATGTGCACACCCGATAAATGGAATTATCATGTTTCTAAGATCGACTATCAAAATTGTATAATGCAGTAATGTTACTATTTCAACAAAAATTATTAAGATATTAATTATTACTCACGTACTCACGTGATTATTCAAGTGTTTTAACCGTCCGATTCTTCTGATCACAATGTGATCACGAACTCCCAACCGAAGTAGCACACATGATGATGCATAAGCATTTATACAGCCTTTATACAGCTTCATATAGGGTTATAATGGCTGTATAATCTCTCATACAACATGTTTACTACCTGGGAATGAATTGAGGTGTAATTTTTGGTTATTTTGTAAAAGTCGCCGCGTTTCACAATCAAACAAAGTAAAACAATGTTTTTATAAAATGGCCAGAAAATCGGTTGGTTTAAACGCTCAAGTAATGCGAACGTAGGTACCTATGCCACCTTATTCGACAGGCACATTCCTTAAGTTGTTTTACCTACAGTTGTTCTTGTTGATGAAACTCGTGATCATACATAAATAACTTTCGCAAATGCTCATTGCAAAAAATGTCCCTACTATTTTTCAAAATGATTATTCTTTGCCTTAGAATAAATACGCCTGGAGCGATAGTCTTCATGCAACAGACTTGCGAAGGATGAAGCCGGTTTTAGTTATATGTGTGCGTGTCCACGAACCGAGTTATTATTGACGTTGTGACAGATGCGTACACGGATGAAACTGAGCCCGTGATAGGCCGTGGCTCACTAAAACTGGCTCCACTTTCAAGCACTGACTAGGTTTCTAGGTGTGTTTATTCTAAGTTCTTTGCTGAATTCTAACATATACAATCTATAAGGTTACCTATTTTTTTACACTTAACCCGTATAATCACAAATTCAGCAATATTTACATCTTATATGAGACTATAAGTAGTACGATTTTACTTAACTATATATTTACAAATTACTAGATTCACTAGTTGTCTTTCGTGGCTGGATAATTACAATATATTATTATATATGCATTAATAACAATTATGACATTTATTTGAACACAAAATAAAGCTCTGAAGTAATTATTTAGTTTATATGAAATGATCATATTATTATTAAATATCTCCTATAATGGTCAACATCTATATGAACCTAATGCACTAGATAGGTACTAATTTTATTGATAGTAATAATAAACGAACGCTTTAATCTTTTTACATTAGGTAAATAAAAGAACAGCATATTATTTTTAGCATAGGTTTTTATTTTACTAATGGCTAAGGGAAAGAACTGGTCAAGTCACATTTTCAAAATTTAACAGTATAGTCAATTGAAGTTGCGAAATCACTTTTATCGCGTAGGTGTGTAAGAAATAATACATAAAAAAATCGGGACCCAGCGAGGTTTTCTCCTGTAACTATCTTATAATGATGAACTAGGTAGATTAGAAGCCGTAGACCAAAAAAAATAAACAACTTGATAAAAATTGGACTTAGCTAGTTATTCCTCTTATCCCTTTAAATAAAAAATTGGTTAAAATTGGATTGAATGAATAGTTTTTACTTATCACACTTTACAAGCAAACGATAATTATTGATAATGGGACTGGTTAGTGGTTAAGTATTTAGGACTAGTTGGTACTTTACTTGACTAATAGCCAAATTATTGATATTCACATCTCTTTCGTATGACTACAGTGCGACACAAAAGAGTAGAAAATAAATGAGGGCGCCACTTCCTTCGCAAATGTCACATTTTTGACGTAAAGTGCTTGAATATGGTAACAATTTTGTATGGAAAATTTTAGTTCCTTTTTCATCCGTTTTCTACTTTTTTGTGTCGGGCTGTAGTTAACATTCAATGTTTGACTAGTTAACATTCATGTGAAATGCCAGCCTAGAGGTATTATTATGTAATTACGTGGATAATCGCGCAAATAACAAATAGTACTTACAGAACATATAACAAATAGGATAATTCACGACAAAGTTTAGGGATACAACAGGCTAGTTTCTTGAATAAATATAATTAGCCCGTTAGATTATAAAAAAAAAATATTTAACAAAAAAATATGAAGGTATAGACCGTTAAAGTTCCATTTTTAGGAAGGCGTGACGTCACGAGTCGCTATGCTTCTTTGATGTGCTTTTTTATCCAGGAAACTACCCAGTTGACCCTGCCTTTCACAACTCTTAAAATCCGGAACCCAGAAGATTTATTTCCTAAAAAACCATAGAATTCCATTATTGTAGAAGTCGACAATTATACCGTTACAGGTCACGGCCGCTGCAATTACTTTGTACATAAATGGGGGTGGAAAGATTCTGCAATTTGCGAGTGTGGCGAAGAAGCCCAGACTATGGAGCATATTATTCAGCGATGCCCTCTACATTCGTGCTCGGGACCCAGAAGACCTGCTGCGCGTAACACCCGACGTAATTGCGTGGCTCAACACACTGAATGTTGACATCTAATCTTAGTTTAATTTTGTGACATTGTAATTTTAACAAAATGCCTATATTTTATTTTATTAAAAGCCATATTGTATAATAGTAATTGTCATAGGCGATGGTTAAAATGGCACAGTAGGTAATAAAAATAAACTTGCGAACGATTTCTAGAGTTTGCTTAGCAGATACCTATCTGAAAATTAAAACTCCAAGCAGAATTTAATAACTCCAAGTAACATTTCAATTATTTTGAGGAAACGACTCACTAATTATTTATTTACATTAAACATTATATTATTTACTTATCGATTTAAAATGAAAATGAACTTTAAATCTGTGGGATAAAAATTACTTTACTTTGATATGCTTGGAAATTATTTATCCGAGATGATTCTACATTACTGGAATTGGACCCCGTTATGCAATCGGCAGAGTAAGTTCTTGTTGATTTCTAAGTTTTCACTTCTTTGAAACTATAAAGTTGACGAATGACAAAGTTCTTTAAACAAATCTTGATTAAAATCTTTAATATTTTATAAAACAACTTACTAATTTTCGAACGAAAATACATAGAAGGGTCCAAAGTTAGCAATTTCAATCACAGTTACGACTAGCGTTTAAAAATACTAATCTATCTTTGGACAATCTATTTGGGTTAAAACTATCGCAACGTAAGTACAGTCTTTTAAATTATTTACACGGCTTACCTCTTCCGAAAGTAAAAGATTTCATGTGTTTATAAATATGGAAGATTAGACAGTGACTTCTTCAGTAAACCGACTCTTGTCATCAAGATTAATGACAATCGCATGCGTCCGCGCGTGTCCGGATTTGACACCTTTTAGAGTCTCTGTACTACTGGGGCTCGATTTCATTTCACTATTTTCACTTTTACCATTGAATCCTTTCCTGGCTACTTCAGGTGGCCTAATGTCACTACAGTTTGCTTCACCAGAAATTTTGAACACACCATTCTGCTTGTCTTCTTTTGCTTCTTCGTTTAGTTCCGTTTTTCTTTTTGGGGAATCAGTTGCAATAGTCACATCGGTTTGACTCGGTTCTGTTTGACTGTCATCGACTGCTTTCAAAGGGCTAAAAGTTTTGTGTTTGTATGCTGGTGGTGCTTCAAAAGGTAGGTCCCTGCCACTGCTGCTAGATTCTTCTGCGGGTGTGACCGTGCACATGAGACGGTCTGCTACTGCGCTGAATACCGTGTTTAATTTCAGAGGAGCAGAGTGATCTGATGTCGTGGGTTTTCTTTCGTGTAGCGCCGAAGCATCTTGCATGGCTGTGATGCGTCGCGATATGGCTCCAGCACCACATCGCTCCCGTAGTTTCTCGAGTTGATTGCAGATTTTTCTGAACTCCTCCTAAAAAAAATATACTTTAAAATTTACTTTCTTTGAACCATTTAAAGATTCACCGGTTGATTGAAAAGACTCTCAACTCTAAATATTGATATGATACTGATCCTTGATCATCGTGATCTTTTAGAGACGTTGTCGTTGTTCAAAATTCTCTTGATAAACTATAACATATATATTCCCACAAAGTGATTGCCGGTACAGTTGTCTTCAGATGTATGAAGATACTAACCTCTAGCTCCCTCTCAGTCATGTTGTCACAGAACCTGGTGCTTCTGTTGGTGGTCATGGTGTAAGTAGATTCTGCCGGGCGGGATCTGAACTTGCCAGTCTTCTCCCGCTCATCCTTTCCGTGCCCTTTGTACACCATGTAGGCCTGTGGACAAACATGAGTATATATATATCTCTAAATCGAAGCAATTAGCTCTACAAATGACGCTTCCGTTTGGTCAGAACGAAAATTGACGGAGTTTTGGTATCTCCAATACACTATTGGTAGGAGAAGGATGTTTAATGAAAATGATGAATGTCACATACTTCAACTTTATTGCATATTTACAAACGAAGGTACAAACGGCGGACTGAATGCTATGAGGCATTCTCTACCAGTCAACCATAAGGCAAAACAAAAACATTAACAGGCCTTATTCCTTTCAAAATGCTGATTGTTTTAGACATGTTTCTCTATGATCAAACACGTTTCCTAACATAAAATGGATGTTACTACCTAGAACAAGGCTATTGGGATTTATTGGTATATATTTGTAACCTACAATTTTTCATTGATAATTTATGTTGTAAAAACTACTCGAAACTGACTAAATTCACACGGAAAATTAGTTTTTTCAACTTATTTTCGACTGCACTACCTAGATCTCGGGGAAAAGTATTATTTCACTTCAAAAATTTGATTAAAATTATACGTTTTTTTTTTAATGAATAAGGCCTCTTAAATATATAAGCGACTCAGGCGAATTGTCAACAATGATCAGGCGGTTGTTGGGCATGCTAGACTTTATCTGTATCCTAACATCATTTGTTTTATATGCATGGTAATCTGGAAATAAGCTTTGACTGAGCTTAAAACTATTCGACTGTAGCCAGCCGTTCAGAATCATCATAATTGTTCAGAATCAGAATATTTGTTTTATCGGATTTCCATCTTTACTTTATAACTAGCTGCGGTGCTATCCGCGCTAGTATCAAATTATGTCAAAATTGGAATCATTTGAGCGTGAAAAAGTAATTTTGCCTTTATAATAGTATGATTAAAATACGCTTAAGTCAACGTGAATGATGAACATTCAAAATTACACTATTAACAGTATTAAAATTCAATATTCAATGTAATTGTTAACTTTTGCTAGCATTAAAATACCATAATCATATTCGTCCATAACGAAATTGGAACGAAAAAATCCATTAGTGTGTTAAATTTCAGTATTCAGTCACATAATTACGAACATTGCAATTAAAATTGTTATTTAAAGTGAGGAACTTTTCGTGGAGCAATATTATAATCATATTGGGGATTCGTTTCGTTATGGAACTAATTAAGTAACCTAGGAAGTGACGCTTAGGTCACTTCCGTTTCAGCTTGGTCCGAAAATGCTTTCGTATGTATGATAGGAAAATCAGATTACGTACGATACGAAAGAATTTTGGCATAGCTGAACTAGGGTTGAAAAAACCCGGAAAATTTCCCGTTCTTTTCTAAAAGCCATGTTTTTTTAAGTTTTTTTCGGTAAAAAACAATGTCACTTAGTGTGTATATTTTTCCGATAAAAACGAAAAAATCGGAAAAAAACGCACTTTGAAAAGAACTTGTGAATTTTTCCATTCTAATCCATAGTTTAGGTACGTGCAGCTACACCTGCTTAGGTTTGCTTTGTTATCCAAATGCTGGCGATCGTTTGTGAAAATGTCTAAATTGACTTTGACGCTGTCGTTAGTGGCATAATGCAATTTTATCATATCTTTGATCTTGTCGCATTTCTAATTGAATCCTGCGCTTAGAGTGTGATATCGATATTATCGTGAAGTAACTATATAAAAGATGCCTCGTGTAAAGAGCGGTGTGTGGCAGCATTGCGAAATAGTCGAGAAGGATGGCAAAAAATTTGCTAAATGTGTGTTTTGTTTAAAAGAATATTCGTTTCCAAATGCAACACGTTTAACGGAGCACATGTTTATATGTACCAAGTGCCCTCATGATATAAAAAAAACTTTTAAAAAGAAACCATTGCGTAAGAAGATATCCCCGTACGTTAATTCAAACACGTCACGTACGTCCAGTAATTTTGTGGATTTTTCACGACAACAGGAAGATAAGGACGAAAACAACCAAATTGACTTGTCCTCACATTCGACTTCGCAAGATTCCGAAAATGAGCCCCTTATGGACACGGCAACGTTAAATGAGCAAATAGATGCAGCCTTAGCCCGTGCTGCTTATGCAACTGGTATGCCACTTTGCAGCTTTGAAAACAAGTACTGGAGTGATGCATTAAAATTATTAAAATTAGATTATAAGCCCCCGACCAAATACGCAATGAGCAATGCATTACTAGACGCAGAATATTACAGAATTAAGAATGATATGGACGAAAAAATTAAAAAGTCATCAACGCTAGGTTTGGTTTCAGACGGATGGACAAATGTCCGAGGCAGAGGGGTTGTTAACTTTATTATAACAACTCCTGAACCAATTTTCTGGAGCAGCATTTATCCCGGCACACAAAGAGAAACAGGCGAATACATTAATGACCAAGTGCGTAAAGTAATGGATGAAGTTGGTGCAGAAAAGTTTGTAGCTCTTGTGACAGACAATGCCAGCAATATGCGAGCAGCATGGCGTCAAATTCAAGCTCATTATAACCACATCGATTGCATTGGGTGTGCGGCACACGGATTGAATTTATTATTTGGCGATATAATGAAAATAGACTGCTTCAAAACATTTTTCGCCCAATGCAAGAATGTCATAAAACATATTAACAGGAGACACGTATGCCTCGCGGTGTTTGAAGAATTACAAAAAACAAAATATGGGAGTCAATACACCACTTTGAAACTGCCTAGTAAAACACGATGGGCTGGTGCCATTGCGACCTTTAAATCTCTTATCGAGAATCGAGAAGCTTTAGAAGCTCTAGCTATTGCAAACGGGGGAGCTCACGTTGATCGTAATATTAAACTAACAATTTTATCTGATTCTATGTGGTCTCAATTAAAAGTAGCAGAAGCAATTTTGTTGCCAATTTCGAGTGCGATTCATAACATAGAGTCCGACAATGCACTTCTTTCAGAGGTTCCCGCTGCATTTATGGCAATAGAAAAACAAATTAAAATAATGGATTTTCCAGATGACTGTCACGAATTTGCAGAAAGCACAGGTGCTATTTTAACGTACGTGAAAAACCGTAGGGAATTTTGCATACAACCGATGCATTTAGCCGCATATATGTTGGACCCCAGATTCCACAAATCTATCTTCACCGAATATGAAATGTTAACGGACAATGATTTCTTAAAAATGGCACAATATTTAACTAAATTAGCGGACTGTATGCACATGAATACCTGTGACGTAATGGGTCAGTTCGCTGAATACCAAGCAAAAGGCGGTTTCTGGGCCAACGAATTCATATGGCAACCTGTACTGAGGATAAGTCCTCTGAATTGGTGGAAAGGATTGTGTGCAACAAAACTTCTATCCACCATTGCCTTAAGGTTACTTAGTGTTCCTCCGTCATCTGCCGCATCAGAGAGGAACTGGTCGTTGTTTGGTCGCACTCACACCAAGGATAGAAACCGGCTTTTGCCAGAACGGCTGAACAAACTGATTTTTATTCGATCTAATTTGCACTTGCAAATTAATTCTAACAGTGTCGACGACGGCATCGATTCGGGTATGATAGACTTAGATGATGGCAGTGAAAGTGATTAATAAATATTAATAATTAGTATAAAGTTTCATTTTTTTCCCAAAAAAACTGAAAAAAACGGAAAAAAACGATTATTTCAAAACGTCCTGAAAAAAACGATTTGATTTTTTCGAGAATTTTCAACCCTAAGCTGAACCGAAGACGCTCCGCTCGCTCGGTCAATTAAGGTTATTTCACAAGAAGTCAATACTCAGATCAGATAAAACTATGTTCTCTGTGAGCTGTCGAATTTTTCGAAATGGCTGAATATGACTTTTTACATCTTTAACCGTAGGTATCGCTGCAATTTTGAAAAAAATGGCCTTTAAAAATATATATATAATTATTGAATCTCCTCACGATATTTCAGGACAATTATGTTGATAAATGCGACTTGTAGGCGAGAACAGCTGAAAAATGTAAAAAAACGGACATCCGAACAATACGAACGTCTGGACATACGAAAGAAATTTTAGGCCATAACCTTACTAAAACTTTCGTGACACATCTTTCATTATTGTATTAACAAAACAGGAGTAGTGTGAAGACTGCTGGGGGATAGCTTCAGAGGTTGAATAATAGAGCACTAGAGGTACTTCGTTGTATAACTTTATTGCCCGGAGGCTAGCACTAAACTAACTATACATTTTATTTTTATGACTAATGTCATACGTCTTATTCTAAATCTAAAAACTACTTTATTCTTAAGTTGACGGCCAACCACCTTCCGTGAAGCACAACCTTCACAGTAGCGATGGGCGCTCTTGGGTAAATACCCGATAAATACCGGGTAAATACCCAATCTACTACTGCTACTGCCCGGTATTTACCCTGTATTTATCGGGTATTTACCCATGAACGCCCATCTCTAAAAAGGAGTGACAAAGTTGCCAGGCCACAGTACGGGTAGCAGTCCCTGACTCCACTATAGTTAAGTGGCAAAAGTACGCTCGCGCACTTATTTCGGCTGACCTTGGTAGGTATGAAATTGGGGATCACTCAAAAATTTCGAAGTTTTATTTAACCGAAACAATCAATCAACCAAATATTTAAAATTCCGAAAATGAAATAACGTGGAACGATAATTTTTACATGGAAGATATACGAAATAAAGTAGGCGGGGGATATTTAAAATCGATAACAGAACACGTTCCAACATTTTTCAGAATTTTTGTCTGTTTATCTGTTTGTATGTTTATTTGACCACGCATCACATTGGCTGAACGGATTTTGATGCAAACTTGACTAATATGTCTAGAAAATCCCCGGCCATATTATAGGCTATAAAAAAAAATCCAATAAAAGGGGGGTAGACACTTCACTCTTTGCACTTGAATCTTATGGCGCTACTTAGGAAATACAAAAAAGGTACGGTGTCTTCCGATATACATCCACTACTCTATGTCGTTTAAATCACGTCAAATAAAATTTATTGATTTTGGAGTGTCGTTTTATTTAATCTCCAGATTCAACAGTCACCTATCGTATTCACTTTACTTTACTTCAAGTTTCGCCTGCAGGAGAGAGGGAGAGAAATTAGGGGTGAATTAGTCGTTTACTGACACAGACCGATTTCCACGCGTGCGGAGCCGCGGCCACAGCTAGTGGATCATAATAATATGTTACATACTATAATTAGGTTAGGTTAGGGTTATGTAATATTAGGGTTTTTTTTTTGGGTTAAAAAAAAACTAAATATAAAAATTCGGAATTATGATGCATTCGGACAAATGAAACTTCGGAGTATTGTACCAATGAAATTGTTGTTTATTGACGCGAGGGTCGCAGAGGCATGTTGCCAATTTTGAAAAAGATAATGTGACAGTTGTAAGTGATGGTAATGCCTGGCTGGAGATAGAGAAAACTTTATGACAGAAATTTTTATAACGGTTGGATACTAAAACGACTATGTAAATCTGAGTATGCCCTCTAAATACCTAACACGTTGTAAATAGAATTAAGGGAGTAGATATTTTGAAGTACGTATATTTTAGTTACTTGGTTAACTTTTAGTTTACACTGGTTAGAATGGCTTACACTATTCACTGCGTCTTTTTGGATAGCTTTGAGTCACTCGAGTTCTAAAAACTCATCCGCTTGCAATCTTGGCCTCGCCCGACTTTGGGAAAAACAGAGGTAACTCAAATGATCTATCGTGGTCAGATGTAATTATAAATTCAGAAACAAAACACGTAAAGTCGGTTATACATGTAGTATGGTTCTTAATATTGTCTACAGAAACATCAAATCGTTGGCTGTTGCTTTTAAAACTACTACATTTGAAAACTAGTACATTTCAGACACCGTGACTGTCGTCGTTCCGATAAAAAAAAAAATACGGTCTAAATAAATCAACATTCGTGAGAAGTTATAGTGACACTTTTTAACGGTCGATCACTATGATTTATTATTCAATCGTGACGTGACAAAGCCGAAAATTATTAGGCTATTAACAATCGAAGAAACATGTCGAAACTGTGCCTAAATATACTGAAACCTTCATGAAAGACATTTCAGAATAATTCCCCTGTACAATTAAAGGTTTGGAATGAGTTTCCGTCGAAACTCTTTGTGGTAACTAGTTACGGAAAGATGGAGAGCCTTTGAGAGGACCTATTGATTTCGCTTCTTTCAGACTTCGCGTGAAACGTCCTCGGAAAAATAAGCGACCCAATACAATAAGGCGATTTAAGGACGCTCTCAATTTTAGAGACACGGTGCATGGTACTGCGGCATCTACAGTTGTGAGTTGAAGAAAAATATATTGAGGGATTGGATACTTATGGAACGATTAGAAAAGCATCAGTATTTTTTGTTAGCTTAATCTAGTCACGTAAGGAATTTGGTAATTTTCGAGGGTCTTAAAAAACTATCACAGGACATGTAAAAAAGTATTCCTTGCATTTTAAGATCGCCGCGGGTTACATTGCCACGAGGAAAATATAGGCTGATAATTAATTTAAAACCAGTCGTGGGTCGGCTTTGAGATCATTCGGTTTCCACGGTTGTCACTTATTTAAATCAAACATTTCGAACGAGTTATTATTGCATCATTCTATGTCCCCTTTGTTACCCAACTGAACGAATTTGACGAATGAGTGTCGACTGTGACCACAGAAGTTGCTCTCTCACGAAATGTGTGAAATATGGTATCAGCTGTGACCGCAGCGCAACATTGTCTGTCAGGACTTGTCACCGGCGTACTACAACCAAGGATTCGTATCAATGATTCACTTAACGCACTTGCGTATTTTTAGTGAATATTTTTCCCAATTTCAATTGTCAATTTCTACCAGAAACGAACTATAACCATGGATTCGTATCAAATGATTCACTTAACGCACTTGCGTATTTTTAGTGAATATTTTCCCCAATTTCAATTGTAAATTTCTACCAGAAACGAACTATAATCGGTTTGATGTTGGTTTCCCGATTAACAACTTTTCTAAAATACCCTCGAAATGACGAAAATTATAATGGTATACTAAAAAGTATATTAATATACCAAGTATATTAATCGATTTTAAATTATTATTTTATTCACATCATTTCCTTGCCTTTATCCCATTTATTTCGGATAAGGCAGCACGTTTTTTTCCTCCATTCTTTCCTATTAATTGGTACATAATATAATTACATAATTTACTTAAATGGCTATATCTAAGGCAAAATTTACTTACTGAAATTTAAGGACCACAATTGCCTTGAAATCATTTAAATTTTTAAAAGAGGGAATCAAAAAGGTTTTGGTAAACAATGCAGAATGGGATACCTAATATAAAATTGGAAATGAAATATACTTTTCTCATTTGCAGTTCACATATAAAATTCAGAATCAAGAAGAATGGCAAGAAGCATCCGTGTGATCCAAGGTCCAACTGAACACAGTAATTCTAACACGTATCAGTGTGGGTTATTCCGAAGTTCCATTTGTCCGAAAGAATCATAATTCCGAAAATCACTTTTTTGTGACCCTTGTTCTGGTATCGTATAACCTTAACCTTACCTAATTAAACTGTAAGTATAACTAATTGCCTATCCCACGTAGCGTAGGAAACAGGCTGCATAAGAGCTTATTCACTGGGTGCGAAGTAGGTGGTGGGGGAACCACGAATCGATCGCAGCTCGCGCCGTGGCCAAAAAAGGAACTATCGGCAGACCAACTGTCACCTTTAACTAGCAAAATTAAGGCATCTAAAAATAAATAAATATGCGGTACGAAACCTGCTGCGTATTACATTCCAAAAACAATGACAAAAACAGTAATCACAAATTCTATAAATTTCCACAAGCAAGTTGGAAACGAGAACAACGAATAAAATGGATAATCGCTGTCGAGAGGAAAAGTAAGTACATACCTATAAAGCAAAGCAATATTTTTAAAATTATATTTTGTATGTTGCAAGAAGTATTACGTCACAATGGATAAGTAATTATAATTTATCTACGCACATATCATTAGTGCTCTAAAATGCGTTCAGAAATCGTAGGAAATGACCAGCATTATTACAACCAATTTTACTATGACATTTTTTTTGTCTGTGGTAGTAGGTAAAATCTGTTCTGTAATGATATTACAGTACCGATTTTTGTAAGGTTACGAGTTTAAATTAGGAACAGCTGTCAAAACACAAGTTGGTCTCTATTCTAGTATCCATAGATATTAATATTGTTATCGATACGAAACGTCAATTCAGTATGTTTTTTTATAAAAACCGCACGACATTTGATCTCGAGTGACATGAGAATATGCACACATTCGTTTGTTGTATATGATTTAGAAAAAAAAAAAACATTCGTCTTGACGGAGGTTCGAATTGCCGCCATTATTGTTGTCATTTGTTTGTTGGTTCTTTGCTGTTACGAAAGTAGAATTGTGAAGAGTTTATTGTTATTCACATTTTAGTTGAAAATATTGTTTCAATGTAAATGTAAATTACAACTATTACAATAAACAATCTGTTTATGTATTTGTTCAGATTTATACCACACTCGTGTTTTAAGGCCTCTTATTATGTATTAGTTGCATAAACTACTATTATGCGTTTATTTTCTTTTACATCTTGGACATGTTGAGCCAAAACTAATTGTTTCCCTTTTATTGTAGTTCGGGGGTTGGAAAGCGATGTTGTGTTTGATTGAGTTTTAATAATTAATTTGGCCATGTTTAACTGAAAATCCAAAAAAATCTGCATTAATACGACCCTACACTCATAAATAATCGGCTGCATTATGCATGAAATGCGTTATTCAGTTAAATTTGTTTATTTTGTGCCTTACTTGTTCTGTGACAGCCATGAAAATGTCCATGTTAATTATGAGAAAGTTATTGATTTTGCCATTTTAGACGGGAAATTAAAAGGTCAACATTATTATCGACACTGTAGATTAACATAATCGAATAAAATAAAAGTAAATTAAGACATTTCATTGAAATTATTTGTTTGTTTACTTACTCTAAAGTAAAGACAGTCAGCCATTTGACATTTCAAAGTCCGCCCGCCGTAATTGTAACTGCTAGTCGGCTCCGTCATCGTGCACCCAGCGAATACAACCCTTATACAACTTATTTCAGCAGTGTAAGGGCTGTATAAGCTCTAATACAACATGTGTGCTACTCGAGATACTAACAAAATTCGATTAGCTAAAAACCTAATTTCGAGATTTAGGACAATTCGGACAAATCAAAGTTCGGAATTTTTGGGTGGTCTCATGACTGAGTTCTCAACCTGATTTCAATGCAAGGCGTGAGAAGCTTGGGCGTTACAAAGGTGCTGTAACAGTGCTATAATAGCCTTCCTCTCTTACCGTGCCTACCTTGCTCCCGAAGATGAAGCATAGAAGCAGCGTGACCGTCAGCTGCGTGTGGCAGAAGAAGATGATGTAGAGAAGATCCGGGTTGGCGGGAGATTGCAAGAACAGCCTGGAAGAAAAAAGAAATGTTAGTGGATTTTTTCCGAAACACACAAATGTTTCCAATGTGAGTTTATAACAACACTACAAATCGGCTTAGTGGATAATTTTGAACCAATGTTGTTGGACACAATATTTTACTCGAAAACGGAATGATGCGAACGGGAACCATCTATACCGCAATATTTTTTTAGGTTAGCCTGCGGATAAGTACCTAGTTATATTTTCAAAATCAATTGAAATTTTAAGTAGATTTCTAATAACATCATAGCTCGTGCCACTGACGAATGGAATATTCTCGACGGTGCGTACGCTTAGCCGTCTTCAAAGCGAATCAAATCAAAGGAAAACCAAGTAAATATTTGAGTTGCCTACGTCGATAATATTAAAGGCGTGTTTTTTGTGAAGTTTTCAAATTATTTTTCGAGACCTGGGAAGTTGTGATTACGGGAAGTTTCTAGATATAAGATCGTTAAAAGACATTAAGCTATATTAAAGATGATTCGTTTGATACTCGTGGTCCACTGTTAATAAATAACTTAAAATGAAGAAATCGGGAATTAATGTACCTAGTATTTAGGTGAACAATGTTCTAAGTATAGTAAATTAGGAACTGTCGTGTTTCATAGCCCTAATGATGTGATAATCAATTAAAATATTATCTAAATTTTATTTATACTTATGTAGGCTAGATTCGTCCAAACTTTTATTCCATTTACTTATTATCGGATAGTAATAATATTATAGTTTCACATTACAATCTGGGAGTAAGCGTTAGTTAATGAAATAAAAAATGCTACAATATAGTATTTGATGCCTTTTTTAAGGATTAATATACATGCGCTAAGAGGCATCGCTCTTCCTTATAATGATAGAATAACATAAAATAATATTATTACTCCAAGTAATTAATTTTTGGTCAGTAAAGATTTGGAGCATTTATTCCTCCGCAATATAAACTTTCCAGCAGACACGATAAACAAATCTAAAAAGGGTCCGTAAAATCGTAGGAGATCCCCACTTTAAACTGTGGCAGTGTTAAAATTCCATTACCCCAATAACATCAAGAAAACTTAGCCCTTAGCGGACAAGCCCTTCAATGAGGCCTACCAAGGTTAAGGGGCCGGGGGGACCAATTTAATTTCCTAAATAGGATCCCTTAGGACCAACGAGATTGGTAAATAATTTCATCCTCCAGATATCGAGTTTAAATTGTAATTTTGTTTTTTATTACAGGACTGCCAGTGAAGCAAATTATGTTGGTAAATATTTGTGGTAATTTTTGCGTCTGATTTTAATCCAATTGTAAAAGGGTTGAGTATGTTGTATAATTATGCGTTACCATGTTAATATAATCATAATAAAGAGGTAACAGTTACATTGATGGTTACGGTAGGTGACATTTTTCTATTGCAATATCCAAAATAAATAGCCCATCCAAACTTTTAAGCCCGGTTTTTTTCTTTTTCATATGAATACAATAGTTCAACCACCTGCTGGGACCTGCTCATGAAAGTTCATGTCAGTGATCAGGAGCAGGTCCCAGCAAGGCTACAGCTACAGCAAAGTTTCTCCAAGGGGCCTTCCAAAAGATCGGGATTCATTTCAGACTTCTAGGGTCCATAGTGTTAGTTACAAATATTTCCTCAATAATTATATGTTAGTAATATATTTATTTATTTAATCTTTATTGTACAAAAGAAAACTTATCGTACTAAAGGCGGACTTAATGCCATGAGGCATTCTCTACCAGTCAACCTTCTACATCTACACAATATTTAACATCATTTAAAACATCGATACACTGAATAGAATAGAATAAAAATGTATTCGTTAACATACACAAAGTGGACAACACATATTAGAGATAAAATAAAACAAAATCAGTATAAATGCTGGCCCGGGAACCAGCGCTGGTCTTCCGGTGAAACCTATCGGTGACGCCACTGGAGTATGGAGTGTCATCCAGTGTATGTAAAAGGGGTTTTAAAATAAAATAATATACCCATCAGCTAAGTGCGATACGCATTGTGTGAATAAACGGTCTTAGCGCACGTTGTGGCGAAAAATGTAACTTAGGAGGTCTGGGTCTAAGGGGTTACTTCATAGTTCTTAATTCAAAGTTTATATTCCCGTCCCGTTCCTTAAATTACATTAAACCTCAAGAGCGAGAGGAAAATTATATCACTAATTTCAAATTTCGAACTCCAGAATGACCGCTGTATAAATTACTCTGAAATAAATTGTTTGACTTTGCCATTTGAAAAGACTCCCCCCTGGACGAAGCCCGTGTTCAAACTCCTGGCTCAGCGAGTTATTTACTCACACATTAATTAAACAAGATTGCCGAGGTTGCACGTGTACGCAAGTTCAGTAATGAAAATCTTCATTACTAGACTACCTCCAAATATTTAAAAATAACTTACATCTAAAATAAATAATGACACAAAGGTAAATTAAGAAAGAAAAATTGAATGCGATCTACTACAATCGAAGCGGGGTTTGAACCCGCGACCTCTGCGTTACCGGCGCATTGCTCTCCCAACTGAGCTATTCGACCGCTACGTCAGTCACACCAAATCTTTCATCCCTTAATCCTTTACGCTACTGGAGCGCCCTCTGCATCATATGTTTTTTGAAATGCTTATTGCGCATTAGCCATACCCTAGGATGAACCCCCGCTTCGATTGTAGTAGATCGCATTCAATTTTTCTTTCTTAATTTACCTTTGTGTCATTATTTATAAAAATAAAAAATGTGGTATTACCACATAAAAAAAAAAAATATAGAATCGATAAAAAGATTCTATACAAATATTTAGAACAGCGCCATCTCTCTCGCAGTCTTCACACTTGCTGTAAAGCAATGGGGATTGGGGATCGTGAGTGTAAAAACGCACATCCTAGGGTATGGCTAATGCGCAATAAGCATTTCAAAAAACATATGATGCAGAGGGCGCTCCAGTAGCGTAAAGGATTAAGGGATGAAAGATTTGGTGTGACTGACGTAGCGGTCGAATAGCTCAGTTGGGAGAGCAATGCGCCGGTAACGCAGAGGTCGCGGGTTCAAACCCCGCTTCGATTGTAGTAGATCGCATTCAATTTTTCTTTCTTAATTTACCTTTGTGTCATTATTTATAAAAATAAAAAATGTGGTATTACCACATAAAAAAAAAAATATAGAATCGATAAAAAGATTCTATACAAATATTTACATCTAAAATGTTAATTAACTTTTGTTTACAGTCAAATTTAGCAGCATGTTTTTGTCATATTATTATATATTTTTCCCACAAACGGGCCTGGTATATAAACGTATTTTTTTATGAATGGAATGTTAATTTATTCTTGTAAGTATTCTCCGTGTACCTACTTCCCAACAAATTCTAATTGAATTTTATGCCCTTGTGATATTAGAAATTACTCGAAATTAAGGCGCGCTTATAGGCGAACTTTAGGTATTTGCGGGGGTGAAGCAGACACGCGGTAGAGGCGCATGCGGGGCGCCCCGCTCCACGCCACGCGCGTTGCTCGCGCAGCCCGTTGATGGCCTTATTCTGTTCGTAACCATATTCTGATTGAAGTAAAAAATTATAAAGTACTATTATTTTGTTTTATAAAAAAAATGCTTAGCGCTTCATTTAATATTCATTTATTGTAAATAGTGGTAACAATACACCGCGTTTTTATCGATGATTTTATTTATTTTGCTATGGGGTGATCAGGTAAACCAAATAACGGCAACAATTTAAAATGAAAACTTAAACTTTAATAACTAGGTTCTTAAATCTAACTTAAATTTAAAGGGCGCCAGGAGAGTTTTAGTTCTGTGTATTACTGGGAACTCTGCCTATCCTTGCCAAGCGTAGCTCAGTCTGCTTCCAAATGAAAGCCGTGGGTTTAAAGGGCGTATCGGTAGGCTAAAATACAAACATACTAATATTAGCTATCCTGTTAAAAATGTAAACTAGCAAGCCCTACAGATACGATCCATTGTGAACTTACCCCTTTTTTAATATTCACAGCACACCAATATATAAAATTAGTCACTGCCACTAGATAGATGTCCGGAAATTCAGTTCCACAATTTCTATAATATTATTTCCTAAATCACACACTATGTGGAGGACCTTTACTGGTCGCTAGTCAGAGCTCAATTGTCGAATATGCCAGTCATGACATGACCCCAAACAATATTTTAAATAAATTAGGTACATGCATACGTACCGTGCTATAAAAATGCAACTAAATTTAGAAAAAGAATAAGAAGACACCTGGGGATCGAACTCCCGACCTCCTGCTTACTTGTCTACTATGTAGACCGCCGCGCCAGAAGCGCAATTAATTTGCCTCACGAAATATGTGATTACTAGTTCCTACTTGTTCAATGTAAGTGTCACAATGGAATAGCAACTCTCAGAGCTGGAAATAAGGTCCTCAAATTCTATAGCTACGTAAGTCTACATCATTAATATGACAACAAAGTCTGCACTTTGACATAACAATTTATTTTATTTATTTATGAATGATGATTTATTGATGATGATAGCATACGCAAGTAAGCAAAATAAAATTCAGATGTTGAAGTATGATAAAAAAATATCAATTAAAAACTGGTCAAGTTGCGAGTCTGACTCGCGCACCGAGGGTTCCGTACAAACTAGGTTGATTTGTGTGAAGTTGTCTAATATTTACATATTTATTTATTCAAACACTTTCCCTCCTTAAGTGGTTAAGTTAAGTTTGCAACCTGGTATGTATAGCGCCCCATACCTACAAATGAGGTGCAAAGTTAACGCAACCAATCCCGTTTGTTGTATTAGAGCCCCCCTTAAATACTTATTTTATTTTATTTTTAGTATTTGTTATTATAGCGGCAATATAAATACATCATACTCGTATGTGTAAATTTCAACTGTCTAGCTATCACCGTTCTTGAGATACAGCCTGGTGACAGACAGACGGACGGACAGCGAAGTCTCAGTAATAGGGTCCCGTTTTTACCCTTTGGGTACGGAACCCTAATAATTATCTAAGGTATAGTAAAACTTACTCATTACGAGAATGATTAGGGGCTTCAGTGTCCATTGAGTTTGGCAGTGATGCACCTGTCAGTGTCAGGATTGTAAATGACGTTCCGGGGTTTTCAAGCTGAGAGTCCTGTTTAGCTCTAAAATTAACCCTTAACCTACCTCCCGTCTCACAGACTCATTCAAATCTAAAATTGTTAACAGGGTCATTCAACTTTTTAGTGCAGGTTTTTGTGTCCCCCGGTAATAATCCAGTGAATAAAGGATTTTGACCTTACAAACGGTTCTGTAGTTTTGAATTTTTGATATTTTGTCTAGGATGGTTAGTCAGTATTTAAAATGCAAAATGCACAATTCCCCCTCCTCCGCGCCCGCCGCCATATTGAAAAAACCAGCACTTTCTTCATATTTTTTTGGTCATATCTTCCTTTACATGCGATAACTGCGTATTTCCTTATCCTTTGGAAGTGTTCGAACAATAACTATAAATATTTATTAAGAAACCTAGCCCGTGTAAGTGCTGTGATTTAGCAAAAAGGTTATAGTAATAATAATAAAATTATTATTTACAACGTATGTTGTAATGTAACTAAGAGACCAATTAAGCATTTTTTTGTAAAAGAGAATGTTCTAATGAAACAACTTTGTTACTATTGAACAACTGTCTTACCATTATGTCCCTATTTCTATATTGAAGTTTTTCGATTTCAGTTGTACGATTGGTTTCTAAATTATATTACAAATATATCAGATGCAAGCTAACATAAATATTTATCAATGTTAAATATTTTGCTAAGATATTTTTACGCACTTTTGTTTCAAACTATTTGTCATAACCATGTATACGGTTATGACAAATAGTTTGAACCAAAAGTGCACAACAGTAACACAGTTGTCTTTTGAATGTGATTTATAAGACTAAATAAATTATAATTTCTAATTCAAATTATGAAAAAAAAAATTACGTCCTTAAAAAACGTATTGTATTTTTTCTTTGTTGTAATGAGTGACTGGCTGTGCTGGCAGTGTATTGCAATTGTTTAGATATAATTCTGTATACATACAATGACATAACTTTATTTATCTTTACGCAATTTTTTTTTCAAACCCGTTACTACTAGTGTCAAAAACCTGCAGTAAAAAGTAGAATGACCCAACATACCTATGGGCGAGCATCCTACAAACGTTTGTGTCCTTGTACCTTCTCCTCAGTGAGTGCCGCGTCGTCGCTCGACAAGGTCGGTCGTGCACGCATCTAATTTTGGTGAGCATATTACTGTCTCCGACCGTCTGTGAGACGGGTGGTAGGTGGATACGTATTTTTCTTAAGGGTCTCGGAGACGGGTGGTAGGTGGTTACGCGACTATGGATATTTTTTTCTTTACTTAGCCGACCGCTAAGTCACGTTGGTAGTGATTGGAAGTGCGGAAAACCTGTTCTACTTTTGACCCGAATAAAAAACGGGAACCAGTACGTATGTTTCTAATGTAAAAAATCTATTTGCCTAGAATGTGCAAACAAACTTACATTCACTGCCGCGAACAAATTGATCAAATTTGAATTTGAGCAATTTTATAAAAATATTACCTTCATTTTAACTAAACTTATTGATTTAGCATTGGTAATTATTGAGTAATTAGAAGTAATGACTTGGATCTTTATATAAAGTCAAAATTTTTGTTGATCTCACCTTCCAAAGGATATTATAGTTTCTAAAGTGAAATAAGGACTGTTGCCATATGTTAACAGTAAAAAAAATCTTTTAATGTTTCCAGAATGATTATTAGTTTAACAAATATTATAATATATATATTGCCATTGTCTATATTGCCATTATTATTTAAAATGTCCGATCCGATAAAATTTAATATATAAGGCCGACATTATGTATCCGTCCTGGGGACGGGAGGTAGGTGTTTCTGTGACTAAATAAGCAGTTAGGTATAGGTCGATTCACTAAAGCTGGCGCGAATGGATTGAATGAAAGTTATGTCACTTGTCACTTCGAGTGCTAGTGTGAGTGCCGTTCTTATACAGGGGCCTCCTAATATTTTGTAAACAACAACAAAATTGGTTTTTGTTATTCAAGAAAAATAAAAATTATTAGGTATAATATATGCATAATCTGCACAATATTTAGACTAAACAAGTAATATATATATCCGAAAGGTATATTTAACTGTTTGATACAAAAATATTTTACTATCAATATTGGTGTTTTATGCAGACGCTAGTTTTTTGACATACTTTAGATTTTGACTGTTGTAAGGCAGTGTAATTGTACATATTGCTTAATATTCATGCAATCTATGTATGACCAGAATTAGGATGTGAGATGAGGGATGAGACTATTCCATTGTCTCGTATGAGTTTGACCATGTGGGACTATGCAATGGTATTAACGTAACCCACATTTTCTTCTTGTCTTCGCGGCCTGGTAAACGGTTAATGTCAAGAATTAATAGGTGACGGACGACTAGTTCGAATTATAAAAAACCGGCCAAGAGCATGTCGGGCCACGCTTAGTGTAGGGTCTCGTAGTTGCCCGTCCTTCACAATAGACGAAAATTACGAGAAAAATTTCAAGCCCTATAAAAAGGTCGTACACGCCAAGAAACAGTAATTACTTATTATCTTTTGGAAGTTATCTATTATATGCGACAGATTGAGCGAAATGTTTTAATATAGTTTGGTACTTAACCAATATGTGTAACGTTCGAAGTGTAGTGACACCGCGCGGCACTTACGTCATTTTAAAGAAAATTATGAAATTTTGCAATAACTCAAAAACGGCTCGACCGATTTTATTCAATATACTTTTCATTGAAATTACTAGTATCCGAGGCTAAGACCCATTCGATTCAATAAGTTATGCTCAGAAATGGCTCGGCCCTCCGTCGAGCTAAGATTACTAAATTTCGTTTGTCCGATATTATCCGAAGTTTACCGAATATTCAAAATCCGTTTTCATATTCTGAGTCGGAGGACCTAAAAGCCCCCCAAAACCGAGTTTCAGCCCCCTCGGAACAATTTGAAATTTTCGAAAAAAAAAAGTCGCCAATTTGTTTTTTTTTTCCACGACTGTACTCGGGTGGGGGGGTCCCCTATGATATTTGTTTGAGCATCCCCTACCCATCTCCAGCCGTTTACGAGATACGGGACTCTTAAAAAAAATCTCCATACAAATCTTGGTTTTTTCGATATTTTCCGACTTCGACTGAATTTTCGGACACCGATTTCAGATTCATATTTGTGAGCCCCAAATGCCCCCCGATACCGAGTTTCAGCTTCCTAGCACCAATTTGAAATTTTGGAAAAAAACCCCATTCGTCATTTTGAATTTCATTTGGTTCGATAATATTATATTTTGTAGTACCTATTCTTTATACTGCTGAATTTGGGCGGTTATGCGTCTAGTTTGTCTACAAATACGTTTTCAATAATCACTTATTGTATCAACCTGTATGTAATCATTTTGTGACGCACACATAAATATTATCATTCACTCATTCAATCCATTCGCGCCAGCTTTAGTGAATCGATATTAGTATATATTATATTTATTTATAGTTAAGGGTTAAAATACATAAAATTACAATGTACTAAATGGTGTTAATCCAACACCTTAAAATAATTATAGTTAATTCACGTGTAGGTTAATTACAAACCGGAGTTTAAATAATAGTAAGACATATTAACACTCATTACCATAATGGTAAATATCACTCGTTTGTAACTCACTTTAAGAGAACTAGAATAGAATAGAACTGTACAACACACTATTAGTAAAACTGCACCTGAACTGCAAACCAACTACGTAAAAACGAATGTGAAATCCGCTACGATGCGGCCGGTCGATTGGTCTGGTTAGGTACTACATAAATATGTTCTCTTAGTTCACTTAAGCGTTTCCTCTTTCGCTTAACTTTATTTACACTGTGATTACCTATATTGCTTGCTGTCTAAAGTCGTATTACCGCGTTAGAAAAATGTGCACAGGTCCGGCGTCGACCGTTGTCACGAGCGTACTGGCGACTAGGCAATAGTCGGCCGCCGCCGCGCGCTGAACCATTTTATTTTGCCAATAACGAAATGAATTGGTATGATTGATGTACTCAACCTATTAAAAATCTATGAAGCACAAATCGAAATATACTAAAAAACTATTAAATAAAGCAAATTTTGTGTTGATATTCATGATAGTTATCGAAATATTTGGCTTAAGGTGTAAAAAAGGGGTACTTTTCAAAAAAATAAACTATCGAGGATTTTTTCAGTAATCGTGTTTCTGATGAAGTAAAAAACTAGGGCATATACTGAAAATTTACATATAAAAAAGTTGCACTTGTAAGTTATGTGCAAGTATTGTATTAATATTTTCTAAAATTGTAGTTTTCACTATTTACAGCGCCTATGCAAAGATCACTCTGAAGCTAACTAATAATAATAATAAAATATTATTCATGCAATTTTTTCTTTAGCGTTGAAATTTATAGAATTTTTACCATATTGAAGTAAAAACTATGAAGAGAAAAATAACTTGCCTAGATAGCTATGAAAATACCATAATACACTGCCTGATACCCCTCAATTATGAGAGAATAAGAAGAAATAGCTTTCACCTCCACTACACATGGATGTGCTCAGGAATTGGCCCAGCGTAGACATACTAGACGGGGCCATCCATTTTGCTCATCTTGATGAATATTGAAAAATGAATGAATTAACCTGCCGAGGTTTTCCGCGGGGGCTACAGTATGCGGTTCTTCAAGAGGCGAGTAAATAGGTTCTTATACGAGTCATTTTCCTGGCATTGCAAGCGTTCATAGGCGGCGGTAACTGCTTAACATCAGATGGCCGCATACTTGTTTGCCACCGTCTTAGTAAAAAAAAGTATATTTTTTTACCTGAAACTGCTTATTATATCTCCGTAAACATTTATATAAATGTTCAGGAACACGGGGAGCATGAACTCGTTGTAGATGACTATAGACATGATGTGGATCTTGAATTTTGTAGATATAAGTGCTGAAGGGACCAACGACCGACAGGGAAAAAAGAGGGTAAAAGATTTAGAGGCCAAGGTTAGACCAATCAAACGAACAGGTGAAGTAGAAACGACCAAAAGAAAATACACTTACATAAATATGTTTAGGAACACGGAGAGCAGGAACTCTTTATAGATGGCCTTAGAGATGCAGTGGGTCTCGAACTCCTAAATCACTTTCTGCACCATGAAATAAGTGCTGGAGATACCAATGAATGACAGAGAAAACAGATTGTAGAAGATTTAGAGGCCAAGGTTAGACACACAACAGTTGAAGTAGAAACGATCAAAAATAAAATGCACTTACATAGATATGTTTAGGAACACGGAGAGAAGGAACTCGTTATAGATGGCCATAGAGATGAAGCGGCTCTCGTTGAACTCCGAGGGTGCCTTCCTCACCATGATGCACAGCCTGATGCCCCACATTAGGAATATCACCTCCACTGTCAACAGAACGAAATATAAGGATATTGATGCAAAGGTTATGGAGGCAAATTTTCTGGCGATTCACTGGCTACTGAGCTACCATATCGCACTATTTACATGCGCCCTTTGCATACGAGTATTTTCATCCAAAATGTGCATTCAACAAAAATATAACATGTTATTGTTTTTTTCTTACAGTGTTTAAAAGTTTGTATTCCAGTTTCGCAACATAGCCCGCATATTTTTTATTTGGTGAATTTTTATCGGGCACAACACGAATTCAAGGTAACAGGATTGTAAAAATGAAATTTTTATACGTCCTATGAAAACGTTAGTTTACGGTTGAAGTAATTTTGTTGAAACTGCTACAAGCTTTTCACACTAAAAATTTTCAATCGTGTTATGCCATAAAAATATATTCCAAACGAGTAGAAAACCATCAATTTGACAATGTAGGAATTCAACATGCAGTACACTACAATGTTTAAGGAATTTGTAGTAAAGATAATTATTATGAAATAAAACGAAATACTTACAAGTTATATTTAAGAGAATGATCATTCCAATGGATAATTTTACAGACAGGCATTTTAGTCGAGTGACAAGACTAAAGACTAACTTATCACAGTCTATGCTAAAAGTGCTGACCTTAAATTAAAAACTAGTAAAACAAACAACTTACGTGTAGTAAACGAATGGTCCCACCAATCTGTATTGCACAAATAAGCTTTCAGGTCATCCTTGGTCCTTCCAACTATGACAGCCGGAGGTGCCACTAGTGTACGGATAGCAAGTAAAACGCACGCCACGCCCACTATAATGCCTATGCGCCGGAGCAGGTACATGTCGGATATCTTGACCGCTTTCGCTGACCGTACTTGAAAAATCACCGATATCCTGTCAACAAAAACAATTAGTAAGTTTATTATACCGACATGTAATGTCTCATTTTTTTTTAGTACACGCCACTTTTAATTTAAACCATTGATGCAAAGATCAAAGCATAAAGAAAAATAAAGAAGGGTTCCGTAGTTGCTCATCCTTCACAATAGACTAAAGTTACGAGACAGATTTGGAGCTCTATAAAAAGGTCGTAAACGCCAAAGTAACTGTAATTTCTTATTACCTTCTGGAAGTCAACTTACGTCCTTTAAAGAAAATTTTGAAATTTTGCGATAACTCAAAAACGGCTCGACCGATTTTGTTCAATATAGTTTTCATTGAAAGTACTTATAAAGCCTCATGTTCATGAATTTTTCCATAATTTTTTGACCCGTGGTTGAAAAGTTAGAGGGGGGGGACGCTATTTTTTTTATTTTTGGAGCGAATATTTACAAAACTGCTGACTTTATCAAAAAATAATGTTTGAAGACCCCTATTATTTTTAAAAGACCTATTCAACGACACCCGACAAAATAGTGTAAAACGAAAAAAAAAAACATCCCCACTTTAGGGTGTTCGAGAGGTAACCGAAAAAAAATTTTTTTTTTTAGTTTTTATTTTCCCGTTTTGTCGGCGTGATACATACCCATACTCATACCAAATTTCAGCTTTCTAATACTAATGATCCCGGAGCTAAGCCGCGGACGGACAGACGGACAGACGGACAGACAGACATGGCGAAACTATAAGGGTTCCTAGTTGACTACGGAACCCTAAAAAATTGGGCAAGTGCGAGCCCGACTCGCGCATGAAGGGTTCCGTACCTATACATATATATAATCTATAACAAGTTTGTTGTATGGGAGCCCCCCTTAAATATTTATTTTATTTTATTTTTAGTATTTGTTGTTATAGCGGCAATAGAAATACATCATCTGTGAAAATTTCAACTGTCTAGCTATCACCGTTGTTGAGATACAGCCTGGTGACAGACGGACGGACGGACGGACGGACGGACGGACAGCGAAGTCTCAGTAATAGGGTCCCGTTTTTACCCTTTGGGTACGGAACCCTAAAAATGAGTTACCTGGTGGAAGAGACCGGGAATCGAACTCTTTTTCTTTAAGCTTTGATCTTTGTATCAATGGTTTAATACAATTAGTTAGTTATGGACTATAATTAAGATCATGTATTGTTTAACATGTAGCCCATAATTAACGTACCTATATAATATTATGTCACTTCTATTTCATAGATACTTGTAGAGGATGGTCAGGGCTATCTTTGACCGAATAATGTATTCAAAAGTTTGTTACGACTCCGAATTAAAAATTCAAATAATAAATGAAATGCAAATTGTAAATAATAAAGTTTATCTGAAGACCACTAGCAAAAAAAAATCCTAAGTCCGACTTGCGCATGAAGGGTTCCGTACCCATAATCTATAACAAGTTTGTTGTGTGGGAGCCCCCCTTAAATATTTATTTTATTTTATTTTTTAGTACTTGTTGTTATAGCAACAATAGAAATACATCATCTGTGAAAATTTCAACTGTCTAGCTATCACCGTTCTTGAGATACAGCCTGGTGACAGATGGACGGACGGACGGACGGACGGACGGACAGCGAAGTCTCAGGAACCCTAAAAAGTATTAAGAAGTGGATTTAGTATTAAACAAAAACTTTTTAACAAGTTTAATCTAATCTCAAAACTAACTCGATCAATGTCGACGCAAGATTGCAAAATTTTACGCAATTTATTTATTACTTAAAACTCTAACATAATCTCCCCTTTAAAATCTCGTTGGAAAATTACTTATCTTAAAATCTTCAATGTATTTACCTAAAAAAAAACTTAATCTCACAATGGGTATCCAAGGCGTTTTTTTACTTAGATCGGAATCCTTGCTCTATTTTTTGTGTATGTCCAAGTCGTTCCCCGAGGATGCCCTTTAGGTGCCCTTTCATATTATGCCCTTTAGATATTGCATCGAAAAACTCTCAAAGATTGAAAATATTAATAGGTTTGAAGGGATATTTTGTTAGGTCTAACGGGTTCTCAGGGGATGCAACGAGGAAATTGGATTTTCACTCGACCATCGATATTGAGATACATTGGATTGTGAAGCATTTTCGAGTTAAAATAAGCTTACCTAACAACTATGCACATGCGACTTAAAAGGGAATGATTGATTAGTTTGGTTTTGAAAAATGTTGGATAAATCGTCAACTACTGGCCACCGTTTAATCACTGACCACCTCATACTAAAAATTTACTCTGTTCGCCTATAAACAGAATTCAGTTTTAGTGTAAGGCATTAATTCATCGCCAACCTTCAATAGCAAGCTACGTTATGTAGGTGAACAGATTTAATTTTTAGTATGAGTTATTGAAAAGTAGCCAAGTAATTCGCGATTTACCCCATCTAGAATTAGCAATTTTCATATTGTATTTATGTGCTATGTTCAAGAACATTCTTGAACATAACACATAAACTACGTTTCCAAATTATAAAACATGGAACAAGTTTGAATTTTTTGAACAAACACGTAGAGCCCACGTTTTTTGGTACCTACTTACAAACACAATTTTCGGATGTCAGCAAAAATGTACAAAAGATCCGACCATGCGAAATGATTGCCAGTGATGTTACGTCTCAACCTCGCATTTTTGTGTTTCCTTGGTTGGAATAACACCCTTACTATACAAATAATAGGTTACTTTTACTAAAAAAACACTAAAAATTTATGTTGCATTTGTAAAGAGTATTGAAAAATGATTTCTCTCTTTCCATTTTAGTCCATTCCATGGCGTCGGTGATATTGATAGGCCACAGGTGAAAGGTTCGCTTTGTAAGAGATAACAGTGAATGATGACCCTTTCTGACTTTCTAATTCAATTCAATTCATTTATTTCACGAAAAATATAAATTGCTTACAATATAACACACAACTGATAAATATATGAATATATAAACACTACGCAAGTGGCACATAAAATTGGTGTAAACGCGATTCTGAGTGATTAATAATTAATTTTTATTTATTCAAGATAATGAACAGCCAAAATTACAAACTAACGTTCATTTAATGTAACATAATAATCCGAGGAGTTATGTACCGACACAAACTAGTATTTCGTATAGGCGATACAATTTTCGGGTTTGGAATTTGCTGATTGGGCACAGTTATTTTGTTGATTACGTTTTAATGCATACAAATGGGCGGTATCCCAACAGCAAAATTACAGTTTGAATGTGTGGTTGGCATAGCTGCATTGGAAATTCAAACCGGAATTTGGCGTACCTATAGTTTTCAGGACTATATGTATAGTATAGCAGTCGCAGGTTAGCCTCTCTTAAAATATTTGCAATAGAACTGCAAAAGCGATCGATCACTGCGCCGGCAAAGATGTAAGTATTTAATTATTAAGTTTGTCTTACCTCCATGTCTTCAACATGAGAGCTCCGTAAGTGAGACAGAAGCCGACCTCCCGGAGCCAAACCCGGGCAGTACACGTGAACACCGTCGGTCTTCCATACATGACCAGGGTTGTACAGTAGATCAGCAAAGCTCCCAGCACGATGACTCGGAGGAGAGCTGGACTTGCAGCGCGAACGACCTGAGTAATTTGATTGAAATTAGTAATGATTACAAAATATATTTAAAAAAAACACACATGGACCTATTAAAGTCACGCTTCACTAATCTGTTGTAGACGCTGGCATCTTAGCACGGGGTAGTTGTAGTGGTAAGCGTGATCTCACTAAGATAGCGCCGTCTGCAACAGTTTAGCGAAACGCAACTTTGTATGGGCATTTGTGTACCGGCTACAGAAGAGTTTTCGTTCAAAGAATTGATTTAATCTATTTGTAGCAATTTACTGCTTGTTTTTAAAAGGAGGAACTTCTCAATTCGACTGTTTTTTTTTTATATTTGTTACCACCATGTTTGTCAGAACTTTCGACTGGGTGAACCGATATTGATGATTCTCTTTTTATTTGACAGCTGGTGCGTCCCATGTGGTCCCATTTCAACTCTAACTACTTATGATTATGACATCCATGAGAAAACCATATAAGTCTTTTTGCTTAAGGAGTATTATGTGTGACCTATATTGTCGGAAGTCTATTTAATCATTTATTGGCGTCCAAATCTGATAAAGCTATGCCTTCCAAACATTGAAGTCGGTTTTTGTTTGTTACAATTTTTGATTATTAAGTTTCTCCTTCTTTCGAGTTTGAATTAAGCAACGCATCGACTTTGATCGATATTAAAATAGATTTTGCATGGAAAAGGACCTATTTTGCATCCTGAAGAAATACTCGGTTCCGTAAGAATAAGAATGTTTTATATCTTACGAGTGAAACGGCAAAATATATTTACCATGAGCATGGGAAGTATACTTATATTATTATGTGAAATATCGTACTAGGTATGTGACAGAGTACATCGTACAGAAATGAACAAACCACAACACTTCGAGAAAATTAATGGTGCGAGTGGTAATAAGCATCGCTCGAGCGGTTAATATAAGAGACAAAAAAATCAATTGCGTTTATTGAAAGGTTTTTTTAATGGCTCTTTGTTTATGCTCTAAAATCAAGGTAGGACTCTCCGGCAAATGGAATTTTCTACGTCACTGATTAGTAGCCGCCAGTCGAAAAAAAAATTATGCTTATATGCATTACAGTGGCCATGTTCTTTGACAAAATTTATTTTGTCGTAATAATTGATTTAAAGCACTCAAGATTTTATAAGATCCATACAGGTAACAAGGGAATCGGAGAGCATTAGGATACACCAATGTAAACACAGAAAAGGATGACAAAACCAACCAAACAATCATAGCATGATGACGTTGAAAGTCCAGCTATCATTCCGGGGTGCCATACCTTGTTTTCATATACCATGGGTGACATTTAACTATCTTCCATTTTTTGACGAAGATGGCTGAAGCCTGATGGAGCTGGAGCTGGTAGATGCAGCGATATCAGAGCCCCTCTAAGGTGAACTACCAAACGTGAAAATCGAAGAAAACTGTTGAATGTGGGTAAAACAGGTTGGTTCAATATGGAGATACCTGGGAGCGGTATCTGTCCTGCAATGGAATATTGGTAACATGATGATTGATATTGATGATGAAATAAACATCCCCCAGAGTGAAAATCTCGTCTTTTTTATTGACCATGGTTAACTTACCCTGACATGTCCGTATTTGATGGTGAAGTAGACGATGAAAGGAAGGCAGGATATGACGAAGCAAGCCAGGGCAAAGATTGTAGTCCGTGCGACCCAATTTAGGGCTGCCACACACGGAGAACCGTCAACGCAGGCTTCGCAGCCCTCCGCGCAAGGCAGGCATTCGAAGGCATCGATGGTGGAATAGAGGCTTTGTTGATTCTGCAAATAAATGAACAAATTATATTACGCAAGTTAGAAATAAATATACACAGCATTTTTTTAATTTATGAAATGTCTGCATGCCTTCACCCTGATTGTCTCATCAGTGTAATATGTGGACGGTCAAACCATGCTTCGTAAGGAATTTATATTAATACTAGTGGTGGCAGAAGTCTTAATTTTTTTTATACAATAACCTTGTAGTCGTTTTATTATACCTGCCACAAGCTAGGTAATTCTAATTCAAATACGTTTTAAAAAAAAAAAAAACACCAATAAGTAAAGGAAAATACACACCAATATTATTGTAAGTGTGTTTATGTGTATGTTTGTTACTTCTTCGCGCTCAAACGGCGGATCCAATTTTTATAAATTTTGGTTTGAAGGTAGCTGACAACACCCTGGATTAACAAATTGGCTACTTTTCATCCCGAAAAAAATGAAGGTTCCCTTATAATGAGCGGGTAACACCGCACGGCGCACATTATAAGACACATTATACAACAATGATACTCGTAACTTATTTAAAAGCATTCTTGAGGATGCTACAGCTGCCTAATAATTTATTAAGTTTTGTGTAAATTGTTTAAAATGTGAAGATAGTAACGCCACAAACGACTTTCATATGGCATTTTATTTTATTTTTATTTTTATTTATTGGAGATCAAACAGAAATAAGTACAGGATAGTCTTACAATATATATACAATTAAACAGCAACCATGCACTTATTTCCTAAACAGCTCTCACTAAAACACATTTTCATGAATATATTCTTAACCTACGATACATTCTGGGTACACTGTGCCAATAACAATTCGTAACTTAGCGTGAACCATTTAAGTAACACGAAATAAATCAGCAAGAATAAACAAAAACAAAGAAAGCCAAAAGCAAAAGAACCAACAGCTAGTTTTACCTACTAGTTATAGAATTAAGACGAGCGTGATGCTGAGCACCAAGTACCTAATGACGACATTATACTAACTTTCGGGGGCAAGAACGTTCAGAATCTGTTTCCGGAAATTGGGTCGACTTAACTTGAAGAGGTCCACCGATGTGAACATCTTATTGTACGTGTTGCACAAACGGCGTAAGGGAGCACGTACCCCGGCGTTACTTGCAGCGTTGGGGACGGCAAACACGGCGGCCGAGCACGAGGTGCAGCGTGGCATAATGTACATACGTCATATACGAGTATAAGCATTTTGAAAAGTCAATAGCGTTTTGTCATCAACCAAATTCAAAACATTGTTTACGGGAATGCAGCTCAATCCCAAATCCAATAGTTTTGGCTTCATTATGCGAAAATTACTGAAAATTTTCGGAATGTTTAGTTCTAAATAGTTTTGGCTTTGTTATGCGAAAATTACTTGAAATTTCCGGAATATTTAGTTCTGTTGCCTTTAAAAAGCAACTTGTCGGGCAAGCAATAAATGCATTATTGGAGAATCCAGGAATAGAAAGTCAAGCAGAAACTACGGCAGTTAATATTGTAGAAAAATACTACTATAGTACCTAACTATGTTTCAGAATTTTTATAGCACGGTAGAGAGCTATAGATACTAACATCAGATATTATGGTTAGGTCTCACTACCAGTGAGTCGGACTTTATGTGGGAGTACAAAGCCACGTACGGGAGTGTTTTCGCGCCACAGAAGTGAATATTTGATAAGTAAAAATCCCTTCGTATGGAACCTTGTAAATATTACTCGAATTCCTAATCCCGTCTAAAAGCCAATCCTAATAACCTGCATTATACATCTCCAGGTATGGATTATAAATTGGATTCGAGGGATCACCCTCCATTCTCTTTATATTTTTAGATGCCGTCGTCAGGGACTCTTAATCTTAGCAAATGATTCGTGAAAATGACCTAAATTATTTCGATCAGTGAGCCACGGTAATGAAGATTGTAGTGGGAGATAGGATGGTTAATGGGATGTTTCGGCTTTGTTTGGATGTAGGGGTGGTAAAAAAACCATCGATATTTTTTACCGTATCGATATTTTTAAACAATACAATGCGTATCCTACTCCCAATAAACAAAACGAGGGCGATGGAACGATGATGATGAATCGATGTTTAATAGAGCAAGACATATATATCGATAATTCGATGTATTGATGCGTTCAAGAACTATAATAAGATATTATACCAAGCATAAGCACAAGCAGGCTGGCCTTGAAATAAAAACACGTCATACAAATGGCTACAGGAACGTGACCACATATTTTTTATGTTGGGTGCCAATATTTGTTTAATAACAAAAAGTAATTATGTTGATTAACAAGGAACTTTAATATGGCGTACCTTTGAAGTGTTATATTTGGAAGTGCCTTTACAATGATTGTTCTTTTTTTTCTTTGTTTCATAACATAGCATAATATAATTCAACATCAGTCATCAATTAATCATCTTTATTTTTGGAATCGGTTATTATTTTAAGTAAGAACGTTCAATATTCCACTGGGAGGTTAATGAAATGTCATACTTGTTTATCGTGCCCCTGTATAAATAAAAAGTAAACACCTGAATTACCAGCGGTAATTAAATTAAAGAGCTTAAGTAATTAAGTGCCAAAGCGCTAATGAAATTTCATTTTCAATGGGCAATATATAGAATAAAATTAATTTTCTGTAATTTTAACGGCGGCGTTTAATGTTACCAGCGTTATTAAATTTTAATAGACCTTTTAGTTCTACGGTTACATATTGTGCTTTAGAAACTTTTATTTAAAATACCAAATAACGCAATTTCAGTGGTTAAACTGCATTTAACTTTGTAATAGTATTACTTTTTAATAAAACTATAATATGTTTAATTTATATATTTCGTGGTAGGGTTTTTTTGCACCCTGGTGTATACTCCTCTCTAGGATATAAGCGCAACTCGCGGTGCTTATTAAAATTACCTCGGGTCCCTCTTCCGATAGATCTGATGTCGGTTGTCGTGTTGGAGATGTAGAAGCTTCGATGACACAGTCACCAGTAGGATCCTATCCCCGGCAAATCGACTATTATCAGACATTTAGCATAAGGCTGAGTCTTACCAGTAAACTCTTCTCGTATTCCACCTCGATATCGCTCCCGTTGTAGTATCTGTTGTCAACTGTCGTGTTGGGAAGTAGAAGCATCACCAACACACGCACCTGTAGGAACTTCGCGCGAAGAATAGGCTATTATCAGACATTTAGCATAGCGCTGAGTCTCACCAGTAAACCCTTCTCGGGTTCCTCCTCGATGTCTCTCTCGTTGTAGTAATTATCTGCTGTTGGCCGTTGTGCTGGAGATGTAGAAGCCCCACTGAAACACGCAGTAGTAGGAGCCTCACTCGGGGAATAGGCTATTATCAGACATTTAGCATAAGGCTGAGTCTCACCAGTAAACTCTTCTCGTGTTCCACCTCGATATCGCTCCCGTTGTAGTATCTGTTGTCAACTGTCGTGTTGGGGAAGTAGAAGCATCACCAACACACGCACCAGTAGGACCTTCGCGCGAAGAATAGGCTATTATCAGACATTTAGCATAAGGCTGAGTCTCACCAGTAAACCCTTCTCGTATCCTCCTCGATGTCTCTCTCGTTGTAGTAATTATCTGTTGTTGGCCGTCATGCTGGAGATGTAGAAGCCCCACTGAAACACGCAGTAGTAGTAGCCTCGCCCGGGGAATAGGCTATTATCAGACATTTAGTATAAGGCTGAGTCTCACCAGTAAACCCTTCTCGTATTTCTCCTCGATGTCTCTCTCGTTGTAGTAATTATCTGTTGTTGGCCGTCGTGCTGGAGATGTAGAAGCCCCACTAAAACACGCAGTAGTAGGAGCCTCGCCCGGGGAATAGGCTATTATCAGACATTTAGTATAAGGCTGAGACTCACCAGTAAACTTTTCTCGTATTCCTCCTCGATATCGCTCCCGTTGTAGTATCTGTTGTCGGCCGTCGTGTTGGGGAAGTAGAAGCCTCGCCGACACACGCACCAGTAGGAGCCTCGCCTGAAGCCCAGTCCAGGGACAGGAACGCACTGGAACAAATAATATACTGTTATAATAAAATAATAATTATTGAGCGACAATCTTACACACACTGACCTATTCCTAAACTAAGCAAAGCTTGTACTATGGGATGACGACGACGATATACCTAATAATATATAAATACATATAGGAATACATAATATAAATAGGAATCAGTTTTATGTAGTTAATTAATGATTAACAAGTCAACTTGTTAAACTCAAAATGCATATTTTTAAGACTTTTTATGGTTAAATTTCGCATATTACTTGCTCCTGTCATTAGTAGTACAGCGAAAGTGAAGATCATCATTCTGAATTAATATTACTAGTGCGTCCAACATTTTTTAAATGTTCAAAAACTCGACAGAAATATCTATAATTATAGAACGTACTCTAAAAAAATCACGTGAAAACGTACTCTAAAAAAAATCACAGTTCTCGACTGTACTGACGTACAGTCGAGAACTGCAGGAATATGGAGAACTGGGTATCCCGAATTAGGACATACAAAAGAAATTTTTGACCAAGCTCAAAAATCGATTATTATACAATTCATCTCAATAAGAAAAAAATATAACAATAACAGTCAGCACACTCCGCCGAAGTAGAAACAAGGTGGCAAGACCACGGATAGATAGAATTCAGTGTCAGACGTCAAATTTTATTTCGAATTAAGTCTCTCATTGTGCTCTTTTACTTTTTGCACTTAAACAATACGCACTCATTATCACTTCTTTTTAATTGCGTGCTGAAGCAAACCTCAAAAGACGTCTCAAATGCCAGTTCCTAATTAAATAACGTACAGTGTAAAGATGTTCTCATTAAAAACACTACAAAGCGTAAGCTAACACTTCGTAAACTCATTTAAAACGTAATGAGCACTCGTATAAAGTTTTTAATGGATGAGAATATTTTTACGGCAACTTCAGGTTATTAAACTTGTGGACTTTGACACGGAGGCTGCGACGCCAAATATGTTCAGCTACGTCGACAACTTTTCACACGCACGCACGGGCTTAGTAAAACAAATATGTATTATGATTTTTCCTAAACATATTTAATTTTATGAATAATTTCACTAATTTCACTCTTATAGTTGATTACATTAGTAACATTAGTAGATACGACGACGGTGACAAACAAGCATGCGGCCCGCCTGATTTTAAGCAGTTACCACCGCCGCCTATATGGATGCTTGCTACGCCAGGTGCAGGAGGAGGAGGAGGAGGAGGAGGAGGATTTGTAACTTAAGATGTGTAGATGTAAATGTTTATAATTTGAAATTTAAATTGTTTTGTATACTTATATAAAAATTAAAAGAAAAGAGTGTTAGTCCTCTTATGTTGCAGTGCCCTTGCAGAGTGTCACATGTATACCTTTCAATTATTCCATCAAAATTATGTACCTAATGTGATATGCAATAAATGTTTGACTTTGACTTTGGAGCATCACACGCGCTTTGCATCAATGCGTGCAACTTCATTACTAGCCATTTTTACCGTAGTTGGGTAAAAAGTATCTTATTACCACCTTTTTTGAATATCCAGCTATCCCCGTAAACAAAATTGTCCAGGTTTTGACGAATTGAGCACACCTATCCGTCTGATAAATGTAATTAACTTTTATCACAAAACAGATAGGTACCTACAGAAATCCATCTACATACAAGCGCGCTCGAGCAAACTCACGCATAGACATTGCTCACGGACACGATTATCTCGGACCAGTTCAGACCAGTGCGAGCGCGAGTGCCATCCGCTTGACGTGTCCGTGAGCAATGTCTATGTGTGCGTTTGCTCGAGCGCGCTTGTATGTAGATTGATTTCTGTACCTATCTGTTTTGTGCTTTTATCTAGAACAAACGCCAACATGCAGCGTGCTGTTACGGTTTAGGAATGGCGACTGATATTAAATTCTACAGCATACTGTAGTTACATGAATAAATTAAGCTCAATTCAACCAAGCAATATTGTATGACAACCATGAACTTAAACGCACTTCTTCGCGGTGAAAATTGCAAATTACTTATTGTTTCCATATTATTAATATTGGTACCCAAACCACAATGACGTCAAATGTTAGGTAGCCATTTATATGGAGCGTTTTAGGTCTCCGAAGGATATTGAACTTTGACGGTCATAATCTGACTTTTAGAGTGTGGCTAGTCACATATTATATAAATTTAATCCCAATAAAAAATAGAATCGATTGACATCCTTAATAAAAAAAATTCGTCATGCCTAAATAAGCATGATTATCTTCTTCATCATACTATCACATCAATGTCAATTTTATAATGACGAAATTTAGTGAGTGTGTTTATGTTTGCTACTTCTCCACGTTCAAACGGCTTGACCAAATTTGATAAAATTTGGTATGAAGGTAACTGACATTAACACATTTGCAGGTTTTTCCTTTTGAGGCACGGAACCCTAAAAATGGTTTCAACTCACGTAAAAACTGTCAATAACGGTCCGACATGTTTCAAAGCCAAGTACTCAGACCATCTAAAACCAGGGGACCGTTTTGTGGTGTAGCAGTTCGAAAAGCTATTCCTGATAGAGCTCTATACGAGTTCGAAATATGTCCTGTTAATTTTTACTTGAGTTCAAACCGGTTTTAATTTATAAATCAATCAAAATAATTTCAATAACTCCATAAGTCTATGTGATTTCATCAGCTGGTACGTAATTATAAGATATAATTTCTCATATTCACACCGGAACACAATACAATACATCGCTGCTTTGCGCCAAATGGCGAAAAAAAACACCATCAATATGCACTTTTATGCGGCTTCAACGTAAAAAGCGCAACTCTACTGGCGAAAACTCGATAACAATGTTCCATAGAATTTTCGAGAGCTCGCCATTTTTTATGCAAAGCCTTTTGACGGACGAAAATCATCGGAAGCTCCAACTCTCGCTTCAGAAATTAATAGTTTCAACACTGTAATATCTACGTTTACCCGCGTGTAAAACATTTTGCGACGTTCCAACCCCCCTATTTGGCACATCCCAAAGTTTAAAGCAGGCTTAAAATGTTGTGACGCTTAAAGAGTTTATAATTTGTGGTCGAGTACGCATAGAATAGGTATTGTAATTATTTTTAGAGCATTTCTCAAAAAGTTTGTACACAATTAAGATAGAAAGTTAAAGTCAAATATAATTTTCCTATTTTGTTACGAATTATTTTATATCAATGTTATGGTTATGTTCGGTAATTAAGGTTCTGTTATGCTTATACTTTTTTAATTATACATAATCTGATATCAATGTATTGGAAATCACAATAAAAAACCGTAACAAAATAGGAAAATTATATTTGACTTTAACTTTCTGTCTTAATTGTGTACAAACTTTTTGAGAAATGCTCTTTATTAAAGCAGTAACGTACCTGCTAACGTTAACCAATTGTTTATATTATAATAAAGCTAGATATAGAAAAATTTAATGGTTCAGGCATCTTTATGGTTCGAACCTACGTCTCCAACGGCTTTCCGGGCGAACACGGGCGTCCTATTGGACCACTGAAACTGATGCGAGAATTTTTCAACCAGTTGCTTAACTGCATGCCTTAGGGTGGCATTGGCATCGCCTACGTCACCCCAACCCAAATTACCCCTGTGGCGCTGAGATAATCCCATTAGCGGGTTATACTTCCACACAAAGTCCGACTACTGGTATTGAGGGCTAACCAGCCCTGATACAGTTCAAGTCATGTTAAAAAAAAAAAGGTTCAGTGGTCCAATAGGTAGGACGCCCGTCTTAGCCCGGAAAGCCGTTGGAGACGCAGCTTCGAACCTTGACTGAACCATTAAAATTAGCAATTTTTGCTTTATTCTAAACAATAGGCATGTAGTTTGTGATCGTTTCTGTAATGAGTTGATTAGTTGTATGATTAACACAAATAATAATGAGAAGCCCGTTTTACGCGTCGCCATTTGAAATTAATACTCATAAATAAATGGTTCCGTAACGCTAGTCTATAATGGGTTAACTGTCCCTTCCCCCATTCTAAATACTGAAAATGATTTACTTTTAAATCCGCTTGTTATGGAACTCGTTATCAGAAGAGTTGCAAGGTGCTAATTACAAGCTTTTTTTTCTAACTTGCAATGTATGTAACTATGTTTATTCGGATGGAATTTTACAACTAAATTTTTAAGCAGATATCTTCAACCGAGAGAGCTGAAATTTTGCATACCTATTAAAGTCTCAGCAGAAATATTAATAGAAATGCAAGAATTCTGTGTTATAAACGTAATTTATTATATAAATCGTAACTGGTAATTCTATGATTGACAGGATCTCAAACTAAACTTGACATCTGCCTAAACATATGCTTAAACAATACTAACAAGGAGTCTTAATGCAAAATAACTATTTATCTAACAATACCTACTTAACTTTGATGAGGATACAATAATATGTTACTGGAAGGTGGCCCTAGAAACTCTGAGTTTGGGGTCTTTAGAATTGTCTCAGTGAGAATTTGATGGATGTTCAAAGAACAGTACAGTTTGCTATAAAAGCCTGTAAAAAAAAAAATTACTGGATCTTATTTTGAAAATGAAATTAAAGAAAAATAATTCTGTTAATGTGTATTTTTCAAAACTGTTGTCATCTTAGCTGTTGATTTTCATGTTGGTAAATACGTTTTATTATCTTTTTGTATGTTTACATTTATTGAATGTCTCAACCATTCTATATTGAAATACCTATATTTTAGATTTACATCTGTTTTAATGCTTATGATGTACCTATTGTATTCCTAGCGCCTTTTGCATTACTTGTTTATTATTTTGTACAACAAACTACATTGCTATGCCTTTCTGTAAGGTAATACGAGGTTTTAGGCTTAAGTTAAGATTGTTAAAAGAGAAAACATTATTTTGACCAAAAATCGGGTTTTAATTTAATCCGAGCAAATAATTGCTTGACCGAAAACGTCAATTTTATTTTATTTTCTAACAGCGTTGAACGTACAAAGATAAAAAATATGGATGTATTTAATTAACTTGTAGGTAATATAATGTAGTACCTATACCATATCAATTACGATAAAAACTCATCACTATCTCTGGTTTATTAATGTACAAAAAGTATAAGACAGAAAAACAATAAACAAGACACAACCTTATCAACTGAATAAAAAGTAACTGTCTCAGTACGCCCGTCCGTTCGGCCTTCGAATATAGAACAAAATTTCCATATCGTTCTAGATTTTTCCACATTATCTGCTTCGAGACGGATCCATGTGTGATTTGCCAAAGCCACAAAGTCAAGGGAAACAACTTTCTGAATATCAGAATAAAGAAATGGCCGACATAGACCGCCCATTTGTAAAAGTCGAATAAGCCATCACTCGTAAAAGCAATAGGAATGAAAGCTTAGTGATTTCGTTGCGTTCGCCTAATGAAATAGGGTGGTTTGGGAATAAACCACTTAGGTTATCCATTATTACGGAGTGAATCCTAAGTCGTAAATAGGAATAGTTTTATTCGGATACTATCTTCGCAAAGTAATCAAGCATGTCCGATTGTCCGTAACTCACGGCGAGTGAGTAATATTTGCTCATTTCTCGTAACAGATCTATGTGAATTTTCATTAGAGCAGTAAAGTCTGCTAGCGTAAACTAAATGTTTATAAAGAAGCAAAAAAAATGCTTTGAGGGCTCAGGCCTAAAATGTCTGTTTTCCTAAAATGTACTATTACCAAAACGTCTGCGTTCTCAGAATGCCATTATTCCTACATTGTGAGCTTTTTCAAAATGTTTTCTGTTCAGAATGAGTGCATATCAGAAGGTCTTCTGTTCATAATGTTCGTTTTTCTATATAGAACATTGTCTTATAATGTTTGTTTTCCCATAATGTCTGCTTTATTTCAGATGTTTTGTAATTAGGTCTAATTAATTGCACTCAAGATAGAATTATTAATGACGTTAGTGACTGACAGACGTGTATGGTCAAATGGGTAAGGTTGTGGAAAGTGCATATTCATAATACTAAGTAAATATCCTTGATTGATTATTTAACAAGTTAAAAAAAAGCTTTTAAATGCTTCCGTTTTTGTAAGACGGCGGGAATTTTGATATTGCAGACATTTTGGGAATAAGAACATTCTGAAAAGCTGACATTATGGGAAAGTCGTGCTGACATTATGAAAAGCAGACATTTTGGGAAAAATATCTTTTAGGAAAACGGGCATTTCAGGCCTGAGCCGCTTTGAGCTGGATTTGAAGCCATTTCCCACGGTTTTTCGGGCCAGACGGGTGCATTACCAATTATGCTATCAAAACCCAAGCTTCGAATGTTTCAATCAGTTGCTTAATTTCTACATGCCATCTAGGTAGGGCTAGACAGGACTAGGTAGGACTGAACATAAAGACATAATCTTTACCGTAGATGGCCCTACATCTACGGTAAAGATTATGTCTTTATGTTCTGCACATCGTCCCAGATTATATTGAGATATCGATACTAACAATGTGCTATACCGAACCGACGTTTTTATTTTTGTTTGGTTCTATATAATCACATAATTATATCCTATGTTTTGCAGTTAGGGGCAATAATAAAATAAATAAATAAATATTAAGGGCAATCTTACACAAATCGACCTAACCTAACGTCCCAAACTATTTAAGCAAGGCTTGTACTATGGGTACCTACTAGACGACGATAATACTATATAAATACATATTTATGTATATATGTATTTATTTATTATGTATTATCGTCATCCACGACCCAGGAACAAATATTCGAGTTCATCACACAAATATTAGCCCCGGCCGGGTTTCGAACCCAGGACCGCCGGCTCAGTACGCGTCGACAAAAATAATAATATGTAATAAATATGTGTGTTTTGTATGAAAGACTAGGCTAGGTGACATCGTCTGCGTATTTTTTATACGGAGTCGGTTAAAATATATGGGATTTTTTTTTATCCGTCCAGGAGGTGTGGCGTGATAAGAGGACAAAGAAATTCTGACCAACAGATGGCGCCATACTGACGTGAAGCCCCGCGACCATAACCCCTCCCCATAGAAGACTGATTCACAATACAAATCAAGAATTTTATATAGTTAGTAATATCAGTCACCTTTTTACATATCGCAAAAGGTCTTAGACAAAATACGTTAGTATACGTTAGTATAGAGGCATAATATAGTATGAATGCCACAAACAATTGGCAGTACCGGATGTAAAATTACAAAAACCGCGTATTTTTTTACCGACTTATTAGTATATTTGCTAAAACCGCGTATTTTTTTACCGACTTATTAGTATATTTGCTAAAAGCACACTAAAAGTGAAAAAATAGGTTACTATTCTTTCACTTTTAGTGTGCTTTTAGCAAATATACTAATAAGTCGGCAACTTCATGCGTGTTTAAAAAAAATACGCGGTTTTTGTTTCATTTCACATCCGGTACTGCCAATTGTTTGTGGCATTCATACTATATTATGCCTCTGAAAAACTTAAAATGTTCCCAGGTTAGTAATTAAAATGATGCTAGTCCGTGGTCTATTCTGTCATCACTTGAACAAGGGCACTGGATTGGCTCAATTTCTTATCCACTCGACCAGAAACGATTACTTACACTATTATTACATTCTATTACGATTACACTATTATTCAATTTTCTATGGAGTGGGGTCATGATTTCAGGAAAAATCTGATTAGCGTGATGCACCATCGTCATTTGTTTTGTATGGGCGCGCGGCGCCATGCCAGCCTGGCGCCATCTGTTTTCATAATTTCCTCTGTCCTCGCATCACGCCGAAATGGCTGGACGAATTTTAACCAATTTTAGTACAGGGATAGCTGGACATCCAAAGATGGTTATAGGATATTTTTACCCGACTACGATATTGAAAAAATACGCGTACAAAGTTGCGGGCACCTCCTAGTTATTATATTTATAATACACGTAAAATATATAAGTATATCGGAAGATCGGGTGGCCGATCACGGTAGTCCGGAGGCTGGTCCGCCATCTTGGGACTGCGAGAGGCTCTAATGGGCGAGTTCACGCAGGTATTCAAAAAATAAGAGACGGATAATGAAATTAGATCACTGCACTATTTAATTAAACTTTATTTATTTATTTTTTATTTTTTTTGTCATAGGGGGCAAACTAACAAACACTAAAAATATTAACTGATTACAATACTAAATAACGATTAAGAGCCAATGGGTTTGCAAGCAACCATCACGCGCGGGTAGCTGTTAATGAACGACGACCCACCCGCCATGACACTTACAACTCGATTCGGGATTACCCGCTCGTAAAAAATAATAATCTTGACATCAACACTATTCAAGTGTACCCGATTAAATTGACAAATCAACAACCAAACGTCTTAAATAAAGCGCGCGCTGTTCGTATTGCATCATTGCTATATAATTTACGTCACCCCAAGCCGTAAGCGGGATTTTCTGGGGGAGAAAATCAAGGCAAGACATAAAACTTTAGACAAACCACGGGCGGTAATTCGTAAAGCCACAGATCGCATATTTAAGATCCTCACCTTCGGGTCGACCCACAAACACCTGCGATCTTCGACATTCGCGAATTCACCGCCCTGGCTATTTAATGTACTAGTACATGTATACACTTTTATATTAGACGCTCTCAGAACTATTAATTTTCTACTCTGAACCCACTTGAAGCATTCTCTGTTTGGTCCTATGGTTGACTGTAGAGAATGCCATTTGCAATTAAGTTCGCCTTATATACTGACTTTTGTTTTGTGCAATAAAATTAAAATAATTAAATACAGCAGTTTCAGATGAATATTTCAAAACGTCTAAATCGACAGATATATAATTTTTAAAATGTATTTAATTCATTTCATTTATGTTTCCACTCTCTTACATCACAACATCTGTTCTAACTTGTTTCAGCAATGTGTTCAGTCCTAGTGTTTATATAATCTTACACCTTACATCAACAATATAACCTAACAACCTTCTTTCCTTTTAGCATCAGAATGTAGATTACCCAACACATCGCTAACCTGAAATTCGATCAAAATTTATCCAAATTCCGAAGCTGACTTCCAATACAATCTGCTGAAGAATTCCGTAGGTATTTCTAAAAATTCGTATCTCGTACCTGCCACATACGAAAATTCACACGGAAAATATTCTAAGCAGTCGAATTGGGCATTTTGTATAAAGTCGAACATCGACGCTGGCAGGACAAGAGCCCTCAATACCCGTCCTTGGGAACTTTGTTAGAAGTTAAGATACTTGGGCGAGAAGCTGATACGTTGTGATGGATGTAATGTGTAGGAAACAAAAAAAGTCGTCTAACGTTGCTATATGTATTAAGCTGCGTACACACCAAGCCAACATTTGCCAAGGAAAGATGTTGGGCGTTGGCTATCGCACGTTCGTTGGTTCTCGTTCAGCTGCGTACACACCAGGCCAACAAACGCCAACGTCTGGACGACCAATGAAGGGTACCCTCTTCTTTTATAGAAAAACACTTCACTACTTCATTTCATAGAATTTTCATTTCATAGACAAATTTTTCCTCGGAAGTCATAAATTTTTCAGAAATCTTGAAAATGTCAACGTATCAATTAGCTTAGCTTAGGTTTGTGTTATAACATTCCAAAATATTTTATTGTTTCAGAAAAAAAATGCTTTCGATGAAATAAAAATTCGTTGAGACATTTGTCTATGAAACAAGGGTAAATCCCAACGAAGGCCGGCGAAACCCATTCGTTGGCGTTCTTTGGCTTGGTGTGTACGCAGCTTCATGGTATGTTTACACGCTTGCGAAGCCTCGGCAAGCCTACAGGACGCAGTCATATGTTAGTGAGACGGAACTACATCGTGCTCACTCTAACATATAACTGCGTCCTGTAGGCTTTACGAGACTTGGCAAGCGTGTAAACGTACCATCAGGTGCGGATAAAGGACTTCGTTCAGGGGTGGCGGAGGGGAAGAAATAAAGCAGTATTTGCCTAATTTATCAAGAATTAAAGTGTTCTCTTTATTTCATGGTTTGACCGATCGATATGCCGAATTTCATATTATTTTGCTTTGAGGTTTTTGAGTGAACATCTTAGAACTTGTGACACTATAACTAAACACGCTTGTTTATCACTCGTTCTCTATTTAGAGTTCCGTACCCAAATGGTAAAAAACGAGACCCAATTACTAAGACTCCACTGTCCGTCTGTCTGTCTGTCACCAGGCTGTATCTCATGATAGCGAACCGTGATAGCTAACACTAAATACTAAAAAACAGAATAAAATCAATATTTAAGTGGGGCTCCTATACAACAAACGTGATCGGTTGCGTTAACTTTGCACCTCATTTGTATCTGGCGCCATACATACCAGGTGCAAACTTAACCCGGCCAGTTAGGATGGGATAAGTGTTTGTACGGAAGCCTCGGTGCGCGAATCCGACTCGCACTTGTTTCATATTACTTAAATCCTATGACACACATTTATATATACATCACACAAAACACTGACATAAAAAAAAGGAAAAATAGTGCGTAAAGTCCCTCCGCGCGGAAGAAGTGAAACTTCGTAATGTAGAAATTGATTTTTAGTGAACTCGTATTGTTTCTTTAAGACATACTTCTTCACTCTCGCTCTGTCTCTTTCTATTCCCCCTCCCCAGGAGCGTTGAACGTTCAGCGCAACAGTGCTTTCCTACCCCCTCCACGGTAGCGTTAAACGTTTAACGCAACCTTGTTGGAAGTCGCATTAGAAGTTCCACTTCAAAAAACAACTTTCAATTCATTTATTCTATGATCTACCGAAATACCCCAAACTAAATATTGGCCCCAAATAGTGGCGATTGATAACGATCCAATTCGTTCGCAAAACTGGCAACCCCGCAAACATTGAAATCCCTGCAAATGAAGGAAACATATCCGTTAGGGAGACGACCCAATATTTACTATTCGTGAGCACCGCCGTCAATCGCATGTGAAATTAACTCGACTACAGAAAACTTGGCGCAACACACATACAGGATTTGAACCTTATGGCGGGCCTGATCCCTTAAAGCAGGGGTTCTCAACCTATTTCTGACCAGGTATCACCTTGATTTCTTTTTTTCGCTAGGATAACGATTTACATGACAAATCGACTGATGATGAAGGAATTTGAATTTCATAAATATTGCATTCAAAGAGTGTAATTTTCTTATTGTATTTTACTTTTTATATGAAACCTAGCCTAAGATTGAAAAAAATTACAGAAAATAATAATAAAACATCAATGAATACTAAAACAAACTACAATCAAACTTCAATGTAACTTGGATTAATAATATTATTTTAATATTAATATGTACGAATTGTTTTGTAGTATGAAATCAACGAAATTATAGTGAATGTAATTTTTGAGCTTGCTTCTTTAATTTGTGAACCATAATTATATTTTGTTCGATTCCTCGCACGGGCAGTTTTCTAGCACAAAGGCTTTCCATAGCCATACAGCGTGGAAATGCTACCTAAGTCATGGGCACCCTACCGAGAGGTCTTAGTTCTATAAATATATTTTAATCTTAGTTTAGTTTTTGGTGTTTTAATTCCATAATTTTTTTATTTTTTATGTTTTATTTTTTGACCCATAATAAATACTTTTCGACTCCTGCGGACAACTAGAGGTCCAGTAAACACTGGTTGAGAACCACTGCCTTAAAGGGATTTGTGTGAGCCTACCGGGGGCATATACTTGGCAACAATAGAAATTTGGCACGAGTTATATGTTGGATCGGGCAAAGGTAAACGCAAATCTATTGTGAATCAAATGTGTTGTGATAAAAGTAAAAGTAATAGATAGATATAGAATAGGTACTCTTTGCACACACCTCGACACGACAGAAATAAAAAAACAGAAAAACTTAAAACTACTATCTCTTTTCTTCTTCGGTTTCACTCTTGGCAGAGTGGTCGTGGGCATCATTTCAGATGTTGGTGGCAAGCTTCACAACAAGCCGCCATTTTTACCAGATAGCGTCTTCCTCGTGCATTCGTGTAGTGACGATGAGCCATTAATTGCAGCTTTTATTTCATCTGTCCATCTCATAGGTGATCTCCCTGGTATCCTGGTACCCTCATCATCATCATCATCATCATCTCAGCCATAGGACGTCCACTGCTGAACATAGGCCTCCCCTTTGGACTTCCATATATACCGGTTGGAAGCGACCTGCATCCAGCGCCTTCCGGCGACCTTTATAAGGTCATCTGTCCATCTTGTAGGTGGACGTCCTACGCTGCGCTTGCTGGTCCGAGGTCTCCACTCGAGCACTTTTCGGCCCCATCGGCCATCTGCTCTGCGTGCTATGTGGCCTGCCCATTGCCACTTCAACTTGCTAATCCGGTGAGCTATATCGGTCACTTTAGTTCGTCTACGGATTTCCTCATTTCTGATTCGATCACGTAGAGACACCCCGAGCATAGCCCTCTCCATTGCTCGTTGAGCGACTTTGAGCTTTGAGATGAGGCCGATAGTGAAAGACCACGTTTCGGTGCCGTAAGTCATCACTGGTAACACACATTGGTTGAAGACTTTCGTCTTGAGGCACTGAGGTATGTCGGACGAAAAGACATTGCGTAGTTTCCCGAACGCTGCCCAGCCGAGTTGGATTCGGCGGTTGACTTCTTTCTCGAAGTTGGACCTACCTAATTGGACCACTTGTCCTAGGTAGATGTATGAGTCAACAACTTCGAGTACCGAGTTTTCAACAGAGACTGGGATGGGCACAACCTTGGCATTTGACATGAGTTTCGTCTTGTCCATGTTCATTTTTAAGCCCACCCGTACCCTCAACCAAATCAAATTACAATCATCATCATCATATCAGCCGATAAACGTCCACTGCTGGACAAAGGCCTCCCCAATGTTCTCCACAACGATCGATCTTGCGCCACCCTCATCTTATTTCGGCCCGCGATCCTAACCGGGTCGTCAGTACGCTTTGTTGGGGGCCTTGGCGTAGCGTGGCTGCGTCTTCCGATCCGCGGTCGTCACTCAAGAACTTTTCTGCCCCAACTGTGCCCCGCCCACTGCCTCTTAAGTTTGGCGACTGGCTGAGCTATATCTACAATCTTGGTTCCCTTGTGTATCACATCATTTCGGTTTCGATCCCGCAAGGCAACTCCGAGCATAGCTCGCTCCAGTGCCCTTTGAGTAACTTTGAGCCTTCTATGAGGCCTATTGTGTTTTTGTACCGTATGTCATCACTGGCAACGCAAATTACAATACAGGTATGTAATCTACCGGCACAATCTGTAACTTTGTGTAATACTTAATAAATATTTTATGTGATAAAGTAAGTATGAATACAGATAATATTTCAGTGATAGTGAAGCGTTTTACTGGCTTCTATTTAGTTTGTATCTGTAAACAGATCTCGCTAATTAAATATGGCCCAATTTCAGTTACCGATAAGCTGAAATTATGCATATTATGTAAATGAGATGATATTCAAGATCAAATTCATAGAGCTGCAGGGTTAGCATAGCTTGCCGCGACATCGCTCAGCATCACCTGTCTTCCTCGCACGGTATTGATAGGAAAGTAACAGGTAGCGTTTGTCGCGCGACAAAGAATAGCGGTCACAGTAAAGCTAAACGTACAGTCAACCAATTGGATTCCTAGGCCATTTCATACCTTGTCACAGTGAACGTCAATATGAAAGCCGCTTGAAATCTCATATCATCGTCATTGTGACAAGGTTCTATAGTGCCCTAGAAATCAAATTGGTTGACTGTACTGATGCGATGGTGGCGTAAAAAAGTAGAACACTGTGTTGACTTGACACCCTACAATTCCCTCAATCAAGTCAATACGAAACCGGGATATGAGTAGAATTTTATTGGCAAGATTTGATAACTGACAGACAGGCGCCGGGCTGGGTGAGACTAAATATAGACAGGAGTACACCCCTCGAGTATTTTAGCCTATGTATTTGTATATACGTACCCTTAGAGACTCCTTTGAGCACTAACAAGTCTGAACATTGCTATAATTAAATATTAGTAGTCCAAATATTATCTATCTTCTTATAACCAATTCATGAATTTGAGATGTTGATTTTACTGGAGTACTAAGCACATAGCAGACGGTTAGGCACAAACGCGCACGACACGACAAAGCAATGCTTTACGCCCAAGGGAATAGACATACAGCTTCCTTAAGAGGTTGACGCGCTTGGCGCAGTTTGCAGACACCTGCCTACTGAGCCGGCGGTTCCGGGTTCGAATCCCGGGCGGGCCAAATATTTGTGTGATGAACTCGAATATTTGCTCTCGGGTCATGGATGTTATCTATATAAATTATGTATTATGTATATCGTCGTCTAGTACCCATAGTACAAGCTTTGCTTAGTTTGGAACTAGGTCGATTTGTGTATGATTGTCCCATAATATGTATTTATTTATATATCACTGTTCCATTTGCCCATACTATCAGTTTACGTTAAGTTTTCACTTGGTAACTTTGGCGTCGTATACAAATGAGGTCCAAACTTAACATAAACGGGTTTATACAGATCGCGGTTTCGTTCTCGTCTGTTTCCTTCTCTAAAACTTAACCAATCTCTATGAAATTTTATGAATTAGGAGAGGAAGGCGGGCATCAGGGAAGAATGGTGACGTGTTGTGGAGCTTGCCACCAACATGTGAAATGATGACCACGACCACTCTGCCAAGAGTGAAACCGACGTAAAAGAAAAAGATCTCAGTGAAATTATAGTCCAGTAAATTTAGAGTAAAAAAAGTATAAAGTCAACGTTTGATTACCAGAATTTTCGAAAATCTATCCTAATGCATACAATTACTTATGGCACCTACAATTGAGTTGGACGAAGTGATGCGCAGAGTAACTAGCCATAGAGAAAGGGGCTTGCCATGGGTAAATGGAAGAACCCTTGAAGACATTGACTTCGCAGACGACCTGTGCTTACTCGCAACATCACGAGAACACATGCAATCGAAAGCCGATGACCTTTCCAATGTTGCTGCGAAAGAGGGCCTGCGCATTAACTGTGTGAAAACGATGGTGTATGGATGTGAAACGTGGCCCGTAAAAAGCGTTATCACAAATAGACTCCAGGTGTTTGTTAACAAATGCTTGCGAAGGATTCTGGGAATCTACTGGCCACGGACCATCTCTAACATAAGGCTATGGGAGCTGAGCGGCCAAAATCCTATCGCTAAGGAGATACTTCTTCGGAAGTGGCGCTGGATAGGTCACGTACTGCGAAGACCTGACAACCATCTTTTCAAACAAGGTCTGACGTGGCAAGTGTCCGGTAGAAGAAGACTCGGTCGTCCTCGCACCACTTGGAGACGCACAGTCAACAAAGAGGCGGTGTCAACCGGCCTCGACTGGAAGAAACTCGAGGAAGCAGCGCAGGATCGGCGGCAATGGAAAATCCTTCTGAGAGCCCTATGTCCCTGATGAGGGATAACAAGATACCATCATCATCATCAATCATCATCATCATCACCTACAATTGAAAATTTTCCAAATATTTTTTTTTTATTGAAAAAAATATTCATGTTATTTTAGATGGTAATGATCCTCCGGTACATAAAACTATGTTTAAATAATTAATACCAGTTTCGAAATTTTCAGGCACGTGTAAATATGAAAAAAATCAAATAAAATATGACCCGATATATATATTATGTTCATGCAATTTTTGTTGCTAATATATTTTTACAAAACAAACACTGCACAGGTGAACCAACGGAATTATTAGACAGATTTAAACTAGAACCTGGTGACTACCATCTCGCTAGGCGGTAGGAGAATAAAGTAAAAAAACATAAGAAAAGGCTTTTTTTTTATTTAGCTTACACTGAGAGCTTGAACGAAAAGCAGAACTTGAACAAAAATCAAAGACTTATTATCAAAGGCCAAAACGCTATATTTACTGGACTATGAAACCGAATAATTTCTCTGGATTGACTTTAAAGCATAATACAATAGACAGAATAGGAGCGCGCCGTGCCTTTCCCTAGGGGTTTAAGTTATTTGTCAGTGCTCAGGGCGTAAGCAAACAATAACGGAAAAATATTCTAAAAGTTTCCCGTTGAACGTCCTCAGTTCAGTCGATTTCGGCCTTTGACTAAAAACGGAATGTTTTATTTGTTTGTAAAATCTTTACTATACGTACTTACAATACTTAGTGTAAAAAGCAGATGTAATGAACTTTACTTTATTACATCTATACTATACAACTATCTTTATAAAATTCTTAAATTAAATTGTAAGTAAATTGTGTATGGAGAGGGGTCAATATTTAAAAAAAACATACCAAGGTAGTTGATGTAGCTTGGAAGGCGGCCAAGTTGAAGTAGGCCTGGGCTGGTTACGTCTGTCGCATGCCGGACGACTTGTGGGCCAAAAAAAACAAAGACTGAAAGCTCCACAACTCGAAACGTAGACGCGGCAGACCTCGAAGGCGATGGCGGGATGACTTGGACTCATTTTTGAAGGACTGGCCAGATACAGCTCAAAATTACGACGGATGGAAAAAGAGGGGGCAGGCCTTTGCCCAGCAGTGGGACAATAGGCTAATAATAGTAAAACAATAATAAACAGCGCGATGCAGGATTTGTTCGGGCGCGCAGCGCCAGCTGTATATACAGCGGCATCTGTTATTAAAAAAATACAGCGTGTATTTATGATACAAAATCTACGTCTGGTTACAGGTTAAGACTGTCAGCAATACACGCTGCATTCGCTCATCCCGACAAACGGCTGGATGGATTTTAACACGTTCACTGTCCGTGTTCCATATGTGAGGTCACGGCAAGCCTCTATTACAAAGACATTAGCTTCACAAACATGTCAAACTGGGACAGTGAACGGGTTAACCAATTTTGGTGTACCAAAATTGCTGAACATTTTGACTAGAGCCCATCATCCAAATGTCGGTTATAGGATTTTTACTATAGCAAAAATAAAAAATTCGGACTCAGTAGTTTTTTCATCAAACAGTTGGCTACCATCTTCCATTATTTTATTCATAAAAGCGCCTTGAGGAAGGACCTTGATCAAATCGAGAGCCGGTATAAATTTCCTACATTCTTCCAATGGAATTACCTTTACTTTCTTATCAGAGAGATTTGACTTAATTGACAATTAGGTGCGAGTTAAGGATTAGATAACGTTAATCGGTTTAAAATATTGCCCGGAAAGATTCTTCAAATCAAAATTGTTACGCAAAATTTTTAATTGCTTCGGATTTTGCGGCTGACTTTCGTGTATTGGATTAGACAAATTGATCGAATAATCTGTTACTTACCGTACATTTCAAAATAGTCCTTGATGAACTAAGATAAGAACTTAATAAGGGAGCCTTCTTTACTTGCAGAACTGATCTATGTGAATGAACATGCGTTTCTTAAATGATTTCAATGAAAAAAAATCGTCATATTCATAAGAACATGACGTTTTTTTTTCAGGGTAGGATAGCAATTCATTCTATTTTGTATCTTATCAAAATGTCTATAGTGGGCTCACGACACTTTAATTGCTCTAAGTCAGAAATTACCGTCAAAGTTCACAATCTTACTACTAAACCGCATACAAATGGCCACCTAATTGTGACGTCATTATTATGTTATGGACACCAATATTTGTAAGGAGACAATAAGTAATATGCCATTTTCACCGTGAAAAAATGCGTTTAAGTTGATGGTTATCATACAATTGTTTTTTTTTTTTTTGTTTTTTTTTTCTATGTTTCATGATAATCAGCCTATTTTTTTTATACATATAACTACAGTATGCTGCAGAATTTAACATCAGTCGCCATCCCTATTATCATTTCCGATTTTTATACAAATACGAAAGTTCAAAGCTCTATACGATTGCATTGGTTAATCCATTAGGTTAACACAGCTTTGCATTATAAGATTATAACAATCCCTTTACGCTTCAATAGCGGAAATGACACGGCAATAAAACAATAATAACTTACTATGAAATGACGGTAAACCGTAAGATCATACAAACTCTACAACATTCAATAAAATAAAATAAATATTTAAATATTAAGTAAATCGACCTAGTCCCAAACTAAGCAAAGCCTGCACTATGGGTACTAGACGATGATTATAAACAATATATAAATACATATATAGATAACATCCATGACCCAGGACCAAATAATATAGTTCATCACACAAATATTTGCCCCGCCCGGGATTCGAACTGGTGGTTAGGGTTGATGAGAGAGGAATCTGACGATGCGCGCCGTGTCCACGAGTATCGCCTTCTGAATTTAACTCTTGATCCAGCCATCTAGCGAAAGTCTCTTAAGGTGTTTGTCGAGACTCTTCGCTATAAGACCGTTTGCCGAAACGACAATAGGCACATTCTTTATTTCCATTATTTATTTTCAATCTAAGCTTAGGTTATTCACAATAAAGCTATACCAAAAGTAAAATACAATAAATAAATTACAAAAATCCCCGCTCCGAATCGTTTCTGGTGCAGAGACTGTCCATAGCCATCCAGCGGGATAATGCCGTGAGCATTATGGGCACTTTCGCACCGGAAACGATAACGAGCGGGTTTGACTATTGTAATTAGGTTAGTTATTATGTTGACGTTAATAATGTAATTATTATGAAATAGCCAAAATTTATTATTTAGTATATTTTTTATATTATATAAATAAATATATGTTATAAATTACAAAATATATAAACACATTATAAAAAACCTAACCTAGGGTATTGCCGGCAGCGCGGCAGGGCCCAGGCTATCAGTGGTTAGGGGTGCAGAGAAAGGAACCTCCTGACGATGCGCGCCGTGTCCAGGAGTACCGTCTTCTGAATCTGACCCTTGATCCAGCCATCTAGCGAGAGTCTCTTAAGGTGTTTGTCGAGACTTCGCTATAAGACCATTTAAGCTTGCCTGTGTAACGCTCAGTTTCTAATAAAAAACAAAAAAAAAGACCGTTTGCCGACACGACTATCGGGACAATGATCGTCGAATCAACATCCTACATGGCAGTCACCTCGTGAGCCAAGTCAAGGTACTTGCTGAGTTTGTCTTTCTCGGCCTTCACAAGGTTCTCGTCATGGGGGATGGTGATGTCGACGAGCACTGCCTGGCGCTTGGATCGATCTACCAAAACGATATCAGGCTTATTTTATTGTTATGGACTCACCTCTGTGGTCTTCTTCTTGCATTTGTCGGTGCCAGCAAAGATGTTCAGTTGCATGGATCCGGGCTTCAATGGACACTGGTCTATGTCCACTCGCCGAAGATCGATGTCTATTCCGCTGGTCCCCCTGAAGCAAAACAGAAGATATAATTAAATCTCGTATCTAAAACCCTTTGTAAATGATCCTTAATTGACAACACTTAAAATTCTCAATTTTCAATTACTGTTCAGTTCAGTTTAAAATAATTTCTATGATTTATTACAGAGAACCCATAACTATTATTTTTATTTGATTGTACCGTGAAGTTTTGAAAATATTAAAATGTGAAAGTAACCTTGTGGAAAAATTTTCAATCACAAATTAGGATATTTTAGAAAATTTAAAAATGTGGTAATATTTATATTTTTTATCCTTTATTTTGGTTATGTCGAAAAAGAGCCTGAAAAAAAATAATGCTGTCAATTCAACATTTGACACGGATATTTCCAGGTACTAATAGTAAGTATAGTATACATTTACACTGGCGATTTGATCTACAAGAAATTTACCGTTTGACATTTTCCATCTTATTTATACTTCTATCTATCAGCCACAGACGTCCACTGCTGAACATAGGCCTCCCCCATGACTCGCCACAAAGTGTGATCCTGTGCAGACCGCATCCAATGATTCCCCGCTACCCTCACGAGGTCATCCGTCCATCTAGTCGGGGGCTGACCCACGCTGCGCTTTCCTATACGTGGTCGCCACTCTAGGACTTTGCTTCCCCAACGGCCGTCCATTCTCCGGGCTACATGGCCTGCCCATTGCCACTGATGGAATTGTAAATGACGTGACACGGGAACAAAGAAAACCTATGTCTATGTTTAAAAAAAAAGAAAACATAATCAATGTCAACCTTAATGCAGCACGTATAGCAAGAATGGATATTTATTTCTGATAATGTCTTGATAAAGCCAAGATATTATTAAATTTGAGATATTCCAATTTCCTGTGAAATAAGCGTCATGATTACTATTTGAAATCCGTCAATACAAATAGTCCGCTTATAAATCCCAGTTTTAATAAGGAAAACCAAGCGGAACGCAAACAAAATCACAAATCCAAATAAAAATGGCTGACGTACGCCCACTGATCGTAATACAGAGTAAGATAAAGCTTAAATATTGACATTAATGCAGAGATGATTTATATTGGAAATAATATATTATAAACAAACAGTTGCTATGATATAAAAGTCCCTGGTACAAATATTAAAAAAGCAAAAACGATAATGTCATACGGAATATCATAAGTAGTAGTAGTATACAGTAGGTAGTATATAGTATAAACGCGATGCAAAGATTACCTTATCCCTTACTTGCGTACTTATGCATAAAAACAACAAGTTTACCTATAGCCAAGTTTTGCAAGATCTAATCTGGCAAAACATTCAAGATTCACGTTTATCATTCAAGTAATAGCATAATAAACTATTACTTTTATAACGTTTTTTAAAGTAAGTAAGTAGAATCTTTTTATATGTGGAAATACCACATTTTTATATCAATAAATATTGGCACAAAGGTAAATTTTGATAGAAAAATGTAACGTCATCTCGACGACACTACGCTTCCGGCGTAGTGCCCACCCAACTGAGCTATCACATCCTTACGTCAATCACACCAAATCTTTGATTCCATAATTCCACGATACTGGGGCGCCCTCTGCGTCATATGTGTTTAAAATGCTTATGCGCATTTTAGTAATACCCTAAGTTTAATAAACTAAGGTGAAGGTGTAAAATATAGTGGGATGAACTATTTTATTCCTGTACCGGGTGACTAGTGCTTAGGCTACTAACTTAATTTACAAATTAGCCTTACAACCTATGGAGTGAATCTTGAATGTTTTGACAGATTCGATCTTGCGAAACTTGTCTGTAAACTTGTCCCTAAAAATAATTTATTTATTATTATTTTAGGGTGTATATAATAGTCGCAGTAAGTGACAAGGCGGGAGTGTTACTTTTCATTCGTAAGTCAGAATATGCACATATTCGCCTTGCTTTCAACCGGCATCGCCAGAGACGATGGCAAGAGACCGGATGGGATGTCTTTGATTCCATGGAGATTGGGAAGGACACTGGTGTGGGACGCCACCTGTGTAGACACTCTGGCTCCTTCCCATCTCCATGGAACATCTCATAAACCAGGCGCGGCGGCTGAAGCGGCCGAAAAATTAAAAGTTCACAAGTACAGGGGTCTCAGCTCTGAATACGATTTTGTTGCATTCGGGGTTGAGACCCTTGGGCCGTGGGGGCCCAGTGCTCATCAACTTTTTAGGCAGATCTCAAAAAAACTGGTTGACATCACGGGGGACCGAAGAGCTGGCAGCTTCCTCGCTCAACGCATTAGCGTTGCTATACAGCGAGGAAATGCTGCCAGCGTCTTCGGGACTATGCCAAAGGGGTCCGATTTTTTAAGTCTTTTTTAATATTAAATTTATTCTGTTTTAGCCTTTTATTTTAGTTAGTTAAGTTCTTAGTTTATAGTTAGTATTTAAATTTCTGTGGGTTTATGTGTTTTTTTGTTAATAAATAAATAATAATTCACATAGCAAAAATATATACATATATTTCTGATATAACCGCGTGATAAAGCCTAAAATATCTCAAAGCTCCGTTGAATGAGCGGGTTAATTTGACAATATTCAATATTTTAATACAACACACAATTATTATTTTTGAAATCCTTTTTAATCTGGGTAAATTAACACCGCATGTTTTAATTTCTATTTAGATACTAAGATCAACACTCTTAAGGTTAAATACCTTTTGGAAATAAAATAGGTATACAGAGATCAACACGAATGGAGACTGAAAGCGTACATACTGTGCGTCTCTCCTGTTTGACCCTCGACCAGGACTAGCTTTGAAAATTTCGGAAAAAATCAAATGATTTTTTCCGTTTTCCTCATTTATGAAATTTTAGTTTTTTTCCGTTTTTTTTCGGATTTTTAAGAAAAAAAAACAAATAAGTAGTTACAATTTATTTAATTTCATTACCTACAGTTAATCATCACTATCACTATCACCATATATTATATTTCAGTTGTTTTTTTTTTGTTGTTTCCCAATGTCTCCAAACACCGCTCTCTGCACGCGGCATTATTACGCTCTAGTTTGAAGATCAGTAAGAACGGTTTTACAATATGAGCACTAGGTAAGTTCTATAACCAGGGTTCGGAAATTCGGATTGACATTTACCTAAAGTTGACAAAATCCTATTGCTATCTCACTCATTCGTCAAACAAAGCCGCCTATACCTATGACCGAATAACAAGCCGCCGCCAAAGTTTAGGTAAATATCGATCCGAATTTCCGAACCCTGACTATAACAATGTAAGTGCCGTATTAATTAGAAATTAATCCGACTGATAAGCGTAATGGTCATGACAACTGAACTGATCTGATACCAATGTCAATACTTACCCACCAGTATTAAGAAAAATAACCGATTGAAACCTGTTTAAATCGTTTTCTTCGGAAAAACTGAAGTGAAAAATCTCATGGTTTTTTTCCGTAAAAATCCGAAAAAAACGAGCCGTTTGGAGAGAAACGGGATTTTTTCCGTAAATTTTCAACGCTAACCAGGATGCCCTCTCTTACCCAGTGAAATGAAACACTGTTTTGGTTGCTACAAGGTATATTTTTTTTTAATTCTTGAACCTCAAGTATATTCTACGACGAACAAACGATACCGCGATGTAGAAGTAGAGTCCTATTGAAAAGTGCCATCTAGCGGCAAATTAGGTAGTAAAAGGTACAAATTGACACAAACAAAGTAATCCAAAGATACCGGGCTCGAGTCCCGGTGTGAACCACGTATGAGCGCAATTTAGTTTTGCTTTGCGTGTTGATATTTGTATCTATATAGCAATATGAATCCATTAAAATAAAAACAAGTAGAGAAACAGGCAAAATCACTACTCCAAAATAAAGATGTCAGACGTGAGGCCCAAAGTGATGGTAGCACAGAGTAAGATTAAAGCTTAAATATTGACGTTGATTCACAGAGACGATTTATATTTAGCATTCAGTGTACCACATTTCACTAGGGGATAAAATCCGGAGTTCATTCATTTTTCTTTCACCCGTAATGTTAGTAGGTCGTATTTTCTCTCTATTTTGTAGTATTTGCGGGAGAAAGAAAATATTCTTGACAAAGCAACTCCGTAGGGATTGGTTTTAAGAGCTTTCCATAATACTCGGCTTTTGATTGTGCCCTCAATTTATTTGCTTAAGTGTATGCAGAATTCTTTGAGGGGAATAGGGAGTTTGTGTCTTCTTTGACGGGAAAGTTTAACGAATTAAAGTTTCTTGAGATTATTGGATGAAAATACGATTAAAATACCTATTTTAGGAACTTGCGTATCATCATGATAATTTGTTTTAGGTAGTATGATTCTTCTAGAAGGAAGTGACATGATGAAAAATTTATTTTGCAACCAAATAGAGTCATTTATCGTCTGTACAGTTTAGACGACGCGGTTGGCGCCGTTTGTACTGCACCCGCCTACTGAGCCGGCGGTCCCGAGTTTGAATCCCGGTTGTAACTACGTACTTGTATTGTCGTCTAGTAACCATAACGCAAGCCTTTTTGAGCTTCATTTGGGACTAGATCAATTTGTGTGAGGTTGCCTGATATTTATTTATCTTTTCGTTAGAGCAATATGCATTACTTTCATAGTTTCCACGGAACTCTCGGTTCGCGAGTCCAACTTGTACTTGACTGGCTTTATTGAATCGTGCTCTTCGCAAAGACGTAAAGTGTGAACAATGTGAAAATAGTTACCTAATACCTAATGATGTGGTAAAATTTCCATGAAGTTATTTTAAGCGATTATGTAAATGATGCATATTAGATTCATATATTTATTATCTAAGCTGAATGACCGTTCGTCATTAACCGCAGGATGTATGTCAGTTCAATAGGTATTCATATCGAAAAGGCAGGGAAATTTGTGTGATCTAGTACATTAGGCCTATTGATGCTAACTAGCCTCAACTAACAACATTTCATATTTCTAATAGTCCTCTAGATAGAGGATTAGGACTCAGTATTCACTTAGATAAGCGGAATACTGAAATATTATTTTTTCTACTCCAGTACTTTTTTCTGTCATTTATATAGTTACTGTGAGTGCAAAGATACAGGCTTAGCCTAGTATGAAACTTACCGGATATTAATACTGTATGTTATAATTTTCTGTTATTAAATAAACTATTCTATTCTATTCTACTAATTCTAATATAATAAAGACATAAATTATGAAAGTCTGTAAAAGTCTATACTCTACTGCCCAAAAAAACACTGCTAAACGATGTTATAATGTCGCCAAAAAAGCATTACTTAATACCACAGATAAACAAATAAACAACTGCACTCACGCAATTGCAATTAAAAAAAAACTTATTATACTACAGGCATTGCTGCCAACTTAAAAAATAAGTTTTATCTTCTGTGCATGGATGTATAGTATAGTGAAATGAAATGAAATTAAATTAAATATTTTGAAATATTTTATTTGCTAAACAATACGTAAATGTATACAGATGGATCACATTAGTCAACAGTCTCAGTAATGGTTGTACCTTATATTAATTAGGCATGCAAAATTCAAATTTATTAAGTCAATCGTATGTCAAATGAACGTAGTATAACAATTTAATATCTTTATAATTCAATAATAATAAACACTATATAATTAACTTGCTTAAATTCTTAGTCTAAGTATGGGCTAGAAATTCTTGTACAGAGTAAAAAATTTTGCTCACCCAGCGACTTTAGTAGAGCATTAGAGAAATTTCTTCCACAAAGAAATCAGCTATATGTGATGGAATCGTATTGTAAATTTGGACTGCCATACCCATTGCATTATTACGATATAGTGCTGAGTTGTTCTTACGTACAATTAGCTTGTTTAGCCGATTAGTTCGAGCATGAGGTTTGCTCTGGCCTATGGTCTTAAAGAAGTGCGGTTGTTTTTTTCACAAACTGGCAGATCTCAGCAATATACATGCAGGGTAAGGGAAGAATATTAAGGGTTTTGAACATTGGCCCACATGAATCTCTTTTCCTTAGGTTACAAAGAGCTCGTATACATTTTTTTTGAGCTTTAAATGCTCTGTCTAGGGAAACTGAGTTGCCCCATATAATTATGCCATACCGTAGTACGGACGAGATAAAGCCATGATAGGCTTGCTGTGCTGTCTGTAGAGATGCAATCTTTCTAATTTTGTAAAGTGCATATACAAATTTATTTATCTTTTTACATATCCGGTCAATGTGGTTCTTCCAATTACAGTTTTCATCCAATGTTATGCCTAAGAATACTGTTGAGTCTATTAATTCTATTTGTTGGCCCTCATAATTCAAATTTAGACTCAGTCTTTGACCTTTATAAGTTTTAAATTGAATTGCTTTGGTCTTTATTAAATTAATTTTTAAATTATTTATGTCCATCCATTTAACTATATCTCTAAGTGTATTATTAATGTCATTTTCAAAATTAATCTTATTTTCACATTTAAATAATATAGTTGTGTCGTCTGCGAATAATATACATTTATGCGAAGTTATATCTGGAAGATCATTTATATACAGGAGAAACAAAACGTGAACGTATACCTTTAGGTATAAGTTCATATTTTTTTGACAGATGGACGTCAATAAAAAAAAAGTTTGTCAGAGACTATTTTTTTTGTTTTTTTGTTGGTTCCGAGTGGGAACATGTAATTATTTTCTTTGTTGTTTATTTGCATTTTATTTAGTAAATGTCGAGTCGTAGAAAAAGTATTGTATGCAACGTTGTATGCACTCGCGTTTTTTGCCCCCTCTTGTACAACTGTTGCATAAAATACTTTTATGGAATAGTTGCTTTATTTTGTTGCCAATTTAGTCTACTTTAAAGTATTCATAGTGGTTTCTACTGTAACAAAGGCTTTTGGTGCAAAAAAATTGCAAAATCTGAAAAAAGAACGAACATTTCATGGTTTTTCAAGAATTTCACAAAGATCCGGAGGGTTTTCAAGGTCGAAAAATTGAATTAGTCATTACCACTTCACTGTAGGCAACTACCCGATTTAATGCAAGGCAACCCCACTTTTAGAGTACGATTTCCATGTACTACAACGTATACTCACCTAATACATATATTACTTGTACATAAAAGTAAAACAGGTAATTTCCGTAGACAGGCCCTTGAAAGGGTCACGCCGGCCCTTCCGTGCTCTTAAGATAAAACTTTTTAATGCCAGTAGCCATACAAAAGTTTTTACAATGTCTTTTGGACCCCCATGAAAAAAGGGGTGTTGTATTAACGTGACTGTGTTTCTGTCTGTGGTATCGTATTTCAATGTCATTTTCTCTAAAAGGCTGGGACGATTTCCATTAAAAAAACGACTAAGACTTTGTATCTGGTTAATCTGTATTCAATAGGCAACTGGATTAAAAAAAACTGTTTAGTCCGTTAGATTATTAAAATATAATAAACATGTATTTATCTTTTGATTATCAAACAAAAAAAAATGACGGTGATACAGAGCATTGAAGTTTCGTGTGACGTCACTTGTGGGTACCATTTTTACTTACAAGTGACGTCAAACCCTCCCCTCTCTAGAACTTTGATGGTTTCCATCTAAGTTTTCAATTTTTATTCATTTGATAAAGCAAAAAATGCGTGTCTAATATTTTTCAATATTCTAACTGACGCGTCAGTCATGACGGACTAAATGTAACTAATTATGTACTCGCATTTTTTACCCAGGCCGCACCGCTATTGTTTCGTGTACTGATCAACCTAATAATGTACTTAAGTACGAATATTATTACCTAGTACAATTATTTAATAATATATAGAATCGACATAAAGTGGGATAAAAGCATTCAACACTGCTTTCTTACACAGATATCATAGCGCGTATTAATATGAGACTTTTAGTGAAACAAGCCGCAAAACCGTTGTCACTCCCTATGTACATATATTCTCCATTAGAATCGCCGTGTTATGACGTCACAACTCTCGCAGTAGGTACGTAATAAAACCTTTTACATTTGTGTGGTGAGCCGGCCTAGCCGCCACACACTTAATGGAATTGATAACATTTCTAACGTCATTTTTGTTTCGCCTGTTTCTTGTTTGGTGGAAATGGTTTTTGTTAGGAAGGCGTGTAAAAGACCTTTTTATTAGAGAAGGTTCTAAAAATATCCAAGTCAATCTTTAGAGCGAAGTTTATATGGCTTAAGCTGGATTCGAGCAAAATTTCCAAGCACCAAGAATAACGCTTAGACACTCTCGGATAGTAATGTCAAAGACCCATTGGTTTGATATGATCAAAGAGAGTAAAAGAGATGCCACGACTTGCGGCGTGGCACGTGTTTGAGCGAGGGATCCGAGCGCGGCGGCATAACGAGTGAGCGAGACACACGTCGTGGCATTTCCGTAAGCGTTATTCTTGGAATAAGGGTGCGTCTTCACTGGAGCGGAGCGGAGACGCGTGGAATCGACCAATCACAAAGCGAAGCGGAGCTGACATTCAGATTTAAACTCAGGTAAAGCCTGACCAGAAATATATGAGGATGCGCCATATTGCGGAATTTTACTGTAACTAATTTTTTACACTGGCAATGATATTATGATGGTTGTCACTGATGTCAATGTCATTCGAGGTGGTTTCTTTAAAAGACAAAATATTCAAAAATATTCAAAGAAAATGCCGAAAACCATTCACAGTCAACGTATTATTATTAATAAAGTGTACACGTGTTTACTACACAAAAAACAGTCCGAAAAAGAGTGCATTCCATTCACAGACAACCCCCACTAGACGGAGCATGTAAGGCGACCCGCGCGCACCAACGATATGGTACGGCAGAACATTAAAGTATCAACACGGCGGCCACCGTTTAGTTACGTCCATGTTTATGAGGTCTCTCTACACCAATTAACACTACAATTTACCATGTTATTTATTTAATTTCTTTTCTCGATGAAGTACGCATGGATCATAAACAAGGATTGCCTTACATGCTCCGTCTAGTGGGGGTTGTCTGTGATTCCATTAAATGATATTACGAGGTTACCATAGGAACTGACAGGTATTTAAATTAATGTCATTTTAGTGCGATTGCGATTTGTTGCAAAATTGTTGCCATATAAATCTTATAAATAGCGCCCTCTTGACAATCCTCATATATTTCTGGTCAGGCTTTAATTGGTTTATTCCGCACGTCCCCGCTCGGCATCGCGTCAATGGAGACGCACTCTAAACGTTTGATCGAATCGCGCCAAAACCTGGTATTCTGTAGACATTGAGAGTTTGTCTTGGACAAGGTTTTAATTTGATTCGTTATTGGTAAGCATTTATTATTAACCATATACCATAGGTGACAATGATGGTTCTATTTACTTTCATAAACATAAAAAAATTGGGCAAGTGCGAGTCCGACTCGCGCATGAAGGGTTTCGTACCATAATCTATAACAAGTTTGTTTAGTGGCAATAAAAATACATCATATTCTGTCAAAATTTCAACTGTCTAGCTATCACCGTTCTTGAGATACAGCCTGGTACAGCCTGGGACGGGCGGACGGACGGACAGCGAAGTCTCAGTGATAGGGTCCCGTTTTTACCCTTTGGGTACGGAACCCTAAAAATGGCCGTAGATAGGTATCTGGGAGTACGTTTTTAGCTATCGGTAATCATAATAAATTACACAGATATGAATGATAATGATGTTTTCAAAATGATGGAACATGCCAAAATAACAGATTGGAAATAATGTCACGGTGAAAAAGTCACAGTGACCGATCATCAAAAATAATTGTGACTGGCCTCGAAGAAACAACGTAACAATACATTAAATAAATAAATATTACGAGACAATCTTACACACATCGACCCAGTCCCAAACTACGTAAGCAAAACCTGTATGGGTACTAAACGTAGATAATACAGAATATAATAAATACATTATAATAGATACATCCATGACCCAGGAACAAATATCCGAATTCATCACACACATATTTGCGCCGGCCGGGATTCGAACCCAGGACCGACGGCTCAGTAGGCAGAATCGATGCACTGCAAACTGCCCCAATCGCGTCGTCTATATAATTCTTATTCATTTATTCAAATAATTCTTTCTTGTTAAATTACTATCAAATTGCCTCAAATCATACCAGCTTAAGTCCAATTATTGTTTACTTGATTAAAGAAGAAATAAATACAAAAATAACTGCATTTTGTTTTTTTAATGATTTACTTTTATGTTCTTAGCGGATATAAAATTGTTTGTATAATTCTCTTTTTAATAATAGGAGCAGTTTTAAAGTGTAACAAATGACGAGGTTAACTTTTTGACTAATGTCCCTGACCCCGTTTTGCTACATACATTTCAGAAATATTTACCCTTCTTGGCACAAGCTCCTCTTACACTTAAAGGCGTTAATGACTACGCGAAGCGGCATTCCTCACTCAAAGCCTATTTACGCCACTTTCAAACAAAAGGAGACTACCTACGAACGAATGCAGTACTTTATGTAAGCAACGCAAACTCTTAGGAATGGGGAAAACGCGCAAACGCGTACCTACATGACAAAAACAGAATCAAGGAATTAAAAATTCAAAATCCGATTTTCATTCTGCAAGTATATCTCACGGGCACAATACAAGTACCTACTAATTATTGCACACTTGTAAATAATTGCAAATATAAATCTAATAATATCTATGCGAATTTTAAATCTACGGCATGAGTGTTATATGTAAAAAATACAGATACACGTATGACGAGCATTCCGTGAAAAAAACTCTGTTCCTCTTATTTCCATAGAACCCATTATTTTTCCTCCAGCCACTGACATCGTAAAAATCATTTATAACGTCCATGTGAACGGGTGAACGATTCGCACAATCCATCTCCCGGGCTCAGACGCTTGTGTTCATTCACGAATGAACGAAACACAGGAAGGATTAGATCTCCACTCGCAATCGGATATATCGGAGCGGAAAACGTGTCCGATCTTTCAATTCAACCCAAAGGCGTCGGTCCGATTCCGTCTTGTGAGGTTCGATGATTCTAATTTTAGCGGCATCTTTTATGTAGTGGAGAAACTTCTTTTATGTATTTCAAGTTTTTATCCAATTATTGAGCGGAATCGGGAACTGGAGAGTGGTATAATCGTCTTTAACTGTGCTTTAAACGCAATGTTTGCTGCACAAAGGGACATTTCAAGTCCCGGTCAAGTTAAGTTTATACCTGATATCTATGACGTCGCATATAAATGAGGCGCAAACTTATCGCGCCCAAATTGGCGAAATGGCGATACACTAGTGATAGGTATATCTTCACTCTTTCTCTTTTTTTTTTCTTTAAAGATCTCCCGATATCAGAGATATATATTTGGCTCCGGTGTCAATTTATGATAAGAAAATCGCCTTTCTATATCCAAAGTTGTAATTGCAGCTTTAATCGCTTTATTGACAGTTAAAGGCAATATAATATTATATCAGATATGAAAAGTGCGTGAGAATAATAAAAAAATGTGCGTTTTTTTTAATACAAAGCCTTGTCTGTCAGATGGTTCTTAGCTATGTTTGGTTGGCTCGGAGTTTTTTTTAATTTATTTTGAATTTAGTTTATTCAAAGTAGCGAAACAAATGTGGTTTAATTTGAAAGATAGAACCTCGTCGGCCTAAATCGCATACCTCGTAACTCCATTTTTTTTGAAAATCATGTTTTGACACTTTTGGATACTACTATTCTGAACGCACCTAACGGCAAAACTCTTAAATACCAAAAATAAACCGTTTACGTTTAAAAAGCAAAATAGAAAACCTCGCAACTCCCGACCGCCATTTTGTAAAAGAAATACCTCGTATCTCCCCCCGCGCCACTCCTTTCAGTACAGTTTGCGATGGCGTTGTGACTGCACGTCAGTTTTGCGTAAATATTTAGGAAGAAAACGGGTGCTGAATAACAGGTATGTGTTATAAGGTTTTACGATTTTACTGATTGTGTATTCTTGATAGATATTTATCATATTTAAACACATTAGACTATTGAAAATGTCGTTTGGTTGCGTGCCGTGGACATACGAGGTTTGCTTCGCGTGGATCTTTACGCATGAAGATTAGTTACGTGGTCTTCTACGCAAATTATTTAATCTTTCTGTGACTTTGGTCGAGACTTTATCTCGTTTTTAAATAATTAATTTATAAATCCCGACGTTTCTAATACGAAGTTATGTCCGTAATGTAAGTAACCGATCCCGGTGGTTTTGCCGCTGGTCAAAAGACATGAAAATGTATGTAGGCAAAAAACTTAAGTATATAGTTGTGACTTGTTCGAATAGACATCTGTTTTGTTTTCGTCACTATTTTAATTTATGTTATATCTAGTCGAACTCGAGTCCCATCTACAAAAAATAGGTGCTTTACTTAAGTTTTTTTACTTAATAACATTGTTTTGTTTTGTAGGCGGATACTAAAATGAATCAACAAAGGAAAGCAAGACTGCAGAAAATATTTTCAAAACTAGACAAAAACGTACCGGATATAGGACGAGGACGTTAATACGCATTATCCAATAAATTCAAAGTAATAAATATAATATTTAAGAATAACATCAAAAACCTTTGGACTTGGACCACGCCGGATAAACAACACAAAAATCAGATTGACTAATGTACTGCGCAACTGCTCACAGCTCTTCACAAACATAGAAATTTTGAATAACAGAATATTCCCCAGCGACCATAGATTAGTGAGAGGCATCGTTCAACTACAAAAAACTAGAAGAAGTCGAGCGACATTCAGCGAACATAGTCGATCTATCGTGCGACAAAAATCAACAAGAATACCTCAGGACATTAAAGGAAAAAATAGAAAAGATGCAGTGGGAAAATAGCGACGACATAGAGACCTTCTATTTTAAGTTAGAGACAGCCGTGAAACAAAGTCTTCAGGCTGCCACCTCGAAAAAAAGTAATAAAGAAATACTAACTGACGAAACTAAACAACAACTTAAAAGACGGACTCTACTACAGTCGAAACCATCAAAAACTAAAGAAGAGAAAAAAGAACTAGCGAATCTCTATAAACTACTAACAAATGTTAAAAAGGGACTATGGAAACTACAGAATGGAAGTTATCGAAAAAAACCTTGTCAACACCGGAAGCCAAAAAAAAGCGTATAAACAACTAAATACAGAGAAAACATGGATACCCACATTGAAAGCGCAAAAAGAAACAGGCAAGATACAAACACGAAAATAGCTAATAAGCATTGCAACAGACTTCTATCGGAGTCTTTACCACGATGAACACAACAAAGAAAATGTATTACGAAACCACGAAACACAGCTTACCTAATACACCTATTATACATTTTGACTACAGAGAAATTATAGAAAAAATTAATAAATTGAAGAAGGATAAAAGCCCGGGCCATGACAATATTCCAAACGAAGCTCTAAAAATTGGGCAGAAAATACTAATAGGTCCAATAATAACTCTATTTAATAAAATTTTGGATATGCAGAAAACTCCAAGGAGCTGGGGAGTCTCAAATCATTTTATTGTACAAAAAGGGAGATCCTTCCGATATAAACAACTATCGACCTATCAGTTTGCTGCCAACCTTATACAAACTGTTCTCTATGCGAGTAAAGTTATATCAAAAGTAAAATACAATACAGAAATTAAAAAGTATATAAACACATTATAAAAAAACCTAACCTAGGGTGCCGCCGGCGGGGCCCAGGCTACCGGTGGTTAGGGCTGCAGAGAGAGGAACCTCCTGACAATGCGCGCCGTGTCCAGGAGTACCGCCTTCTGTATCTGGCCCTTGATCAAGCCATCTAGCGAGAGTCTCTTAAGATGTTTGTCGAGACTCATCGCTACAAGACCGTTCGCCGAAACGACTATCGGGACGATGATCGTCGAGTCAACATCCTACATGGCGGTCACCTCGTGAGCATGATTATTATAGAAGCGTTGTTTTGTTGTTTGAGAAAAGTTAGAGTTGATAATATTTTTAGCCCTATTTAGAGTTGAAAAAAAAATGTATTATTATAATTTTGCTACCCACATTTTTGAAGCCAGAAGAGGCTTTTCCGTTGAAAGTTTCATAAATATTTTTTAATTTGCAAGTTTTTTATTTTTTTGATACACAATTACCTTGTTCAGATCAAAAGACTATCCTCTATTTTTACGGATTTTTATAGCAAAGCTCTTAACTCCCGATTAGCTTTCTAAAATTTTCAAGAAAAACTCGTAACTCCAAATTTTCCAGGTTCAGGTAATTACAAAAAAATAGGTTTTAGCAATCTGACGGCTAAATTTAACTTAACATTATGTAAAAAAAATACTAAGCAAGTCTTCATGCAAAATTTTTGGTAATCAAGTTTTTTGTGCCTCCTGTAAAATTTGGTCAGATTGAGTTACGAGGTTTGCGATTTAGGCCGACGCTATGTTTTAGTGTTGTTTACTCTGTACTTTCTCTTTACTGTTAGTTACTGTTTACTATGGCCACACCCGTTACTTATAGCAGAAATATAGCTTTTAAACCCCTAAAGTCACATAATAAAAAAAAATCAGGTTCGAACCTCGGTGCCGTTAAAAATACCTAGTCAAAAAGTCTGTTTAAAGAAAAAATACAATAAGATGGTCAAAAAATATACATCGCTAATAGGTACATCGTGAAATTAAAGGTTAAATCAAATAACGAAGGATACTCAAATAAGCGAACAAGTTTGTGGTTTGCCCCAATTAGCTGGAAATCCTTAAGTAACAAGCAATTCCGAGAAATTGTTATATTCTACCTACAAGTTAAATCAGTGTTTGTATTTGTTGGCACAAATATTCCAGCACAATTAACTGCACCTGCATTTCTGGTTATGCGGCGCAATTAGGGAAATCAAGCAGTTATCCATTACAAAATATTGTGTAGCAACTTGGTCATGTTAACCACATAACCTGTCCAAGAACTTCACTATCACTACATAGTATAAAACAAAGTCGCTTCCTGCTGTCTGTCTGTCTTTCCCTATGTATGCTTAGATCTTTAAAAGTACGCAACGGATTTTGATGCGGTTTTTTTAATAGATAGAGTGATTCAAGAGGAAGGTTTATATGTATAATACATGCATAACATAGTAGTGAAACACTGATAATTTTAGAGGTTTCTAAGTAATGTGATGTCGTAAATAAACACATTTTTGCGCTTATAATAGCATTGCACCCGTGCAAAGCCGGGGCGGGTTGCTAGCCACTAGATTGCTTTTGGTAACTACGGCTACCTGTCACCGCTCTTATTTTATTATATAAATAGAGTCCAACTCAAAATTCGAAGCAATTGAGTGGCTAGTTTGACTATATTCTACTTAAGTTCTAATCGACCATTACTAGTGATGTGCCGTTTCTGAGAATTTTCGGAAACGGAGAATGTTGTGTACGGATAATTTTCCCGAGAACGATCTTACTACATACATACTTACTGGGAACTACTTCATACTTATTGGGAAACGTTCTCGAGAACGGCAAATCTCTAACCATTACTCGGTCGGTACTATCACGTAAGTATATCATATTCTTTCTCTTGGACTCTAATATATTTTGTTTTGAAAGGCATAAGATACAAAATCGGTAGCTATGTATATATTATGTAAACACTATTATACACAAACCAAAAAATTTATTTCAAAAGAATAAGCATATACAAAGGTGAACTTATCACTTTAAGGGATCTCGTCTTATTAACCTTTGAGTAAATGAGTGCTAAATACACAATGTAAATGGTAGATTAAATAAGCAACATGTACAAGACGAAGGACGAAAGCTATACAATAATACACATGAAAATGCAAACACCAAAAGAAAGAGACAAAAAAGGAAAAACAGTCAAAATAATATCTGGGGGCACGGTAGTGCCCCCGCCAAGACGAAAAAAAAGAGGCGGGGCACTACCTACCTTTTCTCGAACCGTTTCGTCTCATTTTCAAACCCTCATAGTTTCGTCCCAGTTAACACCAGAGCGCCCAAATTCACAGGTTAAGATGCAGTTAGGGAACATATGAAATGTACTAAATTTCATTGATCTAGCTTTTATACTTTAGGTTTTATTGGTACCTAAAATACGCCGATTTTGCCACTCACTCACTTATGTATCAAAACCTCTGGGGTACTTCCTGTTGACCTAGAAAGCTGAAATTTGGTATGTAAGCTAGGTTTAGTACACAAACAATAGAATAATTCTGAAACTTGGAACTTTTACCCCCCAACCCCTTAAACTAGGGGATGAAAGTTTGTATGAGACTTTCGCAAATTTTGATACTAGAGGTCTGAAAATTTATACCTATTGGGCTCATTGTTATAAATAAAATACACATTCTAGGATTTTAAGAAAATCACCCCCCACCCTTAAAATAAGGGGATGAAAGTTTGTATGGGCTTTCCATAATGGGGGATAAAAGTGTATATAATATATATATATATATATATATATATATATATATATGGGGCTAAACGTAAGTATTTCTTAAATACACAATTATTATACTATACTATAATTATATTATACTTACTTAGAAACACTTCAGAACAAAAAAAAACATATAAATTAAAAATTACCTTACAAAAAGAAATGAGATCCCACCAAAAACATTTCATGTAAAATTGGCTGCCAAGACTCACATGCTCATGACGCTTTCGCTGTAAAAAAGTGGTCAGATCCCTCGAAAAGCCAAGCCCCTAAGCCCTGAGTTTACTAATCCTACACCTTGGCTTCAAAAGTATGGCTTGGCCGTTTCATAAAGTACCGTAAATAAGTTTAACGGACTGTCCGGCCTATATGGTAAGGAATTAAGTTTAATATATTTTATCATGAAGACATAAACTTAATTTCTTGATACCGTATGGGCCAGACGGTTCTGTGGACTTATTTACGTTACTCTATGAAACGGCCAAGCCATACTTTTGAAGCCAAGGTGTAGGATTAGTAAACTCAGGGCTTAGGGGCTTGGCTTTTCGAGGGATCTGACCACTTTTTTACAGCGAAAGCGTCATGAGCATGTGAGTCTTGGCAGCCAATTTTACATGAAATGTTTTTGGTGGGATTACATATACTATATTATGTGGTAAGTTATTATATGGTTAAAGTAAGTATATGTATATTACAGGAATAGACCTCTTCAAACTCAAAGCTCTATAATACCTACCATTCAAAATAAAGAATTATTTATTTAGAACTGTAATCTGAAAATGATGTGAACAGTTCTTGTTGAGTTGCAAACAAATGATGATATTATGTAGGTATAATATGTAATTAACGCATAAGCTGTTAGTTTGTAACTTGTTACTGTTCCTACATATAATTAATAAATAAATAAATGATCCGTGGGGAACAGTCATGATTTCGGAAAAAAATTGAACAGCGTGATGCATGTATTTCTTCTGTTTCACATGCAGCAAAAATCTTTGCGGCCTTTTCACTTCGAAATGACAAGACGGTTAATTCTTAATAAATTTTATTTTATTTTTATTTGAGAAAATGCACAACACAAATTACAGTGTTATTGTTGCGGTTTTATATTGTCTATGTTTACCTAATTATTTTTCAAAGTACTATTGTTTTTTAGCCGTAATAAATCAAGCTGCTTGGTTTTTATCCTCGCTCCAGTTATCGAAGATTCCCGTACAATTATTGATAATTAAATTGACACTTACAACAAACCTTTACATTTAACCTTTTATGGCTATAAACTTGCTTTTGACGAATGTATCGTGTGAATAAAAGTATAAACTAATATTTACGGAAATGACATGCATATATTGAATGCGTAATAACAAAATGTATGTATTGTCGCATTTCATTTAGTTACTTGACCTTGTTTTAGTTCCTGGTACTGTTATTGCCGTTATTGGGCAACCCCGATATATCAACAAGATATTAACTGCTGGAATCTAAAAAAGTATACATAATAATGATTGATGATAACTGATGTTGTGATCACATTAAGAAGGGCGTACACAATTGATATTGTTTATTATATTCCTGCTTAAGCTTGCGTGTGTAACGTTCAGTTTTGTGATCCTAATAAAATAAAATGAACTTTTTGACTGACTGACTACCCTTATCCTTCTTTGTACCTGTTACGAACAACATTTTCCTTTATTATCTGTAAGTGATTGTTATCTTTGAAATAGCATTTAGTTTATTAATAATGCTCGCACATTATTTATTTAGTTATTTAACTATTTAATCTTATATACAAATTTCTAGAATTTGTATTAAATCGCAAATTTTCAGTTTGATATATAATATCTATTTTTATAAAAAGAGAGCCATGTGTCAATTGAGATTATCCTACAGAAATTAATATGTTGTTCAAAACGTTTAAGAAATAAATTAACGGAAATCGTATGAATTTATTTTTAAAATTGTACCTATTGTCTAAGGTGATAGGTAGTGTTTTGCCTTGAGTAAGTACTCGATTAAAACAATAGTATTACTTTGCCGATCCGTGATATAAATCGTCAAATTATTGTTTTAATTTATATGGATTTCCGCAAACACCTGATTCAAAGTATTTTATTAAGGCTTGTTTTTATATCTATGGATAGTTAACAAAACATGACAACAGCATATTATGAAAATTTTATCCAGTTTTAATTTTTTTCATTAAAAATGAACTTTTACACTCGAGTAGTCACGCCCTAGTTTCAAAACACTATTTAGTCGCGGGTCTAGTAGATGGATTTTCTAACGATATAATAAAAACTATTGGAATATACGAGATTAAATCATGTTTATTCTTAAATTAGGAAATAAAACCATCATGTAATAATAATGAAACTCATTCATTATCAAAATTTTGCGAATTATTGCTATCACTTTTAAATGAGTTATTTCTTTACTTGACGATATTCTTATTTTTGTTTTTAGTTTAACTTTGCAAGTGACATCTGCACATATCAACGGAGATCGTAAGAGTTGCTGTCCTCGGATACAAGGAGGAGGATATATATTATATCCTATACATATAATATACATATATATATAAACTACCGTTATTGACATTAAAATTGCCACAGAATCAATCAACTCGTTTTTTATACTCACTTGTTAACACAGTTTTCAATTTCTGAACAGTCTTCATTATCCCTTCTTCTCGAGATTTTATCTCTGCTAATAAAACACTTTTTTCGACAAAGCCCTCAGAGCTGTCATATTGAGGGATAATGTAAGCAGGTAGGTCTCGTAGACCCATTAGCGACTGCTGAAGTGTTCTAAGTCCGCATTATAGACCGCCTGGAATGAGGAGGGGAAATAAAGTCGTCAACATAGATCAGAGTTTGGTGGCAGTGGGTGTGCGTTCATCACAGAATCAATAGTTGCTGGGCCAGAAGCGTTCTTTGAGCGACCACGTGACGATACTGCGAGGAGAGACCCCTACAGATTATTTTGTCAGTCAGATGGGAGTGAATTACAACAAGCCGTTATGGACATCTTTCTCCAAGGCCTTCCCTTAGACTTTGCACAGTAGTGAACGTCTTTCAGGAGCATTCCACAGAAAATGGTAATTTTTAGTGGTTCAAAAAATATAGTCCAATAAATATTTCTTTGATGCAGAACTATTCTTAAGACGCTAAAGTTATCTCTTTTTAATATTATTCTGGTAAAAAACAACCTAACAGAAAATTTTTATATTTAGAAACGAGTCCCGTTATTGTTTCTAACTCTCTACCTATGTTGGTAATATTCAACCAATTTTTTCTAAGCAAATTAAATTGGCTACAACAATTTCCTACATATCTGCTGCCGAAATCACTGATAATATCCAAAAAATTCATCCCTGGGAAGCTGTAAAAGCTATATCAGGAATATCGAAATTTCATGATATATTTGTCAATGAAAGTAAAATAGAATGTAAAATACACGACTTGGGTGTAAGCAATATTAAGTTTTTTTAGTTTAAGGTTGATAAAACTTTGTTTATAAAAGCTAAATTTCGTACAAGTCCGGTACAAACATTTTTGTCCCGTACAAACTGCTAAGTTTTAATTTTTTTGTTGATATTAAATAAATATTTCATCACATCTCCTTCGTGTCATTTAACATGTATTAATGTGTCTATTAAAGTGTATTTTTATTTATCGATTCAATACTCCAATTATGCTAAAACTAAGGCAAAATTTAATTAAACTGGAAACACGGTGGACCGCGCATGTCCCGTACAAACGCTATTATTTTTTTGGATTTACTCAGGAATGTGTAACTGCTTAGAAGAATAAATAATTATTTAGTATAGGTACATCCCTTATTCCTGTATTTATACATGTTGCAAATTGTGTAGGATAACACTCGGTTTGCTTTTCATTGTATCTTTAAATAAATATCCGTACGATTAGTCCCGTACGAACCGTGGAATGCTCCTTCAGTAGATATGACGATAATGACGTTATATAAACCATTCACCATCTACATTTAACAAGAGCTCACTATCACAGTTACTAAAATACCCCAATATCTCGCTAAAACAAATAGATACCATACCGGATTGTTCTAAACCAACCGTACTCTTCCATATTACAAAGGCTCCCTTCCTATTGCCTAGAAGCCCGCACCATCTTCACTTATCATTCGCTACACGTGCTCGATTTATTAGGAACAGTTCTCACCACAAATTGCGGAGGCTCACCATTGCTTGCTTACTTAGAAAACAATCCGTAGTAGGTGGAAAAATTATAGCACCAGCCAGCAATTGAAATAAAACAACAGCGTTCAATTGCGGAGATAGTTTTGCAAGCGCTTTAGTAGTGAGGGGATAATGTAATTGGGCGAAACCGGTTGTTTATTTTTATGTGACAGTGATAAACTTAGGTGCTTTTTGACAATAGAAGGGATGTAGTAAAAGTAGGGTAGCGTGTTACAGTAAATTACCTAAACATGGTGTTTGTTTTCGTGATCCGGAGACCATGGACTAAATGCGACATTTATCCCAAATATCGTCTGGAGCTGGATAAAATTAGGAGCTTGATATTTATGTTCTTCAGTATTATGCGCCAATGTACGATATGCATAAAAACATTATGACGATTAATGATTATGATTCAGGGTGATATGCTCGAAAATTATATGACATTCCTAACTTATGCGTAAAAACATTATGGTCATAAAATTTATGCGGATCAATTAATGACTATACACCTTATGCGCAAGAACTATTATGACAAAAGTGGTTATGCACACCGACATTATGGCTTTAAAATTTATGCAACCCAATATGGAACCCTCATAGTATCTGACTTTCGATACTGACCCATTTGGTTTGATCACCCTATATAGCCAATACATATCACTCAAATGCTTAAGGTATACGTCCACGCCAATTGAATTCGATAGACATTGACTTCTTACCATTAGCCAATTGGGTCTAATCATCTAATAGCAGAAGCAACGGGGGTAGAAATTGACGGCCAATCTGTGATATGTTCAATAACCGAAAAGTCTGAGATTGCTATATGTGGTTAAGGCGCTTGAGAAGCCTTATTCTTTTTAAAATGCTGATTGTTTTAGACATTTTTCTCTATGATCAAACATGTTTCTAAACATATTATTGATGTTACTACCTAGAACAGGGCTATTGGGATTTATTGGTATATATTTCAAACCTACAGTTTGAATTTTTTCATTGATATTTTTTGTTTTTAAAAACTACTCGAAATCGACAAAATTCACGCGGTAAATTAGTTTTTTCAACTTATTTTAGACTGCACGCAATGAAAGCATGAAATAGCTAATGTTACTACCTATAAATCGAGGAAAAGTATTATTCACTTCAAAAAATTGGATGAAATTATCGATATATCTGTCATAATAATGAAAAAAAATAAGTTTTAAAAGGAATAAGGCCTCTTAACGAGACCAATGTGTAGACCAAAATTATTCTTTTAAAGTAAAAATAGTCCATTACATACCTAGGCCGGTGAATTTGTGAATGTCCTAGATCGCAGGTGTTTGCCTATTTGCCCGTAAGTACGCGATTTGGGGCTTTAAAAATTACAGCCCGTGGTTTGTCTAAAGTATTACGTCTTGCCTTGACCAGTAAGTGAGATTTTTCTCCCTACAGATAGTCCCTAGGCCTAAGGTGATGTAAAATGCCTTAAATGCACCTGTGCAACCACGGAATCAAACGTTGAAATAATCACTTACTTAAGTAGTACAAGTACATAGAGCCCTAATGCGGTTGTCACCACAGACCATAAGAACACTCCGTGGTTGTCACTCTGCTCCGCACATCGGAGCGGCGTCTAGTGCTGCGGTTTTTAACTTTGTTCTGCAGAATCTTGACTTGTACACAAAAACCGCAGGGTATAACACACTGACACCGCATCTCCGCTCAAACTAAAAATCCGCAGCACCGCTCGTCCGTCCGGATTCCGTAGCAATGTGACAACAGTTTCACAGTTCGTTAGCAGCCCTGCGTCCAAGCAACCAAGTTATCGTAATGAAATGAAATAATATATTGAGTAAGTAGGCCACAAGGGCACTTTTACAACTAAGCATTTCGGCGGAGGAGACCGCTGTTGAGAAGAAAGCCAAAAGAAACTCAACAGTAGGTACGTATTTTTTTCCATGATACTTAAAACAATAAATTACATTTATTTATGTTAATTAGCTAATTACAATGGTACACGTTAGGAAGATGTATATATAGTCCAAAATAATGTTAGGTGGGTACATTAAAATAATATTTAAACTATATTCCCATAGATGTATAAAGTCTTTAGACGATACAACATGCAATAAGATTATTTAATCTGTCGAGCAAACGCGCTTGCCGGCATTAAGTATGATATGAACAGGGCCACAGATATGTATAATGTCTATAATATTGAAAGTAAGAATTGTAATTCTCCTGCTCAAAAAGTAACTCGCATAATATTGTAATATTAATGAACTTTTTTTAATGAAGGCAATAAAATATTATTAATACCGAGTTTCGGGCCATCGATACCAGCACTCTGTCGGATCCCATCCCTATATACTTGGAACAGGGCCATTGTGGAAAACAACAAACCTAAGTAGTCTGGTATCCGAACGGATACCAAGAGCATTCCGGGCATCTCGCATTTTCTAAACGGATAGAATTTCTAACAAACAACGGTTTTAAGCAAAGCTTTTAATTGCACTTCAGAATTTGGTTGTTATCTCGACCAGTTTGTAAATACGTAAGGGATTTGGTAAACATAAGTCAACCAAAAGAGGGATACTGTATGCAAAAATGATTTACGAGAAATGCGACTTATTACACATCTCAACAAGAAGAAAGAGATACAACATACCACGTACCATTATAATAGAGATAAACGACAAGCGATTTTATCTCTAAAGATGAAAGTCTGAGATGAGTAGGTGATGCAATAAGTAGGCAAATAAATAAAAAAAATACTAAATCTACTTAAATAAATAATAATAATAAATCATCTTACAGAAAACTACGTAAATAAACATGTTATTTATATATTAGGTACGTATTTTTATTAAAGCAGGAACGTCTGCTAACGTAAACTAAATGTTTACAAATGAAGTGAAAATTAATACGATAAAGGTCTAAATCTTTACGGTAGATGGCGCTACGATGCCACCCTAAGGCATGTCGAAGCAACTGGTTGAAAAATTCAATGGCTCTGACATCTGATTCGGTGGTCCAACGCCCGTGTTGGCCCGGAAAGCCGTTGGAAACACAGGTTCGAATCCTGTCCCGAATCATTAAATTTTTCAATTTTAGCTTCATTTGTAAACATATTAGGTATGCCCAAATAAACGTATGTAAACCTTAATTATTTAAAACAATATTTTTGTGACGAACGTAGAAAAGACATTTAAAAAAATCACGGGGTCTACTGGACCGGGCCACTTAAAATCTACTATTTAAATTCAAACTATATTAGAGTCACTATATTGTGCCACAATATACAGCGTGTATATTTGATATAACCGCAAATTGAAGCCAGACGGAGATTTTAGTGCTTTAATCTGATATTTATAAAAATGATTAATTTAGCGTATTAATTATTGAAAATTTTCTGCGCAGCTTTGTATGGCGTGGTTATTACTAAGTGACAGTTGTGTAATCACAATGTTAAGTGTCAACAAACAACAACAAACAAATACATTTATTTATTTAAACTTTATTGCACAAAACAAAAGTCAGTACAAATGGCGAACTTAATGCCTAATGGCATTCTCTACCAGTCAACCATAGGGCCAAACAGAGATGCTTCAAGTGGGTGCAGAGTTGAAAATTAATCATTCGGAAAGCATCTAAGATACAAGTGAATAAATGTATATTATATAATAACTTTACCATAAATACAATGATACATATATTTACATACTATAAGATATATATTATATATAATATAATAATAAATACGATGAAATGTCTACTGCATAGGATGATGGACACAATTCGAGCTCTTGTTTGAGCAGGTGCTTACGTAGCAACCGCTTGAAAACTACCTTGCTTGGGGCTTGTCTAATAGAGAGGGATACATTGCGTGCTGAATTCTTTTAAATGGAAAAAAAGTTTGATTTTCTTTAATAATTTACTGATCAATATATTAATAAGTGCCTATACTAAGACCCCGTAAAGTTTGCGGTTATATCAAATATTCACGCTGTATATATAGTTATATATAAAACTTTATTTCACTGCAGTATCTCTAAGAGCCTGTACTTGCCAGTTGCGAGCGTGTTTTCTCCACAATATCAGTCGCGGCAAACTCACTGCGTGAACGCCTTTATAGAAACTTCACTCGCAACTCGCAAGTATTATGAAGATGATGATAATTTGAGGCCTACTATCAGCCTAGTGTTCAATTATTCATGCACTGAAAATCCTGGGGTAATAACGCACTAACGCTCTAAAATGTCAATGAAACAAGAAAGTCCAATGAAACATACCATTAGTCTTGCTATCGCGTGTGCTTTGCACCGCACCCAAAAGATCCGGGTCCATCCCAGAAGATTATGTAAATACCTTACCACAATGGATAGTTACCCATTGGATGGGGAGATATAGCCCCTAATTATACGGGACTTGAGCAGCGGTATTTGTTTTAAACTTTGGACGTGGTCTTTTGAGCAATACCGGTTTCCGCACTATAGTCTTCGTATGAATTCATAAACGCAGAAGTTACGAGTATGTTATTCGTAACTTTTGCTACATCTCGAACGGACCCCTGGATTTATAAAATACTTCGCAAGAGTAATTTCATTACGAATGTGACGTCGCGGTTGGCGCAGTTTGTAGAGCACCTTCCTACTGAGCCGGCGGTTCCGGGTTCGAATCCCGGCTATATTTATGCTTGGGACATGGTTGTTCTAATAGGACTTAAATATTATATTAATATTTAAGTATATATTTATCTGTATAAGTTAAGTATGTTTATCGTCGTCTATCGTCGTCTAGTACCCATAATACAAGCGTGACACAAGCCTTCTTGAGCTTAATTTGGGACGAGATCGATTTGTGTAAGGATTTCTGATATATATTATAAAAAATAAATTACAGCGCTACTCCGACAAAGTCATCTCAGGTTTTTATGATGCAAGGTAGGTCTTGTATATTTATATTACTTATAGGTAAACTTTAAAAACCTTTTTTCCTGACCGGACCGGAATTGGTATCGATTATTCGAAAAAACTCCAAGACCATGTGTAAAAAGATTCAATTTGTTAAATACAACGACGTAATTTTCTTTTGTATCGTGTGTTGAATAAAATTAAAAACAAAAATTTTAATTCTTTGCAAAGTCAAACCAAGCCTCTTAATACCTCATAGTTTTTTCAATAAAACTCGCAAAATTACCAATTTGTAATTATAGTGAAGATTCCATGAAAAGATTTATTGCCGGCGTAAATAAAAAATAACGCCTTCCGAATAGAAAGGTTTCTTATAATCACAGTAGTTACATAAACAATTCACGCTTCCCTGACTTATTTGAAAAAGTATACAACCGGGTGAATTTATGGCTCCAATGCCGAATTCACGGCATAAAGTTCAATAAAATCTGTTAAATAAGGATGTGAGGGTACAACAAAAAAAAAACATTGTTTTATTCAATGTTTTATTATTTTAGGGTTATGTACCAAAAAAATCCAACAAACGAAAAAATAACCGGCTGTTGAGTTTCTTTCCGCGTTGCAACTGTGGTCTCTTCTTGTAAATTGCTGGTAGACTTACTGTCTAATTAAACAATAAAGTTTTACAAAATTGACATACCTCAATTTGGAATGTACCAGTACATTTTTGTACACCCTAAGTACTCGTAAGGTAGTAGACATAGCATGCTAAGTTCATGAGTTCCGCTATCTGCGCCCTGTCCGTCCGCTTTTTACAGAAGAAATCTTATCGTGCAAAAGGTGGACTTAATGCCATGAGACATTCTCTACCTTAGGGCGAAACAGAAAATTTTTATGTGAATTTTAAAATAACTATATATATTATTACTACGCTTCAACAACAAAAATAACAAAATATTAAAAATAAAATGTTTATCAAAATTAAAACCGACCCTAAAAAAAACTGCTTTTGTTTGATGAGCGCGAGTCTATCTCGAATTTGGCCGGTTTTTACTGTTGTTTAAAATTGTCGTTGTTTTTTAAGCAAAACGTGGCAAAACATGCCTGCCTTTGGGTGCGATACGAGTACTGCGTAAATTAATTCATTATCTCTGGTCGAACACGACGGCGGGTCCAAGTTCAGCCGAAATGTAAAAAAAAAAACATTTTCACTAAAAAAAATCATACCTATCTGGGCCAGTTTTTTTTTGTTGTACTTACCACTTTTTTTTAGATTTTGGATATTTTAGTTATTTTCTACTCAAATTCAAACTCTTTTAAGATCTTATTTTGAGGTAAAAAAGTGTCAAATATTTTATGTTCTATTCCGTTACAATTTCCATATAACCTATAGCGGTAACGGAATGGAAAAACAAAAAATATATGAACATTTTGAGACACTTTCTTTTCTCCTAAGATCGAAAGAGCTCGGGATTCTGAGTAAAAAATACCTAAAATATCCAAAATTTATAAAAAATGGGGTACCTACACAACAAAATAAAAACCGGCCAAGTGCGAGTCGGACCTGCGCCGATGGGTTCCGTACCATCAAATAAAAATACGGCATAAAATCACCATTGTGGTATGAGAGCCCCGCTTAAATATTTATTTGATTCTGTATTTAGTATTTGTCGTTACAGCGGCAAAAGAAATGCATCATCTGTGAAAGTTTCAACTGTCTAGCTATAACGGTTCATGGGATACAGCCTGGTGACAGGCGGACAGACAGACAGACGTTTTACCTTGTGGGTACGGAACCCTAAAAAATAGAATTTAAAACCTTATTTTTTAAGTCGCTTGAAACGTGAGCAAGCAACAATATAAAGAAAAATTAGAACAATGTTATTAGCTCAGTAAAGGCAACCTAGAAATGTTAAATCATTTTGTTATCTAACCAAGAAAACACTATAAGTTTGTTATAAAATTTCCAGCGTTTCTTTTGTCTTACTTCTTCATTATTTCAAGTATTGCGCGATACAATCTTGAACAATGACGGAGAATTTTTAAAGAAAATATTTTCAAATTAATAAATTTATACTACAGAGTAACTCAACGCTTTTTTAAATTAGTCCGTGTAGTATTTTACTAAGATGACTGCCAGATAAACAACTCCTCGGAAAATTTGCTCAAAGTAACATACTGCAGGGGCAAAATTCGACGTTTGTCTTTGATATCCGAGATATCGCTACTACACTTCGGTGATGTGCTATTTTCGAAGTATCCATATTGGACGAGATTTATTTTTTTGTTGAGGCATGTAAGTACATATGGTTAGAGTGTAAATTACAGTACTTTTCTATTTCGGATTCCATTGAATAAAAGTTAAGTAATATATTTATATAGAGATATCGCCAAATAAGCTATGTCACAGGTATAATTCGATCAGCTATATAGCGTTTAACTGTCATTTAAACGCGATATTTGCGATTCGAACTGCAAAAAATGACAGTTCACGTTACTGAAATGGCTCCTTAGCTTTCTTACCTGTCCTACCGTGTTATCAGAAGTCCAATCCCAAGTGATACCTAACTAAATAAACGCTTAGAAAAAATCACAACCTAATTTATTAGGTGATCCGCAAGATGAACCTCAATTCTCAAGGTTCTTTATCTACCATCTCCCCGGCCCAGGATTCACCATCCCGCCCGTGTCTGATGGCGACCGGTCTAATTAGGTCAATTTATCTCAGTGCCAGCCGCCACAGACATTGGTAGGCCTGGTTAGTTGGTTGGCTGGGCCCGAATCCGATGAAGCCCTGATATATCTCCATTTAGCAACATCTTGGATTCATCTGGACAAAAGTCTTCCTCAAGGATATTCAAAGCAAATGGAGTCACGTCGCGCTCATCCTACGGTTTCTTTTTATTCTGACCAGATCATCAATCCATCTTGACGGCAGTCTTTCCGCTCTACGTCGCTCGATACATTGCTGGTACTTTAGAACCTTTCTGTCCCTTCTACGTTCTACGAGCGATGAGTAACTTAAGGTGACACCTAACTTAATAAAGGACTAGCTCAAAGTTTATTAGCGTGACAGAATCAGAAATGACGGAAGAACCAAGGTAACCGACATACCTCACAGTTGAAGTGGCAATTGGCCGGCCATGTAGCCCGGAGAATGGATGGCCGTATGGGCAGCAAAGTTCTAGAGTGGCGACCTAAGCAGCAGAATCCTAGAGTGATAACCTCGTGAGGATAGCGGAGAGTCGATTTATGTGGTCTGCACGGGATCGAACTTGGTGGCGAGCTAAGGGTGAAGCCTATGTTCAGCAGTGGACGTTTGTGGCTGATAGATAGATAGATACACCTAACTTAATAAACGGTTACAAAAAACCGCAACTTAATTTACCAGATCATTCACAAGATGAACCTTAATTCTCAAGGCTCCATATCTATACCATCTCGCCCAGGATTCGCCATCCCGCCCGTGTCTGATGGCGCCCGAGCTAATTAGGTTAGTTTGTCTCAGTGCCAGCCGCCAGAGACATTGGCAGGTGAGATTGCTGGAACACTGGGCGCAAATTCGACGAAGCCGTGGGATATCACCAATTTAGTAATAGCTCGGCTTTATATCGGACCTATATTTTTAAAAGCTTTTATTTAACTTGCATTGTAAGTATGTATGTATGTATCTAAGTATGTTTGTTCGGGTGAAATCTTGCAACTCAATTTTGAAGCAGATATCAACAAATACAAATACAAATACTCTTTATTGCACACCTCCAACATCAAGGAATATACAACACAACATGAGATACATTCATATAACAGGCAGAGGTAAACAACAGGCGGTCTTATCGCTAAATAGCGATCTCTTCCAGACAACCTTTAGGTAGCGGAGTAGTTGAAAAATTAATGTTTGAAATTAGTAGGTGGTGCATAATAATTAAAGGACTAAATGAACGACTACCATAAAAGACAAAGGTAATAAACATACATAAATAAAAATATACAGATATACTTACATAAAATACTTAGACATAATAAATAAATATATTGTAAAGTAATAAATAAAACAAAAACAGTATGAGCCACAAAGTTAAAGGAGGATATCGTCAACCGATTGAGCTGAAATTTTGCATACTTTCTTAACTTTGATGACAATACAATAATATGGTACCATGGGGCTGATCTGATGATGGAGCCGGAAGGTGGCCATAGGAACTCTGTAATAGAAAAAGCAATCCTACCGAGCTTGGGCTCTTTAGAATCGTCTCAGTGAGCATTTGATGGATATCCAAAGAAAAGTACAGTCGGCTATAAAAGCTTGCCACTAAAATGTCATTTTTGACAGAAACTTATTAAAGCTTTTATTTAACTTGCATGGTATGTTTAAAGTATGTTTGTTCGGGTGAAATCTTGCAACTCAATTTTGAAGCAGATATCGTCAACCGATTGAGCTGAAATTTTGCATACTTGCTTAACTTTGATGACAATACAATAATATGGTACCATGGGGCTGATCTAATGATGGAGCCGGAAGGTGGCCATAGGAACTCTATAATAGAAAAAGCAATCCTACCGAGCTTGGGCTCTTTAGAATCGTCTCAGTGAGCATTTGATGGATATCCAAAGAAAAGTACAGTTGGCTATAAAAGCTTGCCACTAAAATGACATTTTTGACAGAAACTTATTGTTTATAAAACTACCGTGACTCTCAGACATATTAAAACACATAATCGGGTTTACTCACAGGTCGAATATCGCTCGGCATTTCGAATCAGTACGCGATTCAACAGTGCTTGTTTGGCCGCCGCGCTGCCGCGACTGATCGGCTCTCCTGATGATGAATCGCGTACCGATTCGAAACATGTCGAGCGATATTAGACTTTTACAACAATACATAAACGGGTTTACGTTTATGTATTTTAATATATTTTTGTTATTTCAACTGCATTGAGTGACTTTTATTATACTTTTATCATAGACGGATAAAAAGTATCTTATATCATTTTTAGATGTCCAAGCTATACCTGTACCGAAATTGGTTAACATTTGACCAGCCGTTTCGGCGTGATGCGAGGACAAAGGAAATTATGAAAACAGATACGCGCGTCCATACAAAACAAATGACGATCCTGCATCACGCTATTAAGATTTTTCCTGAAATCATGACCCCTCAGAAATATCAATACAACTCGAGTAATTTAAAATAGTATATACGTATTTGTCTATTACTTCATAAATGATGACCAAGGGATTTTAAAGAGTGTTATTTGTAGGTAAAATTGTCCGACGTACGATTCCTGAATGCGACTGAATTGACTTTTAGGGTTTGTCATATCCCAAAATATTGAGCAGTTGATTCCTAACTTAATAGATAGATATATTTTCTATCAAAGTAAACAAAGGACACGAATTGTAAGATACCCTTGATTCCATTGGATTTCCATTTCCGACCATTTCGCATAACTCTGTAGGGCATCGTCAAAGGATTGGGTTCAAATGCCCAAAATACGAAATGTTTCCGCCCTAGCGATGGAAGAACGTTCGTTTATGGTGTGTTTTGAATGTAACCTAATGAAATAACAACGACATAGTAACTTAATAATAATAATGTAACATCAAATGAATAGGGACACCTTTCAAGCATGTATATCACATTTTAGAATATTTATAAATTCAAACATATAATGTCTCCTTATTTATAATGTGGAACACCACGATTTTTTATATTGAATCATTGATACAAAGATGAAACCACAAAGAAAAATTTAAGTGAGTAACCTGGCGGAAGAAATCGGGAATCGAACCCGGTACCACTGAATTACCGGTCCATCGGTGTTAACCTCCCCACCACGGGTACCGGGTTCGATTTCCGGTGTCTGCCGCCAATTTACGCATTCAATTTTTTTCTTTGTGCTCTGATAATTTTATCAATGGTTCAATTTTAGCATAAATATTGTTGATGTTTCAAGGTAACTGGACGCTTCGGACTTAAACATGTAATGTCTCATTTATTTTAATGTTAATACAAAGATCAAAGCTTAAAGAAAAATTTAAAAAGGAGCTACCTGGTGGAAAAGACCGGGAGTCGAACCCGGTACCTCTGGATTGCCGGTCCAGCGCGTTAACCATTTCGCTACCCTAACTCCAGGAAGACCTGACGAATTTCTCCTTATGCTTTGTGTGTCGATCTTTGCATTGTTTTATTTGAAATGTCTTCCACCAGGTAGCTCCTTTTTCAATTTTTTTTAAGCTTTGATCTTTGTAATAAAGGCTTAGTTAAATAACATGTTACATTATTTACGGCCACTCAGCTCCCTCCTTTAAAACGCAGCGAAAAGCAAGAGGCGTGAAGTATGCTTTTTGTCAATCCGCCACTGTAGACTAAAGTTTACTTTCAGCACTGGCCGGAAAATTGCATTTTCCACCCGCTAAACGTAACTCCATTGCAAGATTGTACCATGTAATCTTGTATGAAAGAAAATAAAGATACCCAATATACAGAAATGCGTTTCACTATTACTACTATTCCGGTCTGAAAACATTTTTATCGCTTCCCCCATCGTGGAACGATACGATTATTGCAGCACGAGATACCGGGATCTTGGGCAGGCCGTTAATCGTCGCGGTGAACGGCACACAATTTGCCGATAGCGGGAGGGTCGGTCTGTCTTGAGACCGGCCGCCATACAACTAAATAATTGACCGAGAAAAGAGTCATTGTTTAAGCTTCGCCAAAATTTCTTTCGTATGTCCGGATGTTTGGATGCTCGGATTTCCGGCTGTTCTCGCCTACAGGCCACATTACTCAATCGATTCTCGTAATTTTTTGTGAGTAGTTTCGATAAGTAGGTATAGAATTATTTATCGTCATTTGTTTTTAAATGTTCGAGATATTTATTTATTTAATCTTTATTGCACAAAAGAAAGAAATTATCGTACAAAAGGCAGACTTAATGACATAGGGCATTATCTACCAGTCCACCATTGGGTAAGCAGATAAATTGTGGTAGATATTGGGGTTAGAAAGGCTATTTCATAACAATGTCGCTAGGTCTACAGCTCCCAGAGCTAACTATTTCATAGTTATTTTAATTCCAGAATGAGTCGTTTGTTTAAACTGCGTTACGGCACTCAATTTGGCGATAGCGGCAGGGTCGGTCTGTCTTGAGACCGGCAGCCATACAACTAAATAATTGACCGAGCGAGTGAAACGAGCCAAGTTTCAGCTACGCCATTTTTTTTTCGTAAATCTGTGGTGGCTATTAGATAAGAGTTTGTACAGGTTAAAATAATATTTTATGCATAGAAATAATTTAATTGTTTTAATGCAGTGTTGTTGTTATTCTTTGTTTAATTTTAAGTTTATGATTGTAAGCTTAAAATGGGCAAACTGTTGGACTCTTTCATACCCATGACATCTCAATGTACACAGTTTTAAAAATAAATAAATCTATTTATCTATCTATCTATCGGTTTTCCGGCTGGTCTGGCCTACAGGTCACATTTCTAATTAGTTCTCATGAAATTTAGTGTAGATTCGATTCGATAAGTCGTTTTATAGATTTATTTTTGTCGAGTAAGATTTTCAAAAAAATTAAGGTGACGGAGTAAAACATGACATATTTCTGCCATTTCATAAAAATCTCTAGGTCTACAACTCACACCGCTAACTAGTTAATACCTAGTAATTTTGATAATAAATTGAAATTGAAACTGAAAAATTTATTTGAGGTATAAACCCATATTATGGTTAGTTATAATCAACTTAAAAAACTATATTAGTAAAAACCATTCACAATAATTATAACATTAAATTCAAATCTAGAAATAAAATAAAATCAATATTTAAAATTAAAATTAAAATTAAAATTATTAATAAACTGAGTCATTCGTATAAACTGCGGGACGGCGGTCTCTCCTGATGATGAATCGCGTACCGATTCGAAACATGTCGAGTGTTATTCGACTTCTACGACGTGAGTAAACCCGTTTATGTATTTTTAAATAATTTATAGTGATTTTAACACTACACTGAACGTTTACCTGCAGTGAAAAGCACATAATTTGGTCATAACAGTAGTATCGCCTGGTCTTGAGACCGGCAGCCATACAAATAAATAATTCATAGTGATTTCAATACTGTAAAGAGTCATTCATAGTAACTTCAGTGAAAGGCACTTCGAATCCTGGTGAGGTGTGCAAATGAACACAAATATTCTAGTCCTATGACCTAGGCGTTGAAAGTTTTCTAAACAAGTGTGTTTATCTTCGTCTAATTATGATTATATTAGATACAAATTATATCATTTTAGTACCAACGACATTCTGGGCGCTTTGCACCTTCCGTGGTCACGGGCGAACTTTAGTGTTGTAAAGAATTAAGTACCTATTTATGTGAACAATATAATCCATTTAAACTGTATTATTTAAATGAGCTATACCTAGTATGAGAGCGTGTTTCATTTTAAAAATAAAGAACTAATGCGTTGACCCTATAAATATGTTTTTTTGTAGTTATAGCTTTTGTTCGCGAGTATTTGAAGACATAACTCAATTTATTTGCACCAATTTTATCCTTATGAACGACGTGCATAAACGAAAGAATACGACTTGTACCTGTGTGAACGACATGCATTAAACGAAACGAAACGACTTATTCTATTATATAAATTATACTACTTGTCAAACTTGAAATTTGTTACCTAAGGAGTCAAATGAGGCTGTATAATAAAATGACCATAAGACTAATGTACTTGAAAAACATCGATGAAATGAAAAGTTCTTGTTTATAGCTATGAAATATAATCAATATCAACATCAATATCAGTCAGTGAATAGCAAGAGCTCTAGTTAGATCCTTTGATTTCTCAACACTTATCGGTAGCGAAATTTAAACAGATAATGATTATTAAAGTGTGTCATACTTAGGAATGCCTTTTAATTGACAGTGAACATTTTCCTTTGCAATTCATCAAGTACCGAGACGATTTTAAGAAGCCCAAACTCAGTAGGATTACCTTATCGTTATCTATAAAGTTTTACCCATGTCGACTATCCGGCCTCATATACATAATTTCAACTCAGCTAGTCCTCGGAAAGTCAATCTAATCTTCCTTGAGATATTTTTAAACATACAATGTGTAAGGTTAATTAAAAACTTTTAATAAAGAACGTGTTAATACCTCCTCCAGTACCTATTCCATTGGTTATTGCGTTTTTCGACAATCTTAGCCCACTTTTTTAAACTATCCGCTTAACAAAACACTTCACGGGTAGAATAACAATCACGAGCTGTCGACAAAGAGTTCAGTACTTACTGTTGTTCAGAGACGCCGAACTGACGAATTATACCTAATAACATAATAAGACACTTACATATTTTCTCGGTGGATTAATTACTAAATTTTAAATTTTCTTACCAAATTTATTTGAATACCTTCATTTATCGAGAAAGTTTGCATGTAAATAAGTCAAACTACGCTAGTAGTTTCAATGATTTAGTAAAGCCAAAAATTAACATACAGTTTACACAGATACCCGTATAAACAAAGGTTATAAAACTGATGAAGGTATTTTATTGCAACATAACACTTTATTGTCAATAGATTAAAATAATATGAAGTTAGATGTGTTTATCAAACCTAAATATCGTCTTAACTAAATTGGTGTAAGGTTCACACTGTTAAAAATATAAGATGGCAAATTGGGGTAAGGAGCATTTTTTTCAAAGCTCGTGCAATAATTTTAAGGTATGGGTGTTATTTATTCATGAGCAAAAAAAAAACATTAGTGTAAAAGCCAGTTTCATAAGATTGTCTTCAAAAATAAGTCATGTAAAGGTAATTCCTTAATTGGAAAGACCTTTACCTTATTCAAAGTAGATTGGTGGCAGTAGTTACCCTATTTGACGTTGCTTTATTAAAATAAAAAACAGATACATGGTTTTTGTGGGCCAGATTTGATTTTGAACCCATAAAAATCAGTAGTGTAAGGAACACTTTTTTCAAGCTAGATTTTTTTTATATACACCATTCGATAGAGCGGAAAATTCTGAACAAAACTGTATATTCAACTCATTTTGCGTATTTTGTCCCTTACCCCAATTGAACCTACGGCCGACGATATAATTATTATTATGTCTATCGTAAATTATTCACATTGACGCCGAGAGACCTTATACATCTCTGTGGAATTAAATTAATTAAGTAATTATATTTTACTAGCTGTGCCCCGCGGTGGTACCCGCTCATCCCACGGGAACAGTACATTTATTCGCGATGAAAAGTATCCTATGTCCTTCCCCGGGACTGAAACTATCTATATACCAAATTTCATCTAAATCGGTTCGGCGGTTTAAGCGTGAAGAGGTACGGACGGACGGACGGACGGACGGACGGACGGACGGACGGACGGACGGACGGACGGACGGACGGACGGACGGACGGACGGACGGACGGACGGACGGACGGACGGACGGACGGACGGACGGACGGACGGACGGACGGACGGACGGACGGACGGACGGACGGACGGACGGACGGACGGACGGACGGACGGACGGACGGACGGACGGACGGACGGACGGACGGACGGACGGACGGACAGACAGACAGACAGACAGACAGACAGACAGACAGACAGACAGACAGACAGACAGACAGACAGACAGACAGACAGACAGACAGACAGACAGACAGACAGACAGACAGACAGACAGACAGACAGACAGACAGACAGACAGACAGACAGACAGACAGACAGACAGACAGACAGACAGACAGACAGACAGACAGACAGACAGACAGACAGACAGACAGACAGACAGACAGACAGACAGACAGACAGACAGACAGACAGACAGACAGACAGACAGACAGACAGACAGACAGACAGACAGACAGACAGACAGACAGACAGACAGACAGACAGACAGACAGACAGACAGACAGACAGACAGACAGACAGACAGACAGACAGACAGACAGACAGACAGACAGACAGACAGACAGACAGACAGACAGACAGACAGACAGACAGACAGACAGACAGACAGACAGACAGACAGACAGACAGACAGACAGACAGACAGACAGACAGACAGACAGACAGACAGACAGACAGACAGACAGACAGACAGACAGACAGACAGACAGACAGACAGACAGACAGACAGACAGACAGACAGACAGACAGACAGACAGACAGACAGACAGACAGACAGACAGACAGACAGACAGACAGACAGACAGACAGACAGACAGACAGACAGACAGACAGACAGACAGACAGACAGACAGACAGACAGACAGACAGACAGACAGACAGACAGACAGACAGACAGACAGACAGACAGACAGACAGACAGACAGACAGACAGACAGACAGACAGACAGACAGACAGACAGACAGACAGACAGACAGACAGACAGACAGACAGACAGACAGACAGACAGACAGACAGACAGACAGACAGACAGACAGACAGACAGACAGACAGACAGACAGACAGACAGACAGACAGACAGACAGACAGACAGACAGACAGACAGACAGACAGACAGACAGACAGACAGACAGACAGACAGACAGACAGACAGACAGACAGACAGACAGACAGACAGACAGACTTTCACATTTATAATATTAGTATGGATTGCATGTTGTGACACCTAGAGACTTTATACATCTCTGGGTATATTTAATATTTTAAACTGATCGTTAAAATTTTATTTGAATATTCCTAACATTGATTTGGAGTATCTATATATCTCCTATTCGTGTACGCATGTAATAATTAGTAATTTTTTTGTAATGTAATTGTTATAAGTATTATTTACGAAAAAATGACTTACTGTTGAGTTTCTTTCGGCTTTCTTCTCAACAGCGGTCTCCTCTTGCGAAATGCCGGTAGATTCACAATCTGACTTGTAAAAGTGCCCTTGTGGCCTACTTACTGAATAAATTATTTCATTTCATTTCATTTCATTTCATTTCAGATGATATTTTGCACCTTTTCAGGTAACTTCGTGCTATTCTAACTAATCGACATTTACACCTCTTCAGTTAACCTTATGCCATTCTGACTTTTCTGTTAGACTTTACGTAAGTTAGAAACTAGCTTTTGAATTTTATAGTAGCTGTAAAAAGTCCGACTTAAAAGTAACAATGTCGGGAAGCGGAGACTATTTTAATCCTATTAGTCCAGGGGAAAGAACTTGTAAATAATAAGTCTCTCTTGTACGGGAAGAGTTAAGTAGACTAGAGTAACTTTAGTAGTTTACCGACAGACCTTACTAACTAGGCACTTAATAAGTTAAGCTAGTATTTTTATCTTGCATAAAAAGACATATAATAATTGATACAAAATTGAATTTTCAATACTAAGGTATCGTAAGGTCGGGTATTTTTAGCCATAGGGGGTAACATTAACCACCCTTTGAAACCATTATTTATTTAACAAACTTTTTAAAATCTACATTTATATACTATAATAGTAATTAATAGATTTGGACTCCAATTGGTGGACAATGTTATCCCCTAGGAGTAAAGTAAGGGCCTTATCACACTTGCGATTTGCGAGCGTATTTTCTATACAAATAAGCGACGCGGCGAACACGCTGCGCGATCGTCTTCATACAAAATACGCTCGCAAATCGCAAGTGTGATAAGGCCCTAACCAGTAACGTAAAGTACGTTATCGGTATTTATATACTTAAGCATGAAATAGCCAGCCCTGTCATTAACGTCATTATTTATTTAAATTTTAGCTTAAAATACTTATACAGGAGCCAATAGGCGCACATGGAGCACATGGGCGATATATTTATGTATATTTTTGATATTATTGTATTAAATTTTGATATTAAATCTACCCTGATAATTACGATTGAAAAAGGTCGTTACAATGTAGACATTAAGATATAGCCGGTAAACTTAGTCATGTAAAAGTGCCCTTGTGGCCTACCTACAGAATAAAGTTCATAATTACATTAGATGTATGTTGTCAAAGACGTCTAATTAAGCCTCTGTCTTTTTACAAGTTAATTTTAACCATAGGTGTAGAAAATAAACTAAAACAACAATTGGCCTGACTGAATTTCGGTTATGAAACGACAAATATCCAAAAATATCTTTGAGTTTAGATATTTTGGGATATTTGCTTACGAACAACTTCGATGTAAACATTTAAATAAAATAAATAAATATCAGACAACTTCACACAAATCGATTTCGTCCCAAGTTAAGCTCAAGAAGGTTTGTGTTATGAGTACTAGACGACGATATGAGTACTTTTATAAATATATACTTAAATACATAGAACGACCATGACCCAAGCACTAATATTAGACACATACATTTATAAATACCTAATGTAGGCACAGACATCAAGGAAGTAGCAGATATCGTTGAAACAGATAGCCTATAAAAGAGATTGGGTCAGATACAGACCGTCTTAAGTGGATTATTCAATGAGCCCAGATACTGCATTGGTTAGGAAGAAACGGCTGAGAACTAGTGCTTCTATTAACTTGGAGGGGTGAAATAGAGGTGATTTAGATAAAATGTGGACTACAAATTACTACTACTATGTAAGACCGACTAGGTAGTCATACAAATGTTACGAAGTACAGAGTGAGTATTCTTGAATACTTCTTATCTCCACACTACTCGCAAACTTGACCGAGGGGAAGTTGGCTAAGTGGTATCGGTTTCCGCAGCGTTTCCACAGGGTTCCCTCTAAGTCGCATACTTTTGTTTGTCCAAAACTGTTTTAGCATAACAGACTTGGCGTATTAAGTTTTTGACGAATGGTTATGTGGCAGAAACCTTCTTTGGCATAAATTCTAACTTTCCGAAAATGTGTTTGTCCGAAAGTGTATTCGCATACTATTGCTTAGGCCGATTATATTTACGAATAATTTCGTTTAACATAATGGTATTTGGCATATTATTTATTGTCCGTATCTATCTTGGCATACTTAAATTGCTACAAGAAAAGCGGGTTAGGTTAGGTTAGAACTGCGTCCCTTGCAGAAACGATCAGCTAGCAGAAAATTAGGTTAGGTTAGGTTAGAACTGCGTCCCTCGCAAAAATGAAATGCTAGCACACCTACACTCATCCCTAAAAATTCTTGGGTAGGTTCGTTCTTTACTTTTTGACCCTTAGAGCGCAAATAGGGGCTTCGTCTACTGGTTCTCGGATCGTTAGTAAATAAAATTTTCACAGTGATGAAAATATGCCTATTTATTTTATGCGTTTTATGATTCTGACAAACAAAAATATGCGTAGATAAAATTATGACAAATGAAAATATGCCTATTTATTTTATGTGTAGACACGATTCGGACAAACAAAAATATGCGCAGATAAATTATGACAAATGAATATCTGCGTTATCAAACTATGCGAACCTTGATTATGTCAAAACAGTTTACGCGGAAAGTCAATTATTCCTACATTGATTATGTTATACAAGATTATGACTACAAACATTATGCCAAAACAGGGGGAACCGTTTCCATACTATCATATTTTTGACGACGCGTTTGTCTCGGTTTGTAGACACCTGCCTACTGAGCCGGCGGTTCCGGGTTCGAATCCCGGCCAGGGCAAATATTTGTGTGATGAACTCGAATATTTGTGCTTCGGTCATGGTTGTTCGATGTATTTAAGTATATATTTATCTATATAAGTACGTATATCGTCGTCTAGTACCCATAACACAAGCCTTCTTGAGCTTTATTAGGGACTAGATCGATTTGTGTGAGGTTGTCCGATATTTATTTATTTATTTATATTCACTTAACGAGTACTGTGGAGCCGCAATCACAGCATAATACACTACCAAAGGTATTTTTATCTTTCCATGCAAAAGCGGACTCGAAAACGTCAACTATTCAACATATAGAAACATGTAAGTAATGGCTTCATTTATTTCAGACGTTGCTTAAATCATATTTTATAGATGTAAGCTGCAAATGATGATGATGAATATATTTGAATTTTTCCGTAATATTAGGTACTCGGGGATATTTAAATACGAGTACCTCGTATAAACAGTGCCCTGGGGTTAAATTGTTGTTTCAATTTGCAAATCAACCTGAGTGGTGAAGGGACATATGAGTAATTTTCAAAAAACATGTACATAGTAGCTTAATAAAAACAAAATTACGATCGCTTCTTTTGTGTTACGAAAATTACTCATACACAAGATATGGGTAACTATCGTCACACATAGGAATCAATTAAGCTTTGTTTTAATTAAAGCCCTTAACTATGTACATCTATTTTGAAAATGACTCATATAGCTGGTATTAAAACATGAATTATGATATAATATAAGCTATTCTAGTGAGCTGCTTGTACTGGGAATTTACGACATTCAGCGTCTCGCTACTCAAATGGTGTCAAGAAGCTAAGTATTTTTTACTCGCTTGCTACAAAATCTTTTCCGTGTCAAAGAGTTTTTCTCGTCACTTAGGTCCGTGTATATGATCTAAGCTCCTTAATAAAGATATATAAAAGAAGAGCCGTGTACAACTATTTTATTTAAGCACTTTTTTATTAGGAATCATAGGTTGGGGCTCTCCTGTGATCCCCATGATAACAATCACAGAATTTCATATTTAAATTCACTTTTTTCTAAATTCACAATGTATTTTTATTGAGATTGCCTACCTAGAAAATAGAATCTCATGAAGGCGTTTGAAAATATTTTATGCTTAAATTAAAATCCCATTGAACCCAGACAAACGATATATAAAATATTTCGTCGAAAACGTAAGGAAAATGTACGTTCTTGTAGGGTTTTATTCAATGGCATTACGTAAACAGAAATCCTCTGACGAAATTGCCTCAATAGCCTGCCCATTTTTAACGTGAAACTTTGATTCTTCTTCTTGTTCGATCGAAAAACTGCAGACAATGTGAAACTAAAAGTAATGGGACGAAGTTAGCCGAAGCTTGGCGGAAAATTCCGAACTAGTTACTGTATATTTTAGCAAAGTCGCTTTTTACACACTTTGGGGTGAAGATGTTTTGTGCCTACATTTTCGCGATTAGTACGAATGATCTCTGATAAATAATGCGATGAAACAGTTTACCAACTTTATAATTTACTCACTTTTATAGATAGTACGTCGAGAGGCGTAAATGAGAACCCTCATGATACGGCACCACGTCTGTGGACGGCGACTTTTGTCTTCGCAAAATTGCCACTCCGTCCACACCCGAGTATTTCGCATGGTTTTTTACATGTTTTTGGTTAGAACTATTTTCTATGAGTTTTGCCTGTGCAGCAGCATACAGTTTTCAATATTATGGTCCTATGTTCGTAAACGTGTTAAACAATATTTTAAATATTTAGAACAGAAAGTTCCCCAGACATGAAATGTGTACTGTGTATATTATATTTTTGCCTCGACAGTGTACATTTTGTGGACTCAAAATTTACGTATTATGTATTTTACTAATACATGCTTTAGAGAAAGTGTCAACTGGGCTTTACTATCGATATTTTTTCTCCACACACATTGTAATTGTATTGAAAATCGGTACAAGGGAGTGGTCCCTTGTACCGATTCAAATATGTTTAAAGTTGTTAATAAATGATATAAGTACAAGGGGTCACTTTCGGGTCAAAAGTGCTGTAGTTTGGCCGATACTATGTCGAGCAGTATTTGATTTTATTTGTTGCATTCTAATTATAATTATCTGATTGTCACGGGGGTCTTTTAAACTTACTTGAAAAAATAGGTTCCATTGTTGAATCCAAAGAAAGGCACCGTGTACGTCAGCATCCAGATGTTGCCGCCTCCGCAGTCGTAGTACGGCTTTGACCACTTGCCGTCCTCGTAGGTCACCGAGAGGATCTCGTCCGGCTCTCGTTCAGTGTGGGCCGTGTCGTTGAACGCGTACGTGTTGAATCCTGTTGGGAAATAAACGATTTTAAACTTACTTTTTTGCATTTCACTTTTTATATAAACTAGCGACCCGCCTGGCTTCGCACGGGTGCAATGCTGCCAAATTATGCTTGTACCGACATGTTCAAAAAAGAGAGCTGTGTGTTTTCAACACGACTATAATGACTAGTGACGGAATATACGCACAAGCACTTTCACGGACCAATATTTTTCCCACTAGTTTTTTCAGCGAATTTAATAAAAAAATTCCCATTTCAGGTATAGCCTTCGTTATAAAAGCTTTTATTAAGGTACTGCGTACAGCAAAAGTAAACAGAGGATACATGTTAACCTTCCTCTTGAATCACTACATCTATTAAAAAAGACCGCATCAAAATCCGTTGCGTAGTTTTAAAGATCCAAACATACATAGGGAGATAGACAGGACGCGACTTTGTTTTATACTATGTCCTGATTTATTGTAAAAAACTTAATCCAGGAAATTAAATGAATATACGAAATAATAATAATAAAGTCCAGAAACGTAATATGTAAAACATATTAAATTAAAATAGACGTATAGATTTTTTTTTTTGTAAAAGATGTCAGTTGGGTCTATATCTATTAGGATCAAATATCTCACGGGGAACACAATAAAGTGCTCTAAAGTCAGAAATTACTGCTAAAGTGCGACATTTCTACGTATAGCGCTGAAAACGATCCGCTTAAATGGCGAGCGCGCCATCACGTCATTGAAATATACCTATGCATAGAAATATAATTAAGTTGCCCTATTGACCGAAAAAGCGCATGGAAGTACATGGTTGTCATGCAACTATTGTTTTCAAACTATTTCAAATTTGCTCTAGAGTATATTATTAAAGACACATACATTTCTGAACCCGTTTTTCTGTTCGTTTTTTTTTATTGACGAGGACATGAATAATCGAAGAAACTCCTCAAATATTACAGATTCTATGGTGACTGGTTATTTGATAGGTTCACTTGTCATCGAAATTATGATATCTGCTCATTGAAATCGATTATTTACTGTAGAAAAAAAATATATAAAACAAAAATTGTTTGGATTGAATAAACAAATGAAAGTGTTTTTTTTTTTACTATATTGCGGGCCATATCTTGCTGCGCAGAAACAAATACATTTACACATTCATTTTACTATGCCCTGTATTTTATAGACAAAAACTCGGAACTTATAACCCGACCTTGAACCCTCAAGTTGTTTAATAAAGGTTTCCGACTCAAGCGTCTCCCCTCGAAAGTTGAATTAACAGATGTCGGATACAAGTAACACTCGGACCCGGATGTTGTATTCAGTTACCCTCAACAATATAACGCTATTTTAAGTTTAATGGAAGTAGCTCCTCGGCTAATTAAAGTTCTATCCTGAAATTCTCGAAATAGTTGTTTAGTTTGAATAAGTATACAGACGAATATTAAAAGGTTTCTGACTCAAGCGTCTCCCCTCGAAAGTTCGATTAACAGATGTCGGATACAAGTAGATAACACTCGGACCCGGATGTTGTATTCAGTTACCCTCCATAATAGACCGCAAAGTTGAGGTTTAATGGAAATAGCTACTCAGCTATGCGCAATGGTCTTGAATTTTGATGAATGTATGTTCTGTCGTACATGATTCTGTGTGTGATTTCCATATTCACTTTATAGTTCAAAAGACAGACATGAGTCTATAAATTTAATATTAAGCTAAGTAAGGGTCGATTGAAAAGTCTGAATCTAGTGCATAAAGATATCTATCTCTTTATTTTCAATGTCTTTAATGCGGTAATCCATCACTTTACCGAAAATCGTTTCATTACATTTCAGTTTTTTTATGACCTGAAACCCGACTTGGCTAGATCCGACTTGGTTGGGGTAGGTTTAGGTTATTTTTTTTTATGACCTGAAACCCGACTTGGCTAGGTCCGACTTGGTTGGGTTAGGTTTAGGTTATTTTTTTTTATCACCTGAAACCCGACTAGGCTAGATCTGACTTGGTTGGGTTAGGTTTATGTTATTTTATTTTTATGATCCGAAACGTTACTACGATGAAACATTTTTCGTGGCAGTTATAATAAATGGGACGTGCCATCTGTGAATCATGTTTCGATAAATTAATACTACGACCAAGTAATTATTCTATGAAAGGTTAATTCGATGAATAGTTAAGCTACGATTTGAGACAAATTCGAAACAATTTACGTTGAATAGTTGATCGATTATTCGAAAAGCAATGAATTGATGATTATGTGATTAGAAATAATAAATAAAAGACATTCGTGGTATAGTTTTCGGTGACATGAAAAGCGACGTTAGAAATTTCGATGAAATGATAGACACCCCTTTAATACCAATTATTTCAACTCTGGCAACAACTTCAAAGTGGTGAAACAAATATATTGAACACTTATGGGTTAGAAAAGGGCAGAGTTTTGTACCCATTGTTTGTCAAACAAGTGTCACTTTAATTTTGAGGTTATGTCATGTCATATACTATGCTTGTTTGATTTTTGGTGCGAGACGGCTAGATCAAAATATAATAAAAATGTTTAAAATTTGTTTCTTTTCTCTGAAATAAACAGTTTAATTTTGATTTAGTAGATCCCCGTTTGATTATTACCCTCGTATGATGTTATCTTGTTTTTAAACTTTTATTCCAAGAATGACGCTATGGTAATTTATTATAATTATATATTTTTTTTAATTACTTATTAGTTTTATTGCTGGAAAAAAAGTTTTGTGAAATCTAGCCTTAGAAGAGTTAGAAGTCTAAGATGCCAGATCGTATGTTCCTGTTCTCATTGCCTTCTTATTATTTCATTTTCATATCATTAAATAGTACGTTGCACTCTTGCACGCACTCTTGTGTTGCGGAAACATTCCTGTTGGTGCTTCAAAACGAAGTGCGACTCATCAATAGATAGGACTAGACAGTTAATGTCCTTTGAAAGAGCTTTTGATGAGTTAAATGGCCTTAAGCAAAAAATACTAATCGAGAAAAAGTATTTCATTTAGGTAGGTACGTTAAGATTAGAATGGCAACATCTGTTCCGTATGTTTCGGTAAACTTATTACGAAAACTAAATATTTCATTTACCATTATTATCACCTCGGTAATTACCTACACTTGTGTTAATATGAAGTAATTATTTAGAAGTAATTACGCGCCCAAATTAATATAATATAACACGAGGATAATATGAAATAGGTCCACTACGTTCCAGTCACTTAATTTCGTTCAATCTCGGTCATTCCGGCTTATAGTGACCATGCGTTTAGATCAATAAAGGAATTGTGCAAAAATACAGGACTGGATTCATCAAACAAATGGGCACCGAGCACTCAATAGCACGAGTATTTGTCATTTTTAGGGTTTTGCAAAACGCAACCCTTAATAGATCACTATGTTGTCCGTCTGTCGGTCAGGATGTTTTTCTCGGTTACGTATTTGAATATCGAAAGCTAATATATCTAACGTTAAAAAGTCGACGGTCAAAATATCGAAAGTTAAAATATCGAACGATCTAAATATCTACTATCATAATATCGACGTTTGGAATACCTAAAAGTCAAATACCGGATTGCTAAAATATCGAAAGTTCAAAATATCTACAGTCAAATTATCGATATATGTTAATATCGAAACCCAAAATATCAACCATCAAAAAGCCAACGTTTAAAATATCGAAAATTGAAATAGCGAACGATCTTAATATCTACAGTCATTATATCGACGGCTGAAATTCCGAAAGCCCAAATACCGAACGGTAATTAAATTGCACGTGGACAAAATAGGAGGGTAGATGCGAAATAATAATGAGCTGTGTGTGAAAGTCCGAATCTAGGGCTCTCGCTGGTTAGGACGCGTGCCGAGACAGAGCACCCTAGAGTGTTTTTGTAAAGCCGGAGGCGCGGAGGGAGTGCAGCTCTCGCCCGCCGTGACAAAGCTCGGGAGCCGTGCGAAGCGGAGCGGCTGAGGCTGGTCGCCGAAGGCGACCAACAAGCCGAAGCTGCGGAGTGGAGTACAGGCGACCGCGATTTGCCACGCAAGGGCGGAAGGGCTGCTCTCCCCGCAGCGTCGGAGCTAAGGCAGAGTCAGTTTTGCTCGATTTAGACTCCAGGTTGACCTAAAGACTCTAGGTTGACCCAGTGCAATGTTTAAATTAATGAAGTACATATTATAAAACCTATGGTAGTGTTATTCATTATCGTCAAATTTCAGTTGAATTATTTGATAATTTATATTATTTTCCTAAATAATTTTAAGTAAATTTAGGTCAACCTCGAGTATAAAATCGAGCAAAACTGACTCTGCCTTAGCTCCGGCGCTGCGGGGAGAGCAGCCCTTCCGCCCTTGCGTGGCAAATCGCGGTCGCCTGTACTCCACTCCGCAGCTTCGGCTTGTTGGTCGCCTTCGGCGACCAGCCTCAGCCGCTCCGCTTCGCACGGCTCCCGAGCTTTGTCACGGCGGGCGAGGGCTGCACTCCCTCCGCGCCTCCGGCTTTACAAAAACACTCTAGGGTGCTCTGTATCGGCACGCGTCCTAACCAGCGAGAGCCCTAGATTCGGACTTTCTCAGCCATTAGGCTCCCAGAATATGTAAGGCGATAGATAGCTCTACTATTTTTAGGAACAAATATTATTTAAAAGCATTCGAAATACTTTCGATATAACATACATTCGACGTAATAATATTTCGATATTTCACTTGTAGATATTCAAATTTTCGACATTTCAGTGTTCGACTTTTGAACCTATCGGTAATATAGATATTCGATATTTAGTATTTCGACCTTAGAATCGTTCGAAGTCTCAATTTTCGATATTTTATATGTCGATATTCAGATTTTCGAAATTTAAGCATTCGATAATTGTACCATTCGATAATGTATACTTTCGATATTTTGAATTTCGACGTTATGATCCTTCGATATTCTAATTTTCGATATTTTAACCGTCGATATTTTGTATGTCGATATTTCAATTTTCGATATTCGAATACGTAACCGTTTTTCTCAGGAACGCGTGGAGGTTTGACATTGAGATTAATATTAAGTAGCCTGCTACCCCTTAGAGCCGTGAGAAAAATCTAACTTGTAAGGTCAACGCAATCAAATGATACGAACGTTTATCTGATTTTTTCGACGCTGGCAAGGGAATCAAAACCAACGTATAGGGTAATCATGATATTTAATGTCTAGAAGCATCATGTAAATAAAAAGAAGATCCGTAAATTTAGAGTGATATTACAATAAATATTATTTTTTGTGTGTAAACTAACCGCGACTTATTTATGGCCTATGGATAATGTACAAAAGATTTCCAACGCTGTTAATTAAGTGTAATGCTACAATCCAGTTGAATTTTTTGTCGCAGCAATATTTAATGATTTCATAGTTTATAGCAATATGTATGCTTTCATTGGATTGCGCGAGTCCGACTGTATATGGTAAGGTGCTAACAAATTAGCTAGGTACCGATAATTTGATCACCATTGTCTTCTGGGCGACGGGACAGAATATAATAAGACGACTCAGATCGTGCCCGTATCTTGGCGGTGTCTGCGCCTGAATCAGGTCACTGGCTCCGCGCTCTGCCCTCCCACAACGTGGGAACAGTTCTTGACCCAGGCTGCCTGCGAATAGCAGTTTGCCTGAGGCTTGGGTCAAGAATATGCATCCCACATACGTGCTCCTGCGGCAAGGGCGTGGATCAGCTGGGTCGACACGGCCTCTCATGTCCCAGAAGCGCCGGTCGCCTATACCGCCACGGCGCCATAAACGACTTGGTCCGCCGTTCGCTTGCTACCGCCTCTGTACCTGCAATTTTGGAACCCGTGGGTATGGCCAGAGACGATGGCAAGCGTCCGGATGGCGCCACTTTGGTACCGTGGAAGCTGGGGCGAGTCCTGGTGTGGGACGCAACATGTGTCGACACGTTCGCCGCGTCCCACATCCAGGCGACTCGTTCACAAGCCGGCGCAGCTGCCGACCAGGCTCAAATCCTCAAGCGCCGCAAATACTCATCTTTGTCTAAAGATTATGAATTTGCGGCACTTGCGGTAGAGACATTAGGACCCTGGTCGGCCGATATGAAGGCATTTATGAGGGCCCTGTCGCCTCGGCTGGTACGTGTCTCAGGGGACCCCAGAGCTGGCGCGTACCTCTCACAGAGGATCGCTCTTGCGATCCAAAGAGGTAACGCCGCCAGCGTAATAGGAACCATGCCGCAGGCAGACCTTCTGGATGGGTTATTCTTTTTATAGAAAATGTATATATTTTATTCTTATTTTTTCTATTTAGTTTAAAAAAAAATGTACATAATAATTATCCTTTCTTTTAATGTTTATCTGTAGTTTTTAGTATTGTAAATATTATATTGTATGTGTTTATTTTAAAATAAACTTTATAACACATAAGAAGAAAAAGTTGATCGATAATAATTAAGTAACCAGAATAGCTATTATATTATTATTATGTTTCTGTAAATGCAATAGCATCCATACAACAAGCAGGGCTAAAATTCAGCACACATTAAATGTTTGCATGCCTCTACGGTAGAACATAAGCACTTACTATTTACTACATCATCTAATGTACCTACTATGTTCTTGCAAATAAAACATTCATTCATTTATTCATTCATTCATTCATTCATTCATTCATTCGACCCATTTATTTATTTAAGCCACATAACAAGAACTAATTTCAATTAACAAAGACTTGTCCCCTTGCGCTAGTTAAGCTGGTTGCCCTACAGAACCCATTTCCACCAATTATCGAGCTGTCCGGTTCCCGGTCTATTTCCTTTATGAGTCCATTCTTCGAGTTTCTACCTAACAGATCGACAGTCTATCAGAGCACTCGAAAAATAAACGCAAAAGAAATAATCCTGTGTTATATAATACTAGATAGTACCCGCAACTTTGTACGTGTATTTTTTTTACCGTAGTTTGATAAAAATTACACTATAACCATCTTTGGATGTTCAGCTACCTCTGTACTGAAATTGGTTAAAATTTGACCAGCCGTTTCGGTGTGATGAGAGGACAACGGAAAGGACAGTGATAAAGTTGTCTACTCAAAATGTCACTCAAGAGTTTAGCAATAACCTTTGTTTAAATGTTATTATTATATAGAGACTCACACCTGCAGACAAACTGTACTAACAGTTTTGCAGGGAATTGTATATATTTAAGTTTTATACTTTAATTATTAAATAAATAATATAAATAAAATTATTATGAAGAACAGTTAGCGCCATACTGGCATGGCGCCGCGCGCAAGTACAAAACAAATGACGATCCTGCATCACACTATCATTTTTTTTCCTGAAATCATGACCCCTCTCCATACATACATACAACATTGATTTTCATTACAAATCTAGAAAATAAGAAGTATAGATAAACGTGAATGTTTGCAAGTTTGTACCTATGTTCTACTTAAACGCAAAAACTACACAACAGATTTACATAAAACTTTTTAATAATACGTCTGTTCTGCCGTGCAGAACTTAAAGTACAGTAAGTGCTATGAGAGACGTATTGCACTTACTGTACTTTAAGTTCTGCACGGCAGTGTTGACGACCAAAACTCAGTAAGTAACTAATAGCTGCCTAACACAAAGATCGGTATCAATTTATTTATCATCATCATCATCATCATCAGCCCGGAGTCGTCCACTGCTGGACATAGGCCTTCCCCAGTTCGCGCCACCATACCCGGTCCTCAGCTTTCCGCATCCAACCGCAATTTATTTATGCTTATACATAATTACTAAACTCATTAAAATACTAAAACAATATTTTTAAGTCACCGTAAAGCACAGACAACCCCAACTAGACGGAGCATAAGGCGACCCGCGCGCACCAACGATATGGTACGGCAGAACATTAAAGTATCAAAACAGCGGCCACCGTTTAGTTGCGTCCTTGTTTATGATCCATGCGTACGTAAACGAAAAAAGAAATTAAATAAATAACATGGTAAATTGTAGTGTTAAGTGGTGTAGAGAGACCTCATAAACATTGACGCAATTAAACGGTGGCCGCCGTGTTGATACTTTAATGTTCTGCCGTACCATATCGTTGGTGCGCGCGGGTCGCCTTACATATGCTCCGTCTAGTGGGGGTTGTCTGTGCCGTAAAGGTAAGACTTTTTAATTTTTTCCATCTGGATATTACGGGTACGGGCGGAAAATACGTATATGTTTAGAGCTATTTGTTTAAAAAGTCTAACTCTTTACGGTGGGCTCATTAATACTAAAAGTATAAATTGGTACACTCAATTAGGATGGATTTAGTAATGATAAAACAGCACAAATCATGGTATCTAAACAGGGTGATCAATCCAAATGGGTCAAAAGAAGAAGGGGAAAAAAGGAATACTGTAAGAGATAGGGAAATCTGTTCTTAGAAACAATGGCGTCGATTTTAGATTTAATAGAAACTGCATTTTTTTTTATAAATCTCATACATAACCGGTAATTTAACCTGATTAAAATTCTGTAAGTAATCGCATGTCATATTGTAACGTTCTTTAGCGTCGTTCAACAGCGGTTTCGACCGGGTTATGTATGAGATTTATACAAAAAAATAATGTAGTTTTTATGACATGGAAAATCGACGCCATGGTTCCTAAGAACAGATTTCCCTATCTCTTATAGTTTGTGACTTCTCCCTACTGACCCATTTGGATTGATCACCCGGTATATGACTTTGGAAAAAAATATAATTAGCAGGGGTCGGCCTTTCGTTCGCACGGTAGGACTAATGGAGAGCTATGGAGCCGATATTAACATTAAAATACTATTCATACTCATACTCATAAGCGTATTTCATTCGCAATTTAAATTTTATAGTCAAGGACAAAGTCAGAAGAATAAACAAAAACCTGATTTGTGAAGGCATTTGTTTTTTTCGCGACCATAGAATACGTAAATACCTATATGCAACTTTATCCATGTTTTCTGGAGTAAATTGGGTTCTATATTGATCAAATATCAATTTATGACTAGATATTGACAATAAATTGAGTTAAATTAGGAGTTTAAAATATTGTTAAAAAAATATTATAAAAATATTTATTTAATGCTTGGGAATGTTAACCATAATAACCATAAAGGCAGTTTGGAATGAAATAGATGAATGAGTATGAGTATGAATTGTATTTTAATGTTAATAACGGCTCCATAGTTCTCCATTAGTCCTACCGTGCGAACGAAAGTCCGAGGCCTGATAATTAGCGTTTCCATAGATTTTAGAACCACGGTATGCTACCAAACGTCCTAACTCTAGTTAGTACAGTGGCGGACGGCTTATTAAACTGACTAAAGGTAGAGAAGAATGAAATTTTGATGTGTTCTTAAAATACATTAAGGATTAATCGAAAATACTTAGATTGATTGAGTGAGAAATGAAATATTAATGCATAGGTAATAATTTATTTCTTCAGACAATTCAAGGGTTAGATTTGACGTTTCCAATGACGACTGATCGAAATATCATTACCTATTATAATTACCACATCAAATAGTGAAGTGTTCTTGTACATACCTAAGTATTTCAGTAGGGGAGACCGAGGGATTTTAATATGTTTGCTTCAAGGACTACGTATAGGTACGCCTATATTCTTAAGATAGGTAGAAATTAAGTTCATTTTACTGTAATAGTTAAGTACTTATCCTTTCTGAAAAAATTACCGACTGTTAAGTTTCTTGCGGCGTTTCATCTCATCAGTCAAGTGGTCCTCTTGTGAAATGCTGGTAGACTCAGACATGTAAAAGTGTCCTCGTGCCTACTTGCAGAATAGAGTTCATTATTTCGATATTTTGTTATTTCATTATTTCGTTATTTTGTTATTTCATTATTTCGTTATTTCGTTATTTTGTTATTTCATTATTTCATTATTTCGTTATTTCGTTATTTCATTAGTTCATAACTTCATTACTTCATTACTTCATTACTTCATTACTTCATTACTTCATTACTTCATTACTTCATTACTTCATTACTTCATTACTTCATTACTTCATTATTTCATTACTTCATTACTTCATTACTTCATTACTTCATTACTTCATTACTTCATACTTCATTACTTCATTACTTCATTATTTAATTATTTCGTTATTTAAAACTGGGGAGTTGAAACAACGCCAATTTCTCGGTGTCTAAAACCCTTAGCGCGCCAGCAACAACGCTGTTTAGAAGTGTCCCACCCGCGGGCCCCTCAGTGTGCGTCTCCTCTAACGTACGTAGATCCGAGAAAATGTCGATGTATTTCTGAGGCTGAGTAAAATACAATATAAAGATTTATTTGCGTCATTTCATATATTTAGAACAAATACTCCTACTCGTAGAAACCTATGTAGTTAGCACTTGAAAGTGAAGCCAGTGTTGGTTAGCCACAGGCTAAGTTTCTTCCGTGTGGGCATCTGTCACAACGTCAATGTCAATCATATTCGATTCGTTAGCCCAGATTAGTTTGATCAAAGTTTATAAATAAATAATTAATATTTATAAAAATGGTTTAAACTTACGAATCTTTCGAACTCGTATGGTGCTCATCAAGGACATAGAAAACCAGTTGAGTAGCAGCTTGGATATATAGGGATAGCTGTCCCTGATGAAGAGCTCCATACGAGTTTGAAACATGTCGGGCCGTTCCTGACAGGTTTTACGTGAGTTTAAACCTTTTTTAGGGTTCCGTAGTCAACTAGGAACCCTTATAGTTTCGCCATGTCCGTCTGTCCGTCCGTCCGTCCGTCCGTCCGTCCGTCCGCGGCTTAGCTCCGTGATCATTAGTACTAGAAAGCTGAAATTTGGTATGAGTATGTGTATTTATAACGCCGACAGAACGGTAAAAAAAAATTTGAAAAAAAAAATTTTTTTCGGGTACCTACCTCTCCAATCTCCAATACCTAAAGTGGGGGTGATTTTTTTTTTCTTTTCAACACTGGTGTGTGGGGTGTCGTTAAATAGGTCTTGTAAAAATAATAGGGGCTCCCAACATTATTTTTTGATAAAGTCAGCAGTTTTGTAAATATTCGCTCCAAAAACAAAAAAAATAGTGTCCCCCCCTCTAACTTTTAACCACGGGTCAAAAAAAAATCGAGAAAATTCATGTTAATGAAGCCTTATAAGTACTTTCAATGAAAACTATATTGAACAAAATCGGTTGAGCCGTTTTTGAGTTATCGCCAAATTTCATATTTTTTCTTTAAAAGGTCGTAAGTTGACTTCCAGAAGGTAATAAGTGATTACAGTTTCAAGGGCGTTTACGACCTTTTTATAGAGCTTAAAATCTTTCTTAACTTAAACCTCGGGCTTAAAACAGCGGTTTATTGTGAAGGATGAGCAACTACGGAACCCTACACTGAGCGATAGTTTTAATACTATTATTACATCTTAAACAATTGAGACGAGACGATGTATTAAATTCCTGGAAGAAAGACATACAAGAAATCCAAGTTTGTTTTTAAACTTTGCGAATATTAGCATCCAGGTGTAACACTGTTGTTACTCGTATTTCGTATTTTCATGACAAAGCTATGTAAATAATGTGCTACACGCGTTATGGAAGCAATGCTAATTATTTGTTTATCTATTTGCTTACCGTGAAAATCAATTACTATGAATACGTACCAGAAGCACTACTCCGATGTTCGAAATTCGACCGCTGTATAGTGCCGCTTATCCAAATATACTTTGACAGCAGATCTAGAGGGACGGCACTACATGACGGTTGAATTTTGGACATCGGAGTAGCCATTCAGCCTGTGTTAAAGAAAGTGGTCGTCAAGATAGAAAGTGGTTTGAAGAACCAGTATATTTTGACCTGTGACCTGAGCCTACACTGCCAAGGCGCTAATGTTGAGTGTTTTAAGAGGCCTTATTCCTTTTAAAAAATATTTTTTTCATATAATGACTAATATATTGATAATTACAACCAACTTTTTGAAGTGAATAATACTGTTTCCCGAGTTCTAGGTAGTAACGTAGCTATTTCATGCTTTTATTGCGTGCAGTCGAAAATAAGTTGAAAAAACTAATTTTCCGCGTGAATTTTGTCAATTTCGAGTAGTTTTTGAAACAAAAATTATCAATGAAAAATTCAAACTGTAGGTTTCAAATATATACCAATAAATCGCAATGACCCTGTTCTAGGTAGTAACATCAATAATATGTTAAGAAACATGTTTGATCATAGATAAAAATGTCTAAAGCAATCAGCATTTTAAGGAATAAGGCCTCGTAAGATGTCGCCAAATAAACGATGTCTCTGTTATTTCTCAGGTATATCGCCTTTAACTGCCGTTAAAACGCGATGTTTGCAATGGGTGTGTAATAATTCATAGAACAACAAATGGTATAACGTTCATCACATCGAATAACATATAATATAATTTCAACACATAGAATGGATCAATTGATAGAATTATCATTTCGTAGAAAATCAGTTCCTATATTTTCATTTCTTATAACAACACTTGATATATTTTTTGTTTCGTATATAAACACTAAAAATAATGAACACTTAATATAATGAACATTTAATATAATAAACATTTAATAGAATAAACAAATAACATAATACATACTTAATATAATGAAAATTTCATACAATAAACATTTAATAGAATAAACAAATAACATAATACACACTTAATAGATTTTTTGTCAAGAGAGAGTGACTATTTTGTATCATTTACGCGCTTATGAATTAAAATGTATAAAATTCAATTACTTGTTTTTATTGCCAGTACTCCGCGTTAGCTCCAAACTTAATGCTTTCCTGGAAGTGGTTGGGTGTATTGTTCTTGTATGTAAACAGTATGAATACAAGCAAAACTTTTTTCGGTACGCAAAAAAAAAAATAACCTCGAAGGCCAGGCGGGAGCTCGCTACGCTTCGCTCCCGCCTGACCTTCTAACCTAACCCGGCCACGTCGGATCTGCTCTGAAAGGTTTTGCTCGCTCGCTTCGCTCGCTCGCTTGTTCAAATTTTGAAATTTATGAATTCGAAAGTATATTATACGAAAAATACATTCTATTAAACGTACATTCTATTATACGTACATTCTATGAAAAGTACATTCTATTAAACGTACATTCTATGAAATTATTGTTAATATAAGAAAAGTGAATTATATTAAACGTGCATTCTATCAAATGATTGTTATAAGAAATGACTTTCTATCAATTGTGCTCCTACGAAATAACGATATATGAAATAAACATTCTACGAAACGTTGTTATACAATCTGAAAATTCTACCAAACGTAAGTTCGGTCATATGAAAATATATGTTAATTGTTTTTCTATGAAATGAGACGCACCCGTTTGCAATACGAGCTGTCTAAAATTATATTTGACGTTACTACTCGGTCAAGTTAAGTTTGCGCCTGATATCTTTGGCGTTTGGCACAAATTTAACGCGATCAACGATATATATATTACCACTTCGCCTGCCCAGGGATATCTCCGAGATAATTATCAGAGGATTTGTATGGAATTAGGGTCCAGGTGTTTAATTATAATATCAAAGACGAACTACGCGCGATTATTGCAATGATGACGACGATCCATTTTGGGATTTTTCTTTTATTTCTATAATGTTGTTTTTTATGTTTTTTATTTTATTTTGAGTAATAACTACTTGAATAAAGAATATGTTGACTTTGACTATGACTGATATAACAGTACTGGAATGGAAACCTTTTTAGCATTTGGCGAATGTACAGGCTGAAGGTGCACTTGCCTTGCCCCAAATCATCAACATCCAGCCCAAACGTGAATTTTTTTTTAGACCCAAATATGTTCTACGGTTTCCCCTGCCTGTCGTAAAAAGCAAGTAAAATGAGTTATCAGGATCGTGAGTGGCTCCGTGGATGTGGATTTGGTATTCGATTAACAATCCTGGGAAAGGCATCGCCATTTCACCGACAGCGAAAAGCATTTGACCTGCCTTCAGAGCCCACGGTCCTGGGTTCGAATCCCAGCAAGGGCAAATATTTGTGTGTTGAACTCGAATATTTGTGCCTAGGTCATGGATGTTATTTGTATATAAGTATGTTTATCGTCGTCTAGTGTCCATAATACAAGCCTACTAGAGCTTACTGTGGGGCTAGATTGATTTGTTAGAGGTTGTCCGATATTTATTTATTTTATCAACAACTATATCACCATTGTGTGAGCTTGTCACGGATATCATGATGGTGATTCTAATAGTGCATTCACTTTGAGATCTTGGAATCATTTGCACATAGCAGCGGAGTTTGCGGTCTCCGTGGAATATTAGGATAAAAACTGGATAAGAATACCATGTAGCCCAATCATTTTCCCGAAAGCAGTATCAGGTATCAGTGCCTATACCATGAGTTTATAGTGACCGTACTTCCTAGCGAATGTGTCAAACGATTTGTATGGAGAAAAATCGTTTACCTACGCAGTCGCTAGCGAGTACAGTAGACTCATCGTCAGGGTACTCGATCGCAGGTTTTATTCACCGTAAAATATAAGTTTATAAGGAATGAAGGTTATTGATACACACAAGAGTGAATACAAATAGATCAATAACTAACTGCGAGTAATAAAGGTAATTCGAATAGTTTATTTGTAGACGTTGAATCAAGCGCCAATAGCTTCGCAATCTGATTGTTTTATTCGCAAATTCACGTTTTTCCAATATCACTCTTTATTTTAACTGTTTGCTTTAGAGATCATAGCAAATAAAAGGTTTTGTTTTTGACTCAGTACCTGAATTGTATAATAGGAGATCAGCCTTTAGAATCAATACTGAATGTTTTTATGTGGCCAATTTAAAAATATATACAGGCGTTTTATTGCACAACAATATTAGTATTTGGTGCGGGACTTTTTAAGCAAAACAAATTTATATGTAAAAGAGTTACAAATCAATAACCAACATTATATTGTTAAACCCGTCTTAGAGCATTATATAAAAAAATACATACCTATATTTTGGTCGCTTGTTAAAACGGCAATTCTTTTATTTAAGTCATCGAGTTCTATTCTATTACAATACAATACAAGTACTCCTTATTGCACATTTCATAAAACATACATCTTCTAGTATCTCTCTTACCAGCGTGATTTCTTGTGTTGAATACAAAATCATGAGAATCGTTCTGTATCCTCATAACGTTTCCATTTTCGCGTTGAAAATAGCACAGAGATTTCTAGTGTCACGGGACGTCCAAAATAATAGTAAAATACGGGACTTCCTAACCGCCTGGGTTTATTCAGAGAGCCTGTCACATTTGTCACTAAGTGCGCCAGTTCCGAGAAGTGTTTTTATACGCTTTTATATTTGCAAAACCGTGTAGTTTCATTGTTTATAAATTTATGATACATGTAATGTCTCATTTTTGTTTAATGTGGGTACACCACAATTTAATTTTTTTTTTGTATTCATAGTTTAGTTTCATTGTTTGTTCAGTCAAAATAATAAGCAACGTTTGTGTGAATCATTTAGCTAGGAGCTGTGATTCATATAATAATATAGAAGTGGTACAAGCACTTACCTACAGAACTACGTATCAACATCAAATAAAATTAAATATGCCTTTAACTCTCAAGAAGAGTAAAATGTTAACCCTCTGTTGTCTGTTATATACCTATAGATGTGTCTTAGATGTGTCTGTTACATCAAACAGCTATCAAATACATTTAGCGGACGATTTTTTTACGTAATGTAGCAATGTAGCCGTTTTCTTGCAGTAAATCTTAGCAAAGTTGAAATTGGACGCGATATTGGAAAACAGTAGTATTTATCCTACAAATAATAAATAAATAAATATCGGACAACCTCAGACAAATCGATCTAGTTCCAAAATAAAATATACACGTACAAATAAGTATCGCGATACTGACCTCTTCTAAACTGATTGTAGTTGCGGATCACGCGCTCAGCATTCTTGCGGGCGATGTAGAACCACTCAGACGTGTTGCTCAAATATTTGTACTCCACGGCTAAGTCCTTCGCCAATATTGGCCCCTCTGGCAACCGATATGCGAAGGGACAGAACAGCTGATAGTCCTTATACTGGAACTGATCGTAGCAATTCCCAGCAGCGAAAATATCATCATCAAACTCCACCATTGAAAACACACTAGCATGTAACAAATATTCATTGTGCATCACTGAAGGCCCAGCGTATTTCCATAATCTGGTCAGCATATTTGCTCTATTTACAGCTACGTCTGCCTCTATCCTAAATCTTTCTTGAGCATACCTATCTACTACTCCTTCTCCTAAATTCAAGTCAGTCCCTGCTGTACAGTTTTCACCCAGCAAATGCTGAGTTTCTATTAACCTTAGGAATCTAGTAACAACGTCTTCATGCACAGGTCTGGTGACCGTGATGTTATCTGCTTGTATAGTTTCATTGGCTGTATTTACATTTTGATCGGGCGTATCTATCTTTTGGGTATCATTGTCGTAGCTATGTTCTACGTTTAACAAATGTTCGATGAGGGATACGTCTGTGGTGTGTTTGATATTTTGGTTGGAGAAGTTCCCGAAGAACTTCTGGAACTGGTTGGAGTCTTTGATGGAGCCGTCATCGCCGTCCGCACCGTACGGTCTTAGAGCAGAGACTATTGGGTCTTCCCCCGATTTATCGATGCTTTCTGTAACAAATAGAAAATTTCCACTGAATATTTTTACATAACTCCTTGTTATAAAATACTTTTAAAAATTCTGAAAACAGGATTCGTAAAATATTGAATATGCCGTTTTATGTTTGTTAATGTTTCGTTAGCCCACCCAATTTAGTTTTTTTTCATTTTTACGTATTTTGTTTTGTACTCAAAACATTTTTCGGCGATTAAATAGGTAACTATCAATTAAAATCGTGTTATAATTATCATCGCAATTACATATAGGATTAATAAAGGTGAAATATAAATATAATAGTGCTTATAAAAATAGTATTAGGTACTAGTTGATAGGTATTACGACAATATCGAGACAGCCCATTTATTTATATGTTGTTAAATTCGTTTTACTTTCAAACAACTTAGTTAATTATAAGCTACAAACTTTGTTCTTCAAAGTTCAAGTAATTCAGACACTTCGATTTCAAACAAAAACTAATGTTATTCTCCCGAAAAACGAAACTTCCAAATTAGCCGAAAAGTCCCATATAAACTTAGTAGGTATTTGTATTTGCAGGCTTCCCGTTAGTTATGCCGAGCTTCTCCAAGAGAACAATAGGGACAACAACTCACACAAATAGCACACAATATAAACTGATATCACCAACACCATGGTAATGGAACGGGAAAACGAGTTACGGAATAACAAACGAACCGTATGACAGCAACTAAGAAAGGGATATTTTGTCACTGGGACGGCGCCACTGGATTTATTATGTATTATGAAATGACAATGAGTGACAGACACGATAGATTATTAGGTTAGGAAATGTATGGAGATGACATTTATCAGGATTGGCTCCGTACTGGCCAGGCGCCATAGATTAATAAAACGCCGTCCATGGAACTCAATCCCCAATTACTGATCTATTTTTTTTTATATCTGACTTCTCCACCCAGTAGTGGGTGAGCACTACTCACAAACAGAAATGGCTTCACGGCCAGAGAGAGACAGGAGAGAAGGACAGGGATGTTATGCTCGAATCGTCAGTACTACGGGAATAGGTTGAACCAATTTTATCTGACGAATATCGAGGGACTGCATGAACAATTCGGGCAGCAGGTGGGTAATTATTTTTTCATCACATTTGCTCGTAAAAGATGGTATTACATGCAGGTGTACTAAAGGACAAATACCTATATAGTTCCCGCGGGAGTTATAAATTGTTATAACTCCCTCGGGAGTTATGGCTTTAGTTTTAAAAATATAGTACGCACTCGCAGATTACTTCAGACTAAGGAGGTTTCAATCCAGCCAAGGTTTTTTGATGTATCAACAAAACTTGCCTACCAGAAATTTTTATTGTGTATTGAATTAATACGGTAAATAGCTGCATTAATATTAATTTTTACTAATTATTTAAGTGTATTTGGCAATCACTTTATTAAATTAAATTTTGAATTATCGTTACAATCTCAAGCAGTATAGCCTGTCAAGTTTCTAAACGAAACGCAGTTTAAGAACTATCTGCGGTAGACGACACAAAAAAAAGAAAAAAAGTTATAAAATTATTGGTTAGGAACTATTTAGTTTTGTAACAAACTTACTGTTCATATTTATGTTTTATAATATTACGGTGTTAATTATTGCTGCATAATATTGTTAATTGTTATTTGTTTAATAATAGATGGTAAGATTCTGTGTATATTTGTTTTCTGTTTTAAGCCCATTGCCGTTTTGCCAGTGCTTATAGTAAATTAAAAAAATATAAATACAGGAAAAAGTTGGTTGTTAATAGTTATCGTTTAATGTTTATTTTTGTCTTGTGTATTTTGTTATTTACTCCCAAATGCGATGAAAAATATTGTGTGTAAGGCGGGTAGTAAGGGGATTACAAACTCAGGACATTAAAAGCCCTCCGCCTTCGGCGTCGGGCTTCTAATTGACCTTCGTTAGCAATCCCCTACTTACTACCCTTATGACACAATATACTATAGAGTATTAACTGCCTGATTCCTCTGGCTGTAGCTATCCGTGGTGGCTATTTGATAAAAATAAATATCTTTTATAAGAAATGCAAAAAGCAGCAATATTTACAAGGCAACCCTAAACAACAAGACCTCTCATATCTCGAGATAGACGTCCACTGGTGGATAAAGGCCCACTCCCAAAGTTTTCCATAATTATCTGTATTGTGCTGCCCTCATCTAATTTCTGCCTACGATCCTAATCAGGTCGTTGTTTCACCTTGTTGGGTCTTCCCATGCTGCGTCTTCCGGTACGCGGTCGCCACTCAAGGCCCTTTCTGTCCCAACGGCCATCGGTTCTACGAGCAATATGCCCCGCCCACTGCCACTTAAGTTTGGCGAATGGCTGAGCTACGAGTATATCTGTAACCATGGTTCTCTTGTGTATCTCACCAGTTGTGTGTATCTACTTAGGCTAAATAGCACGGCTAATGGATCTTACTGAGCTTATCTTGACCAAATCTACTAAGCTTTGGCCAGGAATGCGTTTGACAGTCAATTTTCATAGGCAGGTTACCCACTCATCTTCCGGAATGAAATTCGTTGAGCTGATCACACTTTACCTAAATTTAATCAAAATCGCGTTATCGTTCCATCATTATATCGTTTCACCCACCTGAAATCCTAGCCACATAACACACAAATCTCATCTTTCTCAAAAAATGAAAATTCCTCCCCGTCTGTACAAAGCCAGATTCCTGTAAAGACGTTTTTCGCGTAAAGGGGATTCCACTGTCGTTGGGTCGGGCGTGTAAAATCTTTGCAATCTCCCCCTATAAAAGAGGATTTTGTTTATGAGGACAACAAATAGAGCAATCGCGACTTTCATTACAAGCGGGAGGCAGTGCGAATTGATAGCTAAGGTTATTTATTGCAAGTAATTTTGCTGAACAGTTGTAGGGTAGGGTAGCCAGATGCCGGGATTCAATAAGGAATCGCTCATGAGCGGGATCCGTTTAGCACGGGGGTCCGCTTTTTATTTTCCCATCTTCATGTTCTTTAATGCAAGGCGTTGAGGTGTAGCGATTGGATAGGTCTTTGATAAGTCGGTGTGTTATATTACTATTAATTACCCGTAAAGATATTAAAACTAACAACAAATGTTACAACCTGTGAATTGGACTAACTTTTTCATCGATCGAAACGGACCGTCCGTTTCAGCTTGGCGTAAAATTCTTTCGTATATCCGGATGTTTGGATATCCGGATCTACCGGTGTTCTCGCATAGGTTCGTTAAAAATATCGATTTTTTAATCGAGTAGTTATTTCGAAATCTATGAAAACAGCGGAGATACGTAAAAACTACCCTATTATGGTAATGGCTCTCTAATTTGAAGTTTTTGAAGTAGCTTTAACGTCATTTTCTTCGAGTCGTCTCCATTAAAACTTTGTCAACATCTGTCAATCTAGTTGTAGCTTCAATAGCCCAGACATGAATTAGGACCCTCGTGAAACGGCCCCACAGCTGCGGACGGTGATTTTTATCTTCGCAAAACTGCCTTTACCGTCTTCAGCCTAATATATGTTATACTTTTTTTTGTCCTGTTTTTGGCTAGATTTTTTTTATATGAGTTTTGTCTGTGCCGCAGCATTCAATTTTCAATGGTCCTGTGTTCTTGACAGTCTTAAGGCTAAAACACAATTACAAGATACGACATCGTATCGTGGTACGACGCAACATCGTGCCACGATGCGACGTCGTGAGATTGTAAAATGAATTTTAATTTTCCATTTTGTCACATGAAGATAAAGTTCATTTTGGATTTATGCATTTCCACGACATGACGATGCGATGTCGTGTCTTGTAATTGTGTTTTGGCCCTTAGTCATACTTAGTCTTAAATACACGTCAACTTTCATGTCTTTCGGTTTTACGGACAATTTCAACCAGATAGGTAAGGTACTTAAGGTGGGGTAAGACTAACATAGTTTTTTTTATACTACAACGGTGGAAAACAACCATGCGGCCCGCCTGATCTTAAGCGGTTACCGACGCCTATGGAATGGACTGACGACGCTAGGAGCATCACACGCGTGTTGCCGACCCTTTAAGAACCTATTTACTCCTCTCTGGAAGAACCGCATACGTAGCCCCCGCTCCGAGGAAAACCTCGGCAGGGAGCTCATTTCACACGCGGAGCGTTTGCAGTAGGAAATTCCTCTGGAACCACACAATTCTCGACTATTTAGGCTCCAGTTTGTGAGGATGAACACCCTGCCGATAGCGAGCAGTTAGTTATTGGACCGTGGCAGTAATATCTTGGTGATAGTCTTGCCTTAGATACCCCACCTTACCCTACGACCTTTTAAAAAATCATACATCAGTATACCCATCTCTATAGTTTGTCAGCACCTAAATTCGTTACAAACAGACAATAATCAATCTTATAACAACATAATTTAGAACATAACAACCAGACCGTAATCCAGTGGTGAAGATACCTGTATAGTTATGCCAGGTATTTGGTAAAGTTAAGGCGTCCTTCCAGTGGTAAGCCGTCTACAAGTTGCCTAAGCCCTTTTGTATACATGACCCGGAGTTTAACCCTTGACTCAGGCTGACGGTTGAGATTGCGGCCCTATCAAATAGGGCTTTGAACAAGTATTAACGTGTGTAGGCAGAGTATTAGTTGGGGCAATTTACAAGTAAACATACAGGCTTGAACAAGTTGACGGTTTATGGATGGTTAGGGCGGGCACTTGAATTAATATTAAGTAATTGAATAGAGATACCTAGACGTTTATATCTGGAAATTAATATTTTATTGAAATTGAATTATTTTAAATATCTGATTGAAACGTTTCGGTTAGCTCCATGGCCATGGAGCTAACCAAACCGTTTCAATTGGTTGCGGAGCTGGCGGTTCTGGGTTCGAAACCTAGTGCAAATATTTTGTTTATATAGATCGAATATTTTGTTTCTGCGTCTTGGGTTATTAAGTAATAATGAAATAATGAACTTTATTCTGCAAGTAGGCCAGAAGGGCACTGTTACATGTCTGAGTCTACCGGCATTTCACAAGAGGAGACCACTATAAGTAGGCACTGTGATGTCCAGGGTTGAAACCCTGCGGGCGGGAATAGATTCAATAAAACAACGTAGACGGGTTTACTGAGGATCACTATCTGCCCGCTCCCGTTGACGTCTGTCATAGTAATGGTGGCAGCGGGCAGATTTTGGGGCAGATGGTGGCGGGGATATTTCATTATAATATAACGTATATATAAGAAAACATCTTTATATTATAAAGATGTTTTCTCAAACATGCAATGAAATATCGTCGTAACGTGCGTTAGAACAGGCTTCGAAGTGTCAAGTTTCGGGCGGAACAATTCGAGAGAACTGTAAAGGAATTTCATACAAAATTGAAGGCCTAAGCCGGGAAGTAATTTGTTTTTAATTTTAATGTAAACATGGCGTCTGTGTGTATGAACAGCTGATATATATTTTTTTTCTAGTAGCTACCCATTCAGCCATCGGACCAACAATATCCGTGTTAATGCCTAGTACACACGAACTGAAAATACCGTCTATACGTAAGTCACCAGAGACCATAGACAATATTAAAAATCCTCTGCTTTTATTTTACTTAGTATAGAAACTAAGATTCTTATTATCAGGTTGTGTATAATGGCCCTAATATTCGCACACTACACACGTGGACTTATTAAAGAAAAAAAATATAGAGGGATTGGAGGGAAAATTAAAAATACTTTTTTTAAACATGGCGTCTGTGTTCATGAGCTGGCTGAACAGCTGAATTATGTTTTTTTGAGTGGTGTATTTTTTTATTTCATTGCATATGTTTGAGAAAAGCACTGTACATGCCTTAGCCGTGAAAAGGGCTTGCCGGCTTCGTATCACTAGACGGCCTCCCTTACGGTCGGCCGTCTATACCTACTCAGCCGGCAAGCCCTTATTTCCCGGCGTCTGCAGTAATGTACTATTTCTTAAACATGCAATGAAATGTCGTCATAACGTGCGGTCTATAACAGGATTCGAAGTATCTTTCTTTGGGCGGAACAACTCGAGTGAACTGTAAAGGAATTTCATACCAAATTAAAGGCCTAAGCCGGGAAGTTTTTTTTTTTAATAATTATGGCGTCTGTGTTCATGAACAGACTAAACAGCTGAATCATATTTTTTTTGAGTGGTGTATTTATTTTATTTCATTGCATAAATGTTTGAGAAAAGCACTATACATTCGTAGTACGTGAAAAGGGCTTGCCGGCTTCGTATCACCATCCGGCCTCACGTAGTGTTTTCACGTAGGGCGAACACAATTATGAATATATATAAGTACCGTCACCGTTTCCAATTTTTAGTGCATCTATTATATTTATGTTAAGGTATAACTTTACCTTTACTGACTGAGCGAGCGAAGCGTCAACGTTTCAGCTTGGCCTAATATTATTACGTATATCCGGTTAAACATACATTTTGAATATCCAGATGATTTCCGGTTGTTTTCGCCTAGAGATCGCATTTTCTCAACCGATTCTCACGACATTTTGTGAGTAGCTTCCATAATAGGTATATAATATCATTTTGTCAAATCAGTTTTCCAGATATTAAAATTGTAATGACAAAAAATCATTTCGAAACTAACTCGCGGTGAAAGCAGATGTTGCTGGGATTGACAGCGTTGCGAATATTAACGTATTCACATAGAGGTCGCTAAGGGTGTCAAAACCTTTCAAATAAAACAATGCAAAAATCGACACACAAACCATAAGGAAAAATTCGCCAGGTCTTCTTTGAGCTAGGGTAGCGAAATGGTTAACGTGCTGGACCGGCAATCCAGAGGTACCGGGTTCGATTCCCGGTCTCTTTCCCCAGCCCAGGTAGCTCCTTTTTCAATTTTTCTTTAAGCTTTGATCTTTGTATCAAATGCTTAAGGCGTAAGGTAAGGTCTTAGGCGTAAGTATTTAGTATGTTAAGTGTCGTCAGCTCTAAATTTGAAAGCCAAAATTGTACCCAATTCTCAGTTTATGTAGCTATTTATAACCAAGCCGGCGTGTGGAGTCGAAACTTAGTCGAAGGCTTGACAGCTTGCGGTGGGTGCAGATGGCTGATTGGAACATTTACGTTTCGACGTACTAGGCTAAATAGTACGAGTTACTAGCGAGTTCGAGATTTGAAATCACCCATGTGGAGACAACTCCACATGGGTGATTAATTTAGGCATTGGACTTCTGATAGGCTGATACCACGGTAGGACTTTGGAGAGCTATGGAGCCGATATTAACATTAAAATACGATTCATACTGATATTCGGGCATTTTCCAAAATAAATATTTAAGGCATGTATTTATATCGATATTTGTATATTCCCTTTTTTCGTATATACTATTTAAAGGTATTTGCAAAACTGTTTTACTGGATATAAAAAAAAAAACTATTCCTATATAAAAAAAATAAGACTATACCCGGCCGAGTCGGATAGTAGGTATATTTAAGTATATTTAATTCGCATTATTTAGTGTGCATAATTAGTGTGAAATTCAGTATTTTTGGTGAAACTTTCAAATATATCCGATGTACGAACCATATTTTTGGTGTGAATACGGTTAAAAAGGTCATCTCGTTTTGTATGATGTTTAAGTTTTTATTGTAGGACATGTTCAGTTAATCAATTGTTTTTTTTGCACAGCATTAGTTTTTCTGATATGCATTCAGTTAATTAGTGGAGTTACCTAGTGTTCTGAAAAATTATACAGACGTGCATTTAATAATATCCCAATATTTAATACAAATATCGCTGTCCCAAGATTTTAGACTTTTTTCTATTAAATGTTGTTCCAAAGTATAATGTTTGATTGTAAATTTTTAAAGTAACTTATTTACTATATAATTAAGGTAAAAACTCCCTTTGAAACCTACTTAAAGTATTTCTTTGACAGGAAAACCGAAGAAAAGGTGCCAATTTTTGGGTTTCCCACGTACACTTCGCTAACTTTGAAGCGTAAGTATGAATTCACACTCATTCGCCTATTTCATTCTAAACTGCCTTTGTGGTTATTGTGGTTAACATTCCCAAGCATTATAGGACTACAATTATAAATAGCATATATTTTTTTCAATATTACAAACTCCTACATTAAACTTTATTTATTGACAATTTCATGCAATTTCTAGTCATAACTGTGGATATTCGATTAATATAAAGCTCAGATTTACTCCAGGAAACATGGAAAACGTCGCAAATATTTACGTATTTTATGGTAAAGGAAAAAACAATGCTTACACAAATCAAGTCTTTGTATAGGTATTCCTGTGACTTTGTCCTTGACATTTTTTCTACATATTATGACCAGCTAAGGGAGATGTATTTATTTCTATAGATGCAATGTAATAATAGTTTAATGTTTTTTTCAACGAACACAATTTGAGAACTCATTAACTCTGACATAGTGTAGTAGAGAATACCTGGAGGATTCGTGCATAAACTAAAGGTTCACTACACCGCTGCTGAAAAGTGACGTGTCATATCCGTACCGTTTTGATGCACGCTCTCCACGCGGCTGCTTAAAAGACGTACGCCGCCGTACGCAGTCAAGTGTATGAAAAGACGTAACTCAAAAGTATATAGGTTATAGGTTATAGCGGGCTAGTTTTCCGCAACTCGACGTCTTACAATGCGCCTATTTTGCGTGAAGGGTTGCTGGCACTACTAACTCAAAAGTAACGCGTCAATCATTTAGCGTAAACAAACCGTCAACGTATTTCAAGGAGTATTGTGGAGATCACGCGTAAAAACACTCACACACTCACTCAAACAGTCACTTTTCAGCAGCGGTGTGGTTGAATCCTAAGTTTTTTAGAAGAAGCGTTATCCATAGATTAGGTGGTCCATTGAATATAAACTATTATTAAACTAAGTGATTGAAAACGAAAGTCCCCTAATCAAATTTAGTAGACAATTGAAAACGCAAGTTGATTAGTTATCGGAATTCATGATGATTATTTACTTTACTCACTCAACATAAACATTCCCAATTTTATTCGTGCGAATGCAAATCATATCTAAAATCACCTTCTCATGCTTGAAGAGGCAATATTCGAATTCATCCGACTTATTACAATTTGTAAAACCTTTGTAAGCAAGTCAGCTTTTATTGTTTGCGCTAGAGGACCCCAAATATTGCCGGCAGAACTTAAATAAAATGCTATATGAAATCCCAATTCTTTATTTGCCTTAATGTAATATGTATTTTGCGAGGTTTATTGGTGTTGGTAAAAGTGGAATCGGCTTAGAAGACATTTTGTTGTTGCTAAGGCTGTTCTGACCTTAGTCTGATAACTACTTGAGGATATTTGTTTTTTGAGGTCTACATCGGACTAACTACACTTATACTGCTCTAAAAGTTAGAAACGACCGTCAAAGTTCAACATTCCTACGGAGCGCTAAAATCGCTCCATACAAATGGCCACCAAATCGTGACGTCATCATTATGTTATGGATACCAATATTTGTATGGTCATTTGCGATAATCACCGCAAAAGGCGCTTTTAAGTTCAAAATTGGCATACAATTATTGTTTTGTTAAATTGTGAAGATTCTGAAAACACTTTCAAAATTTATTTTGAATTAAAAATAAATAACATATGCGTACCTCTGAAGTCACATTTCAGAGGTACGTATTTTTTTTCTTTTTTTCATGTCATATTGAGCTAATTTTATTAATGACTAAACTTACTACAGTATGCTATAGCATTTAACATCAGTCATCATCCCTATTGCATGTTCTCATAGATATAGAAAACGTACGTACAGTTCATCTCTGGTCTGAAAGATGCCTACTGCTGTCACGTACAAAATAAAACCACGAGAGACATGCATGCCGACTCTTTCAAATAATGAAAGGGACTAAAAGATAGCATGCATCTCCCCTGGGCTTGCGATAGTTGCGCTTATATCGCGATTGATAGACGAAGCACCGTCTCTTTGTATTGGGAGACAAACACGACCATCATTGGTCAACAGGTTTCAGGATGTTATAACTGTACAAAATAAAACACTGATGTAATGTGGTTTCTCACCATGTAATATTTTCTATTGTTATATAAATATGACAGAAACTAAACCAACATCATACCTTAACACCGATAATAGCTTACGTCGACCAAACGATGCTTAAGTGCCCAGTGCCTCAAATTGATATGAAAATTGACTACTCGAGGAGCCGTAAGCGGAAGTCGGTGAGGTTAAATAGAACAGAAATCTCACAAATTAATTGGTTCCGTGAGGATCCTTTGACGTAGTCGAATAACGAAATTATACAGTCTCATCTCGATAGAAACAAAATATACCTTCCAATTCAAAATAACACGCTTGTGGGCCAGGAAAAAAACTGTTTGTTAATAAAATGCACGCAAATTATTTAACAATACAGTAAAACACAAAATAAATGTGGGTACAGTAATAATACGTACACAAAAATCTATTTTAATAGGTAAAATCGAGTTAATATCTTAGGTAATAGGTCTCAGCATGTGCTAGGCAGGCCCAGCGCTAATATTCAGACAGTCATTTTCTAAAAACTAATCTAAACGGGAGTGTTAGAAGGTTTTGGTAGGATGAAGCTATTGAGATACGAGATGGGTCAGGAATAGGCATCGATGTAGGAAATTAATTTGTGCCAGAGGAAAACAGCAAGGCCAACCACGATCATCAATCATGATGGAATGCCAAAGACAAGTTCATTAGTTTACATATATGTGACATCGGCGTTCGTAAACAAATATTCCGAGCTCTATGTGATTAAAAAAAAGATTAGTTTGACAAGTTCCTTGACTGTCAATGTCTCCCAGGGCTAAATTTGAGTTTTATAAATGAAATATGGCCCTAAGAAATTAGGAATGTCGCAACATGACTTCAACTTTAGGTGAGCGTCGTTAAATCATAGCCATGTGGTGATGATCAGGAATCGTAAAATGTAAGCAAAATTGATTGAAATGACGTCTGATAACACTAAAACTTCAATTTCTCTCGCATTTTACAAACTCTGTTGATGATATACATATATGTACATTTTTTTTGCTTCCTTCACTCACTTAGTTGGTGCTGATCGTGATTTTTTCTTAGATGATTAACACATTCACTGCTGAATGCGTTAACGATCATCATCATCATCATCTCAGCCATAGGACGTCCACTGCTGAACATAGGCCTCCCCTTTGGACTTCCATATATACCGGTTGGAAGCGACCTGCATCCAGCGCCTTCCGGCGACCTTTATAAGGTCATCTGTCCATCTTGTAGGTGGACGTCCTACGCTGCGCTTGCTGGTCCGAGGTCTCCACTCGAGCACTTTTCGGTTAACGATCAATAAATAAATAATAATAATGAATAAATAAATATTAAGGGACAATCTTACACAAATCGACCAAGTCCCAAGCAAAACTATAGTACAAGTTTTGCTTGGGACTTGGTCGGGTACTAGACGACGATATACATAATATATAATACATATATAGATAACATCCATGACCCAGGAACAAATATCGAGTTCATCACACAAATATTTGCCCCGGCCGGGATTCAAACCCAGGACCGCCGGCTCAGTAGGCAGCTGCACTACAAACCGAGCCAACCGCGTCGTCATGATCCGACTTTAACCATTCCTGTCTGTCCCACTGACAGGTAACTTCAGCTGTTCGAAGATCTGCTCAGACCATGTCTTTGGACTACGTATCGCTTCATGATGGCTTCACCTTGGTGGAGAAAAAGAAGAAGCCGGCTCGTCGCAACCAGTGTGGAACTACAATGACTGGATCGCAACATCTACTCCAGCCAGCGGCCCCGACGACACTGTTGTATGTGTCCACACTGCACTACACGACGCAAGCAGATAGCATTGTCGAGTATTTGCGAGTAAATACCAATTTTACCCTGAGGGTCGAACAGTAAGAGTCTCGTCACAATGAGAACTTCGCTTCATTTGTGGTGAGGGTGCTGGCCGAAAGGTGTCGTGTTCCGTCGATTCCGCGGACGGTTACCCGACACCCAGAAGTTACGTCGCACGTCGCCGAACTTACGTGTTTATGATTATTTTACATGATTGTGTTATTTGATATGTACGAGTATGTTAGTTTTAAGGTATTTATCTATGGGCCACAGTTGCCTGAAAGTAAATGATATTGATATTGATATCAATCGCTATCGCACTTCGGGTTTTATTTGGCACCTAATAAAATACATCTCATGGCCCCACCCACTTATTAATCCGCTGAACTCCCAGCGAACGAGTTTATTCCATTTTGCAGAATTTCATTATTCCCATTCACTCGTGAAAGGACAGCCATGACATCAACCGGGCCCAAAATGGACTGGCGGTAATTATAATTAAAGTCGATTTAATTAATGTAATTACCGTTCTTTGACATCTGTCGACGTTGTTTTTGGCAATATGGCGAGATAGTAGAATTTTCGGAGGGGTGGCTAGAAAGATACAGTCCTACAAAAAGAGAATTAAAAAGTGGCAATCCTGTAGTGACGTCCCGTTTTCTTAGATTTATTAGAAAGGGACGACACTACAATGTTGCCACTTTTACCATTGAAATTTCCTGCATTTTATAGGTTTCTATCATGCACGAGGCGTTGAGCGTCGCTATTTGCAGATATATTGATTTCATCTGAGCACGGCTCGGGACTTTCTTGTCAACTTGTCACTAATAATTTACAATGATAAAAATGTTACATGCCTACGAGATGGACAGATGACCTTGTAAAGATCGCCGGAAGGCGCTGGATGCAGGTCGCTTCCAACCGGTATATATGGAAGTCCAAAGGGGAGACCTATGTTCAGCAGTGGACGTCCTATGGCTGAGATGATGATGATGATGATGATGATAAAAATGTTAATCCCGTGTAACCGACGAAACATTCGAATAAGAATCGAATTCGAATATAGTAGTTTTTGATGCAAGTGTGGAAAGTATGTCATTTTGAACGAGTCCCGAGGAGTCTTGGCCTGAGCTGCAAGGCGAGGGTCAAGACTCGGGACGAGTTAAAATGACACTTCCACACGTGTACCAAACAACGTTCTTTAATACATTTGCGAAAAATTACAATAATACTAATTTAAAACAGTAATTGAAAGGGGCAATTATATTTATTTCTGTCTGATAAAAATTAAGAGTACCTACCAACAATTTTTAGAGCAATTGTGAAGGGTCGCATTTAAGGCCTTTGCTGGTAAGTTTAAAGTTTTATTCAAGTTGTTAATAATTCTCTTTTTACCCGACTACGGCAAAGCCAAAAGGAAGGGTTATAAGTTTAGCAGTCTATGTATGTATATTTATATGTAAGTTTGTTCCACCATAGCGCAAAAACTACTCAACCGATTTTAGTGATTGAGGTGTCTATCAATTCGTAATTACAGTCCGGGTGACATAGGCTACATTTATAATAGACTTCAAAAAAGGTGGACGAGCGAGAGTAAAAATTCTACAGAAAAAAATAAAAAAATCAACAGATTTGAAAAATTCTTTTTTTGTTGGAAAGTTACTACTTCAGTTATTATCTCTTAGAAATATGGTAAAGATCTGATGATGGCATCCATCAGAAATCGACGGAACTCTGCAAATATAATAGTTACAAGTACAATTTCTTTATTTTTTTCTAAAGTGATTCAGGTATCTGTTGTCAGAAAGCATAATTTGACCAAGTGGAACTGATGCAGAAGACCACGAAAGGTGATTGGAACTATGGGTTCGCTTAAAGTATGCTCTAGCATAGCGCTTACAATACTTAACCGATTTTGATCAATAACGTGTCCATCGATTTGTTATAACGGTTTACATTGCGTAGGCCATATTTTTACCTGACTTCAAAAAATGATGGTCTAGTTGAGTATATTGCTTACAATTATATTCGTATTCCAATATCTTATATGAATTGAAGACGCGTAACGTACTGAACCAATTTGATGAAAGAGTGTACCAGCCGAATAGTAATAATGAAACCAGATAATAACGGCAATAAGGAAGCAAATTTTATGAAACTTTTGAGTCTACGGAGGCGATGGTGACATAAAACATTAGGGGCTCGGGGGGCGGAGCCCCCAGCCCTAAAAAAATACAACGTTCTGAAACGGTAACAAGAAAGCCGATCTTATGAAATTTTAGAATAAACGGAGGAGATGGTGACATAAAACATGGGAGCGGGGTTTGGTGGGTGCAGCCCCCACCTTAAAAAAAAAACATTCAAAAGCGGCAAGCAGAAAGCAGATCTCATGAAACTTTTGAGTCAACGGTGGCGATGGTGACATAAAACACGGGGGGCTCGGGGGGCGGAGCCCCCCGCCATAAAAAATACAATGATCTAAAACGGCAACAAAAAAGCAGATCTTATGAAACTTTTGAGTCTGCGGAGGCGTTGGTGACTTAAAACACGGGGGGCTCGGGGGGCGGAGCCCCCCGCCATTAAAAATACAATGATCTAAAACGGCAACAAGAAAGCAGATCTTATGAAACTTTTGAGTCTGCGGAGGCGATGGTGACTTAAAACACGGAGGGCTCGGGAGAGCGGAGTACCCCGCCATAAAAAAATGCAACGTTCTGAAACGGCAACAAGAAGGCAGATCTTATGAAATTTTAGAATAAACGGAGGAGATGGTGACATAAAACATGGGAGCGGGGTTTGGTAGGTGCAGCCCCGCGCCTTAAAAAAATACAACATTCTAAAACGGCAACAAGAAAGCAGATCTTATGAAATTTTAGAGTTAACGGAGGACATGGTGACATAAAACATGGGACTTTGCCGCCTTAAAAAAATACAACATTTACAAGCGGCAACCAGAAAGCAGATCTTATGAAACTTTTGAGTCGACGGAGACGATGGTGACATAAAACATGGGGGGCTAGGGGGGCGGAGCGCCCCGCCATAAAAAAATGCAACGTTCTGAAACGGCAACAAGAAGGCAGATCTTATGAAACTTTTGAGTCTACGGAAGCGATGGTTACATAAAACACGGGGGGCTCGGGGGGCGGAGCCCCCCGCCATAAAAAATACAATGATCTAAAACGGCAATAAAAAAGCAGATCTTATGAAACTTTTGAGTCTGCGGAGGCGATGATGACTCAAAACACGGGGCCATAAAAAATTCAACGTTCTGAAACGGCAACAAGAAGGTGGATCTCGTGAAACTTTTGAATCTACGGAGGCGATGGTGACATCGCATCAGGTGATGTTTAAAAGACGGGGGAGCTCGGGGAAACTTTTGAGCTAGCCTAGGAGATGGTGATATAAAAGACGGTAGTGATATACAATATGGATTTCCAAACAGTTTTTTCTGTTTTGCTTTTTAAGTTGCTGAAAATGTTGTGTCATCAAATGTAAATAATTGTCGTTAAGATGTGATTAGGTATATTTAATATTTAATCATAATAAATCATTTAGCGTAAAAATATTAGAAGTGTATGAAATTGTTTTTTTTTATCGTTTGTTTTCTATCATAAGGTTTCAGTCGTCTATTGGTCCACAATACGATAGAGGTACTGGTTGGTCTCGATAGCTGAAATTCGACGTTGGTATTCAACGATTGCGTATAAATTATTCTTAGTTTTGCCCGACTGTGGTACTCTTAAAGTCAAAAGGAAGAGTATTTAGTTATGTTAAGTATGTTCCAACTCGACAGATTTTGATGACTGAGTACCTATATTGTGTGACATAGGCCACATTTTTAACAGACTTCGAAGGAGGATGTAGCGATACAGCGACATTTTTTAAGCTTACATATTCTTTACTCCATCACATGTAAAAACTGAAAATATTGAAATAAAATAAAAGGTTAAAAAACTTAAACCCGACTACGGAGATACAAACTAAAAAGTTAAAAACAAGGTAGAAAAATCGGGTATCATCGCCTTATTCCACATGACAAGTAATTTGACACGTTAAATGTTCTTGTATATTTTTCTCTACTGAAATCTTCTGTTAGTTAACAACAATAACATTATAATTTAATTCAAATGCCGTAGTCGTGCGTTGTCGACTATTATAAAAACTGCAACTATACAACGAAATTTCCGTAGTTTTAGGTAGATCGCCATCATCATTCTGATTGAGTACCTAAAATAAGTCTAGTAAAACTCTTCTTTTAATATCAATATGATAACGATGTGTAGCCCTGTAATAATGCTGTGCGTCCGTTTTATTCTCGATAACTTGACATTAAAGGTTGGTTTTTTTCACAAAATAGGTACCATGTTATTAAAAAACTAAGAAAACTAAAGTTAGTAGTTAATGCCACAACGCACGACTACGGCATTTGAATTAAATTATAATGTTATTGTTGTTAACTAACAGAAGATTTCAGTAGAGAAAAATATACAAGAACATTTAACGTGTCAAATTACTTGTCATGTGGAATAAGGCGATGATACCCGATTTTTCTACCTTGTTTTTAACTTTTTAGTTTGTATCTCCGTAGTCGGGTTTAAGTTTTTTAACCTTTTATTTTATTCTCGTTTCCAGCCAATAAAATGTTCATAGACGGCAATGTAATTTTTCTTTCGATTTTGCGGGTAAAATACTCTCACTTGCAATTTTTGCCTTGGCTCGTATATAGGGCGGTGTTAAATCTATTCTGGTAACATCAGAATCCATCATTTTCTATCAAAAACTCTTATTTTATAAATCTTACGTGTCATTTACACATAATTCAAACAATCTTGAATGAAAAAGAAAGTTTTACTTTTAATTGTAATATTTTTTTTCAAGATGGCGTCGGCTGTCATCATTCAGCCAAATCAAAAGAAATAGTTTTAATATTTCAGAAGAGATATGATAATGTTACACAGTAATTTAATTGATTCCAAACAATAAACATCGTGAATCTGTTTTTAATTCTTTACATTTCATATAATTGTAAATAAATATATTATTGGAGCGGAGCGAGCGAAGCGAGCGAAGCTCCCATGGATCGACTCGAATGGACTTTGTAACAATGCGCAGATCTCAGCGAGTTCTCAACCGATTTTAGAAATTTTTGTTTTAAAATGCACAAATTAAATTTCGCTAGGTCGTGACGAAGAGAAAATTTCGAAAAAAAAAAAAAACTCCGCTCCAATCTATGGTGCAAGCTTAGCCGGTGGCTGACTCTGCATCGACCTAGTTTAATACACAAAAATAGCGATTATTCATAATTATTATGAATTTATAAAGCAGCGCGTGGGTCACGCTTAATACTGTATTTTCTAATCTGTGACAATACTTTTCTTTTTAATTTTTATAGGTCACGCACAATACTCATTTGCTCATTAAATAATAGTCACTCAGACAACTTATTAAAACCGTTTTTGAATATTTTAATAGATATAACCCTTTGATTGATCCAATATGCAATTTAAATATTTTAAGCATAATTATAAGATATACACTTGCAATGCTGTATGACGTAATAAATAAAGTCGGAAAGTGATTGACCTTTGTTTGGATGTATGAGACATGAAGTGTTAGTACAACAGAAAATTTAAAAAAATTGAAAAGTAAAAAGCACTAGTTCGAAATATCCAACTTTTCGCACGATTTGCAGCTACGAAAAGTACCACTTTTTGAGCAACTGTATTAAAAAAAAATTTAAGCCTGTGGCAACCAAATAAGAGAACGTTGTATCGCAATTGAAAAGCGAAAGTCGCTTCCTGCTGTCTGTCTGTCTATGTATGCTTAGATTTTTTAAATTTAAAACGACAGCAACGGATTTTGATACAGTTTTTTTATAGTGATTTCAAGAGGAAGGTTTACATGTATAATACATGCATAATTTACAAGCATTGCATCCGTGCGAAGCCGGGGCGGGGCGCTAGCATTTTAATTATTAGAACATGAAAAAATAAGATTTTGACAATAATTTCATTTTTGTGACAAGCTTTTATAGCCGACTGTACTTTTAATTTCTTTGAACATCCATCAATTGCTCACAGAGACGATACTAAAGAGCCCAAGCTCGATATGACTGCTTTATTTATTACGGAGTTCCTTTGGCCACCTTCCAGCTCCATCATCAGATCAGCTCCACGTCATCATAATATCACATTGTCACGCAATTTGCATATTCGTGCAAAATTTCAGCTCAATCGGAAACCGGAAAGTGGGTCAAATTTACCTTGCAAAATTCCATTACAACGGGACAGGTGAAAGTAAATATATACAAGCTTGTAAAAACAATTGCAGGAGAACGATGGCTAGTGAATATTTTAGCTAGCTTATTCCCGTCCCTTGCAATACATTATTATTTTGTAACGTCCTTATTGACAAGCGACAGTTAACTCAATAATGGAGCTTGATTGCCTGGAGAATGACAATTATTGATTGTAAAGATCCAAGCCTATAGGTAGTGCGACCAACTTCTCTGTGAACTGAGGGGTAATTCGACCAATTTTAGAGAGATAATGGAGATCTCTCCATTTCATCGCCATCCGTCACTTTTGACGTGTCCCTACTTGACAAGTAGCGATATCCCTAGAACATCGGAACTTCGTCAATCCGGTCGCGCTTAATTTGCGTTTCCTTTGTATGTGACGGGCGCATACTTAACTTGACCGTGTAGTGCGTGAAAAATAATAGTCAGTTACGTTTCGTTCAAAACAAAAATTCACTATGCATGAATAGCATTTTTGACAATAATGATCGCCTTCGTATTTCCAAAATTGAGATGAGATATGTCACTTGAAGCTCATCGCATTTTAATGACAGTTCAAAGGCGATATCACTGTTATCTAATAGAGTTTTGACGTCTTGCGATCTCCCAAACGGCATTCTCGAATTGGGTCCCTGAAGGGTGTCGTCACAATTTTCACGCACAGAACACTCGAACACAGTAGTAGTTCCTAATTTCGTCGTTTCACAAATAAGTTGGTCGCAATAATACCTTGCCTATCTACTATCCAATCCAATTTTCAAAACTCATCTTAAACAGCATTATTTGTCACTTCCCTAGGCCGCGCTGTCGATGTGGTTGTTTAATTTTTATGTACGTCGTCGTATTTATATATATATTTATGTATTTATTATGTGTTTATACTATATTAGTATCTATTTTAAAGTATATGTTTTGTATTTTTGGATTTAAGTTTAAGTATCTGTAAAGGTGTATGTGTTAATCAGTCGTTTTCAACAACTATTTGCACTACCATTTTCATAATTATTTTTTGTTTACTCTCTACCCTAAGGTTGTCTGGAAGAGATCGCTTTTTAGCGATAAGACCGCCTGTTGTCACCAACTGTAATGCATTTTTATTTCTTTTGTTTTCGGTTCGTTATTTTGTGGTGCACAATAAAGAGTATTATTTTTATTATAATTATTATCCATGCATCGACAGGTCAATGCATCCTTATGACGAGCGATAAAGTGGTAGAGTCGCCTTCAGATATATGACAGCAAATTATACGTTAATAAATATCTGAACACGCACTGTAACGCCTTGGCAATAAGAGTCGTTTCTAGGATGACTGTATTTTGATTGAAAATGTCACATAAATGTTGTACTTTTTATTGAAGACATTTTCATTCTACTTCACTTCTGACTTTACTCTCATTACCCCCCGTATAATTATCAATTTGTTCATCCACTGGGTTTTAATAAAATATTGTTTTGGGCGAAATTAACTGATTTACGAATTCAAAGCCAATGTCTGTCGGTAAACAATTGAAGCGTAGCTTTTGAAAAGCCGTTTCGTTTCAATTTTAGTCGGTCTTTGAACGTGAACTTTTGTCAATGAAAATTCGAGGTTAGGCACTAAATCAGGCAAAAAGTTAGGGGAAATTAATCCCAAATTAAATGTAAATTGGAGATATTATATTTAACCTATTGACCGCCAAGCGGTCTAGCAATTTACCGTGCCACTGACGCCAGAGTAAAAAAAAAAGATGTGCCCCAAAATCAACAGGGATTGAAAAATACTTGTAGCGGTTAGAATTAAAAAGTTTTTGATCATTGAAATTTGGACGGCTGTGGCCGACGTGGCGTCAGGGGCACGATTTTTTGTTGACGGCCACAGCCGACTGTGGCTGTCAAAAGGTTAAAAAGAATAATAATAATTGAGTGGGCTATATGGAGGTTAGGAAAACGAAAATATTTATTTTTTGTATGATTGTACGTGTGTGTCTTTTCGGTCTCATCGCGCCAATAAACGTATGCTATGAAAACGGCTGCTTATTTTTCATAGATCTAAATCAATAGCCTAGTAGACCCAGTTTTTAAATATATTTGAAATGGTTAATAATGATGTTACAAGCTCTAAAAAAAATGTCTTGTACTTTTGTGAAAGCTAGAAAGCTAAATTTTATCAATTGAAAATTAGAAATTTCATGTCAACGCCGTCCGCCATTTTTGCCTTTTGCTAATCTGTGGTGTGACGTAGAATTACCTGTAAATATTCGAAATTCGACCGTCGTATAGTGCCTTTCCGCTCACTCCAATATACTTTGACAGGAGATCGAGGGGGACGGTACTATTCGAAGTCGTCAAAGTAGACTTTCAGTTTTGTTTACATGACCGATGACATCACTATCATAAGCTAAAATGGCGAACAGCGTTTTAAGCATTTCAGAATACAAATTAAAAACCATATTTTCAATTTCAATTTTTTCAGCTATCTTTCACTTTTATGAATTGAAAAATATATATCGCACGCCTAGATCTAAACAGTATCAACTCAAAAAAGCATTTTTTTCAGAAATCACAAAAAACTAATTTTGGCGTTTATGCATGATTTAGGAATCTGATTTTTAAAAAACTGACTCATAGATTCATGCCCGAGGCGATCGCTATGAAACTTTCAAATATAAATTCCTGAGGTTCCACAAAATTCGGAACTTTCCACTCGGAATAGAACTCCGCTTCATTTTATTCAATTAAATGCTTTAAAGGCATTCTTTGCAAACCGCATCGGGGACAAATACTACCGGAAGAACAAGAGGAATTCGCTGGCTTATTTCAAGTTAAAACATTTAGTCGGTACGGTACTTATATACCGTATAAGTAAATACATATACTACCTACAGTATCCCTTTTAGGGATAAAGTTCGCCTTTGTACATACGTATTGTTAAAATTACATGTTTGTTATTTGCCTTTATGTGAAATAAAGTGTTTAAATACATAATTATGTTCATTTAGTTGAGAGCGCGTGCATAATTAACCGTGTTTCAAGTTTACTTTTAACCTACTTCAAAATGAAGTTAAAGTCGTGATGAATTTGTCAGTCAAAGATATCCTTTTCTTTTCAAATTATAGTTTGCTATACCATAGGCACTACTAACATAAATGACAAAGAACAAGAGGTAGACCAAAAAAACGATGGGAGGACGTATTTAAAGAAAGGTGTGGATTAAACTGGAGAAAGCGGGCTAAAGACAGAGAGTCTGGAGGAAGCTGGGGGAGGCCTACACCGAAGAGGCTCAAGTTATAATAAGAATACACTTTTTACTTTAAAGCATGAATCAATTTTGTTAAAATAAATATAATAATAATGGAATTGATGTTAAAATCAAATAATTATAATTATATACATGTATGCGAAACGTGGACGCTAACAACTGGAAGAATCCACCGTCTAAAAAAGGCACAGCGAGCTATGGAGCGCTCAATGCTCGGAATCTCTCTGCGAGATAGAAAACGGAACGAAGACATTTGCCAACGCACGAAAGTTACCGACATCGGCAAAAGAGTTGCGCAATTGAAGTAGCAATGGGCTGGTCATATATGTCCCAGAGACAATGACAGATGGAGTCAGCGAGCGCTACACTGGAGGCCGCGAACGGGTGGCAGAAGCGTTGGAAGACCGCAAGCCAGATGGTCGGACGACATTAAAAAGACGGCAAGGCTGACCTGGAGTAGGATCGCCGCATCAAGATTAGCTTGGAAAACCATGCAAGAGGCATATGTCCAGCAGTCGACGCATACATTATGCTGAGAAGAAGAAGAAGAGAGAAGACATGTATTGTATTGTGGCAGAATAAGAAGAAGAGAGAAGACATGTATTGTATTGTGGCAGAATAAAGGCTATTTTATTTTATACTAACAGAAAGTATCTAACCACGTAAACCGATAAATAACCTTGACCGCGGCTTTCAAGCCTCCAATCTTGCACGAACTAGCGTGTTTAAAAGTAGGATAATTCATTCCAAAAAATTCTTGACGTATATTTTAAAACAATTGACAACATTTCATATTTTTAAGACTATCATTTTATTACTTTTCTGAATTCTGCTTAAAAAGATGAAGTAATCTCTGTTTTTATTTATTTTCTGAGATGATTATTTACTTTATTATTAATTTATAAAAACATACTCATTTTAAAATGTGGCAACACAGAAACCAGAACTTAATGGAACGGTTACTTTAGTCGGTTTTCTTATAAAAAAAACTTAATCAAACTCGGTATGCATCTGTCACCTGTCAACGTCAAATAAAAAATATATATTTGTTTTCGCTCTTTGGTTTAGACAACAACCCTATTCAGCCCGTATTGTCTTAGATTGTAGTTATTTGATGTATTTTCTTATATTTCTTTAAATACAGAAGAATAAATTAACAGATTTTTTTTTAAGGTACACGACTTAAAGCCCTGTCGATCTCTATATTAATTTCCACCTGTTATAAATATGAAATGTTGTCAATTGAAATACCATGAAATAGTCCAAGTTTTATAATGGAAACCAATTTTAGCTAATTAAGCAAAATAATATTTTCGCTTTGTTGTACACTAACGTAGATGCCATGCCTTTGCGCGACGGCGACGGCGGCAGCGGCGAGCAGTTGAGCGAGAGATCCGAGAGCGACGGCCTTACGAGTGAGCGAGACACACGTATCGCGCACCGCTGCAGCTGCCGCTGTCACGAAAAGTCGTGGCATCTCTACTAATTTTTCTATTTAGCCCAGCCATTAGCCATATCTAAATAAGTCATTTCGAAGATTTGTTAAGTTAGTTAAAAATTACTTAAGAACAATGTCAGCCTTCGTTCCGGACCATCCCAAAACACCCGAATCGCGCTTCGCGCACACCTTTTTAAGGGTGACTACACATTACGGTTGAGTAATACACGCCGGCCCACATTACAATGCCTCACCAGATTATATTGGAACAAAGATGCTGAATAATTGATTACACAAAACTTGGAGATAAATCAGCCTATATCGTTGTTTATTGTGACACAGACGCTGATTTTCTAGTGTACATCGTTCTTTACAATATAATTAATTATTAATACCTAGTTTCCTAAGTGCAATTAGCCATGAACGCGAGTTAATAAAAAAGGAACACGGAGCCACACTTCATGGTAAGTAGGCTATTAGCGCAGGTCACGGTACGTAGTGAGCCGGTCTTAGCATAAGTAAAAACCTATCATCGTTACCCGACCGTCACAAAACACCCAAGTTTACCCTTTTCAGGGTGACTAAATATTACGGCTCAGTATTACACGCCGGCGAACATTACAATGCCTCGTCGGATTATATCGGAACAAAGCGGCTGAATAATTGATTATACGAAACTTCGAGAAGCGACAGCCGATAGCTAATGACACAGACCCCGGTTTTGAAGTTTAGTGTAAATAGTTATTTAGGTACAATAATTATTAATTTCTAGCGTCTAGGTTTAATAAGTGTGTTACGTTTTTGAAATATGGTCTTGCCGGTTTATAGGGCGGAGATCTGGAGTGTCGGAACCATAGAATAAAATACAGAAGGATCTCTCTTGATTTCCGCTAAAGCCTACTGAGAATTGAATCCTATTGATTGCTTGCGTAAAGTGCGAAGTATTTTCATCGTGAGGGTTCCAGCATGACCTACAAATGGGTGTGCGCGTTTGAGAATGAATACGAACGCGCGTCAACGAAATCGGAAGGCTGAGCCAGACACCGCGGTGCAGCTTGGGGCGTAGGCCATTAGCGTGGCTCACAGTGCTTAGTGAGCCCGTTTGGAGATAAATGTAATGCCAATCATCGTTCCCCGACCACAAAATGCCCCAGTTCACCCTTTCCAGGATGACTAAATATTACACGCTCGCGGAAATTACATTGCCTCACCGGATTATATTGGAACAACAAAGGGGCTAAATAATTGATTATACAAAACTTCCAGAAGCTACAGACGATAGCTAATGGCACAAACGCTGGTTTTCAAGTGTACATAATGTATGTACAATAGGTATAATTATTAATTCCTACGGTATTAGGTAATAAATAGGGTTAGGACACAAGGTAGCATACCCTGGTTCTAAGCCATGGAGTCGCTTATTGTTTTTTTTTTTTAAGTCAAAGTCGAAGTCTAAAAGTATGAGGCTTACAACCAGGGTATGTTACCTTGTGTCCGACTTTGACTGAAAAAAAATTAGCGACTCCAGGAACTTTAGAACCACGGTTTACTAACAAATGTCCTAACCCTAGTAATAAATAATTATATTATCTTGAGTCTAGGTATTAATCGTTGTATATTTTTAAAGTCTCGTCGGTTTCGGTCTATGGAGCGGACACGGAATTCACCATCAAGTAAAAATTACAGAGCTGTATTTGAGTCTCTCCTCGATCCTATGATCGTAAAAGAATATCCGAAACTTCAAGTTCATTAAAGAAACAATCATGTTTGAACACGGTCAACTCCCGTTTTGTGTGACGCAATTGTATTGACGTGTTTGTTTAAAAAAGAAACTTGTTGAAATTTCTTGTTCAAAGCCGCGTTTTGTTATAAAATAATGTGTGAATATCGTGTAGGTTTTGATCAATATATTGTTGATTCAAACAAAAGACGTACCTACAAAGCAGCCGTGCCTTATTATTTTCAGTGTTTCGATCAACAGAAGCATACCCAGACAGGACTAGCGTAATGCCGAAACAAAAAATATCATCAGAGTTCCAGGAAATTGGTTCAATTTTCCTTTCTCTCTAAACGTTAAACGAACAATGCCTCGTTATAGCGACTCCCGACAGATGGCGCTTGCGAGTCTGTTAAGTAAACGAAGCTATTTGATCGGAGAGCCGCTTCGTAAGCTTTATTTTTTTCTACATTCTTACCCTTGCTTACCACTCAGTTACAGATACAAATATATGAATAACTTGTCTTTCGGTCACAAAAAAAAAAAAATTACCTATACGAAAATTATAATTAGGTACATCGTTCCAAACTTTCAGATTGCAATAAGTCAAAAAGTTGCTAAGGTGACTAGACATGTTCTTTCAATGTACGAGTAGGTACACGTACATTTCATCTACTAGCGCTTATGCAATCGCAATTCTGTGTTTAAAGAGTAAGTCACTAATATTGAAATTAATGATTCACTTAGTTTAGGTTTTTACAAAGGAGAGACAATAATTCCTCGTCTCGTCCCGTCATCATTTCGTGTAAAAGCCATAGGTAAACTATTTGTCAATTTTATAAAACAAAGCCGACCCAACCTAAACTAATCAATACGATGATATTTGTAAGAAATATGAAAAATGTATCACTAGGTACAGAGGAATAAAAATGCGAAATGGAATGTTCGACGAAATAAGAGTCAAAGCGCTCCCAATCAACTCGACTCTCAATGCCGATTTTTATTGAATATTACCTAATCATCTTAACTATTCATAAGATGATGGTCCCTCATTATGATAATGATTAGGTAACAAAAAAAAAATCCGTAGCTTTGCGCTTTCGTATGTAGGTACTTATCTCTAATTTCCATGTCCCTTGGACGTCTTGTATATTTATGCGATAAAAGGCAGCCTATATGGGTCATTATCAGATTTAGGTTCGAGTCTTTTCGGCGGACATTTGCGAAATTAAGGATTCCAGGGTCTAATTTTCTGATATAATACCTGTGAGAATAAAGAACGTTCCCTCTTCCATGATCCGATGTAATAGAAACATAACCTAGATTCATACAAGCTCTTAACTTTTGACCACCGGAGGGACGAATTTTGTTTTTTGAACTGACAATGACCCATATGACTCTTGGGCTCTCATACCTAATGTGTCCATGCAAAATACAATCTTTTTAGTGGACAAACGAACAATAGCTCATTATTGTCGAATAGAGATGTGCACTCATGGGAAAATACCCGATGAAGGCCGGGTAAAAACCCAATCTACTATGACTACTGCCCGGTAGATTGGGCCAGCAATTGCCCTTCCGACTGAGACAAATATAGTGCTTTTCTCAAAAATGGTGCAAGAAAATAAAATAAGTACAGATAAGTTTTATAAAACAAAATACTTGCATTACCGTCTTTTTATTAAATAAAATAGAAGTGTATTTTTCTTCCGAAAACGCCATAAAAGTTATTTAAGGCTCGTAGCTACTGATCTTTCGTTTTGGCTGTTTAGGACCTATGCTATTTTTTTTTTACTGATCATATAAGTATAAGTAAATGCACTTCGTATCCTGGTTTTTTATCAAAAGAGTCAACATTCCCGACCATTTAAAAAAAAAATCACTTTCATATCTTTTATATCCTATGTAGAAATTATTAACAATACGCGTTGTCGTTGTAGAGACCGGTTTCAGATAGAATCAGGCTAATTTGATGCTGACAGCCTTTAATCTAAAGAGAACTCTGCGCAGATGATACCTATTACTCAACAAAATTTCCACAATGACTTAACTGTCATAGCCGTTGGTATATTTTCGACCCTGTTTTACGCTAGCAAGGTTTAAATTGAATTCAAAACTATATGCCATTATAATCTTTCGAAAGTGGTATAACTGAGCGTAGCATTAATTCAGAAAGTTCTTATCGCGGTCTCCCTTCGTATCAAAAATGTTTAATACAAACATCCTAATTCTGAACAAGGTATATTTTGCATAATTTTGTTGTGTGCATTGTACATGAGATTAGAGGAAAAAAAATGGTTATTCCACCTCATTAAATTTGATTTGGGCTCTCGATCAAATAAAAGACGTGACTTGTATTTACAAAGCCTTATTTGTATTTAGGATCAAACGTTAAGTAGGTTTACTCGCAATTTCGTTCTTATGGAAAACGTAATTAAGTTGTATTATTATGAACACGATTTTTAACATCAAAGATCTTCATGTATTTTATAAAATAAAAGGTTAAAAAACTTAAACCCGACTACGGAGAAACAAACTAAAAAGTTAAAAACAGGGTAGAAAAATCGGGTATCATCGCCTTATTCCACAAGACAAGTCATTTGACATGTTAAATGTTCTTGTATATTTTTCTCTACTGAAATCTTCTGTTAGTTAACAACAATAACATTATAATTTAATTCAAATGCCCTCACTCTTTAATGTCACCATCTCCTAGGTTACCTCAAAAGTTTCCCCGAGCTCTCCCGTCTTTTAACCATCACCTGATGCGATGTCACCATCGCCTCCGTAGACTCAAAAATTTCATGAGATCTGCCTTCTTGTTGCCGTTTCCGAACGTTGAATTTTTTTATGGCGGGGGGCTGCGCCCCCCGATCCCCCCGTGTTTTAAGTCACCATCGCCTCCGCAGACTCATAAGTTTCATAAGATCTGCTTTTTTGTTGCCGTTTCAGGTCATTGTATTTTTTATGGCGGGGGGCTCCGCCCCCCGAGCCCCCCGTGTTTTATGTCACCATCGCCTCCGTTGGCTCAAAAGTTTCATAAGATCTGCTTTCTAGTTGCCGCTTTTGAATGTTGTATTTTTTTAAGGCGGCACAGTCCCATGTTTTGTGTCACCATGTCCTCCGTTAACTCTAAAATTTCATAAGATCTGCTTTCTTGTTGCCGTTTTAGAATGTTGTATTTTTTTAAGGCGGGGGGCTGCATCCACCAAACCCCGCTCCCATGTTTTATGTCACCATCTCCTCCGTTTACTCTAAAATTTCATAAGATCTGCCTTCTTGTTGCCGTTTCAGAACGTTGCATTTTTTTATGGCGGGGGCTCCGCCCCCCGTGCCCCCCGTGTTTTTATTCATCATCGCCTCCGCAGACTCAAAAGTTTCATAAGATCTGCTTTTTTGTTGCCGTTTTAGATCATTGCATTTTTTATGGAAGGGGGCTCCGCCCCCCGAGCCCCCCGTGTTTTATATCACCATCGCCTCCGTAGACTCAAAAGTTTCATAAGATCTGCTTTCTTGTTACCGTTTCGGAACGTTGTATTTTTTTAGGGCTGGGGGCTCCGCCCCCCGAGCCCCTTATGTTTTATGTCGCCATCGCCTCCGTAGACTCAAAAGTTTCATGAAATTTGCTTCCTTATTGCCGTTATTATCTGGTTTCATTATTACTATTCGGCTGGTACCTATTTCATCAAATTGGTTCAGTACGTTACGCGTCTTCAATTCATATAAGATATTGGAATACGAATATAATTGTAAGCAATATACTCAACTACACATCATCACACATCATTTTTTGAAGTCGGGTAAAAATATGGCCTCCGCAATGTAAACCGTTATAACAAATCGATGGACACGTTATTGATCAAAATCGGTTAAGTATTGTAAGCGCTATGCTAGAGCATACTTTAAGCAAACCTATAGTTCCAATCACCTTTCGTGGTCTTCTGCATCAGTTTCACTTGGTCAAATTATGCTTTCTGACAACAGATACCTGAATCACTTTAGAAAATAATAAAGAAATTGTACTTTTAACTATTATATTTGCAGAGTTCCGTTGATTTCTGATGGATGCCATCATCAGATCTTTACCATATTTCTAAGAGATAATAACTGAAGTGTTAACTTTCCAACAAAAAAATATTTTTTTTAAATCTGTTGTTCTTTTTTTCCGTAGAATTTTTACTCTCGCTCGTCCTCCTTTTTTGAAGTCTGTTAAAAATGTAGCCTATGTCACCCGGACTGTAATTACAAATTGATAGACACCTCAATCACTAAAATCGGTTGAGTAGTTTTTGCGCTATGGTGGAACAAACTTACATATAAATATACATACATAGACTGCTAAACTTATAACCCTTCCTTTTGGCTTGGCCGTAGTCGGGTAAAAATGGAATTCTCTCACTACTGATTTTGAATGTTTTCTCAAATATGCTATGAAATAATTATCATTGTGTTCCATATAAGGCTCGGAAGTCTCACGTTTCGGGTGTGGTGGGGGGGTTAACACGAAGGGAGTATGTGATGATAATATTTCAACCAAAATTTCAGGCGCCTCGCCTGAAAAGCAACCTTCTTTTGTGTCGGTATCAATATTTAACACAACATCGTAGGCCACTGCGCCAATAAAAAAACAATGTGCTGTTTGCAGTTTCAATTACATAAAATCAGAAGAATTTATAAAAAATACAGCCTTAGGTACAGAATTGATAAAAATATTATATTTAAACAATATAAGACATTACTTACAACTATTGCGATGGGAATTAGAGTATTAGAAACCTTTGCATTTTACCTTAGGGCCCAAATAGCCTCACCTTACGGTAGTTAATTACATAATGATTGATGATGAAATTATTTAATTGCTGGCCTCGAGTAAAACCCACAACAACATTGCATACAAAATACGGAATGTAATAATGTCAATATTTGTGACTTAATTCATCGACAATCCTTGTAATGGAAACTTCGTTATGAGTGATTATGATGAACCTTTTACGTTTTCATTAAGTTAATGTAGTTATGTAATTTATATAATACTATCCAAATTGAAATTTAAACTGACTTGGATTACAAAAAAAAAAATATTGTAAATAGTTTATTTGTTTGTTTATGTATTAATATGCTGTGTTGTTTTCATTTTAAAAATTGAAATTGGGAACTGTACATAGTAGTTGATTTATTTCAGTCGTTTACTTAACAAAAAGCCTAAGTTATTATATACCTAAACGAGACAGTTTGTCGGTTTATCCGTTGTTGTAAATATGTCGGGGTCTTTGTACAATAATTTTTCACAAAAAAAGTTACGCGGACTCAATTATTATGTAGAGCTTGGAAATTAGGTATATTATTAATATAAAATGTTTTTTATTTTTATTAAAGCTGTAACGTCTGCTAACGTAAACTAAATGTTTACAAATGAAGCGAAAATTTAAAAATTACAAATTTATTTAAATTTAATTTGTAAACATTTAGTTTACGTTAGCAGACGTTACTGCTTTAATAAAAATAAGTAATTCGGGTGTAGCACATCGTTACTGTCGATTCTCAACAAATTTGAGAGGATGGTGCCGACGATAAAGTCTAAATCTTTACGGTAGATGGCGCTACGATGCCACCCTAAGGCATGTCGAAGCAACTGGTTGAAAAATTCAATGGCTCTGACATCTGATTCGGTGGTCCAATTGGGAGGACGCCCGTGTTGGCCTGGAAAGGCAGGTTCGAATCCTGTCCGAATCATTAAATTTTTAAATTTTCGCTTCATTTGTAAACATAAAATGTTTTTTTTTAACCTAATAGGCTCACCACCTCACTCAACTCACCGCTGTTACAAAGCCCCTCGGTCTCCCCTACAAAAGTGGCTTCGTCGATTAAGAGTCACACCACTGGACTGGCTACTCTAACTAGGTATTGATTGAGACTGCGGGCCGACTGCCAAATCAAAGAGGCATCTCTTATAGTGGCTCCACACTACTCGCAGTTGGGCGAGGTTGGGCGAATATGATAGTGTGAAGGGGCATTTCACTGCGGAAACTCATACTTCGGCCAACTTTGCGAGAAGTAGATCTAGAGTTCCATTTGTAGGCCGCCACTTGGAATCTTGTTAAGCTTATGCGATATGTCGTCTTACTTATATTAGCATTCTTGTCATACTCATATTGAGCATTCTGTAGCTGCTATTTGAGGTTGAGTCTAAGGTAGAATTTTTTCCACCCACTTTATGTTGAGAACGTTTCACCCACTTTTTTTTTGTATCATGAATTTAAATCGTTTTTTAATCGTTAATCGTTTTTAGGGTTCCGTACCCAAAGGGTAAAAACGGGACCCTATTACTGAGACTTCGCTGTCCGTCCGTCCGTCCGTCCGTCCGTCACCAGGCTGTATCTCAACAACGGTGATAGCTAGACAGTTGAAATTTTCACAGATGATGTATTTCTATTGCTGCTATAACAACAAATACTAAAAATAAAATAAAATAAATATATAAGGGGGGCTCCCATACAACAAACTTGTTATAGATTCTATATATGTATAGGTACGGAACCCTTCATGCGCGAGTCGGGCTCGCACTTGCCCAATTTTTTTAACATAAAGCTGTCTCACGATGTAGTTTTAATATGATTATTGTGTAGTTATGTTTAGCTTTAGTGCCTTCTTCTATATATATCATTTGATCATTGTCATCTTCTATATTATGTTTGACGACGCGGTTGGCGCAGTTTGTAAGCACTTGCCATCTGAGCCGGCGGTCCCGGGTTCGAATCCCGGCCAGGGCAAATATTTGTGTGATGAACTCGAATATTTGTGCTTGGGTCATGGTTGTTCTATGTATTTAAGTATAAGTATGTATATCGTCGTCTAGTACCCAAGTCTTCTTGAACTTATTTTGAGACTAGATCGATTTGTGTGAGGTTGACTGATATTTATTATTATTTATTTATTATCAATTTGATAAGTAGGGATCTCATGATGACCAGCTACTCTATCGGGGGGGTTTTAAATTTTTACGTCGCCCTAGGCCGTAAGTGGGATTTGCTGCCCGCTTTCGTAAGGGCTATCCAGCCATCTTCTTAAGTGCGATACTGATTTGTTATACATGTAAAAGGCCAATGATGATGATGATGATGGTGACACCACTGGGGGAAATCTCACCTCCTGGCCAAGGCAATGCGTAAAACATTAGACAAACCACGGGCGGTAAGTCGTAAAGCACTCGATCGCATATTTATGGCCCTCACCTTGGGTTCGGGCCACAAACACCTGCGATCTAGGATATTCACGAATTCACCGCCCCAGGTGTGTTATGTAGTATTAATTAAAGTTTTGTGTCATAGATAAATTCAATCATAAAACAAAAGTAATCATTATACACGTGCTTTTTAGGGTTCCGTACCCAAAGGGTAAAAACCATATTAGTGGACCCTATTACTGAGACTTCGCTGTCCGTCCGTCCGTCCGTCTGTCACCAGGCTGTATCTCAAGAACGGTGATAGCTAGACAGTTGAAATTTTCACAGATGATGTATTTCTATTGCCGCTATAACAACAAAATACTAACAACATACAACAAACTTACAGATAATGGTACGGAACACTTCGTGCGCGAGTCCCACTCGCACTTGGCCGGTAATTTTATTTGATACATTATACGTTTATTTAATACGTCCAGTGTCCACAGTCCACAAACGAAAAACAGATCGTACAAAAGGCGGACTTAATGCCATATGAAAAGCAATCAAATATTAATTGTAAATACAACGTTTGACACGTAATAAATAAAATCAATCTGAGTAGTCTGAGTCAATATTTTTGATATAATGATACAATTGCTTTCTCTGGTAGTTACTGGCATCTGCGAATGTTCAAGTAAATAAGTGGAACTCTAGAATTAAAATACTGACAAACTAGGGAAATAGTGACAAGTACTCTGTCATTTTTGTCATAACAAACGCGATTATCATTGACCCACTGGTTTAGACATGATATATTTCTTTATATGTTTTTATTGCCGACTGTACTTTCTTAAACAAACGTTAATTGCTCAACAAAACTAATCAACTGAGCCCATACGATGACTGTGTTACGCTGTTTAGGAGTTCCTTCGGCCGCTTTCCGTTTCCATCATCAGATCAGCTCCAAGATATCACATTATTGTATTATAACGTGAAATACATCGATACGACAATAAGTAGTTAGGTTAAAATTGACTTCTAAGATTTGATTACATTGCTAGTTACAAATCAAACAAAATTAGTTACAATTGAAGTAAATAATAAAAGTAAAAAAGTTTAAAATAAATATGCATTTAAATAAATAATATAGACAAAAGAATGGATAGAATATCCAGAAAGATTAAAGATTTGCCAATGTTAGCCTATGATATAAACAAAATCTATGACGAAGTTATTACTTATTAAATTTCCGTCGCAATTTGTAATTTTCCGTAATTTAACGTTCATGGGTGTAGTAAGCTCCGCATGAAAGCCTAAACGTAAGCTCGTGAGCCTCATAAATTTAATGGCAGCATCTCTGATTTAAAGATCTATATAAATTTAGTCTTTGCTGGTGCGTTTACAGGGTTTAGTTACTGTACTTATTAGCATATTCAAAGGGTTGTATTACAATACAATACAAGTACTCTTTATTGCACACCTCATAAAACATACTAGAGGTAAACAGCAGGCGGTCTTATCGCTAAAGAGCGATCTCTTTCAGATAATTTTTGGGTAGTGGTTATACAATCAAAAGACTAGCGATACATAGACTTATGGCTAAAGTTTAATATTAACGCTATTTACTATAGATTAAGCTTAAAGGTCCTAACTAAGTGGTCATGTTGAAGGGCACTGAAATTACAGCAAAATAACAACGAAATTCATCGCCAGTTAAATGCATGAGACTTATTCTTGTAGCATTTTGTTATTCCTCAATAGACTTATTTACTGAAATATACTGTTTTGATCAAAAGCAACGGCAAAATAAATCACACAGAGTATATATACGTAACCTTTTGTGACAGGGGACGGATACCTAGAGCTTCAAGAAAGTATCGAATCAGAAGTTCTAAGAAGAAGAAATCTAATCAACGCCAAAGTATCTTTGATCATCCTACGTGCAAAAATGAGGAAGTAATAGGAGTGTTACTTATATTTTGCCACTTTACAAGGAAAAAATAAATGTATCAATAAAATTGTGACTGTAGATACTGACTATATAAATAAAATGCCAAATGTCTTAGTACTTGCATTAAAATTAAGGTGACCGACATGCTATCAATTTATTAGAAATAAAATGTCAAAAATTAGAAACATGACAAATTACACTATATAAATAAGTCACCTCTACAATAAATACATTTTCATTTTATTTCATCATCTTAGCAATCCTGCATAACCCTGGCAATAATCAAAACTAACAAAACGCAGAAGATTCCCTAATTCCTCGTCTTATTAAATAGGTACGTCTAGGCACCCTATAAAGCAAAACTAACAAAACATTTAAACAGAATTTCAGTCGCGGCGAAATTGATGCTCAACCGTCCGAGTAACTCGTCCCACCACTAAACCCTTTCGAACAGGCATCGCTCATGTAATAGGGCAGGCGACGACGGGAATTTATGTAACTGCCTGCGAGCAAGCGAGATATTAATGAGTTCGAAGTAGTGCGATGCGGGGTGTTTTTGGCGAGGGCCGCGTCAGAACCCCAAGCGTAAGTTTACACTGTAGTCCATCGTCTCCGTAATACTGGTAGATAAGCAGTTGCAACTGCCTGCGAGCAAGCGAGATATTAACGAGTTCGAAGTAGTGCGATGCTGGGTGTGTTTTTGGCGAGGGCCGCGTCAGAGCAACTAGTGTAAGTTTACACTGAAGTCCATCTTCTCTGTAATACTGGTAGAGAAACAAATTAAACTGCCTGTGAGCAAGCGAGCGAAATAATGCGACGCGGGGTATGTTTTTAGCGACGGCGCAACAGAGCCCCTAGTGTAAGTTTACACTGTAGTCTAACGTCTCCGTAATACTGGTAGATAAGCCAGCCTGCGAGCAAGCGAGATATTAATGATTACGATATAGTGCGACGCGGGGTGGGTGTTTAGAGAGGGCCGCATCAGAACTCCAAGTGTAAGTTTACACTCTAATCGTATCCGTAATACTGCTTCTAAAAATGACTAAACAAGCAATCTAACTAAATCCACGGAACAACTCATTTTAGGCAACCGTAACACATCTCCTCTGCAATGCACAAACCCCTTACTAACGAGAGTTAAAAACGCCTTTAAAGTGACAAATGTGGTTATCCGTCTCGTTTAGAGCCAGTTTTCGACCAGGTTCGGCTGAATTTGGATCTTTATTGCCGAAACGACTTTACCTTTAAAAGGGGCTTCTTTGTCACTATAAATAAGCGTGTAGATTTTTTTTCGAGTATGTCAATCGAATCTATTTTAAATTGGGATCGAATGTTTATATTGGACTAACTAAACTTAGACTGCTCTAAAAGTTAGAAATTACCATCAAAATTCAACATTCCTACGGAGCGCTAAACTCGCTCCATACAAATGGCAACCTATATGTGACGTCAATTGTCACCAATATTTGTATGGAGACAATAAGTAAGTGCGTTTAGTTTTATGCTTGTCATACAATTATTGTTTTGTTACATTATGAGATAACAATTCCAAAATTTCTTTTGGTTAAAAAAAAACTAGATTTGCGTACCTACCTTTAACCTTTACCCCCTTTGTACCTTTGCATATAGAGCAAATTTAATTCATTTAACTACAGTACACTGTATAATTCAACATCAGTTTACACTTCTATTGCGCAGAGTTTAAACTACTGTTATGTCATTACATTACATACGTGAATACGACTTAGGATCCGTCGTATCGTATCGTGGATGTCCGAGTGCTCTCAATGATACGTATAAAGAAAGATAAATGGTTCTGCAACTTGTTAGACGAGACCAGTTTCAACTTCCGTAATTGAACGAAATGGTGCCAAATTGCTTGCATCGTTCAAAAGAAACCAGTGTCCTTACCATGGATTTACAGTGAGCGTACTTGCTAGCAACTGTGTAAACGATTTGTATAGAGAATTATAGTTCTAAAAACTAACCGCTAGGGGCGCTGTACTATTCTTCATACAATTGTTTACGCTGTCGCAAGCGAGTACGGTCACGATAACCGGCACACTACAATACTACGAAGTTTCATTTTTCCGAATGCGTCATCGTTCCGCATTTTCATAATTCCAAAAACCATGTTTTGATAAAATATTTATATATTTTATTGGGATCCCATAACCCTAAACTATCCTAATTATGGATTACATCACCCTAAACTATCCTAATTATGGATCCCATAACCCTAAACTAACCTAATTATGGATTACATAACCCTAAACTAACCTAATTATGGATCCCATAACCCTAAACTAACCTAATTATGGATTACAGAACCCTAAACTAACCTAATTATGGCATGTAACATATGTATGATCAATGGAGAAAATGATCGTTTCACGTTATATCATTTTCGGAATATTGAAAATTCGGAAAATTAAACTTTGGAATTTTTGAGTGATTCCCACGATAACTCATGGTACGAGTACACGGTAAGGGTATGTACCCATGTGCTAAGGGATGGAATTTTTAAAATCAATGACACCTATTTGATGAGCTATTCACAAACGAAGCAAGCTACTTCGCTAGCGAAGATACGCGTACTTTGTTTCTGTTTAGTTTCATTTGTTTGCTCCACATCACATTCACAGACATATTTTTCCGATAATAGATACAGATCATAATGACACTTCGAATTGTATTGTATCCACTTTATTGAATAAATTAAATGCTTTTATCTAAAAATTTGTTAAAATTCATCCAGGCGTTTCGGCCAAACCGTGACCAACAATAAATGGCACCAGAGTGGCATGACGCCGCACAAAACAAAGGCGATCCTCCATCGTGCTATCAAGATTTCTCCTAAAATCCTGATCCGTCTACATAGACAAATTATTTTCAATGTAAATCTAGAATTATATAGGGTGGAACAGATAGAGGGCCTTTAAAGCAAACAGGGAATTGTTATCACTGAGTACTTAATTTTTCACCAATGAACTATGTAAATTTATTATCTATCCATTTTTGAGATACAGTTTGTTAAACATTACCTAGTTTAAAAATCTGCACATATCAACCCTAGCATCTTTTGAACATCGCTTAAGTTGTCAATTTAAAATGTAAATCACCTTTGAATTAGAAGGGTTATCACTGATTTTAAATCCAGCTTTCCCTACAATTATAATAGGTCGATTGTAGATCACCCACATGACACTATCCTGACAGCCCGTCTTTAGAAATGTTCCATCCTGTATAACAGTATGCATCACTGAGAGGACTGTGTCGCATCGTTCAATAGCAACTTCTACAGCATAACTGTGTCACGTGACTCTTTGTCGCGCGACAAATACTACCTGTCACTTTCCTTTCCATACCGTGCGAGTAAGACAGGTGATGCTGAGTCGCGCAACAAGCGAAGTCGCGGCAAGATACGCTATCACTACTGATGTCCGTACCAACGAGCATAGATTAGATGTGTCCATCGGTTCTCTGCCTTTTCGCCGAACCATTTTTCGTGGAATGTTTCATTTCGCCGAAATGATAAATGATATTTCGCAGAAAGCATTTTTCACCGAAACTAAACTATTTAGGGTTGTTATAAAACAAACCTAACCTAACCTGATCTATAGGATGATATTTGGGTCAATCAACTATTTTCTGCCACTCGTTGCCATGGTGATGTCCCCTGGGTCACTTTTTAAAACTACGATTTTCCGTGGTTACGAGGGCGAATCAAAAAGTTCTTAGAACAGCATGGTGGTAAAACCTTTTTAAATGTAGTTTATTTTTATTTTATTTTAGCTATCCTTACGACATAATATGACGACAATTTTTTTTTGATTACGTATACCAATAACACATAATTAATTATTTTGTGAAGCAAATCGCTCAAAATCTGTCATAATGGACAAAAATGAGTTACGTGCCGTGATTAAGTATTTGTGTTTGAAAAAAATGTCCACTAAGGAAATTCATTTGGATATTCAGCAGACTATAGGTACTAATGCTGTACCATATTCCACGGTTGCTTGCTGGGTTGCCGAATTTAATAGAGGTAGGCACAAGTGTGAATATGACCTTCGCTCCGGCCGGCCTTCCACCTCTGTTACTGAGGACAACGTGGCGAGAATCAAAAAATTGGTATTAGAAGATAGAAGAATTAGCATCAAACAGTTAGCAGAGATCCTACACATTTCTTTTGACAGCGTGCAATCAATATTGACGGACGTTTTGGGGTTTAAAAAAGTTTCGCTAAGATGGGTTCCGCGAGTGTTAACTGAGGTAAACAAAGAACAGCGTGCGGAGGTTTCGAAGCGGAATCTCGAAATCATCGAACGTGACCCGGATGCGTTTTATCGCCGATTTGTAACCCAGGACGAAACATGGCTCCACCATTTTGATCCCGAAGCAAAAAAACAAAGCATGTCCTGGAAACGACCATCTTCTTCAGCTGATAAAAAATTTCGAGATTTTCCGACGGCGGGAAAAATTAGGGAATCTATATTCTAGGATGCGGAAGGAATCCTGTTTATTGACTACCTGCCGAAAGGAAAAACTATGACAGGTCCCTATTATAAAGAATTAATCCCGAAAGTGCGGCAAGTGATCATAGAAAATCGCCGGGGAAAATGGTCTACAGGCGCACTGTTTCACCACGACAACGGCCCAGCTCATCGCTCACAATTGGCAATAACTGCGATCCGCCAAGCTGGCTTCAAGCTGTTCGACCACCCGCCATATTCTCCGGACTATGACTAGGAAATCATTTTCACATATTCCCGAAATTAAAAGCACATCCGCGGAATAAAATTCCGAGATGATAATGCCATAGTGGGTGCTGTAGAGGAGTTTTTCGAGTCCCAAGGAAAATCTTATTTTATGATGGAATAAAAAAAAAATTAAAACAGTACTTAAAGTGTATAGAATAACAAGGAGACAATGTAGAAAAATAAAAGATAGAAAAACAATTTTCTTTTGTTTTTCACCCTTATTCTAAGAACTTTTTGATTTACCCTCGTATATATAGCAAAAGTTTTGTAATTTAAGCAGTTATAAGCCCATTATTATTTAGACTATCTCCTGACAATGCCAGTAATATACCTATAAGTCATCAAGTTTTCTTAGAAGTTTAATCGCTATTTTCCCGTGGGTGACGGGACTACAGAGGGATAAAAATTCTGCGAAGTAAAAATTCGGCAAAATGAAATATTTGACGAAAAATAGTTCGGCGAAAAGGCAGGATACCGTGTCCATCTGGTACCTAGGTGTCCGGTCCGCACCGCGTCTCCAATTGCCGTGGAGGATAAATCAAATTATCCTATTGAACTGAATCTAATACCCATAACAAGCTATAGAGGTCCTACAATGAACGAGTTTGTATGTGGATTTAGGTTGGAATCGTGCACGTCATTGTTAAAAATAGAGTTGAATAACGATATGCTTTTGCCCGCCTTGCATGGAGTTTGTTCGGTAACCTAACGAGTACCAATGACGCCGTATTATGCTACTTCATTCGTTAATATTTTTTTTCCTAAATTATACGTACTAGATACCTGCTATAGATATTTAGGACCACGAAAATCAATCAAAAAGGCCCAACGGCATTTTTACTCCGTTAGCACAGGTTAGGTTACCGTAACCTGTAGGCCTATGATGGTTGCGTTTATCACGTGATAAATAAGTGTCAAAGCATCCGTCACGTTTTGACCAATTGCGAGTGCAAGGGACAGATGCTTTGTCACTTATTTATCACGTGATAAACGCAACCATCATAGGCCCCCTGTTCATAATTATTTTTTCTTAGACTACAGCAAAATCTTTAGCCTATTTTCGATTCAGACCACGAATTGAGATCCGTAGCCTACTACTCTCAATAATCACGGAACGTAAAAGTTTTACATAGGTTGCAGGATATTGATTGATTGCAATTGACATATTAATAATTTAGAATGCCAAAGGTGCAGGTCTGAATGTAAGTATTTTTTCACCTCACTAGCTCGGAAAGCCCAGTTTGTTTGTTTGATATCTATTGAGAAAATCGCTTTTTATCCACATGTGGAGAAAGAGTTTTGACATTTAAACGCAGCTAAAGTAAAATTTGACATCTAACAAAACGTAAAACGTCAAGTGCTGAATTTTGAACATCACAATGACTGACTTGCATCGAGTAAAAAACACTAAATGCAGTCTTACAACTTGATTTTAATTCATAAATAGCAGCATTCAACATTAATTTTCATTTTTGTTGTAAACACGGATAAAATGTTCTGACAGTCCATGTAAGTCAAGTGCGAAAAAAACGCATTCGAAATAATTAAAAAGAAACTTTGAATTCAACACTTAAAATTTTTCAAGTAAATATTCGTAAGTTCTTCTAGTTTTTTTTTAAGTGATTAATAATGAGTGATTCGAGTGACGAAGACGTATTAACACCTGTGGAATTACGGAAAACCGTGCAAAATGCGGACATGAGCTTATTTCCTGAAAAATCCCGTTTAAAATACCTACATGAAAGCTAATTAGACCTTAGTTTTAATAAATGGCAAATTGTTTGATTATTGCAGATATTGTTCAAAGATATAGTACAAACCCTTTTTCTTTTTTCCTCGCTGTAGTGAGGTGAAAAGTTTTGTGTTATACACGGGTGAAAAGTTATTTTACGTCTCGTGTATTGAAACACTCGCCACGCTCAGGATTCTATTTTGAACCACTCGCTTCGCTCGTGGTCAATCATAGGATCCTTTCGCTAGCTCGTGTTTCAAATAAACACTCGCGGGTAAAATACAACTTTCCCCCCTTGTATAACAAATAACTATTTCGTCTCCATATCCTTTCTTTGGGTAAAAAACTTTTTTTACCATAAAATAAAAATCTTTTTTTTTTTTGAACATCAGTTTTCTTTAGAGGTGTAATTATTTCAGGAAAAAATGCGTTAACCAAATTAAACAGTGCCAGCCAAAGTATTACAGTGCCATCTGGTGGTTCTTTGTCGCCTCATCACGCCGAAACTGCTGCACGGCTTTTAACCAATTTTGGTTCGAGGATAGCTTGATATCCAAAAATGGTTCTAGTATACTTATTACCTGACTACGATGGACGAAGTTGTGTACGCAGTCGTGGTTCAGCGTGAAATTGTCGTGTTGCATCTAGCTCTGCCTGAACCATCCGTTATATTTTTATATTAAAAATGTTTATGTTTTCCTGATCGAGTCTAGTGCCCCGATTTACGAAATTGTGACATTTGCTTGTAGTTTCAGTCATGAAAGGTACGCGGATAGGCCATATAAATGTGCGTCTGCCAAAGGACTTTAAAACGCAATTTGAATTCACAAAATCGGTTGGTAACTTTTTGAGAGTTTCTTAAGTTTTACAAAATTGTTTTTTTTTTCTCTGACTTGGATCGAGAATTTCCCAATTTGTTTTATCTCGGGGTTGAATGACAGTTACAGTTTGAGCTATCTTAGGAAGCTGGCGGACAAAAAAATGTAGGGCGGTAGCCGCGGTAGCGTACCTTTACGCGCGAGGTCAGAAAACACATTTTGCAAATTATGTAATGTGAGTCCTTTATTTCTAAAGTACATTTTCAATGCCTTTGATATTTAATTGCGCGTAGTGTGATATCTGTAGATTTTTAATAAGTACAATGCGTTTTCTAACACGTGAAGCTAATACGTGTAAAAGGAAGATCCTGTGCTACAAATATCAGCTACCTTCCGTCTGTTTTGCAATACAAGACTATTACATTTTCAATCATCTTCTCTTTACTTCCTGGCCTTTGTAATAATTAACTGTTAATTAATTATCGCTCGCTTGCTCCGCTAATAATATCTAACAATATTAATATCACAATGGAACACGTTTTCCAAGAACGAAGCTTAGTGTTTGCACAGCAAGTTCACTCACACGGAATGTAAGGTAATGTTACCCGACAGCCCTCGATTACCTTCGCTGATTAGAGGAACCGGGGGTAAATGGGAGCCAGCAGGTAATAGGAGCGGTGCGACTAGAGACAAAACTATATGTAGCTCATATTCACTCGTTTACCATTCGGGCGTTTTCGTAACAGTGCGGCCGTGTTCCCCTGGCTCGTTCGGCTCGCCAGTGCCTCGCATTATGTTACCACTTTGTTGAGTGTGAAGTTATGTGTTTGTTACAATAAAACCTGTTTTATTTTATTTTATAGCTACCTATTGTTATACATTTTGAGTATCTGTTCATATAGTTTCATTACAAGCTAGATTCGGGATATCATTTTATTCAATTCCAAGATGGTGGTAGTCGCGTAACCGGAGCTTATTACCTTATTAGCCTATTATTGGTTGGATCCTTAAAGTTGATTATTCTACGGATACGTTTATGTTATTATTTATATGAATAAGTGAGATTTCAGACTGACATATATTTTATTGAAATAAATAATTTATTAGGAATAAAATGTATTTTAATATTGTATTAATTACATCAATAGGCTCTCATTTCCCGCAAAGTCGAGTAATGGGAGCGATTCTGTTTTTTTCGAAAAAAGATGATCTGTGCCCATTGACGTAATACCTCAATGTCTGTGCCTAATAATGTAACGGTGACGCTGTGACTAAATTATAGACAAATAAGTAAGGATTTAGTTTCTATTAAAAAGTTCCAAAAATACCCATACATATTCCTTTTATTGAACTTTTACCTTAGTAGGCTCCAATTCCGCACCGTTCCCCTTTAAACAGCTGGGACCCAACGTATGCAAACTATATTAACGCGAGTAGTAGATAATGCTTGGCGTGGCGGTGATGTGTTAAGTTTCGGGACTTATATTTGATGAGCACGATAATTTGTTGATTATGCGAGCATAGGTGCCTATGTAGAATTAATGGGTTAAGGGCTTGCGATTATAATAGATCTGAGAGATAAATAGCTATCTCTTATATATCTATGTATGTTTAAACACTTTGCAATATATATTGATTTAAACTTGCACGATTTTCACACATTATTATAACAAAACGCTACCTACTAGATCGCGTTCAAATTTTTTTTGTATCACATTCATGGTCTTAAAGGGGCTTTATTGTACACAAAAACGGGTTACACGTAAATTTAATACAATGATAACAAATAATATATGTAGAACGCCGAACTTATCCCTATTAGAGATCTCTTACAGTTAACATTTGAGCGATCGAGTGAATCTTTGAATGATGATGTTTTTAAATTATAAACATACTTATCGTTATATCACAATTTAGGTTATGATAGATTATAGGAGAATAAAGTTATTTTAACCTACAATATTGGTGCAGTTTTTTAATTATATTGTATTTTGAAATCTGCGCAGGCGGCTCGCGCTGGTAGACGTACAGTAAATATAAATATGGGACAACCGCACACAAATCGATCTAGTCCCAAATTAAGCTCAAGAAGACTTGTGTTATGGGTACTAGCCGACGATATACATACTTATATAGATAAATATATACTTAAATACATAGAACAACCATGACCCAAGCACAAATATTCGAGTTCATCACACAAATATTTGCCCTGGCCGGGATTCGAACCCGGGACCGCCGGCTCAGTAGGCAGGTGTCTACAAACCGAGCCAAACGCGTCGTCGTACAGTCAGCTAAGAAATCGGTTTACCAAAATTGATCTTTAATCCACATGAAACAGAGTCTAAAAGTGGTACGTAAATTTCAAAGCCTACTAGCACATGCAAGTTGCTATATACTACATAACTTACGTAGCATATAACCTAAGTAAGTGCCTCAATATGTGCAAGGTACTTGCATCGCGTACAAGCACCCTTACGTCCGGACTCGAAGGACCATTAATAGAGATATAAGTGGGTTAAAGTTGAGCCTTTGAGACTATTAATTTCCCTGATTAAATACTTTTACAAATTCAATTATCCTCAAAATTTGGTTCGAAACATAACGCGGCAATGTGTTCCATTGTTTAGTAGGCTACAATCGTACATCTAAGATAGAAAATAATTATATTTGTTGGATACTAGCTGCGCCAAGCGATGTTACCCGCTCATCCCACGGGAACACTAAATTTTTCAGGATAAAAAGTAGCCTGATGTGTTAATAGAGCACCTTGCCGCGTAATGTTTTGAACCAAATTTACCTTCATACCAAAATTTATCAAAATTGGTTTAGCCGTTTGAGCGTGAAGATGTAACAAACATACACATAAACACACTTACAAACTTTCGCCTTTATAGTATTAGTGTGTTTAATTTCTTTAACAGTAATAATAAGAATAGACTAAGACATTTTACTTGACAAAAAATTACAAGGTTGTGAGGAGGATATGATATTTGTTAAGTTTTCAAGCTCCATCTCCGCCATTTTGTAAAATTTTGAACAACTTACTCGACAAAATAAATAATAAACATTATGGAACCTACTCACACATGAGAATCGGTGGTGATATGCAACATATAGATGAGAATAACCAGAGATCTGGACAACTGGACATCCGGATACATGAAATAATTTTTGACCAAGCCGAAACGGAGACGCTCCGCTCGCTCGGTCAATTAAAAGCCCACCCAAGTAGCACACAGGCTGGCATAAGCACTTAGACAGCCTTTATACAGCTTAAATTGGAGTTATAACGGCTGTATTAGCTTCTATACAGTCTGCCAGCACACAGGCTGGCATAAACACTTAGACAGCCTTTATACAGCTTAAATTGGAGTTATAACAGCTGTATAAGCTCCCATACAGCCTGCCAGCAAACAGGTTGCATAACTACTTAGACAGCCTTTATACAGCTTACATTAGAGTTATAACGGGCTTACATTAGAATTTTGACGACGCGTTTGGCTCGGTTTGTAGCCACCTGCCTATTGAGCCGGCGGTCCCGGGTTCGAATCCGGGCCAGGGCAAATATTTGTGTGATAAACTCGAATATTTGTGCTTGGGTCATGGTTGTTCTATGTATTTAAGTATATATTTATCTATATAAGTACGTATATCGTCGTCTAGTACCCATAAGACTTCTTGAGCTTAATTTGGGACTAGATCGATTTATGTGAGGTTGTCCGATATTTATTTATTTATTTATAAGCTGTCTGCCAGCAAACAGGTTGCATAAGCACTTAGACAGCCCTTATACAGCTTAAAGTAGAGTTATAACGGCTGTATAAGCTCCCATACAGCCTGCCAGCACACAGGTTGCATAAGCACTTAGACAGCCTTTATACAGCTTAAATTATAATGGCTGTATAATCTCCTATACAGCCAACAAACAGGTTGCATAAGCACTTAGACATCCTTTATACAGCTTACATTAGAGTTATAACGGCTGTATAAGCTCCTATACAGCCTGCCAGCAAGCAGGTTGCATAAGCACTTAGACAGCCTTTATACAGCTTACATTAGAGTTATAACGGCTGTATAAGCTGTTATACAACCTGCCAGCAAACAGGTTGCATAAGCACTTGGACAGCCTTTATACAGCTGACATTAGAGTTATAACGGCTGTATAAGCTGTTATACAACCTGCCAGCAAACAGGTTGCATAAGCACTTGGACAGCCTTTATACAGCTTACATTAGAGTTATAATGGCTGTATAAGCATTTATACAGCCTGTTTGCTACCTGGGCATACAGCCCGTGTTCGCAGGAGATGTCGTGAACAGACCTTTATAAATTACTTTTTGGGCTACATCAGCGCTCTGAATGGTGTTTTAATTGCAACTATAAGTTATGTCAGACGGTTATTAAATTCAGCCATTCTCCTAACTATTTATTAATAGTCGGAAATGAGCAATATAATAGCGATAACGACCTATCATGATAGTAAAGTTGTTCATTTAGCTTCAGCGCGTTTTAGTGCGGTTAGTGCGATAACAAATTGATATTAATTTCGGATTAAAGTTGTTATAACTGCTTTTCGATATCGTTCGATGGTTTGTTTTCGCCAATTTTGTTACATAAATTTCTTGTGGGAAATATTTATTATAGTAGGCAACAAATCAACTTTTGTCCATATTTCATAAACATTGAGGTCCAAAAGTAATTAACCTTTTTCTTGGCTGACGTTGATACTATTCCTAATTATATAAGTACAATATGAAACAATTGTTTGATAATAAGGATAAAAAATAAGGAACTTTCTTTAAATATTTAGAAAAAAATGTGCACCGATGAAACAGGATGGTTTCTGTATGTTGCGTAAATTTAAACAGTTTTTCCGTTATTTGCAGTTTGACGATAAGATAAATAATCATTAAAGCATATTAGCGTTCAAAATTAAATAGTTACTCGAAAACGACGTAGATTTTTTTTGGTAGGTACTTATTATTAGCTTATAGTCAATTTATTGGCTGAGCAAGCCCAAAGCGCGAGCGTAGTGTTTCTGTATCAACTTGGGCACAATTCTTTCGTATAACCAGATGACCGGTGACTGTAGTTTCTCCTCCTCCTCTCCATGTACCTTAAGCCCCTTTACTTTCTCTTTTCTTGCTTAATCGATTCTTGTGAAATTTTGTGATCAAAAAGGCTACCCCAAAGAACGAAATTAGTTTATGCAGTGCCATCCCTCTCAATCTCGTGTCAACAATATTCGAACAAGCGGGACGGCACGATTCAAAATTCAAATTTGAAGTGCTAGCACAACCGTGACACGTGAATCTTTCTCGTTCGCGAAATACTACATATCTCTTTTTTCGATGTAGTTAAGTGTGTTCGATAATTTTATAGTTTTTTTGTTGATTCCTTTTTTAGTTTCAAGAGTCCGTAAGCCCGCTCAAAAATTGCCTGCGTAATATAACATCACGATTAAAGTCTCGAGATCAGTTTCTGTTGATAATCATCTTATTGTAATTTATAATTACTTATAAAGCCAACCCGATGCCGAATTGTGGACAACATCTTCCCCTTTCCAATCCGGAAGCTCTTGAAGATTGTTTCCCTATTTGAGTTTGTAAAGTACCCTCACTGTCATTCAAGCAAACGCTGTTTCGGAAATTCGCCCAAAACCTCGTCTTGACTTCAATTTTATTATAAATCCTCAATTCTGTTTGAATCGCTTGAGAGCAGGAAATTGTTAAGTAATTGAAGTATTTTAACAACTCTTTGAACGCACCAGCAGCTTAAGCACAACTGTGACATGCCACTCTTTCTCGCGCGAGAACCTATCTCTTTCTGTACAGTACTGTAAGAGGGTGACGAGTGACTATGTCGCGCGATAAGAGCCGCGAAGCATAGTTGTGCTAGTCGGGCTCGTATTTTCCAGGTTACGCGCTTAGAATAAGTACGCCTAGAACGAGAGACTTCGTACAACAGATTTGCAACGTAAAGATCAGCAATTTCAAACAAATTACGTGTTCTACAGCTCACAAAGCGACCAGTAAATTTCCTTACAAAATTATTGTATTAAATTGTCTTTAAATGAACATTGATGATAAATGATACAGTAAAGATTGTACTATATTACACTTATCCTAGAGGATTGAACTCGCTTCCACGCGCCCGTTTCACTCGATCTCTCCATAAAAATCTTTTTGTCGTAATTTTCCTCTTATGAAAACTTTCGTACCGTCCTTATTGGAACATAAGGTCCAAAGATGCGGAGATAAAACCTTTTATTATTAACAACACGTATTCATAAAGTATAGAAAGTATTTTACGACTTTCAAATGACCTCGGGTCGTATCGATGGGTATTTTTAAGTGTTTTCTGAATTATTTTGTGGTACTCGTTTTTAAACACAGTAGGATGGCGTTATTTCCATATTGTTAGTTGACTTCTTGAACGCGCCTTATATTTGGGTATGTTGGCAACACTGCGTATTGGGAATGGCATCATTGGCGTCGCACCGAAAGCGTTCACGAATTTATAAACAATTAATTGTACTTAATTACTAAAATATAATTATTGTTATCGGATATCTTTTTTTATCTTACATAATCGACCTAGTCGTGCCTAGTCTGAAACTGAGCAAAGCTTGTACCTACTATGTGTACTAAACGACGATATATACATAATTATAATATATGTAGACTTACTAGAAAATACGCGAAATCATTAATATATATGACGCGGTTGGCTCAGTTTGCAAACACCTGCCTACTGAGCCGACAGTCCCGGGTTCGATTCCCGGCCAGGGCAAATATTCGTGCGATGAACTAGAATATTTGTGCTTGGGTCATGTTTGTTCTATGTATTTAAGTATATATTTATCTATAAGTGTGTATATTTATCGTCATCTAGTACCCATAACACAAGCCTTCTTGAGCTTAATTTGGGACTAGATCAATTTGTGTGAGGATGTCTGATATTTGTTTATTTATTAATTTATTAATATAGGTAAATCTAGGAGATTGCAATATTGGGTAAAAAAAATATATTTTATAATTGTATTCATTAAATGCTTGGGATAATTAACCTCAATAACAATAAAGGCTGTTTGGAATTAAATAGATGTATGAGTATGAGTATTAAGAAAGTCCTACCGTGCTATCAGTAACATTAGTAGTCCGATGCCAACTTATAACATTTTGACTTTATATCTTCGGTGGCCTGCTGTTGTCTCCTTCACTAGCAGTATGCAGGGCATGTTGCTCAGGGCTCATAAATTTCCGCCGTAAAGTGTTCGCTTTCTACAGGGCCGCGTTATTACAGAGTTCGCGGCTCTTTACAGGGTACGGGGTCAATTGGGAGGAATCGCTTGACACAAGCAGCTTAGTAAATGATTGATGGGAATCTGGAGATTTATTAATAAAGGTTCAGATTATTTTATTGCACGAAGGTGCAGAAAAAAACTTGTTTTTATATTTTATTATAGCCAGTGAGAGAAATATTTTTATTATATTTTATGGGTGGTGCTAAAGAGTAATCAACTTTGGCTGCTGCACTGCTCAACACCATTCCAGAGCCTCGCAGCAAGAAATCAGAACTCGAATACGTACACACTAGCAACTTCAAATACTTAAAAACTTTCTCGAAATGAGCTTCCAGACTAAGAAGACCAGAGATTTAGGACCTTCAGTCCGAATCTGTCAAATCAATGTCGAGGGAATTAGCAAAGCAAAATGTGAGTACCTCGCTCGACTCCTCACAGACCTTAAAATTGACGTACTGAACATCCAGGAAACGCATGCGAAGGATGATCAGGACTTCGAAAACAGAGGCCAAATCCCCGGCTACAACATTCTGAAAGCACTGAACCACCGCAGTTATGGCATCGCCACCTACATACGGTCCGACGTAAAGCAAGCCAGCGTTATTTTCTCTGATGCTTCTTCCGATAACTTCATCATCGTCGTTCAGGTTGCCGATATTAAGATCGTCAATGTATATAAACCTCCGCTTGCTACCTGGTCAAATAATGGCCTTCCTTCTTTCGAGCACCCTTGCGTATATACCGGAGATTTCAACAGCCACCACACATCGTGGCGTTACTCTGCAGACGACACCAACGGATTAACCCTTGCACGGTGGGCCGAATCGCTGAACCTGTTCCTCGTTTTTGATGCTAAGGACAGAGGCACCTTCTACTCGGCTCGTTGGAAAAGGATTACAACCCGGACCTAACCTTTGTCTCCAGGGATGCTGCAGGTAAACCCTTGCCAACCAACCGAGCCGTCCTTAAAGACTTCCCGAATAGTCAACATAGACCAGTGATCGTGGATGTGGGCCTAAGGATACCTCTCGCCAACTCAATGCCCCTCCCCCGCTGGAACTTTAGACGAGCAGACTGGACTAGTTTCACCGGAAATGTAGACGCCGCAATTCGCTTCATCCCACCCAAAGCTGATAACTACGATCGTTTCAAGGGACTTTTGCTATCTTCTGCTAAACGCTTCGTTTGCAGGGGTTTCAGAAGAGAATATATACCGGGATGGAATACCAATAGCGATAATCTCTACAGGGAATACCAAGAAACGGGGGACTGCTCCATCGGCGCTGAACTTCTACATACCCTGGACGAAAATCGGTCCAGTAAATGGAAAGATACAGTGCAGTCGATGGACTTCAAGCGTTCAAGTCGCAAGGCGTGGAGCGTGCTCAATAAACTTTCGGGGAAATCGACATCTCCACGGCCGCCCACCGCAATACATCCAAATGAAATTGCGAATAGGATAGTTTCCATTTCTAGAGCGAAAGGCGACAAATTAGAGACCAAGAAAATCAAAAAAAGGATGAAAGCGTTGAAGTCTAACCTTGTTCAGGACCTAGAGCTTGCAAGTCCTTTCACTACCGACGAAGTCCATGTCGCCATTAAAGGCCTACAAACCGGAAAAGCGGCCGGAGCAGATGGGATCTACAACGAGTTCTTGCTTAGACTGGGTCCTAACGCTATTAAATGGCTATCGCTTTTTCTATCAGACGTCCTTAGAACCAACAAACTCCCCAGAGCCTTCAAGGAGTCCAAGGTTATTGCGCTTCTAAAACCAGGTAAAAAAGACGATGACCCTAGCAGCTACCGCCCAATCGCCCTGCTGAGTAACTGTTATAAGCTGCTGGAAAAGTTACTCTACTCACGAATAGCCCCCCTTGTAGACGAGATGATTCCGGTGGAACAAGCGGGCTTCAGAGCTGGGCGTAACTGTACAGACCAAGTCCTGTCGCTGACCACACACCTAGAGACTGGGTACCAAAAAGGTTTAAAATCTGGGGTAGTGTTTGTCGATCTCACTGCAGCCTACGACACTGTCTGGAGAGAAGGGCTGATCTTCAAGCTTCTCGCGGTGGTCCCCTGCCTGGAAATTGCCAATCTAGTATCCAACATGCTCACTCAGCGGCGCTTTACGGTGCACCTAGGCTCCCAGATTAGTGGAGTCCGAAGGTTGAGCAACGGCCTCCCTCAGGGCTCCGTACTGGCACCCATCCTATTTAACTTGTACATCCACGATCTGCCAAACACCACGGCTAGAAAATTCGTGTACGCCGACGACATTTGCCTTGTGACACAGAACAAGAACTTCACAAACTTGGAATCCACATTATCCGGCGACATGGAGACGCTAGCCAAGTACTTTCGAACGTGGCGCCTAACACCTAGTATGAGCAAAACAGAGACCTGTTGCTTCCACTTAAATAATCAATTAGCCAACCGGGAGCTCAAGGTTAGCCTCTGCGGATCCACCCTAAAGCACAACTTTACACCAAAATACCTCGGTGTCACGCTCGACCGGTCGCTGACCTTCAAGCAGCACCTAACCAACACAGCACGCAAACTTCAGACCCGTAACAACATCATCCAGAAACTAAGTGGAACTACTTGGGGTGCGAATTCCGAAGTTCTGCGCACGTCCACGCTGTCATTGGTGTACTCCACGGCCGAATACTGCGCGCCGGTCTGGCTAGGAAGTGCTCACACCGCGAGGGTTGACGTCGAGCTGAACAAGGCTATGCGACTTATCTCTGGGACCCTTCAATCAACCCCCTGCCACTGGCTACCAGTGCTCTGCCGGATCCCTCCACCTGAACTGAGGAGGAAGGAAGCCCTAGTAAAAGAAGTCCTCAAAATCCAGAAAATCCCAAGTCTTCCTATCAATTCCGAGTTTTTTGTTCCCACCACACACCGCCTGAAGTCCAGAAACGCATCATACAACATCGCCTCAAAACTGCTTGTTAATCACTTCAACCTCAAACAGGAATGGTTGCAGATGTGGAGCTCGGAAATGGAAGGAAAAGTGGGTTGTGATATAATACCGGGCTCTCGAATAAAAGGGTCAGATCTTCCTAGACGTGATTGGTGCAGTTTGAACAGACTTCGCACTGGTCACGGCCGCTGCGCTCAATATAAATACCGCTGCGGGTGGGTGGATTCTCCTGCCTGCGCCTGTGGAGCCGGAGAGCAAACCATCCAGCATATCATCCACGACTGCCCCATAACGCGCTATGCCGGCGGCCCTCCCGAAGACCTGTTCTCCCTCAGTGACGAAGCCATTAAGTGGCTAACTAATCTTAATGTTGATTTGTAGTATTAAGTACTCGAGTTGTCTGATGCCACTGTATATGCCATACGATTAAATAAAATAAATTATATTTTATTATAACTAGCCAATGGTCCCGGGTTCGAATCTCGGCCGGTTGTTCTGTATTTAGGTATATATTTATATATAAATATATATCGTGCTTTAGTATCCATAACACAAACCTTCTTGTGCTTAATTTGGGACTAGATCGATTTGTACTTACGAGTACGTCAAAATTGAACATCAGTTTATCCATAAAAAAAATACTTCGAAACGGGTTAACTCAAGTCGTAGAAATCGAATAATGCTCGAGATGCATCGAAAAAAGCAATCTAGTGGCTAACAACGACAAAAAAAAAAGAAACCGTAAATTAAATCGCTAAAATAAAACCGCAGTAAAAACTATAATGAAGTCGCTCTAAGACTAAAATACTTTTTGAAAAGGGCTAAATAAAAGATGTAAAAACTTCAATCTGTGATTTCATTATGTTTTGCCTTAAGGAATAATATTTAAGTACGCTTATTACATAAACCAACAAACATACTCCATTAAATAATACACGGTGGTCAGGAAGTTTAGGTAAGTTTTTTTACTTGCAGCCTTAGCCGACTGACGATTTGCGGGCAAATTGTAAGCTGGGGAATTCGCCGCGAGCGCACAGCGAGTTCGCTGCGGTTACTCGTAGCTCGCAGGCGGCGAATTTGCTGGCGATTTTTGAGCGAGTTTTCTATACAAATAAGCGTCGCGGCGAACTCGCTGCGCGTTCTCCTTCATACTAAATTCCCTCGCAAATCGCAAGTGTGATAAGGCCCTAAGAAATCAAATTAGTACAGATTAAATTTCTTTGAAGTCCTTACTTTCAGTAAACCAAAACAAAGTTATTTAATTGTTTACAACTCAATTGCCTTTTAAATTGGAATGTCTAGTTATACTCCCCTGACTCCGATATAAAGCCCTAATTAAAAACAATACACAAGTTGTAACAAAAGACGCAAATATTACCTACTTATTACGAGCTATTGTTGTTGTTTCCAAGTAGCAAGCTAATCCAAACCGGGCAAATACTAAGTAAATATACCAAGTAAATATACTTCGTATACAAACTAATAACAGTATTCGGGATTAAGTACAAATTGCAATAAATAAAGTTTCCGCCGTGTGTCTAATACCAATAAGACGTTATGAGATCCGGAGTCTTATTGATCAGGGATGAATTCTTTATTGCCAAGGTTTTGGATGAGGGTTGTGAATACAGTAAAGACTTCAATTGCACAATGAGGATACACACGATTTGATATGTATCAACAGGTACTCGACTTTAATAGTATTTTATGCAATCGTTGCACAATAAAGGCTCTTAAAATCGAGTTCCGCGTTTAGGTCACGAGGCTTGCCGAGTGGCCTATATAAAGTACGAGATTTTAAGACCTAAATTGTGTAACTATTGCACACAATACTTTTTATACGAGCAAAACGCAGTAAATCATGTGTTACTTTAATCGTCATTCCCACTACGAATTTTTATTTTTGATGTAATCTTTTTCGTTTGACTCAAACTGACCTATTAAAAAATAACAAATGATAACGGGTGCCTCGTGATTGGTTTTTTTTTTGACAAGTAATTTTCAACCAATCAGGAAACAGAAGCGTGTTTTTGTTTATCAAATATGCTAATGATTTGAAATTAAATTGAGTGTGATTGAGTTGAGTAGAAAGTTGTCTTATGAAATTAAAATTCAGTAGCGGGTACCATAGAGTAATAGAATTTTGGTACAGGTTAAAAAGTGCGTTGTTGTGATTTTGTCTGTGAAATTATAATTTACAGATACGGATACAGTGCGCGAGTATTTAAACGTCTATTACAGTGCTTAATGTATCTAAGTAAGTACTCGTAATAGTTATGTCTAAACTAGCTTTGTCCCGCAACTGCGCCGACATGCGGTTAAGCATGGCAAGATTGTTTTAGAATATTTTAACCGATTTCAAAAAAAGGAACTAGCTTTGTCCCGCAACTGCGCCGACATGCGGTTAAGCATGGCAAGATTGTTTTAGAATATTTTAACCGATTTCAAAAAAAGGATTAGGGTTTTATGATCACTCTATGATCCCGCATTATTTTTATAATGAAACTTTGAATTCTAGGTTCAGTTAGGGTATATTAAGGGAAATATATAAGAAAAAAAAAACAAAAATATGTCATAAATGGTTTATTTTAAACGTCACTTATAAGTGACAGTGCCAACTTCACCGTAACATAAAGACGTCACACGAGACGGACATTGCCAACAACACATGAACATAAAATATAAAACAAAAACTCAAATAATTCTCTAAAAACAAAACAAATCAAAACAATATCCATCGTTTGACATTACTAGTGAGATCAAATTCAATTTTTTACTTCTATCAAGCTTAAAACATCGAGTAAACATAAAATACGGCCTCCGTAAACGTTTGGTCCGTAACGAAACTATAAACTATTTTTCCTTATGGTAACATAAAAAACAATTCTTTTTTGGTGTAAAGCACAGCCTGATCTCACACTTAGCGCACATGACTTTCGTTTTTCCAGTCGTACACAGACGACAACTGCCTCGGGATGTGAACACAGGGATGTGATCGTAGCAATCAAGGCGTGCATCATTGACAGGACGTGGCTTTATGGGCTTAGAAATGGTAGCTACGTCAGCAGCAATTGGCGCTCGTTCGATCCGTGACTTTCTGTCAGTTGTTATCAGTGACAGAGCAGCTTGTATCCGAAATTTTTTCAGAGACCGAACCGAGTATAGATGTGTCATATCCACAATGAAATTTATGAGATCATCAGAGAAGAAAGATTGTAAGTAATATTGCCGAGGCGACTTCAATTCAAACTGTTCTGCAAACTTGGGGTAAAAATCAACTTCAACCGTGCCAGTATACTTTGTTTTTTAAATGAGAAATCTAAGGTCCTTATCACACTTGCGATTTGCGAGCGTATTTTCTATACAAATAAGCGACGCGGCGAACACGCTGCGCGATCGCCTTCATACAAAATACGCTCGCAAATCGCAAGTGTGATAAGGCTCTAAATGTTTCATTTTACGCTTCCTTGTGTTGGGTATGGGTGGTGGAGGCATCGGCGATGACCCCGTGGTAGTACCTGGTCTGGTACGTCGTGTCCTTACGCCTGCTGTGAAGGAACCCGCGGAATTCATTACTGCTGGCGACACGGGAACTATGAATGAATGGGGGCTATGAGTAGACAGACCTGGTGTTAATGGACTAGCCACAGAAGACATCGGTGGCGTTTCTGGTACACTAAAATATGTAGGTAAAGCGGGGCTGTCTTGGACGAGCGGCGACTCAGGCGCTAAGATTTCTGTCTGCTATGGTCTTGGTGCGTTGTGGTCATGTCCTGGTCTGCTTCATCACCGTCGTCGCTAAGCACGTCCAGGAGGTCAAACAATCCAGGTGATACACTTCTAGGCGAAGATGACCTGCTGCTGCGGTCGTCTCTAAAAAACTCCCTGGCCAAGATTCTTCTCTCTTCGTCATCGTCCGACTCTAAATCGGAGTCTTCAGATTCTGGAGGTGGTAGAAGAGCTATTATCCTCGACTTCAATCGTTGCCCAGCCATATTACTGTAAAAAAGCAACTAATATTAACATTTCACCTTAATTATTCGTTCAAAAAAGTTGGCAATGTCCGTTACAAGTGACGCTTCTGAGGACCCCTAAATTCTAGTGGTCGTTGGCAATGTCCGTTACAAGTGACGCTTCTGAGGACCCCTAAATTCTAGTGGTCGTTGGCAATGTCCGTTACAAGTGACACATAGCAAAACCACAATATTTAGTACAAATGGGCAAAGTCATTTTAAAGTGACATGTATTTTAACTTAAAAATAAGAATGAAATATTCGTATTTTTTTCACAATAATTACACTTAACGGTAGCTTAATTAGTGTTTTAACTAAATATTATATAAAATAGCATAAATTATTAAAATACTTACCTAATTAGCGGTATTTATCACAAGCGCGAACACACTCCACCGTTGCAATTTTTGAACTAAGTATTATTCCAAAATTTGATGAGCGAAAGCGCTGTAAAGTGCGTAAAAGTGAAAGAGATAGATGCTAAACCGCGCGAATCACGTCACTCGCGCGAGAGTTTCTGGAATTTTTAGCTAGTATCGGTTTTATAGGGCGTCATTTTAAACGGACAAAATCAATTTAAGGGTTAAATTTTCCTGTATTTTTTATGTTTTCTACCTCAGAACTTTCGACTGGGTCCGATTTTGATGTTTTTTTTATTTATTTGAAAGCTGTGGCCGTGGGGACATCAAAAGGGGATCAAATTTAATCTGTGCACGATCGGGTTATTTCAGATCGTACAAAAGGCGGACTTAATGCCATTGGGCATTCTCTACCAGTCAACCATCGGGCAAAGCAGATAAGTTGTGGGCGGTGCAACTAACATAGATAGGTTTTAATAGATAAATACTTAGATAAATGTATAAACATATATATATAAATACTGACTAAAAAGCAAAACAGATATGCTAAGATTTCTGCATTCCGCTAAAGCAGAGGTCAAGCAAGGATGTTTTCAAATGTAACTTGTTCGGGGCTTGCTTGATCTTAAGGGGAAGGCGGTTCCAGAGGCAGGCCACTTGGGCGGTAAAAGAGTTGGACATAAAACCTGTACGGTGAGGAGGGATAGAAAGAGATAGATTGCCGGAAGAGCGAAATTGACGGCTAAGAGATAAACCATAATAGTGGAAGAAGTCTTGGAGGTATTCGGGAGAATTCGAGTCTTTGAGAATTGAGAAGAGAGTGCAAAGCATTATATAACAATAATGAATAATATACAGATCTTATTTTAAAGATTTTTTTTCGACCTATCGGAGTTGACCATGCATCCTCGATTTATTAAAACTCGCAAAAAAAATTAAAGGAAGCTATCTAACGATGCCACTGACTGCATGGTTTTTAGGGTTCCGTACCCAAAGGGTAAAAACGGGAACCTATTACTGAGACTTCGCTGTCCGTCCGTCCGTCCGTCTGTCACCAGGCTGTATCTCAAGAACGGTGATAGCTAGACAGTTGAAATTTTCACAGATGATGATAGTAACCTAATGAAATTGGACCAAAGTTTGCCTAGAGCGGAGCGGATAGAGCTGTGTTTAATAGACCAAGCGCATTCCTGAGATTTCAATAGTTTTCTTTTGGCCTTCACAAATACACAGCCTATTTTTTAAATTTTCTCTACTTGCTTCGCTTCGTCCACTGGGACAGGCAGTCTAACTCCCCTTAAACTTATTTTTCTTGCGCCGCTGTCGTTGGCAGGTGCCATCAACTCGCTGACTGCGCCCGACAACTTCAATCTTTCAAGCGTCTATCATTCGCAGTGATCGATATAGTTTCGAACTTGTACATTGACGAAAGTATCTGATAAAGTTATTTCAACCTTTCTTATTCACTAGATGTATGACAGAATTTATAGATTTAGCGTAGATGTATGTACATGTCAAAAGTATCTGATCAGGTTGTTTCAACCTTTCTTGTTAACTGGATGTATGATAGATTTTTGATGGCTATATATACAGTCACAATAACCCACGGCATATTTTGTATATTCAAAATATGCCGTGGGTTATTGTGACAATGTACCAATAATCACGTCAGCATATTTCTCATTTATCTCTGTCTAACAAAATAAAATATAATACTGATATTAACCTCATGCCGTGAATTTCTCCTTCTTTCACAGAAAAAAAGCAACAGATACTTATGCTATTAATTAGAATAATCTAGATATTTTACACATCAGTAAATACAAAAATTCTAAAGAAAAAGTGAATCATTTTCCATTGCCTAGTGCGGGGACCTCTGATATCCTGCTGATGCAGTATACCCATTATAAGATGAGCATATCACATACGCTTGTATTATATTTAGATTTTGTTATTTTTGCTTATTTTTTATTAATATTTTTTTCATTTTTTTATTTTGCTAGACGAAAAAATACGGTGATACGGAGAATTTCACCATATAATTGAATTTTAAGTAGCTTTATATAAGGCTATTCATACAACTGAAAGGTTAATATTATCAAAAACTATTGTGAGAAAACGGTTAAACGCACGGATAGCTGTCCCTAATGAAGAGCTCCATACGAGTTCGAAACATGTTAGGCCGTTTTTGACAATTTTTGCGTGAGTTTAAACCATTTTTAGGGTTCCATACCCAAAGGGTCCGTCCGTCCGTCTGTCACCAGGCTGCATCTCAAGAACGGTGATAGCTAGACAGTTGAAATTTTCACAGATGATGTATTTCTATTGCCGCTATAACAGCAAATACTAAAAATAAAATAAATATTTAAGGGGGCTCCCATACAACAAACTTGTTATAGATTATGGTACGGAACCCTTCACGCGCGAGTCGGAATCGCACTTGCCCAATTTTTATAATTACTAAGTAAAAGGTTCCACAAAAATGCTAAGCTTCAATACCAATGAAAATTGCTTAAATCTGGGCAACGCCGGGGCCGCTTCCCCATTATTTCGACAGACAACAATATCTCCAGCAACTCGCTAACTAAACCATAAAAGATAAATGGAAACCTCATTTCCTATTTCTCAAAATGTGTTTGACTTAAATATTAGTTGGCCGTAACTCTCTTAACGCTGAGCTACGCAGGCTGCCACACAAATTCTTATAATTTGTTGGATTTATTGGTCGAGGGAATGAAACCGGTGTTTTCACCTGTACTTACTACTATCAAAAAGGACGCCCTCTATAATGACTAATACTGAAGTAGGAAAGTCTCGTATAAAGCCTATATTAAATAAAATTCAATCGACATCTTATAAAACTGAGTATAACAAACGTTAGCGTGATGCAGCAGTTGCCTGTTGTCGGGTCAGCGCCATCTAGCATGCACTTGGGTAACTATAATTCGTATCGTATAAACGCAAACAGCGGGTGAAGCATTCTTATTTTAGTACCCGACTTTTCCGCAGCATGTTTTTAAATTGATACTTACTGGGACTCGCGTACGAAAGATTCGGACTGTATGTAACAGACAGACATGAAGATACGACTCCAAGCGGTGAGAGAGAACTTAGTAATAGGGTACCACCCTTCACTCGGTATCCTTTAAGCACAAATCCATAAAAACGAGTCATCATTTGTATGACAGCCGGTAGGCATGTCCATGCCCGGGTATCGATTCTCAAAGTTGAGCGATACTGCGAACGGACGCGGACGAGTATTCGATAAATAAGTTACCACTTTTGACAGCTTAGCAAATTATGTGTACACTCGGGCCGGCTGTTTCAGTTGGGGTGGCAAAATTAGGGATTTTTATCGCATGAAAAAAGTTTGACGCAACATTAATCTCGTCAAATACGCAAACGTTGACAGCGGAAAAATGTACCTGAAAATGCCATTATACAACTGCAAAGAATTAATGAGAAAATGATGTTATTTAGATCTTACGAACGTCTGTGCGGCTTTGCGGCATCACGATATGTGTTAAAAAAAACCTAAGAAAAAAAATAGCGCAAAAAAATTGTGCTGTGACTTTTCCCGTCCAGCTCCAGTAGACGCAACCCAATTTTAAAATTTCATTTGGATTAAAAAAAAACATAAAAAAAAATATTTTTTTTTCATGTAAGAAGCTTATTTTATTTATTTAACTACAGTACACTATATTTAACATCCATCTTCATCCCTATTAATAGACATTACTATACTGCGCATTCAACCCCATTCCACATCCTTGCTCCGATAGGATAATTTCGATTGTGCTAACAGGACCTCAACAATTATGGTTCTCGCTTCGGCAAATAACTATTTGGATATTATAGCATAAATTGGCATTGTAATTAATTAACACATATCGTAACACTACGTTTCTCCTGCGTATTTGTGCACGCAGCTACATAATTAATACATATAAATAATATTGTTTTCTGTGCAAACTCCTTATTTAGATAATTTTTAACAGAGTTCAAATAAAAGAAGGTTCTCAGTTTGACCTGTAAGTATTTATAGATGTATGGTTGTCCGCGATTATCTTGCGTTGGCTGAACTGATTTATGCGGTTTTCAGAAAAGTATTTGTTACACTTAGGTATTTTAACGAACTTCAAAAAGGAGGTTGTCAGTTTGACCCGTATGTATGTTTGCCCTGCCCTGCTCTGTTCATGGATTTGCGTCTGATGATCATCATCTCCCTATGCTGAGCTGATGATGGAAGGTACATAATAACTTCTTAACGTTTAGGAGTTAGGGGATACTTCATATGAGATGCGCCGATCCCCAGCTATATTATAAACCACTAAAAAGCATGTTAATATCGGCTCCATAGCTCTGAAAAGTCAGACCGTGCTATCAGAAGTCCGATGTCTAATGAATGATAATATTTGTCAAATTTGATAGTTATTTGATGTGTCACAATTGCAGTCAATCATAGAAAACTTCATTCTTATTTTGAAGGGATCGTATCACTTTGCAGTAGATATTTCCGTAGATTATTTCCAAAATGGCGGCATCTTTTCCAACAATAACTGCCAATATCTTCACAAATTCCATATTCAATCATACCGTACTATCTGCCTTGACAGAGATGGATGCCTCGTCGGTTCCGGCTTTATTTTCATATTTCCTCTTCCTTCCTTAATCCAATTAAGTATCTGCGAAGTTGATGATAGTTACGCGATGTGTCTTTTAAAAAATCGTAATTCTACTGTATGTTTTTTTTATTATAAGGGTGATAAAATGATCATTATGGTATGCCTGATAGCAAACAAATAACGTACGACACGCCAGAGACATCACGTGGGTAATTACGAAAGTGTAACTTAATGTACGATTCACATGGACCGGGCCGGGCCGGATCGGCTGCCGACGCGTCGCAACGGGCGCTCTGGCAGCCGGCAGTGGCCAACCGCGTCCAATGACTAGGTCGGGCGGGTTCAGCAGCCGCCACGTTCCAGCGGACGCTAGAGCGCCCGGCGGCAGCTGCAGACTGCGTCCGTCCGAACGATTATATTCTAGGGCGACGGACGAGCGAACGGAGCCGATGGCGCGCGGCGGTAACCGAACGGAGCCGATGGCACGCGGCGGTAACTGAACGGACCCGATGGCGCGTGGCGGTGACCGAACGGAGCCGCTTACGCGCGACGACAACCGAGCACCTCCATCCGCGTCCGTAAGCGCCCAATCGGTTGGTAGTGGCACCAATAACATTCGAATATGGGATCTGACCGTTGTACAGAAGCTCTACATTCCTTTGGCAACTATTTAGATGCGCTTGAGCGCCCGCCAACTCCACCAGGTCAGTGGGAATCGTATATTAGTTACCAATTTATTGTATAACGTTAGTTACCATTGTATTTATCTATATAAGTATATTTATCTTCATTTAGTGTCTTAAACACAAGCCTACTAGAGTTTACGGTGGGATTAGATCGATTTGAGTGAGGTTGTCCGGATTTTATTTTAATTTATTCAATTTCACTAGTATCATCAACAGGTTTTCTAATACTTACTGCATATTATACCTATTCACGAATAGGTACGGTACCGATTTCTCATTTGGTGGTAGCCTCAACATGTTCTCCTTCTCGTTATGACATAAAAATGTCTCGTTCCAAAAATTATTTTCTTTTAAAGTTATTGAGCTTTGACTTCGACTTATTCGGTCATACTTGTTTCTCCTTGGGGAAACAAGACGTCTATTTACTTTTAACGAAGCAAGCTATTGCAATGGTTCTCTTTGAAAGGTATTTTTAGATCTCGTTGGTTGTGTAAATATTTTCAACACTAACACTCAACAAGGAAAATTAAAAATATTTACTTCGAATTCTACAATGTTACAATTGAACATTTTTCAACCTTTTAAATGAGCACTTGTATTGTTGCCTTGTTACGCCAGTACTTTTTTACATGTTACTTCGTTAGCGTAAAACTTTTTTTGTTACCTAAATTGGGTGAAAAGTACCTATTTTATTAACCATTTTTGGATATTCAGCTACCTTGCACTTAAATTGGGTAAAATCCGTCCAGCCAGGCGTAATGAGAGGACAAAGAAAATTTTGCCAACAGACCGCTAGGGTTTATATTATCTGTTCCAAATTTCATGCAAATTCGTCCAGGCGTTGTAGCGTGAAGAAGTAACGCACACACAGACACACACAAACTTGTTTATGATATTGGTAGATGGCAGTTTTCGGCAAAGACGCATCCAATAAAGGAGATATTATAACTAGCGAGGATATTAAATACGACTCAATTATGTCACGTTATGTATCGGTAACGTCATTATATTTCAACGGTTATGTAAATAAACATCGTCGGTCGTTTTCCGTCTAATCTCACACGCAGAGACTGGGACATTAATTGTCCAAGTAGCAAACAGGCTGTAAAGCCTATGCAGCCATTATAACTCTCATTTGAGCTGTACTCTACTTGGGTGGTGGCAGATCGAGCCCTCCCTGTGTTTGTCCAACAGATCGGATGTTTTTATTTTTTTTATTCAAAATAGCCATGCATTTAACCTCGATTGCACCTGATCATCATCATCATCATCATTTCAGCCATAGGACGTCCACTGCTGGACACAGGCCTCCTCAATTGACTTCCACATGGGCCGGATAGAAGCGACCCGCATCCAGCGAGTCCCCGCAACCCTGACCAGGTCGTCCGACCACCTTGCGGGTGGCCGTCCTACGCTGCGCTTGCCGGTACGTGGTCTCCACTCGAGAACCTTTCTGCCCCAACGGCCATCGGTTCTTCGAGCTATGTGCCCTGCCCATTGCCACTTCAGTTTGCTAACCCTGTTTGCTATGTCGGTGACATTAGTTCGTCTACGAATCTCATCATTTCTGATTCGATCACGGATGATGGAGCATGCTTGGCTAGAAGATGCCTATTCACTATCGATTTGAAGAGATCCAAGTTATATTTTTCAGGGAACAGGTGCGCAGGAAGAGAGTTCCATTCCTTAGCTGTTCTCATAAGGAAAGTAGACGCTAAGCGTTTCGTACGAATCAGTGGTATATCAACAACGGTGGAATCCAAGTCCGCGCCGAGTATTGTATTGTCTGAACGGAGACGGTGGAATTAATTCATGCAGTCCTAGTGCACACGCACCAAAGTGTATCCGGTGTTCGAGGTTTTGCAGCTTTTCCTGAACTAAGGCAGGGTCGCCAATGCCGGATGTATCAGAATTGGGAACTTGGATGTAGTTGGAATTCATTTTACCAGATCATAAACGCTAAATCGACTTGAATATTATCTATCCTTCCAATACATGCTATATAGTCTACTACTACCGTGTTTTTTTTTATTTGCTTTAACTTCGAGGGCACATTCTTTTGATTGAATTAAGTAAATTTCTCAAGAAACTAATGTCTTAACTCATACTCTCATTAAAATATTCAAGATCCTAATTTTCTCACTTAAGTACGTTAAACCAGTGTAAAGTCTTCGTAATCCATAATCAAATATTATTTTATTTCCATTCGTTCAATAGCGAGGATATTAAATACGACTCAATTATGTTACGTAATAGATTCTCTGTAACGTCATTATATTTCAACGGTTATGTAAATAAACATCGTCGGTCTTTTCCGTCTAATCTCACACGCAGAGACTGGGACATTAATTGTCCAAGTAGCAAACAGGCTGTAAATCCTATGCAGACATTATAAATCTAATTTGAGCTGTATAAGGGCTGTATACGCGCTCTACTCGGGTGGTGGCAGATCGAGCCCTCCCTTTGTTTGTCCGACGGATATCTCTTCGACGGACGCTAAATCGACTCGAATATTGTCTATCCTTCCAATACACGTTATAGTCTACTATATATTACGACGCGTTTGGCTCGGTTTGTAGACACCTGCCTACTGAGCCGGCGGTCCCGGGTTCGAATCCCGGCCAGGGCAAATATTTGTGTGATGAACTCGAATAGGTATTTGTGCTTGGGTTATGGTTGTTCTATGTATTTAAGTATATATTTATCTATATAAGTACGTATATCGTCGTCTAGTACCCATAAAACAAGCCTTCTTGAGCTGAATTTGGGACTAGATCGATTTGTGTGAGGTTTTCCGATATTTATTATTATTAAATGTTTACAAATGAAGCGAAAATTGAAAAATTTAATGATTCGGACAGGATTCGAACCTGCGTTTCCAACGGCTTTCCGGGCCAACACGGGCGTCCTCCCAATTGGACCACCGAATCAGATGTCAGAGCCATTGAATTTTTCAACCAGTTGCTTCGACATGCCTTAGGGTGGCATCGTAGCGCCATCTACCGTAAAGATTTAGACTTTATCGTCGGCACCATCGTCTCAAATTTGTTGAGAAACGATAGTAACGATGTGCTACACACGAATTACTTATTTTTATTAAAGCAGTAAGTAATTCAATGGCTCTGACATCTGATTCGGTGGTCCAATTGGGAGGACGCCCGTGTTGGCCCGGAAAGATGTTGGAAACGCAGGTTCGAATTCTGTCCGAATCATTAAATTTTTCAATTTTCGCTTCATTTGTAAACATTTAGTTTACGTTAGCAGACGTTACTGCTTTAATAAAAATAAGTAATTCGGGTGTAGCACATCGTTACTATCGATTCTCAACAAATTTGAGACGATGGTGCCGACGATAAAGTCTAAATCTTTACGGTAGATGGCGCTACGATGCCACCCTAAGGCATGTCGAAGCAACTGGTTGAAAAATTCAATGGCTCTGACATCTGATTCGGTGGTCCAATTGGGAGGACGCCCGTGTTGGCCCGGAAAGCCGTTGGAAACGCAGGTTCGAATCCTGTCCGAATCATTAAATTTTTCAGTTTTCGCTTCATTTGTAAACATTTAGTTTACGTTGGCAGACGTTACTGCTTTAATAAAAATAAGTAATTCGGGTGTAGCACATCGTTACTATCGATTCTCAACAAATTTGAGACGATGGTGCCGACGATAAAGTCTAAATCTTTACGGTAGATGGCGCTACGATGCCACCCTAAGGCATGTCAAAGCAACTGGTTGAAAAATTCAATGGCTCTGACATCTGATTCGGTGGTCCAATTGGGAGGACGCCCGTGTTGGCCCGGAAAGCCGTTGGAAACGCAGGTTCGAATCCTGTCCGAATCATTAAATTTTTCAATTTTCGCTTCATTTGTAAACATTTAGTTTACGTTAGCAGACGTTACTGCTTTAATAAAAATAAGTAATTCGGGTGTAGCACATCGTTACTATCGATTCTCAACAAATTTGAGACAATGGTGCCGACGATAAAGTCTAAATCTTTACGGTAGATGGCGCTACGATGCCACCCTAAGGCATGTCGAAGCAACTGGTTGAAAAATTCAATGGCTCTGACATCTGATTCGGTGGTCCAATTGGGAGGACGCCCGTGTTGGCCCGGAAAGCCGTTGGAAACGCAGGTTCGAATCCTGTCCGAATCATTAAATTATTCAAATTTCGCTTCATTTGTAAACATTTAGTTTACGTTAGCAGACGTTACTGCTTTAATAAAAATAAGTAATTCGGGTGTAGCACATCGTTACTATCGATTCTCAACAAATTTGAGACGATGGTGCCGACGATAAAGTCTAAATCTTTACGGTAGATGGCGCTACGATGCCACCCTAAGGCATGTCGAAGCAACTGGTTGAAAAATTCAATGGCTCTGACATCTGATTCGGTGGTCCAATTGGGAGGACGCCCGTGTTGGCCCGGAAAGCCGTTGGAAACGCAGGTTCGAATCCTGTCCGAATCATTAAATTTTTCAATTTTCGCTTAATTTGTAAACATTTAGTTTACGTTAGCAGACGTTACTGCTTTAATAAAAATAATTTATTTTTATTATTATTATTATTTATTATATACAATATAAGGATTTTTAGGCGACCCATTCGTGATATATTTTTGAACATAATAAATTTTATATAATAGTCGGTACATTAACATTACGTTACGGTGTATTCGTAAATGTCCACGATCGCAGGTGTTTGCGATTATAATACGCGACCGTGAGTTAAGCGTGTCACACACTACGCAGATACGATAATATTTTATCTGCGTATAATAACTTAATGATCTGAAACTATCACACACTACGCAGATACGGTAATATACGAGACGATACATTCAGTCTAAATCCTTCAAACTGAGTAGACTTGTTTCTATCTGCAGATATCAACCTGTATCTATCTGCAGATAAAATACTATACCATATTTATATCGGCAGATATTATTCGCAGATCAATTTATATACGCAGATAATATCTTTGCCATCTTTCGATATATGTCGGTGCCCACAGATACTTCACGATAAAATATAAGTTATCTGCGCTGTGTGTGTTAGTTCATTGAATTGTATAGGAGCGATATTGACAGATATGCGTTCAGTTACAGATATCTTATCGTATCTGCTTAGTGTGTGACACGCTTATGCTATCTGGGGCTTTACGAATTACCGGGCGTGTTTTCTCTAAAGTTTTACGTCTTGCCTTGGCCAGGAAATAAGATTTTCTCCCCGTGTAGCGGGCAGAACATCCCACTAGCCACTCAATTGCTTCGAATTTTGAGTTGGACTCCATTTATATAATAAAATAAGAGCAGTGACAGGTAGCCGTAGTTACCAAAAGCAATCTAGTGGCTAGAGGGATACTTAAAATACTTTTCACCCATTAAACATAATGGGTGAAGGTCGCGTTTCTTATTCGTATCCTAAATACTCTAATGACGATGTCAATTGTAACTTAATCATGTTACGTAATAGATTCGCTATAACGTCATTCTATTTAAACGATTATGTAAATAAACAGCGGAGCTCGAGTTCCATCTAATCTCATACGCAGAGACTGGAACATTAATTGGTGGAACATCGATCCTTCTCTCTGTTCGTCCGAGCCATGTATCAGAATTGACAAAATATTTCATTTTCTTTACCGGGTTTTGTCTGATATTATCAAATAAAGGATAAAAAATGAAATATTATCACATTTTTACATTTTAGAAAATATCCCAATTAGTCATTGAAAAAATTATTTGAAAAGTTCCTTATTCTAAAAGAGCGTAGGCGACTAGTAATTGGTCACAGCGCAGTAAATTATACAGTCTATTACTAAGGCAAATTTAGTATGAAAATTGTACCGCTGTTTTTTTTTGTGTGCTGTGAGTGTCAAATTTTACACGAGGTGACGTCATGTAGAGCGCCGATTCTTATGCCGGCTCCACATTTTTGGCAAACAACGGCAAAATTACAGGACGCAGTTATACGTTAGAGTGAGACGGAACTACGTCGTGCTTACTCTAACATATAACTGCGTCCGGTACGTTTGCCGTTTGTTTGCCAAACATGTGGAGCCGGCATTAGACGACGCTGCTTTCACATCTTTTTAATATTTTCAAAACTAGACGGTATAATCAAATTAAAATAATAGTTTTGGGTTGTGTGATAATAAATTAATGACATTATTTTAAACAGAACTTTATTAAAAAAATGTAACGTTGCCAGCATGAAGTTGGAATTAATAAACTGCTCATGAAAATGTTATTTTTGATGCCGAGTTTAAACTCCTTCAATACAGCATGAATTAAATGTTTACAAATGAAGCGAAAATTGAAAAATTTAATGATTCGGACAGGATTCGAACCTGCGTTTCCAACGGCTTTCCGGGCCAACACTGGGCGTCCTCCCAATTGGACCACCGAATCAGATGTCAGAGTCATTGAATTTTTCAACCAGTTGCTTCGACATGCCTTAGGGTGGCATCGTAGCGCCATCTACCGTAAATATTTAGACTTTATCGTCGGCACCATCGTCTCAAATTTGTTGAGAATCGATAGTAACGATGTGCTACACCCAAATTACTTTTTTTTTTTTTTTATTAAAGCAGTAACGTCTGCTAACGTAAACTAAATGTTTACAAATGAAGCGAAAATTGAAAAATTTAATGATTCGGACAGGATTCGAACCTGCGTTTCCAACGGCTTTCCGGGCCAACACTGGCGTCCTCCCAATTGGACCACCGAATCAGATGTCAGAGTCATTGAATTTTTCAACCAGTTGCTTCGACATGCCTTAGGGTGGCATCGTAGCGCCATCTACCGTAAAGATTTAGACTTTATCGTCGGCACCATCGTCTCAAATTTGTTGAGAATCGATAGTAACGATGTGCTACACCCAAATTACTTTTTTTTTTTTTTTATTAAAGCAGTAACGTCTGCTAACGTAAACTAAATGTTTACAAATGAAGCGAAAATTGAAAAATTTAATGATTCGGACAGGATTCGAACCTGCGTTTCCAACGGCTTTCCGGGCCAACACTGGCGTCCTCCCAATTGGACCACCGAATCAGATGTCAGAGTCATTGAATTACGTTAGCAGACGTTACTGCTTTAATAAAAAAAAAAAAAAAAAAAAAACAGCATGAATTAATTAGGAAATGAAAGAAAATATATATATATATATATATTAAAATGGGACTTGAAATTACATTACGACTATTGTCTCAGTATTATTATGTTCCATTGTACTGATAACAGTACCGCCATCTACCGTAAATATTTAGACTTTATCGTCGGCACCATCGTCTCAAATTTGTTGAGAATCGATAGTAACGATGTGCTACACCCAAATTACTTATTTTTTTTTTTATTAAAGCAGTAACGTCTGCTAACGTAAACTAAATGTTTACAAATGAAGCGAAAATTGAAAAATTTAATGATTCGGACAGGATTCGAACCTGCGTTTCCAACGGCTTTCCGGGCCAACACTGGCGTCCTCCCAATTGGACTACCGAATCAGATGTCAGAGTCATTGAATTACGTTAGCAGACGTTACTGCTTTAATAAAAAAAAAAAAAAAAATCTGCATGAATTAATTAGGAAATGAAAGAAAATATATATATATATATATTAAAATGGGACTTGAAATTACATTTCGACTATTGTCTCAGTATTATTATGTTCCATTGTACTGTTATCAAACATAATATGAACTCCATTCCTTTCACCAAGACTGGTGGGAAATTGCTCAGGACCGCGGTATACCTCTTTGCCCCGTACTGATACACTCTAGGTTCTTTAATTAATAGATAATAATAAATTACTTTAACAATATTAGCACGGACAAATTCGAGTACCTACACATAATATTCCAAAATAAATCCGCTTTAAGTGTCCCCCGTAATTCGATTCCCCATCAAAATCGACCCGTCTTTGAACTTTCTAAGAAAAATATGGAGCTCGTTAACAAATTTAGGCTTACCCTAGATTCGCGCGTATCAGCAGAAAATACGAAGTAATAATGCGAAAATATACGCCAAAAAATACAAGGATTTGGCGGTATGACTCAAGGAAACACTAGAAATAAGTTGGTTAGAGACATATCTTTGCCATTTTTTTCTTTCGATTTCGTCACCCAGAAGGTTCGTAAAGGATCTGTATTTTCTTGAGATTTTATTATCCTTTTATCCGTGTATCATAAAAGGGAAGGCTATCATATATTTCTCGACTTAAATGGTAGTTTTATTGAAAAAAGCGAAATCGCATACTCTATGCTATGTTAAAAAGCAAGATATTACTTTCAAAAATTGCAACAACTTGTCATTGAATAAAATGCTAAATACGACCCCTCGTCGTATCATCAACGAATAAAATTACTCGAGTCGCTTCCTTATCTGCGTTTTGAAGTATTTTCACAATAAAATTCTTCTTCATTGCTAAAACAGAAGTTAATCTAATGTTATCAGATCGAAAAGCCGACTATCTTTCACACCGTCCTAATTCACGTTTCCATTTAGGCGAAACACAACTTTGTTTACAAAGGATTAGTTCAAAATTGGAATGAACGAGAAACCTTTGTTACTGCCCGCGAAAGTTACTCCCAAACATGCACTTATCTCGTAAATTGTTCCCGAACTAGCACGAACGTCAACATTTTAATAAAGTGCAAGTTGTCACGAATTTGCCTGTATCAACCATTTCCATGACTCCAAACTATGCAAATGCATTTCCATGTAATACGTGCTGTTGGAACTTTAAACTGGGTCGTTTTTAATCGCGTACACAGAGTATGTTGACAGATGGAAAAATAAACACTTTTTAATAAAGGATACAATTTATGTCAAGCAGCGTTATTATCATCATCTGTTGCTGGTAGGAATGCAATGTTTCCGAAGACCACGTCAAGGATAGGGCGAAATGGAGGAAGAAGATAGGAAAGGCTGACCCCATCACTATGGGGGATACAATAGTCAGGAAAAGACAGAGATCTTCATCGTGAGAAACCACGTTATGCCATAAGCCACTACTACTCACAGTCACACTGATCAAAATTTATCTTGAGACTTTGCGGGATAATTAACAAAAAATTTGACCTAACTAGCAGGACGGTTCGGTCTAGGTGTTGCATAAATGCATAACCATTCGTACTATTGGAAGAGTGTAAACATAAAATATTGTTACCATTTCTGAACAGAACTTATTGTCAATAGTTTTCTTAATTTGGCCGCTTGTGGCGCCACTGAACCGTTACCTTTTCGATTTCGTCTCATCAGCTGTTCTCTTGTATTTTAACTGCTATTATTTTACAATATAGTAATTATTAATTTATTCTATTCGGAGTTTGATTTCCTCAGGTTATGGGCCGTCCCATAAACTCAACATAGAACTGAAATTAAGTATTTTAGTGGCAGTAAAGTCAATACGAGTAATTGAGGAACAAAGGAATTTCGCCGGCCGGAGAACAAAGAAAAATGGCTATGTCTAACCTACAAATTGAGAAGTTAGCAGGGCGAGAAAATTACTCGACGTGGAAATTTGCAGTAAAATCATATCTGGAACACGAGGATCTTTGGGATTGTGTTGATCCAGGAGATTCAGTGGATAGTAAAAAAGATATCAAGGCCAAGTCAAAGATAATTTTGTTGGTGGACCCAATCAACTACGTCCACATCGAAAATGCAAAGTCATCGAAGGAAGTATGGACAAATCTTCAAAATGCTTTCGAGGACTCCGGGCTATCAAGGAAAGTCGGTTTACTACGGGATTTAATCAACACATCTCTTGATAATTGCTCAAGTATTGAAGATTACGTGAATAAAATTATGAGTACTGCATACAAACTACGAAATATTGGCTTCGAAGTTGGAGATGAATGGCTGGGAACACTCATGCTGGCGGGTTTACCGGATAATTATAAACCCATGATTATGGGTCTCGAAAGTTCTGGCATGAAAATTTCATCAGACTTCGTTAAGACAAAGCTTTTACAAGAAGTTAAAGTTTCAGAGTCTTCTGTATTTTTCACGAAGCACAAAAGCAACTCTAATCAGCATTCAAAGCCAAAAGGAAAAGGCCCAAGATGTTTTAATTGTAATAAATATGGACACTTCAAAAATCAATGCACAATGAAGAAATCAAATCACAGTGGTTTTTCAGCAGTTTTTTCAGCTTACAGCTCTGTACATCGGGATTTTTGGTACATTGACTCTGGCGCAACAATGCACATGTCAAGATCATCAGAATGGATGTATGATTTACAACCACCTCCGATCCAGAAGATAATGGTGGCCAATAATGATTCTGTCTCAGTGCAAAGTATGGGTAATGTAAACATTCAAACAGATTTATGCAAAGATAACTGCCCCATCCAGGTGAGAAATGTTTTATTTATTCCTGATTTGAGTGCAAACCTGTTATCTGTCAGTCAGTTAACCAAAAGTGGGTGTAAAGTAGAATTTACTGACATGGGCTGTAATATATATAATGCCAATAAGAAACTTGTAGCAACTGCAACACTGACTAATAACATGTATAGACTCAACAGTGTTATTGGTAATGCGCTTGCTGCTTCAACTGATAGTAAGGCCGATATTGTTACATGGCATAAGAGAATGGCACATTTAAATATAGCTGATGTTAAGAGACTAGAGTTGTGTGCTGAAGGTATAACTATTACCAATAAGGAAGTTGATGCCGTTTGCAAACCATGTTGTGAAGCAAAGCAAACACGATTACCGTTCCCAATTTCTGGTTCTAGAGCTGATACATTGCTTGAAATAGTACATACAGATCTATGTGGCCCGATGGAAATACCGTCTGCTGGAGGAGCAAAATATTTCATAACTTTCATAGATGACTATTCCCGTAAAGTAAATGTATACTTTCTTAAGAACAAAATGGATATCAAATCGGTGTTTCAGCAATATAAACAAGAGGTGGAGAATGAAATAGGAAAGAAAATAAAGGTATTAAGAAGCGATAACGGAAAAGAATTCTGTAATAAAGTTTTTTCTGATTTTCTAGCAGCTTCCGGCATAAAACACCAGACCAGTACTCCATACACACCGGAGCAAAACGGATTGGCAGAACGGATGAACCGCAGTCCGGTAGAGCGTGCAAAATGCATGCTGTTTGAAGCAAAGCTGAAGAAATCGCTATGGGCTGAGGCTGTGGCCTGCGCGGCATACATTATCAACAGATCACCGTCACGTGTGTTGGCAGAGGTAACACCGTATGAAAAATGGACTGGTAAGAAACCAAACATTTCACATTTAAAGATTTTTGGTACTAGGGCCATGGTGCACATACCCAAGCAAAAACGCTTAAAATGGGATCCTTAATCGCAAGAATTAATTTTTGTCGGATACTGTGACAATACAAAGGGGTATCGATTAGTACATCCAGTTAGTGGGAAGGCAGTGATCAGCAGGGATGTAATATTTATGGAAAATAGCATAGTTAAGATCACTGAACCTCCGACGAACCCACAGCTTGTTACAATACCTCTCAGTTCAGACTCACAGAATAGGAACACAGCACAGCAAAGTGAAGAGATAATATCAGTCGATGATAGCTCACAATCTGATATTCAAGATGAAACTTTATCACCTTCCAGTTCCGAGACATCTTTTGACAGTTGTGTTACAAATAGAAATAATGATGATGAAACCTATTATCCAAGCACCAGTGATGATGATAGCTTTGAGAGACGTATTACCTTGAGATCTCACCAAAAACATAATGTGCCTGGTAATAATTTCATGTGTGCTCAGATTTCAGATCCACTGACTGTCGAAGAAGCTCTGTCCAGCATTAACGCTGAACACTGGAAAAGAGCCATGGATGACGAGTACCAGTCGTTATTGGAAAATCATACTTGGGAGGTCACTGCTCTACCGGCTAACAAACGTCCTATACCATGCAAGTGGGTTTTCAAAACGAAGACAAATGAAAACGGGGACATAGTAAAATACAAGGCCCGGCTTGTAATCAAAGGATGCTCTCAAAAACCTGGTATTGACTACACGGATGTCTATTCACCTGTACTAAGGTATGCATCTTTAAGATATTTATTCGCTATGGCAGTCAAATTTGATTTAGACATATGTCAAATGGATGCAGTCTCAGCATTCTTACAAGGTGACATAGAGGAGGAGATTTATATGAAACAGCCACCCTTGTATGGCAGTGATGACCGAGTATGCAGATTAAAAAAATCATTGTACGGACTAAAACAGGCTAGCCGTCAATGGAATAAGAAGCTTGATTTTGTATTGAAAGAAATGGGTCTTTTACAGACAAAATTAGATCCTTGTATTTATCATAGAATTACAGATACGAAGAATTTGGTTTTTCTAGCTGTTTATGTTGATGATCTAGTACTTTTTACAAACAATCAAGAATCTAAAAGATATATTAGAGAAGAACTACATAAAAACTTTAAGATTAAGGATTTAGGAGACATAAATTACTGTATTGGTATACATGTGGAGAGAGACAGGGCCAAAGGAGCTATATATTTAGATCAAAGAAAATATATACAGGATGTCTTAAATAAATATGGAATGTCTGACTGTAAAACTGTTAAAACTCCCATAGATATGAATACAAACGTTCAAGAACCTTCTGAGAATAATGAAATTTTACACGACATACCATATCAGGAGATTATTGGGTGTCTGTTATATTTATCACAAATTAGCAGGCCTGATATAAGTTTTGTAATAAACATGTTAAGTAAATATAATAATAAGCCTCAAACGCAGCACTGGATTGCTCTGAAGCGTGTCATGCGTTACTTGAAAGGCACTCTAGATTATAAACTGAGTTATAAGCAAAGCCCGGAGGAGAAAATGACTCATGGTTACTGTGACTCGGACTGGGCTAGTTCAGAAGATGACCGCCGGTCCTGCACCGGTTACACCTTTTTGTTCCAGGGAGGAGCAATTAGTTGGAACTCCAGGCGTCAGCCTACCGTTGCGCTCTCTACAACGGAGGCCGAGTACATGTCATTGTCGTCATGTGTACAGGAAGCTATGTGGCTAAAACAATTTCAAGAAAGTTTCTGGCCGGACCTCAAGAATGAAGCTTTGATAATTTATAGCGATAATCAAAGCTCTATCAAACTTTCAGGTTCTGACGGATATCATTCTAGGACAAAGCACATCGACGTGAGGCACCATTTTGTCCGCGATAAGGTCCTTGGAGGGGCCATCGAAGTTCGCTACATACAGACCGATGAGATGATTGCAGACGCCCTGACTAAAGCAACGTCGCACTCAAAGCTGTTTTTCTGTTCGTCCAAGATGGGATTATGTTTAAGGGAGGATATTGGAAGAGTGTAAACATAAAATATTGTTACCATTTCTGAACAGAACTTATTGTCAATAGTTTTCTTAATTTGGCCGCTTGTGGCGCCACTGAACCGTTACCTTTTCGATTTCGTCTCATCAGCTGTTCTCTTGTATTTTAACTGCTATTATTTTACAATATAGTAATTATTAATTTATTCTATTCGGAGTTTGATTTCCTCACGTACATACTTTGAAATAACCTTAGAAACTTTAAAAACCTGCAACCCAAGAAGCTGGTCGTCATGAGACCCTCATTTAAGTTAAATGCAAAGTCACGAAGATATTTAGCTTTCATTGGAACTACTCACAAGAACATAATAATCACACAATTTTGAATTCTCAGTTTCTATATTGGTTGAGATCTTGTGAGTAGTCCCAATGAAGGCTGAATATCTTGGAGGCGACTGCTGTTACCACTAAACTTAACTAAGAACGATCTCGACAGACAGGCTTCTGATTAGAACAACCGTACCCTATCATGAGTTAACGTAACCGTACTCACTAGCAACTGCGTAAACGATATGTATGAAGCGTAGTACAGCGCCCCTAATGGTAACTTTGTAGAACTACAATTTTCCATACATATCGTTTACGCAGTTCCAAGCGAGTATGGTCACCTTACCGGTATCGGTTCCTTGACGGCCAGATTGATACGCTGCGCCTTTTTTAATTTGTGTTTCCTTTACACTTTACTATGTATTTTAAATCAGGCTATATTTATTCATGTAAAAGTGGTGTATTCAAATCAGTTCATCCGTTGAGGCGCTACCGATACCACAGGCGACACCCGTTGTTAAACTTAACATGAACCTCCATCCCCACCCACTTATATTCTTTTTCGTTGGGGTTAAAAACTGGTTATTATTTTATGGGCATCTAAAATAATAATTTCGTACTATCCTAATTACTTGGCATCTAAAATAAATAACTTGGCATCTAGTCCCTGGGCATCCATGCCAAGTAATTTTTTTGTAGGTTAGGTTAGGTTCAACTCATATTTTTTTATTCCAGTTTCAATACATGCCGTTAATACCTAAATGTTTTTTAGAGAGAGATCTCTCCACTATACTTTAATGTTCTTTTCGATGCGATGTGCAAAAATATTTAATTATAGATAAATCAAAAATAAAAACCGGCCAAGAGCATGTCGGGCCACGCTCAGTGTAGGGTTCCGTAGTTGCTCATCCTTAACAATAAACTGCTGTTCAGCCCGAGGTTTACGTTAAGAAAGATTTTAAGCTCTATAAAAAGGTCGTAAACGCCCTAGAAACTGTAATCACTTATTACCTTCTGGAAGTCAACTTACGACCTTTTAAAGAAAAAATATGAAATTTGGCGATAACTTAAAAACGGCTCGACCGATTTTGTTCAATATAGTTTTCATTGAAAGTACTTATAAGGCCTCATTAACATGAATTTTCACGATTTTTTTTTGACCCGTGGTTGAAATGTTAGAGGGGGGGCACTATTTTTTTTTGTTTTTGGAGTGAATATTTACAAAACTGCTGACGGACGGACGGACGGACGGACAGACGGACATGGCAAAACTATAAGGGTTCCTAGTTGACTACGGAACCCTAAAAAGCGCGTGTATAATAAATAGCCATGTAATCAAATTATAATAAATGTAGGTATAGTTAATTGGCTACGTATTGAAAAATACCAAACGTAATTTAAACTTGCTGTATTCTCAGCGAACTCTAAAAACTTGCAGTGTTGTAAAGTTTCAGGAATTTATTCGCCTCATGCTAGTCTTTATATTAGTTCATTATCTGCTAGAAACTTTCAGGAAATGAAAACTTTCTCATTTTGCCGGTCTCCCTGTCGATATGGTTCATTTTCATTTTAAAGGATTGCACAAAATAAAAGATCTTTTATATTGCGATATTGGAGACGCTTCAAACTTTAACCTCGGGAATATCGGTTTAATGAGTATATACATTTATAATATTATTAAATTGTTAGAGGACTTTTGTGTAGCTGTTGATTTGGGTAGATTCAGATGTTTTAAAATGTCAACGTGAATGTGACCGTGTAGAATAAATTTGACTAGTGTCTCTTCATAGCGGTTAGAGAGGTTTTCGGTGTTTGCTTCTTGTTTGGTGATCAAGTTCTGTCTTTTTGTCGATTTGGTCCTTACAACTCAAATGTGATTTATGTTAAATCTTTTATGGTTTATCCGCTGTTATGTCAACAAATGTATATTTTTCTTTATTTGTAAATAAATAAACTTTAAAAAGGAAGCAATCCGGTCATCTCTTTGTCTGGGATATTGAGTATTTTAGTAAAAAGAAATATTTTTTGAAATCTAAGTATTACCTAATGTGGCTTGTCAAATAGAATTGAACCTGTGAATTAAAACCCCTTGTAAACACTTTCAAAACATATCAATTTAAGATTTTTTAAGGTCGAAAACGGGACACATTTTTTTTGTAAAACGTACACAGTAGGTATAATTTTGATCTACCTACTCATCATATATAATAACATAATTATTTAACGTACCTAATGGAAGTAATGTTAAGAAATATTAATGTTTATTTTAATAATTTCTAGTATATTTGTAGTAGTAAAAGATGCTAATACCACCTAATGCTAAGTATGTTGTTTATCTCCGTCTGTTTTCAGGTACTAAAAGGAATTAGTCTAATTAGGTAATCGCATTAAGACCTAATTAAGACCTTTAAAAATTCAGTAAGCGTTTTAATACATTTCAATGAAACGAGACATATTTCCCGGCTTCTTTTGAAGGTAATCCCCAGACTAATGCAAAAAAATAATTGCCCGTAGATTTTAGCATAATTTTGTTTTGCCAGTTTCGCTATTAATCCTTGTCGACCTAAATATATAGTCCCCTGAATCGTCGAAGTCCGACATATTAACTTCTATCCCTAATCCATCCTTCGAGTGTCTTCTGATTGATAATCTGGCTTTCAATTACCTGAGACAATTTAATAACGTGCTAAACGTGAATGAGCAAATCTTAGACTTAATTTTGTCAAATTCGAATGATGTCAAGGTGGCAAGTAATCCTGCGCCTCTCGTAAGTATTGACCATCATCATCCAGCCTTAGACATATCAGTTGAGCATGCGTTTAATTCAAAAGTAGCCAGGGGCTCTAAATCTCCCAAGCCCAACTTTTATAAATGCAATTATGAAGCAATTAATAGTGCTTTGGCTGAAATAGACTGGCAATATCTATTTGAGAACTGCAACGATGTAAATGACATGGTTGACACTTTCTATAGCACAATCAGGCCCATAATTGATTCATTGGTTCCGTTGATACCGAAGCGCAACGACCACTATCCAGTTTCGTATACCTCATCCCTAATAAAATCACTTAAGGAAAAATGCAAATATCATAGAAGGTATAAGAAGTATCATAACTGTCTTGACAAGCAGAATTTTGATTTATTGAGAACCAGGTGCAAATGATCACAGTGTTACAACGAATTTAAGCGTTCCGCATCTGAAACCTTACGTAAGAAACCTAAATATATATGGAGGGTTGTAAATGACCTTAAAAGTAATTGCATCACCATTCCCAATGAGATGCCTAATAGTTCAAGCATCGCCACAAGCGAACAATCGATCTGTGATCTGTTTTCTGACTATTTCCAGACAGTTTATCAAGGACGGCCTAAAGTTAGTACTCAGGTAACAACTGATGATGACGTCGTAGAAGACCTGGCATTATCAATTTCCGCGTTGGCTATAACAGAAAGTGAGGTTGAGTGTTTGCTTCGACAATTGGACTGTAACAAGGGAGCTGGCCCAGATGGTATACCGCCGATTTTTCTCAAACAATGTCTTAGAACGTTAACCAAGCCCTTGACTGATATATTTAATAAGTCACTATCCTCGGGACTTTTTCCAACGGAATGGAAACTGGCTCACGTTGTACCAATCCATAAAAAAGACGATTTGTCAAACGTTGCAAACTGCTCCTGTGTCAATTCTTTCCACTTGCGGTAAATTGCTGGAGTCGTTTGTTCGTTCGCATTTGTACTGGCATGTTAAGTCGATCCTGTCTTCGAAGCAACACGGTTTCCTCCCTCAACGGTCTACCACAACAAATCTCACGTAGGTATGTAAACGATATAGCCACAGCACTTGACAATAAACAAGAATTACACGCAATATATACAGATTTTATTATGACAGACTTCTAGATAAGCTTGGGCGTTCTAGAATACATGGTTCTTTGCTGAGATGGTGCGAATCATATTTACGAAACAGATCGCAGCTCGTAGTCCTAAAGGGCTTCCAGTCCACGGTCAAACATATTCCATCCGGTGTTCCTCAGGGTTCCCACTTAGGACCTTTATTTTTCTTAATATTTATAAATGATTTAACGTCGAGTCTCCAATGCCAATATCAGCTCTTTGCTGATGATTTAAAATTATACAAAGTTATTAATGATCATGCAGACGTTGCTAGTCTCCAGAATGACATATCCGTGGTCCATAACTGTGTTCGCGCAATGGCATGGTCTTGAATGCTGGGAAGTGCTTTCATATCAGGTTCACCAGAAAGCTGAAGACTGCTTCAGTATCATACGCAATCGACGGAACTAAACTCGCTGAGAAGGAGACTGGGATAGCTGGGATCTTGGAGTGATTTTGGATAGACTGACGTTTCAGGAGCACTTAAATAATGCCATATGTAAGGCAATGAAACTATCCGGGTTTATAGTTCGGCAAATGAAATTTTTCAATAACACTAGTATTGCCCTTCTTTTATACAATCGCTTAGTTCGTAGTACGTTAGAGTACTGTAGTCCAGTGTGGAATCCCACTTACGCTGTTCACGTTAAAAGGCTGGAGTGTATTCAGAAGCGGTTTCTCTACCATCTCGCGTATAGTGACAACAAGTGTCGTGAATTACCAAGCTATTCCGAAAGATTGCGCCACTACAACGTCACGCGTCTCGAGACTCGAAAGGCGATGAGCGACACCGTATTCTTGTTTAAGCTGTTGCACGGGATATTGGAGGCTCCTGATTTCTTAAATAACTTAAGACTATCAGTCCCTCGCCAGAGCAGCCGACTACAAAATCGCAAGACATTTGCCTTACCTCTCAGAAGAACAGTACTGGCAGGCACTCTCCGTTGGATAGAATATGCTCCCGATGCAATGATATGAGAGCTAAGTTTGATATGTTTCATGGTTCTGTGGTCTCAGCAAAGGCACGTTTGCAGTCTTTGCATAAATTTTAAATTTTTAATGTATTATTAATATATTTATTTCTTCTATTCTCAATTGTTAACCTCGAATGCAATTTTAGTGGTAGCAATTTATTTTGTTAAGTAGTTATTTTTATGCATGTTGTGTTGGGAAATGGTTTATTTTTGCAAGATTTAGATTTTTAAATTAATGCGTCCTCTTTACCCCTACACTAACATTCAAAGAATGGATAATGTTTTTTTTTACATCGCGAACTACAGTGCTTACTCAGGAATTATTCCAGTTAATATCTTGTATATAAACTTCGACTGACGTAAATAATGACGAGTGACAGATTTGACAGTTAGCTATTGGATATGCGGTAACCATAAGATAATCACACATAGGGACTTTAATTATTTGTTTTTTTAGAAAATTAACGATAATTAAAGATAGCTAATTTTAAGAATTGACTTAATGTAATAAATTATTTATCAGTAACTGGGCCACAATCAAGTGTTTTGTATTACCAATTAGTCAGCATGTATAATGAATGTCTATTCATTATGTACTTACTTACATACATTTTCTCAAACATGCAATGAAATATCGTTATAACGTGCGTTAAAACAGGCTTCGAAGTGTCAAGTTTCGGGCGGAGCAATTCGAGAGAACTGTAAAGGAATTTCATACAAAATTTAAGACCAAGGCCCGGAAGTAATTTTTTTTTTGAGACCATAGACAATATTAAAAATCCTCTGCCTTTATTTAATTTATTATAGAAATTAAGATTGTATTCTCAGGTTGTGTATAATGGCCCTAATATTCGAACACTACACACGTGGACGACTTCCGAAAGAAAAAAAATATGGAGGGATTGGACGGAAAATTAAAAATACTTTTTTTTAAACATGGCGTCTGGCTGAACAGCTGAATTATGTTCTTTTGAGTGGTGTATTTTTTTATTTCATTGCATATGTTTGAGAAAAGCACTATACATGCCTTAACCGTGAAATGGGCTTGCCGGCTTCGTATCACTATCCGGCCTCCCTTACGGTCGGCCGTCTATACCTACCCAGCCGGCACGCCCTTATTTCCCGGCGTCTGCAGTAATGTACTATTTATTTAGCTGGTTCTTTGTGGAACCTAAATAGATTGATGGATTTTAGCATGTGAGGTGTTCTTAGACGCGTTTTAGTTGCGAGGCAACATTTGATGAAAAATCATATTTAACCGTACATATTTAGAAAAAAGGACGAGATTAGTTCGACTTTATTTTAATTTGTTTTAAATAATATTGGCTTAGTACACTCAATGGCTGAATTTATGTTGGTATTTATCTAAATTTGTAGGTGCTTTGGTCGTCACTGTTTCCCCAGTTACCATTTTGATATTTTTTATATAATTGTACTTACTACTATCGAACCTTTGCCGATTACTAAACTACATAATACGCTTCATTGAAGTTATAAAATAAGATAATAAACACGCATTCTATGAATATTTTGCATATCTAACCCAGTGAAATGGCAGCTGAAAGGTTTTCCCTGAAGTACGTGTTTTCAAACAAATCTGTAAACGGCGTTTAATTAAATCAAAGCAGAAGTGAAGGGTCGAGGGTCGACTAGGATAACATACCAGACAGGAGGTGTTCCGATAGATGGGACCCAGTGAGGGATGAGACGTGTGAAACATAGGGGCTCGGGAGGTCCGAGTTAAATTTCACAAGAATGTACGGGGTTTGCAAATTGAAATATTTCGTTGAAAAGTGTAAGACAGGTGATAGTGTTTTTTATATATTTTATTCAAATATCAAATACATAACAAGGTAAAATCGTCCCACAAAACTGTTTTCACAGTTTGACTGTGGGATCCGTCAGTCTATCTATGCAATATTACAGTATATCTATAGAAATCTTAATTAATAATAAGATAGATTAGATAGATATATAGATAAGAGGTAGGTAGTTACGAAAATACCTAGACAAAAAATTATTTAAATAAATTAAATACTGTCGAGGTAGTATTTTCGTCAGGCTTTTAAAAAAAAAAATTATTTTCTCCGGCCTTATAGTCGCGGGTAGGGTTACCATACGTCCGGATTTGTCCGGACATGTCCGGACTTTTCGACTCTTGTCCGGACTTTGTCCGGCCCTTTAATTTGTCCGGCTTTTTTCAAATAAGTTGGAATAATGAGAAAACCCAGCCCGCACCCCGCACCTACCCCCTCGCAAATCTCGCAATGCGAGCGTCTAATACCTACTACCATGCCTACCTATTTTGGTGACTAAAAAGTCCGGACTTTTTTCGATTCGTCCGGCTTTTTGCCAGGACTTTTCAAATTCCTAAATGGTAACCCTAGTCGCGGGTAAGGCGTTAAGTAAGTATGGTAAGCGCTTTTCGATAACCCTGTTCCCATAGTAATTGTTTACTCTGGGAACAGTATACTTACCTGCAGCTACAGACTTGGTGCCATGTTAATGGCTCATTTGAGATAAGTTACTCTCTTGATTGCCGTGTTGATTGACTGATAGTAAGTATTTGCGTCTAGTCGACGAATCTCAAGTTCATAATGTAAATGACTGATTTTTAATCTGCTGGTGATTATTAAATTTCTTTCGATTGTTAAGTACGTACTGTTCATGAAAACAGGTATGAGTTTTTAATCTGCAAGCGGCGTTTAATTCCATCCAAGTAGAAGTGAAGGTTCGAGGGTCGACTAGGATAACATACCAGATAGGAGGTGTTCCGATAGATAGGATCCAGTGAGAGACGGGACGGGTTTCTTCTCAACAGTAGTCTCCTCTTGCGAAATTCCGGTAGACTCAGACATGTAAAAGTGCCCTTGTGGCCCACTTACAGAATAAAGTTCATTATTTCATTTACATCTACATATTTTTTTACATAAAAACCTATGTATGTATACAGTATTTTAATATTAGTTTATTGGAAGATCATGCGGCATATGAAGGTAATCATTGATCGAAAAATTCATGCACATTTTTTAGTAAATTACAAAATAAAATGTTATTATATTTTCATGTATAGGTACTGTAACTTTATGTCGAGGCTATTCAAGGGTCTATTTGGTAAAATGCTAATAAAAGCCCTAATACATATTCCCATCTTAATAGTTGGAACAGTGTCATATCGGAAAACATGTAAGTAGGTTCTGTATATACCTATGGTAAAAAAGGGCTTTCAAGCTTTTTTTTGCGTACAGTGTATATTTATCGGGAAATAACTTACCCCTTCTTTCTTATTGGTCGATCTTATTGTAATGAAGATTTGGTCATGTAATTTAATCGAGAAGGGATACCTCTTCATCTTATTTTTCACTTTTGCGGTAAAAGCCATTTAAATAGAATCTTAACAGAATCTTCCAATATTTGTAACAAGAAGATTGTAGCTCGCCAAAAATTATACTTAAGTATTTTTTCATGAGGTTTCAATCCTGACCCAGTTGATTCGTACAGTGAGCAACAAAATCCGTCAATTTTAATTATGCAGTTTAACATAAACCAGTAGTAAAATTGACAACTATTTTTGATGCTGATCGTAGAAAAATGCAATTATTTACCATAGTTGTTATTTATTTTCGGAAAGATGCTAAAGTTTCGAAATTTCTTGCGTTCATCTACACCATCCTTAATGAGCTACGTTTTTCTTGAAAAGTTGTCATAACTTTTTAACCTGAAATAAAACCCATCACATTTATGACAGTCCCATTAAGCATCATAAATTATCTAGGTACCTAGTTCGCTGCTTTTCTCAGCCTCGATATCCTGGGCAACGAGCTCCCTGGCCCGATGTAACCTGGTCAGGTGGGCCCGGGACCGCCCATGCCTTATAAGGGTCCTGCTAGAATGACGCACATGTTTCACAATATCACCCTTGTATTCACTGTGAACCAACGACGCGACGTATATGAGGATGAGCGTACGGAACATCACGGCGGCATGGTGCGTGCGTTCGCGGCCACCGCTCGCGGGCTACTGAAGTACAGAGCTGAAGTTTCGAATTTGGAATAGAGTTGGTTGGCGCTAGTTTTTTTTTTCAAGTGGCCAGTGAGTTTTGATTACGTTTTGTCAGAGCGAAAACTTAAGAAATCATTTACGCAATAAAAGACGGTGCATCTAGCTGCAACTAAAGACTCCGTAACTAATGACTCAGTAACTGGTACTTACAGAAGTAGGAATATTTTATAAACTTCGTTTGCAATTCAGTAGCAATGCAATGAAGTCTAATACGATTTGATGTAAATGCATAACATAAACTGGAACAAATATTCGATAATTGTAGTTATATATTATGACATAATGACATTCGTAAGCTATACCATTATTTCATGTAATTGATATGATTTGATGATGGAGCTAAGATATGGATAGTGGACTAAGTATACTTGTTAAGAATTTGCTTATGTTTTTTATATTACCTACCTAACTAACTGACTTTCGGGATGTCCTGCCACAAGTATTATTTCATGGTTACAAGGCGGTTCCAACTTTTAAATAATTGTAAAACACAATCTCCAGCAATAAAGTATTTTAGATTTGATTGTTTTATTTTTATTTTAACTGTCCAAACGAGTGAAGCGTCTCTGTATCTGCTTGAACAAAATTCTTCCGTTTGCCCGGCTTGCCTAGATTTCCAGACGTTTTTTTTATTTATCGTAGGGGGCAAACGGGCAAACGTATCGCCTGATGGAAAGCGATCACCGTCGCCCTGCAATACCAGGAGTCACAACTGCTTTACCGGCCTGTCAGGTGGGAGTACGCTCTTTTCTTCAAGAATTTTCGTGTACAAGGTTACATGCCCGATCTGCTCGCGTCAGTAAACTAGCTATGCTTCAGTAACCTATAGGTTGACATTTTCAAGATTTCTGAAAAATGCATGACTTCCGAGGAATAATTTGTCTATGAAATGAAAATTCTATGTAATATAGCATTTGGTGAAGTGTTTCTCTATAAAAGAAGAAGATCCCGGTCATAAAAGTGTTGATATTCATTTATGTTCACGTCTTACTTCATACGTTGCTGCAACATTCTACATAACGTGACGTAATGTGAAATTGCGTTCTAACCCTAAGAGACTTGTCACATTATCAGGGTCCTCTCAACATTCCCATACGAGTTGATTCAGCGTACTATTTTATATGATAATCCTACAATACGGTTTTTATTTAATCTTAATTGCACAAAAGAAAACTTATCGTACAAAAGGCGGACTTAATGCCATGAGGCATTCTCTACCAGTCAACCTTCGGGCAAAGCAGAGAAATTGTGGGCGGTGCAACTAACTTAAACAAGTTTTAATAAATAAATATTTAGTTAAATACATATTATATTCATATAATATATACACATATAAATAAATACAGATGAAACATACTAATCAGATAACCTAAGAAGAATTCACAACTCTGCTAGCGTATAGGTCACACAAAAATTTTTTGAAAGCGCATTTGTTCGGAGCTTGTTTGATCTTGAGGGGAAGGCGGTTCCAGAGACGGGAAACTTGGACAGTGAACGATTTAGACATACAACCAGTACGGTGACGAGGGATGGAGAGAGATAGATTGCTAGAAGAGCGAAATTGACGGTATTTGGCGGTATTTGACTATATTATTTATTTAAACCATGAATACAAAGATCAAAGCCTAAAGAAAAATTGAAAAACCACCACCAGGTAGCTCCTTTTTAAATTTTTCTTTAGGCTTTGATCTTTGTATTCATGGTTTAAAAAAAAATGTGGTGTACCCACACACAAGCGGTGGTAGCCTAGTGGTTAGGGCATGCGACTTTCAATCCGGAGGTCGCAGGTTCGAACCCGGCCCGTACCAATGAGTTTTTCGGAACTTATGTACGGAATGTCATTTGATATTTACCACTCGCTTTTCGGTGAAGGAAAACATCGTGAGGAAACCACCTAAGCCCAATAAGGCCTAGTTTCCCCTCTGGGTTGGAAGGTCAGATGGCAGTCGCTTTCGTAAAAACTATAGTGCCTACGCCACATCTTGGGATTTAGGTAGCCGACCCCGATTGAGAATTCATTCTCAAAAAATGGGACAAAGGCTAGGAGGATGTGTACCCACATTAAAAAAAAATGAGACATTAAGTACATGTTTCATAAATTTATATTATTTATGTCATTGAAACAACTAAACACGTTCGAACACAGAACCAAATAAACTATCACTAACTTTTGGACATTTTACTATTTTAATTGAACAAAAACTAAAAAGAAGACGTGTTTTGACTACTGATTTTTATGACGCAAGCCGGTATCTTCATAGAAACTTCATACTAATAAATCGTTTTTGACATTTCATAAAGAGTAGCTGATTTGAGCTGTCATCAAATACGTCGTATTCACAGACCAGAGCGAAACAAGCAAAGCGTTTGGTTTTGGTTTGGTAAAAAAATCGTATTTCAGGATTTGCGGCTGTTCTCGCCTTGATTCACATTTCTGAACCGATTCTAATGAAATATGTGAATAGGTTTGCTAATTATATAGATTTCTTAAGATTTTTTTTAATGGCAGATATTGTGGTATCGTAGAGTTGAAAAAGACAAAAAATTGTCATTTGAAAACAAACTTGTGATCAGAGCCACTAGTATTGCACACTGGTGTCATATTATTTTTTTATGAAATACGAATACAAAACTTTACATCTAATCTGACGCAAACAAAAAATCCATACACATATGAGAACAATGAAATAATAGCACGATAAAAATATACATACAGACATAAACACACTGAAACAATAGCATGCTAAAAACACCAGCAGAAAAGTGCAAAGTGCTACGAACAGCTACGGCGTAGCACTGTAAAAGGTTGTATGTAAATCAAAAGGTTGTACGTTCATAGAGATTTAACTACACTTACGACGTTTTGGTTTGGGGTACGTACTAGACTCGTAGACCGTGTGAAATACCAGCAATTTGCCAAGGATTATGATTGTATGTATCTGGAGCAAAGTTCCTCGTTGTTTTTTTTCATTAGGTAAATATTGCATAAACTGACAGGCTATTGTCCTCAGTATCACCTGATGGTAAGTAACGAATACAGAATTAAGGCACTATAGAAGGCGCACTCTTTTGGTATTTGCCACTTTTGCAAAGGAATTAGCCTACTACTAGTATCTGATTGGTAATTTTGAATGGCGTGCAATGCCGTTGGTTGTAGCACGTTATCGGGCGTTGCCTACACCAACAAAACTAAATTTACGTCTTGTTACTTGTACTTGTTTTACACGCTAAAAGTCGGCGTTGAACCAATCCTAAGATCTAGTAAATCAAGATCTAGTATCTAGTATTTTTCATCATTAGATCGTGATTTCTGGCAATGGGAAAACTATAGTTGTATACTCTTTTGAAAACAAAACATACAAGACGAACACCTACTCTTCCTCATTGAAGCTGGTTAAAAGTAATAAATAATCATAAAAATATTATAAAAACATAATCGATATGTTGGTTTCACTTCGAACGTGCTGACCCTAGCCAAATAAAGGCGGAGCGATGAGCGAGCCGGGTCACAATTGTGACCCAAAATTAGTAGGTTCATTTTGTGACAAGCGGCGCGAAGTGTTTCCCCCTTGCTGCGAAGATATTTATCTTCATCCTACCATCAATCAGGTGAATGTTTTTAATCAAAAGCATTGTCGGTTGTTAATAGATTCGAAATTTGTTTTTATAAATTAATAATCGCAAAGTGATGAAAAGGTAAGTAAACTATACATAATATGACACGGAAGTGTAGTATTTAAAAAGAGCACAATATATTATTAAAAGAAAGAAAAGAAAACTTAATATATCGAGGAAATGTAAACAATCGGAAATCGGAAAAAAAACTCTGATCATATTATATAACTCTGTAATGTATTGTGTAGGTCCAGTGAAATGCAGAAAAACTTGAACCCCTGGTATAATAATTAACAACATGAGATTATCTGCAGCAGACTGTATCTAGTGGCAACTTGATAAGTTTGGTTTGGCTTCTGTGTCAATGGTCCTACGAGTCCGTCCAACTATTTGGCTGCCAAGCTCCGCAGTTCCGCAACTATTTTAGGTGTTTGCTTAAAAAGGGACAGTGGCGAGTGGATAGTTCAAACATTCCAAAGCTGTACATTTTAAGGCCATGTTTACCTACAGAGCTTTCTTTATAATTATTATTTGCTAGTAGTAGCGCTTTATGATTCATGACCTAGGCTAAGCCTCAATTAAATCATATATTTAGCATTGACTGGGATTGGTACAATTTTTGGAATATGTTTTCTTTTTTTCGATAATTCTTACTGTAAGTATCTAGAAGCTTCAGGTCATTAATTTTTCTTTACCATGGTGTTTTAAATTAACGATTTAAAAGTTCACAATAAAATTGGCCGAAATGACCTTTGCCTTCGAAACCCAAAAAAAATAGTCTGATATGATAGACACTTAACAATGTCAACATTTCGACAGTTTGAAATTGACAATGTCAAAATTGTTTGACACCGCCGTGTGTCAAAATTTTAACGGTTTAACATTGATTACGGAATCAATACATCTGCTTTAAAATGTCAATTTGTTTGCGTGAATCAATGCAACCCAAATAGCAGGAAATATGTTGAATAATTTCTGCCCATGATTTCAAAATCATCGCGTTGGAAACTTACACAATATGAGACTTCGAGCATCACACATGCTGCATATACAGCCCTTATTCAGCTTATTACAGCTGTGTGGTACTTGGGATGGACTCAACAAATCACGAGATTCATATTAGGACCCCAAATGTCGCATTGGATAGTGCTCTGTTGCATTACGCCAGCAAATTGGCCATCATACAAGCGTGTTCAGGTCACGTCCTCTGATAATATCTAAAAATGGAACAACGATTGGACCGCGCATTGCCACGTACTCGAGATTTGGAGCTCAATGGCTCTCGTGGGGCTCAGATGCACTCAGAGTAGGTAATAATAACGTAATCAAAGCCAACAAGATTTCGAGGTACCTAGTTCTTAGAATAAATACGCTTATTTAGCGAAAACACTTAGTCAGTTTGGGTTAGCAATGGCTCTCGTAAGGCTCAGATGCACTCAGAGTGTGTAATAATATTGTAATCAAAGACAACAAGATTTCTAGGATGCTGCATAGGAGTTTATACAGCCCTTAATCAACTTATTACAGCTGTGTAAGCAATCTGTAAGCGCCTATACAGCTTGTGTGCTAATTGGGATCATCATCATCATCATCTCAGCCATAGGACGTCCACTGCTGAACATAGGCCTCCCCTTTGGACTTCCATATATACCGGTTGGAAGCGACCTGCATCCAGCGCCTTCCGGCGACCTTTATAAGGTCATCAGTCCATCTTGTAGGTGGACGTCCTACGCTGCGCTTGCTGGTCCGAGGTCTCCACTCGAGCACTTTTCGGCCCCATCGGCCATCTGCTCTGCGTGCTATGTGGCCTGCCCATTGCCACTTCAACTTGCTAATCCGGTGAGCTATATCGAGCTAATTGGGATGGATTCAACAAATCATCACGTATTTCCACATTTGTATTATAACCCCAAATGACGCATTGGATAACTAGTGTTCTGTTGCATTTCGCCAGCAAACTGGCCATCATATGATCATACAAGCGTGTTCAGGTCACGTCCTCTGATAATATATAAAAAAATGGAACAACGATTAGACCGCACATCACCACGTACTCGAGATTTCGAGCTCAATGGCTCTCGCAAGGCTCAGATGCACTCAGAGTGTGTAATAATAACGTAATCAAAGACAACAAGACTTTGAGGTACCTAGTTGAATAAACTAGCGATCCGCCCCGGCTTCGCACGGGTGCAATCCTGATAAATTATGCATGTGTTATACATACAAACCTCCTTCTTGAATCATTCTATCTATAAAACAAAACCGCATCCAAATCCGTTGCGTAGTTTTAAAGATCTAAGCATACATAGAGACAGACAGACAGGAAGCGACTTTGTTTTATACTATGTCGTGACTATGTAGTGGTACGCCTAGAAACTTAATCAGCGAAAAAAAAGTGAAGTTTTGGTTAGCCATGGGCTAAGTTTCGTCCGTTGGCGCATCGGTCAACGTCAATGTCACGAGTAAAACGTCTCTATGATTGATTCGTAGACACGCACACATAAAACGAAAAGCAGCTGAGCATTTCACAAAAAGTTGTACATAAACCCCACTGCTGCGCACGCTACGCACGCACACGCTATACACCACGCCCACGTGGATCCATTGGTCTGGCTGCGTGTATCAACGTTTTCACAGCAACCAATGCACGCACACGTAAAACGTGTGGGCCACGTGGATACATTGGTCAGCTACGTGTATCCAGATTCTCCACTGCGGGTCACGCACATGCACGCGTGCGCGAGAGGCACACTCGCTCATCAGCGTTGCCAGAGCTACGGAAAAATCCGTAGATCTACGGAATTTAGGCTTTGTGTCCAGATCTACGAAAACTATTGGGGAACCTGCGGAATTTCAGACTACTTTTATTTTATCGTCAAAACATGAAATAAACGAAACGGAATGTTAAAATAAAATCGGTCAAGCCGTTTTTGAGTTATCACAAAAATTCATAATTTTCGTTAGAATGACGTAAGTGCCACGCGGTGTCCTTATGCTATCGAAATAAAAGTTTTAATCCCATTAAATGCTGATTTTTGATTAGTACTTATGCCCTCTAGTATGGAATAGCAAAACTCGTTTTTGAAATTTTTCTTGACAGTTTTTTCTTGAAATGGTGAGTAGCGGAACTAATTGCATGTCAATAATGTTGTGTCCATACCGTTCGCTGGTAAACGCTTGGAAATACCAAAAAAAAAGTAAATCTAGGTAAGTGTCAAATCAAAAGGAAAGTTGAAGACAAGTGTGTACTCGTGTATTATTTTATCTCTTGCTTATGTTATATGGGTAAGAGCGAAAAGTGAATATAGTGTTACCTATACTTTTGGTGCGACGTGTATTAATTACCATTGTACCAAATATATAATAAATACATTTTTATTATTTCTCACGTGTTTTCTAAATCAATTGTTCAGCGAAGAAAAAGCTTACTTCTTAAAATACAACGCTCGTAATGATCAGTGCGTATCTAACGTATCTTCATGATAATTTATCAGTAATAATCAATTACCAATTACAGCATTAGGAGTTCATTTGGTGATAATTTTAATGCAAAGTAAGCAAGCATTTTTACCTAGAATTCACCTGATGAATAGTTACTATCAAGTCAAAGAAAGAGCATGTTTCCTAAGAAAATGCATATTGTCTCTCAACTGGAAGATCCAAGTTATGATTTTCGGGGAACAGGTTCAGCGCAAGATGAATTCATTATTTTGGGAAAACTCAACTTACCACACACGCTAAAGGCTCATTGGACAACATGCCGTCACCGCATTTTTTTTCATAAACTTATTTCCTGTACGTTCCTATATTAACAAGATAAAATTTGCTGTTTATTAATATTTTTTTAAATTGTAAATATTCAGGATAGATAACTAATTTATCGTTCTGAATAAAAAAAACTTGTTGTGATTTTTACCTTTTCGGCAATAAACCCAAATTTTGATAAGAAACTATTCTTAGATAACATAAAAAATTAATAGCTGATATCTAATTTTACACGAAAACGATGTCGCACAAGCCCTAATAGCCTTTACTGATCAGTAATAAAAAAAAGAAAAAGAGCAGTACTTGGTCCTCTTCACCCCGCTCTCCCATCACACAGGGGACGAATCTCTCCACATCTGAAAATAATCACCGTGGAACGCTCTATGTGTGGTAAAAATTTCAAGCTTGTAACCCGATGCGCACAATTTCGCGGCTTAGCAACTCTACTATTTAAGATATTTCTATGGAAATAGGGGTGTCACATTTAAGGAACCCGTGGTTTATAATTTCGGTTATTTTAGTACGTAACAAACTCAGCTTTTATGAAAAATCTGTCAACTGCGAGTTGTACTCGCACTCGGAGGGTTCTGTACTTAAAAACTGACAAGCATGTATAAAGAATTTTATGAGAGTGAGTGAAGCGAAAGTGATGTACCTGGATTGTAGCCGTATCTGTTGGCACATTGGATAATGAATATGAAGTTAAGTTAGGCAGGAACGGAAGAAGAGACAGGCGACAGGGCAGAAGATGGTATTTATTTATATTATTAATTAATAAAGGCACCTGCCAACAAGCAGATTCAGACTTAAGTTCCTAGATTTAAATTAAGAGCTATTGACATTATAACGGTTATGAAATACATGGGAAACTTACGTTTACGTGCCTTGTCTTTTATTTAATTATATATTTGTTCCGACAGAATCCAGCGATTAGAACTTCACATATCACAGCACAATAGCACAGTTAAACTTTTGGATACATAGAACACTCTTGTGAGGTAAAGCTAAATTATATTATTTTATTTTTTATTATTTTTAAGCAGGGATAGGGTAACGTTATTAATTGCGAGGTAGAATAGCCTTTATTTAACATTATCAATCAACGCTTGAAGATAATCAAGAAGTTGCGAAACCTTCCCTTCTTCTGTGGCCAGCTGCGGGCGCGTCACCGCGTTCTTGGGGCGTTGGCCGCCGACGGTTCAGTTTCAGTTCGGTTTCAGGGTCTGGGTTTGTACTTCTGAAAGCATTCTCACAAATTAATATGTCACGATTGCGGCCTGCTTCCTATTCAATTACTATGTCCTGCTTTTATCGTAATTATATTCATATTTCTAGTAGGTAATACAGTTCTGCAATGACTTCTTCCGTCCAAATGATCTTCTTCTCATATTATTATCTTTATCTGTAGTTGGGTAAAATATGTCCATTAACCATCCGTGAATACCTAGCTACCTGTCCAACAATTTTTTTTTAATAGATTCAGTTGTTTAGGCGTGATTAATGGACAATTAATGACACAAATATACAAACATAAAAAAAAACCTTTTCGGATTGCTGACCTCCAAATGGCCTTACCTATAGCAATAAACTAAGATGAAAAACCGGCCAAGTGCGAGTCCGAATTGCGCACCGAGGGTTCCGTGCAAACACTTCCCATCTTAACTGGCCGGGTTAAGTTAAGTTTGCATGGTATGTATGGCGCCACATACAAGTGAGGTGTAAACTTAACACAACTGTTCACGTTTTTTGTATTGTGTCGGCGTTATACATACACATACTCATACCAAATTTCAGCTTTCTAGTACTAATGATCACGGAGCTAAGCCGCGGACGGACGGACGGACAGACGGACATGGCGAAACTATAAGGGTTCCTAGTTGACTACGGAACCCTAAAAAGCTATATATCAAATTTAATATTGTTAGGAAACAATTTTAACATTATTATTATATATACACTACTACTAATGAGCCGGCGGTCCCGGGTTCGTATCCAGGCCAGGGCGAATATTTGTTGTTCTATGTATTTAAGTATATATTTATATATATATATATAAGTATGTATATCGTCGTATAGTACCCATAACACAAGCCTTCTTGAGCTTAATTTGGGACTAGATTGATTTGTGTGAGGTTGTCTGATAATTATTTGTTACAAAAAAACATGTTAAAAATAAATCCGAGCAAAAAGTAAAGAACGACCCAAATTCCAGATTTCTAAAAAGTTCAATTGTGCGCAAGACGATTCAATCAGTTAGGACTCCTCTTATTACCCAATTACGACTAAGTCAAAAGGAATATGATTTTGGCATTTGCGCAGCTTGTAACTTTCTTTTAATTTCATTGAATATGTTTTTTTTATTCCAAGGCTGCTGTTGTAGTTAAAAAATCTACAAAAAACAACATTAATCTATTTCGCATGGTGACACGACAATTTTTTTTATTTTCTCGCAATCGAAGTGAAAAGCAGTGTTTAACACGGGGCTAAAGCCATTATGACACTCAGGTAGCTTGCTCATTTCGTTCACTCGTCCAAATAATCACTTCATGTCACTTACTACCGTTATTCGTTTTCAAAGAACGTAAAATCAGTTTCAAACCCTTTGCTTCAACTCAATGCGCTTGTATCTCCAACTCAATATAAACAAGTTGCCTTCAGCACATGTAGCTTGCTCGCTTTTCGCTGATTTTATAAACCCTGGTAGCTGACGTAGCTTTGAGGTTGCAGTCTTACACCGACAGACGGATATTCAATATGGAATACGATAGTGAATACAATTTTCTCATAGTAGGGTTAAACAGGGTAATTGAAAATGGGTATTGGCAGAGAGCCTAATACATTATTTTATACTTGTAGGTGCTAACTACATGTGCATTAATTACTCGTATATACATTTAAAACTTATCTTAGATGCTCTCAGTACAATAAAATGTTTGCTTTCCACCGTTTGGCCCTATGGATATCTGATAGAGAATGGCATCTGGCATTAAGGTTCTAGCATTCCGGATTTTGTTCTGACTTTTTGTTTGCGCAACAAAGTTCAACTAAATGAAAGCCCTATCAACCTACCAAGGGATGACAGCTATTTTTTTCATACTAGCTATTTTTTTAATTGGTACTTACTTTTCAATTTATAGTTTGAACTAGTAAAAGAAAAGTAGATTGTTTGTCGAGGAGCGGAAATAAACCATCTTGTGATAATTTAGATCGAGCAAAACAAGCGAGGACAAATATAATATGAGTGTCACAGTTTTTAGCGACATGTAAACTCACTGCGTTTCATTGAAAACTCCAAAGAAATTGTAAGTACTTTAAATCGAAGTTAAAATAACCTACATTTTGAGCAGAAGTGAAAGAGAAATTCTACGTTATAAACGTTAATCGGTTACCTTTTAGCCCGTGTAATACAAGCATTCTTCAAAAACCAGGCAATAAATCTAGCCCTAATCATATCAAACCTGACCTCACTACTCTACTTAACAAATTGTTACGTTCACATCAAGATCAGTGGAAACATGAAACCTACCCGCTTCGTAACACGCGAACAAAAATACGGTTTCACGATACTGGTTTCAATATCGGCGGATTGAACGTCTGATTTTACGTAAAAAATCCGTTCAGAATACATCACCAGTCCAGTGACATGATACCTGAGGTTGAACAAGTTTGGCTTTTGATAGAATAGCGCAGGATAGATTTTTACTTTTAGTAAGATAACATAATAATTTATTTGTTATGAATTATGCTTATTACGTATAAATGTCTATCATTTTTTTAATACCCACATCAATCCTCTTTTGGGATCGAGGTGATAGTAGTCCAATAATATACAGTATGGGACTACAGACTATACTTTGACTGCTCTTCTTTAGCTACTGATGACTACAGAGACATGACGTCATTTCAATGTTGGATAGCACCCAATGGGTACCAATACCAATACTTAAATATGGTGGAAATCTGAAGTTATGTCAAAGTTTATTTAAAAAATATATATATCGGCTAAGTGCGAGTGGGACTCGCGCACGAAGGGTTCCGTACCATTAACTGTAAGTTTGTTGTATGGGAGCCCCCTTAAATATTTATTTTATTTTATTTTTAATATTTATTGTTATAGCGGCAATAGAAATACATCATCTGTGAAAAACTCTACTGGCTAGCTATCACCGTTCTTGAGATACAGCCTGGTGACAGACGGACGGACGGACGGACGGACGGACGGACGGACAGACGGACGGACAGCGAAGTCTCAGTAATATAGGGTCCCGTTTTTACCCTTTGGAACCCTAAAAACCATGACATATCGAGCTATTTTTATTCAAAACACTACAGCAGCTGTAGACTTAAAGATTAGTCGCTATCGGACGTCGTATAAAATACATCCCTTTGGTTGATTTCTTGTCAGTTGCCATTGCGACTTGGGCTCAGCTTTTACTTACCATCAGGCAAATTGGAGCCACTACGTTGTGCCAATATAAAAAAGGTAAACTTCTGAATTGGATTTTTGAAACATTTAAAGGGGTAACCTTTTGTACCTAGTGTTTTATTTTGTGATGATACTTTCAGCCGATCGCAGTGACTTTTTCACCGTGACGTTATTTATCACCCTTTCCTAGTTTATTTACTTTAACCCTTAACCTTGCTATCTGCCGACGCTATAGTTGCGAAAATTTTATCTTCTTTAGAGTTCCTCTCTCAGAAACAAACAGGGAACTCTGGTCGGTTCAGTCTTATCACTTTCTTGCATTTAAATAACCTACTATTTATTTTTCTATATTTTTTTATTTGGAGGGATAAAATGGTACTTAAATTTAATTTCATTTTTATCCGTTATTGTTATTGAAAGTAAGCTATTGGGAACCCAAAGGGCTAATTTGTAATTTGCAAATTAAAAGTTTAAGTCCTAAATATTCCCATTACAATACTTGGAACAAATGTCTTATATATACCAGAAAACATGCATATTCTTAATATGCCAATGGTAAAAAAACTGGTTTCAAATCACTTTTTAGCTTAGTACCAAATAAATCTCTTGAATTTCAAATAGCCTCATCTTACGGCAAAAAAAGTAAAAAAATCCTCATATTTAAGTATCCTTTATTTTGAAACAGAGTGGGGGTGGCCCCCGCCTAGGTGAACGGATGACCTCGTGAGGGTAGCGGGGATTCGATGGATGCGGTCTGCACGGGATCGCAATTTATGGCGAGTTATAAGGGAGGCCTATGTTCAGCAGTGGGCGTCTGCGGCTGACAGATAGAAAGATAGATTCTGAAAAACATAGAGTGATTATTGAATTATTGGTTTAAAAACTGAACACATGCCAACAAACATCCTTACCTCATTTACTAGGATCAGTGAATATACAGAGCTCCAGACACTTGACGTATACTCGAGCTTGACGGTTTTTTTACTAGTCTGTACTTTATGACTTGGCAAGGGCTTCTTTTTCGATAAAAAAGGGTGACACCATGGAATAAAAATACCATAAAAATGGAGACGTTGGTTCAGGATCGTATGTAGTGTTTTTCACAAGGCTTTATTTTACTCGACATATCTATTTACCTATGTAAATTTTCCCGTATCTTCGTGCATGTGTAAAAGTAGGCACGTAATAGTAGTTTATGCAACTGCTACATAATGAGAGGGCTTAAAATACAATGTGGTTTTATGAAACGAGCCGTAGACGAGTTTCATAATAGGATCACACGAGTGTTTTAACACCTAATTATGTACAGTAGCATACACTAGGTACCTACTTTATTTACACAATTATTCATAATCATTATCATAGATTTTTTTTATGAAAATATGAAACACTCAGTCCTGCCAGTCAGTCCGCGGAGCAGAGGAACACAATATGAGGTGACTCGCGCGACGGGGAAAATTGATACTGTAATGGGGACCTCGCGGTGGCTACGGTACTGTTATGAAATTACATCTCTTATTTTGGTCGCTGCCAAGTAATGTAGGTCCTTACCTATATAATAGCTGACCTTGTTATAGGAATTTAAGGTTTACTGCCCGCTACGCGGGGAACAAAATCTCACTTGTTGGCCAAGGCAAGACGTAAACTTTAGACAAACCACGGGCGGTAATTAGTAAAGCCCCAAATCGCATCAACCGTTTGCTATCTGAAACATTTACTAATATACCACCCTACGTATGTAATGTAGTATTAAGGGAACGATATAATATAGAGCTTAATTTAGGACTACATCGATTTGTGTTGTTTGATATTTATTAATTTAATTATTGCCATATGAAGTAGCACCACTTTTCTAGCGTTAAACCAGAACTTGTCAGGCTATACGTGAAAACAAACTGGAGTGCTTTCTTTACTTTGTATGGGCATAATATATATTTTAGTGTAATCTTAATATCTACAATGTACAAACATTTAACTTTTTTACTTTTTTACCTTAGTCTTCACGAAGAAAATTCACGTCAATGTTCTGAACAAATTCACCTCACACATTTATTACATAAGGCATGTTACAAATATACCTGCCTCATTTGTCAAGATCAGATCAGAGACTGAAATTTAACGATCAATTAATTAGCGAATCTCAACGCAGGAAGTAATCAAAGAACAACACTCCGAATCAAAGTATACGTTAAGTGACTCATTAAAATGTTTGAGATCCGCTTTGTCATGTTTTTAAGAACTTTGTTGTATGTACCCGCCGGTTATGTAAATGTTTCGTATTTGTATGTAACAAATTAATTGGAATTAGGATCCTGGCAACCGTGCCGTAGGTATTAAAAAAAAAAAAACAATTGAAAGTTGCAATATTTTGCGAGTAACCTCTGCTTATTTGTATATAGCCTAACAAGATGCAGTTTAGAGCTTGGATAGAGACGCTAGAAACAACTTTCATGTGGCAATAATGTGCATACGTTAAAATATACTCATATTTATTAATGTAGGTACTGTGAAGGTTGTGCTTCACGGATGGTGCTTGGCCATCAACTTATGTTATGTCGAGTTATTTATACCTTGTATTGACTTGTTGATATTAGTTACAGGTAGATTTAATTTATGACACAGACGCTCGGTCATTATACAAGAAGTACTCCCGCTGTCAAGTACTCCGCGAGCGACGTGTTCACAATTATTACGATCGTATACTTTAATCAAAACAGTCGATAACAAAACATCTTGTCCTCGGTGCTCTTCCGTTTCCAACCGTGCAGCTAACGTTGAAATAGTTGCAGGAGGCATTTCATTCACGCGCCCTATGTTAGAAGAAGTACCTGGCTGCGCGATCGCCGATTGATTGGCGGGAGAAATCGATCTATTAGTCGTAATGTTATTGTCGAAGCGGCCTAACGCGTTATCACCACTTAATCTTCCTCTAGATTCATTAACGTGAACAAGTGTGTGGTGTTTGCGTTTGCATAACTTACAACCGGGTCGCTTGCAGTGATTCGCGTAATGTTTACCACGAAGACAATTAAAACAAACCTTTAAACTTGGTAATAATTCTAGTCGTGCCGTGTTGCTAAGTGAAAGAAATTGCGTACAATTTATTAAATGATGTTCACCGCTGCACTTCGGACACTTTGGAGTTGTGACATTACTGCTTGCATGTGTGTCCTGTACCGAAACCATGGCCTTGACCTTAGGAGTGTTTTTATGTAATCCTGCTGTGTTAACACGACTGCCAGCAGTGTTACTTGTGGACAGCTCCAACGTTTCAATTAGATCGGAACGATTTCGCATAAAGTTTAAAAACACCTCAAGAGTAATTGCTTTGTTTTTATCTAAACGACTTCTGAGCGCTTCCCATTCGCGATAAGACTTTGCATCGAGTTTGTTAGCAACAATGTAAATAAGTAACGTATCCCAGTGTTTGACGGGCTCGCCAAGTGATTCTAACGCGCGCAAGTTTTTATTTAATGAGTCTATAATGCGCTTTAAAGCAGACGAAGATTCTTTTGTGAGTGGCTCGATATTGAAAATAGCCGAAACGTGATTATGCAGTAATAATCGTTTATTATTGAATCGATCGCACAAAAGATCCCATGCTACGGCATAGTTTTTTGCTGAAAACTCGACTGATTTTATGACCAGTGCCGCTGACCCTTCCAATGAAGCTCGCAAATAATGAAATTTATTTATTTCGTCAATATCATCATTGGAGTGAATGAGACTTAGGAATGTGTCGTGGAATTCAAGCCAATTGTGATAAGATCCTGCGTACTTTGGTAATTGTATAACGGGCAGATTAACAAGTTTATTATTGCTAGTACGAGAGCTATGCTCGCTTCCCAGATTATCCAAACGATCCTGTTTTTTATTGAAGGAATTTAAAATATCTTGTGCCTTAGAAATGACACTATAATACTGGGATTCGAACTCAGCTCGCTCGTTCAGCTGAGGTTCCAGGTTCTCACCTAAACATTCTAACCTTATCTGCACCTCATCATAATTATCAAACAATGATTCCATCCTACCAATTCGTAACTGCAACTCGCTCGCATTGGCAGTGGTCAACGAAGAAATATCCAACGAGTCCAAGTAATTAGAAAACGTAGTCAAACGTCCCTTGTAGCTGCCTCGCCTTTTGATTAACTCCTTTTCTTCGGTCATTTTTGGGAGGTGAGTGTGGTTAACTGAAACGTTATACAATACTAGATCAATTTAAATGTATGAATAATCTATGTGAGTTTTACAATGAAATTTGACTGTCTACTTTAAGTTAGAGATTTAAAACACTTGTTTAGAATTAACAATTAACTGATTTTTAAATGTGTACACTTAATTATTATTATTTATTGATTATAAATCGTAGCAATGAGTAAATGGAATGAAAATATAATGTATTGTTTTCTTTAAAACTTATGGGAACCCTAATTTAAGATAGCTAACTTCACAATTCGTACATTAAAAGTCAATTAATGAAGCAGTATTTGCAATACTGAATTATTTAGTATTAAATTAACTATTACGAAATTAAATTAAAGTGAAATTACAATCTGAAATCTGATGCAACATAGACTAACCTATTAATTGCTCACAAGTTTAATAATTGAAACACAATACTGACCTTAATTACTCTTATACCTATATTTTACTACCTGATTAAACGAGTGATGGGTAAAAATTGAGAACTAATGAAGCATTAACACTTATTTTCTTCTTCGGCAATCCAATTCAAGCACGATGTCGTTTAATTCCTTTGTTCTCACGCGCTTGACCCCTTGACCTTGCCGAAATTCTTCAATTTCTTCACAAATTTAATATTCCCGTATACATTTTAGGTATCTGGTTCTTCTTATAATTATTCGGTTCGAATGCGACCATGTAGAATTAAGTTTTCAGGAGTAAGTATAGATTTAAACTACGATTTGTTAGAACGGTATAACGTGTAATAGAAGTATGTACAGAGTGAGTAAGGACAAAAGTGACAGTGCAATATTTTATAAGCGCCTTGCAAAAGTCTGTGAGCAATAGCTGCATCTCATGATGTATGTTATAATTATCAGGCGCAGACATTATTTTATATATTAATAAACATGCCCCCGGGGTTGAAAGAGCAAGTCTTTCAAGAGGACTCGCTGACCACAGGAAGCGGACAAATTTTGCTGAAAGCTCTTCGGATTACACCAGTCGCAGTCTTCACATCGGCTACCCGAGAGATCCCATCAGACCCTGGGTGAACAGCGACGATTCTGCCAAGTCTCCACTTCAGCGGAGGGAGATTATCCTCCTTCAGGACTACGAGGGTGTTTATGGTGAGGGTGTCTTGATTGGTGCGCCACTTGACCCGGTGCTGGAGCTCTGCAACATATTCCTTGCTCCATCGAGCCCAGAAGTGTTGCCGAAGCTGCTCGATCCGCTTGAATCGAGGTAAATGCTGGTATGTGTGGTCCTCCAAGTCTGGTGCAGGCAGCGACGTTAAAGGACGCCCGATGAGGAAATGTCCAGGGGTCAGAGGCGACAAGTCTTCTGGATGCGGCGAAAGAGGGGTGAGCGGACGAGAGTTCAGCAGCGCCTCGATTTGCACTAGTGTTGTGTTAAGCTCTTCGTACGTTAAGTGACAATTTCCCAACACTCGTTGCAAATGGTACTTAGTCGACTTAACACCCGCCTCCCAAAGACCACCAAAGTGCGGTGCATACGCCGGATTAAAATGAAATTTGGTTTCTTCGCTGGCCAGACCTTCGGCCAACGAGTTGCAGTTCGATTTTAAAAAATTACCTATCTCATTGCTTGCGCCGACGAAGGAGGTGCCGTTATCGGAATAAATGTTATCAGGCTTTCCTCTTCGAGCCATGAACCGACGCAGTGCTAATATGTAAGTTTTACTACTTAAATCTCCCACCAGTTCCAAGTGCACCGCTTTGGTTGCGAAACAAATGAAAATGGCGATGTATACTTTTACCAAAGCACATCCACGACCTTGACGACTGGCTGACATTAAAGGGCCGGCGTAATCCACGCCCACATTCCTAAATGCATGACCTCCAGGTGACAACCGAGGCTTAGGCAGGCTACCCATCAATGGAGTAAGGACTTTACCCTTCATTATACTACACCGTACGCATTGGTGATAACATGCCCTTGCTAAATTTCGACCCCCTATAGGCCAATAGGTATCCTTAATAGTTGCCAACAAGAGTTGGGGTGGTGCGTGCAAAAGTCGTTTATGCTCAAAATTAAACAATAACTTTGTGAATCGATGATTGGACTGTAATAAAATTGGGTGTCTTTTTTCATACGCGAAATCAGAATTGGAAAGACGACCACCAACGCGCATTAACTTATCTTCGTCCAAGAATACATTAAATTTTAAAAGCTTACTTTTCCGTGGTAAATTTAGTTGATTCAATAATAAATCGTATTCCGAGAAGGATTCGCGTTGACTGATTTTAATTAATAATTTTAATGATTTTTCTAAATCGTCACCACTGAGATACGTCGACGTTGGTTGTTTGCGACATTTAGCAATAAAACGCAGAGCATATGCAAAAGCTCGACGAAGCCGCAAGAAATTCGAAAATCGTTCGAAATCAACTAACGAGGTGTCCTTAATCTCAGCGTGCAGTGAAATCTCACCGCGGGTTTCAGGTAGTGCGATACAAGGATTAGGGCTTGGAGTCAATGGCCACTGAGAACTATCCTCCTGTAAGAAAGCAGGACCCGTCCACCACAAATCTAACGTGCTCATGGCACTTGCAGGAACGCCACGCGATATTAAATCTGCTGGGTTTTGATCTGTTGGAACATGTCTCCAAGTACAACTGCCAGTGATCTCTAAAATGTCTGACACTCGATTCCTAACAAAAGGCTGTAACTTGCTGGGCAACATCTTTAGCCAACCTAACACAATCGTGGAATCGGTCCAGAATGTCGTACTCCTAACCTGTGCTCGAAGTGAAGCCATAACCTTTTCATAAAGATGGGCACTGACGAGTGCACCACACAACTCGAGCCTAGGTATAGTCGTCGGTTTAATTGGAGCCACGCGGCTCTTGCCCAAAAGTAATCGCACCAATATTTGGTTCTGATTGTCTACACTACGAACGTAAACACACGCTCCGTACGCTCGTTCAGAAGAATCTGAAAAAATGTGTAGATCAAGTACTGAACACGAGTCACATATAACATGCCGAGGAACCCGAATGTTATCAAGTGCTGGCAAACTGGCTAACATTTCTGTCCACAGTGCTGAGATCTCCGGTGATAGCTGGTCATTCCACCCTATCTTATGTAACCACAACTGCTTGAGGAGCATTTTCATGGCAATGACGTACGGGGACAAGATTCCTAAGGGGTCAAAAATCTGAGCAATCGTTGACAACATGTCTCGTTTGGTGTTTCCTTTCGAGCTCAAACTCCCGACTGGAAAACACAATTCATCAGACTCTGAATGCCAGCTTAAACCTAACGTTTTGCTGGGCTCCTTAGAACCTATGTTTAAGTCGACCGTAGATCGGGGAGAATCACTCAGAAGCAGAGGTTCATTTGACTTCCACTTTCGGAGATTCATTCCTGCACCAGAGAGTGCCTCGGTCACTTTATGGCGAATTTCTTTCACCTCGGATATATCATCCCCACCTGTCAGCAAATCGTCCACATAAAAATCGTGTACGATGATTTGTTTGATCTTCTCATCATGACACTCAAGACCAATTTGCTGAAGGCATCTGGTGGCCAGAAAAGCAGCACTGGATGTGCCGTAAGACACAGTTTGTAATTCATGTACGAGTAGTGGATCTGATTCAGAGGCTCGCCAAATAATCTGTTGCAGGTGTCGATCGTTAGGGTGCACCACTATCTGCCTGTACATCTTCTCGACATCAGATGCAATGATATATTTATGTTGCCGAAAACGAATCAAGATGGACAGAAGATCATCTTGTACGGTGGCACCAACCATGAGAATATGGTTTAGACTGAGACCTGACGTGGACGGGCTACTCGCATTAAATACGACGCGCAATCTTGTTGTAAGACTGCTGTCTCGAAGGACGCCATGATGAGGAATAAAATAGCCTTTTTTCTCGTCCGAGATTTGCCTGCCTTCTGACATATGACCTAGATTTGCGTACTCCGTCATGAAGTCGGTGTATAATTTTTTAAACGAAGGTTTCGTTTTAATTCTGCGCTCTAGTGACAGCATGCAATGTTTTGCGCGTTGAAAAGACTCACCTAATGAGCTTTCACTTTGTTTTAAAGGAAGCCTAACGCAAAACCGACCGTCCGTCAAACGCGTAGTATTTTGTGTGAAATGTTCCTCGCACATCTTTTCCTCGGGTGAATAAGGTGATGACTTAGGGCTAACTTCCTCAAGTTGCCAAAAGCGCGTAAGTTGGCTTTGGATGTCATCATCAAACCCTTGATTAGGCGAGTTAACAGACCCGAAACAACATTTAAGGGTAGTTGGCGGTACATGGCCGCTGTTTATTGGACCTGAAACTATAAATCCGAACCTAGTTTCACAAAGTACCGGCATCCCGCTACCTAGTCTGATCATATGTGATCCCATGACGTCCCAAAATATATCCGCACCTATAATTAAATCTACTGGCGACGATTGGTAGAAGTTGGGATCAGCCAAACAAATCTCAGACGGAATGTTTAAGTTGGTCAAATTAATTTCACGACACGGAACATCATCCGTAATTGATGGTAAAATAAAACAATTAATATGACACGAAAAGGTGTCATTCAGCGATTTTATTGGTACTCGACACATTTTACCAACTCGAGATGTCGAGTTATTTATACCTTGTATTGACTTGTTGATATTAGTTACAGGTAGATTTAATTTATGACACAGACGCTCGGTCATTATACAAGAAGTACTCCCGCTGTCAAGTACTCCGCGAGCGACGTGTTCACAATTATTACGATCGTATACTTTAATCAAAACAGTCGATAACAAAACATCTTGTCCTCGGTGCTCTTCCGTTTCCAACCGTGCAGCTAACGTTGAAATAGTTGCAGGAGGCATTTCATTCACGCGCCCTATGTTAGAAGAAGTACCTGGCTGCGCGATCGCCGATTGATTGGCGGGAGAAATCGATCTATTAGTCGTAATGTTATTGTCGAAGCGGCCTAACGCGTTATCACCACTTAATCTTCCTCTAGATTCATTAACGTGAACAAGTGTGTGGTGTTTGCGTTTGCATAACTTACAACCGGGTCGCTTGCAGTGATTCGCGTAATGTTTACCACGAAGACAATTAAAACAAACCTTTAAACTTGGTAATAATTCTAGTCGTGCCGTGTTGCTAAGTGAAAGAAATTGCGTACAATTTATTAAATGATGTTCACCGCTGCACTTCGGACACTTTGGAGTTGTGACATTACTGCTTGCATGTGTGTCCTGTACCGAAACCATGGCCTTGACCTTAGGAGTGTTTTTATGTAATCCTGCTGTGTTAACACGACTGCCAGCAGTGTTACTTGTGGACAGCTCCAACGTTTCAATTAGATCGGAACGATTTCGCATAAAGTTTAAAAACACCTCAAGAGTAATTGCTTTGTTTTTATCTAAACGACTTCTGAGCGCTTCCCATTCGCGATAAGACTTTGCATCGAGTTTGTTAGCAACAATGTAAATAAGTAACGTATCCCAGTGTTTGACGGGCTCGCCAAGTGATTCTAACGCGCGCAAGTTTTTATTTAATGAGTCTATAATGCGCTTTAAAGCAGACGAAGATTCTTTTGTGAGTGGCTCGATATTGAAAATAGCCGAAACGTGATTATGCAGTAATAATCGTTTATTATTGAATCGATCGCACAAAAGATCCCATGCTACGGCATAGTTTTTTGCTGAAAACTCGACTGATTTTATGACCAGTGCCGCTGACCCTTCCAATGAAGCTCGCAAATAATGAAATTTATTTATTTCGTCAATATCATCATTGGAGTGAATGAGACTTAGGAATGTGTCGTGGAATTCAAGCCAATTGTGATAAGATCCTGCGTACTTTGGTAATTGTATAACGGGCAGATTAACAAGTTTATTATTGCTAGTACGAGAGCTATGCTCGCTTCCCAGATTATCCAAACGATCCTGTTTTTTATTGAAGGAATTTAAAATATCTTGTGCCTTAGAAATGACACTATAATACTGGGATTCGAACTCAGCTCGCTCGTTCAGCTGAGGTTCCAGGTTCTCACCTAAACATTCTAACCTTATCTGCACCTCATCATAATTATCAAACAATGATTCCATCCTACCAATTCGTAACTGCAACTCGCTCGCATTGGCAGTGGTCAACGAAGAAATATCCAACGAGTCCAAGTAATTAGAAAACGTAGTCAAACGTCCCTTGTAGCTGCCTCGCCTTTTGATTAACTCCTTTTCTTCGGTCATTTTTGGGAGGTGAGTGTGGTTAACTGAAACGTTATACAATACTAGATCAATTTAAATGTATGAATAATCTATGTGAGTTTTACAATGAAATTTGACTGTCTACTTTAAGTTAGAGATTTAAAACACTTGTTTAGAATTAACAATTAACTGATTTTTAAATGTGTACACTTAATTATTATTATTTATTGATTATAAATCGTAGCAATGAGTAAATGGAATGAAAATATAATGTATTGTTTTCTTTAAAACTTATGGGAACCCTAATTTAAGATAGCTAACTTCACAATTCGTACATTAAAAGTCAATTAATGAAGCAGTATTTGCAATACTGAATTATTTAGTATTAAATTAACTATTACGAAATTAAATTAAAGTGAAATTACAATCTGAAATCTGATGCAACATAGACTAACCTATTAATTGCTCACAAGTTTAATAATTGAAACACAATACTGACCTTAATTACTCTTATACCTATATTTTACTACCTGATTAAACGAGTGATGGGTAAAAATTGAGAACTAATGAAGCATTAACACTTATTTTCTTCTTCGGCAATCCAATTCAAGCACGATGTCGTTTAATTCCTTTGTTCTCACGCGCTTGACCCCTTGACCTTGCCGAAATTCTTCAATTTCTTCACAAATTTAATATTCCCGTATACATTTTAGGTATCTGGTTCTTCTTATAATTATTCGGTTCGAATGCGACCATGTAGAATTAAGTTTTCAGGAGTAAGTATAGATTTAAACTACGATTTGTTAGAACGGTATAACGTGTAATAGAAGTATGTACAGAGTGAGTAAGGACAAAAGTGACAGTGCAATATTTTATAAGCGCCTTGCAAAAGTCTGTGAGCAATAGCTGCATCTCATGATGTATGTTATAATTATCAGGCGCAGACATTATTTTATATATTAATAAACAAATAAAGTAGTTTTAGATTTAGAATAAGACGTATGACATGAGTCATAAAAATAAAATGTATAGTGAGTTATCGTCTGGCCTCTGGGCAATAAACAGTTTTAACGAAGTACCTCTGCTCTTATTATTCATCATCTGAAGCTATCCCCCAGCAGGCGTCACACTTGGTGGAGGTGCGGGGTAACTCAAAACTTCGCGCGACTCTAAATATAAGCGTTCGCAGCTCCACCAAGTGTGGACGCCACGCAAGAGAGAAGCTCCAGGGAGCTGGGTAAAATATGGGAGGTGCGTTTTTTTATTAACTGTTTCGCCCGAAGGCTAGTGACTTGAGGCGGTGACTTGAGGGAAGAGCCGTTCTAACTCTACCTTACGTTCAAGCATCTACAGGCGTCGCACCATATCATATAGTTTTTGGACGGGAACCGCATTTTAATCAAGATTTGAAGCTAAAACTACAATATGACAAGAAGACAAAATCAGTTCAATATGAGCCTGATGATTTGGTCATGATTATAAAACCAAGACGGTTGACTGGAAGAAGTTTAAAACTTTGTAGATTATTTATAGGACCCTATAAAATAATCCACCGATTATCTCCATGGAATTATGTAGTGCAAAGACTCACTCCTAATGGTCGTGCCAAAAATGTAATAATTCATGTTAACAGATTGAAGAAATTCTTCAATCGTTAATTAAAAATAAATTTAAACAGTTCTATATTTCTAGGGTGTAAATAATAAAACTATTATTTTTCAGCAATTTTTAATTCAGGCTGACTGTACAAGGATGCAGTTATGTTTGTTGCATTTGCAAGTGTCACTGTTGTAACTATAATTTAATTTCTTTCCACTATATATTAGCTGCATTTCTAAGATATTACTATAGGAAGTTCAATTTTTAATTTCTTGCACTATAAATTTATTGCATTTTAAGTTTATTGCATTTACGATACCTTTCCTTGTAATAATAATAACTTATAACTTTCACAGAATTCCAATAATTAATTATAACACTGATTTATTTTTTCAGAACTTTAATGTTTACACATGTTATACCTAATAATCTTTTATTTTCATGTATCACACTGCGGAGGCCATACATAGCTGTCCCAGCTTTCTGGGATTTCAGCTACTGGTGTGACTGAATGCGGCTCGCATTCTTCATCCAGGCGGCGGCAGGATCGTGGGGTCTTGGCCTGTCGGGCCAAGGACTCTGCACCCTGCATCAGGCCAATGCAGACTGAAGATTTTATTTTATTTTCATGTCTGTAATATAATAAATTTTATTAATTTTAATTAAATGTTAGGTAGGATTTCTTTAATAAAAATAACTTTCGTTTCGCGTTTTAATGATTGACTTTTCGACAGTGACATAGCATTTTGACATGTCATTATGACGTGGCCGCTATCGTCGATGGTCGTAAAATCAATTATGAGGTCGTAATTTCTTTTTGTTTAGGAGTGGTACAGATAGCTGGACTAAAGATAATACTTTAGTCCAGGTATTTATTTAGAATAAGTGGTAATTAAGGTACAGATTTCTGGGGCATATTTAATATATATGCGCCAGGATTCTAATATAAAGCTAGTGGTAGACGATTGTCACTGTTTGTTTGGATGGCTGAGACAAGTGTCATAGACAATGTGTCAGCCATCTAATATAAAGGCAGTGACATATCGTGGTACAATTGTTTGGAGCATGCGACGTGTGTCATACTCCAGGCAGTTAAGGTGGGAACATTCGAGGCGATTTAATCGGGTAATTTATTTAAGCCGGTTTTACACCAGGCGATTAAATTGTGGAAGCCTATCTTTTTAATATCGTATCGAATGGTCTATGCTTTAGAATAAGTCGAATGACACTTGGGGTAGTCAGATTGGTGCCTTGCCTTTTTAGCAGGGTTTTTGTCAAGGCGAAGCCAGTGTCAGACAACATGTCAGATTACGTAACATGCCATAGGCTAGTGTCTGCTCATGTCCTGACCCTGGTTATCTCTTAGCAAGAGACCATCTGGGTATGAATGTATGGGTATCCCTGCATAGGTAGGGACTTATTATGTGTTAGGCAGGAGTAGTCTGTCTAGTGTGTCTGTATTAAGATGAATTTCCCTCGTCCACCCCGAGACGGCGGGAAATGTGAAGGTTGTGCTTCACGGATGGTGCTTGGCCATCAACTTAAGAATAAAGTAGTTTTAGATTTAGAATAAGACGTATGACATGAGTCATAAAAATAAAATGTATAGTGAGTTATCGTCTGGCCTCTGGGCAATAAACAGTTTTAACGAAGTACCTCTGCTCTTATTATTCATCATCTGAAGCTATCCCCCAGCAGGCGTCACAGTACAATGACGATCATAGTATAAGTGCGTGTGTGCTGGCGGTGCCGACGTCGCGCACGGTGTCTCGAAGAGAATCTCCGCTAGTCCGCGCTTTACGCCTCTTGAACAATCTCCTCGCATCAGCCCCGGAGTGTGACGTATTTGTGAGCAGATGGGCATTATTGTGTGATGAATGTTTGAAGTTCTGTGAGAGGATGGATGTCCGTCTGTCTTCAGTTTGAATTTGTAATGTATAATTGATTTCGTTAATGTATGTTTTTCAAATGTGTGTATATCATTGTTATAGATTCAGATTCATTTATTTCATGTGAAAATAACTGTATACATTTGCATTAAATATTCAAAAATATAAGTATTCACATCATGATCGTCAAAATAAAAATATAATAATAAAACTAACTATAACAATGTCAAGCACAAGAAATGATAACCATAATAATAATAATCAATATGATCTCCCAATAAGGATCGTCAGTGATGTCATTAAACTAAAACAAAGCAAACAATCTAAATACACAGAAAATAATAATCAGATGACATCTCCTAATAATACAAAATAAAATCATCGTCGCAATACAAAATAAAATAAAATAGGTACCAACTCAAATGTCAATAACAAATATACAAATAATAATTAGAAGTTTAGTTCCATGTACTCACTCACGGAGTACAGAGGGTTTTCCAACAAAATGTCTCTCAGTCGACGCCGAAATATTTCGTAAGATGGCTCATTTCGTAGGTTTTCAGGTAAATGCTCATAGTAAGTTGGGCCAATGACCCGTGGGTTTTTGCCTGAAAGCGCCATGCGACGAGGCACGGTTCTGAGTCGCCCGGTAGTGCGGAGGTGTTTACCTTCAACATGGACGTGATATTATTATTATTATCATTTATAATTTCACAGTGCCTTGGTTATCTGTTATGCTGTGTAATTAAGTTTAATAAATTAATAAAATAAATAAATAAATAAATGTAATTATCGGCTATCTATCAGCCACAGACGTCCACTGCTGAATAGGCCTCGCCTCCCCCATAGCTCGTCACGAAGTGAGCAGACCGCATCCATTGACTACCCGCTACCCTCACTAGGTCATCCGTCCCTCTATTCGGAGGCCGTGCCACGCTGCACATTCTTGTAAGCGGTCGCCACTCTAGGACTTTGCTGTCCTAACAGCCAACCATTATTCAGGCTACATGGCCTGACATTTCATATTATATTGCGAAATAAAGAAATCTAATCTATTTAGATACATTTGGGATAGAAGTCAGTATGAAAGTTATTAACATTAGGTATTCAATGAAGTATAGTTTATTCAACTTTCATGACTAATATAAGTCAAGAGCTTAGGTTTAATCCCAGTGGATTTGCGTGTTCTCAAAATATTTTCATTAATATTTCATTAACTAAAGCGAATTTTGTGCTTCTGGAACAATTGTGTTAATTACTAGAAGCCTTCCAACTTTGTCCGCGTATTTTTTTTTTCTTTATCATAGTCTGGTAAAACGTATGTCCTATAACCATCTTAGGATGGATCCCCCGACCAAAATTAAAAATTCATCAAGCCGTTTCGGCGTAATGAGAAGCAAAAAAAAGTTTATAAGTGTTTGAAAAATGTAGTGTCTCTTTTTTTAATGTGGGCAGGGTACACACCAAAATTGTTTACACTATCTTTGTATCTGCTGCTCTGCTGCCGCATCGCGTTGTTAACATTTTTCCCGAAATATGACCCACGAGAACTAATTTTAAATGCAATTTTAGAATTTTATAATAGTATAGGTTAAACTGAATCCGAAGTTGATTTGTTGAGTGATAGGGATTTACTTTGATCCATGCATTTGAGGCTTTCAGGTGCTCTAGACAAATCCCCCGACATAATCACAACACATCTCTTTGCGTTGTTGGATTAATTCTTTGATCCATGCGTCTGATACTTTCAGTGCCGTAGACGAACCCCAGACATCAAAATCACAACACCTCTCTTTGCGTTGTTGGATTCATTCTTTGATCCATGCGTCTAAGATTTTCAGTGCCGTAAACAAATCTCCAGGCATAAAATCACAACACTTCTCTGCGTTGTTGGATAAAAGTATCAAGCCCCATCCTCACAATCAGTTTTCAAAATTAAAGACAGGTTTGTACGAAACCTTCAGCCGAGTATCCCCCTTAAGATTATAACGAGCCGGGCCCAGGGCTGATGGCCCTCCAAGGCGATCCGATACTCAAGATAATATAAGATACTGTATCCGACCTTTGAGCAGAACTCAAGTGGGCTTGAAGGTGATTATTTTATTGCAAACTAATATTGGCGTCGTGACTTTGGCTGGAGATTATAAAATTGTACAGCCTCAGAGATAATGGACTTATTTATTTCTTTGCTAATATCAGAAATGGTCCAAGGAGCACGCAACCTGCGTAAGCGCTTATACAAACCTTATAACTGCTAATTTAAGCTGAATAAAAGCTGTACCAGTAACAAGTTAAAATATAGATTCTACTCTCAATAAATTGCCATATAGATTCTAACTCTACTTAAACTGTTTACGGAATGTTCATAATTTCAAACATTACCTGTGCTAACTCGGGGCATGTTCTAGGGATAGGATATCGATAAAAAAGATGTCGATATTATTAAATTAATACATGTGCTCATTGAACAATCTCGATTACTATAAAGAGGTTCGATGTCATATCTGATCTGATATCGAGCCTCTTAAATTAAGATAATAAAAGTATGAGGCTGTCATTTCAATCAAAATTACAATTTACGTATTATTATGAACATTATTTTAAAATAAACAGTCATGTAAATTACACGTTTTGATATGTTTATTTTTTTTATTTGAAAATGTGGAGAAATAAGTAATATTTATTTATGTCGGTGACATTTAGATAGACAGTAACATTGGTATATTTTTGTCGATAAAATATTGTTACGAGCGTGGGGTTCGTATTTGATAGAAAAGCACAAATTAATCCACAAATTAAACTCACACTTTATTACTAAAATTACACACTTACAATTCACACGAACTGTACTTAAAATCTACTAATTAACACAAACACACTATTACACAAATTACGCACTCACTATTCACACGAACTGTACTTAAAGCGCACTATCACTTAAGACTCTTTCTCTCCGATTATCCTTGTACTCACTCGATCGCAGTTAAAATGTAACTAACTCACGCCGGCCGTCGGCGCCTTATATATCCCGCGGAACCGTTCTGGACGCATTGTCCACACATATCGCGAATATTCTAGTAAGGTCCAGTGTCAGGGCCGAGAACATTCGAGGCCATATATGTCTCTCTCTAATGGTGCACTCTCTGTCACTCCCTTCTCGAATGTTCCGAGTATAGCTATCTCTTTCTAGTAGTCCTATCTCTGTCACACACTTCTCGAATGTTCCGAGTATAGCTATCTCATTCTACTAGTGCTATCTCTCTCACTCCTACGGGATATTTCGCCATATAACGATTTGTGCTTCAGAGGCCCATAAGGGGTCCTGAAAACGCCTGAAAACGGGTTTTCAGGTTATGGCGTCATCTGATAGAGGGTGCCCTGAAACGGACTGAAAACATGTTTCAGGCGCCTGAAAACGACGGCAACTTGGGTGAAATTTCGATCTTTAGATATGTGATAGAGCAACTTCTGAAACGGCCTGAAATGACTTTTCAGCCTGCTGAAAACGCCTCTAAAGCACTGAAATTGACGTTCAAAGTGTTTGACCTAACCTACCGGCGTAACACTACCCCCTCCTTAGACATGCTCGTCCCGAGCATCATTATTTCCGTGGTATCTGGCCAGCCGGTCAACATGAACAATCTTGCTCGGACTACGAGGATTCCGCTGGATTCGATACGTGACGTCGTTTATTTTGGTGACTACCTTGTAAGGCCCTTCCCAATTCGGAGATAGTTTCGGGGACTTTCCTACTCGTCGCATAGGGTTATGTAGCCACACCAACGAACCTTCCTCAAAACCCACTTGATAAGACTTCCGGTCATATGACACTTTATACTCTCGCGGTTTGTACTCATAACCGCGGGATATATCTTCGAATCTGTGCGCGGATGTTGTGAGTGTTGTGTGTCAGACCGGTGACAATAATTAGTAAATAAATGGGTGGTAGTCGAACATTTATTTTCCTACCCATCCATTTTATTAGACATTTTCGTCGGGTAGTACTACATTTGGCCGACAGCTCCAGTAACAACTCGCTGTTTCACCAGTACATCTGAGACCACGGCGTGTGCAACCCCGCCGAAACGTTAGATTATGAAGGTAAATAGAAATATCGCGTTAGACCCGTTATAATTTGTGTTAATTACTTCCGGTCATATCGGGTTTTCATCTTTATTATGCTAGCGTGGAGCCCGTGTTCACGTACCAGGCTGTGAACATCATCAATCCGATCCCGCAAATCACTTGCATATTCCGTGATGGTCCTTGGTGTATCGGGCGGACGTCCAGTCAGGAGGTCTGCAGGCAAACGGAGTTCTCTTCCAAAATTCGCATACGATGGAGTAACCGCCGTACTTTCGTGAGTTGCCGACCTATAAGACAACAGGAAGAGGGGGATATGCCGATCCCAATCTTTTTGATGGCTCTCAACGACCTTGGCTAGATGTCTCTCCAGTGTCTGGTTAAATCTTTCAACCATTCCATCTGACTGTGGATGATACGCCGTAGTCCTCGTCTTATGAATTCCCATTATGCGACAAGTCTCCTGAAAGACCGCAGATTCGAAGTTTCTTCCTTGATCACTGTGGATTTCGAGTTGCACTCCAAAGCGACAAAACACTTCGTTCACTAACTTTTCCGCTATGGTGACAGCTTCTTGGTTAGGAATCGCAAATACTTCAGGCCACTTCGTGAAGTAATCCATCACGACAAGAATGTACTTGTTTCCGGAGTCAGATGCTGGAAACGGCCCTGCGACGTCTAATGCAACCCGTTCCCAAGGGGCCCCAACGTTGTACAACTTGAGTGTTCCTCGGCTACGGGTATGCGGTCCCTTAACTGATGCACAGTTAGTGCATCGTTTACACCAATTTTCAACATCTTCTCGGCAGTGAATCCAATAAAAGCGTTGCCGAATTTTCATTAGGGTCCTTTTTACTCCAAGGTGTCCACCGGATGCTCCATCGTGAAAGCTTCTCAAAACATCTTTCACCCTTTTCTTTGGGACAACGACTTGCAGGTGAGCATCCTTCCCATTTGTTGATTCCCATTTTCTACATAGAACGCCATTATGCATAACCAAGCTATCCCATTGTGCCCAGTAGCTTTTTGTTACTGCACTCATCGGAGCTACATCACACCATCTTGGTTTAGGCGCACCAGCATTAATCCAATCAAAAATGGGTCTCACGTCAGGGTCCTCCTGTTGCGCTTGCTGCATGATTTCATCATTCCACTCGTCGCTAACCGTATCAGTTCTTATCATGCGAACACATTCCTTGTCTTCTTGTCTTGAGCAATGTTTACAGTCGTCCGCACAAGGTCTTCGTGATAGGGCGTCAGCATTTCCATGTGATTTCCCACTACGGTGTTCTATGATGAAATCATACTCCTGCAGTTGTTCAATCCATCTTGCCACTTGTCCCTCGGGGTTTTTAAATTCTAGCAACCACTTTAAAGCGGCATGGTCAGTTCTGAAACGGGTTTTCAGGTTATGGCGTCATCTGATAGAGGGTGCCCTGAAACGGACTGAAAACATGTTTCAGGCGCCTGAAAACGACGGCAACTTGGGTGAAATTTCGATCTTTAGATATGTGATAGAGCAACTTCTGAAACGGCCTGAAATGACTTTTCAGCCTGCTAAAAACGCCTCTAAAGCACTGAAATTGATGTTCAAAGTTTTTGACCTAACCTACCGGCGTAACAATATTTTGCTACGTCACTTTTGTATAGGTGCCCCGAGCTATCCTAGGTATGCATATTAAGCAGTAATTTCAATGTACGCCGTCCCACATTGACGTCCCTTAGCATTCAGCCAAAGGGGTCGCAAAATGCAAGCAAGATCGATTGAAATAACGTATCACAACCAGTGACGACAGTCTAATTAATTTTACTCGAATTTTACGAACCCTGGACATACGAGTACTTAACTGACTATTCATTATTGAATATTTTGAATAACATTGCTTCTTTGACTAAACTGAATTTTTAGAAGTTTATTATTTAATAGAAGTCATTTCTTTTTAGGTTTCCGCACCTCAATTGGAAAAAAACGGAACCCTTATAGAATCACTTTGTTGTCCGTCCGTCCATCTGTCTCTCTGTCAAGACCCTTTATCTCGAGAACGCGTGGAGGTATCGAGTTGAAATTTAAACCATATACTTAAGTCTACGGTCCCTTGAAGCTGTGAAAACATCAAACTTCTACGTTAACGTGAAAAAAGATACGGCCGTTTATGTCACAGAAACGTACATTTCGCCACTCTCCAGGGAATCAAAATGATAGGGTACTTCCCGATGACTTAGAACCATTGACGTAATAATTACATGGACGGCAAAAATGGCACCCTCCCAAGTAATGCAAAATAACAAATCGCATTACTTGGGCGAACGGTCTTGTTTAGACCATGACCTCATCATAGAGCAAAAATCTAAGGAGTCGCTATAGTTTTATATTTTATTAATAAATAAAGGAGTGCAATAAATAATTATCCTGATTTTTTTATTTAAGATTCCCACGCGATCCTCTACAACGTAAAAAATGGAAGTCACGTTTAGCAAGAGACAGACGCAAAGAATAATTTAAGCCAAATAATTCGTCTCTAGTGTATTCGGCATAGTCATATATGTTTTTTTATGTTAATCAAAAGAAGCGTAAAATGGTGATATTCTAAAATTTATAAAACAAAATTGCTCATTTGTAATTGTTTCATTTTGTCACAGAGTCTAGACACTGTCAGTTTAAATCTTTGAACGCCAAGAACATCTAAAGGCGACGTCTGCTGCAGTGCATACCACGCCACTGATAAATAAAATCAAACTTTAAAGGGTTAATAATGTCAATATTTTGCACTTGTCTTACTCTCATTTCACATACTGGAACAAGATGAGTTGAGAAATAATTTCATTATTACTGATCCCTTCTGATGCAGTGTCGGGACCCTTTTATGCAGTCGGTAAATAAAAACGTAACTTAATTTGTTATTATCAATTTACGAGTTTGTTTAGTTCCAACAACAAATATATTTTATTTAATACCTAAATAAAATAATAATGAAAATATTTTTAGTAGGTATGTAAAAATATTAAAATCTGCTCCATTCGTTCAAAGTTTGACAAGAGACATGTGTCAGAATACGCTAAAAAAGCTAATTTACGCGAACAATGTTTGTGGTAATAAGTACATTAAGTCAATTTGACACTTAATCGTTTAGGCAAACAGTTATTTTGTACGAAGTAATTATGTTGTTGTAAATTATAAATAAGCGTTATTGGCATCTACTTGAACATGGCAACTGTGCCACTTCTACATGGACCAAGTAACCTCTGGACATGACAAGCGAATAATAATACCAGGAGGGAACGGGACAACTATTTACAGAAACCGTTAAGAGCGACAGAGACATAGACAAGATGTTTTGTCCTTATCAGAGTTCCGCTTTTTTTTTGTTTAGCGGATGATTGTCGAATTGACAGAGCTCCGCTAAATACTGCCGGGCAATTCAAATGTGCGTTGTAGCCTACTATAAAACAACGAATATTGTGGATAATTTTACATTTCGAAAGTTTATATATGAATAATAGTGAGTGCTATTAGCTATAGATTTTTAAAACAACGGTGCGCTGCTCCATAATTGGCTGTAAAAGCGACACTGGCCTAAAAAGTGAAAATATAAGCTTTCATAGGTAAGTGCGATGTTTCGACTTTGCTTTTGCTTGATTTCTGCAAATATATATTTAATAATTATTTATACGATAAATAGCACAGCAAAATCATATCAAAACATCAGAAATCTGCTTAAAATCTCATTTTGTATTATCTTATTTTTAGGTATTACCCCTACAAATTCAATAGTGTTTACGTCTTGTCAGTGTCAGTAGTCTTTACTCTTTGTCTTCACCTTTACTTGACGTTCCGCCGCGTTTTTTACTGCTTTTTAATTTGTCTGCTTTATTCGATTTTAAGGGATACCAGTATAAGAATTGGTAAATTATAAATAATAATAAATAAATAATAAATATTAAGGGACAATCTTACACAAATCGACCTAGTCCCAAACTAAGCAAAGCTTGTACTATGGGTACTAGACGACGATATACATAATATATAAATACATACATAGATAACATCCATGACCCAAGAACAAATATTTGCACAAATATTTGCCCCGGCCGGGATTCGAACCCGGGACCGCCGACTCAGTAGGCAGGTGTCTACCAACCGAGCCAAACGCGTCGTCAAAATTACCCTTAACTCATGGAGTTTTACAAATATATTTTTTTGTTTTAGATTTCCAAAACATGATCCTGCTTTACTCCAATGTTGGATACGTGCAACAGGACGATCGAATTGGGAACCAACCAAAAATGCTTGTATATGTTCACGACAATTTTGTTTAAAGGACAGTAAACATCTTGCCTCATGGCTCCTATGGGCTATCTTGCTGCTCTTTCGAAATTGTAATTAAATTTATGTAAATAAATATATTTTACCATTACATTTTGACAGTTTTTTTTTGTAAAGTTTTATTGTAATTATTTTATAATTTGTCCCATACAATATAATAATACATTTAAAACTAATTCACACCGCTAACAACTAGCACTGGAAAAACGGGAGAATTATTTGGAACCTGGTAACCCTGTGTTAGTCATGTACTTTGCTGCTGTCCCTTTCGGGTATACGCATATGCCGAATCCATAGGTACTTCATCCAAGCACTTCTAAGACTTCTTTTGACATTTTTGTTCGGGTCTGTGGCTCTATTATAAATAATACCTCAATGCCTACAACTATGAAATTTGGCAAGTAATATCGTCACATACTTCAAATACTTATTAAACATCTGAAAACTATACATTTGTAATAAAGTCATAAAAATATAGTCCTTTTCCACCTCCATCATATTTGGAGAACTCGGTTGCGTTAAGTTTACACCTCGTTTGTATGCGGCGCCATACATTTCAGGTGCAAACTTAACTCACCCAGGCCAATTAAGATGGGATAAGTGAAAGTTTGTGCGGAACCCTCGGTGGGCGAGTCAGACTCGCACTTGGCCGGTTTTTTTTTTGAGTTGCTTAACCAATGTTGTTCAGTTTGAGGGGTAGTAGTATGTACCTATGTTTTAATTTATTGATCTAATCGTAGGCCACACCTAGTATAAATCTTTATTTTTTGTGATAGCAACAACATGCAATCGCCTTTTCCGTACTTTAATTAAAACTCACAAATCCCTGATTTTTTATTAACCACATCTTCATATGTTCCACATTTTCTATTTCAAGGCCCGTTTTATAAGATAAAGATAGAACTACACAGTGTCCCTCTCGTTAGAAAGGGACGTGAGACTATCGACTAGGTTTCAACGCTTAGGCACGCCCGGCCAATAGATAAGTGTCCACGCGGTGTCAAGTGGACCGATATTTACTATTAGGGTTATGCAGTTGGTTCGAGTCGAATATGACAGAATTTGTTGGAGGCATGATGGCTTCATATAAGATTTGGGTTAAAATAATAATATTGCTTTGCTAATCCATGCCAGTTAATTTGTGCTAACCCGTTATACTTATTTGCGTATTTTTTCATGCATACATGCATTTAATAGTAGATAAGAAAAAAAAATACGCAAATAAATATAACAAACTACCACCCAAATAACAAAACGTAGGTACTCGACGCGTGTTTCGCCCCTACGAGGCATCATCAGGAGATGTTGACGGTCTGGAGTCCGAAAACCGAGTACCAAATAGGTAAAGGTTTGGTACAAATTAACTGGCACGATATTATATCGCGGATTAGCAAAGCATTATTATTTTAATTAATATGGATTTCAGCATAGTAACGTCTGGTTCAATTAATTACATAAGATTTGGGACTGGGTTATTCATGTTCACTTCAGCTTTATGGTGCGCCAGCCGCTCGGCAGCCGCTGCAGGGCACCATCGCAAGTGCAGACTTCTGGCCGAGGGGTGTCGTGTTTCGGCGGTTCCGAGGCAATCTGCCGAATCCTACACGAGATCAGACGACGCAAGGGAGCCACGCCGTCGCCTATACATAACTAGTTTTGTAGTTAACAGTGCCTTGGTTTTACTGTAATGCTGTGAAACTTATTTGAATAATTAAATAAATGTTATGTTACTATCTAGGTAGAACTCAGGGAAAAGTATTATTCACTTTAAAAAGTTGTTTAAAATTGACAATAGGTATATTTGTCATAATATAAAAAAAATAACATTTTAAAATGTATAAGGACTCTTAAGAAGTTGTGATATGTCGGACAGAAGTCATAACTCATAATTTAACGTCGTATTTATACCAAGATAAGTGGTAGGTATATGGAATACATTCGTACTCTTTGCTAAAAAAAAAATGTTTTTTAAACGGTTTTATTTAGCTTGCCCTGTTTGTTTATTTATTTATTTGGGTCAAATCTAGTAATTGAAATTTGACCCCCTTCCTGTTGCTTTATTCGATTTTAAGGGATACCAGTATAAGAATTGGTAAATTACCCTTAACTCATGGAGTTTTACAAATATATTTTTTTGTTTTAGATTTCCAAAACATGATCCTGCTTTACTCCAATGTTGGATACGTGCAACAGGACGATCGAATTGGGAACCAACCAAAAATGCTTGTATATGTTCACGACAATTTTGTTTAAAGGACAGTAAACATCTTGCCTCATGGCTCTTATGGGCTATCTTGCTGCTCTCTCGAAATTGTAATTAAATTTATGTAAATAAATATATTTTACCATTACATTTTGACAGTTTTTTTTTGTAAAGTTTTATTGTAATTATTTTATAATTTGTCCCATACAATATAATAATACATAGGTTATAGGTTATAGGTTATCGCGGGCTAGTTTTCCGCAACTCGACGTCTTACAATGCGCCTATTTTGCGTAAAGGGTTGCTGGCACTACTCTTGCCAACCCAACTCTACCAGAAAGCCTAGCAGTCCCTTGATGTTGCCGACGACTTCTGGGAGTGACCTCGGAGACCCGAGGTGTTGTGCCCGGTATTTGGCCACACCAGGACATTCGAGAATGACGTGGGCGGCAGTCTCTTCGGCCTCCATGCAAGCTCTGCAAAGAGGACTGTCAGTAACACCTAGAGTAAATAAGTGCTTGTTTAGCAGGGCATGTCCAGTTATCGCTCCAGTTATGAGCCGGAGCTGCGGCCTCTTCAGCTGCCTTAGCTTGCGTGACAACCCGGGGTAGATTGTCGGAAGGGCTTCTTTGCTCTGCTTGCAGGTACCTAGGTTAGACCAGTATAGTTGCTGTTCTACCTTCGTGTTCATACGCACTGTGTTGCGCAGCCAGGCGAATGGTAGAGGTATGATTGGTTCGGGTCCCTCTGCTACCATCTCCGAACCTCCTCTCGCCAGTTCGTCAGCTGCGTCGTTCCCGCGCGAGTTGCTGTGTCCTTTGATCCACTGTAGGATTATGCTATTATTATTACATACCTCTGACAATGCTCGGTGACATTCGTATATGAGTCCTGAGGTTACTGTGTAGCTCTGCAGGGCTTGTAACACTGATCTGCTATCGGAGAGTATGCGGATGGGGTAGTCCTTTACCTTCCTCGAGATGATTGCATGGGCTGCCATTATGATACCCATACATTCCGCCTGGAAGACTGTGTTATGGGTTCCTAGTGGTGTAGAGATGTGTATGTTTAGGTCCTCTGAGAATACCCCAGAGCCAGTGCCTGACCTAGTTTTGGACCCGTCTGTGAAGATTCTTAACTCCCTTGGGTTAAGACCTTCGCCAGGTTCCTCGTACAGTTGTATCTTATATTTTTTGTCGAAGATGAATTGCTTGGGTATCCTGTCGGTGGCCGCTTCTATAAGCGGTTCCTTACCTATTACCTCATAGAGGATTTCGGTGTGCGGTACCCTAGCTGATCTCCAGAGGTTTAGTTTCTTGAGACGTATCGCCGTAGCTGCCGCTTCTTGTTTGACGAAGAGATGCAGCGGCGGCAGCCCCAGTATAGCTTCCAGGGCTGCAGTGGGTGTAGTTCTCATGCATCCCGTAGCTGCCATGCAAACTAACCTCTGAAGTCGTTGTAGTTTAGCTTCTACGGTGGTTAGCTTGGTTCGTGGCCACCATACTACTGCACCGTAGCTTAATATTGGTCTGATAACTGCCTGGTATAGCCATAGTGTGATCTTAGGATTGAGACCCCAAGTTCTACCTACCATTCTACGGCACTGCCAGAACGCGACTGTAGCTTTGTCAATTTTATTATTTAGATGGTTGCTCCAATTCAACTTACTATCAAGTATTACCCCTAGATACTTTACCTCGGTCGACAATTGGAGCTCTGTATTGAACAGTCTGGGTAGTCGGTAGGTGCCCAGATTACGTTTGTTGGTGAACATTACCAGTTCTGTCTTTTTTGGATTGACCGTCAGTTCGTTGTTGTTGCACCAGCGTTCCACGATGGCCAGTGCAGAGCGGGTAACGTCACATACCGTACCTGTGTGATTGCCGCTCGTCAGTATCACTATGTCGTCAGCATAACCTATTGTGTAATAGTGATTGTCATTTAGTGTGGCGATGAGGTCGTTCACCACCATGTTCCAAAGGAGTGGTGAGAGTACGCCTCCTTGGGGGCACCCCTTTGCCACCAGTGCCTGTTGTGTCTCACCAGTTCCGAGTCTGATGACCCTCTTGCTCAACATGTTGTTTATCCATTGTACCATAACATCATTGACTCCGTGTCTTACCAATGCTGCTGTTATGCTGGTGAAATTGGTCTTGTCGAAGGCTCCTTCGATATCTATGAAGGTGCCTAGGCACATAGACTTGTTTATAATGGCCTCTTCTATTTTGACAACTACGGCATGAAGAGCTGATTCTGTAGATTTGCCTTGGCTGTAGGCATGTTGGTAAGGGTGTAGGGGTACACTAGTTAATGCCTTCTCCCTCAACTCCCTGTCACATAACCTCTCAAGTGTTTTAAGCAAAAAAGAAGTTAAGCTGATTGGTCTGAATGATTTCGGATCTGAGTAGTCACTTTTACCAGGTTTGGGTATGAAGATGACTTTGACTTCTCTCCATCGTTTCGGTACGTACCTGTGAGCCAGACAGGCGGCCAGAACGATGGTCAGTAGCTGGGCGAGTTCTTCTCCTCCCCACCTCAGCAGGGCTGGGAAGACTCCATCTAACCCTGGTGATTTGTATAAGTCAAAGCTGTTAATAGCCCACTGTACTTTTTGTGGGCTGATTACCTCACATGCTTGTTGCCACTCCTCCTCCGTCGGAGTAGTCTCCTCATTCGTCCAGTTCACTAGCAGCGTTATTTCGCAGCCCGGAAAATGCGTCTGTACTAAGATACGTTCCGCCTCCTCCGGTGAGCTGGTGAGGGTGTTGTCTGGCTTACGTAGGGATCCTAAGGTTGTAGTTGCCTGGTTGGAGAGAACCTTTCTTACCCTGTTCGCCTGCGTACATGTCTCAATGTTGGTACAAAAATTCCGCCATGAGCACGACTTTCTGTACCGGAGCCGTTGTTTGTACCTGGACTTGGTGGTCTTATAATTATCCCAGTCTTGGTCTGTACTCGTGTTCATTGCCCTGTTCAGTTGTCTCCTCATCTTTTCCCTGAGCCTCTCCAACTCTGGCCCCCACCAGTTAGCTTTGTTCCCGCAGCTGGCTGAGGGGGTGGATAAGGGACATGCATGGTGGTAACAATCCATGATGGTATCTGTAAGGACGCCTACCTGTTTTTCTATCTGTTCAGCACCCTCTAGTTTGTTGGGAACCTCTTTCATCGACAAGGCTGAGCTTAGTCGGCTCGCAAACTCTGTGCGATTCGTTCTGCGTGGGTTCCGCCTAGGGATGGCTTCGAGTGTTTTTACCTGAATATCGAATCGAATCCATCTGTGGTCCGAGCAGGAAAGCTCCTTAGAGACCTGCCAGTTTGAGATGTTTTCCGATGCTATATCAGTTGCTAGTGTCAAGTCAATGATTGTTCTGCTCCGCCTAGTTACGAATGTTGGTTCCGATCCTTTGTTAAGTATGTTAAGATCTGTTGTAAATAGGTACTCGACAAGTTTCTTACCTCTCTCGTTACCTGTCCGCATGCCCCAGAGGGCGTGGTGTGCGTTCGAGTCGGTGGCCACGATGAGTTCAAGCCCCGCGTCTTCGCAGTAGTTGACCAGCCTTGTCATGTCGTGCGGTGGCGGGTCATCCGCCTCTGGCATGTAAACCGAGGCTATGACTACCTCCTGCAGGCTGGAGTATTGCGCCCCGTGCGCCTTAATAGCACACAGGTCTCTAGAACAGAAACTTGTTAAAGGTTGCGCATGTATGTTTCTAGTAATATAAATGCAGGTCCGGGGGTTATCCGGTCCCGTATATGCTGTGAGCTTACCTCCTAGGTTGCGGAGTCCGCATACAGTGCCTTTCCTGACCCACGGCTCCTGGATCAGTACTATGGCCGTGTCGTTGACCTCCAACCACTTCCGGATCTGAGCCGTCGCGGTTTCACTGTGGTGGAGGTTGGCCTGTAAGATGTTACAGTTGAGAAAATGGGGTACCGCCATCGGAGTCACCCTCCTCCGCCGACATACCACACTCTCCCTCCTCACCGATGGCCAATCTGCCTAACCCCTCCATACATTCCTCCCCGCTTTCCGAGTGGTCGCGAAGAAGATCTTCTTCGTCCTTCTCGGAGACGGGGTCGGTCTGTTCTGGGGTTTGGGACCCGGGCTTCTCCGCGACTAAGTCAGCGGATGCCTCGGTCACCGCGGCAGTGTCCATGGGCTCGGATTCTGTCCCATCCTTGTCCTCTACAGAGACGGTGTTACTGGTTGGTGGATGTTCCACAAACCTGCCTGTTGGTCCCTGGAACTTCACGTACACCGAGCCCAGCATAAAGCCGAGCCGGCGCCCGCGGTCCACGAGGGGCTGCACTACCGTCTCTGGTATACTGACAACAGCAAACGTCTCCGTCTCCTGCTTGTCTACCTTATGGAGCAGCCAGCGGTCGATTTCTGCCCACCCGTTCTGGTAGCGAAGCGTCCGCGCAATGGCACGGAAGTCTTCCCAGATGCCGGGGAACAGAATACCGCAGCGTACTCTGCGTGGCACTTCACTCTGGCGCTGCACAACAACCTTCTCCCCCGTAGAGAGGGTGATAGCCGCTACGCTGCGCTTGAGCCATGCCAACGTGGCCTGGTCCTCGCACCACAACCTCAGGACGCCGTTCGATGTTATCGGCTTCCCTCGGAACAGTGGACCCGACGACTGGCTGTTGCCAGGCTGACAGGCCTCCTTCATGAGAAGAGCCTGTAGCTGTTGTTGGACCTCCTCGGACTGCTGTTGGCTAAGGTGTCCTGAGGTCACTGTGGTAACAGCAACCAGTAGGTCAGCCTTTAGAGCCTCGGCGTACGCGATCCTCGGGGCTTCTTCCGACGTCTGGATCCTCTGCCTTTTGGGCTCACCTCGAGGAGATATGGTCTCATCGAGTCGCGCCCTTTTGGCAGAGGCTCGAGATTCCGGATTACCACCCCTGGTCCTGTTTTTAGCCCCTTTCCCTACAAGAGGGGCACGAGCAGCTACTGGGGTACCAGCGGCCTGCTGCGCCGCCCCCTGTCTGGGAGCACCTGGCTGTTGCTGAGGCACTGGAGCTGCTTGATTTTCCAGCGCAGCTCTTCTCTGCCTGGACCTGCGACGCTGTTTTTTATTTTTGTGCGTCTTCCACGAGAAGCCGCCCTCAGGTCCGGGTTGCTCCCTCTGAGCGGGTTTCGCCCTTCCCCTTTTGGCCCTCTCGTGGAGTGTCCAGCCAGCATCGAGCTGTGCGGTCGCAATATCTGTAGGGAGTTCCTCCATTGGTGTCTGCTCCGGAGCAGCGGACTTCTCCGATGCTGAAACGACCCCCTTGGTGTCACTCCCTAGTTTTTGTTTTCTGGGCTTGGTACGGCCTTGTGCCTGCGCCGAGCCTGTCTGTTTCGTCGACGCGCCTGATTTCGAAGCCACCGGTTTCCCAGCGGCCTTTCCACCCTGCGCGGACTGCTTTTTTCGTGAGGGCACTGTGAAAACAGCACCGCCACGGTGTGTGGGGTGTGGGGGCACTGTGGAAACAGCACCGCCACGGTGTGTGGGTGTGGGGGCACTGTGGAAACAGCACCACCACGGTGTGTGGGGTGTGGGGGCACTGTAGGGACAGCGCCGCCACGGTGAGTTGATGTGTGGGGGGGCACTGTGGGTACAGCACCTCCGTGTGGTGTGATGTTGCCTGTCTGGGCCGCTTTCGCGTCCCTGAGGGCACGTGAGTGGGAGGGTAGCACTGTGGAGACAGCACCATCCCTCTTGTGAGGTTGTGTGGAGGTGCCAGGCACAGCGTCTGCCGCACCGGCACCTGGTGTGGGGGCGCCTTCGGGTTTCCCCTCCGGCTCCCGTGGGGTTCGGGATCTGGGCGTGTCCATGATTCCATGTCAGTTTTTTCATCTCTCGAGCTTCCCACCCGCCACGGAGCCCGCACCTTTGGGGATGTTCTCTGAACACCAGGACTACCCGAGAGATATAGATGCGGTTGGTTGGGTCTCATGCGCGACATCGGGTGCTGCAGACAGTGTGGCTGGGGAAAACGATCCAAGTTCCCCCAGTGGCTCCACACGTCCTTGCTCCGTCAGCATGGCCGAGCCCCCAGTGTCCTCCCGGAGGACCCCCCCGCATCTCGCCTGCGGACCGTACCCACCTCATCCGTACGGTACGCGCGTCCGTTTCCCTGCAGTGGCTAGCTGCAGGGCCACCGTTTGGCCTGAAATCCGGACCAAAGGGGGCGTGTTGTCTCACAATAGCATCGAACCCCGGCTACGCTCGACTCAACCCCCCAGGACTCCTTCATCCCTGCGTACGGCGCTCAACTGCGCAGGACAAACGCAGGTAGGCATATGTAGTCCACCGAGGTCGCCTACAGCCCTATAATAGCCAGCCATATAATAATACATTTAAAACTAATTCACACCGCTAACAACTAGCACTGGAAAAACGGGAGAATTATTTGGAACCTGGTAACCCTGTGTTAGTCATGTACTTTGCTGCTGTCCCTTTCGGGTATACGCATATGCCGAATCCATAGGTACTTCATCCAAGATTCAGCATCATTATAAATCCAAGATGGCCGCCGCTACAAAATGGCGGATTACAAATTTTATCACTACTTCCTCAATATGGGTATCAAATGAAAGGGCTCGATCAGTAGAATAGAATTCATTGTGAAAATAAAATGAAAATCCAATATGGCCGCCAATAAAATAGCAGGGTAATTTTTCTTTTCATAACCCCTTCAATATGGGTATTAAACAAAAGGTCTTGTCTATTTGAATAGTTTACACTATGAAAAATAAATGAAAATCCAATATGTCCAATATGACAAGATGGCAGGTGATTTTTTTTCACTACCCCTTCAATATGGGTATCAAATGAAAGGGTTTGGGTTATAGAATACTATACCTATTATGTTTTGACAAATTTAAAATCTAAGATGGCCACCGGAAATGCCAGATTTCAATATGGGTATCAAATAAAAGGTCTTGCCTAGTAGAATAGATAACACTTTGAAAAATAAATGAAAATCCAATATGGCCGCCAACAAGATGGCAGGTGATTTTTTTTCACTACCCCTTCAATATGGGTATCAAATGCAAGGGCTTGAGTAATAGAATACTGTAATACCTTGCTTTGACAAATTTCAAATCTAAGATGGCTGGCGATGACGATGGCGATTTAATAATTGTTTCAATATGGGTGATGGATATCAAATGAAAGTCGAAAGCTGCATAGTGGAGTTTAGAACAGTCAATACTTAACAGTAATATGAATGATGAAATTTAGCCAACTTATCAATACAAAGGACTTCGTCAACTTAGAATCGGAATTCAAGCATGGATCTTGGTTCCCCCAAGTCAGGATTTTGTATCGTGTCAAGCCCTGTGTTAGGGTGGCTAAAAATTAAACCTCGCTAGCGGTACACCACCCAAGTTAAGATAAAATGTTAAAACCTGTCAAGAACTGCGTGGCATTGCGTTTTCCCCTCAAGACTTGGGCACATCTTGTTGACTAATAGCCTTGCCGCTCTATTGGACCTCTAGGGGGGTTGGCCGTTTTAATGTCCATTACTCATGAGAACGAAATGGTAAATAACAATAAAACAAAAACAAACAAAAATAAAACGGAAACAGCAACACAACGAAAAAGGAGGCTTAATAAAGCAAAAGAAAAGTATTGAGCAAAGCGTGCAAAAGAGAGTGAAATTGGAACTCATAGTCGACTACAAAAAACGAAGAAAACGGTTAGCGTCAGAGACACCTGTGCAACATGAGGCCAAGTTGTGAGGCCAACGTGAGAGACAAAGGTATCTGGTAGCGTCCGAAACACCTGAGCAATATGACCCCAGGATAACAGGGCAACGTGAGAGACAAAGAGAACTGGTATCGTCCAAAACACCTGAGCACCGCAAAGTCAGGTTAAATAACCAACGTGAGCGTACCCTGCAATGCAGAACTGGAAATCATCTGCAATTCGAAAATGCTATTTATACATTGTTCATTCACGTTTGTGAATTTGCACCAAGTGTTGCTATCCTAATCAAGTACAAACAGGACGTTAAAATACTGGCGCCTTGAGATAGGTATCTGTAGAATTCTCTTCAAAAACAACGTTACTTTTTTTCGTTTTCGTTTCGTTATGTCTCCGCTCCCAAACATATGTCACCAGTAATAAAACAATAGCACCATCAAAGGCTTTCTGGAATAATCTGGATTCAGGTTCTATACCAGATGTGATTGAATCGGAGCACCGTTTACTGTGCAGAATCATACCGTTTATTAAAGTTGCAAATTTTACTGGGCTGTAAAAAAACTTTGTAATAATTAGGCACTGAATGAATTAAAAAGAAAGAGAAGTATGTAACAAAATTAAAAACTAAAAACTTGAAAATAAAAAATAAGTAAAATTTTTTTTTAAGTTAAACGGTTTTATTGAAAATGTACTATAAGGTAAAAAATAATTCGGTAGGTCCTTGGTACCAGACATCACACAACGATTTTATTTTTTGTCTGATCAATGCCCTAGATTGATGAGGAGAGTGGTGTGATGTCTGGTACCAAGGACCTACCGAATGATTTTTTACCTTATAGTACATTTTCAATAAAACCGTTTAACTTAAAAAAAAATTTTACTTATTTTTTATATACTACTCACCTTTTATGACTTAACGTTGCATACAATACTTTCTACAGCTCGGTATTTCTAAATAAAATACAGTTAAATGACAGGAAAAAAGCATTTTCACGTTTCTCGCTCGGAAATATGAATATTAAAAAATATATTATTAAGACAAAGTATTTAATTGACGTCCATTTGCCTGTGAAGATAAATGTCTTTTTTTCTAAGATGGAAATGCATTTAGTTCAATATTCTATTCAATAATTACGAGGGGCAAACCGAAATGATCGGGAATTTAAAAAACTATGTGCACTATATACATAAATTATATTTTATTGTTTTTCGAAGTATTCTCCGTTACATTCAATGCACTTTTGCATTCTTTTAAACCAGTCATTAAAACAATAATTCCAGTTTGAAGTAGGCATTGCCAAAATGGCCGATTTATAGGCTTCCACAGCGGCTTCTGGGTTCTCAAACCGCTGACCACGCAATAAATCTTTAATTCTAGGGAACGTAAAAAAATCATTTGGACTCAGGTCAGGGCTGTATGGAGGATGGGACATCAACTCAACGTTTTCGTCGTTCAAAAATTTAGTTGTTTTGTGGGCGGTGTGGGAGCTCGCATTGTCGTGGTGTAAGATGACGCGGCGTCTCGGGTTCCCTTGGCGAAGTTCGGCCAGCACCTCCGGCAAACAAACTGTGATATACCAATCAGCGGTAACGGTTCTTTGTTCTTCTAGAGGAATTGTGGCAACATGCCCCTTTTTTGAGACGAACGAAGCCACCATCTTCTTCGACACGCTTCGAGAACGCACAACTTTCGTTGGTTTGACCTCGTCATCGAAGACCCATACTGCCGACTGGTGCTTTCTTTCAGGCTCATAAGAATAAATCCAGGATTCGTCACCCGAGACCATATTATAAACGGCTTTTGACTTTCCTCCATTGTAGCATTTCAGAATAGATCGGCACCAATCAACACGAGCCGCCTTTTGCTCTTCAGACAAATTATGGGGTACCCATCGGGAAATCAATTTTCTGACACCCAATTCACCATGCAAAATAGTGTGAATTGCAGTCATTCCAATGCCTATGGTTGCCCGAATCTGCTCGTATGTCACATGTCTATCTTCTTTTAGTAGTTTTTCCACAGCCGCGATGTTTTCAGGCGAAACCGCCGTTTTCGGCCGACCTGATGAAGGTACGGTGCCAAGAGAGGCACGACCCCGTCGAAACTCAGCATACCACCGATATATTGTCGTCTGACTAGGTGCTTCAATGTCGTATATAGTAACAAGCTCATTGCGACATTCATCTGGAGATAAGCCACGACGAAAGTTATGGTAAATAATTGCACGAAAATTTTCACGCGTCAGCTCCATTTTGTTCATCGAGTTGTCAATTTAAAAATGGAATTAAAAAAATATATCGTTCTTTTTTTAAATTGTAAAAACGGCATCGTGATTGTAAGTCGCCAGTATGCATGTGACAAAAAAGGATTTAATGTAACTCAGTTTAAAGTACTCTATTCCCGATCATTTCGGTGTGCCCCTCGTATTAAAAATAATGAATGCAGCGGTTAGCTAAGTTGGTAACATGAAGTGTTTCTTGTAACTTTAAATTTGCACACGCAAAATACTTATGTGAGTGTTGCCTGCACATTTGGCAATACATTGCTTCTTTGTCTAAACATTATTGCACAAATTATCAATATACTTTATTTTCAGAAGCTGTTTAACAAATGTTGGTCAGTTTGAAGAGTATATTAATTACTAGCTGTGCCCCGCGGTGTTACCCGCTCATCCCACGGGAACACATTTTTTTTCGGGATGAAAAGTATCCTATGTCCTTCCCCGGGTCTCAAACTATCCCCATACCTAATTTCATCTAAGTCGGTTCAGCGGTTTAAGCGTGAAGAGGTAACAGACAGACAGACAGACAGACAGACAGACAGACACACTTTCGCATTTATAATATTTAGCTGTGCCCCGCGGTGTTACCCGCTCATCCCACGGGGACACATTTTTTTTCGGGATGAAAAGTATCCTATGTCCTTCCCCGGGTCTCAAACTATCTCCATACCTAATTTCATCTAAGTCGGTTCAGCGGTTTAAGCGTGAAGAGGTAACAGACAGACAGACAGACAGACAGACAGACACACTTTCGCATTTATAATATTAGTATGGATTTGAGCCTCCCAGACGTTTCGGTAGCTTTACAGATAATACCGTTGTCAAAGGTTGACAACGGTATTCAATATATACGATATAATCCGTTTAAATTGTTTTATTTAAGTGTGCGACAGTCGCGAAAACCGAAGAAAATATTGAGTAAGTAAATAATCTACGCTTTAATCTATTGCTCCTATTACAGACAACACCTGGTAGACAACTAAATTTAAGTTTTGTAATCTGTGGCACCAAGAACAGCTTTTTGGCAACATAACATAGTTTAGCAATGAATGCTTTTGAGATTTTTACGAGGCCTAAGGTAGGTAATGGTATGTCTTTATATACGTAAGAATTGGCATCTACATAAATGACGAAACAAATTATTGGAGTAGATACTTATTAGTAGTACCTAATATCGCAGTTGTTTGTGGCCCGAACCCAAGGTGAAGGCCATAAATATGCGATCTGGGGCTTGAGATACTAATTACCGCCCGTGGTTTATCTAAAGCTTTACATCTTGCCTTTACGGGCAGAAAACTCCACTTACTGTCGTGTGTATCACGACATATTTGCATAAATCTCTTTGTTACATGCAACAATTAGTGAGGTTAGGTTTTTACTTACCAGATATCTTCTTGAAAAACAATATCCATACGAATTGGTAGTTAGAGTCGTCACACATGATCACTGAACTATAGGTTTCATGACTGCAAGAAGATCTAACTAGACTCTTATCGGAAATCTAGACCAAAATACGTGGTAGTCATTGTTCATTTGCAAAACGTTATTTCTGGTTAACGGCTGTTCCAAACTATCAAGTGTTATACATTAATCGAATCGCAAAAATACATAGAAGGCGAATCTAGTAGTAGTTTCGCGAATTTTGAAAATGTTTAGAATTTAAATTAAACAGGTGTAGGTACGTTCATACAAAATTTAGAGCTGTGCACGCCATCGCGTTACGGTTATCGCTTTAAGTCGAGATTTCTCGCAAGCCAGAGGTATTTGATGTTTCTGGCTGTGATTGTCATGTCATTTCAAAATTCCGCAACATTTTAAGCACATTTTCATTAATATTTGAAATTACCGATCGCGAAGATTATGGCGTTCGTGAATAGAACCTTTAAAAACGGTAACGACCCTATCACCTCAGATGTGTCAAAACTGTCAAAAGTCAGTCGCGATCGATCCGTCTCTTGAACTGCACGCGTGTCGTCGCGGCGGCGCACTATGCGATCCCGTCGCGGGCGCCGGAGCGCGGTGTGACGGATGAACCTTCGTTTTCGCTTTCAACTCGACCGGCCGCTTAGTTCAGCGACTCGCGGTCGTGGTCGGAACCGTGGTGTGGCGGTTATAACCGCACTTTTTGTTAACGCGGCATTAACACGACTTTTCAACGGCACCCAGGGTGCCGTTGCAATTCCCTTTCGCGCGTGCTTAGTATAAGCGAGTGTTCTCGTGATGTGCGCGACTTCGTGCCTGGCGGGCCTCGCGCCGCCGGCAGTCACCGGGAACCGCCTGAACGTCCCAGACCGCTCTGCGTGAGCGCAGGGCGCCGTGCGCAGTGGATCTGGTTAGCGCCTTCGCCTCCCGGGTCATCCCAAGGCCGACGATGGCCTAACTCGTCGACAGGCGTTCGACGAGTACGCTTCAAGCTGACAGCCTCTGCGGCAAGTGCCTACGGCTAGAGCTATCGAGCCGCCGAGGGCGGAACCGGAGGATACAAGCTAACGTCGCGACCCCGCGACGTGCCCAGTGAGTCCGTTCCGTATTTCCATGGCCATGGTCTACATATAGACTACAACCCAGTGTCACCCGCGAACTGTCGCGTCTCGTGTCGAACCGCGTACTACGTTCGTATCAATAAGGTCATGACCATTCGCGCGCTTCTAGCCGGCCTAGCTTAGCTTAGAATAAATCATATCTGTGACTCTGAGCCAGCTGAGCCTCGCCAGTGTATAACCCACCTCCTAATCGGAGAGGTCTCTTTGGGCAAGGCTCCGTTGACTTGGCTGCTCCAAGTCTGTTATTTCACTATTGGCACTGCGGTATCCGAGACCGCCATGTATCGGGCTGTTTAGCAATATAGGTTTGCATGTTATTGTGGTTGTTTTAATTGTCAGATCAAATTCCTAGTGTGAAGTACACGGTCCTTGAACTAAAGGTTCTGTGCATATCTACCGAGACATATCCGGCTCTCTATACTAATCATATTGACTTGTTCGTATATAAAAATAACTTCCAACCTTACTTTTCAACAAACTATTCATCCCTATCACCACCTATTAATCTCTTTTTATTATATACGACAGTGGCGCCCGAGGCATAAATAAGTATACACGTTTTATCACAATTTGAACTGACATTTAAAATAATTTTTCTTGAAAATTTTTGACAGTTAAAAAACTTAATATTTTTTTCTGTGGATTTGGTGGATGCAATTTACCATGTCAGAGTGTATTGAGTGAACAGTATAGACCCTCTGGTTAGTATTTTTCAATTTTTAAGTTACACAATATTTCATTATTTGTGTTAACAATTTTTTTTGTTGGGACAGTTGCACTGCAGCGCTGTCATTAACTTAGTTTTTTTTTCCTAACTACAGGCTATACTGTGACACCAACTTTTTTTCTCAATTTCGTCTTATTATATATTACAATCCACAAACATGTCTAATAACGATGATAAAAATCTTGATGTACAAAGCAATGATGAAGAGTCTCCCGTAACACCGAAGTTCGAAAACCCACAGTTTAGAAATGTCAATACACAACCGCGTGGTCAAAATAAAACCGGTTTGACATTAGACATACCGCAGCCTGGAACATCAAACACTGCTATGGCACGCGCGCGCACCGGTGATAGTGAGGAGCGAGTCGTGCACGTTCTTAGGGATGAAAGCTTGCGGTCTTGGAATTTAAAATATTCAGGAGATTCGGACATCACGGAATTTCTTTTGAGAATTGATGACTTCACGCGCAGTCGCGACACTTCAGAACAAAAAGTTTTCCGTTGTTTTGCAGACTTATTGAGTGGCAAAGCCCTCGATTATTATAGACAAGTGCGCGATCACGTCAAATCTTTATCGGATTTATTAGCAAAATTTAAACAATTTTTCAGTCCTAGCGATAGTGACTACATCCTCGAAAGGACCATTCGGGATCACAAGCAAACAACAGGCCAAGCATTGAACCTGTATGTTCTGGAAATGCAGGCGATGAACTCGAGGCTAAATACACCTTTAAGGGAATCTAGCCTTATCGAGATCATTAAGCATAACCTTTCACCAGCTTATGCGCACCTGTTGGCTGTTTGTGATGTCGATAGTTTAGAAAAATTAGTCGCGTTAGGCAAACGTTTTGAGGCCTACGCAGGCCCATTTTCTGGTGATTCAAGTGGTAAGTTCCATAAGCCCCACAAACACATCACCGTGGTCAACTCACAAAACCACAAAAAAAGGTCAGACCCGGTGACGTGTAGAAAGTGCAAGAAAATTGGACACAGTTATAAACAGTGTCGCACTATTCCAGGTGTAGTCTGTTTTGATTGTGGCACTAGGGGGTATTTGTCATCAAACTGCCCTAAATGCCATCCTCCTAAACAAAATACTGCACAGCTTAGTACAGATACTAGCTCAAAAAACTAGAATGCTCCGGAGCGACTCCGTCGGATAGAAAAATTACACATTTAGGTACAGTCACTCCGGGATTAGTAGTGAAGGAGGGCGACAATAGGCTGTTTATTGAATTTAGCATCAAAAATATGACTTACCACGGCCTATTAGACACAGGTTCGAATTTATCTATCGTAGGTAACCATTTCCATACAAATATAGTTAACTTAGGTTACCACTTACAGCCCGCTACTATGGTAGCGAGGTGTGCCAACGGTTCAGAGGTGGAAGCTATCGGTGAAATTCTGCTGCCAATAAATTTTAATAGTAAAATTTATACAATTAAATTCACGGTTATTCCTTTAATAACCAATGACTTTATCTTAGGCATGGATATAATTAATAAAATTGGTTTTCAAAGGATGATCGGACAAAATGGTCCAAGAACCAATAGCGACGTGACATATATCATTAGAAAGGTGTTTTAATATACTACAATTGTTACTATGGAAGCTCATTTCAAATCACTGTGTGAAAAAAGTTATGGCGATATAAAAAAAACTTATTTTCATAGACGATTTTAAGCAATAAAAATGAATTATTTCGTATTCCATGACGTTACAGTGCTAGTTAAAACGTGTTTGTGTGTTGTTTGGGGTGTGAGCGAGATCGTCTCCTAGTGTGGGTAGCTGGGGATAACCCTCGAGGACCTAAAAACCCGAAAGGGATAAAACCAGCTACCACGGAGCATTGCTAGTAATATTTTGCTAATAATAGTAATATGCTAGTTCTGACATCATTTTGCTAGCATGTTGGCTAAGATCTGTTGAGCGCCGTACGCAGGGATGAAGGAGTCCTGGGAGGTTGAGTCGAGCTTAGCCGGGGTTCGATGCTATTGTGAGACAACACGTCCCCTTTGGTCCGGATTTCAGGCTAAACGGTGGCCCTGCAGCTAGCCACTGCAGGGAAACGGACACGCGTACTGTATGGATGAGGAGGATACGGTCCGCAGGCGCGACGCGGGGGTCCTCCGGGAGGATATTGGGGCTCGGCCATGCTGACGGAGCGAGGGCGTGTGGAGCAACTGGGGGAACTTGGATCGTTTTCCCCAGCCACACTGCTTGCAGCTGCGGATGTCGCGCATGAGACCCAACCAACCACGTCTATATCTCTCGGGTAGTCCTGGTTCAAGGAACATCCCCAAAGGTGTGAAGCTCGCGCTCACCACAACACCACACGGCGGCGCTGGTAACACAGTGCTCTGGGCGGTGCTGCCTCCGCAGTGCCTCCACTCATCACACACCGTGGTGGGGCTGTTCTTAAGTGCCCCCACACAAGACACGCCGTGGCGGTGCTGTTTCCACAGTGCTGTCATGGAAGAATCAGTCCGCGCAGGGTGGAACGGCCGCTGGGAAACCGACGGCTTTGAAACCAGGCGCGTTGACGAAACCGACAGGCTCGGCGCAGGCGCAAGGCCGTTCCCAGCCCATAAAACATAGCCAAGGGAATGAGGCCAAGGGGGTCGTTTCGGCAAGGAGAAATCCGTAGCTCCGGAGCAGACACCAATGGTGGAACTCCCCACAGACGCGACAACCGCGCAGCTTGACGCTGGCTGGACGCTGCAAGAGAGTGCTAAGAGGGGAGGGGTGAAACCCGACTCGGCTTCATGCTGGGCTCGGTGTACATGAAGTTCCAGTGGCCACGAGGTAGGTTTTCGCGTCTCTCAAGACGACGAGGCGACAGAATCCGCCCATGGACACTGCCGCGGAGACCGAGGCATCCGCTGACGTAGTCGCCGAGAACCCCGGGTACCAAACCCCAGAGCAGACCACCCTGGTCTCCGAGAAAGACGAAGAAGAACTTTTTTGGCCGTCATCAGCCCTTCAGGGCACCGGTAGGCAATTTTTTTGCTGTGACAATGTGTAAAATAAAACAATAAACTATATATTAATCATAACTTTTTTTTTACATTCTGGTAGAGAATGACCCTCAGCCTGCACTCTGCTCTGCACCCCCCAGAACTACTCACAAACACATTTTAACCAGCACTGCAACGTCATGGGAAACGAAATCATTCATTTTTATTGCTTAAAATCGCCTATGTAAATAAGTTTTTAATATCGCCATAACTTTTTTCACACAGTGATTTGAAATGAGCTCCCATAGTAACTATTGTAGTATATTGAAACACCTTTCTAATAATATATGTCACGTCGCTATTGGTTCTTGGACCAGCCTCCATACACTTTTGCCGGTCCTCCTTTATTAAATTTAAAAATAATCAACAGTCACATCACGCCGGGACACACTCTCGAGTAAACGAGGTGTGCACTATTATTCCTAGACAGGAGTTGTCACCAGCTGAGTCCATAGAGTTAAATAAAATAATTGACAAATTCAAATCTATATCTATGGAAGTTAAAGGTTTAGGTAAAACTGATATAATTGAACACAAGATAGTGACCAAGGGATCACCAATCAAGCAACGCTATTACCCTTTGTCACCACCAAAGCTTAAAGCTCTTAATGACGAGGTGGATAGAATGTTACAGCTGGGAGTAATTGCGAAAAGTAGGTCCCAATGGGCACATCCGGTGGTGATGACCAGCAAAAAAGATGGTTCACTCCGATTTTGTCTTGATGCTCGAAAACTAAATGACGTAACCGTCAAAGATTCCTATCCATTGCCATATATCAGCTCTATACTAGATAATTTAAAAGGAGCTAGATATTTAACTTCGATCGATCTTTCAGCAGCTTATTGGCAGATACCGTTATGTGATACTGACGATACTGACGGCAGCGGCACCTCGTGTCAGAAAACAGCTTTCGTAGTCCCTAACCGCGATTTATATGAGTTCAAACGCTTACCATTTGGGCTTTCAAACGCTGGGTGTGAGTTACAGCGCTTGATTGATTGGCTTTTTCATCACAAATACGGTGAAAAGATTTTTGGTTACTGTGACGATTTATTAATCGCCACAAGTACTTTTTCCGAACACTTAGCCATCTTAAATGATGTCGTCGAGACTTTAGCTAGAGCAGGGTTGACTATAAATTTTGATAAGTGCGAATTCTGTAAACCGGAACTTCGTTACTTAGGTTATATCGTAGGCTCACAAGGCTTAAAAACCGATCCTCTGAAACTGGACGCGGTACGTAATTTCCCTCGACCGTCCACGGCAAAACAACTCAGAGCATTCATTGGTCTTTGTTCTTATTATCGTCGCTTCGTAGAAAATTTTTCCACCATCATTGCGCCTATGACTGCTTTGCTCGGGAAACGAAAAGGGAAAGACCCGATAGCATGGGGAGAAGAGCCAGAAAAAGCTTTCACTGCACTAAAAACCGCTCTCACTCAAGCTCCGGTTCTAACCTGCCCCGACTTTACCAAGCCGTTTCAATTACATTGCGATGCTTCTAATGTAGGAATAGGCAGTGTGCTGATCCAAGAAATAGAAGGCATCGAGCATCCGGTCGCATATCATTCTCGACTCCTCTCGAAGTCGGAGAAAAACTTCTCTACTACCGAGAGAGAGCTATTATCGGTCCTAGATTCGGTTAATCACTTCCGTCCTTACATAGAAGGTAGCCATTTTATCATAGTGACAGACCATATGTGTCTGAAGTGGTTAAAAACACTTAGCAACCCGTCAGGTCGTTTAGCCCGATGGGCAATGCAGCTATCCTGCTATGATTTCGAAATACGTCACAGAAAAGGTATATTACATACGGTTCCGGACGTACTTTCGAGAGCTGAAATCAAAGCAGTACAGTTCACGGGGGGAGGTACATCTAAAGATTACTGGTACAACAAGTTATTTAAAAATGTACAGTTGAATCCAGCATTTCATAAAAAATATTTAATAAAAAATAATACCTTGTTTCGATTCAGCAAACCGTCTCACGGAATACAAGATGAGAACGCGTGGAAAATCGTTCTACCACAAGAAGTCGTGACGGAATGCTTAAAACAGAATCACGAGGTAGATGCTGTACATCCTGGTACCCATAAGACGTTAATGAAAGTCAAACAAAATTATTTCTGGAAGGGCATGCATAAGGATATCGTTGATTATGTCGCCAAGTGCGAAGTGTGCAAAGCGTATAAGCACTCAAATGACGGACCACACGGCCTCATGACAAATCCGAAGAAAGTGAATACTCCTATGCATACCCTCTCCATAGATATAATTGGGCCCCTACCAAAGTCATACTCAGGCCACATTTATATACTTTCAGTAGTCGACGTCTTCAGTAAGTACTGTTGGTTACTTACACCCTCTACGAACCGCCACCACTCGTACTGTCACTTCCTTTATTGAATCCGAAATTCTGCTAAAAGAAGGCGTACCGTGTGTTATCATTTGCGATAATGCCAAAATTTTTAAAAGCAAGGACTTCAAAAAATTTTGTGAGCTCCACTCTATTCCTAAAGTTATGTACGGATGTTACTATGCAGCCCAATCAAACACGATTGAACGATATAACCAAACTATTGAAACCTGTCTAGCAATCTTGGTAGAGCAAGATCAGAGACATTGGTCGAAGTTCTTGCCTAAGATACAGTTGTTTTTAAACACAACTGTGAACATAGCCACGGGATACACACCATACTTCTTAGCTAAAGGGCGTGAACTAGTCTTGGACGGTTCGTTGCACACCATACGGGGCAACGTACCAGATTCAGACGATGTCCAGGCCACTGATAGGGATAAAAGAGCAGAGTCTTTAAACGAACTTGCAGATATATTCCAAAAGGTAGAGTCCGCGCTAGCCAAAGCCTATAAGCAGAGCGCAGGCAGGTACAATCTTCGTCGACGCGAAATAAAGTTAAATGTCGGAGACATAGTCTGGCGTCGGAATTTTGTCCAGTCTAATGCGGCTAAGTACTTCTCAGCGAAGTTAGCTCCAAGATACGTCAAGTGCAAAGTGGTGACTCGACTATCAAATGTAGCATATGAGCTGGAAGAACTAGCTACCGGTCACAAGGGAAAATATCATGCAAAAGACATTATTAAACTCCCTAAAGGTGTGTAGCACGGTTATTTTTTTTTGTTCTTTGTACACTCGTTAGCAGACGTAGCTCAGTCAAAACGAGTATTCTTTTCCTTCTCTCAGCACCTCGTCGCACTTGAGAATTTTTTGTGGGTACCCAAAACTGTTTTTGTTCTTTCAAGAGAAAGAAACATTATTTTTAGACGAACGTTCACAATTACCTTCTTTAATTGCGCGCACACAAACTGTTCTTCAACAAAGGTTGAATAGAAAACGAACTTATATTGACTCAACGGAACTAGTCGGACTGATCACCTGATTAGCTCTCTCGTACTTAAATGTACATTGTATAGCGCATGCTCATAAGTATTAAAGTAATAACGTTAAGTTATATACTAAGTTTCAATTGCTAATTATATACTGTGGTAGATGAGGATAACGTCTCTCTCACCATTCAGATATATAGATATAGCGTGTAGTTAAATACTAGGTATAACTTTAGGAATATAGAGCTAACTTAACTCTATTTAGGAAAGTTAACATTAGTATATTAAGTACAACACCAATAGATAGGTATTAGGTTTAACTTTATAGACCACAAGGTCATTTTAACCTTTAAGTCTACTTAGGTACTGTAGTTTTAACAGCATGCAGGTAGTTTAGGTAGGCTACGTTGAGCTCTAAAGAGCAATATAAGAGTAAGTGGTTTTATAAGAGTTTACACTACCGTAGGTCCTCCTAGTAGGAGCTCTGTTCAACATATTAGGTCGACAGAGTGATACCAAGGTAGTCTCCATCTTCAGGCTTTACGCATGATTACGCTGTAAGCAGTTTTTGTGGCTAGCCAGTCACAAGCTACATAGAGCAGTTACTCTATACCGGACTTGAGTCTGAAAATGCGTACCCTAGTACGGCATTTTTCTTCGGTTACCCGGGCTGTTGGGTAACCCGAGGTTTACCCTTTCCTCGCGAGGGGTGTACTGTCGTGTGTATCACGACATATTTGCATAAATCTCTTCGTTACATGCAACAATTAGTACTGAGGTTGAGGTTAGGTTTTTACTTACCAGATATCTTCTTGAAAAACAATATCCATACGAATTGGTAGTTAGAGTCGTCACACATGATCACTGAACTATAGGTTTCATGACTGCAAGAAGATCTAACTAGACTCTTATCGGAAATCTAGACCAAAATACGTGGTAGTCATTGTTCATTTGCAAAACGTTATTTCTGGTTAACGGCTGTTCCAAACTATCAAGTGTTATACATTAATCGAATCGCAAAAATACATAGAAGGCGAATCTAGTAGTAGTTTCGCGAATTTTGAAAATGTTTAGAATTTAAATTAAACAGGTGTAGGTACGTTCATACAAAATTTAGAGCTGTGCACGCCATCGCGTTACGGTTATCGCTTTAAGTCGAGATTTCTCGCAAGCCAGAGGTATTTGATGTTTCTGGCTGTGATTGTCATGTCATTTCAAAATTCCGCAACATTTTAAGCACATTTTCATTAATATTTGAAATTACCGATCGCGAAGATTATGGCGTTCGTGAATAGAACCTTTAAAAACGGTAACGACCCTATCACCTCAGATGTGTCAAAACTGTCAAAAGTCAGTCGCGATCGATCCGTCTCTTGAACTGCACGCGTGTCGTCGCGGCGGCGCACTATGCGATCCCGTCGCGGGCGCCGGAGCGCGGTGTGACGGATGAACCTTCGTTTTCGCTTTCAACTCGACCGGCCGCTTAGTTCAGCGACTCGCGGTCGTGGTCGGAACCGTGTGTGGCGGTTATAACCGCACTTTTTGTTAACGCGGCATTAACACGACTTTTCAACGGCACCCAGGGTGCCGTTGCAATTCCCTTTCGCGCGTGCTTAGTATAAGCGAGTGTTCTCGTGATGTGCGCGACTTCGTGCCTGGCGGGCCTCGCGCCGCCGGCAGTCACCGGGAACCGCCTGAACGTCCCAGACCGCTCTGCGTGAGCGCAGGGCGCCGTGCGCAGTGGATCTGGTTAGCGCCTTCGCCTCCCGGGTCATCCCAAGGCCGACGATGGCCTAACTCGTCGACAGGCGTTCGACGAGTACGCTTCAAGCTGACAGCCTCTGCGGCAAGTGCCTACGGCTAGAGCTATCGAGCCGCCGAGGGCGGAACCGGAGGATACAAGCTAACGTCGCGACCCCGCGACGTGCCCAGTGAGTCCGTTCCGTATTTCCATGGCCATGGTCTACATATAGACTACAACCCAGTGTCACCCGCGAACTGTCGCGTCTCGTGTCGAACCGCGTACTACGTTCGTATCAATAAGGTCATGACCATTCGCGCGCTTCTAGCCGGCCTAGCTTAGCTTAGAATAAATCATATCTGTGACTCTGAGCCAGCTGAGCCTCGCCAGTGTATAACCCACCTCCTAATCGGAGAGGTCTCTTTGGGCAAGGCTCCGTTGACTTGGCTGCTCCAAGTCTGTTATTTCACTATTGGCACTGCGGTATCCGAGACCGCCATGTATCGGGCTGTTTAGCAATATAGGTTTGCATGTTATTGTGGTTGTTTTAATTGTCAGATCAAATTCCTAGTGTGAAGTACACGGTCCTTGAACTAAAGGTTCTGTGCATATCTACCGAGACATATCCGGCTCTCTATACTAATCATATTGACTTGTTCGTATATAAAAATAACTTCCAACCTTACTTTTCAACAAACTATTCATCCCTATCACCACCTATTAATCTCTTTTTATTATATACGACAGGCCCAGGGTGACGTAATAGTACACTACAAAAAAGCCGTGCATTTGTCAATGCCCCAGATCGCAGGTGTTTGTGCATAAATATGCGATCTGGAGCTTTACGAATTACCGGCCGTCGTTTGTCTAAAACTTTAACGTCTTGCCTTGGCCAGGAAGTGAGATTTGCTCCCGGGCAGAAAATTCCACTTACGGCCTAGTATATAAATAACCGATGGATGACGTATTACGTTCTTTACTTACCTGTAGGCCTGAAAGAGATGTAAAGCATGGACTTATGTTCGTTGGGGACAGTTCTTATCAGGCAACAAAGATTCTTTTAAATCGTTAACGCTTGTTTCTTTTTAAAGATTATAAGATAAAAATATTAGAAGCGCTCTCGAAACGTCGAGTGCCCTCGGATTTCGCTGTCCTGAACAGCTTGAGAGCTGTTATTGTTGCAAATAATTTAACGATACAAACTGTACGTCTGATAAAATAACTGTTGTGGGAAAGTTGCCCGTACAACAATAATTGAATTGACTTCAGCAAAGAGGAAGTTCTCAACTTGATACGTATGGTTTTTTATGTTGTTAACTGAGAATTTGTAAATGGATTTTGAAAATGAAAATCCCATTTGAATGACTGAACCCTCCAAATAACCCCACAATTGAAATGTGATGATGATTATTTAAATAAAACGGGACTTTATCGTGTTCATTTACCTCGACGTTTTTAACGTCACGTTACGAAGGGACTCAGAGTTACTTTTTAAATGCGACCAACGCGGGTACCGTTTTGTTAAAATAATGTGTGAAAATCGTATAAGGGTAAGGACCAAAAAGTTGGACATAATTTAGGCTAACTAGCCTTAGAAAAAAAGCGATCGGAAAAAGTTCCGTTGTGCGACTAAAATTAGCGACACAATAACGAACCTCAAAACAGTACCTTAAGGTACCTTATTCGAAGGTTAATTTATCGTCGCTCGAGGGCAAAATTGATACAATTTTTTATTAAATGAGTTAAGGTAGGTACTTTTTTGTCTTCACTTGGTCTTCACCCATAAGTTTGTGATGAATATGATGATTATCCATGAAGAATTGACGGACTGACGGTACTCCTCAGTTCATGTAAACATATTCAGGTGTTTTTCATATGGTCTTCAAAAAAGTACTTTTCTTACGGTTTTGGTGCTGTGTAGTTAGTTCTCAATAAATTCCTTTTCTTTCTTCTTTCAAAAAGTGATGGTATTTTGGGAAATATAACGACGCACATCACCTATCACTCGTATTAATTTCAACTTATACGATTTTCTCACATTATTATAACACAACGGGACTTTAATCCCTTCAAGACTGGATGTAAAAAACACGTCTGAAACGTCGAACACGTTTTTGAACTCGATTAACTCTCGTTTTATTAAAATAATAATTACTTATACCTTTTTCCAATCAAACAAGAGTGGTAACTCTCCATGAGGTTATTTATTTTATACCAAGCAAATTCTAGGTAGGCACAAAAAAATGTCGAGTAGCATAACTAAATATTATACTCGGGCTACACAATGTTACTAATCGGTCTGGGTCATTATCAGATTTAGGTTCGCGTCTTCTTGGTGGACACGTACAAAGTTAAGGACTTTAGGCCTAGTTTTCCGATCAAAATTATATTAGCATAAACGACGTTTCCCTTTCTATGGGCGTGCGTGTTAAAAACGTAACTTCTATGCACATACATACGCTGTATACTATTGGCCACCGAAGAGACAACTTTTGTTTTTTGAACTGAAAATGACCCGTCTGAAATCTAAAAATGAAAATTTTTATTTTTTATATGTTTGAGTCGCATTGGTTGTACGAAAATTAGTTAGATAAATCATACATAAATTTTTCATTAAAAAAATGTGGTGTTTGCTTTTCGACTTGGCACAAGGACTTAGACTCACAGCATAAATTCTCATCTGTATAACGCATATGTATGCTTTGTATGTAAGCGTTATATTATCTTATAAATTGTTAGTGTCGATACGCTGATAAGCATAAGGAAATTCGGGGCGTTCTTGGCAGACTTCTGACATTAGCATACGATGCGTCCGCTATATCGATTCCAGCTCAAGCTAGGAGGCGTATGTTGGTTGGTTTATCTATACTGTTATAAAATTTTAGAATTGTATTTAAAATTATATACCGCAGTGTCTTAAGACGAAGGTTTTTAACCAATGTGTGTTGCCAGTGATGACATACGGCACTGAAACGTGGTCGCTTACAATGGGCCTCATAAGATGGCTTACAGTTACTCAAAGGGCAATGGAGCGAGCTATGCTCGGAATTTCCTTGCGGGATCGAATTCGAAATGACGAGATACGCAAGAGAACCAAGGTTGTAGATATAGCTCAGACAGTCGCCAAACTTAAGTGGCAGTGGGCAGGGCATATTGCTCGTAGAATCGATGACCGTTGGGGCAGAAAGGTTCTTGAGTGGCGACCGCGGACCGGAAGACGCAGCGTTGGAAGGCCTCCAACAAAGTGGACCGACGACCTGGTTAAGATCGCGGGCAGAAATTGGATGAGGGCGGCGCAAGATCGATCGTTGTGGAGAACTTTGGGGGAGGCCTTTGTCCAGCAGTGGACGTCTATCGGCTGATATGATGATTTAAAACTGTCGTTTTCTATGGAGTCATTGTTTCAGAAATAATCTTAACAACGTGACGCAGCAACTTGGCACCGGCCATACAGTGCCCTGTTGGTAAAATAGTCTTTTCACCTCACTCGCTCGGAAAACCTCCGTTTATAGGGCGAAATCTGCGTGCAAAAGTCTATTTTATCCGCTAGCGTGCAAAAGTCATTTGAATTTCGAACACGACGATTTTGATTCTCTGTGGTGCATATAACTTTTTTATATTTAAGACTCCTTCAACGCGTGACTGATTTCATCAGTCGATAAATCTTCGAATAACCAATCAACGCACGCTAATAAAGGGCGATCTGGTCAGGCCGGCTAAAATCATATGTACGTTTGAATACTTCTTTAAAAAAAAAAACACCTACAATATCACGTCCAGAAACCTGGTTTGTGGTTACAGATTTTTAAGTTTTTATTTTTTCTACACTATTTTATGTTGAATATGTTTATACATATTAATAGTAAGTATTTCAGTTTCATTTACATATTTTGACTAGTAAATATATTAAATACAATACAAATTTTAATATTTATTTGTTATAAAAGTTGGAACATAAGAGTGTAATTTCTGAACGCACCCGAGAAAAAAATATATAATTAAAAAGTTGGAAGTTTTCACAATTCACGTAAACAACGTATTTTTTTTCTGTGGAGAATACATACTGTTGTCTTACTTTATAGAAATAAGTATCGAAAACCAGAAGTATTTATTCAAAGCTAAAAGCCTGCATTAAAACGAAAAAGGATCTGTTATAAATATTTGGGGACGATAAGTAATTTACCGTAACTATTGGCGTTTTTAAAGAAGATAAAGCCGAAATAATCTTGTTCGGATCCCATCGTCCAAATGGAAAATACTTCCAAATGGCCAACTAATGCTTCCCAGAATGCCATTCTCCCACATTTACAACGAATGTGTCAAGTAGTTTCAAATACAAATATAATATAACAGTGCTTAAGAAAAACTAACGATAAAATATACACGACGATAATACAAATTACGGCCATATTACTTTTAATTTTTAATATGTGTGCTTCTTTCGTATTTATTTGGTTTGGATTTGAGTGTGTTATGTTTTAAATTTGATGTGTTAAATAGAAGGCAAAATTAAATATGATTATTTTTATGTTTTAATTGTTTTTCTTGAATCTTGTACTTTCCTCGCTGTAGTGAGGTGAAAAGTTGTGTGTTCCGCATGGCTGCAAAATTATTTAGCTTCTCGTGTCTTGAAAGCTTCGCTACGCTCAGGAATCTATCTTTGAACCATTCGCTTCGCTCATGGTTCAATCTTAGATTCCTTCGCTCGCTCAGCTTTCAATTTCAACACTCGCGCCAAATAACAACTTTGCAGCCTTGCATAACAAATAACTATTGTCCTCTCATGACGTCGAAACGGCTAAACAGCAAACAGTTTCTCATACCTACGTATGGATCCTTTTTACCCTAAGAAAATACCGTCCAGTAGGATATAAAAATGATGCAAATTGCGGACAATGTAATACACGCTAAATGATGATCATCAATAATAAAGACTTCAGAATGTTGCTACACTAAAGAGAAAAATGGAAACATTCTATGTTTCGAGCTCGCAGAACCGATGACTGTTGGAGCAGAAAGGTGGCTTGAGTGGCGACCGCCAACCGAAAGACGCAGCGTGGGAAGGTTCCCAACGAGGTGGACCGAAGATCTGTTTAGGATCGCGGAGAGAAATAGGATGAGGGCGGCGCACGACCGATCGTTGTGGAGAACTCTGGGTGAGGCCTTTGTCTAGCAGTGGACGTCTGTCGTCTAATAACTATGCATGTTTTGAGCGGGATTTAAACCCACGTCTGAACAGCTCTAACGTGTAGCTTCTATTTCTTATGAGGGTTAAATCAGCGTCAAAGTCAGCCCCTTTTTACGGGTCATGCACATGAACTATGTATCAGGAAGGTCAGATTTCTCTGAACTTGACTGTACAATTTGGGGAAAAAACCTTCAAAAAGACGAATGTTTTACGCCTACAAACATCTGTGTCGCCATAATACTCGTATAAAAATCATACTTCATCCAGCTCACGCGAGATTCCCGTCACGTACCATCCCTAACGCAAAGGTATGTCCGAGCTAAGTTATATATGAACGATCCTTACTCTAATCTACTAATGTCCTTCCTTTTCTTCTTTTACTACCAGTGCTTAAGTTCGGGAGAGTTTTCATTAAGCAAAGATATCCTATTATAAAAAGAAAATATTTTTTCAAAACAATTTATAACAATAGCTAAACAACCAATATACACCTCCTGATGACTATGCCGGTTGCTTTTATGACGCGATAAATAAGTGACAAAGCATCTGTCATCCACACTAGCATTTTGTCAAAAAGTGACGGTGACGCTGGAATCGATATCGCACACATCGTATGCTAATGTCAGGAGTCTGACAAGAACGCCGCGACTTTCCTTCCCTAGTAGCACACATGCTGTATAATAGCTTATACAGCAACAGCTGAAATACGCCGTATAAGGGCTGAATAAGCTCTGATGCAGCCTGATTCACAAGACAGTATAACGCTTTACAGTTTGTGGCTCCGAGCTCACGTAGATCCTTCTCTACCAGATCTATCCAGCGGTACTTTGGCCGACCGACCGGACGACGCCCCGTCGGTCGCCCAAGGGAAGTGGCGAGCTCTTGTTTCGGAGGCCAAGACTCATTTTGGGTCATTGAGCCAGCGCAGTTAGTTATTTTTATTAGTTATATTAACGCTTTACATACAAAGCATAAAATGTGCGTTATATAGATGAGCATATTTATTTGTAACGTCAACCAGTGCCGAACAGTTTTGCTATTACCTATACATAGTTATTTTTGGCTAAGAGACGAACTCACTATGTGCCAGGCTAAGCCAACGCATCAGCGCGCACGCGCATCTCGTTCTGCTCCGCCTTCAACCTTTATTCGGGTAAACTCGGCACGCAGCCATTTGTCTGCCACACTGTTTCTTTAAAAAAATCGAGGTACCTAAGTATACAATGTGGGCCCTGTAACATAAGCAAAAAATTAAAACATAGATTTTACTCGTTAACCTGAACAACATTTGTTCAGGAACTTTAAAAAAAAGTCAGTTTTCAAAATTGTATTATTTCAAACAAATTAAATAGTATTTTCAATGTAGTTGACATTCCCTGAGCATTGACATAGCCGTCACTCTACTAATATCGGACATTTCGCAATACATTGCTTCTTTGTCTAGACTTTATTCTACAAAATGTAATTTAATACACGTTATTTTCAGAAGTTGCTTAACAAAAATGTTGTTTAGTTTCAAGGGACGAATCTATGTTTTAATTTATTGCTCCTGTTACAGGGCCCACCCGGTATGGTCCTTAATTTTCTACTTTAAAAAATCGATCCAAAGTTTGTTATTTACTACTAGCCGTTTTTTGGAAGTAAATCAATTTCAATTTAACAGCGTGCTATTATCAAAATCGCGTCTCAGATTTTTTATGAAAAAATGGCAGGTTAAGACATACAAATCATAATTTGAGGTTAGAATCTTGTTTACTAAATTAGATAAAGTAAGAATGAATACAGTCAGACAGTCGACAAACTTGGTGGCAGTGGGCGGGGCACATTTCTGGGGCAGAAAAGTTCTCGAGTGGCGACCGCAGACCGGAAGACGCAGTATGGGAAGGCCCCCAACAAGCTGACCGACGACCTGGTTAGGTTCGCGGACAGAAATTGGATGAGGGCGGCGCACGACCGAAATTGGGAAATTTCGGGGGAGGCCGTGGACGTCCATCCGTGATATGATGAAGAATGAAAAGACTGTTTTCGTAGAGATGTTTGGCTCATCCTAGTCAAACCATACTAAGAACTAGCACAAAAATTAGTACCCAGTCTCATCATACCATCATACTAACTCAGCGTCTGTAGCATAATGTAATAAGACACTTTATAGTGATATAAAATAAAAATTAAGTCCGAATCGCGGGGTTTCGCGGAGATAACAGATCTTGGACACCCATAAAGCCTTTACGACAAATTTAACATTGCAGATGGCAAATAGCAAGCTTCGTATATTTCTTTAGCTAAATCCCCGCGGTGAATACATTCGTAAAGTTGTTGGTAACAGAAGCTTAGGTATCCTTGGAGCGCTAATGAAAATAATTCTAGGTTTTGGTAAAAATTCCATTTTGTCTGTGGGAATTTTTGTTGGTACGTTGAGAAAGGAGTTCGTGGTGTTCAGGGAATTTTTGGGAAGCTTAAAATAAACGCTTGTACAGTTTGGGTGATATTTTTGAAAGATTAAGTTTTTTGATGTATTTTCTTTATTGGGTTTTGTTACTGTTAAAACTTATTTAAACACTAAGCTTTTCGATACTATTCATTCGATTTGAGTCACAAATCTGTACGTGTGTACCAAATTTCAACTTAATTGGTCCAGCAAATTCAGAGCAAATTGACTGTGTCAGTCGCACAGACAAACGAGTTCAGTGCACAGACAAAGGAGAGAATGTTTCAAACCGCAAAAAAATCATTTCGCTGAGTTTTTATGTCTCTGTAGTAGTCATACATTTTTCATAATTTTTGCAAATATCATCCTATTGGTTGAGCTTGTTATAAACTCTACGGTTGCAAAGAATGCTTTCTACGGAACAAAACGCTAGACGAAAAATCATTCTAGGAATCATAATAGGTCTATAAAATAAATAAATAAAATAAATATTAAGGGACAGTCATACACAAATCGACCTAGTCCCAAACTAAGCGCAAAGCTTGTACTATGGGTACTAGACGACGATATACATAATATATAAATACATATATAGTTAGATAACATCCATGACCCAAGAACAAATATTTTGCACAAATATTTGCCCTGGCCGGGATTCGAACCCGGGACCGCCGACTGGCAGGTGTCTACAAACCGAGCCAAACGCGTCTAGATATTCTGAAATCTTTAGTAACTGTTTCAATTTATGGCTTTTTCGTTCAGCTCAGCTTTTTGAGTATTTAATTTCATCCGATTGGTAACTTAAACATTTTAAAAAACATTTTACGCAGAGGGTGCTCTAGTAGCGTAGAATTATGGAATTAAAGATTTAGTGTGAGCGTAACGATGTGATAGCTCAGTTAGGAGAGCACTACGCCGGAAATGTAGGGTCACAGGTTCGAGTCCTGTTTACATTGCTATGGGACACATTACGTTTTTAGGGTTCCGTAGTCAACTAGGAACCTTTATAGTTTCGCCATGTCCGTCTGTCCGTCCGTCCGCGGCTTAGCTCCTTGATCATTAGTACTAGAAAGCTGAAATTTGGTATAAGTATGTGTATGTATCACGCCGACAAAACGGTTAAATGAAAACTAAAAACAAAACCTTTTTTCGGGTACCTCTCTATATAGGGGGTGATTTTTTTTTTCGTTCCAACACTAGTGTGTGGGGTGTCGTTGAATACTATTGTGAAAGATGGGCAACTACGGAACCCTACACTGAGCGTGCCCCGACATGGTTTTGGCTGGTTTTTTCTTTCATAATTTACGTTTGAGTCATTATATATAAAAATAAAAATGTAAAATTTGCACTTTAACAGATTATGTTAAAGCATGATAGAAAATCTTATTAAATTTACAATTAATCAAGAAAATTTCAATTTTTTTAAAGCACATAATCTTGACCAATCCCATTGTCGCCAGTGACGTATTCGGGCGTATTGTTATATCGAGTTAAACTCCGTTCCGCGGAAGGGCTTTCATTAATCAGCCTGCAGATTTCCCAGCGGGCGTCATTCCAATTATCTGTCAGAATTTTTGTCCGTACAAATCGGACGCTTTGTTTCGCCCAATCCGGCCCTGTGTCCGATTACCGTTGACCCCGATTATAGCGTTGATTGTATGTATGTACCCAGGCAACAAACAGGCTGTATAAAGAGGTTATACAGCCATTATAACTCTAATTTAAGTCTGTATAAAGGCTGTATAAGTGCTAACGCAGCCTGTGTGCTACTTGTTTAATTGTACACAACCTGGTTATAAATACATTCATAACAAATAAAACATTTGTACAAAGGCGAACTTATCCCTATTAGGGGTCTCTTCCAGTTAACCTTTGAGCAATTGCTTGTGTGACTATACGCAGAACGATGAGATTGTGTAAAAATACAAATAGGAGGAGGCTTATTAAAATACATGTGTAACCATTTTTTTTCTATTGCTTGTTGCCATGGTGATGTCCCCTGGGTTACTCTTTAAAACTACGATTTTCGGCGGCAATATTCAACAAAAATGTTGTTATTGTTTATGTTATGTTTATTTAATACCATTAATGTTAGCACTAACAGCTATACCTTACATGCTAACTGGCAAATTAATCTTAACGTGCGATGAATGAATGTATACATTGGATAATATTAATACCTAATAATTATTATTGGAATGTCAAACTATTACAAAATTATTGCAGGTAACATAGAACTTAGTCAAAATTTAATAATATCAATAATTATAATAGAGATGTCGGCACAAAAAGAAAATAACAATCACAGAACACTTAGATGCTTATGGAGCTAACACTAAACTTAGACTGTTATGGAGCTAGTCGTAACAATATTTTCCACGTATCGATACGAAGCGGTCAAAAACTTTGATTCTGGGCTAAAGAATATGTCCAGATGACTGTCACTGTCCAGTATATCATTTAGCAGCGTAAGAGCTTGATACAGGGGGGATGAGGCTAGTGCGCGGGTCCTAGATGGTGGGACAGCGAAGAGGACACGGCGACGCGGCCGCAGTTGCTTAGCAGAGAGACGTGGGACCCGGAGTCCTATAAGAGCCAGCAGTTGGGGGTTGGTCACCTGGCCTCGTATTACTTGATAAAAATATTTTAGTAAATACATCTTCCTCCGGGTCTCCAGTGATGTGTACTCAACCATACCAAGCACAAATAAAGTAGGATACATGTGAGGGTAGTAGCCGTATAGTTTCTTGTACAGGAATCGAACGAACGTCTTTTGGACCCTTTCGACAAGGAGGGTATATTCCTGCTCGTGGGGACTCCAGATGATGGCATTAGTCTCCAGCTTACTGCGGACAAAAGCATTGTACAAGACACTAATGGCGTTGCGGCATGTGAGTAATTTGGATTGGCGGATGACAAACCCCAGACACCTCCTGGCTTCGTTACAGATCTCGGTTATGTGGGGGTTGAATGTGAGTTGGGTATCAAACCACGTACCGAGGTCTTTAACTGTATCGGTACGTTTCAATAGTTTGCCCTCGATTGAGTAATTAGAGCTAATTGGGTGCCGAACGCGCGCGTAGGTCACCAGGGAACATTTCTGCTCGTTAAGGGTAAGGCTATTATTATTGGCCCAGGCACAAACACTGTCAATGTCCGACTGAAGTAAAAAACAATCATTAGACGTTTCAATGGACAGTGCTAGCTTTAAATCATCAGCGAACAAGAGGCACGTTGAGTAGCTGAGTACTGCCGGTAGGTCATTTATGAGGATCAGAAAAAATAACGGCCCTAAATTGCTACCCTGCCCTATCCCTGACGTTACTAAGAAAGGAGCTGACCGAGAGCCTTCGTATTGAACGAATTGATGTCTAAGTGACAGGTAATTTGACAGAAATTCTAGTAAGTCAGGGGAGAAACCGGCCATAGATAGCTTTTTGAGTAAAACGTCATTATCAACTCTATCAAATGCCTTCTGAAAGTCGAAATAGGCTACGTCGGTTTGCTTTTTTAGATCCAGGTTATTAGAAATTAGCGAAACAATATTCAGTAAATTTGATGTTGTTGAACGCTTTGGCAGGAAACCGTGTTGTTCGTCGCAAAACCAACCGTTAAGTTGTTTATATACCTGGGCGTAGACTATCGATTCAAACACTTTTCCGAATACTGACAGAACTGCAATAGGTCTATAGTTATGAATGTCCGATTTGGCTCCCGATTTATGTATTGGCAGGACTTTAGTTGTTTTCCAGACTGACGGATACGTTTTATCTTTTAGTGCCATGTTGAACAGGTATTTGAGTGGTTGCACAAATGCCTCCCGGCAGTCCCTGACCAGGTATTGAGGAATTCCATCCGGACCTTGAGAGTGCTTGGGCCTCAGGCGATTGATTGCTGTACGAATATCCTCTTCGCTGATATAGTCGATTGTAATATGCCGGTTATTTGAACTCGAGGATTCCGCTGAAGCAGCCGCAGAAGCAGCCTTTGCGTCAAGTTTAGGAGTGTTTTGGAGGAAAACACTTTGAAAGAAGTTTGCGAAAGAGTCTGCGACCTCTTGTGGGGACATAGTGCCAAACGTGGCAGGCTGATTAGATCTACGGTGACGCTTAACATGGGACCAGAATGATGAAGGGTCACTTACGATATTCGTTTCCAGTTTATGGATGTAGGATTGAAGGTCTGACTCAGATCGAGCATTTACCATTCTTCTGTAGTAAGAAAAGAAGGCGTAGTATAGCTGGTCACCGGTTTGCTTAAAAAGTTTATGATAGGAGTTTTTTATTTGGTTTAAATGGATTAAATCGGAAGAGAACCATAAGGGGTACTGGTGATCATGCCTGTTATTTACACATTTTTCTTTTTTTAAAGGGACGTATTCAGTTATAGCATCATTCAAAATCGAATAGAAACACGTGGCGCAGTCATTTACATTGCCTACGTCCTGCATCCCGGCCCAATCAGCATTCGCGAGCTCATGATAAAGCTGATGAAAGTCTGCTTTACGATAGTTTCTTTCAGGTGTACGAGCTTCTGCTTGAGTATCGGTTTGATCGCGGGCTACCTTAGAATAACATTTACTAAATAACGTAGGACAAGACATGTCGATGCTAAGAGGGATGTGGTGTTTTTCAGATGGTACCAGTCCAGTGACAGCCTCCGTGACTAAAACGTTATTGTATCAGTTATAAGTATAAGCCCATTCTTATTTAGAGTATCTCTTGAAAATACCAATATTATGGCATTAAGTCCGCCATTTGTACTTTTACTTATGTATTTTGTGCAATAAAGTTTAAATAAATAAATATTATAAATTATTACCACTTTTCTAAGAAGTTTAATTACCATTGTCTCCTGGGTGACGGGACAGAATAACAACAAGAAAAAGTTAATCCACCCACATTAATACCTAAACTACATTTTTTTTCTTTTTATCGATATAATCAAATAACGGATAAAAAAAGAAAAACATTAAAAGAAAAAATTTTAACATTTTCGAAAATACCCCTATTTGTGATTGAGAAATTCATTTGAAAAGTTCATTAATCAAAAGAGCGTATGCGACCAGTAATTGCACACAGCGTAGAAAATCTTACTATCGGATTTTACTAAGGCGGATTTGGTATTTCAAATATCCCTATCTTCAGCTACCACATAGTGCAATATTAGCAAAATACCCTTTGAACCTTTAGAATATCGTGTTTAAACACAAAATAGTCGTTAAGAGGGAAAAAACAGCCATAAAACGCGATCTCAGCACCAACAGCCCCGATCCATCATACTTGAATAGGCGCTAGAAAAGGTTACCGGGGAACTGTCGTGTCTAGTATAGGTCTATCGATAAAAACATATATTTTTTTAGGGTTCTGTAACGGTACGGGGACCCTATTACTAAGACTCCGTCCGTCTATCTGTCCGTCAGTCTCATGAACTGTGATAGGTAAACAGTTTACATTTTCACAGATGATTTCTGTTGCCGCTATAACAACAAATAGGTACTAAAAAACAGAATAAAATCAATGTTTAAGAGGGCTCCTATACAGCAAACGTGATCGGTTGTGTTAACTTTGCACTTCATTTGTATCCGGAGCCATACATACCCGGTGCCGGTCGGTTTTTTTTTATACATATGACTAGCTTTTGCCCGCGACTACGTCCGCATGGAACTTGGAAGTATGGAAGCAACCTCGTACAACAAGGTAGATATCCGTATCCACCTAATCACCTTAATTAATAAAAGGGATTATTTAAAGCGCCTAAGAAAATGTAAGAGCAATTGTGCTTTTGGTCTAATCATTACATTTCCGACAGGGTCATCAATGTCATCATGAATTACTTACTCACTTTTCAATCTTTTTAGGGATAATTTCCAGGATGAAAACTATCCTATGTCCTTCCTCGGATTTTAAACTATCTCTATGCCAAATTTCATCAAAATCGATTCAGCGGTTTAAGCGTGAAGAGGTAACAGACAGACAGACAGACAGACACACTTTCGCATTTATAATATTAGTATGGATAGTATGGATGCAACCTTTTTCGTTCAACTCGAACTGACCTATTTTGTCATGGCGGGTGCCTCGTGATTGGTAAATTTTTTTGACAAGTCAACCAATCAGCGTGATTTTTTTAAATCAAATACGCTGATGTTTTCTTTTTGAAATTCATTTGAGTTGAGTAGTGAGATGTCCTATGAAATATCAAAGTTCAGCGGGTACCATAGAGTATATAATTTTGGTACAGGTTTAAAAAGTGCGTTGTTGTGATTTTGTCTGCGAAATTATAATTGACGGATTACCGTACGTGAGTATAAAAAAATATTATCGTTCGGTATTTCCTCGGCCTTACTCCGATACCTCAGTGACCCAATCTATCACAGGGTAAGTATACACTTGCCCGAAAGACCTCACTTTACGCACAGAAAAGACGATATTGATAAAAAAACTAGGTAATCAAGGAACATCCATCTTCATTCGATATTTGAAATTGGTATTTGGTATTACTTACAGAAGAAACATACACCGACACGTCTACTTTCTTCCAGTTTCAGAGAAACGTGTCGTTTCTACAGCCTAACAAGTGTCGGTCCAACCCAGGGGTAGTGGCGCTACAAACAGCTTTCATATGGCAATAATGTGCATACGTCATATATATCTGCGTCAGTAGCGATTTGTCAAGAATTTGTCATTAACCAAATTCAAAACATTGTTTACCGGAATGCTGCTCAATCCTTCGTTCTTCTTGCGAAATAAGTACTGAATCATCGAAAAAGACTTGACTTTCATCATTATGGATAGTTTTGGCTTTATTATGCAAACTTACTTACTTGAAATTTGCAGATTATTTAGTCCTGTTTCCTCTTTGTTTACATCAGTGACATTCACTGACGTTCAACTCACTTATGACACAGTACATTAGTACTTACCACTGTCTTAAATCCGCAATATGGCGTGGGTTGAAAAACACCCTGTTGGGCTGTAAGATGTACTATTACTTATACATCAACTGAATTATTCTGTGTATTAGAAAAAAAAAAACTAGTACTTATTTATCATATCTTTATTTTAAGAATTCATTTATAAATTGACCATGTATTTGTGCAGTACAGTACGTTCTGTAAGTATAAAGATAAATATATATTTTTTTAGATTTTATAATTACCGGTAGCCACCCCTAAGCAGAGCTAAAAAAATCAGCGACGTTTTCTTCATATCCTAGAACAAAATGAGAGAGGGTGAGCAGGCAGCCTTAAGTCTTTATCCAATAGTACAAGTATAAAACGGCCATCATTTTGATTTTATAGAAAATTGAGGTTTTATCATAATTTTACTATTGTGGTACTCAAAAAGTGATCAATCGTCGATTACTATTCCAAACGGCCGCACGCTTACAACCGCCGCTACTAGTTACTGACCACGTAATACATATGCTGCATAAGAGCTTATAGTATACGCTGAATAAAGGCAGTATTAGCCTTATACTGCCTTTATTCAGCTTATCACAGCTGAGTAAAAGCTGTATAAGCTTTGTCCGATATTCATTTATGTGTGCTACTTGGGTGTGACTAGACCTAGGATAAGATCCATCTCAAGCTCATTATTAATACGCAGCTGAACACACTTTTCCAGCCTATAAAAATATCAGCGAAAATAAAGGATAAAGATCAACGAAGCAGTCATGTCTGAGCACGCGATTAGGGCAATCTGCCATCGTCGAGGGATCCCTGAGTCACCAGGGACCGAGGGTCTTCATTACGCCGCGTTATAAGAAACGGGTTAACAGCCGTGTGGCGCAAGTGATGAGGTGAGCGATAGCGGCATGACTTTATGCGGTTTGAAGGACCATTTCATGGTTATGATAAGGTACTGGTGTGGTCATCAATATCCTCGTACGTTTGGCTTGAAAAATTCCTGGCCCTACCTATATTCTTTACGGATCTGAAACTAAGAAACTAAAATTGCAGGACCACCGAAAGATTGGCACTCTGTAGAGATGAAGAGAAGAGGTCTATTGAGGATCCTTTGGACTGCTTTCCGGACTAATGTCTCTTTTATAAAGGAGTTTTAAGACTGCAGGACTATGAATCCCCAAGTTTTATGGTCATGCTTTCAGAATTACATGTATTTAGTACATGGTATACAGTAGATATTTATTTTTACTGTCCGAATGTACTTACCTCTGTTACTTGACAATATTTTTACTATGCCATGGACATTTTATTTCTTATTTTATCGATATTGCAAAGCACTAAATAATTAGCAACAAAGTATTTTGGGAACATTTTGGCAATTTTAAATTCGTTACATTATTGCGACATTACATTAAGTGTTTTTGATAATTTTACGCTCATCATTTTTTACTTGAGTCGCAAGAATTGTTGTGGACTCTTTTTTGGGTCTTTTCCGTAACTTTGCATTTTTATTCTTTCAGATTATAACTACCTGTTAGCTCCTCGCTTTCTTATTAGATACCTTTTTTCTTTATGTACATGTTGCAAATATACATTTTTAAACTAGTTATATAAACTTTGCTTTTCCATATACATCGGAAATGATGATGATTAAATCCGATTCCTACTGGCTTGCACAACACTTATTTTGCACCAATGTAGGTACTTATCTTGAAGAAAATAACATAATCGTTAAACTGTATCAGAGGATGCTTTACTGTAACAATACAATACAACAATTCTTAATAAATTAAAAATAGTAGACTAAAAAATTCAGCAACATAAATAAAATACAAGTCATACACATACTTAAATATAATTTAGAGATTAACATACATAAACATACGTATACACATATGTGGAATTACAGCCCTGCCTGTCTTGAACCTGTTGTTCGCGACTCTTGTTACGCGGCATAGCGTTACCTACTGTCCCTCTCTCACAGTACTGCACAGAAAGAGATAGAGAGAAATAGTCGTGTATCACAGTTATGTTACTTGTGTTAGAGGTACAGGTTTGTTACTCTATTTACATATGATGTGTTGTGTATATATTGCAGGGCTGGTTCGAAATCACATACACGACAGTTACGCACTGAATTTATTGGTATTCACACGCTAAACATTTTAAATATATATAAACGTCTAGGAGCGATGTTCATGGCTCGAACGCCATGAGAGAGAGAGAGAGAGAGAAAGAACGATGTCTTCCGTCCTGTACGGAACATTTTCCCGGGCTTTATTGGTGAAAGCTTATTATAAATAGTATAAGTTATGCAGACTTATATCTTAGTGCAAATATTAATGAACATATTAAAGAATTATTTGTTCAGCTAATTGTTTTAAAAACTAAAGTGAACAGAACGTAAAAATCGCAACTTCAAGATTATGCCTATTACATGCTCAGAAATAAGCATTTAAAGGTAAGTAACATAAATGCATTTAAGATGCAATATAAAACACAATTAAGTAAAGCATACTTAAAATAACACTTGTGATCAGTAACTAAACTGATGCAATATTAGGCAACAATATAAGTTTGTGAATAGGCCTTGTGTACTCGCCCTTAGCAGTCTTTATTAAGACAGATCTTTACGAAGCCGTCCTTAGAATTCACATTTACAGCAATTACTTTTCCTAATGGCCAACATGAGGGCGGAGTAGCCTCATCTTTAATAATTATCATATTCACCAACTTTCAAGTTAGATCTAGTTTGTAACCACTTACTTCTAGGTAACAGTTCTGATAAGTAATTATGATAAAATTGTTTCCAAATTCTTTGTCTCATTTGTATTACCTTCTGGTACATATTTAACCTTTTATCATTAAGGTGTAACATATTTGGTTCAGGTAAATCTGTGATTGCTGATCCAATCGCAAAATGTGAAGGCGTGAGGCATTCCAAATCATTTGGTGAACCTGAAATTGCACAAAGTGGCCTCGAGCTGAGGATTCCTTCCACCTGCACAAGTAGCATATACATATATAAGCTCATATGTTAGTTTAGCATTGCATAGCTTTCGTTTTAACAAAGCTTTAACAGATTTTATAGGTACCTGCTTCATACAAACCACCCATGTGGCTTGCTAAAGGAATAGTAAATTTCCACTGAATGCTATTCATAGCGCAATAATTTACAATCTCAGTATACGAAGTATCATTCTTAAACATGCTATAATTATGAAGCTGCACCATTAAATTTTAAGCACCCTTAAAAGAACATGCATCATCTGAGTACAAGTATTTGCAACCTCTTCTTCTAGCAATAAGCTATATTAGTGCAAAAATGAAAGCTTGTGAAGTTAAATACATAGTTTAAAAGTTCAAGATGCAAAAGTTTAGTAGCTAGACACACAAACAGACATAATATGTAGCCCTTCTGATACCTGCAGTTGCTAGACGTCGAGCTACGTAAGTAAATAGAATCGCTATTACACGCTATTATTTGATGGTGTATAATAATGTAGTCAATGTATCAATCCTAGATAGTGATGTGTTCTCTAGCTGAAAGCATAATTGAATGATGATTGGCTGGTAAAAATATTGGTACTATAGTTTATGTATAAATATAATGAATTTACTCAAACTTTTTATAATGAACAACTATATTGTATTGTACTAGTTTTATCATTATATACAAATATATTAAATAACAAACTATATTTATCATAACTTTAATGTAATGTGTATACATCTGGCAGGAAATAGGTCTATTATTATATGTATCGCAATATATCATAAAATATAGTATCTTTTTCATTATTTACAACATAGTAACTGTTAAGTATAAGATCTGTTTATCCTATATAAGGCATTACAAGGGCATAGAGGACATTTGGATTGGTCCCCACGCAACCAGTATCTTGAAACAAACAAACTAGCTTGCGATGTATTGTATGTATTTTTATCTGCTGCATAGCTACCCGTCACTATCCATCCGAGGCTACTTTGGATGAGCTGTGGCATATTAGGTCCTAACCTAATATGACCAGACTGCAAAATGTCGAAGAATGTTTCAGCTCCTAAAAGCAAGTCTATGTCGCCTGGTATGTAAAAGGTAGGGTCTGCCAGTTTGAGAGCTTGAGGGTATGGTATATTCCAATGTTGTGTGTTGATGAAAGCATGGGGTAAAGGAACAGTTATATTGTCCATCACCACAAAATTAAGACGACGTTTGTAGTCACTTGTCCTAGAAGATATGTCAGCTGTTGTACTTACTTGTGTATGTTTGTGTGTGTTACCAATTCCCTGTATGTGGCATGCGCTGTAATATAGCTTATGTTGTAGCAATGTAGCAATCCGCTGTGACATTATATTAATTTCACTCCCTGAGTCGAGTAGAGTCCGTGCCTTGTGCCAATTGCCGGCTGCATCTCGGATGTCTATAATAGCTGTTGAGAGTAAAATCTGTGGTTCCTTAGTATTTGCTAACATAACAGTAGATGTTGAAGCAGTTTTGATATCCATGTTAGGCATAAGCGGTTGTGGCTGTGCATGTGTATGAATGCTGCGTGCTTGTGTAGGCTGTTGCATGCATGCTGGTATAGTTGCAGGTATGTTTGTAGGTATGTTTGTCTGTTGACTGAATGAATGTGCGCTATGTAGGCTAGGCTGTTGATTGTTGTTAGGTATGCTCTGTGTCTGTTGACTATATGTAGGTATCTTATCTGTCTGTTGACTGTAAGTAGGTGTGTGCGGTGTCTGTTGACTATAAGTTGGTGTGTGCGGTGTCTGTTGACTGTAAGTATGTATGTTTTGTGTCTGTTGACCTCTGATAGGATTGTTATGTGTCTGTTGCCTATAGGTAGGTAGGTTGTGTATATCCTGGCTATGTGTCTGCGCTTGCTGATAGCTATGGTCTGCAACTGCGGCATAGTTTACCTTCCGTGGAGGGCTGTCCATATGTATGCTTGTGTGGTGCTTGCCCCGACAAGTGAAGCAATTAGTTTTGCTGCATATGTGCTTAGGTTGAAACACCTGTAAGCAGTTAAAGCACAATGATTTTGATTTTATGAAATCAATCCTTTTGGGTATAGGTAGTTCTAGATAATTAGTACATTTATATAGCCTATGTGGCCCATTACACATGTAACATATAGCATCAGTATTCGAAACTGATGTGAGATGTGCCACTTTAGGTTGTGATGTCGGTCTGTCAGAATATTTATCATTTAACATTTCAAATGCGGTGACTCTTAAATTAAGAAATTCTAGTAAGTCCTTGAATTTAGGGATAGTCGTATCTTTGCGACTCATTTCCCAAGCAGCTCGTAGAGAGTTGTCAAGTTTCTGCGTGACTAAGAACACTAACAATGTATCCCACGAGTCCACTGGCAAGTCTAGAGATCGAAGTGAGTCCAAACTCTGTTGTAATGCAACCAGGAATTCTTTCAAGTTATATCTTGTTATTGTAGAATAGTTCACAAATGTTTTCAAGTGGTGATTTACTATGATAGTCTTATTTTCATACCTTTTACTCAGTATTTCCCAGGCCTTGTGGTAATTGGCATCTGAAAATATCAATGAACTCACAAGTCCAGCTGCTTCTCCTTTCAGTGCAGATTTGAGATATTGAAATTTGTGCAAGTAAGGTAAACTGGCACTGTCCACTGCTGACTTAAAGATATTTTTAAATGCAGGCCAATCCTTTATAGACCCATCAAATGTCGGGAGTTGGAGTTGTGGTAGTCTAACCTGTGTTTGTACAATTTGGGAATGTGCTGACTCTATCATGGTACTATTGTGCGATGATGGATTAAGTAGACGATCCATGGCAGCTTTCGTCCGGTAGAAGTGCTGCTCATTGGCATCCCGCTCGTGCTCATTCTTCTCGATGTCACTGTCGAGGGCCTCAATTTTATTTTGGATGTTTTCGATCTTCTCGAACAGCGAAGTCAAGTCATCGTAACGAACCTTTAGGTCGGTAATATCGTCGGACAATGGGTTGAAATTTTGAACATATGTATTGATGCGAGTTAGTTTTCCCTTCAAACTACCCCGTTGTCTGATTAATATTTGTAAATCTTCCATTCCTGAAAACGCCGCTGTATTTGTTGTGTTTGTAATATTTGTTGTCAGTTTTTTGCCGAATGACAAATCATTGGCTGACAGATACTGTCTATGGCAGCGAAATAGTTTTTAGTAGCGCCGATTTTGTTGGCCGATTTGGCTGCTCTCTCCCCAGATTTATGCACTTATGTTGGCAATAATGTGATGTAATATATCCGCTGTTGCGGGAGCTCGATGCTTGTCTGTGAAATGTCCGTTGATTTTGTACTTACGTCTTTTGTACGAACTGTCAATGTATGCGATGAAATATGGCGATTTTTCTTGATGAAAATTTGGAATGAATTTTCTCAATTTTCTCCCCGCCACCGATAACGAAGGACCAAAAATGTTGTGTATATATTGCAGGGCTGGTTCGAAATCACATACACGACAGTTACGCACTGAATTTATTGGTATTCACACGCTAAACATTTTAAATATATATAAACGTCTAGGAGCGATGTTCATGGCTCGAACGCCATGAGAGAGAGAGAGAGAGAGAAAGAACGATGTCTTCCGTCCTGTACGGAACATGATGTATTTAAACTTAGCCCAAAACAGCTTCGTAACTGAAATTAACAGACCAAAATTAAACCAAATGTTCAAACCGGTACTTACAGTAGTTACTTTGTAGTTAGCAAATGAAATTAAACAACTCAATTATAACCTTCCATTAAGCTTCATTAAGCTTTACACAACATTGTACAAAATAGAGGCTAGAAATATGGACTGAAAACATTAATTATGTAAGTATGTAACTTTTGTTCAAAATTAATATCAACACTGACCTAACTTTGAGAATCGTAATTATAAGTTTTAATACTAGACAGACACGACAAATTATGAACAAGCTTTTACCCGTGGTTTCACCTCCGTAACCGCAACGGAAAGAGGCCTTATTCCTTTTAAAATGCTGATTGTTTAGAAATTTCTCTCTATGATCAAACATGTTTCATAACATATTATTAATGTTACTACCTAGAACGGGGCTATTGGGATTTATTGGTATATATTTGACCCCTACAGTTTGAATTTTTCATTAATAATTTTTGTTTCAAAAACTACTCGAAATCGACAAAATTTACGCGGAAAATTAGTTTTTTTAACTTATTTTCGACTGCACGCAAGGAAAGCGAGAAATAGCTATGTTATTACCTAGAACTCGGGGAAAAGTATTATTCACTTCAAAAAGTTGGTTAAAATTATCAATATATTTGTCGTAATATGAAAAAAAAAAAATTTAGAAGGAATAAGGCCTCTTAATTTAAGATATAAACATTTCACTCATATCATTTCATGCACAAATTTCAAATACGATGACCGTGGTTAGCTCCACTGTCCGCGCTGTGACCGAATATTTATCAATAAACTGGGTTTTGCGAGTCATATCCGCGCCCATCGTCGTAGGAGTCCTACGAGCCCTACTACTAGAAGTCACTGTCATCGGACCCGATGAAGAGGACATCATCAATTTTGGATACACGAATACTTTTTGGCAAAGAGTAGTGAATCTCTACTCTTTTCCATCCTTTCTGGGGTGATATATAGAAAGGATGGAAATAATAATACACTCTTATTTACGACGCGATTGACGTTTTTAGTTTTAATTTATTTTTAACGGATTAGTGACGTCACTATCAAGGGTGGTTACGGTTGACTGGTAGAGAATGCCTTGTGGCATTAAGTCCGCCATTTGTACTAGTTTGATCTGTGCTATAAAGTTTACATAAATAAATGAATGTGAAAATGGCGGACAGCGTTTTAAGCATTTCAAAATACAAAAATAAAAATCATATTTTCAACTTCAATTTCTTCGGCCATACAATACGAAATAAACATTAGTTTTAATAACATTTAACATGAGTCAACTAGCCTATTTAATTTGTTTATTGCGGTTTAAGAACCCCATTCCTAGAAATGTTTTCTTAATTTGCATAACCTTTGCTTATAATTATAATATGTGTCAAAGCATGACTGTGGATATTTTTTCAATTTACGTCATATTTCCACGCAAAAAATATAAGGCTAGACACATTATAACACGCAGCGTGCTGAGTCAGATTTTTTAGCTGGGTGAGTCATTACTTACAAAATTGCTTGCGGTTTTAGTTATTTTACTACCACCCTCAGAGCACCTGAATCTAAACAATATTTACTACTTGCCCCTGCTACCTCGCTCGAGTGGGAAAAAGAAAAGAAAGAAAACCGGAACCCATTTCACCGCAGTCAGGTAAAAAATATACTACTTATAACGATCTGTGGATACCAGAATCTAACATTTAAATATATATATATTTTTTATTCAAATGTACAGGCATGTAAATATGTGTTACACTTATTTTTTGCGCAAACCCGGCTACCCACTATCAATAAAACAAAAGTCTCAAGTCCTCGCTGTAGTTGTATGTGCTTAGTTAATAATAGACTCTTCTACTCGTATCCGCTTAACTTCTCGACTTTGTTCTAACAACGTTACTGATTTATGTTTGTTTGCTATGCCTTTTAAAAGAACATAAATATCGGCCGGGAAATTAGTTTTCAGGGTTGCTTTGTCACGATTGTTCGTTATTGTGAATGTACAGACGGCTGTTTCCTGACAAGAGTGGAAATGCTTACTTTCATGCTGTATTTTACAGCATGAGGGTCTTAATAAATGACGGATCCGGACATATGAAAGCCTTTTTGTAATCATCATCTTGTTTACCATCACCAGCATCATCACTATCACCAACACCAACACCATCACCACCACCAACACCATCACTAACATCATCGTCAACACCATCACTTACACCTTTACCGACACCATCTCCATCATCAGCACTATCACTGTCAACATTGTTAACAATTAACCAAAGTAACGAAAGTTAACAAAAACCGATAACTTTCAAAAAAAGATTAACGGTGGTCAGCGGAAGTTTGACATAAGTATAAGTAATTTTGAACGAGTTGCACAACCATCTCAGCATCCAATAATATTCGAACAATTAGCTTGCGAGGTGAGGTATCTCGATTTGGTGCGGGAGGGAAAGTGACAATTCTGTATGTGATACTATTTATGTATTCTGTGCTCAAACGATCACCGAAGACCTCTTTGAGACACACACACATACTCGGATATTGTCTTGAACGTTTACAGGCATCTTCATTTTCACGTAGGCATTCGAGAACGCGCATTTTACGTGACCGACGTGTGATATCAACCAAACAATTATGGCTGCTCGGAATGTCGCTGGAGGGTATAATAGTTAGAAGGGCTTTCGTAAGTTACTGGTAAGCGAAATTTCATCCTTTTTTTCCCATACCCATGGCAGACGGAACGGAGGATAATATACTGCCTCTGTTTGGGCTAGAGGTTGTTTGTGACTTTAACGATATTCTTAGTAAATTACCGGACCGATTTCTTGAATTAAATGGCTATTTCAGAGCATCAAAGGCCACCAGGATGCGCTTCAGCAGCTAGAAAAGTTAACAGTTCAGGGCTCTGAGAAACTATTGAGCTGTTTTCGATGTGGTTTTTCGCTTTATACGATCCCTGTTTCGATTACATTTTTTACAAAAAAAAGCACTTGTTTGTACTTATAATCTGGGCCCTAATTCCACTACGTATTGCAATATCCCCAGTTTAGCAATATCTTAGGTTTTATCGCATCAATTCTTATTCCACATGACGATAAAATATATGAACATGTATTGGAGCCCGCGCACTAGGCAGCCACAAACTTATATTTGACTGGCTGTGCCACGCTGTGCTTATAACATGTTTACCTTTGAATCGAAGAACAAGACAGCCCTAAGATATCATATCATCTCTCTTCAGTTGGCCCCTCATTCCTGAGATCGTTATCATATTCTTGATCAGTTGTCTCTATCGGTCTCGATCCATTGTTGCCCTCACCGCGCCTGATGAAATCGCCTTGAGGAAGTGGCTTCTCTAACCTGGTCAGTCCGTTTAGTTGGAGAGCGTCCACGGCCTCTCTTGCCTTCCACTCCGCCAATCACGACCAGTTTCTCGAGACTCTCAGCTCCTCTTCGCATAACAAGTCCAAAGTATGAAAAATAATTTAACCAAACTAAAAAAATAGGCAGTATTAAAAATTGTACACAACAAAGTCACCACGTTTCCAACCCACTATTTGAAGTATTTAACCAACGACAAAGCCGAACGCAGAACTAACTCAAAGTATAATAAATAGTTTCATTTTAAAACTGTACTTAACTAACTTAGCGCAGAAAAACTCTCCGTGACTGTACAGTGCGACCAACGCTCATAAAATATTATACTTTGAAAGTTACAGGCACCAAGGCACAAAGTTTCTGCCGACCTAACAGAAGTCGAGGAAAACAAAGCAAATGTGACCAACAACTTTTCCGTTGACGAAGGAAATTTTCTATGTTTTTGCTTGAGCGATAAAGTCTAGTTCCTATACTGGGATAACTTCGCGCTTGCTTGTGCCAGTGTGCCTACATCTATTATAGTAAGGGAAGGGGATTTTTGGATTTACTCGAGCGCGGTAGGTATATAAATATGTTTTTTTTCCTCCTCCATACCACACCTCGCACTTTATTGAATAATTATCTTCTTGGAACATGAACATGAGACTATGAAAACCGGCATAGTGGTATATGCGTGTGCACGTAACTAAATTCTGAGTCAGGGAATACGAAAGCACGTTTTTTACAGTCGGACCCTAAAAAAAAAATTGAAATGGCCGTCCATCCGTCCGTTAGTCTGTCAACACCCTTTATCTCGGGAACGCGTGGAGGTATCGAGCTGGAATCAAAACCACATACTAAAGCCTACGGTTCCTTGAAGTTGTAAAAAAATCAAATTTCTAAGTTAACGTAAAAAACGATACGACCGTTTATGCCACAAAAAAACGTAGGTTTATTTATACACTCTCAAGGGAATCAAAATTTATAGGGTATTATCCATTCACCTAGAACTGTGAAATTTGGCAAATAATACCATTTTATACCTACTACATGTATAGGAAAAATTGGATTGCTGAAATTATACATTTTTAATTAAATCAAAAGACTTATAGTCTAGTCTTTATTTATAGTAGGTAAAACAGTTTTCCACTAACGGTTAAGTTATGTTTGTCGGTCAGTACAGTTTATCATGCAGTGCTTTCATTTTTCATTTCGAGCGAAACCCTCGGTGCGCGAGTCCAACTCACACTTGACTGGTTTTTTTTAATACAGAATACTAATGAAATTTCCGTAAAAAGCGGATCGTCAGAGTCAACGTCCCGACTAAAATAATCGTCTAAAAATACCCGGCCCAGGTGACAAAATTGAATCAGAATGAAGTTGGCAGGATTGGATAATTTAATTAAAAGTTGTTACCTTACCCGTCCCATAACAGAGTTATAAAAGTTTCCCGACCAGATATTGTTCTGACCTGCAAAATGTCTGCTTTAATTGCTGATGAACTGAACTTCCTTCAGGATTTTGGTAAAGATTTTATTACTGTACGGCACAGATTAATTATAACACTGCTGAGTCACTTTTAAATTTCACAAGAGGTAGAAGAGAGTTATATTTAATTGGTTGTTTGTGTCAAATGGGATGCAATATTTTTTTAAGGTCACGACCAACCGACGTATATGTGAAAGCTACCTCTGACTTGTAGGCCTGTCTGTGTACCTATTATCTAAGATAACTACTATTGTAAAATTCTAGATTTGAATAGAAAATCATTCTTTTTATGGCGAGGGATCATTATTTCAGGAAACTTCTAGCGCCATGTTAGTCTAGCGCCATCTGGTTGGTCATTACATGTTTGTCCTCCCACCACGTCTAAGCGGACGATTTAAACTATTTTTTGTACCTACAGGGATAGCTGAACATCTAAAGATGGTTATAGGTAATTAAGCGACTGCGTAAAATTAATAAATTGCGGGTACATTCTAGTGTAAACATAAGATCCAAGACGAAAGCATTAGACGCTCTTCTTCTTCTTAGTCGTACACTCTCGTCAGAGTGGTCGTTGTTATGGATTGTCCTCTTCTACATAAATGACGGCTTTTGCGATTTTTCTCCATCTCTCTCTGTTTGTGGCACTCCTTGCACACTCCGTAAGGGAACGTTTCGTTGTTTACTTTATGAAATCCGTCCACCTAGACGCTCTTAGGTACGCTCAAAAATTAAAATGGTGATGGGCTGGACACGCAGCTCGAGTTAAAGATCAGCGGTAACGGTAACTAAGTGTGAAGGCCCTCAGGGCAAACGACACAGGGGAAGACCGCACTCCCGCTGGGCCGACGACATAAAAAGAATTACTGGTCCACAATGGCAGACCATAGTTCAAGATAGAGAAAAGTGGCTATCTTTGAAAGAGGCCTTTACTTGAAAGGGGTTCCTTAACTTGTAAATTGTTATAGCAATTAGGTAACTTTCGTTTTTTTTAATAAGTATGTTAGCAACCTAGATGAAAATTATTTTATTGTAATATTAGATACCTACCAACTTAGATATTAATACTTAGTACCTAAAGGAAGTTATTTGTATATTTTTAATAATATTTATTTTTTTCATTTATTTATTTACCTTCTTCTAGTCTAAAATAAAGACAAAGCTTGATAGCTATATATAGCTGGCTAGATAAAAGCTGAGATAATCTCATTTCTACGAATGCTTGCTAGAATATTACGCGTTTTCGCTTTCATTTTAAATTATAAGTGTGTGGTATTAAGATCAAAAGAACATTTTGAGCCTTAAAATATAAATATCTCGTTCACCTTAAAGAATAATAGAATGAAATCCTTCTTGCGTCACTCCCAGTGTACGAGCATATTTATTAAAACGGCCTATGAACAGTTTGGTTTTGAGTGTACTTACGGCATTTTCAAAACCAGCTAGGCGACGTCACGTTTTTACGCAAAAGACCCAAGTTCTGGCATCAACAAAGAAAGTTTTTTAATAATGGTGGAGCGAATTACAAAATATGATAGAAGGAAACTTCATTAATAGGTTTTCAGACGGCCTATCAGTAGCATACGGTGTTTAATAATGACAACAATGTTTTGAATATTGAATGAAATTTTATTTTTCATTCCTCCTACTCGACTATTAGCTTTTTGATGAAGGGCATATCACTTAAATCCTAATACTTTAACATGGCGCTTGGTTGCATGGACTCATTGCGTCCATTTAGAACTGATATCGCGTACCCAATAATTGACAATATTTCATATTTTTAAGAGATGAAAATTAATATAGAGATGGAGAGAGCTTAGCGTCGTGTACACGTTAAAATACGTAATAGGTACCTATATTTATTTTAATTGATTTTTCTGTATGTAAACAAATATAAGAAAATACATAAAAGAACCCAAATCTATGACAACTATGCCTGGATAGAGTCTTCGGCCAATTCGCGAAAAAAAGCTGTCAACAATGTCAACCAAAACGTCATTATTTTTTTTTAATAGACATCAGACCACATCAGACTATAGTAACCTTTCGATTGTGTCATAGTTTCGAAGTAACTAACGTTTAGAATGAATATATTTTAATTTAATGAATAATTAAGTAATTAGTAATCTCAGAAAAGATATTAAAAAGTGACTACTTCCTATTTCTAAGCGGAATACGGAAAAGTAATAAAAAAAGTCTTAAAAATATGAAATTTTATCAATTAACAGGACGGCAGTTAATTTTTCCGCGAACCGATCGTTAAAAGTTACTTCACGTTCCTATATATTCGGACGAACATACTATGTATGCAGATGCGATCAGCTAGGAGTTCAATTTGTTGTTTTTTATCGATCATGTGAACTAGCGACTCCGTTTCAGCTTGGCCTAAAATTCTGACCTTTGAACCGCAATATCTCCCCCTTTTTCATAGTCTGACCAATATTCGTATGTCCAGTACCGGGTGGTCTTGCCTTAGATTTTAGTGTTTATTATTTTAAATTTTGTGTAATAGGCGCTTGTTTTTGGCCAGAATTGCGCTGTAAACGTTTGCCTAGTACTACACTAAGTCATCATATCAGCCAAAAGCCTAACTACTAGACGAAAACCTCAGGTTGATTCGTAGTGCACCACCCTCATCGAATAGCTTTCGGTAATCCTGACCAGATCGTCGATCCACCTTTTCGGGGGCACGCTGCATCTTCCAGTAGACTGGCAGGTTAGTGCTACAGATCTAAAGTCCCCAATACCTATGAACGCCAGAGCATTATTGTTGTACGGTTGTTCTCTAAATAATTGCATTTGAAACCGAATGCATTACAGTCCCGAGACGCAGGCGAGTGCAGAGACAATATAGTAATATTCAACCAAATAACTATTTCAACCATCTTTCCGATTCAATTTCGTTGATAGCAAATAATGGTGGCTCCATATTGCTCGGCAAACACAAATCTAGCACAGGGTATTTTGCAATATTGTGTATTGCTGATTCAACAGTTGTATAATGTCATAACAATAGAAATAAGCGGTTTAGAAGATATTTAGGTAGGGTAAAGCCCGTTACTTCGCCTGGGATATCTAACATCGCCTATTTATATAAAAGTTTAAATTCCCGCTTAGTTTTCAAATTAGCTACAGTTGATGCGTGAATATCGCCATGCATAAAAAAGCACTTTCTATTTAATAGTTTTAGTTTGTAGTAGTCTAAAAACTAGACGGGAATATCAACTCAAAGTTACGGGCTTGTACGTTATCATTCTTTAATGTTTAATAATTATGTACAGACAAGGTACTTATTTGAATTTTTCACTCTTTAACAAAAAATTGGTACCGAAAATTTTGTGAAACATGTAACGTCTCATTATTTTTATGTGCTTACTTCATCATCATCATCATATCAGCCGATAGACGTCCACTGCTGGACAAAAGCCTCCCCCAAAGTTCTCCACAACGATCGATCTTGCGCCGCCCTCACCAATTTCTACCCGCGATTTTAACCAGGTCGTCGGTCCACCTTGTTGGAGGCCTTCCAACGCTGCGTCTTCCGGTCCGCGGTCGCCACTCAAGAACCTTTCTGCCCCAACGGTGACCGATTCACGAGCAATATGCCCCGCCCACTGCCACTTAAGTTTGGCGACTGTCTGAGCTATATCTACAACCTTGGTTCTCCTGCGCTTACTTGTGCTTACTTACAACACATTTTTTTTATTAAAGCGATACAAAGCACAAAGGTGTGAATATTTACGTATTCACATAGAGGTCGCTACGGTGTAAAAGCTTTTCAAATAAATAATGCGAAGATCGATACACAAAAAAATCGAAAAGTATTCTGGCGTTTGGGTGGTGGAAACTAAAGGTACCGTTAATCCAGAAATGTCGGGTTCATTTCTTGGTCTCTTCCAACAGGTTAATACATTTAAAGTTTTCTTTGTACTTTGATCCTTCTATCAATGGTTTTAATAAATACTGAGCAAACAGTAACGAATTTTCCAAATCGGTTCCGAGTACATAAAAAATAACTCCCCAACACACACTGAGAAACAGCTCCGGTTCTGACGTCAGTTAAAAACGAACCCTTTTTTCAATCAATCAATCAATATCATTAATTTTCAGGCAACACAACTTCACACTTTTTTGTAGCCCTTAAGGGACTATACCGTGTGTAGTGTCACTAACATCTACTGGGCACGTTCGTTGTCTCGGCATAATATCTATTTTATTATAAATATCTTGTTATGTTTGTACATACTAACCTTAGTTTAAGATCCTACTAATATGCTATGGATTTTATTATGTACGAAACAAAAGGTTCCATTCATTTTTCATTATAAAATTCTAAAAGAGTATTGAAAATTAGTTATGTATGGAAAGGAGTCATTATTTCAAGAAAAAACCGTATACCTAGGAGTAGTTATATTCATCTCAACTCAAACCCTCAAGCCTCTCGCAGTTCTATACGTGGAAACTAATCTGCAGTACCCTTTGATTGTCAAAGGCGGCAATTCCGCAAAAGCCGAATAGTATAGAGAGTTCAATCGCCGTAAGTTTGATGGCAAACAGGCTATGGAACACTTTGGCAACATGAATACAGCAGCAGCTATTTCCGGTATTGCATCAATACGAGAACGTTCACAAACAACAGAGAGAAACATTCTTTGGAATAAACTGTGTTTGAAACACGCGCCGTTGCATTCCCAGTAATAAAAATATCACTTGTTATTTTTTTAAGGCCTATAACCTCAATCGGCAAAACGAAATCCTTATAGGATTGCTTTGTTGTTTATCCGGCTATCTGCCTGTCTGACATGCGAATAGGCATCAAGTTACAGAAAGTTTAAAAAACCGAGAGATTAAAATGAATATTTCCATTGGGAACGTTTCAAAGTCTAATAAAATTACTTTAGTAAAATTTCCATGTGGAAAGTTTTACAATTTTGGAAACACATAATTTTGCCAGCAAAAACCTTTTTTCTGGAACGCACGGTTTTTTTAGAATCACTTGGGGTGAGATATTTCAGCTAGTAGCGGATCAAAATCAAATTACAAAAGTAGACGTTGCAGAAATATTTAATTTTTTTTTTATTAAAAAAAAAGCAAATCGTTACGTAAATGAAAGTATTGTGAGGTAACAGACATGAAAAAAAAACAACTGAATTGAGAACTCTTTTTTTTAAGCAAGATAAAAATAAACAACTAATGTATTCACTCGAATATTCTAACGTCCCATGTGGCCTACGTGGTCGAAAATTACGTCTTTATTCAATTATTACGTCCCATGTTCATGCAAAATTAAATATGTAGGGACAAATGCGTCCTCGTACCTGACCTGCGTGTTTTAATTAACGTTTAAATGGAGTTAAGTAGTCGCAGTTAATTTTGCCCGAATGCATTCTGAGATGAGTAAGGTAACCTACATTCCCACCCTGTATAGTGTATAAGTTGAATAATAATAATACAATAAATCTTTATTAATAAATAACAATTAGCTTAAAAAGTCTTACATCTACACAGAACACACTTAATTCTTGTGCCTGAACTAGGAAAATCCTGTATCTCAGATAAAAGAATAAAAAATACTACGAGCATTTTAAGCATAGGTACCTAATCACTTAAGAAGGGCGATGCAAGCAACGTTCTGAATGACAAAATTACTTTAATTACTTGCAGCGTAAACTATTTCAGGAACTATGAAAATAATAAAATTATTTCTAAAATTAATTAAAATATTAAAAACATTAAATACCTAAATAAATTTGTTTTAAATAATATCAAAGAAAACTTGATTTTATTACAACGCGTGTAAAGTTTAAATTCAATTCCTTTGTCTAGAACCTTATTGTAACTATGTCATACACAGAACACGAGATAATTAAGAATAGCTCTGAAATTTAAATAGGATCTTTATGCAAGACGATCACTTTTGAACGTTGCAGTTTTACGCTCTAGAGGAAAACAAACCTTGTTTCAATTGAGTACAGTAGTTTAGTATCTGCGTTACTAAAAATTTAGCTCAAAAAGGTGTAAAATGAAGTGTTATCTTTTCACACATTATGTTACATAATATGAGATAATTATTACATTCATTTAAATGTGAGTTTTCCTACGACTATTTAAATAATGCAATATGGAATTGTACAAGTTGTATTTCTGGAATGAACGCAGAACCATTCACATTTTCAGCATTTTCTTGATGATGTATTTACAAAGGATTAAGGGTATTTTTTGAGTTAGGGGTTGTCGTTGTTTGTATTATTTACAGTTCATTGGTTTTATGCGCGCAAACTTCGGTATTACTCCGTTGTCCCGATACTGTAACACATAATTTAAACCGCACTCAAGTTTATTACGTTTTATTTTAAGTCGCGTAAACACTCACTTTATTTTGCCAATTATCCCCATAAATATTTTAATATGTCTGAGACTCACGGTAGTTTTCTATGTAAAATAGCGAATCTTTACGGGGAGATTTGGCAAAATAAAATAAAAAACTTTTTTTTCGACCAACTGGGATCATAGTGCTTACAAAATATGTTAGTAACAGACTGAAATTCTTTTCCTACGGTTAGTGTAACATTATTATTAGGTGTATAAAGTGAGTGTTTACGCGACTTAGAATAAAACGTAATAAACTTGAGTGCGGTTTAAATTATGTGGTACAGTGTCGGGACAACGGAGTGATACCGAAGTTTGCGCGCATAAAACCAGTGAAGTGTATTCGGGATTGCGAAATATTTTTTCGTGCGGCAAATAATATGTCGAGCTTTATTCGACTACTACGACGTGAGTAAACCCGTTTAAATATTTTAATTTGTTTTATACTATGTACGTAGTGATGTATTATCAATGAAATTCTCGTTTGGGTCAGTATTTGCAACTAAATGTAACCAGAACTAAACCAACTAAATCTTAGAACAAGAGTGCACATGCATCTTTTGAGTGCGCTAGCTTATTTGAAGTTTTTATCAGTGCTTCTAATCAAGATAGTAGGCTGATAGTATGCAATTCCATTTGAGTAAAGAAAACTAGACGGCGCTAGAATTTGGTAGAAAAAGAGTCATAAAATATCTATCCTACAAACATTTTAGACACGTAGACATTGGACACTTCGCATAAGAAGTGGCAAATATATATTTTTTTGAGTGTCTCCATAAACAGGCTGGTCTATAAAAAGCCACTTTCTGATGATCACATTCGTGTCTCCATCGGGAGCGAGATATGACAAATAAAAATAATATTAATATTTATTGCAACCAAGTACTTAAAACTAGGTACAAGGACAGGGTGTAGCAAAAAGTTAACATTTTTGTAGTCCGATTTACCAGAAGAATACTAAAAACTTAATAGTAGGTATTTTTTAGTAGGTACAACCTACTAAACTACCTACTAGATAAGCGCGGTAACAATTTTAACATCTATAGATATTATAAATTTATAAAACACGTAAACTTTATGTCTATTTTTTTTTATGTGGGTATACACCACAATTTTTGTATTAAACCACTGATATAAAGATCATAAATAATAAATAAATAAAAAAATATCAGACAACCTCACACAAATCGAGCTAGTCCCAAATTAAGCTCAAGAAGGCTTGTGTTATGGGTACTAGACGACGATATACATACTTATATAGATAAATATATACTTAAATACATAGAACAAGTTCATCACACAAATATATGCCCTGGCCGGAATTCGAACCCGGGACCGCCGGCTCAGTAGGCAGGTGCTTACTTACTGAGCTAACCGATGATCATAGCTCAAAGAAAAATTAAAATGTGTTACCTGGTGAGAGATCGGGTATCGAATCCGGTATCTATAGATTGCCGGTCCAGTCAATCTCAGCGGTTCGGTCTCTTCCAATTTTTCTTTGAGCTTTGATCTTTGTATCAATGGTTTAATTTAGATTTTAATCGATAAGTTAGGCCTAGACAAACAGCCGCCGCTTTTATTGCTATACTCGTACATATGATATTGTCCCGACTACCTTGTACATTCTCATCATCATTATCATCATTTCAGGCTAAAGACGTCCAGTGGTGGACTAAGGCCAAGTTCTAAGCCCTTCTACCGTTCAGTTGACCCTCATCCAAAGGTATGCCATGATCCTGGCCAGGTAATCAGGCCATCTTGTTGGAAGGCCTTCCCACGCGTTTTCCAGCACACGTTCGTCATTCAAGAACCTGTCTGCCCCAAGAGCCGTAGATTCTATAGCGGCCCGGCCACTGTCACTTGCACATTCTTTTCCACTCATTTTATTACTACACATGCCAAGCCCAGCTTCGCACGGGTGCAATGTTGATAAATTATGCATGTATTATACATAATAATATAAACCTTCCTCTTGAATCATTCTATCTATTAACAAAAACCGTAACAAAATCCGTTGCGTCATTTTAAAGATCTAAGCATACATAGGGACAGACAGACAGATAGGAAGCGACTTTGTTTTATACTACGTAGTGAAATCACGCCATTACGTTGTCCCTTTGATTTCTAAAACCACAAACGCTTTTGTATTTATTATTTGTGCAAAGGAAAAACGCTTTGTTCGAATAAAAAAAGCTTTCGTGTTATACTTTAAATCGTTTTACCAAACGGCTCATGCACAAAGTGGGTGTAACCAAGTATCAAAAATTCTTTGTAGCTCTGTTGAGTACAGAGCGGAAAGCTGAGTCGACTTTTAGAGTGGTCGGAACTGGTATCTCGTTTCCAGGTATCGATCAAAAACCGAAACCGAATATTTATTTCTAGTTTGTTATAATATTTTTGTTGAATTAAATATAATTAAACCATTGATACAAAGTACAAAGCTCAAAGAAAAATTGAATTGCGTAACCTGGTGGAAGACACCGAACGAGAGGTGGTTTGTAACAAAATGCATTTGACTAAATATATATACTTTTATCAAAATGTGTTCAGGACAGAATTCATTACGCTCGAAGTGTAATTTTGTCTAGACGTTTAGAATAACATGTAGCCAATATGTACGAAATAAAATTGATTACATGAGCTATAGTTGAAAAGTGCTCAACTGCTCACAATAGAATAAATTATTGCCGAAGTGTCAGTTTCATAAGATCTATTCCTTTTTTCATTTGTTCATTATATCAAGTTTACATTTTGAGTATTTTGACCGGTGTGCAATTTGATAAGGGGTTTGGAGAACCCACGTAATATGTTGAGGCCTTGATCTTTCTATCTTTTGTTGCTTTTTTCTCTCGTACAATTTTATTAGGCTCTTCGGTTTACGTGTCATTTAATTATTTTGTCTTCTTTTCATTATAACCTGCTTACATTTACATTTACCTTTGTATAATATTTTCGTAATGCTACATTTTGACGTTTATACCAAGTTTACCCGTTACCGCGTAGGTATGTCCAGTGTGTCTCTGGTCGAGTGGTCGAGAGATTTTAAACTGGAGATCCAAAGGTAAGGATTCAATTTCATGACATAAATCGCGAAAGCGCCATTTAAGTACCATTTTTTGTGCATTAATCTTTATGCTGCAACACAAAGCATATGTATAATTATATTTAAAAAAAAAAACATGTTTGCAACCTTTTTCGTTTCAGTTTAAGAATGTTTTGTACCGACCTGACACTAATAAAAATGCCCTAGACCACAAGTGTTAACATAATAATATAATGCCATTAGGCATTATGTTCGCGATTTGTACTGACTCTTGTTTTGCGCAATAAGGTTTAAGTCCAGTCATCCAACCTGTTTCTAGAACAATCTACCTTCAAAATCAGTCGAAGATATTTACGGTACCAAACATAAGGCCTAAAGTCGAAACCGAATAATAATTATTATGAACCCTACCTTCTTGAAAACTTAACCACGCTATTCATGTTTCTTAATGAGCTCATTTTGTTCTTTGATATTGTTGAAATTGCATTACTTTTGACGAGAATACTGAATTAACGCTCTTTGATACTTGAGACAGTTACGTCTCCTATTCAATACAATGAAGCACACTATGTATGCGTATACAAGTTAATCCTGCTAATGACTACTTAGTTATCACCTTGTAAAAAAACTAATTCAAGGAAAATAAATCCGATTTCCAGTGGCCATCTCTCGTCTCTATAACCAGTTACATGTCAACAAAATGATGGTTTCTGTCAACGAGTGCACAAAAGTTGCGAATGACGATGAAGACGACTCAAATCGCCATAGGAGTGCTTGTAATATTTGAAGAGCTTCCTCGATTTCATGTTCTCGATCAGATGGTTGTTTTATTCGTAAGGATTTTTCGAGCTGTTGCCACCGTCACGTTTTTAGAAACCTTAAGAATAATTCGCACCTCTATTCTCTTTGTACGCGTGGCAAAACAATCGAACATCATTATCATCATCATATTATTATAACTATCGTGGGACATCACTACATAGTATAAAACAAAGTCGCTTCCTGCTGTCTGTCCGTCTGTCCCTATGTATGCTTAGATCTTCAAAACTACGCAACGGAATTTGATGCGGTTTTTTTAATAGATAGAGTGCTTCAAGAGGAAGCTTTATATTTATAATCCATGCATAATATAGCATTGTACCCGTGCGAAGCCGGGGAGGGTCACTAGTATTTAATAATTAAATATAAAAACGGGTGGGTCGTGAAACGCGTTGCAGTGCGGATAGATGTCCCTGATGAAGAGCTCCATATGAGTTCGAAACATGTCGGGTCGTTCCTGACAATCTTTACGTGAGTTAAAACCGTTTTTATAACTATCATCTTTCGCATACCAACACTCATAGCATGGAAGATTCCTCTCTTCAAGACCAGATAGGTGTTAAAAAACATCCAATAAGTACATTAAAGCAAAAAATACGCAATTATCCCGTTTTGTTGAAATGCAATTTAATTTATTCACATCTTGATAATATTATGGTTTACTCACGTCACTTTTATAAATGATGCAAACACACACATTAAGCATTGCATGCCTACAAGCCAATATTAAAATAGTTTCCCAGCCAAGGTAATTTATGCCTTTGGTAGCATGCAATTTTTAAGATTAGGTAACCATAATAACTCTACTAGACCGCACTAAGCAGCCGGCTTGCTGTTCAGCCACATCCGAAGATTCAAATTTACTGTATAGATAGGTACTGTTCATAGGTCAGTTAGACGCTACATCGATAACTAAGTTAAGTTCGAGTCAATTCAAGTTAAGTTAAATGGGTGGTTCATAGAGCGTTTCCATCGCTATATCAATTTCCTGTCGCATTTATTGAAGAAATAGGTCACCACCAGGGAAAAAGAAAACAAATTGACTTATTATTACCCTATATACAATACCTACATATAGCAAAATTTTGCGGCTAATGTAGCTGATTTTTTCAATAAACTTGGCAGAAAAGTGTTTGAAACGCTCTGAGAACTACTAAATATGTGCATACCAACATTAATTTACGTCTCTTGACGTACTGTCCGTGAAGGTGTTTTAAACTTACACTGCCAGTTAAATGCCGCCCGCTAAAAATTTAAGATTAAAAGTCGTAGTCGCCATGCTTGAGTGATAACAAAACGGTTCAAAAAGTTTTCAGGGAAATTGCAAGGTTTCCGTATTCTCAGAAAATTAATCTTACCTACAATGCGAGCGAATACGAGAAAAAACTTGAAGTCATGTATAATTTCATACGCCGGTTCCGTGGAAGTCTATTAAAATGCCAGCAGTCATCGTACAAGCCGCTTACAGAACGGAAAACACTCCCGGCCATCACAGTACAAATAACGACAGAGGAATAATAATAAATATCCGACAACGTGATATACATAAATCCTATATCTACCTAGTTCCCAATGAAGGTCTAGAAGGCTTGCGTGTTGGTAGATAGAAAACATCCATGAACAAATAACCAAATCCATTCATAGATCGAGTATAAACTCAAACCCAAGACCGCCGGCTCTGTAGACAGTTCTTTTATGCCATCGCCTGATCGAACGCGATTACTGTCGCCCATAGCGGCCAGCAATACCAGAGGAGTCACAAGTGCGTTGCCGGCCTTTCAGGTGGGAGAACGCTCTTTTCTTGAAGGTTCGAAGGTCGTATCGGTTCGCTACCATTGCGCCAACCGCGTCGTCCAATCATGAATCATTTATGCATTGTACAAATTCATTTCCATACATGTGTTCAGGGTGCGTTGCTCCACATTTTTAAATATTATTTCTGTTAAATAAAGTTCATAGTTGGGTTATCTGTATGATTCGTGGCTAATGGATATGTATACCCTTCTGTCCCCTCGTCATTTGTGTACCCGACAGATTTGCGTCTCGCTGTCACGGGCTGGAATTCACTGAATAACTGAATAGTTTTCCTTGACGGCCTTTTTTATTTTGAATTTCCTTTACATTTTACTATTTTACATCAGGTGTCATTCATGCATGAATGTTGTTTCCTATAATGATATTTTCATCTGTTTTACTTGTTTAATAATATTACATAGGCTGCCTATACAAAACACTAAAATATTTTATATTCATTAAATAAATAAATAAATATTAAGGGACAATCATACACAAATCGACCTAGTCCCAAACTAAGCAAAGCTTGTACTATGGGTACTAGACGACGATATACATAATATATAAATACATAGATAATATATAGATAACATCCATGACCCAAGAACAAATATTTGCCCCGGCCGGGATTCGAACCCGGGACCGCCGACTCAGTAGGCAGGTGTCTACAAACCGAGCCAAACGCGTCGTCATTAAACCATTGATACCAAGATCAAAGTTTAAGAGGCCGTATTACTTTTAAGCATTTTGTTTTCACATTATGACAAAGATATTGATAATTTCAACCAACTTTTTGAAGTGAACCATACTTTTAGCGTGCAGTCAAAGATAAAGTCGTAAAAAATAATTTTCCGCAACATGAACATGACTTATAATAGAGAAAAATGTCTAAAACAATCAGCATTTTAAAAGGAATGAGGTCCCTTAAAGAAAAATTTAAATGTGGAATTGTTGTGGAAGAGACCGGACCGGCAATCCAGAGATACCGGGTTCGATTCTCGGTGTCTTCCACCAGGTTAGTCATTTAAATTTTTCTTTGAGCTGTGATGGTTGAATATAGAAAAAAAAACCGGCCAAGTGCGAGTCTGACTCACGCACCGAGGGTTCCGTACAAACTTTCACTTATCCCATCTTAATTGGCCTGCTTGAGTTTAGTTTGCACCTGAAATGTATGGCGCCGTATACAAAACAGGTGCAAACTTATCGAAACCGAGTTCTCCAAATATTATGTTTGAAAATGACTATATTTTTTATGATTTTTTTAAAAATGTATAGTTTTCAGACTTTTATAAGTATATGTAGTATGTGACGATATTACTTGCCAAATTTCATAGATCTAGGTCATCGGGAAGTACCCTATCATTTTGATTCCCTTGAGAGTTTCGGAATGTACGTTTTTTGCGGCATAAACGGCCGTATCGTTTTTTCACGTTAACGTAGAAGTTTGATTTTTTCACAGCTTTAAGGGGCCGTAGACGAAAAAGTATATGGTTTAAATTCCAACTCGACACCTCCACTTGTTCTCGAGATAAAGGGTCTTGACAGACAGACAGACGGCCTGACAACAAAGTGATCCTATAAGGGTTCCGTTTTTTCCGATTGAGGTACGGAACCCTAAAAAATAAAAAAATTGTGGTGTGTACCCACATTAAAAAAAATGAGACATTACATGTTTCATAAATTAAAATATTTTGTGAACGTACTTGGTGATTCGCTCATGTAGTGACATTAATAAAGGTAATATTTTGGGCCATTAGGAACATTAACTTCATTCCATTCCACGGCCTCCACCAAATTTTGGAGTAAAATAAGCAAGAGTTACGAGTAAGTCGTTAAGCCGTGCGTGAGTCTTAATAAATGAAATGTATAATGGTACGAGTTATGGTGTGAGCGAAATTGCCTGATAGGCGAAGTCATGTTATTATCTGATTAAAATTGACAAATAGAGATACATTTAAAATAAACCAAAATTTACAGTAAGTGTTGACTAATGTTGAATTATACAACATACTGTAATTATATTAATAAAAATTGCCATTATACAAAGAAAAAAAATATAAACATATTCTTCGAAATTATGTGATTTCAAAAGAACGCATATTTTATAATTTTTTAAGTCAAATAGAAATTTTGAAATTGTTTTCAGAATCCTCATGATTGAACAAAACAATAATTGTGTGACAGCCATGAACTTCAGCGCGTTGTTCACGGTGAAAATGGCAAGTTACTTATTGTCTCCATACAAATATTGGTACCCAAACCACAGAATGACATCACGATGTCAATGCCATTTGTATGGAGCGTTTAGCGCTCTGTAGGAATGTTGAACTTTGACGGTCATTTCGGACTTAGCGTAGTTAGTGCCGCATAGACATTTTGATTGCAATAAAAAATAGAACCGATTGACATCCTCAAAAAATATTTTAGTAAAAAACTAGTAGAGTAGTAAAGAAGAAAACAGATAGGTACATACAGTATTTTAGAGAGCCGATGAGAGACGCAATGTTTACGTTATTGTTAGTACTTACCATATTAGTTAGGTACAGTTGACCTTGATCCGGCGCCAAGTCGACCAAATAAAGGCCGTACCATCCTTTTCTCGAAGCTATTTAGGACATTTTATACGGCTATACATATAACTTCGTTGTGAATAAAGGTATAAGTCTACCTATAGACATAATATTCAGTGTGATTCAAGAGTCATGGACAGGAGTTATAGGAGTGATGGGGTGGATTTCACTGAGCAACTTTCACTATGGGGCCAATTTAAAAAGGCAGCCGTTCCATACATTTCGGAATGTTAGAGATCATTTAGCACTTAACTATTAAAAAAAAAACGGGATTCGTGACTGATTCTATAGTGAAAGTTGCTCAGTATGGCACTCCCGATCACGCCTATAACTTTTGCTCATGACTCCTGAATTACCCTGTATTTGCTGCGCAAGAACAACAGGACAGGCATGAATTTCCAGTAACATAACTTAGTATCCGTCTTTATTCACCAGATGGTGATGGGACAGCGAGCGCGTCCCCACATGCACCCCTGGGCACCTCTGATCACTGCCTGGTTGGCCTGCATCCAACAGTGCCCAGCGCAGTACCAGCGCAACTCACCCTGGTTAAGCGTCAAGTATGGCGCTACTCTGTAACAGGATGGGGTGTGCGTTACTAATTCACATTTGTTTCTGGGGTGGAACACTGTTTCAATGAGAAGATTTCCACAGCGAAAGACGAAATTGGCGTAGGAATAGAATTACATCCCAAACTCCGATGCATCATCATCAGACAAAGCCGAAGATGCTCCTTCAGGGCTAGCTACGACTATCTTGCTACGACTTCGCTTCTCGCGCGACTTAGCGTCACCTGTCTTGCTTGCATGGTAAAAGGAAAGTGACAGGTAGTGTTTGTCGCACGACAAATAGTCGCATGTCACAGTTGTGCAAGACGTGCTGATTTAATCGTGGCTGCGCTACCGTTAAAACGCGATATAAATACGAATAAAGTTCATAATCGGACAATGGGCCATGCTGCCTGCAAAGCGTTCGAAGTTGTTTATAAAAAAAACATATTTTGAAGCTTAAGTAACTTGTGAATAAGAGAAACGAATCAATATACCTACAGGTAAATATATAATATAATATACGTGGTTCAGATAATTGTAAATGTGTTCAAAGGCTCCTTTTCCTAGTCCATTATTGCGAACATATTGACAATATTCCCACGCGCGTTTGATAAAATAATATAGATCCATTCCCACGGCGTTTCCGTTAATATCAAAAGGGTTCACAAATAAATCAATATTATATTCCGCTACAAAACGGCATAGAGGCAGGTTTTCGCGACTTACTCGGCAATATTTCGTATTTACATTGCGTACTCCATATTTTTCGAGAAGAAAGGTTATTGGAGAACCCTTCGCGTTCTCGAATTACTCATGATTCGATGAAATCAGCGAATGAAAAGCCAGAATACGTCTTTAGGATGAATCGCCTCGTTGGACCAGGTTTGTTTGATGAAAAGGGATTCGTCGGACGACACTACTTCTTACAATGTCGGGTAATCGCCGTTTACTGTTTACTTTACGGGTCTTTGCGAATAAGAATTCTGAAGATTTAAACAATATTTATTGCGTGAGCACCTGTATATTTGGTGAAGGGAATTGTTCATTGGATTTCGCGACACTTATTAACCTAACACTGTGCGCTTTAGCCCACGCCATATTGCGGATTTTTAGTGGTACTAATTTTATATTTTTATAAATAATGACACAAAGGTAAATTAAGAAAGAAAAATTGAATGCGATCTACTACAATCGAAGCGGGGTATGAACCCGCGACCTCTGCGTTACCGGCGCATTGCTCTCCCAACTGAGCTATCCGACCGCTACGTCAGTCACACCAAATCTTTCATCCCTTAATCCTTTACGCTACTGGAGCGCCCTCTGTGTCATATGTTTTTTGAAAATGCTTATTGCGCATTAGCCATACCCTAGGATGTGCGTTTTACACGCACGATCCCCAATCCCCATTGCTTTACAGCAAGTGTGAAGACTGCGAGAGAGATGGCGCTGTTCTAAATATTTGTATAGAATCTTTTTATCGATTCTATATTTTTTATGTGGTAATACCACATTTTTATTTTTATAAATAATGACACAAAGGTAAATTAAGAAAGAAAAATTGAATGCGATCTACTACAATCGAAGCGGGGTATTCTATATTTTTTATGTGGTATTACCACATAAAAAATATAGAATCGATAAAAAGATTCTATACAAATAATTTTATATTACTAGCAACGACAAATTTTTCGTAACTAACGTTGAAAGTCGGTGAATGTCACTGATATAAACAAAGAAGAAACTAACTAATTTTATTCTATATTTAAGCCAAAACTATCCACAATGGTGAAAGTTTTTTTTTTTTCAATAGGGTTCAGTAATTTATTTCGCAAGAAGAACGAAATATTGATCAGCATTCCGGTGAACACTGTTTTGAATTTGGTTAATGACAAATCCTCGGAAAATCGCTACTGACATTTTATAATACACATTATTTCCATATGAAAGCTGTTTATAGCGCCACCACTATCCCTGGGCAGGACTGACACTTGTTAGGCTATAAATAGAGATGTATAATCATGTCATCCGTAGAGGAGAAAGTAAAATACAAGCATCGATTTAGAGTAGAACCCGCCGGACGGAAGATGAAACCACAGATGTCCTGTATGAGCACTGCACACTGATGGTGGCGCTAAATTGTACTGTAGTGAGGCCAAACGAGTAGCTCTTTCGATGTAATTAGGAGAAAAAGGTGTCCCAAAAAGTTCATATATTTTTAGGCTTCCGTACCTGAAAAGGAAAAAACGGAACCCTTATAGGATCACTTTGTCGTCCTTCTGTCTGTCTGTCTATCTGTCAAGACACTTTTTCTCAGGAACGCTTGGAGGTATCAAGCTAAATACTCAGGTCTACTGTCCCTTAGAGCGGTGAAAAAATCAAACTTCTACGTCAACGTCATCAAAAGATACAGCCGTTTATGCTGCAAATATTAACACTCGCAAGGGAATCAAAACCTACATGTTACTTCTCGTGAACTCAGAATCTTGAAATTTGGTACGAAGAAACGGCTTATAGCCCAGATAAAGAAAAAATTGCGAAAAGCATAAATTTTACTTATATACCTACATGTTTGTACGGAACCCTCGGTACACAAGTCCGCACTTGGTCGGTTTATTGTTTTTTCATTCCGTTAAAAATAAAATGGAATGGCCCAGTTATTCCAATATGCAAGCTTACAGAGCTTACAGCAACGAAAAATGTTTTTATTCAAAAGTAAATATTAATATATACGGATTTTTCTTTTCTAGCAGTTATTGTTAAGCCACCGCGTTAGCCGTGTGGTTCAGAAATAACAAATCCGTTTCATTTCGTCTGAGTGCTTAATATTAAGCTGGATTTTTCTCGCAACTTAATCCACGTGACAAAAGGATTTTACTTGTCTGTATTTGGGGAAAAACTCCTAATAATCATAACAAAATTATATATCTGTTGTGTTATAAAATACTAAATGTGTATAAAAAAAATAGTTTTCTATGGTGAGGGGTCATGATTTCAGGAAAAACCTTAATACCGTGATGCAGGATCGATCAAACGTCTGAACTCCATTACTTAAATCAGAATAAAATAAAATAACAATTAAAATGAAAAGTGTACGCAAAATAAAATGAATTACCAAAAATAAAAGCACAATGTTATAACAAAATATGAATAACAATAGAATAAAATTTTGAAAGTCGGGTACGATCTGAATAGCTGCACTATAAAAGCATTTCTCAAGAAGCCAAACGGTGAGTTTGTTTTTAAAACTATTTCCTTGAAGTAGCTTGATCTCCTCAGGAAGGCTATTGTATAAAGTTATGCACATGTTAAAAGCATTCTTGCGGTACACAGCTTTGGTTGCCCGCGGTTTATACATCAAGCTCATAACTTATTCCTGGTTTCCCTGTTGACCCTTTCCCTGGTGAGCTAACAAAAACGCATACTTTCGCGCGTTAAAATATATTTGTTCCGTTTTTGCCATTCTGGCTAATATGCGGGTTTACAGAAAATCCAAACGAGAGACCGCCGGTATTATATGGTCAAACTAATCTTGGCTTTATATCACTTTTTCCTTGACTCTAAAACTCTAAAAACATGATATCCCGAGCGAAAATGGATGCCATTTCTATTTGCGCTAGTAGGTTGAATATAATATCTCTATTTAAGCGCTGTAGCTCATATCAAAGCGAGGGTCGACAAATACGCAGCTCATAATACGGAGTCGTATGTATTACGGCCGCCATTTTATTTCGGTGCTTTTTAAAGTAATACGAGTAATTTTAACAGGGGCGGTGCAAGTTAATAGCTGTTGGTTGATATTTTTCATGTCTCATTTTCTGAAGCTCTCACTTTCTCTTGTACTCCATTCAAACACAATTGGAATGAGCGCGCGATAACTATAGAATCTACTTAGTTTTACTAGTTTAACTACTGGTTCGACTACTTTATAAAATAGCCAAATTGTGCTTAGTAGTAACCAAAATCATGCAAATTTAACTGATTTTGGTTACTAGTAGCCCTCAGTTTGTCAGTCCTCCGATTTTTGTAACTAGCAGCGAACATTTGGGCTACTGTTCAAAAATATTTTTTATTTTTCAGTGCAAATGTTGAACGCATGGAAGACATAGCGTGGCAAGGCCAACAAGGCGAACTAACAATCTGATGAGTATCGCGAGAAATAACTAAATAAGGGCTGGCACCGTTGGTTGTAGAGAACCTTGAATAGTATGATGATGATATTAACTTTCTTAGTTTGGACTTGTTATTTATATAAGACTAAACGTGGACTAAACCCTGTGACTAACATATTTTTATACAATATTTTAATCGATTCTATTTTTTATGTGGAAGTACCATTTTTATTTTTATAAATATTGACACAAAGGTAAACTATGAAAGAATAATTTTGTGTGATCTACTACAATCTAAGCAGGACTCGAACCTGCGAACTCTGTAGTAGATCACATTAAATTTTTCTTTGTGTCAATATTTAAAACCCAGATAAACCAAATAAAGACCAATATGTTAGTTTTACTGCGGCTTAAGTTTTTTTTTTAATTTTAGTTTTTACGTTGTTAGTTGTATACATATAGTTTAAGTTTATACATACTGTTTCCTTGCTTCACCTTTTTTTTTCGTCGAATAAAAGGCGATATGCTGAAATACCTGATACATTATTTATTTGGTGATATCTCAAAGTACAGTATTAGAGTGCCCTGTTTTTCAATACAGTTTCTGAATTTTATATTACAGTAATAAACTTCCTTGCTTCTCTACTCAGACTCTGTTTTAATATTACACGGCACACTGTCATCGCAAATTTTGTTACAAGGCAAGGGAGTGGAAACTATGCAAGCTGTCCACAAAACAAATATCAAACTTTACTAAGAGAAATGTTGCACAAAGTTTTAAGCTGTGATCGCTGTAAGCTATCGAGAGCGAGGGCGAAACCATGTACAAAATTTTCTTGTTATTATGAAGCGTCGTCCATGGAGGAATTCAAATACATAATCCTCGTTTTTGGCTATAGTCGAGTATTCTGTAACCACCAGTGTATCCTGTAATCCGGCCAAGAGTAGTAGGAAGTGTCTAAACATTTGACGTGATGATACCTTCTCTTCTTCAAGTGCCTCTCCATTATGAAGGTTGGCAGTCAGCTTCTTGTTTTTTTTCTTGTCAAGCGCTAATCTGAATAGCTGGTCGATTGCCTTAATTCCTGATGTTTCGGAGCCAAGACATCTTGCGTCTTGCGGGTGCTTTACGCTTCCCGGGCTATTTTCTATCTTGCTGGTCTGCAGGGGGGAATACCGAACATGCCGCTGTAATGTCCGAGGTAGTCCGTGTATTAAAAGTGGTTCATAAATGAATGAGTTCTGAGGGAACAATCCAAAAACAACACGTCGATTTGAGAACCTTTTTTTTAAGTCGGTTGAAAAAAGTAGGCCCCTGTTTTCAATGATATCCTCAAAAGAGTAACTTGACAAATCTAGTCAAAATTCATACTCATAATTTGAGTTTTGTGAGTTACGAGATTTTGCTGCGACCTTAGCACATCTAGAACTCATCGATAGATGCAAAACTATCCGAGTGGAAGTTTAAGAAGGTCCTGGGAAGACTGCACGTTTCCTATATTCAGGAAAAGTTTCAACATTGTACCGACAATTACTATTTTTGATTCGTTCCCGAGTTCTCAGACAACAAATACTTACAATAAATTCTCAAACTAGATTGTTTCCCTTGTTGACTGGGTTTTCAGCTCACCGCACACAAGATAAGGTCAGTCAGATGTTAGTTGTGATTGTGAGTCAACTCTAGCCTATTATAATAATATGATGATGTTAAAAAGACCCTGTACGAGTTATCGTAATGTTATGAAATAACATCTCTGATTTTGGATATCCAGGCTGCTAAGTAATTTACATTTAAAGTAACTTAACCTTATAGTATCTGAACTTGTTATAGTTATTTAACAGTAAATAAACTAGTTTATTTCTAAAGCATAATTAAATTAGTCATGAGGGCTCATATTTAGCACGTTGTCGTTAAAGAGGTTTACGTGAGGTTTGACACCGATTTCAAGTGATAAAAATTTGGCTTTTCAGTTTATTTTGAAGCTGATTCTTTTTTGTTATTTTGAATAACCCGCTTAGTTCTTTAACTTGTGTTGAATTCAACTTAAGCCGAATTCTTATCGTCAAACCACGACTCGGTGATTTCTATGAAAGGAATAAAAAATATCAGCGGAAATCCTCCCAACCGCGAAATAATTACGACAGATATTCCAAATTGCTGGACCAAGGAAAACGGCGTTTCAAATATACATATTTATTAAGTAAAATGCTTGTTCATTACTAGACTTGATGAATCGAGACAGTCGTAAGGAATTATTTATATACCGAGGGTATTCCCTAGGTTTCTCTTCGCTTGTCTTTCGGGTACGGGACATTTTTTCGTATAAAAGAAGTTTAATCAGTTTTTTGCCCACAAGTAGGTATACAGGGTGATCAATCCGAATCGGTCAGTAGGGAGAAAGAGTGTCGATTTTAGATTTAATAAAAATTACCTTTTTTTGGATCTCGTATTGTAACATTCTTTACAGCGGTTTCGGCCGGGTTATGTATGAGATTTATGAAAAAATAATAATGTAGTGTTTATTAAATCTAAAATAGAGGCCATGGTTCCTTAGAACAGATATCCGTTTCCCTTATAGTTTCTGATTTCTCCCTACTGACGCATTTGGATTGATCACCCGGAATTTCGACACAGAGTCGTTATATCAGCCGAAAAATATACACAGATGGACAAAGCAGTACTGGCCGGATCATCCGTCCGCTTTGCTGGGGGCCTACCCACGCTGTGGCTTCTAGTACAACAAGTACGCAGTTGTCAATCAAGAATCCTTCTACCACGCTTTAAAAAAATTGTTTTAAACCCGTCTTTTGCCTGTCTGTTTTAACTTTTACGACGCCGATCTCCATGTCAAATCTCTCTGATCAGGGCCTATCATGGTCACATTTATCATTTGTTTCCAAAAATGTGAATGCGAGATTAATACATGCTTTATCACGCGTGATAAGCTCGACTATCAGGCCCCGTAGATTGGTGAATATGTGTCACTTTCGGTTAACCTCGTGATGTCCATTGTTCCTTTCAATGCATTTTTATAATTATAACTCTGGCACTGACAGTTTGCGCTATACAATGTGGGTTCTGTAACATAAGCAAAAAATTAAAACATAGATTTTACTCGTTAAATTGAACAACATTTGTTCAGCAACTTAAAAAAAATGACAGTTTTCAGAATTTTATTATTTCAAATAGTATTTTCAATGTATGTCGTCCAACGTTGACATTCTCTGAGCATTGGCATAGCTGTCACTCTACTAATATCGGACATTTCGCAATACATTGCTTCTTTGTCTAAACATTATTCAACAAAATGTCATTTAATACACGTTATTTTCAGAAGTTGCTTAACAAATGTTGTTTAGTTTCAAGGGGCGAATCTGTGTTTTAATTTATTGCTCCTGTTACAGGGCCCACCCGGTATATACGCGCGCTCAGTGTACAATTACAATGTACAAGATTCATTCAGTAAATTCTATTCGACTAGATCCTAGAGCATCTTCAAAATAACATAAAACAATCCCCGTTGAGATCTTCACAAAAAAAAAAACAAAAATCAAGTCTTGAGCCGCAGGTACATGTAAAGAAATTGTATATTGGGTGTTTAGGCCTTATCGTTATTTGGGCTTGGGCCTCACGAGCTTAAGTTGCTACTATTCTCTGAATCAACTACTGACCCAGACATATTTTTGTACTAAAACGGTATGATACGAACTGCGTTGAGGCATTGAGGTGCTATTTGGGACCAGCGCCATAAAACTGCGGTTATGTTTCGCCATCTGTCTACATCATTCTGCCGAGCTGCGATATTACTGTGCAGGGTTGCCAGACCTGGCAACCAACCGAAATTTTAAATTCGAACTTTATAAGGCGGTCCTTCTCGCTGTTCCTTCCGTAAAAATTAACAATATCTGAATGAGCTGCATGACAGTGACACGACTTTAAGTGTGAATTTTGAACATCGCAGTAATCCTTTTCAATTTTCAATCTTGTGTTGCACAGAATTTTATGAAACGGGAAGGTTCCTATAGATAATTTTTTTGTTCTTTTGCTTACAACAATTGACAACATTTCATATTTATAACAGGTGGAAATTAATATAGAGACCGACAGGGCTTTATGTCGTGTACCTTAAAAAAAATCGTTGAATTTATTCTTCTGTATTTCAAGAAATATAAGAAAATACATCAAATAAGTGCAATCTAAGACAATACGGGCTGAATATAGGGTTGTTGTCTAAACCAAAGAGCGAAAAAAATTACATTTTTTTTATTTGACGTTGACAGATGACAGATGCATACCGAGTTTTATTAAGTTTTTTATTAAATAAGAAACCGACTAAAGTAACCGTTCCATTAAGTTCTGGTTTTGGTGTTGCCACATTTTAAAATGAGTATGTTTTTATAAATTAATAATAAAATAAATAATCATCTCAGAAAATAAATAAAAACAGAGATTACTTCATCTTTTTAAGCATAATTCAGAAAAGTAATAAAATGATAGTCTTAAAAATATGAAATGTTGTCAATTGCGGAGTTACACCGATTCTTCATGAATACTATTACCAAGACCATTTTGAGTATTTTTGAGGATATAAAGGTAAAAAAGAAAAAAGAATAGGTGCAATTCTAAATACAAAAATTGGGCAAGTGCGAGCCCGACTCGCGCATGAAGGGTTCCGTACCTATACATATATATAATCTATAACAAGTTTGTTGTATGGGAGCCCCCCTTAAATATTTATTTTATTTTATTTTTAGTATTTGTTGTTATAGCGGCAATAGAAATACATCATCTGTGAAAATTTCAACTGTCTAGCTATCACCGTTGTTGAGATACAGCCTAGTGACAAACGGACGGACAGCGAAGTCTCAGTAATAGAGCCCCGTTTTTACCCTTTGGGTACGGAACCCTAAAAAATTATACGCACCGTTTCGATAATTTCCTTTTACCGAAAGTTGGTTAAAAATACAAAAAGATGATGAAACAATGTTTTCACCATACCTATCATACCAGTAGAGATGTGCCGTTCTCGAGAACATTCCCGATTTTTACGGGGAAAAAACGTCATCTAGAACATTTCCCATACAATTCGGGAACTATGTATATAGTTAGTGTACGAGTCCTTTGTGAAATAGAGGTGAATATAAAAATGCCCCACAAACAATGTGTGGCAATGTGGCAACCCTAGCTATACGGCGGTCACATTTACGGCTGCGGTTATTGTCGGTCGATTATAAAGGTGTCCGTGAGCGGCATGTCTTACAAACAGCCCGTAACGAGGGTAATACATCCGACACGACATACGTCTGTCATCCGTCTGGTCGACCTGCACCCTACTATGAGCTTACAGTGGTAAGCGGTAAACTCATGGTACGGCTACTGGACATCTAGTTTAACTGTGACACGCTACTCATTGTCGTACACACACATAAATATAAATTCTACCTGTCACTTTCTTTTTAATACCGTGCGAGCAAAGCAGGTGACTCTGAGTCGCGCGACAAACGAAATCGCGGCATATGGTAGCCCCGCTGGTTTAATGATACAGGCTACTGTGATGCACTATACTGTGGCCGAAGTAAAACGGGGTATAAATCAGATTTGGCCTAGGAGCAAAAGAGCTTAAATCTCAGAACTTAGGTACGTATAACATCTGTCATCTCAATACGTTTTATTCAATTAAGTTATAAAATGTACTGTGATGACAGATGTCACACGCACAATTTTGTATGAAGTAGACTAAATAGATAGCTTAAAAATACAATACTACAACTCTTCCCGACGTGCGAACCATATGGAAACCACTAAATTAATTAATCAAGCTCCTACTATTTAGAAATGTTCTTGAGAATGTTCTTGCTTAATTTGGCACTATTAAAAAAAAGAGCACGTGTAAGCTTGAAGCGTGCTGCTTTTATGTTTCTACGCATTTGCGTCATAACACTAGTAAAGAACTACTAAATCTATATAGCAGGCTGAACATGTTCCTAACTAAGTTACAATATGACGTTTGACGTGTGACGAGGGTCGACTAACAACTTAAATGCTAATATAATCGCGTCAGATTTCGGACATAAATAACCAAGTATAGGCATTAGTAAGTTGTTCTTCAGTTTACATCATAATCACCAGATATCGGCATATTAATATACATACTTACGCCATAGAAGTCGAATATTGCTCTACATATTATACAATAATATTTGCATCACACTTGCTCGTAAATACAGGGTTTACATGCTAGAAAAGCGGGCGGTAAGTCGTAAATTACGCCCTAGGGCGGTAAGTATTTTTTATCACACTTTAGAGGGTTACCTACTAGAAAACCGGTGGTGAGTCGTATATTACGCCCAAGGGCGGTAAGTGATTTTGGTATTGACTACTATTTATTATTACTTTTGTTTTATTTCCTCCAAAGTGTGATGAAAAACGTTGTACGTGACTCTGATGGTAAAGTAATTCCAAACTCGTGTCATTAAAGACATTCGTTCGTTCTAATAGACACTCGTTTGTAATTCCTCGTTCACCACCCTTGTTACATAATCTACTATTACACGTATGCACTCCGAAATAAAATAAGTAAAAACGAAATTGCTTATCAGTATTTATTGCTCAATTCACATGTATAATTTTTTTCACTTTAACAAATACAATAAATTTAAGCCAAGACAACAGGCTCTGCATATTATTTGTTGGACACTTCGCACTTGAAGTACTCTTTTCCGACATTGTTGGGAATTCTGAAAAAAAGAAACCATCTACACTCCGGATTTTAATTAGGCGAACTAACTTGACAGCTCAAAGTGTTGTCAGGAATAGAAAAAAAAAAATAGTGATTGGTTTATGTCGATACAAATATGTCGATATAACCTTAACAATACACCCAGACACTTAATTATGTTGTAATAAGGTTTATATTCGTTTAAAAATGTACAGTTATCTGTGTATTCGATAGTACTATGGAACTGTCAAGAAAACAAAGAGGCGGACAGCGTTCTTAGCGATGTCCTAAAATAAAGTTCGTTCGATGTAAGTATTTTAATAGCAACCGTTTTTTAGGGTTCCGTACCCAAAGGGTAAAAACGGGACCCTATTACTGAGACTTCGCTGTCCGTCCGTCCGTCCGTCCGTCCGTCCGTCCGTCCGTCCGTCCGTCCGTCCGTCCGTCTGTCACCAGGCTGTATCTCAACAACGGTGATAGCTAGACAGTTGAAATTTTCACAGATGATGTATTTCTATTGCCGCTATAACAACAAATACTAAAAATAAAATAAAATAAATATTAAAGGGGGGCTCCCATACAACAAACTTGTTATAGATTATATATATGTATAGGTACGGAACCCTTCATGCGCGAGTGGCTCGCACTTGCCCAATTTTTTATTATTGATTCGTGTAATAAAATTATTAGTTAGATTTCAAACACAATAATTCAAAATTTATGAAATACGTAATGTCTACTTTTTTTTAATGCTGTTTAACTAACATGTCGGGCCACGCTCAGTGTAGGGTCCCGTAGTTGCCCGTCCTTCACAATAGACCAAAATTACGAGAAAGATTTCAAGCCCTATAAAAAGGTCGTACACGCCAAGAAACAGTAATGACTTATTATCTTTTGGAAGTTATCTATTATACGCGACAGATTGAGCGAAATGTTTTAATATAGTTTGGCACTTAACCAATTGGGTAACCGTTCGAAGTGTAGGGACAGCGCGCGGCACTTACGTCATTTTAAAGAAAATTATGAAATTTTGCAATAACTCAAAAACGGCTCGACCGATTTTATTCAATATAGTTTTCATTGAAAGTACTAGTATCCGAGGCTAAGACCCATTCGATTCAATAAGTTATGCTCAGAAATGGCTATATATTTGTCGGGGAGGGCTTAGACGAAAGAACAACCTCCGGAGGAACATGCTCAGGACTGCCATCTTCCATGTTTGTCACAAGTAGAATTCAAATAAAAACGTAACTTAACACATCGATAAACTTTTTATTCGTTACAGTGATTTAATTACATGGATGTATAGAGATTAGCTAGATTAACATGGATGGAACGTTTCACTCGAACTCAACAACAAATGGCCGCGTGCAATCTTCGGGTATTCGCAAAGAGATGTGTGCGCAACGACGGTTCGATAAAATGTGTCGAAACTGGTCGGATGTTACCGGCGCGTCAACACGTCATTGTTGGCTAACCTGTCTGGTGTCGTGTACCAACCTAAGAAAATCTAGTGTTGCCAATCAACAATAATAATAACATAATCTGATAAACGTCATCTACTGACAACCGAGTGAAACGTTCCGTTTCAAATGAAATTAGTCTTAATAAGAGGGTATAATTCAAACTAATTCTTGACAGGTAACTTCATAAACACGTCCGTAATATCATCGCAAGCTGTCAATGCGACATATTTATTTATTTATTTATATTCTGAGTCGGAGGACCCAAAAGCCCCCCAATACCGAGTTTCAGCCCCCTCGGACCAATTTGAAATTTTCGAAAAAAAAAAAGTCGCCATTTTGATTTTTTTTTCCACGACTGTACTCGGGTGGGGGTCCCCTATGATATTTGTTTGAGCATCCCCCTACCCATCTCTAGCCGTTTACGAGATACGGGACTCTTAAAAAAAAATCTCCATACAAATCTTGTTTATTTCGATATTTTCCGACTTTGACCGAATTTTCGGACACCGATTTCAGATTCATATTTGTGAGCCCCAAATGCCCCCCGATACCGAGTTCCAGCTTCCTAGCACCAATTTGAAATCTTGGAAAAAAAAGCCATTCGTCATTTTGAATTTAATTTGGTTCGATTTGTATCAACCTGTATTGTATGTAATCATTTTGTGACGCACACATAAATATTATGAGCTTTAGTGAATCAACCTATAGGAATTGTTTTTTTTAATTATCGATATTAACAACACTAGCGAAACTGTGGCAACATTCGTGTGCAATGAACTGTCAAGTTAGTTCGCCTAATTAAAATCCGGAGTGTACATAATCAATGTTGTAGAATGTATTCTACAATGGTTTAACACGCTTCCAATGTGTTTACGAAAATCTTATACCCTTTCACGGATACTTCTTACTCAACTGAGACAAAACAAAAAAGTTAGGGTTTGGCTTTGCGGCCTCTATGTGAACACGTTAATATTAATATTACCGCACTCATTTGCAGCAGTGAACGATTAAGCGAGAGAAGGCGATTTTATTTATACGTTTTTAATAATAATAATAATAAATTCTTTATTTCGGACAATTTACATCCATAGTTTGTTAGTAAGGCTTACCCGCTACGTTAGTAAACTTAACACTAGATTCAAGTTAATATCTTTTTTTTTATTTTTATAGGTATATCACTTAAATAACATATTGTGCTACACTATTAATCTGCACTATCCAGAATCTAAATAAATGGCAGTCATTCCTCTCCTCTAACGCTTTGAGGATGCCGTTGGTGCTTTGCCTGATGCGAGCCATCAGCGAGGTGATTCTTTTGCGGATTATGGCCTGAAAACAGTTAACGCGGGCCTCCGCAAACATACTCGACGCGCTGCACCATCTCGGCATCCCCAGCAGCATCCTCAACGCGTTATTATACTGCACTCGTAGGGCGCTATAAGCTCTTTTCGTATAATTAACCCACAGGCTGCTCGAGTAGAATGATTGCGTGTATGCTTTAAATAAAGTGAGCTTTACTTCAGTTGAAACACGTACTGTTGTTTAAATATGGAAACACTGTCATAACAATGTGGAAAAACCTTAAGCGTTGATTTGTGTATCATAGTTTAATAAAAAAATGGTGGTGTTGCCACATTAAAATTATGAAACATTGTTTATCTATCCAAATATCATAAACCCTCCATGATACGTTCAAGAACCGCACATTATGACCACCATAAAAATAGCCTGTTTCGTTAGAACAAATTTCTTATCTGTACAAATGTTATTATTGCTAAATAATAACAACAATTTCGATAGTATTATTTATTCAAATTTCGAACATCTCTGAAAAACAAAGAAATTTGATTTGACCTTTATTCTAGTATCAGTCGAGATGACGTTTAATTTGACAAATGTCGCACGTAAATAAGATATCGAACGATATGATAGTTGGGGCAGACTCTAGTTTGTCTCTGAATTAAAAAAAAAACTATGACAGCTGCCAGAAAACTTTATCATCGCCATTACCGGGTAATATTTGTTATAATGTGCGACTCCTGAATGCATCATGAAGGCTTATGATATGTGGCTAGATAATGTAGTGTATGTAACTGTACATAATAAGTCATTAAAACACTCGTGTGATGTTATTATATGAGTTGAGTATGAGTATGAGTATGAGTATTATGTAACTTGCCTTCGGCTCGTTTCAACCCACACTCGTGTTTAATACACTTCATTATGTACAGTCACATAAAGTACTATTAAAAAAAAATTAAGTTACCAATTTTAAATGAATCTCCTACCGTTTCGTACAACTTCAATGGCACCATATCAGTACTTTATGTTGTCTGCCAGCTTGAGCAGGATGTTCCTTAGGAGATTAGCAAGCAGCGGGTAGTTGTCGCCCATGAGCGGTCTCCGTAGCTGTGGGACGCACAGCTGAAAACATATCATTATTGTATTGACCTCACTCGCTCGGAAAACCTCTGTTTATAGCGCGAAATTGCGTGCTATTCTATTTAACCCGCTAGCGTGCAAACGTCATTTGAGTTTCGAACACGATTGTGGTTCTCTGTGATGCATGTAACTTTTTTTAGTTTTTTTAAATGTATTTTTTTATTCCAATGCGTTACGAATCACCAAAGCACTAATAAAAGTAACTCACCACGGCCAATATCACAACCAGTAGAGGGCAGACCAGGTTGATGAGCAGAGAGAGTGCGGTGCGCACGAACCACCAGATCCCGATCACCACAAGAACACTTGCCAGCAGAACCTGTGGTAAAATAGAGCATTTGAATTTGCTTGTCGTTTGTTCTTCGCAAAAACCGCCTGAGAATAGGCTGCTCCTAAGATTCGGTGTTAGTGTCATGCCGTCCCTCTCGATCTCCTGTTAAACAATATTTGGATGAGCGGGACGGACTCTCTCTCTGTCTTCCTGACTATGTATCCCATGTGGTGGTTGGCTCAGCCTTCCCTATCTTCTTCCTCCACTTCGCCCTATCCATGACGGGACGGTTCTATACACGATGATTTTTAATCGGTGATCAGGTACCAATTTTTCTAACTCAGTAATTGATGGCGGTCACGTTGAAGTCGTAATTACATGAAAGCAAACTTTTATTTTTTCAATGATAATTTTTAATTTGAAACCAATTTTGTCTTAAATTCCTTGTCACCAAACTAATCTGTATCGGTGTGCTTACAACCTCTTTAATAATTTAATGGGAATGTCAATTTATGAGTAATAACTTGTCATTGTCATTACTTACATAAACAAAGTCGTAGAAAATTTCGTAAAATTTCCCGCCAAAGCGATGACACTTGACGTAGGTATCGTACTTCAATAATTTATGTAGGATGACCATGTATCTAGTGGTTATTAGTTTTAATTTTGTTTTAACTTTTTATTAATTTAACAGTGAGGTAATTGCGCGGGATCTCGCGTATTGAGTTTAATTTTAGCTAAATATTAATATTTTTCTACTCCTGATCACCGATTAAAAATCATTAATCTCGAATATCAGAGTATTTTATTAGTTACCTATGCTACACAAAATTGTACACAATCGGTCATGAGGCATGGTGAAACGATCGACCAACGAGTGCGCACGCTACGGTTGGCTACAAACGCGCGCCGATTTCGTCCAATAAAAAGTGAATCTTGGAGCTGATACAATACTGCGCGCGAATTAGAGTAGGCTGTCAAGTAGGCTCGCACCTAAACATATTGCTCACAACAGATCAATTGAGGCAAACTTTTAAAAGATAGCACAATGTAAGAAAATTAAAACAAATTCAGCGCAAGAAACAAAAGACGCAAGGGCTAAAGCGGAACGCGTCACAACTTCGCAAGTCACGGAACTGAATTAAAATACTATGAATGCAACAAATTGCGGAGTTTACCTTAAACTATTTCTTTTGCCGCATTCAATCTTCCACAAGTAAAATAAACTTGGTATGTAAAACGAAATAACAAAAAAGAACCGACTTCAAAATAAAGTGAAAAGTAAAAATAACCCAGTTCATGTACAGATTATACTTGAATCCCCTTTTGAAGTCGGTGCCAAATCACTATGAAAACAGAACATCACATGCCACGCATGAAGCCTTTAATGATTAGGTACTATTTGGTATTTACGAGTATTTTTGTTCGATGAAGAAGTTTGCGTTAGATTTAATTCATACAGTGAAACATAGAACCGCCTCCTTTTTTGAAAGTTGGTTAAAAACTTGTTCAAAATAGAACATAACGGTAGCTAGCCATAATTTTTAATCTGCATTAATTATGTCACCGACTATGCCAAACCGAAACCCGTTTAAACTTCTCCCCAAAACCTGGATTTCTTGAGGAGTTTTGAAGTTAAATATTTTTAGCAAAGCTCACTTTTTCCCCATTTTCTATTAGCACTTAAATTTTAATGATAGGATTTTAAATATCATAATACCTTTTCGTTTACTCTGCACTTTATGGCTGCCCGTTTACCGATCCTTGCTCGGATTGAGCGGTATTCCTCTCGCCAAGCAATTTTTTTCCTCAAGTAATGATAGTTCGGGTGAAGAAATGTTTATAAGCAGCGATTCTCTATATAATATTTAATTTCAGACATAAAATAAACAAGAACTGGTTAGCCGTGTCTACAAATGAGCAGAAAATTCCTCTGCGGTGTCGGAGTGAGAAAACTTACTGTTTGATGTACTAGTAACCACTTTTCCTGTGGCACAGAGATAATCCTATTAGCGGGTTATACTCCCACTCAAAGTCCGACTATTGGTTGTGAGGGCCAAACAGCCCTGGGGGCCTATGATGGTTGCGTTTATCACGTGATAAATAAGTGCTAAAGCATCTGTCCCTCACACTTGTGTTTTGTCAAACCGTGACGGATGCAGTGTCACTTATTTGTCGCGTGATAAAATAGTTCGGTGAATATAGACCGAAATACTAGGGGTGACCTTACAAACGGCCCGGAAGTTTTGAATTTTTGATATGTTGTCTAAGATGGTTAGTGAGTATTTAAAATGCAAAATGCAAAATTCCTCTCCCTCCGCGCCCGCCGCCATATTGAAAAAACCGGCACTTTCTTCAGATTTTTGCTTATACCTTCGTTTAGGAGCATTTTAGCAAGAAAAGAGCTTGCACAATGTTGTAGACAATTATTAAATATATATAATTTACTATAACTTACATCTTAAATTTTAATTCAAGGACAGATTGTTACTGAGATATGCACATTAAAAAAAGAAAACGCAATTTCCAGGTACGTATCAAACTTCTGGCTTATATCTTTGTTTAGGAGCATTTTAGCTAGAAAAGAGCTTGGGCAATGTTGTAGAGAATTAAATTTACTATAATTTACATTACAAATCTTGTTTCAAGGATGGTTAGTTACGGAGACAGTAAGTACAATATTACAAATGGCCGGCGGCATCTCCAAACAGTTCAAGTCAAGTCTTGAAAAAAAGTAACCACTTTTGTTTAGAAATCTATCCTATCGGTAAAGCATTTCATGCACTAGTGCAGTCTGCACGCATGCACTTATCTAAAACGATCGTACTAAAGACCGATTAGCGAGCTTCGGGCTGAACGGTCCACTAATAGCTACATAATGACGCGGCACGGCAGCGGTTTATAGAGCGGAATGGTGTAGACATTGATATATCGTATTAAAATACGAAACCAGTTTCATATACTGGTTTCCTCACGTCATTTAAGTCGAATAATGACCGATTATGTTGACAATTCGATTGGCTGGCGCCGCGACTGATCCGACTAATTAGCCAATTCAAAACATGTCGAATAATATTTGACTTAAACGACGTGAGTAAATCCGTTTTATATGTATTTTAATATTATGTCTAAGACTCAAGGAACCTTTTTATGTAAATTAATATAATTATGAAGCGGAAAAAGTAATATTGTTCAGTTCTGAAAGGAATCAAGCATTTTTTATTAATAAGTAAGTAGTGGGTTGTGCGCCTTGTCTCATTTATTTGTATATAAGCCTTACAAAAGATCGACATCACTTCTTAACTAAGTTTTTAACCTCCTTTACGAGTAAAACTATCTATAGCCCGCGCGGCGAACTATGATTCCTATGAAGGGTATAATATGTATTTTGAATTTCTCCGATATATATTCACCAAGCCAGTGAAACAGCGGGAAAAACTAGTTCATTTCACGACGTCGCATAATGATACCAATTTTCCTTGCAGTAAGCCCCTTATCCTATTTCACTACTAAACCGAGATTCAATAGGATTTCCAACAAAGCCTTTTAAGACAGTAAATAAGTTTCTTTAAAAATATCTACCCTCTGATAGAAACTGGATAGGACAGGATTTGTTTCAAGAAACTATCTATCAGCCACAGACGTCCACTGCTGAACATAGGCCTCCCCCATGACTCGCCACAAAGTGCGATCCTGTGCAGACCGCATCCAATGATTCCCCGCTACCCTCACGAGGTCATCCGTCCATCTAGTCGGGGGCCGACCCACGCTGCGCTTTCCTATACGTGGTCGCCACTCTAGGACTTTGCTGCCCCAACGGCCATCCGTTCTCCGGGCTACATGGCCTGCCCATTGCCACTTCAACCGGGCAATCCTGTGCACTATGTCGGTTACCTTGGTTCTTCTGCGGATATCCTCATTTCTGATTCTATCGCGCAAAGAAACTCCGAGCATTGCTCTTTCCATTGCACGTTGCGTGACTCTTAGCCGCCTCATGAGTCCCATTGTGAACGACCATGTCTCAGTTCCGTAAGTCATCACTGGCAACACGCACTGTTCGAAGACTTTCGTCTTCAGGCACTGGGGAATTTTCGACGAGAAGATATGACGTAGCTTCCCGAACGCTGCCCAGCCGAGTTGAATTCGTCGATTAACCTCCTTCTCGAAGTTGGACTTACCTAGCTGGACAATTTGTCCCAGGTACACATACTCGTCGACAACTTCGAGGGCAGAGTTCCCAACCACTATCGGGTAAGGCGCAACATGGTCATTCGACATGATTTTCGTTTTGTCCATGTTCATTTTCAGACCTACCTGTTGGGAGACTCTGTCGAGGTCTTCGAGCATAGCGCTTAATCTCTCCAACGACTCCGCCATGACCACGATATCATCTGCAAATCGAAGGTGAGTGAGGTGCTCGCCGTTGATGTTGATGCCAAGTCCGTTCCAATCCAGTAGTTTAAAGGCATCTTCCAGTGCAGCAGTAAACAGTTTTGGAGAAATGACGTCTCCTTGTCTTACTCCTCGCTGCAGTTGGATAGGCTCTGAGCTCTGGTCTTGGATTCGGACTGACATGGTGGCGTTTCTGTACAAATACTTCAGCACTTCGATGTATCGATAGTCGATACGGCACTGCTGGAGAGACTGAAGCACAGCCCAAGTCTCGATCGAATCAAAGGCTTTTTCATAGTCCACAAACGCTAAGCATAGGGGCCGGTTATACTCCTCTGTCTTCTGTATAACCTGCCGCAGCGTATGAATGTGGTCTATGGTGCTAAAACCTTTTCGGAATCCGGCTTGTTCGGGAGGTTGGAAATCGTCAAACCTGTGCGCGAGGCGATTTGTAATGACTCTGGAAAAAAGCTTATAAACATGGCTTAGCAGTGAGATGGGCCTGTAGTTCTTCAATAAGGTTTTGTCACCTTTCTTGAAGAACAATGTCACCACACTCCTTTTCCATGCTTCAGGCGTTGTGCCCTCATGTATGACGGAACCGAACAACTTCTGGAGGACTTTGAGTACTGGTTTTCCACCCGCTCTCAGAAGTTCAGTCGTCATTCCGTCATCACCTGGTGCCTTGTTGTTTTTAAGCTGTTTCAGAGCCATCGTGATTTCATAAAGGCTAACGTCCGGAATGTCTTCGGTATAGTGTCGGGTCAGTTTCGATCTAGGGTCAGCATCAAGACTGTTAACGGGCCTTTGTGCTGAGGTGTATAACTGTCCATAGAATATAACTGTCAAGAAACTAAGGTAAAGCAAAAAGAGAGTAAATACTACTGCTTCTTTGGCTCGGTGTCCCAAATAGGATCTTGGGCTCTGATTTAAGAGATCGCCATCCTTCTCTGTTTGTTCCACTTTCCCCCAGTTGGGTGTGTAATTGTGTATTGAAGGTGCAGATCTTTCTGCACCTCGTCTTTCCAGCGCTATCGATCCAAGTAGCAAACAGGCCGTATAAATGCTTACACAGCCATTACAACTCTAATTGAAGCTATATAAAGATTGCATAAGTGATTATGTAGCCTGTGTGCTACATTTGGAGGGCGCCCGACTTGACGTTTTCCACTCAGTCCCCTCATACACTCTTTTTACGGCACGATCGTCACCCTTCCTCTCCAGACCTTTTTATATTTATTTTTTATTAAAGCAGTAACGTCTGCTAACATAAACTAAATGTTTACAAATGAAGCGAAAATTGAAAAATTTAATGATTCGGACAGGATTCGAACCTGCGTTTCCAACGGCTTTCCGGGCCAACACTGGCGTCCTCCCAATTGGACCACCGAATCAGATGTCAGAGCCATTGAATTTTTCAACCAGTTGCTTCGACATGCCTTAGGGTGGCATCGTAGCGCCATCTACCGTAAAGATTTAGACTTTATCGTCGGCACCATCGTCTCAAATTTGTTGAGAATCGATTTTCGCTTCATTTGTAAACATTTAGTTTACGTTAGCAGACGTTACTGCTTTAATAAAAAATAAATATTCGGGTGTAGCACATCGTTACTATCGATTCTCAACAAATTTGAGACGATGGTGCCGACGATAAAGTCTAAATCTTTACGGTAGATGGCGCTACGATGCCACCCTAAGGCATGTCGAAGCAACTGGTTGAAAAATTCAATGGCTCTGACATCTGATTCGGTGGTCCAATTGGGAGGACGCCAGTGTTGGCCCGGAAAGCCGTTGGAAACGCAGGTTCGAATCCTGTCCGAATCATTAAATTTTTCAATTTTCGCTTCATTTGTAAACTTTTTATATTTTTATTTACGATAGTCAAGCGTTTGGTCTCGATTTCATCTGATGTTAAGTGACAATAATCCTAAGATGGAGCATGCTTGCCTAGAAAATGCCTATGTACTCTTGATGTGAAGAGATCCAAGTAATATTTTTCAGCGAAGATTGATTGCGCAAATCTTAAAAGAAGAGAGTTCCACTCTTTTGCTGTCTTGATAAGAAAAGTAGTCGCAAAGCGCTTCGTACATTCGTAATACGTACCAGGCACTACCAGATACGCACTGATTCCATTGGTATATATATCGACAGCATAAGTAGTGATTAAACTTCTAAGAAAAGTGTTGATAATTTATATTACTGGTATTGTCAGGAGATAGTCTACATAAGAATGGGCTTATAACTGCTTAAATTACAAAGCTTTTGCTAAATATTAACCAGGCAAAATCGTAGTTTTAAAAAGTGACCCAGGGGATGTCCCCTGGGTGATGTCACCATGGCAACGAGTGGCAGAAAATGGTTGATTGACCCACCTGCGCGTCTTCGTGAGCTTGCAGCCAGGCGGTGATAGTTTCAAGTGCGGTCTTGTGGTCCAGGTTGGTGGAGGGCAGGGTTGAAGACCTCACGTTAAACTACAAAGAAATATAAGTATTTGTGCTATTTATTACAAAACTTGTTTTTTATTAAACCATTGATACAAAGATCAAAGCGCAAAGAAAAGTTTAAATGCGTAAGCTGGTGGAAGAGACCGGGAATAGTTATTTTTTGTATCAATGGTTTAATATAAAAAGAAAGGTGGTGTGTACCCACAGTAAAAATAATGAGACATTACATTACATGTTTCATAATATCCTAATCCTTATAATCCTAATCCTAATATCCTAATCCTAATATCCTAATCCTAATATCCTCATCCTAATATCCTAATCCTAATATTCCTAATCCTAATAAGAATATTATAAACGTGAAAGTTTGGATGGATGGATGAATGTACGTTCTACTTAATCTCAAAAACTACAGGACGAATTTTTATAAAACTTTCCAGTTATGTACCTTATATATCAGAATAGGACATAGGCTATCATTTATGTAAAATTTTAGCCCTTTTAGGGACGAAAAACGGGATTCAAATTTGTATGGAGTGCAAATCATTGTAGTTGCAACAGCTCCCTACATGTGATCGTTTTGACGTAAACTAATCAATATATTAATGATTTCGTCTAGGCCTACGGCAGACCTTTACGAAACGCATACCTAACTATTCGTTGTAAAAATACAATAAATTCTGATATGGGAAAAAGTTTCCGCAAAATTCGATTAATCGCGTAATTTCAAGAATTAAATACATAAAATTTACAAATTTGAGCAATGACATTTGTTTGAAGAACGTGACACACCCATCTGGCAAGACATGTCAAACCAGTGATGCCAGAAGAGCTACTCCAATGTTTGTAATTCGACTTTCGAATAATGCCATTCTTCTCGATCTCCTGTCAAAGTATATTTGAGTGAGTGGAATGGCACTAAATATACGAAAAATTTCGAACATCGGACTAGCCATCTGAAAGTAGTACGCGTTTTGATTATGTACCCCTACCCCACCCCCCATTGGTAACTTGAGTATAAATAAAGTAGTAAATAACTGAGTATGCAAAGATAGGATAATAAATATATATAATTATACTAATACTATTATAAACGTGAAAGTATTTACGTTAAAAAGAGGCTATGACTTTCTCTTCCACGCGAACGTACCCAACTAGCAAAATTTTATCTTACAAATATCCTAAGACCAAATTTTCTTTGCTCTTACAGTACACTTTCAAACGTTTTTAAGTGTGGAATTGGGCGCACTTTATAAGAGCATTTCTGCTTATAGTTGTTGTATAATGTTCTTATTAAGTGTGTTTTTTCCTAAGATCATCTTGCTAATGCTGTTGTAAGAAAAAATAGACTTACAAGTATCTTACAGTGGCATGCTGCAAGGTTAATAAGTCTTTGAGTACTCTTACTAATGCCGTTGTAAGTGATTATCCCCTTATATTCCTCTCTGTGATCTCATTGTAAGAGTATTAAGCACAACCTGTCGAAGAGGCCAGAAAACGTTTTCGGATAAAGTGAAATATAAAAAAATATAAAAACCCAGGTAAGTCTATATTTTTATATGTACTCTTAGTAATGCTTACTGTTATTTCTTTGACTGCAATTTATTTTGGTATTATATTGATGAACAACTTGCGAAGTACATTTCCTCGATAGTTTTGTAATACTATTAACAATATTTTCACGGGCCCTTCTGGAATGTCTCTAAAATATTAATTATATGTTAAATTATTTGTGAAATTGAAATGTGTTTCAATAAATGACACTATAAAAACAATTAAAAGTACAATTACTCTTGTTTGAGATGCATGTAAGGCTGATATTTCTTATTTAACTCTCGTTAAGTCAATGTTAAGCCTTTCGCTCTTGTTAAAAACTTATCTGAGGCTATCTACCTGTGGACATGGTGGCCATGTTAATGATTTTAGGGTTCCTTATGAAATTACTGTCAAGATTGACATGTGTAGTATTCATTAGTTGAAGTTGAAGAGAATGGAAATTTAATTACTTGTTTTAGAGTCGCAGTTATAAAGTTGTGTCACTATCCGCATCATTACTTGAATAATCTGTCTGATTTTCGTCATCAGGACTACTGTAATTTTTAGTTGTACGGAACCATCAAACAAATCGCTAGTTTCAACGTTGGATCTTGTCAAGACTTGTAAAGACTCTGGCTTTTGTACTAATTCAGCCAATCTTTTATTTACTCTTCTTCGATATTCTCCACTTCTTTTGAATCGCTTCCATTTATGTAAATATTTTTTTTATGAAATGATCTCGGCAAAATAAATTTAGGTTATATCAGCCATGCGATACTCTTAATAAAGACTGCAAAAGGTTCTTGTAAGGTACATTGATCTTATAAAAGACTTATAACATGCTCCTACTCTTACATCTGGCTTAGACAAGACCAAATACACTTTAAATTGGTTGGTTTTAAAGAAGTTGTATACAAGGCTTTAGTAAGAGCAAGAAGTCTGATAAAACACTTACTGCAGACTCAACTAAGAAAGAACTGACTTCTAAGGTGCTTTACTAACTGTAAATAATGATCAAGGTCATTTAGTCTTATGAAATGCACTTGTACAACCTAAGTTCTGATAAATATTTTAGAAGAATTTCTTATAGACGTCTACCAGATTACGTAATAAGTTTAAATATTCTCAAGACCAATTAGGCTTATAAAATGCACTTGTAAAACCTTTGTTCTGATAAATATTTTATAAGAATTTCTTATAAACGTCTACAAGAGTACTTAATAAGTAAAAATTACTCAAGACTAATTAGTCTTATAAAATTCACTTGTAAAACCTTGTTCTGATAAACGTTTTAGAAGAACTTCTTATAGACGTCTACCAGATTACGTAATAAGTATAAATATTCTCAAGACCAATTAGGCTTATAAAATGCTCTTGTAAAACCTTTGTTCTGATAAATATTTTATAAGAATTTCTTATATACGTCTACAAGAGTGTTTAATAAGTTTAAATGTTCTCAAGACCAAATAGTCTTATAAAATGCACTTGTAAGATATACCTTCTTAGTCAGGATATATATAAACCTTTTATAATGTCTTAGTTCTTATAAAGGCATGTTTATACAGCAATTTTGCTAGTTGGGTAGTATCGAGCACCTTATTATTGCATTCTTTTAAATCTACCAGTCAAGTCACAGAAGCAAGTTCCTTAAATAAAGAAGATAATTGTAGAAAATTTATTAGCTACTTATTTCCAACATCGACTTCTGTTACAATGCCATTTGTTGCAATTCGAGAAGAACCGAGAGTTTCAACGATATTCAACCGAAACGCTATGCAGCCAAAGTTGCAAAAATATCAGCTAATTTAAAATCCGTCTTAAGCCATTCGACAAAGGCTCCGTCGCGTTTAATAGGAACCTTAACAAGTTCTAAGCTCTCCAATGTCTTGCATACAAACTACTGAGATACCTACAGTAAATAATGGACTTCCATTGGATACTAGTAAATCTGAACTGGAATATCGAAACCCGGGTGAAATTGAACGGCAAATATACATTTCAGTAGAGATGGGCGCTATCGAGTACATTCGATTATTTTCGTGCATCAAAATGGCGGGCGAACTTCATGAATTTCGACGAAAGGTATTTTTGTAATTGGTATTCACCGTGCGTTTCGGGATATTTAGTCAAATAGTTATACGATGCGTAATGTTAGCCGTACTTCGGGACGCGCTGAGAGTTGGCAACACTGCTCTCTCTGGCAGGCAGAGATAGACTTCCCGCCAAGATGGCTACGAGAGCATCATTATCATTATATTAGAATCAGAATCAGAATCAGAATCAGAATATTATTTATTGCCTTAAAAAACTTATCCTAAGAATTACATTGCTAGTAACTAAAAAAAAACAATACAAAACAGAATAAAGTGAGGCAATGGGTCTCAGTCTCAGCATGTGCTAGGTCAGTAAAGCCCAGCGCTGGTTTTCAGACTAAGCCCGGAGATTAAGTCGGCTGCTGACATGTTGACAGTTCAGAAAAAAAAAAAAAATTAAATGTATAATATGACAAAAAAACAATAATAATAACAACGTGATGCAAACAACTATAATAATAAAAAAAATAAAAAACTACTAAAATAATGTAAATTAAATTACAATAACACCAGCATGGAGGTTTGTGAGTGTGTGTGAATGTATGTATTAGTGGATGTTTGTCTTTGAGTTGTATATGTGTAAAATATTTGTGTGTGCAAAAAAAAAAAAAAAAGGAAAGAAAATGAAAAATGAAAAATTGAAAAATGAGAAAGAGGGAGATTATTTAAACTTGCCTTGCATATCCAACAAGTGACTGTGCACTAACTTTTTGTACTTATACAACGACATGGGTTCTCGTAGGGGTGGTGGCAGATCATTCCAGATGTTCGATGCTGCGAATTTAAAACTCCCCCTAAAGAATGCCGTCTTGTGCTGTGGTACTCTAAGTTTAGTGCATGGCCTCAGTGACTTGCTGCGTGTATCTTTAACCCATTTTATTTTTTCATGCAAGTAGCTGGGTTTCTCAAACTCTATGAGTTTCCTTACTACGCATGCCAGGTGCAGTATTCTCCTGTTCTCCATATTCAGGGTCGCATTTTCGTTTAAAAATGGCGTTATATGCGCTCGCCTGGGAACGTTGTAACAAAACCGAACACATGCGTTTTGTACCCGTTGTATTGCCTTTTTTGTGTCAGCTAGGAGTCTTGGTCCATATACTATATCCGCGTAATTAAATTGTGACAGTATTAGGGATTCTACAAGAGTTTCCCTAACATTAGTTGAAAGATATTTTCGGATCCTGTAAAGCATTTTAAGGCGGTAGAAGGCGTTTCTAACTTTTAGATTTACATGTTCAATGTATCTCAGTTGACCATCCATCATAAGGCCTAAATTTTTCGCAGTGTCCACTTGTGTTACAGAGTCGCTTCCTATAGTTACTACTGGGTGTTGTTCTTTAATTTTAGTGCGTTGCCATTTATTTCCTAGTATTAAAAACTGAGATTTCGTTGGGTTTAAAATAAGATTATTTTTGAGAGACCAGTCAGCTATTGTGTCTAAATCTTTGTTTATTTTATTAAGAGATATCTCCAAATCATTCGGCGTAAAAGAATAATATATTTGGGTATCATCTGCATACAAGTGAGCATTACAATGTTTCAAGTTCTTCATCAGATCAGCTGTGTATAAAATGAATAGTAAAGGACTCAAAATTGAGCCTTGTGGTGTCCCTCGACTGATATTTTGTATTTTTGACCTGAGTACCTCGCCCTGATCTGTTTCCATTTCAACATACTGTTTCCGGTCTGTTAGGAATGACTGAAACCATTTGCATGACGTTGATGATATCCCATAATATGCCATTTTAGTCAACAGTAATGTAGGATTGAGACAGTCAAAGGCGCGTGAAAAATCCAGGAGTACCAGAATGGAGCCCATTCCCTTGTCTGATGCTGCGATTATATCGTCTGTGACTTTTGCCATTGCAGTGGCCGTTCCATGTTTATTGCGGAAACCTGATTGTGTACATGGTAGTATGTTATTATCCTCTAGGTACTTAGAGAGTTGGTCACAGACGGTTCTTTCAATAATCTTAGAAAGAATGGGTAGGAGACTTATTGGTCTTAGGTCTTTATAATCCTCGGTTTTGTTCGATTTCGGGATTGGCCTAACCTTAGCGAGTTTCCAAGAATCTGGGTAGGTATTAGTTGCAATTGAAGTGTTAACTATGTGTGCTATTATTGGTAAAGTGACATCTAGTGTTAGGCGTATCATTTCTACCGTTGTCCCGTCGTGGCCACTTGCATTCGTAGCGATAGATGCAATTATTCTTGAAATTTTCTGTTCAGTAATTCCTGCAAGGTTGAATTCGAATTCGCCTAGTTTTTTATTTTCGAAAGAAGTCTGCATCTCGCTATCGGTATCTGAATTACCCGGTAGTCTCAGGAAAAAGTTATTTATGTCGTCCGGGTTGTGCAGATGTTGTGGGATCGATGGTTTGTCGCTATCACCCAAGCTAGCCGAACTCTTTAGATGCTTCCACATTTGTTTTGGATTTGACCTATTTTTATTAACATAAAACGAATAGTATGCTGCTTTTTCGCGTTCAATTGCTCCCGATGTATAATTACGTAACTCTTTATAATATTTACGATGCGACTCTTTTTTAGATTTTTGGGCTTGCTTTAAGGCGTTATCTCGTAAACTCATCATGCTTTTTATAGTTTCAGTTATCCACGGTTGACTTTTGCAATCGGTACGTAATTTGAGAGTAGGTGCATGTTTATCGAATAAACTTGTTAGTAGGTAGTTAAATCTGATTATCTTACTGTTCAAATCTGCAATATTTTTAATTTCGTCCCAAGGCATAGCACTTAAATCTTCATTAAACATTGCTATGTCAATATTACTTAATATTCGCTTGTAAATATATTTAGGAACATGTTTCGGTCGAGTAATTAGTAATTCCGCCAATATCATAGCATGATCGCTAAGCTGAGGATTGTGGTATACCTGTATTGATTTACATAAATTAGGGCAGTCTGTAATCACTAAGTCTAATAAAGTTGAACTCTCCATTCTTGTTATTTCGCTCACAAGTTGTTTAAGACTTCGCTGACTTAAAAAACGATCCAACTTTTTCGCTTCTGGTGTGTCCTTATTTTCGGTACGTATATCAACGTTAAAGTCGGTCAACAGAAATACCGAATCATAGGTAGCAAAAATGTCAAGTGAGTCATTAAGAGCATCTATAGCGCTATCAACCGATACCGACTCGGGCCTATATGCTGTGCCTATAGCGAAACGCCCCACCCCCCGAATTTTTAACTCTAACCACATTTGTTCGAGAGCAGAAGGCGGATGTTGCTTGACCCGTGTTTGTAAATTTTGCTTAATGTAGAAACCTACACCACCTCCCCTCAAGTCATTCGGACGCGGATTGCTTTTAAGTGTGTAGCCCGGTAGCTTAGGTACATATTTTTCCTCGTCCTGTTTCAGCCATGTCTCATTAAGTGCGATGATATCTGGTTTATATCTATTCATGGCCGCGTCGAATTCGTCTCTCCCAGTGTTTATAGATCGTATGTTCAGTAACCCTAATTTTAAAAAATGTCCTTTTTTACGAGTCATTATAATAAGTTAGATTGGTGTTTACTAAGACGTGTACTGGAAGCCGTGTAGTCATGTTAAATGGCAAGGTGTAGAGTATTGGGTTACATTGATTATAATAACATTGATGTGCGTGATCTCGGCACTTTCTATTGTACATGATGAATAAGAGATACATCTGCGATCGAATATAAAACAAAGCACTGATGGTGTAAAAAAATAGGTCGTAAAGGGCACGGCCCTGCAACATACGATATTTCTTGTTATTGTTACATTTAAAAACATATTCGACGGAGGTTAGGAATACACATACAGATGATCGAAGATAAAAAATATGAATCTTAAACGAAATGTTACCTTTTTTAAGAGTATATGTACAATTTACACATAAAAATAATATACGATACTTACAGCACACGAAATATGATTTTGACCTTCGAAACACGTTAACTACACAATAATAACGCGTACGTACAGTACAGTGTACGTTACAGTACATTAATTTGATTGGAGAGCCATAGAGAGCAAATGGGAAATTGTCCTTAAATATTATTTGTCGCCGTAGGATCCACGCCGAAAACACGCATAACTTCCTTGTCTTTTGTGATTCGAACTGCTTTACTGTTCTCGCCTTCAAAACGTCTTGCGTATATACGTCCGTCCTTTGTCCATACGAACTTCCAACCCGCAGCACTACCTGCCTGCCGGGCCTTCCATAAGAGCTTACGATTGGCTTTTGTTAGCCTCTCATTGATGTATACACGGCAGGGGGTGTGTTCTGGTAACCCGATGTCAGCTGTGTTGAGACCTCGACGTACCCGTGCGTTCCGCAACAGCTCATCACGGAGCGGCCGCCGAGTGAGGCGCACGACTAGGGGGCGTGGGCGTTGTCTTGTGTTGGTTACGATGCTGCCGTGTTCTTGCTCTAGTGAACCCTGTGCCCCATCTGAATTTGGTGTCATTTCCGTCACGCTTCCAGACAACCTTATAGGCCCCACACGTTCCGCACTTACAATATCTTGCATATCCAGTGTTACGCCCACTTTTCGAGCCAAGGCCAGCGTAATATGTAAAGTCGATTCTCCTTTATATTCGGGTATGCCTGTTAGTTCGATGTCATTCAGTAATTGTGCTTGTTCCTTATCATTGAGTTCCGAGTGCATTTGGTCGATTACATTTTGCAGCTCCGCGATATTGGGTAGTGTGCTATTATTATTTTTAATAGTAAGCAGTTCCGCATTTAGTCGACAGTTTTCGTTTTCCAGCGTTTTAATTGTTTGACGAATGGCCGTGAATTCTGTTTGGCAGTCTTTAATTTGATTACTCAAGAAATCAGTTGTCTCCGAAAATTCTTCCTTCACGCGGTCAATAACACGCGTGAATTCTTTTTTTATTTCCGTAAATATTTCCTGCTTTGTCGAGCTTAACTTTGAGTCGATCATAATTAAATTTTGTTTAAGGTCTGCCAGTTTTGAGTCAAGCAGACTAGCTAGCGTTTCCATATTAATTTCTGAGTTATTATGTAAGGTGAAATTCAGCTTACAGTCTGTCGTGTTTAGGCCTGTTGCGTTGCACTCTTGCTGTGAATCGTCACATATTGACATGTCTGCCTCCGGTGCTCCTGCCAGCGATGAGTCATAGTACCTCTGTACCGGGGTACTGTCCCCTTTTGGACGCCGGGTCACGTTATTACACGGCGTACAGTGCCAAATGTAATTATCATCTCGTGTTATTATTGTATATACGTCCACCGACATATTTAAACACGCAAAGTGGAAGCCACTTCTACAGCCCGTGCATACTAGCCGCTCGTTTACGTCAACCTGGTTAAGGCAAGCCCCGCACTGCATATTGAGATCTATTTGTTTATCGATAACGCACCTTGCACTATGCACCGCTTTGTCCGTTGTCTAACGCTCGGGTGAACGAACTGTGTACCCGGCGACCTTGAACCTGCGCCGGCTAACAACGCACCGGTTAATGAGTTGTATTTAAATAATTCTTTCAATTGCACTTCTTACACTGAATGTCGTTCACACACTGCACTGATTTGAAAGTGAAAGACAGTGTTACTTTGCTGGTCTTCTCCGCAAAATTTTGATACATATATGAAGAAGATCCGCTATTGATTAATATTATTTTTCGTCATTACTAAATGGAGCACTTGTCGAACGATGTTAACTCAGCGCGCGCTCGCGACCATCCTCTACTTAGATCCTTGATCTATTACTAGATATATTACTTAGATCCTTGATCGATTGTCTTGAGAATCAGTATTATAGTGTCCAAGTCCAAGTATTTAGTGCATTTATCATTTAATAGTAATCCGTCCGTCTGTCAAGACCCTTTATGTCGGCAATGCGTAAGAAAAATCAAACTTCTAGGTTGATGTAAAAAAGATACGGCCCTTTGTGCCCCAAAAGAAGTACATTTCGACACTCTCAATGGAATCAAAATTTACTTATAGGGTATTTTCCTTTGACCTAGAATTATGAAATTTGGAAAGTATAATAGTACCGCCTACTTTATACTACAATTATAGGGAAAAATGAATGTGAAAACTATACATTTGTAATTAAGTCATAAGAAATTACATAATTATAGTCCTTTTCAAAAACCTTATTTGGAGAACCTGGTTGCGTTAATTTTGCACCTCATTTCTATCCGGCGCCACACATACCAGGTGCAATTTTAACTTAACTCCGCTAGAAAAGATGGGATATATGTAAGTATTTGTACGGGACACTGGTGCGTCACTCAAACTCGCACTTCCCTTTTTTTTTCTTGTATGGTTCTATGAATTTTATCGACAACCTTTACTCCATCACTATAACGCAGTGCAGCCGTAGAGTGAAACAAACAAATGTATTTGCGATGCAAGATTGCAACAGGATTGCTTTATTAGTTGTTTATACAATTTTTATTTGCCCCTGCGACGTTTGTTTTCCTACATTTAACTGTTTTTTGCATATCGCCTGGTGACAATTTAAAACTCACTAAAATTTCTGTCACTGATCGTCAAAACCTCGTATCGAGTAAGGAGTTTGACACTGAGATACGAGCTTTGTTTCAAGTAGGTATTTGTCACTAGAGTTATGGTTGTCAACAGACGATATATGAAGGGTACACGGAAAGAACATGTCTAGTCACTTTATTTTAAAAAACTACATTCTAATCTCAACATATAAAGCATTCTATAGACTATAAATTACCACTCATTTACAGATGCAAATATTCACGCTCCTCCATGCATTCTCCTTTACGTGTACTCATGTAATTATAACACAAATGTAATTAAATTGTTTTAAATATTATTTACGAAAAATGACTTGAGTTTCTTTCGGCTTTCTTCTCAACAGCAGTCTCCTCTTGCGAAATGCCGGTAGATTCATAATCTGACTTGTAAAAGTGCCCCAGTGACCTACTTACTGAATAAATTATTTCATTTCATTTCATTTCACGTAACTTGTAGTTTTTATCACTTTAAAAAAACATGTATACGAAAATTATATGGATAATTATATCGTTCCAAATTTTCAAATCGCGATAACTCAAAAAGATTCTAAGGTGACTAGACATATTCTTTCCGTGTACCCTTCATATGGGCAAATTCCGTTAAACTGCATGGCGACGCTTAAGAATCAATATTGTCTAAGCAACAAAAATACAATTTTACAGGAAGCGTAAAAAACGATTTAAAAATTTGAATTTCAAATTATTGAATTTTTTTAAAAACGATTAAAATGATAAAAATGTACTAAAACTGTTGTTATACGAGGCACCTCTGTAAAATTGCCCTGAACAAAGATATTGTAAGTTAGGTGGTATTGCTTCAAAGTAAACTTATATTTTTTTATAATTTGTAAGATGAGTGGTTAGAGTAAAAAAAAACAAAAATATGTTTTTATTAACGCTACACAATATTAATATAAGAAAACCTTGATAAAAATACTTTTATACCAAATTGACAGGATGACTGCTGTAGTAATATAACCGTACAAAAAGTTTGTGTAAGTTTGGTGGTATTGGTTTAATTATAGTACTGTTTTTATTTAGTTGGTAAGATAAGTGGCTGTAACGAAATAATAAATACTTAGCTTAATTTAACTTATAAAAAAAGTATTTATATAAATAACAAGTCTTTGCAAAATATTTTGAAATACCGTTAATGGCACAATAGGTGTAGCATTGCCCTAAACAAAGTTTTTGTAAGTTAGACAGTATTGGCTTTAACCTATTAACCGCCAAGCGGTCTAGCAATTTACCGTGCCACTGACGCCAGAGTAAAAAAAAAAGATGTGCCCCAAAATCAACAGGGATTGAAAAATACTTGTAGCGTTTAGAATTACAAAGTTTTTGATCATTGAAATTTGGACGGCTGTGGCCGACGTGGCGTCAGGGGCACGATTTTTTGTTGACGGCCACAGCCGACTGTGGCGGTCAAAAGGTTAATATTTGTACAAATACAAATACAAATACTCTTTATTGCACACCTCCAACATCAAGGAATATACAACACAACATGAGATACATTAAAATAACAGGCAGAGGTAAGCAACAGGCGGTCTTATCGCTAAATAGCGATCTCTTCCAGACAACCTTCAGGTAGCGGAGTAGTTGAAAATTAATGTACTTGTATGTATTTTAATTTTAATGTAAAGATAACCTGGATTAAATCAAACAATTGAATGAAATATAAATATAGACCTCAGGCCTTGGTACAAACAGTTCAACATTTCTACTGCAACAAAATTACCAAAAATATAACTAAATTAAGCCGTTTGATTACAAATTGTATGTAATATTGACAGAATTTCACTAAGTGTTTATCACGGTTCTTCTGGAAAGATTGTCTATCTCAATTTTCAAATATACCTAACGGCTACTTTTTTGTAGAAATACACGAAATTAAGAAATATAATCATGCGTTAATTATAAAATACACCAAAACATACCTTATACGGCTTAAGAAGTCACAAAAAAATATGAATTTATCACATTTTACTATTTTTTCACTAGAAAATTAACGTTACGCACTTGCAAAAACTTGAAATACTAATAACACTGGCGTCGTCACGGGATAGCTGAGCCGCGCTGTGGCCGCGCTCTATTGGTCTCTTTCACCCGCGCACAGTACCTGCTGACCGCAGCGCCAATGTTTCGGCATTTTCGGCACCGCTCGCGGTGGCAGTCGCGCACTTCAATCGCGGGCAAGCAACAGCGGAGTATAGACGTTCGTCAGAGCACATAGATGGTATTGGCAGAAAAGTAAACGCGTTGAATAGTTAGATGATATTTCCATAGCGGATTGCTCATCCATTTCATGAAATAAAATTTAGACGATTTTGGCGCTATGCGTTATTTTTTTCTGAACCTAACTGTATTAAAAAGTGAAAAACGTCAAAATGTTAGTTAGCCGGTATTGATTCTTAAGCGTCGATGGGACGTTTTGAACATGTATCTTGAAGCTTATGCTGTTCATAAGCTGTTAACAAATAAAGCGAAAGGACACTTAACGCTCCATCCGTTCAAAAATGCTGACTGTTTTAAACATTTTTTTTTATCATCAAACGTGTGTCTTAACATATTTTTAATATTTCTACTTAGAACAGGGCCATTGCGATTTATTAGTAAGTATATATTTGAACCCTTCAGTTTGAATTTTTCATTGATAATTTTTGTTTAAAAAACTACTCGAAATTGACAAAATTCACGTTTGTTTTAACTTATTTTTGACTGTAAGCAAGGAATGTATGAAATAGCTATGTTACTGTCTAGAACGCAGGGAAAAGCATTATTCACTTTAAAAAGTTGGTTGAAATTATATTAATATATTTGTCATAATACGAAAAATATACAATTTATAATTTATGAGGCCTCTTAACAGAACCGCATGCTTTGCCATTGTCACCTACTTATCAGTTCACTTCTGACAGACAAATGAAAAACTATGTAAGTAGAGTCAGTTCTGACCGAAGACTGACTCTCTGAGTTAAGGTTTAGATTAGCATTGAAATGAAATCAACTCCCATACGAAACAAAAGAATACATGCATTGGGTGATTAAGATTTTCCCGCAATCGGTAACTCACCCAGTTGAAAATAGTATTCGGAATACACCAGTCTCTTACCGATACGTATTTAAATAAAATTACAAATAATCACTTCTTCAAAAAAATAACTCACCTCAACGGGAAAAAAATGCATTTCCAAACAAACAAGGAGTTACTACAAATATACACCGAAATCACTATTAATTTGCCTATAATATATCAGGAGTTCACTATAATCATATGGCAACAATCAGTGAGCCATCTAATAAAAAAAAAAAGTTTTTGTCAAAAATGACATTTTAGTGGCAATATTTTATAGCCGACTGTACTTTTCTTTGGATATCCATCAAATGCTCACTGAGACGATTCTAAAGAGCCCAAGTTCGGTAGGATTGCTTTTTCTATTATAGAGTTCCTATGGCCACCTTCCGGCTCCATCATCAGATCAGCCTTATGGTACCATAATTATTGTATTGTCATCAAAGTTAAGTAAGTATGCAAAATTTCAGCTCAATCGGTTGACGATATCTGCTTCAAAATTGAGTTGCAAGATTCCACCCGAACAAACATACTTACATACATACATACATACAGACATACATACATACAATGCAAGTTAAATAAAAGCTTGTAAAATACAATCGAATATACAAACTGCTTTTGAAGTCGGTTGATAACCATACCCGTGGTTTTCGATGCACAAATAATTTGACGCCTACTGTCGGCGCAGTTAAATCTTTCATGCGACATAAACCCCGTGATTATAACAATGTTAACGTACGACATGCCCGAACAGGTTCCTCTGCCACTGGTACTGGTCTACGTCCTCGCAATGCATGGCCGCTTTGTCAATCAGCTCCGTGGCGGCCAACAAAGACACGATCAACCGCTTGTTCACAGCATGAGGATCTGGAAACAACGAGAACTACACCACTAGGCTTGGAACTTTTGGTAGTATACCGTGGTTCTATCATCCACAGAGTCGCTAATGGGCCAATTTTTATTTTGTTGTCGATTTCGTTTTCTAGATTTCAATCTGATTTGCTGAATCGGTAACGTAAATGAAAAAAAAAACAATAATCAACAACAAAATAAAAATTGGCCCTAAATGCAAATGTTTCAAAATGAGTTTAGCTACGATGAAACGGCATAAATCATGATAATTAATATAGGTATCGTCATAGACCTTAACTTTGTATTTTTTTACAATAAGCTACTCCGTGGATATTAAAACTACGGCATGACCACAATTCCTAACCCTAATATACATCTCTATCAGAAGAAGTTTCTTGACCTTTCTATGTGGCGCCGACCACAAGTTACTGCATGAATTATTATAGTAGTAACGTCTTCTAACGTAAACCTAATGTTGAGGCTGCCTTTCCAATGAAACGGAGCAGAAAAAACGAACCAATCACGTTGCGTCTTTGTGAAGCCCAAAATAAAAGCATTTAAATGTGAGGAATGTGATTGGTCTGTTTTATTCATCTCCGCTCCGCTGTGCTGTGCTTGCCAGCCTTATATCGAAGCGAAAATTTGAAAAAATGTATGCTTTGAGCGAGATTTTAAAACGTTTCCACGTCTTTCCAGGCCAGACGAGTAAACTACCAAATGTTCTATTAAAGCCACTGAAGCTAAAGTATTAAACTTTTCAACCAGTTGCTTCATTTCTTATATGCCTTAGGGTGGCATCGTAGTGCCACAATAGATGGCGCTACGATGCCAAGATTCTGATACTGATTTTACTCTGGTTTCCGCGTTTTTAACCTAATGACTTCCCGATCTTGAAAACCACGACCGAAATTATGTACTATGGGCTGCACAACTTATGAATTAATTCATCATATCACAGAATTTATTCATAAATGGGCCATGCAATTCTGCAGCTCATTGTACATAACCTATGGACGTCTAATAACAAATATTTTGTATGAAGAATATTCAGTGGAATATGATGAGGTTTCAGTTCATCAAATAAGATAACTGAATTATTTAAAGAGTGCATTGATACCATTGAAACTATCAATAACTGGCATAACGTTAGGGACACTTCCAAGTAGGCTTAATGGAAAAAAATAATTGGAGCGTTAAACAATAGGCTAGTTAATCCGTGTATGGAAGGAAAAATGTATGGATTCTAGCAACCTCAGCAATGCTCGACGCTTTTATCCATCAACGTTTCATAGTCATGCTTCCACCGGTCGCGGAATGCAATCTTAACGGCCACTACTTCAGCGGTGAGTGGCAGCGGCCAGCGGCGCCCGTTGGTGGGAGTGGGAACGAGAGGCCTTGCTCTGAGCTTTCGCTCCCACCGATCACAATCGCTCCCTGCTGATACTACGTTGTCGCTAATGTCGTGGTCGGAACGCAAAGTTAAAAGCAAAACGCTCAGTAGGTCATCTCATTTAAATGTCATTCGATCTATGCTAACATATTTACCAAATATCTGAGCCAATCCCAATCAATAACTGCAAATTTGGATTACAAAACGAGGTTAAAAGGTAATAAAAAAAATCTTCACATACTCTTAGGTTTTTTTACGAATTTGAGTAAAGAGCTGTCATAGCATGACAGCTATGGTTCAATCAAATACACTCTTATCTATGGGTTCAATGACTTCAAAGGTTACAATTTGTTACAGATCTCACCATATCGGCCAATACACGGTAACATTTCAAACTGTGCTCGCCCATTTTCAATCTAAAGTTCATGTACACATCACAAATAAATATTTATTGATTTTATTATAGTTTACCTCAAAATTACACGAAAAATTTTATTCACAGCCGTCAAACTGACAAGTTTTTTTTTTCAGTAAATTGTCGGTTGGCATGGTTTTCGCATTCGATTCGATGTAATACCTAATAATAAAATTATTATCGAAATCGTTCGATAGTCTTTGTAGCCTTTGGAGCAAAAAAATTAAATTATAATTTAAAAAACCCCCGACATGACAACCAATAAAATGAAAGAAGTAAAATCTACGAAATGTGCCTATACAATGAACAGTAGAAAAAGAATCCAAGCTTCGTTGCGTTCGGGGGATCGCTAAGTACCTAAATGAAATGATATACCTAAATGGTCCCCCGACGCAACGAAGCTTGGATTCTTTTTTCATTGTATAGGCACATTTCGTAGATTTTATTTCTTTCATTTTATTGGTTGTCATGTCGGGCGTTTTTTAAATTATAATTTAATTTTTATTTCATTTTTTTTAAACAAACAGAAGTTTCATCCCGGAATTTTCTTCTTTTGACACAATTTTTATTTTACACCATTTAAGGTCCAGTGTTTCAAATTCAAATTCAAATTCAAAATAATTTATTTGTCAGAATACAGTTATATACATGGTCTTAAGGTATAATATAAAAGTCCTCGTATTCAGCATGCAAGCATGCGTACAAATATTTTTGTGTAAATAGGCTAAAATAACATTTCAATTTGGTATTATTAATTAATATTACAATAATCGCACATGTCAAACATTTTTATAATTCAAGTAATCCTTAACACTGTAAAAGCATTTGTCCAGTAACCATTCCGTCAATTTTCGCTTAAATATTGGTCCCGACAATAATCGTAATTCACGTGGTAAATTATTATAAATTGTTATACTCATATTAGAAATATTTCTTTTGTACATGTCTTTGTAGCAGCGAGGTTTGTACAAAAGAGACATGATATGTGGTCTTGTCTGCCTCTGTATGACTTCACTACGTTTATCAAAGTGCTCTTTATGAGAATTGACAAAAACACATACGTCTCTAATGTACAAACATGGTAACGGAAGAATATTCATCTTTTTAAAGAGTGGGACACAACTCTCATTCAATTTGACATTACTTATAGCCTTTATACATTTTTTTTGAATTTTAAATACTCTTTCAACCTGTACAGAGTTACCCCATAATATTAAGCCGTAAGTAAGTACTGATGACACATAGCCATGGTAAGCTGTTAAAGCAGCTTCTTTGGAGACGGTTTCTCTCAGTCTTTTTAAAGCAAATACAAAACGATTTAACTTATTACATATGTTTTCAATTTGATCTTTCCAACTAAGGTGTTCGTCTATCACTATGCCTAGAAATTTCATTGATTTAACTTTGTCAATTATATTCTTTTCATATTCTATTTTAATTGGTGTTGGATTTGAATTATAGGATTTAAATTGAATAAATTTTGTCTTGTCAATATTGATATGTAAATTATTTAATGTCATCCATTTTATAATATCTGTTAGTGCATTGTTTGCATTTAATTCAAAATTATCATTTCTATTGTACTTTACTATAAGCGTTGTATCATCAGCAAACATTATGCTCTTCTGCATGGTGGCTCCAGGTAGGTCGTTGACATAAAGTAAAAATAATAAGGGCCCCAGAATACTTCCTTGTGGAACTCCGCTATTAGTAGCTCTAAAGACAGATCTGAAAGTTTGCTTTAATGTTGAGTTACTTGATTTACCTACGGAGATTGATTTTATTTCTACACATTGCATTCTGTCAATCAAGTAGCTCTCTATCCATTCCAAGACTTTTCCTCTTATCCCATATACTTCAAGTTTATGTAGAAGTTTCTTATGGTTGACAAAGTCGAAAGCCCTTGACATGTCCAAAAATATCGACACAACTGGAGTTCCGCTGTTTATACCCTCAGTTACACATTTTACAAGGTCAAAACAAGCAAGAGTGGTCGAGCGTCCCCTCCGGAAACCATATTGCTCCGCACAAAGTGTACCATGTTTTGCCAGAAAATTATTTATTCTTTTATACATTGCTTTCTCCAAAATCTTTGACAAGATAGGAACTAATGTGATGGGTCTATAGTTTTCAGTATCAAGCTTGTCTCCTTTTTTGAATAGAGGTTTTACAATACAAAACTTTAGCCTTTGTGGGAAGATACCATCAGAGAAAGAAAGGTTTATTATGTGCGTCAATGGCAAGGTTATATATGGCGCACAACGCTTCAGTATTTTTGTAGTTATATCATCGTAACCGCTGGCTTTGCTATTTTTTAGAGACATGATAATGTTGTAGGTCTCTTTTTCATCAACCGGCTGTAAAAACATGGTATGGGGGTTATAATTATTTAAATTTGATTTGTATGATGAGTTGTCCAAAGTTAAGTTTTGTTTTTGTGTTAAATCTATGAAATAATTATTAAAAGTATTACAAATTTTAGTCGGATCAGAGTAGGTGTCATTATTATATTTAATCTTATTGATGTCATTTTCATGCAGCTTATTCATTATAGTTGATGATATCGTATGCCACGTTGCTTTACATTTATTTTCACTATTTTTAATGAATCTATTGTTATAATTTTTTTGAGCAGTATGTAGACATTTCTTTAATGTACTATTATATTTCTTAAAATTATTCTTATGAAGATTTTTATTACATTTAAATTCCAATCTTCCGTCGAGCTTGATCCTTGACTATATGTTGGTACAACTGGATCCCAAGCCAGTGGTAATGAATGCCGTCTTCTCTAAGATTGAAGTTAGGATATATTTTGATTTCAATAGCCTTAAGCAACATTCAGAAAAAATCGTTCAAGTCAGACTATTCAATGCTTATAATGGCAAAATGGCGAAGTTATTAGCAAACACAATCAAAATAGGTATATACTTTAAATGCACTGCATGAGCGCAAGAACCTGCTACTTATGGCTTAAAACAGAACCAGGTTTCTATTCTTCAGGATCCAAATAGTAGGTAAGGGTGGCTTACTTAGCTCCATAAAAATTGCAGTTGGTGCTAGGTAACTTGACTTAGCTTTGAGAGACCTAATCATCGATACCCCACACCATGGGATAAACATCCCCACTTTTGTTCCGTGTAGGGAAGGTACACAAAAAAATGTTTTTAACAATGTATTCAACCACTATGTCTCTGAGCTAAGCTGTGGACAGACTGACACAAACTACAAAATCCTAAAAAGCTGTTATTCACTTAGACAAGAGTACTTTTGCTAAAGCTTACGTGTCATTTAGTCGCGTTAAAATCTTGCATGGTGTTGCTATTTGTGACCTCAATGAAAGGAACCTGTTCAATAGTCCTAATAACAATTCAGCTTTATCAGAACTCCGAAACTTAAAAATAGTAACCCAGTACTTCAACAGAAATTATAATGAGTTTTTTTTGTCAAAAAAGTTTTTTTGAGACTCGATTTTATTATTGACTGTACTTTCTTACACAAATGTTAATTGCTCATCAAGAACAAACAGACGAGCCCAAACTCCATGGGTTTATCTTGTGCTGTTAAGGAGTTCCTATGGCCATCTTCAGCTCCAAGGTACCAAATTATTGTACTGTCATAAATTTATTAATCTGTTGATTACGCTAATAAAACTTAACATTTCACCAACATTAGAAATTCTTGGCTTAGGTCCTTTCACAACTAGCTGGCCATCATGAGACCTTCATTTATTGAGTGATATAGAAAATGCTAATAATACTTAACATTTAACCAAAACTTTAGAATCCTTGGCTTCAATATTGGCTGAAATCCATTAACAACTAGCTGGTCATCATGAGACCGTCATTTATTGAGTGATATAGAAAATGATAATACTTAACATTTAACCAAAATTTGGAATCCTTAGTTTCAATATGGGCCGAGATCCATTAACAACTACCTGGCCATCATGAGACCTTCATTTATTGAGTGATATAGACAATGCTAATAATACTTAACATTTAACCAAAACTTTGGAATCCTTGGCTTCAATATTGGCTGAAATCCATTAACAACAAGCTGGTCATCATGAGACCTTCATTTATTGAGTGATATAGAAAATGCTAATAATACTTAGCATTTAACCAAAACTTTAGAATCCTTGGCTTCAATATTGGCTGAAATCCATTAACAACAAGCTGGTCATCATGAGACCTTCATTAATTTATTGAGTGATATAGAAAATGCTAATAATACTTAACATTTAACCAAAATTTGGAATCCTTAGTTTCAATATGGGCTGAGATCCATCAACAACTACCTACCTGGTTATCATGAGACCTTCATTTAGTAAGTCATATAAGGCTTGTTCACGAAATAAAGTAGCCACGTAAGTTCGGGGTTATATAATTATATAGATAGTTTTTGATATGATTTCATGTCATAGTTCAACACATACGAGTATAATGTCTGGTTTAAGAAAAATATATATCGGATGTCATTGACTTGATAAGATCAAGATGCCGGGATAAATGAAAATATTTGTAAATTAATTATAGTTTCTTATTGTGCAGAAAACGGCATATCCATGCGTCAACTCGCAAAAATCACATAAGATATCTAAAGATGGTGTATGAAAAATGATACAAAAGTTTGGGGAATTTAATACACTAGATGATCTGCCAGGTCAAGTTCGCAGAAAAGGCTGCATTAAGCTGAAATTGGACGAGGCAATAGTTGCGTCGTTTCGTCAAAATCCATCGGCGTCTACGCGGGATATAGCAAAAAAGTTGAAAACTGCGGTTGGAAACGAGCATAACGCAAAAAAAAAAAATACAGACTAGGAAGAAACAGAAAATCCCGAAAAAATGGTGCTGGCCTGCTTGAAAGAGCGAAATCTCGAGCTAAACTTTTTAACAAGTTTTTAATAAAAAATCGCGACTGATGCATACTCATGGATGATGAAACATGCGTTACAAAAGACATAAAAACGTTACCGGGACCCCAGTTTTATACGTGTGAGGCTGGCAAGGATATTCCAGAAGAGTATATGTTAAGCAGTTACTGCCGCCTAAGAACGCTTGCGATGCCAGAAGCATCACACGCGTTTCCAACCTTTAAGAACCCATTTACTCTCCTCCTTAAGAACCGCATGATGTAGCTCCCGGGGAAAACCTCGGCAGGCAGAGTCCTCGGCGTGCATTATTTGTCTCATCATCATAGGCATGACGAAAGATTTTGAAATCCACTTCTGTAATGTGGATACACATTTGCTAATTACGAAAAAACCTTTATTTCGGTAACAAACTAATGAACAACGAAGTTTAAAGCCATTTTTCTCATATATTTTCAATAGTGCGCCAAAACAGCTCGAAGTGTCATGGCGTCGAGTGCGACGTCACGCCTAGGTAAACGTCAGATGCTTAAGTGAACAAACAGTGCAGTGCAGTGTGTTTCGTGTGATAAATATGAATTCTAAAGTTTATAAGTGGTGTGCAGTACCTCAGTGTAAAAACACATCAATAAAAACACCCGACAAGGTGTTTGTGTATGTGCCAAACAATAGAATAATAAGAAAAAAATGGTTAAAACTCGCACGGCGAAACCCCAACGACGTAGTCACGAATTCCCCACTTTATTTCTGTGAAGACCACTTTGATGTGAGTATGTTTTAAATTAACGTTTGTTTAACGTGAAATACTTCAAATATTGAGGCTATGGAATAACTAATTTGTCGGGGTTATGTTTGTTTTGGTCTCGGACGTCTTGGCTATCATTTATATCAACTTTAATTGTTTACCTTTCTTATTTACAGTTGCCAAATGATATGGAAAATTATATGGAGTACCATGTGATGGGGTCGGTGTCACAAATACGTATGAAACCAGGATGTATGCCCAAAAAGTTTATTTGTCAAACCGACAGGAAAGCTCGAACATCTGACACAACAGAGCGACCCTATATAGCTAAGAAACGAAGGATGATGTGTCTTGAAGAGTGTGAAAAGCAATTTGAAGAAAAAAGTATAGTTACAGAACAATCTTGTTCTGAAGAAATTGCATCTTGTAGTTCAGGTATATTTTACTAACTTATTTATTAGATTTTTTTCTCTGAACTAGTAACCTATTTGTGTTCATACAATTATAAAATTGCCCTTAACACATTCAACACCGGGAACCCGCTCCGTGGGCGCTGTGCTCGTAGTAAATTTTCGCTACATACGCATTTCCCCATGTTATCGGCTACGCGCGTTACGAAATCGTTGGCAGTGAATGTGTTAAATAACAAAACATTTTGTTTTACAGGTCAGCGGATTGTTGAAGAAGTTCCCCAATTAACACCAAAAGTGTTGGATAAATCTATTCAAATTCACATTTCTAAAACATTTAGAAGTAAAGCTAACCAAACAAAAGTCAATTTGGTACATCAGATGACATCACCTTTGAAGCCGTTTTTACATTCTGTCTCTACATCACCATTTAAAATCAAGCATAGTGTTAATACTAATAGTAACCCATCAAAACCAAGTAAAATAATTTCGAGTAAAATAGTCCAAAAAATAGAGCATTCAAATAGTGATACTTCTTATAATCGATCTGTAGCTCTCACAGAATCATCAATATCCATAAAATCTCTTCAAATGGAGTCTACATCTGACTGTAGCGAGATGCTACAGGATGACAAAAGGAGAGAAGATTTGAACGCTTTACAGTGCACCTTGAAGAAAATTAAAAAAAATCCCCGTTCTTATATCGGCATTCCTTTAGGTTGTTATTATTTAGTTAACTTCATTCAAGAAGAGACAAATATACCATTTCAGCATATTTTACTATGTCTTAAAAAAATTTGGTTAAATAATTCATTCCAAGAACTTGCCGATGACTTTGGCATTGATAGAACTTATCCAAGCAAAATCTTCTTTAAGAATGTACCTATTATAGCAGGTGTAATGCGTCCTTTTATTGCATCTTTAGATAACAAATTGATAAATAACAGATTACCTATGGCTTTTAGGCATAAATACAGTGATGTGACATGTATAATAGATTGTTTAGAGATTGAAATACAAAAGCCTTCAAAGGCCTTAATCAAGCTCTTTCTTGGTCTGATTACAAGAAAGCCAACACAATTAAATACCTTGTATCTTGTACACCTAATGGTTTGGTAAATTATATTTCAAGTGGTTATGGAGGCCGAATAACAGACACATGCATAGTAGAAACTTCTGACTTCTCTAAATATTTACAACCCAATATGTGGATCATGGCAGATAGAGGATTTAAACATGTGGAAGTGTATTTAAGAAAAATGGGTGTGCTGTTACTACGGCCTCCAAGCGTTGCATCTGGAGCTAAGTTAACTAAAGCTGAAGCTAAAGAAACTAAAGAAATAGCTAGCTTACGAATTCATGTTGAGAGAGTGATAAGACGGTTACGTGAATTCAAAATGTTAAAACCACATGCCTGTCTTAACTTAAGTTTAGTTAAAGTTCTTGATGATGTGATAACTATTGCTTGTGGTTTGATTAATTTACAAGATTCTCTTATTAAATAAAACACATGAAATAGAGTTATTGCATTTTTATTTTCTATTTTATACTCTTATATAATAATGGATACACCTGGGATTTCCAAAATGTAATAACACATTCAAGAAAGCCTGACATATACTCGTCATCATAAACAATACATAATATTTCCACATTTTTATTAGTTGTGAAATTTGGGTCTGCGACACAAAAGTAACAGTTTTTTAAACCACTTAAGTACATTTGCATCTGTACCTGTGCGAAGCATTTCTTGCTGGGTCTCCCATTTTTTATATAATTGAGGTAAGTCTTGCTGCTTACAGGACATTTAATCTCCACAACACTGTCATCACATATTCCATCAGGGGAACCAGCTAACATAGGATGTTCCTGTGATATGAAGAGGCCACGATTCTTGATTTTCTTACCTAGTTTCTTGGCAACTACATCTCGCACTTCATTTTCTAAATATCTACCCCGTTTCATTGCCGGTGTGTCTGGTATCTTCCCCCCCATGATAGCAGATATCAGAGTCCCATCATTGGTCTGGCACCGACTAACTTCATAAGCTTTAGAAGCTGTTACTCTGCCATACCGCAGTTCATACCAGAGGTTATTTTTTGACTGGTCCCTTGTTTCTTTTTCTATCTTGTTAATTATTTCATGTGTCAAATTCACATGACTTAAAAACAAGTCACAGCACTCTTCTTTATATGTAAGCACAAGTTGGTGCATTGAGATGCTATGTAGTTCATCACATTTATAATCATGTTGATACTTTAGTAGCTCGCAGTTATCAAGTTTTCTCTTTTTTCCTTCTTCTAAAAATCTTTCGAGAACTCTGGAGTTAGAAGGCAACATAGGGCTACCTTTAGATAAATCTTTTGCAGTTATAAATTTCAAGGTACTGCCAACTCTTGATAGCTTTGACTTTCGCCAATAACATTGAACTTCTGTGCATGAAGGTTCTTCGCTTCGTCTATGAACCCACATAAGTAATGCTATGCCATGTTTACATCCGCCCTGGGCAGCCACACAATCGTGACATTCAATAGATATAACCTTTTCTTCGTCTAAATCTACCATCAATGTCACAGCATATAGTTTAGCATGTACTTTGTGCTCTGGGCAAATCTTGCATTTTACTGTACAAATGTTTCCTTCCTGTTTTAACTGCACATAACTGATTGCATCATCCCCATATGATGGTCTTGAAGATCTGAAATAATAGAAATTAATTAGAACACAAACATAAACACTGTCAAACCATAGTAGGCCACATTTTTAGCCAAAGAGAATATAATCATTATGTTTTAAATCTAGCATTAATTGAACGTAAAAAAATCTGTCCTGTCCTGTCTGTCTGTCATCCTAACTTGACTGCATAACTGACTTGGTGATTATAATCAGATAAGTATTATACTTATCGGTGTTTAGGTACTATGAGGAATAATATTAGTAAGTAGGTGTTGTAGTTATATAAATTTACTCGTTTACTCTTGAGTAGCAAACTTATAAGCTAACCTAACCTCAAAAATATACAACGACCAGCCTATTGTAAAAAACTACGAAAATAAAATAAAATCTCCACGAGTTCAAGGCTAGTTTGATTAGTTGGTTGTGTTTGTATCTAGTGCTAAGGATAGATTACAAAATTTACTTACAAGGATGTTTTCACGTTCCTAAACTCGGAAGAGCAAAATTCTTTGTTTGTGGCCAGAAATTCACCCAACATCATCAAATCAACTCTGGGCAAATTTGAGCTATTTGCCCTAACAAAGCCTGGTTCCATTTTTCGAAGTAATTCGCTAAATCTCGTCGTCACAATTTCACAAAACGCTTGCACAAAACACGTAATTGTACTAGCAGCGCTGGATGACAGTGATGTTTACCTAGGCGTGACGTCATGCGCTGTGATTGGTGTTTCAGTCAAAATGGCCGATTGCAGTATTTTGATCTTTTAATTTATTGAAAATCTTAATAATCTCAATTTATTAAATAAAAGTATATCAGTATTTCAAATCCTTTTTATATCTATTTTACCCTGAAATCATTAAATCTTTGATTATTTGTTAATGTCGTCATGCCTATTATATCAGCCGATAGACGTTCACTGCTAGACAAAGGCCTCCCCAAAGTCCTCCACAGATCGGTCTTGCGCTACCCTCATCTGATTTCTATCCGCGATCCTAAGTCGTCGGTCCACCTTGTTTGGGGCCTTCCCACGCTGCGTCGTCAGGTGCGTGGTTGCCACTCAAGAACCTTTCTGCCCCAACGGTCATCGGTTCTATGAGCAATGTGCCCTGCCCACTGCTATTTGTCTGCTTACTATGATTTGTAATGATCTATTTTATAAAATTACAATAAATACTTTCGAAGTTTTTATGAATGTGACCCCAACAATCACAATGACCCCAGTTTACGGTACTTATTTGGCACAAAATAATAAGGTCGTTATAATGATACTGGGCTCTTTCTGCTGTCTCTCAAAGTCAAGTCAAACTCAAGTGAATCTGAATGCGAAAACTGCACATGATGTCTGCGTTAAACCAGTCGTGAGATCTAGTAGACACAGCAAAAACCGCACAATGTTTACGTTAAACCAATCCAAAAATCCAGTAGGCACTATTGGATCCCATCATCATGAAGATCGCGCTAAGTCTGTCTTATTTTGGGCGTATTAATTGAAGTAGCTTGTAAATCAAGTACAAATACCGAGAAGCAGTTTTTCTTTTGTTGGTGTAGGCAACCCTAGGAGTATGGCACGCCCCACAGAAGCTACAACCAACAGCGTCGCACGTCACTAAAAATAGCCAATCGGATACGAGTAGGCTAATTCCTTTGCAAAAGCGGCAAATAAAAAAAAATTTGGCAAGTGCGAGCCCGACTCGCGCATGAAGGGTTCCGTACCTATACATATATATATAATCTTTAACAAGTTTGTTGTATGGGAGCCCCCCTTAAATATTTATTTTATTTTATTTTTAGTATTTGTTGTTATAGCGGCAATAGAAATACATCATCTGTGAAAATTTCAACTGTCTAGCTATCACCGTTGTTGAGATACAGCCTGGTGACAGACGGACGGACGGACGGACGGACGGACGGACGGACAGCGAAGTCTCAGTAATAGGGTCCCGTTTTTACCCTTTGGGTACGGAACCCTAAAAAGAGTGCGGCTTCTGTAGTGTCTTTATTCTGTGCCATGGTGTCGATTTTAGATTTAATAGAAATTACCTTTTTTTTTGGATTTCGTATTGTAACCTTCTTTACAGCGGTTTCGACCGGGTGATGTATGAGATTTATGAAAAAAATAATAATGTAGTCTTTATTAAATCCAAAATCGATGCCATGGTTCCTTAAGAACAAATTTCCGTTTCCCTTAGGTATAGTTTCTGACTTCTTCCTTACTGACCCATTTGGATTGATCACCCGGAATTTCGACACAAAGAGTCGTTATATCAGCCGAAAAATATACACAGATGGACAAAGCAGTACTTGCCAGATCATCCGTCCGCTTTGCTGGGGGCCTACCCACGCTGTGGCTTCTAGTACAACAAGTACGCAGTTGTCAATCAAGAATCCTTCTACCACGCTTTAAAAAAAAATAGTTTTAAACCTGTCTTTTGCCTGTCTGTTTTAACTTTTACGACATCAATCTCTATGTCAAATATCTCAGATTAGCGGGCCTATCATGGTCACATTTATGAAGTGATAGATAAATGATAAAGCACCCGTCATTTGTTTCCAAAAATGTGACTGCGAGATTACCAGATGCTTATTACGCGGGTTAAACTCGACTATCAGGCCCGCAGATTGGTGAATACAAATACAAATACAAGTACTCTTTATTGCACACCTCATAAAATATACAGGAGAAATACAATGCAAGAAATTACAATTAGAGGTAAACAACAGGCGGTCTTATCGCTAAAGAGCGATCTCTTCCAGACAACCTTAGGGTAGTGAAGAACTTGAAAAAATAAGATTTTGTTATTAGGCGGTGCAAAAATCGGAAAATGATAATAATATATACATAACAAAAACAAATAAATACATAAATATAATAAACAATAAATACATACATACATTCAGCCAACAGGTAATAGGACCATTTGAATAAAATACGAATTATGAAACGGATAGATAATGTTCTTTCAGTTGAGTCACACCTCGGACAATGGCGATCAAATGTATGAAAGAAACGCGTTGCTACGCACACAGTCTAAGCTCGTGTAAGTGAACGCGTACCATGCTTGTGTGAGTGAGATAAGACATGCTAGGGTTGCTGCCATTTTGAACGCACGAGTCGGGAACACAATGTGCAGCAATATGAGATGACCTTGTAATAGCGGCGTCGAATTAATTTTGTGTGCTTATAATTAAAGTAATGTTAATCTACGATTTCTTATTCCGCCCGCGTTCAAATTCGATAACCTCAATGACTAAAAACTCATTGCGCGAATTAGGAAGAATTAAGAATCATATTACGCTGTAAGGTGGGTATCTAAGCTCGATTTATACAAATAGTTTCCTATTTTGAATCAGTATAAACGAAGTAACTAAATTTTTGTAAGGAAATTCAGGCCACCAAAATATTACGTAAGTTGAAAACATGATTTTTTGTTCATAAATATATTGTGTTGTTTTCAGTGTGATCTGATAGGTTTAGGTCGAAAACGGATAGGGCAAAAAAAATATTAAACATATAAGTACCTATTGTAAGTTGGTTTTCTACTAAAACATAAAACACTTTGAAAATAACTGGGTATGTACATGCCTTGATTCATCCAATGGGAATCTGTAGAACTTTCTTTTATTTTTGTTGTTTATAGAGCTTAAACAACCGTACACAGCACAACACACGCCCATTACAAAAGTATTTGTTTAATATTTGAATATTATACGTGGCCTCCGCTCTGCGCACCGCGTCGTCGCGTCCCTGCCAGCCGGTAACTGCGAGCATCTGCGAGGTAACCGAGCGCGGGTGGGCGGCACTTTCGGGGGGAGGCAGGGAGTGTCCATACTGTACGTTAGTACTCTTTATTATACTGTGGTTGAGTTTTGAAAGAAACAAGAGATTTAGCGCGCCTTAAGCTCACAGGCAAGGAGTTCCATAAACAGACAGCTTTAAAAGTAAACGAATTATTATAAAATTTTGAGACGGAAGAAGGTACGGCAAGGAGCAAATTTTGGGCAGATCGAGCAGAAGTGAGATAAGTGAAACGCTCCTTGAGATAGCGGGGAGTTGCAGGATGAAAAAGTATATTAAAAAGAAGAGCAAGAATATGAGAGTTACGACGAAAACGGATTGGGAGCCACTTGAGCTGAAAACGGAAACTAGATACATGGTCATATTTGCGTAACCCAAATATGAACCGAATGCCAACATGGTGAATATGTGTCACATTCGGTTAACCTCGTGATGTCCATTGTTCCTTTCAATGCACACTTATAACTCGGACCCAGACAGTTTGTGCTATACCTACGCAGGCGTAAACGCCCAGTGTACATTACGATGTACAAGATTCAGTCAGTGCATTATATTTGTTTAGGCCCTAGAGTATCTTGAAAAAAAAATAAAATCCTAGTTGAGATCTTCACAAAAAATACACAAAAAGCAAGTCTTGCGCTGAAGGTACATGTAAAAAAATTGTACATTGGGCCTTTAGGCCTTATCGTTTTATTTGGGCTTGGGCCTCACGAGGTTAAGTTGCTACTATTTTCTGAATCAACTACTGACCCAGACATATTTTTGTACTTACTAAAACGGTATGATACGAACTGCGTTGAGGCATTGATGTGCTATTTGGGACCAGCGCCATAAAACTGCGGTTATGTTTCGCCATCTGTCAACATCATTCTGCCGAGCTGCGATATTACTGTGCAGGGTTGCCAGATCTGGAAACCAGCCCCGAAATTTAAAATTCGAACTTTATAACGACGCTTTAGAATCAATACCGTCTAACTAACATTTTTGACGTTTTTCACCTTTTAATGCAGTTAGTTTCAGAAAAAAAACTAATAGAATGGCATAATCGACAAGAAAAATTTTTTTTTGTTAATTAGACAATATTGATTCTGAAGCGTCGATAAGGCATCCTTCTCGCTGTCCCTCCTGTCAAAACAATACCTGAATGAGCTGCATAACAGTGGCACCTACAACAATTGAGGAGTTCCAGTTAAAAAAACAAAAAAAATACATGATTCACCATGCCATACGAGTTAAGAGTCTCTGTTGAGAGGCCTTATTCCTATTAAAAAAATTTTTTTTTCATATTATGACAATGATATCGATAATTTCAACCAACTTTTTGAAGTGAATAATACTTTTTCCTGAGTTCTAGATAGTAACATACCTATTTCATGCTTTCATTGCGTGCTGTGAAAATTTGAAAAAAAAAAACAGTTTTCTGCGTGAATTCTGTCAATTTCGAGTAGTTTTTTAAACAAAAATTATCAATGAAAAATTCAAACTGTAGGTTTCAAATATATACCTACCAATAAATCGCAATGGCCCTGTTTTAAGTAGTAAGATTGTTAAAATGTTAAGAAAAATGTTTAATCACTGAGAAACATGTCTAAAACAATCAGAATTTTTAAGGGATAAGGAGCCTTAAAAAGGGGCTAATATAAAAATGCCCCACAAACAATAAATGTGGCAAGATGACACCCCTAGCTACACAGCGGTCACATTTACGGCTGCGGTTATTGTCGGTCGATTGTAAAGGTGTCCGTGAGCGGCATGTCTTACAAACAGCCCGTAACGAGATAATACATCCGACACGACATACGTCTGTCATCCGTCTGGTCGGCCTACACCCTTACCACGAATTAATAGTGTCATATTTACGTGCAACTAAAGTACCAACTAGTTGTTGCAAAACGTCTGAGGCAGCCCTGTGCGTCTTACACGCACACATTGACACTGACATTCAAAATTCAGTGTTTACTAGGCAGTGTCCGCCCTGTGGTTATGCTAGACGTGCAGTACTTACAAGACGTGGAGTACAGCCTGGTGACAGACGGACAGACAGACAGACAGACAGACAGACAGACGGACAGCGGAGCCTTAGTAATAGGGTCCCGTTTTTTACCCTTTGGATAACGGAACCCTAAGGAAGGGCCCCTAAGTTTGAAGTATCCCGCTTTTATGTTTCTACGCATTTGCGTCATAATCATACTCGTAACGCACTAGTAACTACTGAATCTAGATACAGATAACAGGCAAACAATATTCCTAACTAAGTTACAATATGACGTTTGACGTGTGACGAGGGTCGACTAACAACTTAAATGCTAATCGCGTCAGATTTCTGACAGAAATAACTAAGTATAGGCATTAGTAAGTTGTTCTTCAGTTTACATTATAATCACCAGATTTCGGCATATTAAAATACATACCAAACGGGTTTACTCACGTCGTCGTATGTTTCGATTCGAATCGGTTGATGAAATCGCGTCATCACCAGGGGTTTCGATCAGTCGCAGCGGCGGCCAGTACAAAGAGTCGCGAGTCACAGTTGTGCTAAGCTAGCATATCTTGCCGCGACTTGGCTTCTCGCGCGAAACAGCATCACCCGTCCTGCTCGCACGGTATTGCAAGGAAAGTGAGGGGTAGTATTTGTCGCGCGTCAAAGAGTCGCGTTTCACAGTTATGCTAGACGTACAGTATTCGAATTCTCGTTCGAACCCGTTTCGTATTTATTTTAATATGTCTGAGACTGGGACGTAATTCTTTTTTACTCTAACAAGGGCAATTAAAATATTTTCATCACACTTGCTCGTAAATAAAGGGCGGTAAGTCGTAAATTACGCCCTAGGGCGGTAAGTATTTTTTAATTACACTTTAGAGGTTTGCATACTCGAAAACCGGGTGGTAAGTCGTATATTACGCCCAAGGGCGGTAAGTGATTTTGGTATTGACTACTATTTATTATTACTTTTGTTTTATTTCCTCCAAAGTGTGATGAAAAACGTTTTACGTGACTCTGATGGTAAAGGAATTCCAAACTCGTGTCATTAAAGCCCTCGCCTTCGGCTTCGGGCTTCTAATAGACACTCGTTTGTAATTCTTTGTTTACCACCCTTGTTACGTAATCTACTATTACACGTATGCACTCCGAAATAAAATAAGTAAAAACGAAATTGCTTATCAGTATTTATTGCTCACCAATCCACATGTATAATTTTTTCACTTTAACAAATACAATAAATTTCAGCCAAGACAACAGGCTCTGCATATCATTTGTTGGACACTTCGCACTTGAAGTATATTTTTTTCGACATTGCTGGGAATTCTGAAAAAAAAAGAAACCATCTACACAATCAATGTTGTAGAATGTATTCTACAATGGTTTAACACGCTTCCAATGTGTTTACGAAAATCTTATACCCTTTCACGGATACTTCTTACTCAACTGAGATAAAACAAAAAAGTTAGGGTTTGGCTTTGCGGCCTCTATGTGAACACGTTATATTAATATTACCGCACTCATTTGCAGCGGTGAACGATTAAGCGAGAGAAGGCGATTTTATTTATACGTTTTTGAAACACGTACTGTTGTTTAAATATGGAAACACTGTCATAACAATGTGGAAAAACCTTAAGCGTTGATTTGTGTATCATAGTTTAATAAAAAAATGGTGGTGTTGCCACATTACAATTAGGAAACATTGTTTATCTATCCAAATATCATAAACCCTGAAGGTATCATACCTTCAAGAACCGCACATTATGACCACCATAAAAATAGCCTGTTTCGTTAGAACAAATTTCTTATCTGTACAAATGTTATTATTGCTAAATAATAACAACAATTTCGATAGTATTATTTATTCAAATTTCGAACATCTCTGAAAAACAAAGAAATTTGATTTGATCTTTATGTAGTATCAGTCGAGATGACGTTAAATTTGACAAATGTAGCACGTAAATAAGATATCGAGCGATATGATAGTTGGGGCAGACTCTAGTTTATCTCTGAATTAAAAAAAAAAACTATGACAGCTGCCAGAAAACTTTATCACCGCCATTACCGGGTAATATTTGTCATAATGTGCGACTCCTGAATGCATCATGGAGGCTTATGATACGTGGCTAGATAATGTATTCTATGTAACTGTACATAATAAGGCATTAAAACACTCGTGTTAAATACACTTCATTATATACAGTCACATAAAGTAATATTAAAAAAAAATTAAGTTACCAATTTTAAATGAATCTCCTACCGTTTCGTACAACTTCAATGGCACCATGTCAGTACTTTATTTTGTCTGCCAGCTTGAGCAGGATGTTCCTCAGGACACTCGCAAGCAGCGGGTAGTTGTCGCCCATGAGCGGTCTCCGTAGCTGTGGGACGCACAGCTGAAAATATATGATTATTATTTTCACCTTACTCGCTCGGAAAACCTCTGTGTATAGCGCGAAATCTACGCGCTATTCTATTTTATCCGCTAACATGCAAAAATCATTTGAATTTCGAACACGATTGTGGTTCTCTTGGACTCGTAGTTTTAGGACATACCCGGGATGTCCTAAAACTACGCCCAAGACCACCGTAGGATGGGCAGCAGCATCCTTGTTTTCGTACGGTGGACATTACTGCGATCGCCAACCCGCATGCCAAGCGTGGCGATTATGGCAAAACCCCCCATTAAGAATGAACAAAATAGAGCCACGGCCCCGAGTTCCGGCGACCCCCGGTGCCCCGGCGATGGTAGCAGTCAGGGTACTGGCGGGGTCAGGGGTGCGAAGAATCTCCGGCAAAGATCTGGCTACCACCACCGACGACCTCTGGCCCTGGCAACATACAATACGCGCACACTGCGTACGGACGAGAAGATCACTGCACTCGAGGAAGAATTAAGTAGGTTGCGGTGGCATATCGTCGGATTATCCGAAGTCCGAAGAGAGGGAGAGGACTCAATAATCTTGAAATCCGGCAACCTGCTTTATTTCCGGGAGGGCGACCAGCAGTCCCAAGGTGGTGTCGGGTTTATCGTCCACAGGTCCCTCGTGAACAACGTTGTCAAGATCGAGAGTGTGTCCACAAGGGTAGCGTACCTGATACTCAGAATCACCAAACGGTATTCGCTGAAGGTCATACAGGTATACGCACCAACATCGACACACCCTGATGATGAGGTGGAGGTTATGTATGAGGATATCTCTAAAGCCATACATACCTCCAAAACTCACTACACCGTTGTCATGGGGGACTTCAACGCAAAACTGGGCAGACGAAGCGATGGTGAGTTGAAAGTGGGACCTTTTGGATTTGGGAATCGGAACGCACGGGGTCAAATGCTTGCGGACTTCATGTAGAAGGAAGGACTCTATATGATGAACTCCTTCTTCAAGAAGCGCCTTCACCGCAAATGGACCTGGATTAGTCCCGATGGTGTCACAAAGAACGAGATAGACTTCATAATGTCGACTAGGAGGGAAGTGTTTAGTGATGTATCTGTGATCAATGCCGTTAAAACCGGGAGCGACCACGTAAAAGGCACATTAGACATTAATGTTCAGCTTGAACGTTATCGGCTTATGAAGTCTATGCTCCGGCCAACACCGATACAAATCCGAAACCTCGAGCCCTTTCAGCTAGAATTGCAGAATCGCTTCGAATGCCTGGGTGATTTCGAAGACGTGGACGAATTTAACGACGGGGTTGTGCAAACTGTCCTAACGGTGGGATCTAAGTTCTTTAAGAACCACCGTTCAAAGAGAACCAAAAAGATCTCTGATCACACTCTCGAGCTCATGAAGGAGAGGCACGGTATGGTTCCGCATTCCCCTGATGACGCTTCTCGGTACCGAAGGCTTAACAAACAGATCTCAAAGTCTCTGACTCGCGACCTGCGCCAATTCAATACAAATTGTATTGAAGAGGCTATTGAGCGGAACAAAGGCTCCAAAGTGTTCGCACGAGATTTATCAATGGGACAGAGCCAGCTGACAAAGCTGAAGACGGGATGGTAGATTCGTGTCGTCTAGGCCTGAGCTCCTGGGGGAGGTCGAGGCGTTCTACGGACAGTTATACACGACAACGCGGACACCTGTCATGAACCTAGCCAAAGATCCAAGAGCTAGGTTGACCCGACACTACACAGAAGAGATCCCGGACGTCAGCCTGTACGAGATTAGTATGGCTCTCAAACAGCTTAAAAATAATAAGGCGGCGGGTGATGACGGAGTTACCTCAGAGCTTCTAAAAGCAGGTGAAAAACCGGTCTTAAAAGCCTTACAAAAGTTATTTAACTCCGTCATACTCGAGGGGAAAACGCCACAGGCATGGCACAGAAGCGAAGTGGTACTGTTCTTTAAGAAAGGCGATAAGACCCTTTTAAAGAACTACAGACCCATCTCTCTTCTGAGTCATGTTTATAAGCTGTTTTCGAGAGTCATCACGGACCGTCTCGCACGCAGGTTTGACGACTTCCAGCCTCCCGAACAAGCCGGCTTCCTTAAAGCTTTTAGTACCATAGACCACATCCATACGCTGCGGCAGGTTATACAGAAGACCGAAGAGTATAACCAGCCATTATGCTTAGCGTTTGAGGACTATGAGAAGGCTTTCGATTCAGTCGAGACCTGGGCAGTGCTGCAGTCTCTCCAGTGGTGCCAAATTGACTACAGGTATATTGAGGTACTAAGGTGTTTGTATGAGAATGCCACTATGTCAGTCCGCGTCCAAAACCAAGACTCGAAACCTATCCAATTGCAGCGTGGTGTGAGGCAAGGAGATGTTATATCTCCTAAATTGTTCACAGCTGCATTGGAAGACGTATTCAAGCTTCTGGATTGGGACGGACTTGGCATCAACATAAACGGCGAATACATCACCAACCTCCGCTTTGCTGATGATATCGTGGTCATGGCTGAGACCCTGGAAGACCTCGGCAAAATGCTCAACGACCTCAGTAGGGTCTCTCAACAAGTGGGTCTTAAAATGAACATGGAGAAAACGAAAATTATGTTGAACTCCCATGTGGCACCCACTCCACTTAAAGTTGGAGATTCTGCGCTCGAAACTGTAGACGACTATATCTACCTTGGACATACTATCCAGTTGGGTAGGTCGAATTTCGAAAAAGAGGTCACTCGTCGAATATAACTCGGATGTGCAACGTTCGGGAAGCTGCGGAATGTCTTCTCGTCCCAAATATCGCAGTGTCTTAAGACGAAGGTTTTTAACCAATGTGTGTTGCCAGTGATGACATACGGCACTGAAACGTGGTCGCTTACAATGGGCCTCATAAGAAGGCTCACAGTTACTCAAAGGGCAATGGAGCGAGCTATGCTCGGAATTTCCTTGCGGGATCGAATTCGAAATGATGAGATACGCATCACCAAGGTTGTAGATATAGCTCAGACAGTCGCCAAACTTAAGTGGCAGTGGGCGGGGCACATTGCTCGTAGAATCGATGGCCGCTGGGGCAGAAAGGTTCTTGAGTGGCGACCGCGGACCGGAAGACGCAGCGTTGGAAGGCCTCCAACAAGGTGGACCGACGACCTGGTTAAGATCGCGGGTAGAAATTAGATGAGGGCGGCGCAAGATCGATCGTTGTGGAGAACTTTGGGGGAGGCCTTTGTCCAGCAGTGGACGTCTATAGGCTGATATGATGATGATGATGATGATGATGATTGTGGTTCTCTGTGATCATTTAACTTTTTTTAGTTTTTGAATATGTGTTTTTTTTATTCCAATGCGTGACGAATCGCCAACGAACTAATAAAAGTAACTCACCACGGCCAATATCACAACCAGTAGAGGGCAGACCAGGTTGATGAGCAGAGAGAGTGCGGTGCTCGTGAACCACCAGATCCCGATCACCACAAGAACACTTGCCAGCAGAACCTGTGGTAAAATAGAGCATTTGAATTTGCTTGTCGTTTGTTCTTCGCAAAAACCGCCTGAGAATAGGTTGCTCCTAAGATTCAGTGTTCGTGTCATGCCATCCCTCTCGATCTCCTGTTAAACAATATTTGGATGAGCGGGACGGACTCTCTCTCTGTCTTCCTGACTATGTATCCCATGTGGTGATGGGCTCAGCCTTTCCTATCATCTTCCTCCACTTCGCCCTATCCATGACGGGATGGTTCTGGGCAAATTTTTATTTTGTTGCCGATTTCTTTTTTTTCTCCGATTTCAATAAAATTTGGTAAGTTGGTAAAGTTGCTTCCTCTGACCATGGTGGGCCCAATTTCTCGATATGTACTACAAATTTATATATCCACCGAGTTAAACAAAATTTATTAGAGAAATTGTCCCATAAGCCTATTTTTATTTTGCTGTCGAATTATTTATTTTTCATTTTTAGCTCCTCATTTTGTACTAAATGTTAGTACAAAATACGAAATTTAAAAAATTCCAATATTTTTTGTAACTCAATGGAAAATTTTGTAGGACATATCGTGAAATTGGGCTTACCTTGTTCAGAATAAGCAACTTTACCAATTCACCAAATTTTATTGAAATCTGAGAAAAAAACAAAATGCTATATAATCCCTTCTATATAAAGGCTTAATTTCGAATATCAGAGTATTTTATTAGTTACCTGTGCTACACACAATTGTACACAATCGGTCGTGAGGCATGGTGAAACGATCGACCAACGAGTGCGCACGCTACGGTTACAAACGCGCGCCGATTTCGTCCAATAGAAAGTTAATCTTGGAGCTGATACAATACTGCGCGCGCACTTGTAGGCTGTCAAGAAGGCTCGCGCCTCATAAACAGCCTACCTTGCCACTGACATTACTGTAAACATATTGCTCACAGCAGATCAATTGAAGGAAACTTTTAAACGATAGCACAATGTAAGAAAATTAAAAGAAATTCAGTGCAAGAAACAAAAGGCGCTAGGGCCAAAGCGGAACGCGTCGCAACTTCGCAAGTCACGGAACTGAATTTGAAATACTAAGAATGCAACAAATTGAGGAGTTTACCTTAAACTATTTCTTTTGTCGCATTCAATCTTCCATAAGTAAAATAAACTTGGTATGTGAAACGAAATAACAAAAAATTGGGCAAGTGCGAGCCCGACTCGCTAATGAAGGGTTCCGTACCTATACATATATATAATCAAGGATTATACATATGGATTGACAACCTCATACAAAAAAACGTACTCCAGAAGAAAGCTCAAATACCGTCTTATTTCTAGATGGCGCTGATTATAAGACGTAGATGCGCAATGTTTTATTAAAACACATAATAGATGTCATTGTCGCTAAGCGTTATACCAAAAAGAGACAGCGTGGTATCTGTATAGTTCTTAACTAGATGGCGCTGAAACTACTCGTGTTGATTTCTTAATCACGAATAATCAAGCAGACTGCACGTCTAGCATTAACTTTGACACGCGACTCATGTCGCGCGAGATAGCATCATCCGTCACTATCTCATAGTACTGTACAGATAGAGACAGGTAGTATATCTCCCGCGAGAAAGAGTCGCGTGTCAAAGTTATGCTAGCCGTGATCGTTATTGAATAGGTAGCCAACGTCATAAGTCATAAACGTACGTCCGTACTTTCCTAGCGCTCCAATTATATCATATCTATATCATACATTAGCCAGAACTACCTATACGACAACCCGTTCAGAAATTCGTGGCCATTTATGTTCGTCTTATTACATTCAAATAAGTAGGTAATCAAAAGTTTACCTGATCTCACGGAAAAAGAGAGATGGCAAACTCATTGCGCAGTAATGACTACTATGCAATGAGTTTGACACGACTAATTTGTACGAGAGATTAGGTATACCTATATTTATAATTATTACCCTTTGCATTAAACTATTTTAAGTAGGTATTACATAAGTACCCGAGTATATTAATACTACGAGTACTAATACTGGCTTAAATAGTAAATAATACATTCTGCTAGTTATTTTTATTGTATATCTTTATTATGAACAATGATCAACGAAAGCACACCAAAATTTTAACACACTTTAACAACATACGGCACACTATAAAGTTCAATATGAAGATGTAATTATAAATACTAGTTACGCCCATTTTATTCCAATTGGTCTTTGGTCAAAATATCTCACTTCATCATATACAAAAATCGCTGAATCGCGATTATTTCTGCTTTAATTTGACGTAAGCCATACTTATATAGGTAGCCATAATACGACTTTTCAATTTCAATCTTCTGTACCGTTAAATGCCCTCTCATGTGTTCCGTACTGAAAGAAACTTTAGGAGTCTTTAATCAACACTTTAAGCACGCCAAGAATAGAGTTTTCTCTACGAATAGAGTCTTCTTTAAACCTATTTTTTTCTTCAGCATATATTTCTAAAATCTTTCGCTTCCGTCTTTCTTTTGGCGTTATGCCTCTACTACCATACCAGTGAGATTTTAATTCTGGCATTACAGATGATTTCAACTGAAAATTCAAATTCGCATTGCGCCCATAATTTAATCATAAAATTCAGCGCTTTAGATGCAAAACTTCAATACTTTCAATTCAATTTAATTTTTATAAATTCAATACTTTCGAAAATTAGTATTTGCTTTGGCATAACATGTCATTCATTACCTAAAAAATATAGAACCTATATGAATTTAATGTAGTAGCATGGCAGCACGCTATTTAAGCCTTTTCTTAAACTGTTTAAACTAAGCAATCTTGTGATGCTAACCTTGTCAGAATAAAATGATGTTCTTACAATTAAGGTTTAGGATTGTCATTTGAAAACTATTTATTAACCAGTCATACATTTTGATAATAAACCTCCCTTAAGCGGAACGTAAATCGAAAATAGCAAAACTATATTACAATAAGCATCAATCAAAAACTAATGACATTTTCATGACGTTACATTCAAACTGAAAGAGACAAAACATCATTTGACAGTATATCACACTTACCTATAGCACTATGGCCAGTACATGGCCAGGCTTACTTCAAAGGCTTGACTTGAAATATTTCATCCATAATAAATACTTAATCAACCATAAAAGCCTTAAAAGCGAAAAATTACCCTCAGTGAAAAAACTTCTCAACATATCAAAAATTGTAAAAGCACAACGTGGAAACGCCATCTATTGTCAACAAGGTATAACATTACGATACTTACAAAACTCTGCAAAAGTTGTTAATTATGAACACCGTTCTATTTCGTTTATGTCGCTACTGAAACGCCGTTTTAATTCATTTTGATACATACGGAGGCATCTAGTTCCCCGACGATAAAATCTTTATCGGCGTACGCTCCTTACTATGAACATCATACTTCCTTACCTTTTATCTTCCTTGATATAATCTATAACAAGTTTGTTGTATGGGAGCCCCCCTTAAATATTTATTTTATTTTATTTTTAGTATTTGTTGTTATAGCGGCAATAGAAATACATCATCTGTGAAAATTCCAACTGTTTAGCTATCACCGTTGTTGAGATACAGCCTGGTGACAGACGGACGGACGGACGGAGGGACGGACGGATGGACGGACGGACGGACGGACGGACGGACGGCGAAGTCTCAGTAATAGGGTCCCGTTTTTACCCTTTGGGTACGGAACCCTAAAAAGAACCGACTTCAAAATAAAGCGAAAGTCAAAAATAACCCGTTCAAGTACAGATTATATTTGAATCACCTTTTGAAGTCGGTGCCAAATCACTCAATTATTACTGTGAAAACAGAACATCAGATGCCACACATGAAGCCTTTAATGATTAGGTACTATTTGGTATTTATGTACGAGTATTTTTGTTCGATGAAGAAGTTTGCGTTAGATTTAATTCATACAGTGAAACATAGAACCGCCTCCTTGTTTGGAAGTCGGTTAAAAACTTGTTCAAAATAGAACAGAACGGTAGCTAGCCAAAATGTTTAATCTGCATTAATTATGTCACCGACTATGCCAAACCGAAACCCGTTTAAACTTCTCCCCAAAACCTGGATTTCTTGAGGAGTTTTAAAGTTAAATATTTTGAGCAAAACTCACTTTTTCCCCATTTTCTATTAGCACTTAAATTTTAATGATAGGATTTTAAATATTATAATACCTTTTCGTTTACTCTGCATTTTATGACTGCCCGTTTACCGATCCTTGCTCGGATCGAGCGGTATTCCTCTCGCCAAGCAATTTTTGCGGCTGGCGCGATTCTGCTCTCTGTGACTGTACTGTGGCGAAGAGGCCTAAACTATAGAGCACATTATACAGCGCTGCCCTCTTCACTCCTACTCGGGTTCCCCGGAAGATCTGTACGAGCTAACACCTGACGCAATCTCGTGGCTCGGGACCCTGAATGTAGACTTATAGTTACATTTTATTATTGTCATAAGTTTCTTTGAAATGTTTATGTGTAAATACGCCATACGACTAAATAAATAAGCAATTTTTTTCCTCAAGTAATGATAGTTCGGGTGAAGAAATGTTTATTAGGAGCGATTCTCTAAATAATATTTCATTTCCAGACATGAAATAAACAAGAACTGGTTAGCCGTGTCTACAGATGAGCAGAAAATTCCTCTGCGGCGTCGGAGTGAGAAAACCTACTGTTTGATGTACTTGTACTAGTAACCACTTTTCCTGTGGCACAGAGGTAATCCCATTAGCGGGTTATACTCCCACTCAAAGTCCGACTACTGGTTGTGAGGGCCAACCAGCCCTGGAGGCCTATGATGGTTGCGTTTATCACGTGATAAATAAGTGTTAAGGCATCTGTCCCTAACACTTGTGTTTTGTCAAAACGTGACGGATGCAGTGTCACTCATTTATCGCGTGATAAAATAGTTCGGTGAATATAGACCCAAGTACTAGGGGTGACCTTACAAACGGTCCGGTAGTTTTGAATTTTTGATATGTTGTCTAAAATGGTTTAGTGAGTGTTTAAAATGCTAAATGCACAATTCCCCTCCCACCGCGCCCACCGCCACATTGAAAAAACCGGCACTTTCTTCAAATTTTTGCTTATACCTTCGTTTAGGAGCATTTTAGCTAGAAAAGAGCTTGCACAATGTTGTTAATTCAGTAAGATTAGCTGAAAATTTGGCAAAATGAAAGGACAACTTTTATCTATCAGGATATGTAGGTTATAGAGCCAAGTTTAATTTTATCTACTCTCCCCCCCTCTCAGGGGTGAGCGTCACCCCCCCGCGCCCTCGAATGTGTCCCGGAGCGCGGTATTTTCCACTTTAGAAGAAAACCGTGTACGATACATACAAAGTGTATAGGAACGAAATAATCCTGAATAAATTTACTATAAACCTTTCATACATACAAAAGCGATAGCACTTATACAATCAGCGCAATCTGTTACCAAATACTAACGTTTTTAATTATCGATCTTTTTTTTCTGCTAAAAGGTTAGTTATCTCAAAAACTGCACACTTCTCGGCCAAAATATGTATGACAAAAGTAAAGAATGGAAAATGTTCTTTCTAAAAATGTATAATTTATTTCTGTTACTCTTTAATTTACCGTTGCAATGCTATTTTTAAAATTTAAGTCATTTGGCCATTATGCGAAATATAAATATTCGTACTAGTTAAACGGTGTTACTTGCAATACCATAGACTTCTTATATGTTTTTCTGTAATCTACAAATATTGAACTATATCCTGTATTTTTTTATTTTTTTTAGACTTACTATTTTAGGAAATAAGGGATGTGTGGGGAAATGGTCAAGTATTGCTCATGTTCGTAAATAACTTCAAAACCGTTTAATTTAGAATAATGAAATATATATATTTGAGATGTTCATAATGTACCCTTTCATTTGATATGTCACACGATATACTTTGCCATTTTTTTTTCTAATTTGCCCCCTATAACTGGCCCTCATGTCAAAATTTATTTATTTTCGTTACGTTACGTTACACGTCCATGTTTGGGTCATCAATTTACATATGTGTACCAAATTTCAACTCAATCGGTCCAGTAGTTTCGGAGAAAATTCGCTATGATTATAGTAGGATCCCTCGTGTGTCTGTGTCAGTCCGTCCGTCTGTCATAGCCAATTTGCTCCGAAACTACTGGACTGATTGAGTTGAAATTTGGTACACGTATGTAAATTGATGACCCAAACATGGACGTGTAACGTAACGTAACGCAAATGAATAAATTTTGACATGAGGGCCAGTTATAGGGGACAAATTAGAAAAAAAAATAGCAAAGTATATCGTGTGACATATCAAATGAAAGGGTACATTATGAACATCTCAAATATGGGTGCGCCAAAGTTCACATAATTTTTCAACCCCGATTATTGGAACTCCGAAAATGTTTCTCATAAAAATTTTCATCATAATAGTCACTACTCATACTTAGTCACTCTTACTACCGATCATAACTCCGAACCATTTAAAATCATAATGTAATTTATCATAAATATCTCTAATACTACTTTTTGTTTTCATACATTTATTCATCATAACTGTTTTTGATCCTATTTTTCACTGTCATAATTTTTTTAAGCAGACTGGTTTCTACTCATAAACTTCCCTATCATAATATTTTATAAGTAGACTTATTTGCACTCATAAACTTCACTATCATATAGTTTGTACACTGACTTGTGTTGACTTATAAACTCCGACATCATTATTATTTTTTTTATAAATAATGTGACTTATTTGACACTGTCAATGCGGATAAAATTACCTACCGCGGCATCCCGATGACCCCGCCGTCCATAGGCGAAGTAAATGACCATCTGTTAAATGTTATTACAAAAAACGTACAAATAACATAAACAACGATAGATGTTTAAAAGAAGAATAATTTCATGTACAAATCAATTTTAAACGAATTTTACCCTTAATTTTTGATCGTAATAAAGTAGGTTATTTTTGCTTAGACCGTATAGCCTGTCCGATCTCTAAGGATAAATGAAGTCACTTTGGGACAAGGTACAAACAACTGTATAGGTGTAAATTTAAGGTCGCTTTTCACTTGTGCCAGTTTGACAGAATTTGATCATAAAATACCGGATAGACTATACGCGGAGTAGGTAAGTTCGTTGCTGGCATATTATAAAATAATAAATAATAAAAATGCAATTCTTCGGTAACTATTTTTAATCAATAATCAATAAAAAAGAAACAGTATTTAGTAAGTAAGAGTATACTAATGCCGTTAGGAAGAACTGCGCCAAAATGGACCATGTGTCCGAAACCGAAAACTGTAGGTTAGGTTAGGTTTGTATTGTGACCACGTATAGCGGAGCGAGCGAAGCGAGCGGAGCGTCAAAATGTTTGCATGCTTGCTTGTATGTATACTCGTAAATAATCTACTATTAAATCAAAATTCAATAAGCAAATGCATAGCCAGGATGGATTAAAAAAGAAACAGTATGTATTTAGTAAGTAAGAGTATGCTAATACCGTTAGGAGGAACTGCGCCTAAATGGAACATGTGTCCAAAACCGAAAACTGTAGGTTAGGTTAGGTTTCTATTTTGACCACGTATAGCGGAGCGAGCGAAGCGAGCGGAGCGTCAAAATGCTTGCATGCTTGCTTGTATATTTAATCGTAAATAATCTACTATTACATCAAAATTCAATAAGCAAATGCAAAGCCAGGGTTGATTCAAAAAGACACAGTATTTAGTAAGTAATCATATACTAATACATACCGTTAGGAAGAACTGCGCCAAAATGGAACATGTGTCCAAAACCGAAAACTGTAGGTTAGGTTAGGTTTGTATTGTAACCACGTATAGCGGAGCGAGCGAAGCGAGCGGAGCGTCAAAATGCTTGCATGCTTTTTGAGACATAATGGATTCGGAAAATATAATATGGCTGTACAAAGCGTGGCTTTACAAAACCCCTACTCTTGCAGCCGGCCGAGTTAAGACGTAGCGTCAGTGCAAAACGATAGATACCTACCCTCAATGATGAATTATAGCAACAATACACATATAATCAAAATGTTTCGACATCAACAATTTTAATATGAGTAGACTCCAGAGTTCTGTTTAATGTTATGATTTACAATGTTTATGAATTTTTATGGTTATTATTGAAAGAAATATGAAAACAAGCATTATGAATAAAAACGTTATGAAGAAAACTGTATCGATATTTAAATGTTATGATTGACAAATTTATTGTAATTTATAGTTCTGAATAAAATAAATATGAAAATCAGAATTATGACAACACACATAATCTGAGTGACGACATTATGAATTACAATGTTCTGAAAACTGTATGTTATGAACTCTGTTAGTAGTAGTACAAATTTATGACGGACAAAAGTATGAAGTAAAAAATTCGGGAGAGTGATGATTCTGACTACAAATCGGTAGTAGAAGAAAAATTCGGAGGATGGATTTTATGTGAGCCAATATGGACCCCTCAAATATATATATTTCATCATTCTTAATTAAACGGTTTTGAAGTTATTATCGAAAATGAGCAATACTTGACCATTTCCCCACACATCCCTTATTTCCTAAAATAGTAAGTCTAAAAAAAATAAAAAAATACAGGATATAGTTCAATATTTGTAGATTACAGAAAAACATATAAGAAGTCTATGGTATTGCAAGTAACACCGTTTAACTAGTACGAATATTTATATTTCGCATAATGGCCAAATGACTTAAATTTTAAAAATAGCATTTCAACGGTAAATTAAAGAGTAACAGAAATAAATTATACATTTTTAGAAAGAACATTTTCCATTCTTTACTTTTGTCATACATATTTTGGCCGAGAAGTGTGCAGTTTTTGAGATAACTAACCTTTTAGCAGAAAAAAAAGATCGATAATTAAAAACGTTAGTATTTGGTAACAGATTGCGCTGATTGTATTAGTGCTATCGCTTTTGTATGTATGAAAGGTTTATAGTAAATTTATTCAGAATTATTTCGTTCCTATACACTTTGTATGTATCGTACACGGTTTTCTTCTAAAGTGGAAAATACCGCGCTCCGGGACACATTCGAGGTCGCGGGGGGGTGACGCTCACCCCTGAGAGGGGGGGAGAGTAGATAAAATTAAACTTGGCTCTATAACCTACATATCCTGATAGATAAAAGTTGTCCTTTAATTTTGCCAAATTTTCCATATATTGCAATCTAATTTTCTTGGATTATGTAGACAATTAAATTTACTATAACTTACATCTTAAATTTTAATTCAAGAACAGATTGTTACTGAGATATGCACATTTCAAAAAAATAAAAACGCAATTTCCAGTTATGTATCAAACTTCTGGCTTATATCTTTGTTAAGGAGCATTTTAGCTAGAAAAGATTAGAGCTAAGGCAATGTTGTAGACAATTAAATTTACTATAATTTACATTTCAAATCTTGTTTCAAGGATGGTTAGTTACGGAGATAGTAAGTACAATATTACAAATGGCCGGCGGCAACTCCAAACAGTTCAAGTCAAGTCTTGAAAAAAAGTAACCAATTTTGTTTAGAAATCTATCCTATCGGTAAAGCATTTCATGCACACTAGTACAGTCTGCACGCATGCACTTATCTAAAACGATCGTACTAAAGACCGATTAGCGAGCTTCGGGCTGAACGGTCCACTAATAGCTACTGTAGCGTTAAAAATCGCTACATGTTTATTCTAAACTGTTGTAGCTAGCTGCTATTGCTTATACCGCCATCTGGCCAATTTTGTCGGTATAAACTTATGCAAGTGTTGACGTCTTTTTAGGTCTAGATAATGGTTTTGCTACGAGCTAATATCACGCTTGGTAGTTTCGGCTGCGATGTGCAGGTGGTGTTGTTATTAACCCTCATGGCTTGCTGTTGCATGAGCTGACGATATGCAAGGAGTTTTTTATAACCTTTTTGTTCAGCGGTTTTCTTTTTATTATTTCAAATTCATATTGAGAGCGTGTTTTATTTTGGATCGATAATTTTGACGACGTCAATTCTATTTCTAGATACATGGTGAAATGGTGTGTTTACTCCTGAAGAGCTAAATATCGGTGTTTCTGGACTGTGTAGTGGTCTGTTTATTAATTCTGTGGTTGCGCTGATCAGCGCCTGTTGTTTGTGCGAGGAATATGAACTTGTAATTTGGGATATCCACCCGGAGATGCTATATCTTGTGATGGTGTGTTCAGGTGAGTTGTGCCGTCTACTGCGCTTCCAATTCCTTCTTGTATGATCCGTTTTCGTAGGCCTATATTTTAAATTTTGTGATTTCTTTTTAGGTTCCAACTTTTCTCTAAAAAGGGGGTTTTCGGATTGTTAAAGCCAGTTCACCTGGACTGGGTAAGTTTCATATTATTCTATTTGGTTCTTTAGTGGCGTAACAGTTTTCTTGTAAGGACTAGTATTTACCTTCTTAAATATTCCGTAGCTTCCGGTTACGGGCTGATCATCTCAGGCCCTGCGCCCTATTTCGGCGTGCTACTCCGAACGCGGTGTTTGGCTGGCCTGGAGGCTGTTGCCAGCGGCTCTATCTCTCGGCTTGGTTGAAGACAGATACCAACGGCTGCGACCAACCATCGGGACATTCGTGGGTCACAACTCACAACCATGGTTTATTTACGCGTGGAACGCCATACGTAACATTTACCTATAGCATTTAAGGCTAGGAGCATAGTAGTTTATTGTTTACTTTTTGATAACTTAAAGTGCAGGTTTGACTTTTATTGTTGGAAATTTTCTCCAAATTCCAAAGCTACCTCTATGTCGGGTGTATTATCTTTGTAATCGTTCATTTTTCGGCTAAGCTCACCCATTTTCATCTCATTTCACCACGCCTCACCACCTTTTAGTGACCTATGCCGATCTTATGAAGGTGTAGATACGTACGGAGTTTCCACTTGGATCTGGAACCACTTAAAACCTTTCTTTTCAACAATAATCACGTCTATGCAAACTGCGTCCTGCAGACCTGGTTTTACCGGATACATATAATTTAGCCTGTGCGAACAAACTGTGAGTGTTTCTTTATGACCTGCCCTTAGCAGGTTCGTGCTTTGTCGTTGTGAACTTGTTATTATCGGTGTTAGTTATATTTTTTTGTCATCTAATTTAAACAAATTCGGCTCTTCATGAAAATAAAATTATAACGTGAAAGCTACGCCTTATTTATTTAACAAATTAAGTGATATGTGTAGTAGCGTTTTGCAGCACTACATAATGACGAGGCATGGCAGCGGTCTATAGAGCGGAATGGTAACATTGATTTATCGTATTAAAATATGAAACTGGTTTCCTCACGTCATTTAAGTCGAATAATGACCGATTATGTCAAAAATTCGATTGGCTGGCGCCGCAACTGATCCGACTAATTAACCAATTCGAAACATGTCGAATAATATTTGACTTAAACGACGTGAGTAAATCCGTTTTATATGTATTTTAATATTATGTCTAAGACTCAAGGAACCTTTTTATGTAAATTAATATAATTATGAAGCGGAAAAAGTAATATTGTTCAGTTCTGAAAGGAATCAAGCATTTTTTATTAATAAGTAAGTAGTGGGTTGTGCGCCTTGTCTCATTTATTTGTATATAAGCCTTACAAAAGATCGACATCACTTCTTAACTAAGTTTTTAACCTCCTTTACGAGTAAAACTATCTATAGCCCGCGCGGCGAACTATGATTCCTATGAAGGGTATAATATGTATTTTGAATTTCTCCGATATATATTCACCAAGCCAGTGAAACTGCGGGAAAAACTAGTTCATTTCACGACGTCGCATAATGATACCAATTTTCCTTGCAGTAAGCCCCTTATCCTATTTCACTACTAAACCGAGATTCAATAGGATTTCCAACAAAGCCTTAATACAGTAAATAAGTTTCTTTAAAAATATCTACCCTCTGATAGAAACTGGATAGGACAGGATTTGTTTCAAGAAACTAAGGTAAAGCAAAAAGAGAGTAAATACTACTGCTTCTTTGGCTCGGTGTCCCAAATAGGATCTTGGGCTCTGATTTAAGAGATCGCCATCCTTCTCTGTTTGTTCCACTTTCCCCCAGTTGGGTGTGTAATTGTGTATTGAAGGTGCAGATCTTTCTGCACCTCGTCTTTCCAGCGCTATCGATCCAAGTAGCAAACAGGCCGTATAAATGCTTACACAGCCATTATAACTCTAATTGAAGCTATATAAAGATTGCATAAGTGATTATGTAGCCTGTGTGCTACATTTGGAGGGCGCCCGACTTGACGTTTTCCACTCGGTCCCCTCAGACACTCTTTTTACGGCACGATCGTCACCCTTCCTCTCCAGACCTTTTTATATTTTTATTTACGATAGTCAAGCGTTTGGTCTCGATTGCATCTGATGTTAAGTGACAATAATCCTAAGATGGAGCATGCTTGCCTAGAAAATGCCTATGTACTCTCGATGTGAAGAGATCCAAGTTATATTTTTCAGCGAAGATTGATTGCGCAAATCTTAAAAGAAGAGAGTTCCACTCTTTTGCTGTCTTGATAAGAAAAGTAGTCGCAAAGCGTTTCGTACATTCGTACGTACCAGGCACTACCAGATACGCACTGATTCCATTGGTATATATATCGACAGCATAAGTAGTGATTAAACTTCTAAGAAAAGTGTTGATAATTTATATTACTGGTATTGTCAGGAGATAGTCTACATAAGAATGGGCTTATAACTGCTTAAATTACAAAGCTTTTGCTAAATATTAACCAGGCAAAATCGTAGTTTTAAAAAGTGACCCAGGGGATGTCCCCTGGGTGATGTCACCATGGCAACGAGTGGCAGAAAATGGTTGATTGACCCACCTGCGCGTCTTCGTGAGCTTGCAGCCAGGCGGTGATAGTTTCAAGTGCGGTCTTGTGGTCCAGGTTGGTGGAGGGCAGGGTTGAAGACCTCACGTTAAACTACAAAGAAATATAAGTATTTGTGCTATTTATTACAAAACTTGTTTTTTATTAAACCATTGATACAAAGATCAAAGCGCAAAGAAAAGTTTAAATGCGTAAGCTGGTGGAAGAGACCGGGAATAGTTATTTTTTGTATCAATGGTTTAATATAAAAAGAAAGGTGGTGTGTACCCACAGTAAAAATAATGAGACATTACATTACATGTTTCATAATATCCTAATCCTTATAATCCTAATCCTAATATCCTAATCCTAATATCCTAATCCTAATATCCTAATCCTAATCCTAATATCCTAATCCTAATAAGAATATTATAAACGTGAAAGTTTGGATGGATGGATGAATGTACGTTCTACTTAATCTCAAAAACTACAGGACGAATTTTTATAAAACTTTCCAGTTATGTACCTTATATATCAGAATAGGACATAGGCTATCATTTATGTAAAATTTTAGCCCTTTTAGGGACGAAAAACGGGATTCAAATTTGTATGGAGTGCAAATCATTGTAGTTGCAACAGCTCCCTACATGTGATCGTTTTGACGTAAACTAATCAATATATTAATGATTTCGTCTAGGCCTACGGCACACCTTTACGAATCGCATACCAAACTATTCGTTGTAAAAATACAATAAATTCTGATATGGGAAAAAGTTTCCGCAAAATTCGATTAATCGCGTAATTTCAAGAATTAAATACATAAAATTTACAAATTTGAACAATGACATTTGATTGAAGAACGTGACACACCCATCTGGCAAGACATGTCAAACCAGTGATGCCAGAAGAGCTACTCCAATGTTTGTAATTCGACTTTCGAATAATGCCATTCTTCTCGATCTCCTGTCAAAGTATATTTGAGTGAGTGGAATGGCACTAAATATACGAAAAATTTCGAACATCGGACTAGCCATCTGAAAGTAGTACGCGTTTTGATTATGTACCCCTACCCCACCCCCCATTGGTAACTTGAGTGTAAATAAAGTAGTAAATAACTGAGTATGCAAAGATAGGATAATAAATGTATATAATTATACTAATACTATTATAAACGTGAAAGTATTTACGTTAAAAAGAGGCTATGACTTTCTCTTCCACGCGAACGTAGTATCGAGCACCTTATCATTGCATTCTTTTAAATCTACCAGTCAAGTCACAGAAGCAAGTTCCTTAAATAAAGAAGATAATTGTAGAAAATTTATTAGCTACTTATTTCCAACATCGACTTCTGTTACAATGCCATTTGTTGCAATTCGAGAAGAACCGAGAGTTTCAACGATATTCAACCGAAACGCTATGCAGCCAAAGTTGCAAAAATATCAGCTAATTTAAAATCCGTCTTAAGCCATTCGACAAAGGCTCCGTCGCGTTTAATAGGAACCTTAACAAGTTCTAAGCTCTCCAATGTCTTGCATACAAACTACTGAGATACCTACAGTAAATAATAGACTTCCATTGGATACTAGTAAATCTGAACTGGAATATCGAAACCCGGGTGAAATTGAACGGCAAATATACATTTCAGTAGAGATGGGCGCTATCGAGTACATTCGATTATTTTCGTGCATCAAAATGGCGGGCGAACTTCATGAATTTCGACGAAAGGTATTTTTGTAATTGGTATTCACCGTGCGTTTCGGGATATTTAGTCAAATAGTTATACGATGCGTAATGTTAGCCGTACTTCGGGACGCGCTGAGAGTTGGCAACACTGCTCTCTCAGGCAGGGAGAGATAGACTTCCCGCCAAGATGGCTACGAGAGCATCATTATCATTATATTACTTAGATCCTTGATCGATTGTCTTGAGAATCAGTATTATAGTGTCCAAGTCCAAGTATTTAGTGCATTTATCATTTAATAGTAATCCGTCCGTCTGTCAAGACCCTTTATGTCGGCAACGCGTAAGAAAAATCAAACTTATAGGTTGATGTAAAAAAGATACGGATCTTTGTGCCCCAAAAGAAGTACATTTTGACACTCTCAATGGAATCAAAATTTACTTATAGGGTATTTTCCTTTGACCTAGAATTATGAAATTTGGAAAGTATAATAGTACCGCCTACTTTATACTACAATTATAGGGAAAAATGAATGTGAAAACTATACATTTGTAATTAAGTCATAAGAAATTACATAATTATAGTCCTTTTCAAAAACCTTATTTGGAGAACCTGGTTGCGTTAATTTTGCACCTCATTTCTATCCGGCGCCACACATACCAGGTGCAATTTTAACTTAACTCCGCTAGAAAAGATGGGATATATGTAAGTATTTGTACGGGACACTGGTGCGTCACTCAAACTCGCACTTCCCTTTTTTTTTCTTGTATGGTTCTATGAATTTTATCGACAACCTTTACTCCATCACTATAACGCAGTGCAGCCGTAGAGTGAAACAAACAAATGTATTTGCGATGCAAGATTGCAACAGGATTGCTTTATTAGTTGTTTATACAATTTTTATTCTGGAGGACCCGGGTATGTTCTAAAACTACGCCCAAGACCACCGTAGGATGGGCAGCAGCATCCTTGTTTTCGTACGGTGGACATTACTGCGATCGCCAACCCGCATGCCAAGCGTGGCGATTATGGCAAAACCCCCCAATATGAATAAACAAAATAGAGCCACGGCCCCGAGTTCCGGCGACCCCCGGTGCCCCGGCGATGGTAGCAGTCAGGGTACTGGCGGGGTCAGGGGTGCGAAGAATCTCCGGCAAAGATCTGGCTACCACCACCGACGACCTCTGGCCCTGGCAACATACAATACGCGCACACTGCGTACGGACGAGAAGATCACTGCACTCGAGGAAGAATTAAGTAGGTTGCGGTGGCATATCGTCGGATTATCCGAAGTCCGAAGAGAGGGAGAGGACTCAATAATCTTGAAATCCGGCAACCTGCTTTATTTCCGGGAGGGCGACCAGCAGTCCCAAGGTGGTGTCGGGTTTATCGTCCACAGGTCCCTCGTGAACAACGTTGTCAAGATCGAGAGTGTGTCCACAAGGGTAGCGTACCTGATACTCAGAATCACCAAACGGTATTCGCTGAAGGTCATACAGGTATACGCACCAACATCGACACACCCTGATGATGAGGTGGAGGTTATGTATGAGGATATCTCTAAAGCCATACATACCTCCAAAACTCACTACACCGTTGTCATGGGGGACTTCAACGCAAAACTGGGCAGACGAAGCGATGGTGAGTTGAAAGTGGGACCTTTTGGATTTGGGAATCGGAACGCACGGGGTCAGACGTTTGCTGACTTTATGGAGAAGGAGGGACTCTATATGATGAACTCCTTCTTCAAGAAGCGCCTTCACCGCAAATGGACCTGGATTAGTCCCGATGGTGTTACAAAGAACGAGATAGACTTCATAATGTCGACTAGGAGGGAAGTGTTTAATGATGTCTCTGTGATCAATGCCGTTAAAACCGGGAGCGACCACCGGATGGTAAGAGGCACATTAAACATTAATGTTCAACTTGAACGTTATCGGCTTATGAAGTCTATGCTCCGGCCAACACCGATACAAATCCAAAACCCCGAACCCTTTCAATTGGAATTGCAGAATCGCTTCGAATGCCTGGGTGATTTCGGAGACGTGGACGAATTTAACGACAGGGTTGTGGAAACTGTCCTAACGGTGGGATCTAAGTTCTTTAAGACCCACCGTTCAAAAAGAACCAAAAAGATCTCTGATCACACTCTCGAGCTCATGAAGGAGAGGCGCGGTATGATTCTGCATTCCCCTGATGACGCTTCTCAGCACCGAAGGCTCAACAAACAAATCTCAAAGTCTCTGACTCGCGACCTGCGCCAATTCAATACAAATTGTATTGAAGAGGCTATTGAGCGGAACAAAGGCTCCAAAGTGTTCGCACGAGATTTGTCTATGGGACAGAGCCAGCTGACAAAGCTGAAGACAGGGGATGGTAGAATCGTGTCGTCTAGGCCTGAGCTCCTGGGGGAGGTCGAGGCGTTCTATGGACAGTTATACACGACAACGCGGACACCTGTCATGAACCTAGCCAAAGATCCAAGAGCTAGGTTGACCCGACACTACACAGAAGAAATCCCGGACGTCAGCCTGTACGAGATTAGTATGGCTCTCAAACAGCTTAAAAATAATAAGGCGGCGGGTGATGACGGAGTTACCTCAGAGCTTCTAAAAGCAGGTGGAAAACCGGTCTTAAAAGCCTTGCAAAAGTTATTTAACTCCGTCATACTCGAGGGGAAAACGCCACAGGCATGGCACAGAAGCGTAGTGGTACTGTTCTTTAAGAAAGGCGATAAAACCCTTTTAAAGAACTACAGGCCCATCTCGCTTCTGAGTCATGTTTATAAGCTGTTTTTTTCGAGAGTCATCACGAACCGTCTCGCACGCAGGTTTGACGACTTCCAGCCTCCCGAACAAGCCGGCTTCCGTAAAGCTTTTAGTACCATAGACCACATCCATACGCTGCGGCAGGTTATACAGAAGACCGAAGAGTATAACCAGCCATTATGCTTAGCGTTTGTGGACTATGAGAAGGCTTTCGATTCAGTCGAGACCTGGGCAGTGCTGCAGTCTCTCCAGCGGTGCCAAATTGACTACAGGTATATTGAGGTACTAAGGTGTTTGTATGAGAATGCCACTATGTCAGTCCGCGTCCAAAACCAAGACTCGAAACCTATCCAATTGCAGCGTGGTGTGAGGCAAGGAGATGTTATATCTCCTAAATTGTTCACAGCTGCATTGGAAGACGTATTCAAGCTTCTGGATTGGGACGGACTTGGCATCAACATAAACGGCGAATACATCACCAACCTCCGCTTTGCTGATGATATCGTGGTCATGGCTGAGACCCTGGAAGACCTCGGCAAAATGCTCAACGACCTCAGTAGGGTCTCTCAACAAGTGGGTCTTAAAATGAACATGGAGAAAACGAAAATTATGTTGAACTCCCATGTGGCACCCACTCCACTTAAAGTTGGAGATTCTGTGCTCGAAACTGTAGACGACTATATCTACCTTGGACATACTATCCAGTTGGGTAGGTCGAATTTCGAAAAAGAGGTCACTCGTCGAATATAACTCGGATGTGCAACGTTCGGGAAGCTGCGGAATGTCTTCTCGTCCCAAATATCGCAGTGTCTTAAGACGAAGGTTTTTAACCAATGTGTGTTGCCAGTGATGACATACGGCACTGAAACGTGGTCGCTTACAATGGGCCTCATAAGAAGGCTCACAGTTACTCAAAGGGCAATGGAGCGAGCTATGCTCGGAATTTCCTTGCGGGATCGAATTCGAAATGATGAGATACGCAAGAGAACCAAGGTTGTAGATATAGCTCAGACAGTCGTCGCCAAACTTAAGTGGCAGTGGGCGGGGCACATTGCTCGTAGAATCGATGGCCGTTGGGGCAGAAAGGTTCTTGAGTGGCGACCGCGGACCGGAAGACGCAGCGTTGGAAGGCCTCCAACAAGGTGGACCGACGACCTGGTTAAGATCGCGGGTAGAAATTGGATGAGGGCGGCGCAAGATCGATCGTTGTGGAGAACTTTGGGGGAGGCCTTTGTCCAGCAGTGGACGTCTATAGGCTGATATGATGATGATGATGACAATTTTTATTTGCCCCTGCGACGTTTGTTTTCCTACATTTAACTGTTTTTTGCATCGCCTGGTGACAATTTAAAACTCACTAAAATTTCTGTCACTGATCGTCAAAACCTAGTATCGAGTAAGGAGTTTGACACTGAGATACGAGCTTTGTTTCAAGTAGGTGTTTGTCACTAGAGTTATGGTTGTCAACAGACGATATATGAAGGGTACACGGAAAGAACATGTCTAGTCACTTTATTTTAAAAAACTACATTCTAATCTCGACATATAAAGCATTCTATAGACTATAAATTACCACTCATTTACAGATGCAAATATTCACGCTCCTCCATGCATTCTCCTTTACGTGTACCCATGTAATTATAACACAAATGTAATGAAATTGTTTTAAATATTATTTACGAAAAAATGACTTGAGTTTCTTTCGGATTTCTTCTCAACAGCAGTCTGCTCTTGCGAAATGCCGGTAGATTGGTTCATAATCTGACTTTTAAAAGTGCCCCAGTGACCTACTTACTGAATAAATTATTTCATTTCATTTCACGTAACTTGTAGTTTTTATCACTTTAGAAAAACATGTATAGGTACGAAAATTATATGGATAATTATATTTTTCCAAACTTTCAAATCGCGATAACTCAAAAAGATTCTAAGGTGACTAGACAAGTTTTTTCCGTGTACTCATCAATTCATCATATAGGCCCATTCCGTTAAACTGCATGGGACGTTTTGAACATGTATCTTGAAGCTATTATGCTGTTTATAAGCTGTTAACAAATAAAGCGAAAGGACACTTAAGTCTCCTTATCCGTTCAAAAATGATGATTGTTTTAGACATTTTTTTATCATCAAACGTGTGTCTTAACATATTTTCAATGTTTCTACTTAGAACAGGGCCATTGCGATTTATTGGTAAATATATATTTGAACCCTTCAGTTTGAATTTTTCATTGATAATTTTTGTTTAAAAAACTACTCGAAATTGACAAAATTCACGTTTGTTTTAACTTATTTTTGACTGTAAGCAAAGAATGTATGAAATAGCTATGTTACTGTCTAGAACGCAGGGAAAAGCATTATTCACTTTAAAAAGTTGGTTGAAATTATATTAATATATTTGTCATAATACGAAAAATATACAATTTATAATTTATGAGGCCTCTTAACAGAACCACATGCTATGCCATTGTCACCTACTTATCAGTTCACTTCTGACAGACAAATGAAAAACTATGTAAGTAGAGTCAGTTCTGACCGAAGACTGACTCTCTGAGTGAAGGTTTAGATTAGCATTGAAATGAAATCAACTCCCATACGAAACAAAAGAATACATGCATTGGGTGATTAAGATTTTCCCGCAATCGGTAACTCACCCAGTTGAAAATAGTATTCGGAATACACCAGTCTCTTACCGATACGTATTTAAATAAAATTACAAATAATCACTTCTTCAAAAAAATAACTCACCTCAACGGGAAAAAAATGCATTTCCAAACAAACGAGGAGTTACTACAAATATACACCGAAATCACTATTAATTTGCCTATAATATATCAGGAGTTCACTATAATCATATGGGAACAATCGGTGAGCCATCTAATAAAAAAAAAAAGTTTTTGTCAAAAATGACATTTTAGTGGCAATATTTTATAGCCGACTGTACTTTTCTTTGGATATCCATCAAATGCTCACTGAGACGATTCTAAAGAGCCCAAGTTCGGTAGGATTGCTTTTTATATTATAGAGTTCCTATGGCCACCTTCCGGCTCCATCATCAGATCAGCCTTATGGTACCATAATTATTGTATTGTCATCAAAGTTAAGTAAGTATGCAAAATTTCAGCTCAATCTGTTGACGATATCTGCTTCAAAATTGAGTTGCAAGATTCCACCCGAACAAACATACATACATAGGTACATACATACATACATGACATACATACAATGCAAGTTAAATAAAAGCTTGTAAAATACAATCGAATATACAACCTGCTTTTGAAGTCGGTTGATAACCATACCCGTGGTTTTCGATGCACAAATAATTTGACGCCTACTGTCGGCGCAGTTAAATCTTTCATGCGACATAAACCCCGTGATTATAACAATGTTAACGTACGACATGCCCGAACAGGTTCCTGTGCCACTGGTACTGGTCTACGTCCTCGCAATGCATGGCCGCTTTGTCAATCAGCTCCGTGGCGGCCAACAAAGACACGATCAACCGCTTGTTCACAGCATGAGGGTCTGGAAACAACGAGAACTACACCACTAGGCTTGGAACTTTTGGTAGTATACCGTGGTTCTATCATCCACAGAGTCGCTAATGGGCCAATTTTTATTTTGTTGTCGATTTCGTTTTTTAGATTTCAATCTGATTTGCAGAATCGGTAACGTAAATGAAAAAAAAACAATAATCAACAACAAAATAAAAATTGGCCCTAAATGCAAATGTTTCAAAATGAGTTTAGCTACGATGAAACGGCATAAATCATGATAGTTAATATATCGTCATAGACCTTAACTTTGTATTTTTTTACAATAAGCTACTCCGCGGATGTTAAAACTACGGCATGACCACAATTCCTAACCCTATACATCTCTATCAGAAGAAGTTTCTTGACCTTTCTATGTGGCGCCGACCACAAGTTACTGCATGAATTATTATAGTAGTAACGTCTTCTAACGTAAACCTAATGTTGAGGCTGCCTTTCCAATGAAACGGAGCAGAATAAACGAACCAATCACGTTGCGTCTTTGTGAAGCCCAAAATAAAAGCATTTAAATGTGAGGAATGTGATTGGTCTGTTTTATTCATCTCCGCTCCGCTGTGCTGTGCTTGCCAGCCTTATATCGAAGCGAAAATTTGAAAAAATGTATGCTTTGAGCGAGATTTTAAAACGTCTCCACGTCTTTCCAGGCCAGACGGGTAAACTACCAATTAATGTTCTATTAAAGCCACTGAAGCTAAAGTATTAAACTTTTCAACCAGTTGCTTCATTTCTTATATGCCTTAGGGTGGCATCGTAGTGCCACAATAGATGGCGCTACGATGCCAAGATTCTGATACTGATTTTACTCTGGTTTCCGCGTTTTTAACCTAATGGCTTCCCGATCTTGAAAACCACGACCGAAATTATGTACTATGGGGCTGCACAACTTATGAATTAATTCATCATATCACAGAATTTATTCATAAATGGGCCATGCAATTCTGCAGCTCATTGTACATAACCTATGGACGTCTAATAACAAATATTTTGTATGAAGAATATTCAGTGGAATATGATGTGGTTTCAGTTCATCAAATAAGATAACTGAATTATTTAAAGAGTGCATTGATACCATTGAAACTATCAATAACTGGCATAACGTTAGGGACACTTCCAAGTAGGCTTAATGGAAAAAAATAATTGGAGCGTTAAACAATAGGCTAGTTAATCCGTGTATGGAAGGAAAAATTTATGGATTCTAGCAACCTCAGCAATGCTCGACGCTTTTATCCATCAACGTTTCATAGTCATGCTTCCACCGGTCGCGGAATGCAATCTTAACGGCCACTACTTCAGCGGTGAGCGGCAGCGGCCAGCGGCGGCCGTTGGTGGAGTGGGAACGAAAGGCCTTGCTCTTGATGAGATTGTATCAAAAGACAAGTACAATTTAGTTTGAGTGGCCAGTGCTGCCACCTGTTGTAGTGTATAGTTTGAAGTTAGAATGCATTTCTACATTCCTGTGTTTCTTGTCTATGAAAGTGCTCTGCGAATAAAGATGACGGACTGAACAACGTTTTTATTTTTGTCCAATCTTAATACGCTTCCACTGCGCTATTTGTAAAACAACAGATGAAATAATAAAATAAATAAGTAATTAGCGCAAAATGGCAACAGAATATAATGTAATACGATTGAGTGAAAAGTGTAACTTTGGGAATTGGAAATTTAGAGTGAAACTTATATTAGAAGAAAAAGGCGTACATAAAGTATTATTAGAAGAGTCTTTCGATAGTACAAAGCCAGCAGATATTATCAGTGATGCGAAAGCAAGATCCATAATCGTGCAATGTTTAAGTGATAAATATATCGAAATAGTGAAACAATCGAAAACTGCGGCGGACATGTTGTCTAAACTAGAAGACATTTTCGAAAGGAAAAGTATTTGCAACAAGTTAAGACTAAAACGACAAATTATCATGTTGAAATGCGGTGCAACGGAGAAATTACAAGATTTTTTCTTAAAGTTTGATTCTCTTCTCGGAGAACTCAATGCAATCGGGTCTAAAGTTGAGGAGATTGATAAAATTTGCTACTTACTAGCAGCGCTACCATCTGCTTATGACAACGTTATAACATCAATTGAAACGATGATCAGTGAGAAAATGCTAAATATAGAATCGATCAAAGCAAGATTACTCGACGCGGAACTAAAATTAAGTGAAGAACCTCATCAGGACACAAAGGAGGAGGCATTTCTTGTATGCTATGGCTGCGGACGGAAAGGACACATCATCAGGGACTGTAGGATGAAACAACCGGAGACCTACACTCACAACAATACTCACCGAGGACGACCAGCGACAAGAGGATATCGTGGACCTACCAGATACAGAAGCTATTCCAGTCGACAGCGGGGAATGCCACATCGTGACTATCAGGGGCAAGCTAGCAACATGGTACAACTTGTAGATGAGGATGTATTATCATTCACTGCATTTAATGCAAATAATTGTAATGTGAGTAATGGAAATGACTGTATAAATTTCATTGTAGATTCTGGCGCAACTGAACATTTGCTAAAAACTGAATTTGAGCAAAATATGACAGATGTAGTAAGATTAGAAAAAGAAATAAAAGTGTTTGTAGCAAATGGTCAATATCTGACATGTAACAAAAGGGGTAAATTACATTTAAAATGTGGGAATGTTTCAGTAAATATAGAGGGTTTGATAGTACCTAAATTGTCACACAACCTACTGTCTGTTAGGAAATTGTTACAAAAAGGTTATATGGTTCAATTTAATAAAGAAAATGTGTCAATTAAAAATAAAACTCAGGAAATTTTGGGAAACTTACTTGGAAATTTGTATGTTATACCTATGCAATTAGATGATGACAGGTGCTTAGCAACTAACAATATCAACAGTGACTTTTTATGGCATCAGAGACTAGGGCATGCTAATCGAAAACACTTGAGGATGATGAAGCTGCCATATAGTGACCAACCCTGTGAAGCCTGCATGGAAGGTAAGTCTACCAGATTACCATTTTGTACCACTCCGAAGCCCCGATCCGGATATATAGGAGAATTAATTCATACTGATCTCTCTGGTCCTGTCAGCACTCCAACAGCTAACGGTGAGATTTATTACCAAACAATAATTGATGATTACACTCATTTCTGCGAAATTTATCTATTGAAGAGGAAAAGTGAAGCAACAGAAAAATTAATTAATTATATAAATAAAATGGAAACACAAACAGGTAATAAAGTAAGAAAAATTAGGGCAGACAATGGCGGAGAATTTAAAAATCAAGTGATGCAAGACTTCTGCAATAGAAAAGGTATAATTTTACAATTTACAATTGCTTATAGCCCACAATCGAATGGTGTTGCAGAACGGATGAATCGCACCATATACAACCGTGCAAGAACATTGTTGGCCGAAACAAAACTACCAAAAACATTATGGGGTGAAGCGGTAAGATGCTCCGTTTATCAAATAAATAGATGTCCTTCAGCTGCCATCAGTTTTCATACACCAGCTGAAATGATGTTTGGACATCGAGATCTGTCACGACTAAGAATATTTGGATGTAAGGTATGGGTTCATATATTACCAAGGCAAGAAAAACTTGAAAAGAGAGCGAAAACAATGAGATTTGTTGGATATGCACCTACTGGCTATCGTGTATGGGATCCAGAAACGGATAAGATCATAGTAACAAGAGATATAAGATTTGATGAGACACAAGTGAAGTTTGAACAGTCAGAGCGAGAACATGAAGAGGTAAGATACAGGTATTATGAATATGATGAAGAAGATGACCAGAAATTAAAGGAAACACAGTCTGAAGAGCAAGAGAAACAGGTAGAAAATGTTGAAAAGAATCAAGAGGATGATGAATATTTTACAGAAACTGAAGAGGAAAGTAATATCGAAGAACAAAGACAAGAAAGTGAGGAATTTCATACAAGATCGGGAAGACAAGTGCGAAAACCAAGGGAATTACTTGAAAAATATGACTTAAATTATACAGCATACTGCTTACTATCAGGTGACCCACAAGATTTTGAAGAAGCCATACAAAGTGAAGAATGGGAACAAGCAATAAAGAAAGAGCTGAACTCACAGCAGAAATTAGATACATGGGAAGAAGCGACTTTACCAAAAGGGTGTAAAGCTATAGATACAAAGTGGATTTTTAGAACAAAGCAAGATGGAATAAAGAAAGCGAGACTTGTAGCTAAAGGGTTTCAACAGAGTAGCTCATACAACAATTATGCACCAGTAGCTAAATCATCAACAATGAGACTAATGATGAGCATAGCAGTTCAAGAAGATAAAATAATAAAACAGCTGGATGTTCCCACAGCTTTCTTAAACGGATTTTTAGACCAGGATGTATATATAAAATGTCCACAAGGATTGAAAATAAAAGAAGGAAAAGTATTGAAACTAAAAAAGGCGTTATATGGACTGAAGGAAGCACCCAAATGCTGGAACAATCGATTTCATGAATTTATTACAGGACAAGGATACATACAATCAAAATATGACTATTGTTTGTACAGAAAAGGAAAAACCTGGATATTACTGTATGTAGATGACATTTTAATACTAGGTGATGGAAATTTTATCATAACCCAACTGAAAAGAGAATTTAATGTGAAGGAATTGGGAGAAGTAAAGAATTATTTAGGACTGGAAATTACAAGAAAGAAGGACAGAATGGAAATTAAACAGACAGACATGATAAACAGATTACTAGAAAAATTCAATATGCAAGATTGTAAGAAAAGTAGTACTCCAATGGAAATCAACTACAGCGCAGACACCAAGTCAGAGGTAATTAATGTACCATTTAAAGAATTAGTTGGTTCACTTTTATATATATCCACAAACAGTCGACCAGATATCACTTATGCTGTTTCCTATCTGAGTAGATTTTTGGACAGACCGACAGCAGACTTATGGAAAGCAGGTAAGCGAATTTTGCGTTATCTTAAAGGGACTGCAGAAAAGGGGCTGCTGTATAAGAAGTCAAAGGAGGCCATCACACTTCGAGCTTACTCCGATGCAGACTGGGCAGGAGACAAGACAGATCGTAAGAGCACCAGTGGCTGCGTCATATATCAAGGTGAAAATGTTATATCTTGGTTCTCAAGGAAACAGACATGCACAGCATTGTCAACAGCTGAGGCAGAATTTGTGGCAGGTGCACATGCTGTAAGTGAACTCATGCATATTAAGGGTGTTCTGTCAGATTTCTCAAGTAATGAAACAAATATTCCTGCTTATTTATTTATTGATAACCAGAGTACTATTAAATTGTTCCAAAACCAGATTAATAGTAAAGCGTCAAAACATATTGACATTAAATATCATTATGTGAAAGATATAGTAAATAAGAAACTCATATCATTGTTCTATGTACCAACAAATGAAAATATTTCTGATATTTTTACAAAAGCTTTACCTTGTATTAAACATAATTATTTCTTGAGTAAATTAAATTTAGTATAGTAATTTCTGTGTAATTAAAATAAAACAATTTAAATGTATTAAGCTAGTACTCAATGTACTCATATGACATTTGAACTTATGTTAATTAATGTGTAGTAAAACATAATAATTATGTTGTTGTTATGTTGTTTATTATCTAGTGGTGCAGACTGATCCCAAGACTTTGATCGTAGGGCTAGATAGTAGACACATAATTTTTTCTTTGACTTTGAATGTATCAAGTCATATCAAGTTACATCAAGTTATGTAAACTTAGTTATAATTGTTTATATAAAAGTTAAGTTGTTTTGCAAGTTTTAACTTCAGCTTCTTTCGTTATAAACTTGAGGGGCTGTGATGAGATTGTATCAAAAGACAAGTACAATTTAGTTTGAGTGGCCAGTGCTGCCACCTGTTGTAGTGTATAGTTTGAAGTTAGAATGCATTTCTACATTCCTGTGTTTCTTGTCTATGAAAGTGCTCTGCGAATAAAGATGACGGACTGAACAACGTTTTTATTTTTGTCCAATCTTAATAGCTCTGAGCTTTCGCTCCCACCGATCACAATCGCTCCCTGCTGATACTACGTTGTCGCTAATGTCGTGGTCGGAACGTAAAGTTAAAAGCAAAACGCTCAGTAGGTCATCTCATTTAAATGTCATTCGATCTATGCTAATATATTTACCAAATATCTGAGTCAATCCCAATCAATAACTGCAAATTTGGATTACAAAACGAAGTTAAAGGTAATAAAAAAAAATCTTCACATACTCTTAGGTTTTTTTACGAATTTGAGTAAAGAGCTGTCATAGCATGACAGCTATGGTTCAATCAAATACACTCTTATCTATGGGTTCAATGGGTTCAATGACTTCAAAGCATCTTCAAAGGTTACAATTTGTTACAGATCTCACCATATCGGCCAATACACGGTAACATTTCAAACTGTGCTCGCCCATTTTCAATCTAAAGTTCATATGTACACATCACAAATAAATATTCATTGATTTTATTATAGTTTACCTCAAAATTACACGAAAAATTTTATTCACAGCCGTCAAAATGACAAGTTATTTTTTTCAGTAAATTGTCGGTTGGAATGGTTTTTCGCATTCGATTCGATGATAAAATTATTATCGAAATCGTTCGATAGTCTTTGTAGCCTTTGGAGTAAAAAAATTAAATTATAATTTAAAAAACCCCCGACATGACAACCAATAAAATGAAAGAAGTAAAATCTACGAAATGTGCCTATACAATGAACAGTAGAAAAAGAATCCAAGCTTCGTTGCGTTCGGGGGACCGCTAAGTACCTAAATGTAATGATATACCTAAATGGTCCCCCGACGCAACGAAGCTTGGATTCTTTTTCAACTGTTCATTGTATAGGCACATTTCGTAGATTTTATTTCTTTCATTTTATTGGTTGTCATGTCGGGCGTTTTTTAAATTATAATTTAATTTTTATTTAATTTTTTTTAAACAAACAGAAGTTTCATCCCGGAATTTTCTTCTTTTGACACAATTTTTATTTTACACCATTTAAGGTCCAGGGTTTCCAATCTTCCGTCGAGCTTGATCCTTGACTATATGTTGGTACAACAGGATCCCAAGCCAGTGGTAATGAATGCCGTCTTCTCTAAGATTGAAGTTAGGATATATTTTGATTTCAATAGCCTTAAGCAACATTCAGAAAAAATCGTTAAAGTCAGACTATTCAATGCTTATAATGGCAAAATGGCGAAGTTATTAGCAAACACAATCAAAATAGGTATATACTTTAAATGCACTGCATGAGCGCAAGAACCTGCTACTTATGGCTTAAAACAGAACCAGGTTTCTATTCTTCAGGATCCAAATAGTAGGTACGGGTGGCTTACTTAGCTCCATAAAAATTGCAGTTGGTGCTAGGTAACTTGACTTAGCTTTGAGAGACCTAATCATCGATACCCCACACCATGGGATAAACATCCCCACTTTTTTTCCGTGTAGGGAAGGTACACAAAAAAATGTTTTTAACAATGTATTCAACCGCTATGTCTCTGAGCTAAGCTGTGGACAGACTGACACAAACTACAAAATCATAAAAAGCTGTTATTCACTTAGACAAGTGTATTTTTGCTAAAGCTTACGTGTCATTTAGTCGCGTTAAAATCTTGCATGGTGTTGCTATTTGTGACCTCAATGAAAGGAACCTGTTCAATAGTCCTAATAACAATTCAGCTTTAGCAGAACTCCGAAACTTAAAAATAGTAACCCAGTACTTCAACAGAAATTATAATGAGTTTTTTTGTCAAAAAAGTTTTTTTGAGACTCGATTTTATTATTGACTGTACTTTCTTACACAAATGTTAATTGCTCATCAAGAACAATCAGACGAGCCCAAACTCCATGGGTTTATCTTGTGCTGTTTAGGAGTTCCTATGGCCATCTTCAGCTCCAAGGTACCAAATTATTGTACTGTCAAAAATTTATTAATCTGTTGATTACGCTAATAAAACTTAACATTTCACCAACACTAGAAATTCTTGGCTTAGGTCCTTTCACAACTAGCTGGCCATCATGAGACCTTCATTTATTGAGTGATATAGAAAATGCTAATAATACTTAACATTTAACCAAAACTTTAGAATCCTTGGCTTCAATATTGGCTGAAATCCATTAACAACTAGCTGGTCATCATGAGACCGTCATTTATTGAACGACATAGAAAATGATAATACTTAACATTTAACCAAAATTTGGAATCCTTAGTTTCAATATGGGCCGAGATCCATTAACAACTACCTGGCCATCATGAGACTTTCATTTATTGAGTGATATAGACAATGCTAATAATACTTAACATTTAACCAAAACTTTGGAATCCTTGGCTTCAATATTGGCTGAAATCCATTAACAACAAGCTGGTCATCATGAGACCTTCATTTATTGAGTGATATAGAAAATGCTAATAATACTTAGCATTTAACCTAAACTTTAGAATCCTTGGCTTCAATATTGGCTGAAATCCATTAACAAATAGCTGGTCATCATGAGACCTTCATTTATTGAGTGATATAGAAAATGATAATACTTAACATTTAACCAAAATTTGGAATCCTTAGTTTCAATATCGGCCGAGATCCATTAACAACTACCTGGCCATCATAAGACCTTCATTTATTGAGTGATATAGAAAATGCTAATAATACTTAACATTTTACCAAAACTTTGGAATCCTTGGCTTCAATATTGGCTGAAATCCATTAACAACAAGCTGGTCATCATGAGACCTTCATTAATTTATTGAGTGATATAGAAAATGCTAATAATACTTAACATTTAACCAAAATTTGGAATCCTTAGTTTCAATATGGGCTGAGATCCATCAACAACTACCTACCTGGTTATCATGAGACCTTCATTTAGTAAGTCATATAAGGCTTGTTCACGAAATAAAGTGGCCACGTAAGTTCGGGGTTATATAATTATATAGATAGTTTTTGATATGATTTCATGTCATAGTTCAACACATATAATGTCTGGTTTAAGAAAAATATATATTGGATGTCATTGACTTGATAAGATCAAGATGCCGGGATAAATGAAAATATTTGTAAATTAATTATAGTTTCTTATTGTGCAGAAAACGGCATATCCATGCGTCAACTCGCAAAAATCACATAAGATATCTAAAGATGGTGTATGAAAAATGATACAAAAGTTTGGGGAATTTAATACGCTAGATGATCTGCCAGGTCAAGTTCGCAGAAAAGGCTGCATTAAGCTGAAATTGGACGAGGCAATAGTTGCGTCGTTTCGTCAAAATCCATCGGCGTCTACGCGGGATATAGCAAAAAAGTTGAAAACTGCGGTTGGAAACGAGCATAACGCAAAAAAAAAAAATACAGACTAGGAAGAAACAGAAAATCCCGAAAAAATGGTGCTGGCCTGCTTGAAAGAGCGAAATCTCGAGCTAAACTTTTTAACAAGTTTTTAATAAAAAATCGCGACTGATGCATACTCATGGATGATGAAACATGCGTTACAAAAGACATAAAAACGTTACCGGGACCCCAGTTTTATACGTGTGAGGCTGGCAAGGATATTCCAGAAGAGTATTAAGTGCGTGGCATTTGAAAAATTCGCTCCAAAAAATCCTCGTATGGCAAGCAATTTGCTTATGTGGGCATAAAAGTTCCAGCTTTTTGACAACGGGTACAATCGGCGGCGATGTCTACCGAAAGGAGTGTCTTAAGAAGCGAATTCTGCCCGTGTATCGGAAACATGAACATCTCCCAATATTTTGGCTAGATTTAGCTACTGCTCATTACGCTAAGGACACCTTAAAGTTCCTTGATAAGGAAAGTATCAATTATGTTCCAAAAAGAATAAGCCCACTCCATTGCCCAGAACTTCGCCTGATTGAAAGATATTGGGCAAACATTAAGAGATACCTGCTCAAGAAAGGTGCAGTAGCCGACAGTGAAGCTGATTTCAAAAAGATATGGAACGCAGCTGCTCGTCTGTTCACTTCTAGTTCAATTCGTATACTAATGACAGGACTTCGAAAAAAGGTCAAGCAGTTGGTTCAGTCTTAGGGTCTCATTAATATTTTAATTTTAGTGCTGGTTTACCGAAAATAAATATACGCCTTAAAAATTGTTTATTTATTTGACATAACCTAGGTATATGAACAGTTTATCATTGGTTTTTGTTTTCAAGCAACTTATTAGTCAGTTGACGTAGGACCTGTAAAAGAAACGCTTTATGAGATTTTCACATTTTCATTTAACTTTCTAATCGGTAAATACGCCAAGGCCTCATTGCCTCTTAACTTCACGCATAAACGGCACCTAAAAATAAAACAAATGTTATCGATAATTTGTTCACATCACTATGTTATTGTTTGCTTAAAGCTGAGGCTTAAAGTATGGTTTGATTTTTGAGAAAATACATTATTTTACGTATTTACCTGATATCTACTACAATCTGAGTAAAACAGCTAACAAATACGATATATATATAAAGTAAATTAGCACTGAAATAGGTACACCAAGTTTTACCTGATCGGGTCAAGCGGAAATCTTGCTAAAATATGCCGGAATCTTTTTTCCTGACACTCCCAATGCCACAAACTTCACACTTTCTTGTACATTTCCCTGGCATTATTCTTATAAAACACTGACACACTACTATAACATAATAATAATTTTGTAACAACAAACCAAACAACAAGAAAATTTTATTCCACCATAGATTTTTACAACTTGCGTCAAATTGAGGGTTGTATGACATTTGTTATTTTGTCTTAATCAAATAGACGTTATGAGACTTGTTAGGCGAAGGAATCGGTTGTCTTTTTAATTTCATCAATCAGAAGTCATAAGCCGAGTTTATACTGTCAGAGACTTAGGCGTCACTTTTGATCCCCAGCTTAATTTTCATGAACATTTTAAAAGTCTGGCGTCTGACTGTTTTAAAAGGTTAGGGTTTGTTATCCGGAATTCTCGCGATTTTAACAGTTACCAGGCTATAGTACTGATATATAATGCCCTTGTCAGGAGTAAGCTGGAAGCTGCTTCTATAGTTTGGAACCCTCACGAGTCTACTTATGTCTTACTTCTAGAAAAAGTTCAAAAAACATTCCTCACATTTTTGTACAAAAAAATGTTTGGGTATTACCCGTTTTTATATCCGAGTAAATTCCTTCTAGGAGTATTAGGGTTTAACTCTCTGGAAGTAAGGCGTAATTATCAACTTCTGACGTGTGCCTGTAAAATTTTACGAGGAGACTGTGACTGCGTGGAGTTGGTGAATAAGGTGGTGCGCTTGCGAGTTCCTTTGGTTTCAAGAATTTGTTTCCGGCCGCGCCATCGGCATTTACTCGTCGCGCCCGAGACATGCACCGTTTCTCACAGAAGCTCGCCTCTTGTTCGAGCTCTGCACTGTCTTAATGCATGTCTCGCATCTGCACCTGACTGGGATATTTTTGCAAGTAGTTGGTTAAATGTATTATGTCGTGAATGCTTAAGATTTTGTGAGACGATGGATGAATGTCGTAGTTCTGTTTTTTAGGTGTATTTAAAACCTGTTATGAAATTCACAGTGCTTTAGTGTTTTACTGTCATGCTGTGTATTATTTTGTAAATAAATAAATAAATAAATAAATAAATAAATAAATTTAGTAGAATTATTTTTATATTTCAATGTTGGTACTAAAGGCTTTCATAATTCAGTTTTGTATGCATAATCCAAGAAAATTAGATTGCAATATATGGAAAATTTGGCAAAATTAAAGGACAACTTTTATCTATCAGGATATGTAGGTTATAGAGCCAAGTTTAATTTTATCTACTCTCCCCCCCTCTCAGGGGTGAGCGTCACCCCCCCGCGCCCTCGAATGTGTCCCGGAGCGCGGTATTTTCCACTTTAGAAGAAAACCGTGCCATAATACATACAAAAAGTATATGAACGAAATAATCCTGAATAAATTTACTATAAACCTTTCATACATACAAAAGCGATAGCACTTATACAATCGGCGCAATCTGTTACCAAATACTAACGTTTTTAATTATTGATCTTTTTTTTCTACTAAAAGGTTAGTTATCTCAAAAACTGCAACCTTCTCGGCCAAAATATGTATGACAAAAGTAAAGAATGGACAATGTTTTCTAAAAATGTATAATTTATTTCTGTTTCTCTTTCATTTACCGTTGCAATGCTATTTTTAAAATTTATGTCATTTGGCCATTATGCGAAATATAAATATTCGTACTAGTTAAACGGTGTTACTTGCAATACCATAGACTTCTTATATGTTTTTCTGTAATCTACAAGTATTGAACTATATTCTGTATTTTTTTTTTTTACTTAGCCTCACTATTTTAGGAAATAAGGGGTGTGTCGGGAAATCGTCAAGTTTTGCTAATTTTCGTAAATAACTTCAAAACCGTTTAATTTAGAATTATATAATACATATATTTGAGATGTTCATAATGTACCCTTTCATTTGATATGTCACACGATATACTATGCCATTTTTTTTTCTATTTTGCTCCCTAAACTGGCCCTCATGTCAAAATTTATTTATTTGCGTTACGTTACGTTACACGTCCATGTTTGGGTCATCAATTTACATACGTGTACAAAATTTCAACTCAATCGGTCCAGTAGTTTCGGAGCAAATTGGCTATGACCGACGGACGGACTGACACAGACACACGAGGGATCCTACTATAATCATAGCGAATTTTCTCCGAAACTACTGGACCGATTGAGTTGAAATTTAGTACACGTATGTAAATTGATGACCCAAATATGGAAATGTAACGTAACGTAAAGTAAATTAAGTAATTTGAAACATGGGGGCCCGATTTGAGGGGTAAATTAGAAAAAAAAATAGCAAAGTATATCGTGTGACATATCAAATGAAAGAGTTTATTATGAATATCTCAAATATATATATTTAATAATTCAAAATTAAACGGTTTTGAAGTTATTTACGAAAACGAGCAAAACTTGACGATTTCCCCACACACCCCTTATTTCCTTAAATAGTAAGTCTAAAAAAAAAAAAAAAAAACAGGATATAGTTCAATATTTGTAGATTACAGAAAAACATATAAGAAGTCTATGGTATCGCAAGTAACACCGTTTAACTAGTACGAATATTTATATTTCGCATAATGGCCAAATGACTTAAATTTTAAAAATAGCATTGCAACGGTAAATTAAAGAGTAACAGAAATAAATTATACATTTTTAGAAAGAACATTGTCCATTCTTTACTTTCGTCATACATATTTTGGCCGAGAAGTGTGTAGTTTTTGAGATAACTAACCTTTTAGTAGAAAAAAAAGATCAATAATTAAAAACGTTAGTATTTGGTAACAGATTGCGCTGATTGTATAAGTGCTATCGCTTTTGTATGTATGAAAGGTTTATAGTAAATTTAGTCAGGATTATTTTGTTCTTATACACTTTGTATGTATCGTACACGGTTTTCTTCTAAAGTGGAAAATACCGCGCTCCGGGACACATTCGAGGGCGCGGGGGGGTGACGCTCACCCCTGAGAGGGGGGGAGAGTAGATAAAATTAAACTTGGCTCTATAACCTACATATCCTGATAGATAAAAGTTGTCCTTTCATTTTGCCAAATTTTCAGCTAATCTTACTGAATTAGCAGTGTCGCTGGACTGCTCGTGATGTCCATTGTTCCTTTCAATGCACACTTATAACTCGGACCCAGACAGTTTGTGCTATACCTACGCAGGCGTAAACGCCCAGTGTACATTACGATGTACAAGATTCAGTCAGTGCATTATATTTGTTTAGGCCCTAGAGTATCTTGAAAAAAAATTAAAATCCTAGTTGAGATCTTCACAAAAAATACACAAAAAACAAGTCTTGCGCCGAAGGTAGGTACATGTAAAAAAATTGTACATTGGGCCTTTAGGCCTTATCGTTTTACTTGGGCTTGGGCCTCACGAGGTTAAGTTGCTACTATTTTCTGAATCAACTACTGACCCAGACATATTTTTGTACTAAAACGGTATGATACGAACTGCGTTGAGGCATTGATGTGCTATTTGGGACCATCGCCATAAAACTGCGGTTATGTTTCGCCATCTGTTAACATCATTCTGCCGAGCTGCGATATTACTGTGCAGGGTTGCCAGATCTGGAAACCAGCACCGAAATTTAAAATTCGAACTTTATAACGACGCTTTAGAATCAATACCGTCTAACTAACATTTTTGACGTTTTTCACCTTTTAATGCAGTTAGTTTCAGAAAAAAAAACGAATAGAATGCCATAATCGACAAAAAAAAAATTTTTTTGTTAATTAGACAATATTGATTCTGAAGCGTCGATAAGGCATCCTTCTCGCTGTCCCTCCTGTCAAAACAATACCTGAATGAGCTGCATAACAGTGGCACCTACAACAATTGAGGAGTTCCAGTTAAAAATACAAAAAAAAAAACATGATTCACCATGCCATACGAGTTAAGAGTCTCTGCTGAGAGGCCTTATTCCTATTAAAAAAAATTTTTTTTCGTATTATGACAATTATTTCGATAATTTCAACCAACTTTTTGAAGTGAATAATACTTTTTCCTGAGTTCTAGATAGTAACATAGCTATTTCATGCTTTCATTGCGTGCTGTGAAAATTTGAAAAAAAAAAAAACAGTTTTCTGCGTGAATTTTGTCAATTTCGAGTAGTTTTTTAAACAAAAATTATCAATGAAAAATTCAAACTGTAGGTTTCAAATATATACCTACCAATAAATCGCAATGGCCCTGTTTTAAGTAGTAAGATTGTTAAAATTTTAAGAAAAATGTTTAATCACTGAGAAACATGTCTAAAACAATCAGAATTTTTAAGGGATAAGGAGCCTTAAAAAGAGGCTAATATAAAAATGCCCCACAAACAATAAATGTGGCAAGATGACAACCCTAGCTACACAGCGGTCACATTTACGGCTGCGGTTATTGTCGGTCGATTGTAAAGGTAACCGTGAGCGGCATGTCTTACAAACAGCCCGTAACGAGGGTAATACATCCGACACGACATACGTCTGTCATCCGTCTGGTCGGCCTACACCCTTACCACGAATTAATAGTGTCATATTTACGTGCAACTAAAGTACCAACTAGTTGTTGCAAAACATCTGAGGCAGCCCTGTGCGTCTTACACGCACACATTGACACTGACATTCAAAATTCAGTGTTTACTAGGCAGTGTCCGTCCTGTGGTTATGCTAGACGTGCAGTACTTATAGTCTAAAATCCCGATATAGAACGACCTTCACCGAGATGTTTATTTGATGAAATGTATTTTATATTTAATTTAATATGTCAATTAATATATTGCATATGGGTTGCCTAACAAGTTTTAGTCCAGGGTATGTTTAATTAATAATAAAAAAAGAATATTAACATTTCACCGGTTTGATTAATATTAGATAAATTCTATACCAATCGAAAGTATGAAGCCCATACGTAGAATATGCAAACGTTAGGTTGCATATTCTTTTCCCGTCACAACTATCGGGTAGCCAGGTATAAACAGGTAGATCTATGCCTACTAGCATTTTGCAAAGGTCTGATTATTGAATTGAAATTAAATAAAATTAAGATTATTTTATTATGAATTTATCTAATAATCAAACCGCTGAAATGTTAAAAAAATTTTTTTATTTATTTTTTATTTAATTTTTAACAAAACATACCCTGGAATAAAATTTGTTAGGCAACCCATACGCAATATATTTATTGACATAATAAATTAAATATAAAATACATTTCATCAAATAAACATCTCGGTGAAGGTCGTTCTATATCGGGATCCTCTACTATTACTACTCTCACCACGAGTTAACGTGACAGTACACGCTAGCGACTGCGTAAACAATTTGTATGGAGAATTGTAGTACTACAAGGTTTTTTTTTTTTTTTTTTTTATGTCAAACGAGCAAACGTATCGCCTGATGGAAAGCGATTACCGTCGCCCATAAACACCTGCAACACCAGAGGAGTCACAAGCGCTTGCCTACCCGGAGGACGAAGATAGAATGCCTCTATGCTAGTAATTTCACCGGCTATCTTACCCCCACACCGGAACACAACAACCCGCTTACCGCTAGGGGCGCCTTACTATTCTCCATACAATCGTTTACGCTAGCGAGTACTGACTAGCATTTACTGTGACACGCTACTCTTCGCCGTACACACTAGAGATGCCACGAATAGTGAATTGGCCGAATACCGAATACCGAATATTCGGCAACGCTGTCGGCCGAAGCGCCGAATATTCGGCCGCCGAATATTCGGCCAAACGAGTTGGATTTTTATTTGAAAACAGTTCGCCTAGATCGGAAGGCCGATCCTTACAAGTGGTGGTCAGCAAACGAAAAACAATACCCGAACCTTTCGAAATTTGCAAAAGTTTATCTTTCTTCGCCTGGAAGTAGCGTTTATAGTGAGAGGTTATTTTCTGAGGCTGGTAACGTTTACGATGAAAAGCGCAATCGTTTGCTACCAAAAAATGCTGAAAAGCTCGTTTTTATCCATCACAACTTACCACTGATTAATTTTGAGTACTAAAATGTTGTAATTTGGAAATAAATACATAATTTTGAGTAAAATAACGTGTCTTTTTTTACATGATTTGCTATTCGGTATTCGGCCGAATAGTACGCACTATTCGGCCGAATACCGAATAGCAAAAAAGTGGCCGAATAGGCCGAATACCGAATAGTTGCCGAATATTCGTGGCATCTCTAAGTACACACACAAATACAAATTCTACCTGCCACTTTCTTTTCAATACTGTAAGAGCAAGACAGGTGACCCTGAGTTGAGAGACAAGTGAAATCGTGGCAATATTGTAGTGTAGCCCCGCTGGTTTAATGTTACAGGCTACTGTGGTGCACTATACTGTAGCCGTAGTGAAAAGGGGGATGTGAGATTTAGCCTATGAGCAAAAGAGCTTAAGTCTCAGAACTTACGTATAACATCTTTCATCTCAATACGTTTTATTTGAATTAAGTTATAAAATGTAATATGATGACAGATGTCACTCGCACAAAGTTGTATGAAATAGACTATAGCGATAGCTTAGAAAAATACAATACAACTACTCCTACCCGACGTGCGAACAACATGAAACTATACCTAAAAATACAAAGGATAACTAAGAAGCCAAAATTGTAGGTATGCAACCCTCTGAATTCCAAGTGCATGGGGATCGAACCCACGACCACTTCTTGACCGGAGCAGTACTCGCACCACTGAGCGCAACGAGGATAGCATGAAATAATGCCTTTTCAGTCCGCTTTTTGAAGCGCCCTCTGTAATTTTGCAGTTAAAATGCTAAGGGCATTAAACAAGCTTCATAACGCACGCTTTCACGCACGTAATTTGGCACAATAAAAAAAAGCGGCCAAGTGCGAGTCGGACTCGCGCACCGAGGGTTCCGTACAAACATTTCCCCTCTTAACGGGTCGGGTAAGTTAAGTTTGCACCTGGTATGTATGGCGCCGCATAAAAATGAGGCGCAAAGTTAACGCGACCGAACACGTTTGTATGGGAGCCCCACTTAAGTAGCCCCAATTAAGTTCTCATAGCGGCAACAGAAATACATCATCTGTGAAAATTTCAACTTTCTAGCTATCACGGTTCTTAAGATACAGCTGGTGACAGACAGACGGACGGACGGACGGACAGCGAAGTCTCAGTAATAGGGTCCCGTTTTTTACCCTTTGGATAACGGAACCCTAAGGAAGGGCCCCTAAGTTTGAAGTGTCCCGCTTCTATGTTTCTACGCATTTGCGACATAATCATAACGCACTAGTAACTACTGAATCTAGATACAGATAGCAGGCTGAACATATTCCTAACTAAGTTACAATATGACGTTTGACGTGTGACGAGGGTCGACTAACAATTTAAATGCTAATCGCGTCAGATTTCGGACAGAAATAACTAAGTATAGGCATTAGTAATTTGTTCTTCAGTTTATATTATAATTACCAGATATCGGCATATTAAAATACATTCGAATCGATTGATGAAATCGCGTCATCACCAGGAGTTTCGATCAGTCGCAGCGGCGGCCAATACAAAGAGTCGCGAGTCACAGTTGTGCTAAGCTAGCATATCTTGCCGCGACTTGGCTTCTCGCGCGAAACAGCATCACCCGTCCTGCTCGCACGGCATTGAAAGGAAAGTGAGGGGTAGTATTTGTCGCGCGTCAAAGAGTCGCGTTTCACAGTTATGCTAGACGTACAGTGTTCGAATTCTACGACGTGAGTAAACCCGTTTCGTATTTATTTTAATATGTATTATAAGTATAATAATATGACTGGGACGTAATTCTTTTTTCATTAAATATGAGCAATTAAAATATTCTCATCACACTTGCTCGTAAATAAAGGGTTTACATGCTAGAAAAGCGGGTGGTAAGTCGTAAATTACACACTAGGGCAGTAAGTAATTTTTATCACACATTAGAGGTTTACATACCAGAAAACCGGGCGGTAAGTCGTATATTACGCCCTAGGGCGGTAAATGATTTTGATATTGACTACTATTTATTATTACCTTTGTTTTATTTTCTCCAAAGTGTGATGAAAAACGTTGTACGTGACTCTGATGGTAAAGGAATTCCAAACTCGTGTCTTTCTAATAAGTAGACACTCGTTTGTAATTCTTTGTTTACCACCCTTGTTACGTAATCTACTATTACACGTATGCACTCCGAAATAAGATAAGTAAAAACGAAATTGCTTATCAGTATTTATTGCTCACCAATCCACATGTATAATTTTTTCACTTTAACAAATACAATAAATTTCAGCCAAGACAACAGGCTCTGCATATTATTTGTTGGACACTTCGCACTTGAAGTACTTTTTTCCGACATTTTTGGGAATTCTGAAAAAAAGAAACCATCTACATAATCAATGTTGTAGAATGTATTCTACAATGGTTTAATACGCTTCCAATGTGTTTACGAAAATCTTATACCCTTTCACGGATAGGTACTTCTTACTCAACTAAGATAAAACAAAAAAGTTAGGGTTTGGCTTTGCGGCCTCTATGTGAACACGTTAATATTAATATTACCGCACTCATTTGCAGCGGTGAACGAATAAGCGAGAGAAGGCGATTTTATTTATACGTTTTTGAAACACGTACTGTTTCTTTATTTAAATATGGAAACACTGTAACAATGTGGAAAAACTTTACGCGTTGATTTGTGTATCATAATTTAATAAAAAAATGGTGGTGTTGCCACATTACAATTATGAAACATTGTTTAAATTTTTTTAACTTACAAATTTTAAATTAATCTCCGACCGTTTCGTACAACTTCAAAGGCACCGTCAGTACTTTATGTTGTCTGCCAGCTTGAGCAGGATGTTCCTCAGGCCATTCGCAAGCAGCGGGTAGTTGTCTCCCATGAGCAGTCTCCGTAACTGTGGGACGCACAGCTGAAAACATATCATTATTGTATTCACCTCACTCGCTCGGAAAACCTCTGTTTATAGCGCGAAATCTACGAGCTATTCTATTTTATCCGCTAGCGTGCAAAAGTCATTTGAGTTTCGAACACGATTGTGGTTCTCTGTGATGCATTTAACTTTTTTTAGTTTTTTAATATGTGTTTTTTATTCCAATGCGTTACGAATCGCCAAAGAACTAATAAAAGTAACTCACCACGGCCAATATCACAACCAGTAGAGGGCAGACCAGGTTGATGAGCAGAGAGAATGCGGTGCTCAAGAACCACCAGATCCCGAACATCACAAGAACACTTGCCAGCAGAACCTGTGATATAAAAGAGCATTTGAATTTGCTTGTCGTTTGTTTTTCGCAAAAACCGCCTGAGAATAGAAGGCTACTCCGAAGATTCGGTGTTCGTGTCGTGCCATCCCTCTCGATCTCCTGTTAAACAATATTTGGATGAGCGGGACGGACTCTCTCTCTGTCATCCGGACTATGTATCCCATGTGGTGGTGGGGTCAGCCTTCCCTATCTTCTTCTTCCACTTTTCCCTATCAATGACCGGGACGGTTTTACTCGTATACGAGTATGAGGGCCTAATTTCCAATATCAGAGTATGTTATTAGTAGAGTTGCTAAGCCGCGAAATTGTGCGCATCGGGTTACAAGCATGCATTTTTTACCATACATAGAGCGTTCCACGGTAACCACTAACACATTTTCAGATGTGGAGGGAAGTCAGATTCGTCCCCTGTTGTGTGGGAGAGCGGGGTGAAGAGGACCAAGTACCTACTGCTCTTTTTCTTTTTTTTATTACTGATCAGTAAAGGCTATTAGGGCTTGTGCGACATCGTTTTCGTGTAAAACAGATATCAGCTATTAATTTTTTATGTTATTTAAGAATAGTTTCTTATTAAAATTTGGGTTTATTGCCGAAAAGGTAAAAACCACAACAAGTTTTTTTTATTCAGAACGATAAATTAGTTATCTATCCTGAATATTTACCATTTAAAAAAATATTACTAAACAGCAAATTTAATCTTGTTTTTAAAAATGTATACATATTAGGCACATCTGATACAAAAAATACCGTGAAAAAAATGTTGATGTTAAGCTTAGCCTGCGTGCTCTAGTAGATTTTGCTAAGTCGCGAAATTGTGTACATCGGGATACAACCACGAAATTTCTACCACAGATAGATTATTCTGCGGTGATTATTTTCAGATATGGAGGGAAGTCAGATTCATCCCCTGTGCGGCGGGAAAGCGGGGTGAATACGACAAAGGAGTCCTCTTTTTATTTTTATATTACTGATCAGATATCGCTACTAGGACTTGTGTGGTATCTTTTTCGTATAAAACAGATATCAGCAATTTATTTTTCATGTTATTTACTCATAGTACCGTATACAAATATGATTGTATTTCTGAAATTGGAAAAATCACAACAAGTTTTTTTTATTCAGGGAGATAAATTAGTTATATTTCCTGAATATTTACAACAAACAAAAATATTGCATAATAGAAAACTTAATCTACTTTCTAAAAACATACACATATTGGGCACTTTTCATACAAACAGTAACTTAAATAAATTGTTTATGTTGAGATTAGCCCGTGTGCTCGTGATACATTAGCAAAAAAATGTTTTTTTTAATTGCACTAATTTGTTTTTCTAGGACGTATATAGTAAATATTACATGTAAACGCATGTTAATAATCATTATTTAATGTATTTAATGAAACGAAATAGGATGCATTCGGAGATTTACGTAGGTTACGCCGACGTAAAGATATATTTTAAGCTACTGTTTGTATGAGAAGTGCCCAACATGCATATATTTTTAGAAACTAGATTAAATGAGCTTTTGTAAATAATAATAATAATTTGAAAATGTTCACGAAATTAAACTAATTTACCTCACTGAATAAAAAAACTTGTTGTGATTTTTACCTTTTCGGCCATACACCCATATTTTTATATAAAACTATACAAAAAAAACATAAAAAAATAATTTCTGATATTTTTTTTTACACGGTAACGATACCAAACACGTCCTGGTAGACTTTAACTGACCAGCAATAAAGAAAGAAAAGAGGGATACTTGGCCCTATTCACTCCACTCTCCCGCCTCACAGGGGACGAATCTGACTTCCCTCCACATCTGAAATCAATCACCGTGGAACACTCTATCTATGGTAGATATTTCATGCTTGTAACCCGATGCGCACAATTATGTTAGAAAACAGCGGACTAACAACTCTACTATATTACTTGCGTGTACTACGACACAATTGTACACAATTTGACACCATTTAAAATTTTCAAATAGTGTTCAATTTAAAATAATTTCATTTGTATTATCACAGAGCCCGAACCTATTATTTTTATTTGATTATACAAACTAGTTTTAAAAATGGTTACCTATCTGAAACACTAAAAACGTTAGTCCGAATTTCATTTCGACAAAAACTATTCGACAAATATAATTTTAACTTTTTTTCATTTGTCCGAAAATTCAATTCGATAATTTACGATTGGGCATTAATTGTTTAGGATTTTTATTCACTCGACTAATGACACGTTTCCCTAAATCTCATTTGTTCGTAATATCAGTTTTCCGATGTAACGTTTCGGTTTATTAACTACTCGACTTTTTTTGTATGACTTTGATTTCATTTGTCCGATGTAACGATTCGGTTTATTAACTACTCGACTTTTTTTGTATGACTTTGATTTCATTTGTCCGTTGTAACGATTCGGTTTATTAACTACTCGACTGTTCTCAAGTGGACTTTTTAATTTTAGTCATATTATTGTATCCTTTTTCAACAATTTGTCAAATTAACATAATGTGGTCGCAGTTCTAACCTAACCTAACCCAACCAGGTCGGTTTTGGCGGTTTGTCGGCTGCTGCCGCAGTACGGTAGCTTCGCTCGCTCAGCTCGCGGGCTGTTGTGGTCACAGTTCTAACCTAACCTAACCCAACCAGGTCGGTTTTGGCGGTTTGTCGGCTGCTGCCGCAGCACGGTAGCTTCGCTCGCTCGGCTCGTGCGCTGTTGTGGTCACAGTTCTAACCTAACCTAACCCAACCAGGTCGGTTTTGGCGGTTTGTCGGCTGCTGCCGCAGCACGATAGCTTCGCTCGCTCGGCTCGCGGGCTGTTGTGGTCACAGTTCTAACCTAACCTAACCCAACCGGGTCGGTTTTGGCGGTTTGTCGGCTGCTGCCGCAGCACGGTAGCTTCGCTCGCTCGGCTCGCGCGCTGTTGTGGTCACAGTTCTAACCTAACCTAACCCAACCAGGTCGGTTTTGGCGGTTTGTCGGCTGCTGCCGCAGCACGGTAGCTTCGCTCGTTAAGCTCGCGGGCTGTTGTTGTGGTCGCAGTTCTTATGTAATGCGAAAAATATCATTGGGTAAATTAAAAAATTGATACTAAACAAAAGACGTCTCAATTCAGATGGCAAGTGAATGGGGCGGGAAAAGTTAAAAGGTGAACTGAAAATTTGGCTAAATGAAAAAATGGGTATTAAACAAAAGACGTCTCAATTCAGATGGCAAGTGAATGGGGCGGGAAAAGTTAAAAGGTGAACTGAAAATTTGTTCAAATGTATGCAGTGCCAAAAGTATCATTGGGTAAATGAAAAATGGGCTACGAAAAAAAATACGTAACAACTCATAGGGCAAGTGAATGTGACGGGAAAAGTTTTTCGGACAAACGATACTTCTACTAAATGTAAAATGGTGAAAAGAAAAATGTACGAATACTGTCATCGGACAAACGATAATAATTCGAATAGTTTTCGGGCAAATGAAATTCGGTCAATGGTTTTTAGTGTTTGAGATAGGTTACCTTTAAAAATATTATAAAAATGCGAAAACAGCGTCATCTAAGAATCCGCCCTATACATGACACACAAAAAAACAGTGGAACAATTTGGCCCGACTGTATGATTTTTGTTGCTTACGGTCTTTGAATGAGGAACTAATCATAATTATGAATTTTTCAATAACAAATTGGGCTATTTTCGTAAATGTTAAAATGTGGTAATATTTAATTTTTATCCTTTATTTGATAATACCGACCAACGAGTGTTACGATTGACTATAAACACGCGCCGATTTCGTCCAATGAAAGTGAATCGTGGAGCTGATATTCTGGGTATTCCCTTGATTTGTCTATTTTTTTTTTGTCTAATTTCAGTTTGTCTAACAACTTTTACCATAATGAACGTTTTATCTAAAGTCAATATGTATAATATCATTTTTCATAATTATTATTTTGTCGAAATTCGTTTTGCCTAAATGATCATTTTCATAATTCTTGTTTTGTCGAATATTATTTTATCTAAAACTCACTTTGTCGATTCTTATTTTGAAAATTGTAGGTTAGGTTGAAGACCGAAAACTGTAGGTTAGGTTAGGTTTGTTTTATGACCATGGAAAGCGGAGCGAGCGAAGCGAGCGGAGCGTCAGAATGCTTGCTAAATAAATAAATTAGGCAAAAGAATTGTTAGGCAAAATATGTTTATACGAATGAAGAATTAGGTCAAATAAAATTAGACGAAATAAAATTATGTGAAATGAGTATTATACGAAACGATTTTCACTCAAATAATTATTAGGCAAAACGAGTAATTATGCTAAATAAAATTAGTCTAACTGAAATTAGGCAAACCGAAATTAGGCAAAAAGTTGTTAGGCAAAACAAGGTACAACCGATATTCTGCGCCCGCGTTTGTAGGCTATTAGTCCGATCATTATAAATGTGATCAAAAAAGGAAGAGGTTCTCAATTCGAACTAATTTTTTCTTTTTTTTTGTATGTTTGTTACTCGATATCTCCGAGAACCGTGAACTGATTTTCAATTATTTTTTTTTATCGAAAGGGTATAACTCCGAGTTGGTCCCATTGGCACTTAGTCGGGATCTGATGATGGAATCTTGGAGAAATCGAGGGAAATCTTCAAATGTTATAGGGACATGTACGGCGCTTTCGGTAATTTATTGATAAAGTCAAGAATTTACATTCAGTAAATAGGATTTGGTGTAAGGAAACTGATGATGAACGCCACAGATAGCCACTAGAACTTTTATATGAATCACTAAAAAACAAAAAAAAAAAAATATTTTTAACAAAAAAAAGAACCGACTTCAGTAAAACTAAAAAGACAAAAATAACCCGTTCAAGTACAGATTACATTTGACTCACCCTTCGAAGTCGGTGCCAAACCTCGCGTTAAATATAATATATAAAATATAAGACGAGGGTGTAATATGGGGTGAGAGACAACCTGAGCAAGTGGAAATATACCACTCGGTCTGCCATGACAGGCTGAAATTGCTTGATTTCCCGGCTGAGTTAACGGCGTGTGCAGATAAGGTTTGTAATGAGCCTAAACATAAACTAATTCTAGACAGAATGTACAATGATATTATCTGTACATTGACGGAGGCGGCTAGAAAATCAAGTAAGTATTGGAAGGGCAGACCGAGGGGCCATATAGCGGGCTGGAATAAATATGTCGCTGACGCTCACAAGGAAGCAAGGGTAAATTTTTTAGTATGGGTAGGGGCTAGCAGACCACCGGCAGGTCCGATTTATAATGAAATGTGTGAAACCAGAAGGGTTTTTAAGTCCAGATTAAAATGGTGCCAGGATAGGCAGGATCAGATAAAAAGTGACATTCTGGCATCAAATCAGGCTAATCAGGACTTTAAATCCTTCTGGAAAAATACAAGTAAGTTTAGTGCGCGGCCAAGTATTCCTGTTAGCGTCGGGGGCGAGTGCGATAAAAAATCTATTGCAAATAACTTTAAGACTGCTTTTACTGTGAGTCCGTTAATTAAGTCGACGCCTGAGGTGCTGGATACTGAGAGAGTGGGGGGTGGGCCGAAGTTGAAGCCATCATAAAAAACATGCAGAAGGGAAAATCTCCAGGTTATGACGGTCTCAGTATTGAGCATCTCAGGTATGCAGGCGTACACGTGCCTCGCGTTCTAGCAATGTTTTTTACGCTATGTTTAAGGCACGAGTATCTGCCTGAGCGCCTCACGCGCACCGTTGTGGTGCCGCTTGCTAAAAATAGAACGGGTGACCTGTCTAAATTAGGTAATTATAGACCCATCTCACTTGCAACTATAATGGCAAAGGTGCTGGACAGTTTGCTTAATGCACAACTTCAAAAGCATATAAAATTGCACGACGCACAATTCGGCTTTAGGCCGGGTCTGTCTACGGACAGTGCGATTTTGTGCCTTAAGCAAGCTGTCTCTTATTACAGGGACAGGAACACACCTGTGTACGCGTGTTTCCTGGACCTTTCGAAGGCTTTTGACCTGGTCGTTTACCATATACTGTGGGACAAACTAGCCAAAGCTGGTATTCCTGCCGAGTGTATACAGTTGTTAAGGTATTGGTATAACAATCAGGTCAATCAAGTGAGATGGGGTGGGGAGTATTCAGACGAATATAAGCTTGAATGTGGGGTTAGGCAAGGGGGATTAACATCTCCCATTTTGTTTAACCTTTATGTCAACGAGCTTATTGAGGGGCTCGCTATATGTGAGGGGTACGCCATTCAGCATGGTCTAAGGTACAAGCAAAAAAAAGTGAGCTAATGATATTTAAGGCTCCAAGATATAATTCGAGATCGACTGCGCCTACGATCATGCTGGGTGGGGCGCCTCTTGGGGTAGTGGAGAGTTTCAAGTAGGTACCTGGGGCATTTTCTCACCAGTTATTTGAAGGATGACATGGATTTGGAAAGGGAAAGGAGAGCTATGGCCGTGAGGGGGAATATGGTTGCCCGCAGATTTGCACGTTGTAACACCCAAGTAAAACTGATGCTTTTTAAAGCATATTGTCAAACTTTCTACACGTGCAGTCTGTGGGCGAAGTTCACCCAGAGGGCCTATAGCTCTCTAAGAGTCCAGTACAATAATGTCCTGAGGATGCTGTTGAGGTTGCCGAAGCACTGTAGTGCATCGGGCATGTTCGCGGAGGCGAGAACAGACGACTTTTACGCCATTAGACGTAAAAGAATTGCGTCTTTGCTTGCCCGCGTGCGAGGCAGCAGCAACGGCCTCCTAAGGACATTATCTGAACGTCTTGATTGTCATCTCACTAAATACTGGATTGAGGTGACATCAGGCAGGGCTAAATAGTGTAGTTGTTTTTGTTTTGTATATACTAACATAGGTAATTAAGTTCTTTGTAACTAACACAATATGTATCTAGGTCTGAAATAAACATATTTTACTTTTATTTTATTTATTTATAAGAACTGAGTGGTTTGGGATCGACTTCGAAGGGTGAGTCAAATGTAATCTGTACTTGAACGGGTTATTTTTGTCTTTTTAGTTTTACTGAAGTAGGTTCTTTTTTTTGTTAAAAATATTTTTTTGGTTGTACCTTTAAATTGTCTCCGGTGCTTCTCCAAGCGGAGAAGCACGCCTGGCACCAGCAGTGCAAAGAGCCCGTCGGACCCGCAAGCTACCATGGAAAAAAAAAAAAAACCTTTAAATTGAGATTCTCTGTTACACCTTTTATACCTAAGTTTTTTATCGTGACAACGTTTTATAATTCGATGGAGCCGGCTGCACGCACGATAAAACATGACTCATGCGGCGTTACCTCGCTCTGAGGCGTTCCATTTAAGGCTTGAAGTGCAAGCGACGGCGCGGAACGAGCGACAAAGAGGCACAATCGGCCTCCGCGTTCGGCAGCGTTCGACATCTGTCTCTCTCCTATTTGAGTTAGCGAGGCGTCCGCCCGCGTGGACAGCTGCTATACAATAATACATTTACATGTTTTCGTCAAGTATGAAGTGCAGTGAAAAGTGAATGTGGTGTCGAACAAATAAAATTAAAATTTTCTTTTGAAAAATGCAACCATTCCATCAGTATTTTCTTATGACGTTGTCACGTTCAACTATCGTCAGTAAACCGACTATTAAAAAGTATTTAAGCAAATTGGCATCTGATAATGTTTCTGTCATAATAAGGCATCAGACTTTACGAGTAGTAATAGAAATAGAAATGTTTATTTGCTTAAATACTTAACATTTAGATCATTATTCAACGGCTGTTAAACCTTAGTATGTTTTGCTCGTTGCATTATTGTTAAATGTATTGTTTTTTCTGTATGATAAATAAATGAAAAAAAAAAAAAAAAGATCATATTTCTTTTGATAGCATGGTAGGACTTTAGAGAGCTATGGAGTTGGTTCATGGATCGACTCGAATTGACTTTGTAACAATGCGCATATCTCAGCGAGTTCTCAACCGATTTTAGAAATTTTTGTTTTAAAATAAATTTCGCTAGGTCATGACGAAGAGAAAATTTCGAAAAAAAAAAAAAAAAAAAAACTCCGCTCCAATCTATGGTGCAAGCTTAGCCGGTGGCTGACTGCATCGACCTAGATTATTTATTACTAGCGGCGCCGCGGGTTTTACCCGCTCATCCCAAGGGAACACTACATTCTTTCGAGATAAAAAGTAGCCTATGTGTTAATCAAGGTTGTCAGCTACCTCTATACCAAAATTTATCAAAATTGATCCATAGACCGGGAGATAGTGACAGAATTTTCTTGGTCATTTGTAACAGTATGGCGGTTCTTCAGGGGTCTTTGTACGCAATGACAAAAAGAAAAATGATGGTCATAGCGCTGGTACCGGCGGCCCGATCGCGTGGGCGTTAGTCGAACTCGTCGGATAAATTACGAGTGTCAAACGATTTGTATCACAAAAATTTTAGTATTTTCCGATAGCCCATAAAAAACATGTAGGCGGTAGTGTCATGCCATACTTCTCCGGTGTGACTTACAGCCCGCCATACCGACGCGAATGCGTTAATTAAAAATAAAAAAATTCAACCATTTGTACCAGGCTAATTTTTGCACAGTTAATTATCGTCGTACAGCCATTTACGAAAATCACCATGCCATACTTTTCCGACGGTTCTAAATGGCCGCCATACCACCGAAAATCAGCAAATTTTTTTTTTTCGCCAAACGATTTGTACCACGCTAAAAATTTTTTTCAACAGCTCCTGAATGATGATAAATAGAAGTGTGATAATGCCATACCTGTGGGAGGTGGCGAATGTGTATAATATTTTTTTTTAATTGTAAGATTTTATTCGTATTTTGAACGATTTGTAACAGTATGGCACTAATTTTTCCTGTAAGTTTGAGGTTCAACGAATATAAATACAAAATTTCAAAGATCTAGGTGGCGGCAATCTTGAATTATAGTCAGATGTTTATATCGTATAATATTGAACGGCTACCATCGCTCGAACGATTTCTCGAGAGATCTCGGCTCATCGTGTTGTGAGACACAATGTCTGGCAACGCAGGTATTACGGCAGCTGCTTGTCAGACGACCCACAACTACATAGCAATAATTGGAGTTCTATGTATTAGAATAAGTCGACCGTTATAGTGTGCCCATGTTGCATGCAAGATGAAAAGGAAAAAGATGAAGAAGAGAAAGATGAAGGCGGCGAAGGTAAATATTTAAGAAATTAATTTTATGTTAACGATTTGCGATTGTGTATTGCGCTTGTGTGAAAAAATTAAATGATTTGTAGATACTGATGCAGTAAGCAGCGACGAGGACGACGAAAACGAGTTGGAGCATGCCGGGGATTTCGGCTTAGATGACCTCGAAAGTCTGTAAATCTTTCGGAATAAACTGCATTAATATTGATATTGCATATAATTTTTTTTCACATGTACGGTGTAATTTTCCCAAACCATACTTTTTTTTCAAGTTTCGAAAATTTGAAATGCCATACTGTAACAATTTGGTCCAATTTTTTTATTAATTTATATCTTGCTCGAGTGTGACAATCTTCCGCCCCATGGTTACAGTATGGGATAATTATTTTTAGGTAGAATTTCATCCAAACGAACCAAATACAATGACGCCATACTGTAACAAATGATTTTATGTCTTGCACCTTGAAAACCCGTTGTAAAATCAAGTTTTTCAAGTATGTTGCCCCTTTTTCCCTCTATTAGAAGTATGGCAAATATAATGATGGTCCCATTGCATCATATAATTTCCAAAAATCCAAATGCCATACTGGTACAAACCGTCAATTTTTTTTTTTTTTTTGGTTTACGTCTTGGCTCAAGTCTCACAGTCGTCCGCCCCATGGTTACAATCCGGAATAATTTTTTGTAGGTAGAATTGTATCCAAACAAACAGAATATAATGATCCCATGCTGTAAAAAAATATTTTACGTATTGTACAGTCGTATTTTTGAAACGTGTCGAATAAATAAGTTTTTCAAGTATGGCAGCACTTTTTCCCCCTACTAGAAGTATGGCAAATATGATAACGGTCACATTTTATCAAATACTTTCCAAAAATCCAAATGCAATACTGTTACAAATCGTTTGGCGAAAAAAAAAAAATTTGCTGATTTTCGGCGGTATGGCGGCCATTTAGAACCGTCGGAAAAGTATGGCATGGTGATTTTCGTAAATGGCTGCACGGCGATAATTAACTGTGCAAAAATTTGCCTGGTACAAATGGTTGAATTTTTTTATTTTTAATTAACGCATTCGCGTCGGTATGGCGGGCTGTAAGTCACACCGGAGAAGTATGGCATAAAACTACCGCCCACATGTTTTTTATGGGCTATCGGAAAATACTAAAATTTTTGTGGTACAAATCGTTTGACACTCGTAATTTATCCGACGAGTTCAACTAACGCCCACGCGATTGGGCCGCCGGTACCAGCGCTATGACCATCATTTTTCTTTTTGTGATTGCGTACTAAGACCCCTAAAGAACCGCCATACTGTTACAAATGACCAAGAAAATTCTGTCACTATCTCCCGGTCTACCAGTCGTTTGAGCATGAAGAAGTAACAAAACAAACACATAAACATTCAAATACTTTTGCCTTTATAATATTTGTGTGATTTCTTCGGTTTCGTTTCATATTTCTTTTGATAGCATGGTAGGACTTTAGAGAGCTATGGAGTTGGTTCATGGATCGACTCGAATGGACTTTGTAACAATGCGCAGATCTCAGCGAGTTCTCAACCAATTTTAGAAATTTTTGTTTTAAAATGCACAAATTAAATTTCGCTAGGTCGTGACGAACAGAAAATTTCGAAAAAAAAAAAACTCCGCTCCAATCTATGGTGCAAGCTTAGCCGGTGGCTGACTCTGCATCGACCTAGTTTATTTATTACTAGCGAAATAGAAATGTTTATTTGCTTAAATACTTAACATTTAGATCATATTTCTTTTGATAGCATGGTAGGCCTTTAGAGAGCTATGGAGTAAGTTCATGGATCGACTCGAATTGACTTCGTAACAATGCGCAGATCTCAGCGAGTTCTCAACCGATTTTAGATATTTTTGTTATGGAGTTGGTTCATAGTTGGCATCTGATAATGTTTCTGTCGTAATAAGGCATCAGACTTTAGAAATAGAAATAGAAATGTTTATTTGCTTAAATACTTAACATTTAGATCATATTTCTTTTGATAGAATGGTAGGACTTTAGAGAGCTATGGAGCCGATATTAACATTAAAATACAATTCATACTCATACTCGTCTAAAGGCAGTTTCGAATGAAATAGAAAATAGATGAACATAGGTTTCTAAAGTCTTACCATGCTATCAGAAGTCCAATTCCTGGGTTCATAGTTGGCATCTGATAATGTTTCTGTCGTAATAAGGCATCAGACTTTAGAAATAGAAATAGGAATGTTTATTTGCTTAAATACTTAACATTTAGATCATATTTCTTTTGATAGCATGGTAGGACTTTAGAGAGCTATAGAGCCGATATTAACATTAAAATACAATTCATACTCATACTCGTCTAAAGGCAGTTTCGAATGAAATAGAAAATAGATGAACATAGGTTTCTAAAGTCTTACCATGCTATCAGAAGTCCAATTCCTGGGTTCATAGTTGGCATCTGATAATGTTTCTGTCGTAATAAGGCATCAGACTTTAGAAATAGAAATAGGAATGTTTATTTGCTTAAATACTTAACATTTAGATCATATTTCTTTTGATAGCATGGTAGGACTTTAGAGAGCTATGGAGTTGGTTCATGGATCGACTCGAATTGACTTCGTAACAATGCGCAGATCTCAGCGAGTTCTCAACCGATTTTAGAAATTTTTGTTATGGAGTTGGTTCATAGTTGGCATCTGATAATGTTTCTGTCGTAATAAGGCATCAGACTTTAGAAATAGAAATGTTTATTTGCTTAAATACTTAACATTTAGATCATATTTCTTTTGATAGCATGGTAGGACTTTAGAGAGCTCTGGAGCCGATATTAACATTAAAATATGGATCGACTCGAATGGACTTTGTAACAATGCGCAAATCTCAGCGAGTTCTCAACCGATTTTCGAAATTTTTGTTTTAAAATGCACAAATTAAATTTCGCTAGGTAGTGACGAAGCGAAAATTTCGAAAAAAAAAAAGAAAAAAAACTCCGCTCCAATCTATGGTGCAAGCTTAGCCGGTGCACATAGGGGTAAATTCACGATCTACGGGGCCAATATTATTTTAGCGGTTTTTTGTATTTTTTAACGTATTACGAAGTTGAAACAACTGTTTCAAGATATTTTTTATTTATTTATAGGGTATTTTCTTCAAAATTCTATTAATATTTAAAATTTCGACATCTGCACAAAAAAGAAAAAAATAAAAATATAGTAAAATGTGTATAATCATTTATTACTGAAATAAAATCAGTTGCCATATTAAGCTACACTCTCTGCTATTATGTTTTCTTCTGCGCTTCCAGAAGCGCACTCTGGGTTCGGATCGGCAGGCAATAGCAATTCTATCGTCTCTGGCAGGAAAGTACTGTGCTTTCTTTTTTTTACTTTTCTCCTGCAGCTCAGTAAGGGGTCGGAGCTCAAAAGTAAGCGATTCAAAATATCCGTGTTGCAGCTTTCTCTCGTAACATGAACATTTGCATTGCTTCCTGGGTAGTCAAAGGTCTTATATTAACTTTCGAAGACTTGGTCCCATAGTATGCTTTTTTATATTTTGTTGCACGAGTTGGCGAACTAATTATTTCTCCAAGTACATTAGACGCGTCACGTTTCCCAGATTTTCTTAATTCTACTTGCGTAGCATGTACTATGACCTCCTTGTCAAAGTTAGACCGAAGATCCTCCGTTTTTCTTCTTTTACTTCTTTCACTCAACTCTTCAAAATGTTTGCACGGCCGGCCTGGTCGGTTTGCTGGACTTTCAGCAACGGGAATTCCGAAAGTGCCTTCTAGCCAAGAATGATTGTTTTTTATGAATCTGTCTTCTTTGTGCTGAGCTTTACTCCATCTAGTCTTAAATTCCGACTTGAAATATGCAAAATTGCTTTTAAATAATTTTATTTGATCATTAGTGCAGCCTTCACTAGAAAAAAGTTGATCTCGTAAGGAACACAATTTTTCTTCCAATGTAGGTAAAATTTGACTTTTGAAGAGATCAAATATATATTTTCTAGTCACAATCTTCATTTCTGACTTATTTGGTACATCTAAAACAATAAAACATGTCGATTATTCTCAATACACAAACAAAAATATTTCTGAGTAAAATGGCGAATTATTTTCAAAGTATAACAATTATGATTTGGCGGAAGTATGCGGAAGGTTTTTTTTAAAATTCTAATAAAAAAACAATAGACAATAATATGCCATTAACAATTCTGCTCGATCTCACCCTATTGTATTACTTGTTAACGAGTGAAGTTTTTTTTTTGCGAAAAATGACGCTCAAAAACAGTATCTCTTTCAGAGCATTAACCTAGCCACAAAACCAAACGAATAATGCATATTTTTATTTTTGCTTATAAATCACTAACCAGTTGTTTCAGAATCCATAATTTGTTTCACTCTTGGTCACTTAAAAACAATAAACCACACCTTCAAAGTTTCGCTTTTCTAAGAGCGCCGAGAACAAGCAACGTACACGAAGTGAAACGAACAAATTCCGACTGACGTGAAACGAGTTAGAATGTGCATACGAGGGTAGTAGGGATTGTTATGTACCCGCTAAAGGGTCCTCTACTGTAGGTAGCTGTTATCGCAGAGGTATTTATTGATTTGATAAATCGACTTTTGGCCCCGTAGATCGTGAATTTACCCCTATGTGCGGTGGCTAACTTTGCATCGACCTAGTTTATTTATTACTAGCGGCGCCGCGGGTTTTACCCACTCATCCCAAGGGAACACTACATTTTTTCGAGATAAAAAGTAGCCTATGTGTTAATCAAGGGTGTCAGCTACCTCCATACCAAAATTTATCAAAATTGATCCAGTCGTTTGAGCATGAAGAAGTAACAAAAAAAACATAAACATTCAAATACTTTTGCCTTTATAATATTTGTGTGATTTCTTCGGTTTCCGGGACTGTCACACATTTAAATAAACAATTTCAGGTCAGGGCTCAAATAATTCATATACGCGATATAATCCGTTTAAATTATTTTATTTGTGTAGAATCGGTTTAAATTGTTTAGAATCGGTTTTATTTGCTTAGAATCGGCTCATTATAATGGCAACCCTGTTAACTCTGGCAATAATTACTCCGTGTCGATGTTAACTCGCCGATCGCGATACGGCACAGCACTACTAACATGGTATTTATGGATTCATAACTATTTATTTGCTTCAGTAAGGCAACGGAATGCTTGATACTATCCTCTTCGCGAAGTTAACTAATTGAAGGATTGGTAAACGAAGATAGGGTTGTAAATTGTAAGTTGTAATCCATGTAATTAGTTATAACACAAATGTAATGTAATTGTTTTAAATATTATTTACGAAAAAAATACTTACTGTTGAGTTTCTTTCGGCTTTCTTCTCAACAGCGGTTTTCTCTTGGGAAATGCCGGTAGATTCACAATCTGACGTGTAAAAATGCCCTTGTGCCGTACTTACTGAATAAATTATTTCATATTTCATTTCGTTTCATAACCATACCCGGAATTTTCGGTGCATGAATGATTTAACACTAGGCAATCAGTGCACCGAAACCCCCGGGGTATGTTTGTAACATATCTTCATATAAATACGTTCGTAGATAGAACCTCAAGTGTAAGAATCCAACGAAACATAACGTTTCAATCTCGTTTACATTTCCCGTCTAGTTTTCTTATTCGGGACTAGTGGCGTGACGTAGATAGAACCCGATCCCCACCGGCTTGTTTATTTTAGAGCCTTTCTCTAACTATTGCTGTTAGAGAAAAAGCCAGCTAGCCACTGTTTGAGACGTATTATGCGTTCAAAGCAAACTTACGCATAAGTATTATGGATAACACGGATGAACTTAAATATAAATATAGACTTCATATCACTATTGCAATGTTTAGTCTAACGGAGTTTATTTTTTTATTTTTTCAGGTATATGAAATATCCAGTAACAGCCGCCAAGCGAGTGAAAATCAGTAGGTTATACTAATAGTTAGAGAGCTCACGACCAAAACCATGTCTCATAGCAATACGGCAAAAACCCTATAAAATCGTTAGATTGTATGATTCTGAACCCGACTAGGTGTGTAGTAACGGTCGAAAGTGTAGCAACTGCGTGGGAGGCCATTTCTGCTGTGTCAAAAAAAAAAGACAGTCGGTATTATAGCAATACGTCTGATAGTGAAAATGTATATAGATTTTATAATTGTATTATGAAAAAGTTTGTTTTCAGACATTTTGCGCGTAGCATATAGCCTGAGCGCATTTTTGAAAATGTCAACAAATTTAGCCGACCTGTATCATAGCAATACGGATAATTTTTTTTTCAACTTTTCGTATTGCTGCCATGATTACCAAAAACCTGTTTTCAGACACTTTAAGTGTAGCATATACTCCCAAAAACGAAAATAACGTTTCGGAGTCGCCTGGCCGACGCCTCTGTTAAATGTTTTTTTATTAATTTACAGCCTTCATAGATATTCAAGAATCTCCCTTGTCTATTATATGTACTTTGACAGATGACAGATGTCATTACTTATTTCTTTTGTAAAAGTTACTCAAGTGTGCTTTAAATAAAACCAAAACTATCAAATCAATCAGTATTTAATTTCAACAGCCTCAGCGCTTGTTACGTTACTATTATACAGCTCACTCGCCAGCTGCTCCAAACGTTGGAACCATGGTATAATAATATACTCCGCCAGGTATTCCATTCCGAGACTCGCGAACCACGTGACTGACACAAGCCTACGTCATCATGCTGTTCACAGATTCTCAAACTTTAAAATGTGGGAGAATTTTAACCAACGGTGAAAAATATTTAAACGGCATTAATTTTAAGTTATTCATGTAGAAACATAGGTAGTACAATAAAACAAATCTAATATATTCAATCAAAATTTTATTTATCTATACAAGAGAAACTTTTGAAAAACGAATCCACATCTAATCAATAAACGGTATTCGACACTTTAAGCTATTTTCGTTTTAATTTCTTCTGGAGTTGAATACTAACGATTTTTTTATTTAATTCTTTTAGTCTTATGTAACTATGTCCTCGTTGTGACTAAGCAAAGCAAAGTATTTTCTAATAAGCATTTCTATTTGAGGGTATTGTTTTTGACGTGCTTGTGTACAATATGCCGACGCGGTTGGCTCACTTTTTAAAGCACTTGCCTACTGAGCCGGCGGTCCTGGGTTCGAATCCCGGCCAGGCCAAGTATTTGTGTGATGAACTCGAATATTTGTGCTTGGGTCATGGATGTTATCTATATATGTATTTATATATTATGTCTATCGTGTCGTCGTATCTATATATCAGTTTCCTTTTGTGCGATTTATTTCAGTCCTTCAACTTCAATGTTACGGTTTCGGGTAAATTCTTTGTTAATTATCATCTAATAAATTCAGGGTCGCAACGTATTCATTGGTTTGTAACAGAAAATTCAAGATGCCTCAATACGATTTTTAAATGATATCTGAGTATCGAAAAGTTGTCTGATAGAGAAGGTGCTACACTTAATTTGTCTGATATAATTTTTTTGCACATGTGGACAACTTATTTTATCATGTCCAACAATTTTCAGACATATTGCTATGATACCGATCGGTAAAATTTGTTAACATTTTCAAATCGGTCTCAAAATTTAATGCGTTCACATTTCCGTCTGAAAATTGTTTTGTTCGCATCAAATAACCAAAATTTACTAATAAAAAAGATTTTCAGACGGATTGCTATGAGACATTTTTTTTGTCTCATTTTTAATTTTTTTAAGTGATTTTACGGGTTTGCGCTACACCACTAACGTCTGAAAAATATGTTTCCGGTATCTCAGAACTATCATTCAACTACAGTCTGCAAATCAGACATATTGCTATGATGCAGTTCGGTAAAATTCTTTGACAATTTTGAAAATTCGGTCAGATCAAACGCTACGCGGAAAATGTCTGATATTGGTATTTTCGAGTTCAGGATAATCGTATCTATCGATTTAATGCGGTTTTGGCCGTATTGCTATGAGACAAAAATTTTGGGCGTGGGCTCTCGTACTATAAAGAAAAGTCAAATATTAACAATATTATTTATCTGCTTATAACACTAGGATGACATGAGTTAATTAGGAGCTCACTGTTCAGATTTCAAGTTTAGTTTCCTTCTTTGCCTAGGATGACAGGACACAGGATAATATGGAAGTTTACTAAGTGTATGTGGAAGCACACTTTGGCATACTAGAGTAATAGTAGTTTTTGATACAAAATGACTCGTTAAAAATGACACTTCCACACGTGTACCAAACAACGTGTTTTAATACATTTGCGAAAAATTGCAATAATACAAATTTAAAACAGTAATTGAAAGGGGCAATTATATTTATTTCTGTCTGCTAAAAACTAAGAGTACACTACAATGTTTAGAGCAATTGGGAAGGGCCTTTGCTGGTAGGTTTAAAGTTTTATTCAAGTTGTTAATAATTCTCTTTTTCTCGTTTCCAGCCAATAAAATGTTCATATAGACGGCAATGTAATTTTTCTTTCGATTTTGCGGGTAAAATACTCTCACTTGCAATTTTTGCCTTGGCTCGTATATAGGGCGGTGTTAAATCTATTCTGGTAACATCAGAATCCATAATTTTCTATCAAAAACTCTTATTTTATAAATCTTACGTGTCATTTACACATAATTAAAACAATCTTGAATAAAAAGGAAGGTACTTTTAACTGTAATATTCTTTTTACAATATGGCGTCGGCTGTCATCATTCAGCCAAATCAAAAGAAATAGTTTTAATATTTCAGAAGAGATATATGTTACTCAGTAATTTAATTGATTCCAAACAATAAACATCGTGAATCTGTTTTTAACCGACTTCAAAAAAGGAGGAGGTTCTCAATTCGAACTAATTTTAATTTTTTATTTTTTTTTGTATGTTTGTTACTCGATATCTCCGAGAACCGTGAACCGATTTTCAATTATTTTTTTTTATCGAAAGGGTATAACTCCGAGTTGGTCCCGTTGGCACTTAGTTGGGATCTGATGATGGAATCTTGGAGAAATCGAGGGAACTCTTCAAATGTTATAGGAACATGTACGGCGCTTTCGGTAATTTATTGATAAAGTCAAGAATTTACATTCAGTAAATAGGATTTGGTGTAAGGAAACTGATGATGAACACGGTGTACTACCTTTTTGCCGAATTATGTTTCGTCAAATTTCATTTGGCAACCAACTTTTCGCCGAAGTTTTATTACGAAAATCAATCCTTGGCATAATTTTACTTCGTAATTTTTTTATTTCGCTACATTTTTATATTCCAAAATTTTATTATGTCAAATTTTATGTGGTAAATAATTGTGTAGGAAATGATTTGCTAAGGCAAATAACATATCGTCAAATTTTATGTGGTAAATAATTGTGTAGCAAATGATTTGCTAAGGCAAATAACATATTGTCAAATAATTATGAAGCAAATAATTTGCTTAGTCAAATAGATAGGTAGGTTAGGGTTATTTTTTTTTATGACCCGTAAAACAAAACTGCTCCCAGAGATAGGTAGGTTAGTGTTATTTTTTTTATGACCCGTAAAACAAAACTGCTCCCAGAGATAGGTAGGTTAGGGTTATTTTTTTTATGATCCTAAAAACGAAACTGCTCGCAGAGATAGGTAGGTTAGGGTATTTTTTTTATGACCCTAAAAACGAAACCGCTCCCAGAGATAGGTAGGTTAGGGTTTTTTTTTTTTATGACCCGTAAAAAATATCCTAAAAACGAAACTGCTCCCAGAGATAGGTAGGTTAGGGTTTTTTTTTTTTATGACCCTAAAAACGAAACCGCTCCCAGAGATGGGTAGGTTAGGGTTAGGTAAGGTTGGTGGTTAATAGTTAAGGATGGTTAATAGTTTAATTTTAAACAGCAACGCACATTAACTATCAACGATAACTCAAGAATGAAATGATATTTTGAGCCACAAGCTAAATTAAGAGGGTACTTTTGTTTACATACACAAAAGTACCCTCTTAATTTAGCTGCATGGTGCATCACCCTACCCGCTTAATGCAATAAAATTATACTGCAATTTGAACCTTGCATTCTAACAAACTAGGTTAGATTTCATAAGCCATTCAATATGTTGCTAAATCAAGGTATGCCAATCAATACATTTGACGAAAACATAATTGACATCTTAAAAAAATCCCAGATAATAATTGGTCTAACAATAGTTTATCAAATCATTCGTTGGGAAATGATATCAGTGCGAACCGTTGAGTTGGGAAATGAAAATTTTACCAAATAAAAATATGGGATACGTAGTTCGGCGAGTTAAGAATTTGCTAAATAATTTTCGGCGAAACATTAGTAAACCGATGAACACACATACGAATCACTAAAAAGCAAAAAAAAAAAATTTTAACAAAAAAAAGAACCGAAGTCGGTGCCAAACCTCGCGTAAACTATAATATATAAATAAGAACTGAGTGGTTTGGGATCGAATTCGAAGGGTGAGTCAAATGTAATCTGTAGGTACTTGAACGGGTTATTGTTGGCTTTTTAGTTTTACTGAAGTCGGTTCTTTTTTAGTTAAATTTTTTTTCTTTTAGTTCTTTACATTTCATATTATTTAAAAAAATATATTATTTAATACACAAAAAAAGCGATTATTCATAACTATTATGAATTTATAAAGCAGCGCGTGGTTCACGCTTAATACTGTATTTTCTAATCTGTGACAATAGTTTTCTTTTTAATTTTTTTAGGTCACGCATAATACTCATTTGCTCATTAAATAATAGTCACTCAGACAACTTATTAAAACCATTTTTGAATATTTTGAATAGATAACAGATAACCCTTTGATTGATCCAATATGCAATTTAAATATTTTAAGCATAATTATAAGATATACACTTGCAATGCTGTATGACGTAATAAATAAAGTCGGAAAGTGATTGACCTTTGTTTGGATTGTATGAGACATGACGTGTTAGTACAAAAGAAAATTAAAAAAATTTGAAAAGTAAAAAGCACTAGTTCGAAATATCCAACTTTTCGCACGATTTGCAGCTACGAAAAGTAGGTACCACTTTTTGAGCAACTGTATTAAAAATAAAGTTTCTAGTATATTACTTTTAATGGTCAAGGACCAGTTGTGCATACGGCCACCAAGCGATCCTGGCCTGGTGAGCGTTTGGTCTTCTCCTAGTCTTTGACAGAAACAGATGACTTGACCATTTGATATTTCATACTTACAACCAGGCTAACAGACAGCTAAAAGACAGGAGCTCCATACTCTCTATGTCTAGTTTTAGGGTTATTTACTACGACGACAAGTGTTTCTAGTATAACACCTGCCGCGGTCAGATACCAGGCTAACATAAAATAGCAGGAGCTCACCGCTCGGCCGCGCTTGGCGGGCGTGTCGTCAGGCTGCGACTTGCGCGTGCGGCCACCGCGCGACCTCGGCCCGGTGGGCGTGGCCCCGCCGCGCCGCTTACGTCTGTTGGCGTATGTGTCGTCGAAGTAGTCCTCGTCCGATTCCGAGTCGTAGTCTTCGCCGGCTTCTATCTCATCTGCTAGCTCGTCGTAGAACCATTCCTGTGAACGATGGGATAGGCATGTTATGAGCGTATTTTTTTTTTATACGGCCATATATATACCTTTAATTACAATTAAAATAATGTGTTATTTCCACATTTAAAAAATATGAAAACATGTCAATTTCGTAAATTTAGGGGTGTTCAGAAAATATAGTGTCTCATAATAGGGCATATTTTAAGCCATTAAGTAATGTTAGTTCCCTTGCGAGATTGAATCAATGGGGTATATGACGTTTTTATATTTCCATCTCAACTTTTTCACCGAAGTTGATAGAAAAAACATGCTTAACCAAACTTTTCCGACAATTCAAATTCCGTCTGTCAAGACTCTTTATCTCGGCAACGCGTGTGAAAAAATCAAACTTCTAGGTTGATGTATAAATATACGGCCCTTTGTGCCCCAAAAAAACGTACATTTCGACACTCTCAAGGGAATCAAAATTTACTTATAGGGTATTTTCCTTTGACCTAGAACTAGGAAATTTGGAAAGTAATACCGCCTGCCTTGTACTACAATTATAGGGGAAAATGTGAAAACTATACATTTGTAATTAAGTCATAAGAAATTACATAATTATAGTCCTTTTCAAAAAACTTAGTTGGAGAACCTGGTTGCGTTAATTTTGCACCTCATTTGCAATTTACCAGGTGCAATTTTAAGTTCACTCCGCTAGAAAAGATGGGATACAAGTATTTGTACGGGACACTGGTGCGTCACTCCAACTCGCACTTTCCTGGTTCTTTGTTTATCTTGTATGCTTCTATGAATTTTATCGACATTTACTCCATCACTATAACGCAGTGCAAAGCCGTAGAGTGAAACAAACAAATTTATTTGCGATGCAAGATTGCAACAGGATTGCTTTATTAGTTGTTTATACATTTGTTATTTGCCCCTGTCACGTTTGTTTTCCTACATTTAACCGTTTTTTGCATTTCGCCTGGTGACAATTTAAAACTCACTAAAATTTCTGTCACTGCTCGTCAAAACCTCGTATCTAGTAAGTAGATTGACACTGATACGAGCTTTGTTTCAAGTAGGTATTTGTCACTTAGTGAGTTATGGTTGTCAACAGATGATATATGAAGGGTACACGGAAATGAGGCCTCTTAACAGAACCGCATGCTTTGCCATTGTCACCTACTTATCAGTTCACTTCTGACAGATAAATGAAAAACCATGTAAGTAGAGTCAGTTCTGACCGAAGACTGACTCTCTGATTGAAGGTTTAGATTAGCATTGAAATAAAATCAACTCCCATACGAAACAAAAGAATACATGCATTGGGTTATTAAGATCTTCCCGCAATCGGTAACTCACCCAGAATAAAATGACAGAAATCTGAGATAACAAAAATAAAAATAAGTTTCTGTCAAAAATTTAATTTTAGTGTCAAGCTTTTATAGCCGACTGTACTTTTCTTTGGATATCAATCAAATGCACACTGAGACGATTCTAAAGAGCCCAAGCTCGGTAGGATTGTTTTTTCTATTATAGAGTTCCTATGGCCACCTTCCGGCTCCATCATTAGATCAGCCCCATGGTACCATATTATGGTATTGTCATCAAAGTTAAGTAAGTATGCAAAATTTCAGCTCAATCGGTTGACGATATCTGCTTCAAAATTGAGTTGCAAGATTCCACCCGAACAAACATACTTACATACATACATACAATGCAAGTTAAATAAAAGCTTGTAAAATACAATCGAATATACAACCTGCTTTTGAAGTCGGCTGATAACCATACCCGGGGATTTCGATGCACAAATAATTTGACACCTACTGTCGGCGCAGTTAAATCTTTCATGCGACATAAACCCCGTGATTATAACAATTTTAACGTACGACATGCCCGAACAGGATTCTCTGCCTTTGGTACTGGTCTACGTCCTCGCAATGCATGGCCGCTTTGTCAATCAGCTCCGTGGCGGCCAACAAAGACACGATCAACCGCTTGTTCACAGCATGAGGGTCTAGAAACAACGAGAACTACACCACTAGGCTTGGAACTTTTGGTAGTATACCGTGGTTCTATCATCCACAGAGTCGCTAACGGGCCAATTTTTATTTTCTTGTCGATTTCTTTTTTAGATTTCATTTAGATTTGCTGAAGCGGTAAATGAAAAAAACCATAATCAACAACAGAATAAAAATTGGCCCTAATTGCATTTCCTTTTTGAAATTCTATTCCAAGTCTGATAATAAAAATGACGATAATATGATTTACCTATGATCGCCTGGTGAACCAAACTCACTAAAATTACTGTCACTTCAGTTCAAAACCTCGTATCTAGTTCGTTGATTGATACCTACTGAGATACGAGCTTTATTTTAAGTAGGTATTTGTTAGGTACTAAGTGAGTTTTGGCTGTCAACGGACGATATGACATGATGATTTATGCTTTTATATCATTACTAAATTCATTTTAGAAGTAAAAAACTTAATCACTTTAAAAAGTAAGACTTTCATTTTCCCCATCTGGTTTTTCCCTTCTTATTTATTACGGGTACGTGCGGCAAAGATACGTTAAGAGTAATTTTAAAAGTTTTTATTTTTACCTTCGAAATAAATTACCTGCGCTTTTCAAAATGAGTTTAGCTACGATGAAACTGCATAATCATGATAATTAATATATCATCATAGACCTTAACTTTGTTTTTTTTTACAATTAGCAACTCCGCGGATGTCAAAACTACGGGATGACCACAATTATCCACAGGCTAGTTAATCCGTGTATGGAACGCTAGGAAAAATGTATGGATTCTAGCAACCTCAGCAATGCTCGACGCTTTTATCCATCAACGTTTCATAGTAATGCTTCCACCGGTCGCGGAATGCAATCTTAACGGCCACTACTTCAGCGTTGAGCGGCAGCAGCCAGCGGCAACCGTTGGTGGGAGTGGGAACGAGAGGCCTTGCTCTGAGCTTTACCTCCCACCGATCACAATCGCTCCCTGCTGATACTACGTTGTCGCTAATGTCGTGGTCGGACCGCAAAGTTAAAAGCAAAACGCTGAGTAGGTCATCTCATAAAATATCATTTTATGATATTTCACAATTTTTAAATATCATTCGATTCGATCTATGCTAACATATTTACCAAATATCTGAGTCAATTCCAGTCACTAGATTGCAAGTTTGGATTACAAAACGAAGTTAAACGTAATGAAAAAAAAACTTCACATACTATCAGGTTTTTTCTTCAAAATTACACGAAAATTTTTATTCACAGCCGTCAAAATGACAAGTTTTTTTTTTCAGTAAATTGTCGGTTGGCATGGTTTTTCGGATTCGATTCGATGTAATACCTAATAAATGATTTATCATCGAAATCGTTCGATAGTCTTTGTGGCCATTGGAGCAGAAACAATAAGAAACAACCACGTACCAGAAGACGTAGCGCGTGCTGTCAAAAAAGTAGACTTAGCAATCTGGTTTAGATCAAAATACCTGTAATTACGGGCAATGAACGATAGCTCGTTGTGGAGATCCTTGTACGAGGTATTTATCCAGCAAAACCAGTTGTTTGTCATTCGTTAGCTAGAGAACTTTGATTCCTTACCACGGGTAAATAGTATTGGGGTTCCGCAGGGGAGTATTTTAGGGCCACTCCATGGAAGAAAGAACCAGTCTAGTCTCTTTCTTCCATGGGCCACTCCTAGATTTATGTAAATGATTTGCGAGCTACGATGCCACAGACAGACACACAAATACACAGATACACATGTTAACCCTCTTTTTTCGTCGGGGGTAAAAATAAAGTGATAACAATATTACACATTTTCCAAGCTTTTAAAGATTTCACCCTTCCGGCCGCCATCGCAACTGTGTTTCACAACCAGTTGTCTACGAGGATTTTTTAGTCTTTCAAGGCAACCAGTTGTGATAGAAGAATATTATTCTTCTTATGCAACCAGTTGCCAACAAGGAAAATCTCAAAAGGCCTAGTTGCTATAGAAGAGTCAATTTCTTTGTTCACAACCATAGATTAAACCATGGATTATGTTTAAACCTGGACTGCTATATACCAAAAATGAAGATGATGATGCTTCCAACATGAGGATAATTAATTTGATACCTCGAATTCCGTGAGAGACAAACTACGCACTTGACCGGTTGTTTAGAAGTTGACTACCGGTGTTGAACTGCTACTAATTTTGTGTCCTTTTATCACCAGTGGTAATACGAGTATTGAGAAAATTTTGTTTTAGCGACATTATAATGAATGAACAAATGAAATGCCATGATATCTTCAACTTAAATAACTTGTATTCCGCTTAAAATTTAATATAAATACAGGGTGCTCCTGAGCAATCCAAATGATTTTACCAGCGGATTCCTGAGGTCGTAAGCAGTAAATTTTTTACATCGAAATATGATTTTTAACTTTTTTTATGTTTTCATAGGTACATAATAAATAAATTACCTTTACTTCACCAGTAAAACAATACTTTAGAACACGTGGCAACATTTGTTATTGTTATCTCTTTTCATTAAAAGGGAAGTCAATGTCATAAAGAAATTTTCTAGTCGGGCAATGTTTATTTTCAAAACAGGTTTTACCTTTATAAATAATGACACAAAGGTAAATTAAGAAAGAAAAATTGAATGCGAGCCTCTACAATCGAAGCGGGATTCGAACCCGCGACCTCTGCGTTTCCAAGGTTTTACCTTGGGTTTACTTTAATATGCGATCCAAACTCCTTACTCATCTGTCTCATGATCATGATTTATGTAATGGCGGCTCTACACTCTCTTTTAATAACTTTGGTATCAAACTCCATGAATTATGATTATAATACAGACTGGCCACTAAGAAATAAGATTAACTTACTTAATCGCGATTAACGATTAAAACTGACGATTATTTAATCTAATCGTACGAGTTCCGATTAATTTAATCCCGATTAAGTTAATCGCAGATTAATTTCTAGCGATTAAATTTAATAATAATCGATTAATTAATCCGATGAATTTTCTCTCGATATTAGGAAGAAATAAGACATTTTTAAGTCTAAGTTCCTGCCTAGAACTTCTTAGAGTAATCACTACATAGTATAAAACAAAGTCGCTTTCTCTGTCCCTATGTCCCTTTGTATGCTTAAATCTTTAAAACTACGCAACGGATTTTGATGCGGTTTTTTTTAATAGATAGAGTGATTCAAGAGGAAGGTTTATATATGTATAATACATGCATAATTTATCAGCATTGCACCCGTGCGATGTACTTATATGATGGAAATGTATGAACTAGCCCCTGCTCTTATTTAATAGCAACAATGTATGTTTTTATATACAACGTTCACAGTTTTTCTGTAGTGTATTTAGTATCAGCATTGCACCCGTGCGAAGCCGGGGCGGGTCGCTAGTGCACTATAAAAACCACCTTGTATTACTGTAACAAGAGGGAAGACGGAAGGAACGGTCAAACCGTTTTTTTTTATCGGGGATCGAAGCTTGTTTGTGTACCTAAAATATTGATACCGGTACCGAAATGCTATTTTAACGATCGGATACCTTTAAAAAGGCCCGGTCAAAACATATTGTATTTTCGTAAAATGCACAAATGAGCGTGATCCAACTTATAATCGAGAATTAATCGTGAAATTGCGATTATTTTTTTTATCGATTAATGCCCATCTCTGTTAATAATCATTGCTTGAAATAATGTGTCGAGATTAGAAACGACGTAAGAAGAATAAATGTTCTTTTATCACAACTGGTTGCCGTGAAAGACTAAAAAATCCTCGTAGACAACTGGTTGTGAAACATAGTTGCGATGGCGGCGATTTTTTTCTTTATTGGCAACTGGTTGCGTAAGAAAAATAAATATTCTTTTATCACAACTGGTTGCCGTGAAAGACTAAAAAATCCTCGTAGACAACTGGTTGTGAAACACAGTTGCGATGGCGGCCGGAAGGGATTTCACAACCACGGCAAAGGTTGCTTATTCCGCAAACATTCAAGAAGCAGATTAAATTTCCGACCCTATGCCTCCCCGCTTGACAAATTAAAACTAAGTTCCGCGGTGACTTGCATGCTGGTAGTTTGCAGTCATATTTGGTTCAGACTTTGCATTTTTAAAATCCAATCTTGGACCGCGAAGCTATAAAGTTTGTAAACTTGTATAGGCTTGGGATTGTTAACGGTTAGACGGTGTTTGTATAAAATAACAAGCATAAATATAAACAATTGTGGTATAAAGCATTGCTTAAAATTTACCCATTTTGGGTCAATTCCGGGTTTTGTCTTAGCTCTTTAGGAGATAGGAAAACTACCAACATCTGGGGACGGGCATTCTAAGCTTAACTTTCAAAGCGATTATTTAAATTTATGTGATTTTAAAAGATTTATTGAAGTATATAGGTTTTCCACGAAAACCAGTTACTGAGTCTTCAGTTTCAGAATCATGGAATATCCCACCCCGTACACCCACCTACAAAACTATCGAGCGGCTATTAATTTGCATTTTCTAGTTTTTGAGTAAAACGCCATGTGACATACGAACATAATCAAAGGCTTCCTTTTATCCACTTTGGGTGCGGAACTCAAAAAAAAGCCGGTCAAGGGCGAGTCGAACTTGCGCACACAACAGAGGGTTCCGTACTAACTGTGAAACATATTGCTCTAAGGAAAGGCTAAATTGTACTGACCTACAAACTTAACTTTACCGTTGGAATACGGTTTTACTATATAGTTCCAGGTACACCTGTACACCAGGTGCAACTGCTCATCTATAATATTAGGCCATCGCCAGTATTCCTTACCCTTCTTCATGCATCTCACAAGGACTGCCGCCTCGGATGGTGAAGATGTTACTTGTCCAGGATAGTAGCTTTGCTCCCACTTGACAATGACGTGGTCGCCAGATTCTAAATGTCGAGGAGCGGTGCTTATTGCAGGAGTTTTTGCTACTTTACGCGTATTTTTTTATTATCTCTCGCAGACTTTGCACTTTGGCCCGCGGGCTAAAGTTCCCCGAAAAGGGGGACAATGTTTACTATGGTTTTACTAACGAACTTTATTTTTCTAAGAAAAGGCTTAATAAGTTTTTATTGTAACTGCAGTATTCTCAAAGACATGCTTTATATCAAGATATAGGTATTAGTAAGCTAACTTACCTTATTTCGCTGTTTTAACCAAAAGTTTGCAGACACCATTTATGCAGGTACGTCTCACCTCACGCTTGATCGATACCGACAAGTTAAAAGCTGCGCAAGCAACTTGGAAACGGTACCGCGTCGCGAGTAGGTAGTGCCATCTATGATTTTAGAGCGTAACTGCTACGATCGGACGTCTATTGGCTTTGTGGCGGGATGTTAAATACTTTTAATTTTTTGGGACAATCTTTACCCTTAGGGCTAAAGAAACCCGGTTTTACGGTACGGACTTTAAATAATAGTACATTACTGCAGAGGCCGCGAAATAGGGAATTGTTGGCCGAGTAGTAATAGATGGCCGAGTGATAACGAGGCCATCTAGAGATACGAGGCCGACAATCCCTGTTCGCGCCGAGGCTTGTATAGTGCTTTTCTCAAATAAATCCAAGGAAATAATACAAATGTTCAACTTATATATTCATATAAAAACAAATGTATTTCAAATTTATTAAAAAAGAACAAATTTATTTTTTAAGCTGTTCGTGTTAATGTTTTTGCCACCAAATGTTAAGATGATTCTATTTATTAAAAAATGACAACACCTTATTAATTAGATATTGTTATATTTTTTAACACTAAACGTGATTCCTTGTTTATTTTATTGAATATCTGTTTTAATCTAGTTTAATAATCTAGTTAAATATCAGAAATAAAACGTAAATATACATACACAAACTACGTTTTTTTTTATTGGCAGTATGCCATAGATTATCAATAAAAGAAATAAACCCCACTGAAACAAAAGACAATCTCTTTGTTGGCCACGGCCAATAATGTTGTATGAAATTCCTTTATTGACCTCTAATTTGTAATTAGAACGAATCTTCAACAATTGCTATACAAAGACGTATTTCGCGTTCTGTTAACACGATCATAAGCACGACATTTCCTTGGATGTTTGAGAAAAGACTATAATACTTCTTATGATTTAATTTTATATTTTAACAAATATAAAAAATCAAAAAAAAATATTATATTTTCTAGATTTTTCTCTGTATTTGTAGAATAAGACGACAGTATTACTGGCCATTTCGTAGTTCTAGGACAACGGGAATTGCCCTATACATTTTGATTCCCTTAAAAGTGACGAAATATACGTTTTTAGCGGCATAAACGGCCGTATCTTTTTTTTACGTAAACTTAGAAAGTTGATATTTTTCTAGTTTCAAGGTACTGTGGTTTTGAGTATATGTTTTTAATTTTCAACTCGATACCTCCACGCGTTCCGGGGATACAGGATCTTGAGAGACAGACAGACGGACGGACGGACGGACAACAACGTCACCCTTGCGTTCCATTTTTTCCTTTTGTGAAAGGGAACCCTAAAAATGTCACTTCAATTATTCTTTCTTTTGACCGTCGATACATAATATATTTATATCGGATGTGTAATGATCGATATAAAAATAAATGGTATAATTATGTTTGATATAACAACATTTGGTATAACAACATTTGGTATAATGACTCATTTGATATAATAAACGTTTGGTATAATTTCAAAATATCTATTTTTATTTCGTATACTTATCATTTGATATAACACTTATTTCCTATAACCATCATTTGGTATAATTTCATATGGTATAACAACATTTGGTATAACAACATTTGGTATATCAACATTTGGTATAACAACATTTGGTATAACAACATTTGGTATAACAGCATTTGGTATAACAACATTTGGTATAACAACATTTGGTATAACAACATTTGGTATAACAACATTTGGTATAACACCATTTGGTATAACAACATTTGGTATAACAACATTTGGTATAACAACATTTGGTATAACAACATTTGGTATAACAACATTTGGTATAATTTCGCTCGTCGTCGTACCTAACCATGACTCTATTACAATTTAACTTTCATGTTTGAGCATTTTGAGCGAGTATTGAGCCTTTAAACGTATTATATCAAATGAAATACCCGAAATAAATATGAGGTAAACAAAATAAACAAAAGATAATAAATAATATACTTGATCGAAAAGAAGAATACAAAGAAGATGAATTTTTGCGTGCAATAGCCTCAAATTTAAGTCTTAAATGTTGATTTGTTTACTTAAGCTTAATGAAAAATGTATTAATTACTGCGAATTGCGTTTTATTTACCTAACTCAAAGTTTTCTTTCGTTTTGTGTAGTGCTCACAATTTTTTTTTTTTTTTGCCACTTTTTTCCTTTTTTTCCCACTTTTTTCCTTTTTTTTCTCTATCCTAACCTAACCTAACCTACGTTTAAATTCAAAACTTAATTATGCAAGTAGGCTAGCAAAATAAAGTTTTGAATTTGAATTTGATGCCGTGGTCGACCTTTTCTATGCATGAGTCAAATATCCCTATTAAATATAAACGGGAAGATATTTTTCACAAAGCTATCACGTTGAAGACACAAAGGCAATACGCATTATCGACGGTCAGCGCTCCATATAGGAACGGCCGTGACTTGCGCGACAGCAGCAGCGGTGAGCGGCACGTATGTCTCGCTGACTCGTATGCCAGCGCGGTATGATCTCTCGTTCAACCGCTCGCCGAGCGTTGTTAAAGGGGGGACCGCTATTTTTTGGATTTTCGGAGCGAATATTTACAAAACTGCTGACTTTATCAAAAAATGATGTTTGGAGACCCCTATAATTTTTAAAAGACCTATTTAACGACACTAGTACTGGAATGAAAAAAAAAACACCCCCGCATAAGGTGTACGAGAGGTACCCTAAAAATTTTTTTTTTTTTTTTTTATTTTACCGTTTTGTCGGCGTGATACATACACATACTCATACCAAAATAATTATATAACGATTCGGTTTCGACTTTAGGCCTCATGTTTGGTACCGTAAATATTATCTTCGACTGATTTTGAGGGTAGATTGTTCTAGAAACAGATTGCATGACTGGACCCAATGTTATATTTATTTAAACTTTATTGCACAAAACAAAAGTCGGTACAAATCTCGAACTTAATGCCTAATGGCATTTAATTCAGTGAATAAAGGATTTTGACCTTACAAACGGTCCGGTAGTTTTGAATTTTTGATATGTTGTCTAGGATGGTTAGTCAGTGTTTAAAATGCAAAATGCACAATTCCCCCCCCTCCGCGCCCGCCGCCATATTGAAAAAACCGGCACTCTCTTCATATTTTTGCTCATATCTTCCTTTAGGAGCATTTTAGCTAGAAGAATGCTTCGACAATGTTATAGAGAGTTAAATCTACTACACTTTCAATTTTATATTTTGTTTCTAGGACAGATAGTTACGGAGATATGCACATTTAAAAAAACTTAGGAAATTGCAATTTCCAACTCAAAAACAAACTTCTGGATTTTATCTTCGTTTAGGAGCATTTTAGCTAGAACAGTGCTTGGGAAATTTTGTAGAGAATTAAATTTACTATAATTTACATTTCAAATTTTGTTTCTAGGACAGATAATTACGGAGATATGTAAAAAATAAAGTCACATTTTCCGAAAATGTATGTAAAAATGGACATGAGTTTTATAAGCAATTATATTTCCTACATGTTTTAATTTGTCCTAGACTAGTCCGTAACTGAATGACAGCGTTCTAAACCAAGAATTTTGAGAAATTTTCGGAAAATTCCACTTTTCCAGTTTTTTAAATGCGCATATCTCCGTAACTAACTGTCCTTGAAACAAAATTTGAAGTGTAAATTATAGTAAATTTAATTCTCTACAACATTGTCCACACTTTGTTGTAGCTAAAATGCTCCTAAACGAAGATATAATCCAGAAGTTTGTTTTTCGGTAGGAAATTGCGATTTTTTACGTTTTTTTAAATGTGGATATCTCCGTAACTATCTGTGCTAGAAAAAAAATGTAAAATGGAAAATGTAGTAAATTTAACTCTCTATAACATTGTCGAAGCTTTCTTCTAGCTAAACAGCTCCTAAAGGAAGGTATGAGCAAAAATATGAAGAAAGTGCCGGTTTTTTCAATATCGCGGCGGGCGCGGAAGGGGGGGAATTGTGCATTTTGCATTTTAAACATTGACTAACCATCCTAGACAACATATCAAAAATTCAAAACTACCGGACCGTTTGTAAGGTCACACATAGTACTTTAGTCTCTATTCACCGTATTAATTATATTATGTTAACACTTGTGGTCTAGGGCATTTTTATTAGTGTCAGGTCAGTAGGTACAATACATTCTTAAATTGAAACGAAAAAGGTCGCAAACATATAAATTTTTTTCTAAATATACTATAATTATGCTTTGTGTTGCAGCATAAAAGATCAATGCACAAAAAAAATGTATTTTAATGTGCGGTTTATGGCATGAAATTGAATCCTTACCTTTTGGATCTCCAGTTTAAAATCTTTCGCCCACTCGACCAGAGACACACTGGACATACCTACGCGGTAACGGGTAAAGTTGGTATAAACGTCAAAATGTTGCATTACGAAAATATTCTACAAAGGTCAAAATCTATGTAAATGTAAGCAGGTTATAATGAAAAGAAGACAAAATAATTAAATGACACATAAACCGAAGAGCCTAATAAAATTGTACGAAAGAAATAAGCAACAAAAGATAGAAAGATCTAGGCCTCAACATATAACGTGGGTTCAACAAACCCTTTATCAAATTGCACACCGGTCAAAATACTAAAAATGTAAACTTGATAATATGAACAAATGACATAATGTATATCTACATTCAGTGCATTCTATTCGTCTAGACTCTACATATTATTCATCTGTGATCTGGACCCTAGAGCATCTTGAAAATAACATAAAACGATCCCCGTTGAGATCTTCACAAAAAAATAAACAAAAATCAAATCTTGAGCCGCAGGCACATGTAAAGAAATTGTACATTGGGCCTTTAGGCCTTATCGTTTTATTTGGCAAGATGACAACCGTAGCTACACAGCGGTCACATTTACGGCTGCGGTTATTGTCGGTCGATTGTAAAGGTGTCCGTGAGCGGCATGTCTTACAAACAGCCCGTAACGAGGGTAATACATCCGACACGACATACGTCTGTCATCCGTCTGGTCGGCCTACACCCTTACCACGAATTAATAGTGTCATATTTACGTGCAACTAAAGTACCAACTAGTTGTTGCAAAACGTCTGAGGCAGCCCTGTGCGTCTTACACGCACACATTGACACTGACATTCAAAATTCAGTGTTTACTAGGCAGTGTCCGTCCTGTGGTTATGCTAGACGTGCCGTACTTACAAGACGTGGAGTACAGCCTGGTGACAGACGGACAGACGGACGGACAGACGGACGGCCAGACAGACAGACAGACAGACAGACAGACAGACAGACAGACAGACAGACAGACAGACAGACAGACAGACAGACAGACAGACAGACAGACAGACAGACAGACAGACAGACAGACAGACAGACAGACAGACAGACAGACAGACAGACAGACAGACAGACAGACAGACAGACAGACAGACAGACAGACAGACAGACAGACAGACAGACAGACAGACAGACAGACAGACAGACAGACAGACAGACAGACAGACAGACAGACAGACAGACAGACAGACAGACAGACAGACAGACAGACAGACAGACAGACAGACAGACAGACAGACAGACAGACAGACAGACAGACAGACAGACAGACAGACAGACAGACAGACAGACAGACAGACAGACAGACAGACAGACAGACAGACAGACAGACAGACAGACAGACAGACAGACAGACAGACAGACAGACAGACAGACAGACAGACAGACAGACAGACAGACAGACAGACAGACAGACAGACAGACAGACAGACAGACAGACAGACAGACAGACAGACAGACAGACAGACAGACAGACAGACAGACAGACAGACAGACAGACAGACAGACAGACAGACGGACAGCGGAGCCTTAGTAATAGGGTCCCGTTTTTTTTTACCCTTTGGATAACGGAACCCTAAGGAAGGGCCCCTAAGTTTGAAGTATCCCGCTTTTATGTTTCTACGCATTTGCGTTATAATCATAACGCACTAGTAACTACTGAATCTAGATACAGATAGCAGGCTAACAATATTCCTAACTAAGTTACAATATGACGTTTGACGTGTGACGAGGGTCGACTAACAACTTAAATGCTAATCGCGTCAGATTTCTGACAGAAATAACTAAGTATAGGCATTAGTAAGTTGTTCTTCAGTTTACATTATAATCACCAGATATCGGCATATTAAAATACATACCAAACGGGTTTACTCACGTCGTCGTATGTTTCGATTCGAATCGGTTGATGAAATCGCGTCATCACCAGGGGTTTCGATCAGTCGCGGCGGCGGCCAATACAAAGAGTCGCGAGTCACAGTTGTGCTAAGCTAGCATATCTTGCCGCGACTTGGCTTCTCGCGCGAAACAGCATCACCCGTCCTGCTCGCACGGTATTGCAAGGAAAGTGAGGGGTAGTATTTGTCGCGCGTCAAAGAGTCGCGTTTCACAGTTATGCTAGACGTACAGTATTCGAATTCTCGTTCGAACCCGTTTCGTATTTATTTTAATATGTCTGAGACTGGGACGTAATTCTTTTTTACTCTAACAAGGGCAATTAAAATATTTTCATCACACTTGCTCGTAAATAAAGGGCGGTAAGTCGTAAATTACGCCCTAGGGCGGTAAGTATTTTTTAATACACTTTAGAGGTTTGCATACTAGAAAACCGGGTGGTAAGTCGTATATTACGCCCAAGGGCGGTAAGTGATTTTGGTATTGACTACTATTTATTATTACTTTTGTTTTATTTTCTCCAAAGTGTGATGAAAAACGTTTTACGTGACTCTGATGGTAAAGGAATTCCAAACTCGTGTCATTAAAGCCCTCCCCCTTGGCTTCGGGCTTCTAATAGACACTCGTTTGTAATTGCTTGTTTACCACCCTTGTTACGTACTCTATTATTACACGTATGCACTCCGAAATAAAATAAGTAAAAACGAAATTGCTTATCAGTATTTATTGCTCACCACATGTATAATTTATTCACTTTAACAAATACCTACAATAATTTTCAGCCAAGACAACAGGCTCTGCATATCATTTGTTGGACACTTCGCACTTGAAGTATATTTTTTTCGACATTGCTGGGAATTCTGAAAAAAAAAGAAACCATCTACATAATCAATGTTGTAGAATGTATTCTACAATGGTTTAACACGCTTCCAATGTGTATACGAAAATAAATATTAATACCCTTTCATGGATACTTCTCACTCAACTAAGATAAAACACAAAAGGGAGGGTTTGGCTTTGCGGCCTCTATGTGAACACGTTAATATTAATATTACCGCACTCATTTGCAGCGGTGAACGAATAAGCGAGAGAAGGCGATTTTATACATTTTTGAAACACGTAGGTACTGTTTCTTTATTTAAATATGGAAACACTGTAACAATGTGGAAAAACTTTACGCGTTGATTTGTGTATCATAGTTTAATAAAAAAATGGTGGTGTTGCCACATTACAATTATGAAACATTGTTTAAATTTTTTTAACTTACAAATTTTAAATTAATCTCCTACCGTTTCGTACAACTTCAAAGGCACCATGTCAGTACTTTATGTTGTCTGCCAGCTTGAGCAGGATTTTCCTCATGCCATTCGCAAGCAGCGGGTAGTTGTCTCCCATGAGCAGCTGAAAACATATCATTATTGTATTCACCTCACTCGCTCGGAAAACCTCTGTTTATAGCGCGAAATCTACGAGCTATTCTATTTTATCCGCTAGCGTGCAAAAGTCATTTGAGTTTCGAACACGATTGTGGTTCTCTGTGATGCATTTAACTTTTTTTAGTTTTTTTATATGTGTTTTTTATTCCAATGCGTTACGAATCGCCAAAGAACTAATAAAAGTAACTCACCACGGCCAATATCACAACCAGTAGAGGGCAGACCAGGTTGATGAGTAGAGAGAATGCGGTGCCCACGAACCACCAGATCCCGATCACCACAAGAACACTTGCCAGCAGAGCCTGTGATATAAAAGAGCATTTGAATTTGCTTGTCGTTTGTTTTTCGCAAAAACCGCCTGAGAATAGAAGGCTACTCCGAAGATTCGGTGTTCGTGTCGTGCCATCCCTCTCGAACTCCTGTTAAACAATATTTGGATGAGCGGGACGGACTCTCTATCTGTCTCCCTGACTATGTATCCCATGTGGTGGTGGGGTCAGCCTTCCCTATCTTCTTCTTCCACTTTTCCCTATCGATGACCGGGACGGTTTTATACGAGTATGAGGGCCTAATTTCCAATATCAGAGTATGTTATTACTTGCGTGTATTACACACAATTGTACACATATGTGACACCATTTCAAATTTTCAAATAGTGTTCAATTTAAAATAATTTCATTTGTATTATCACAGAGCCCGAACCTATTATTTTTATTTGATTATACAAACTAGTTTTAAAAATATTATAAAAATGCGAAAACAGCGTCATCTAAATAAGAATCCGCCCTCTACCCCGACTGTATGATTTTTGTTGCTTACGGTCTTTGAATGAGGAACTAATCATATCGTCGACCGTAGGTTCAATTGGGGTAAGGGACAAAATACGATTTTTCAGGAGAGGCTGACAGTTTTTTTTTTAACTAAATCGTTCATAACTTTTTTGTAGTGAACCTTTTTTGGGCCTGATTTCATACATTATCTTGTATTTTAGTGTTCTGTCTATCTATGTAGTGCTCGTTTAATAATTAAGATATTATAGAAAATGACATGTCCCTTACACCAACTTATTTCGCTGCTGATGTCCCTTACAGACAGAGTATTCTGTAGTCTCGTCCCTTACCTTGAATTTACCTTTTCATTGTATCCACTATATTGATGAAGAAATGGCGTAAGGGACTAGTTGAGATTATGTGTGAAAGAAAAAATAACGTAAAGGGTTCGTTGTAAAAATAAACAAGTACATACCTTTGGCATAATTATCTTAACATTTACACCGGACTCTTTGACCGAATACTGAAATAAAGAACCAATGTAATTTATACAGTAAAATTATTAAAAGTTACAAAATTAAATACAGTTCAGAAATAATCATTTTACATTTGTACTTTTTTAGGAGTCCTGTTAGATAACATAGTAGTTGCTCACAATTCAGTGCCTCCAGTTAATCAGGGATAACTAAAAAACGGCACTTTTCAGAAGAGACAAAAAACTATTTTTCAATTGTAGATATTTAGAACTTGAACTTTTTAAGATTTTTTATACAAGCTATAGTCTTAGGCTTTCATTTTATAGATAAAGAACTAATGCATAGACCCTATAAATATGTTTTTTTTGTAGTTATAGCTTTTGTTCGCGAGTATTTAAAGACATAGGTACTAACTCAATTTATTTGCACCAATTATATCCTTATGAACGACGTAAATAAACGAAAAAATACGACTTGTACCTGTGTGAACGACAGGCATAAACGAAACGGAACGACTTATTCTATTATTTATTATGGTATTTTATAAATTATACTACTTGTCAAACTTGAAACTTGTTACCTGAGGAGTCAAATGAGGCTGTATAATAAAATGACCATAAGAGTACCTAATGTACTTGAAAAACATCAATGAAATGAAAAGTTCTTGTTTATAGCTATGAAATATAATCAATATCAACATCAATGTCAGTCAATGAATAAATAGCAAGAGCTCTAGTTAGATCCTTTGTTTTCTCAACACTTATCGGTAGCGGAATTTCAGATAATGCCTATGAAAGTTCTTCATACTTAGGAATGCCTTTTAATTGACAGTGAAAATTTTCCTTTGCAATTCATCAAGCCGAGACGATTTTAAGAAGCCCAAACTCAGTAGGATTACCTTATCGTTATCTATAAAGTTCTACCCATGTCGACTATCCGGCCTCATATATTAACCCTTAACTACCTACCTGCTTCTTTAGTCACACAAACACCTACCTCCCGTCCCCAGGACGGATACATAATGTCAGCCTTATATATTGAAATTTATAGATCGGATGGGAATTTTGAAATAGTAATGGCAATAAAGACATATTAAAATATTTATTAAACTAATCATCATTCTGGAAACATTATAAAAACAAATTTTTACCGTAAATATTATGGCAACAGTCCTTATTTCTACTTTAGGAAATATATATCCTTTGGAAGGTGAGATGAACAAAAACCTTGACTTTATATAAAGATTTAAGTAATTATTTACAATTATTCAATAATTAACAATGCTAAATCAATAAGTTTCGTTAAAATAAAGGTAATATTTTTATAAAATTGCAGACCACCAATTTATTCGATTTGTTCGCGGCAGTGAATGTAGTTTGTTTGCACATTCTAGGTAAATAGATTTCTTGCATTAGAAACATTCGTAATGGGTCCGGTTTTTTCTTCGGGTCACAAGTAGAACAGGTTTTCCGCACTTCCAATCACTACCAACCTGACTAAGCGATCGGCTAAGTAAAGAAAAAAAGTATCCATAGTCACGTAACCACCTACCACCCGTCTCCGAGACCTTTAAGAAAAAATACGTATCCACCTACCACCCGTCTCAGAGACGGTCGGAGACAGTAATATGCTCACCAAAATTAAATGCGTGCACGACCGACCTTGTCGAGCGACGACGCGGCACTGAGGCAGGAGGGGAGAAGGTACAAGGACACAAACGTTTGTAGGATGCTCACACATAGGTATGTTAACAATTTTAGGTTTGAATGAGTCTGTGAGACGGGAGGTAGGTGGTTAAGGGTTAATTAATTAATTAATTTCAACTCAGCTAGTCCTCGAAAAGTCAATCTAATCTTCCTTGAGATATTTTTAAACATACAATGTGTAAAGTTAATTAAAATTTTTAATAAAGAACGTGTTAACACCTCCTCCAGTATTCCATTGGTTATTGCTTTTTTCGAAAATCTTAGGCCACTTTTTTAAACTATCGGCTTAACAAAACACTTCACTTGTAGAATAACAATCACGAGCTGTCGACAAAGAGTTCAGTACTTACTGTTGTTCAGAGACGCCGAACTGACGAATTATACCTAATAACATAAATAGACACTTACATTTCTCGGTGGATTAATTACTAAATTTTAAATTTTCTTACCAAATTTATTTAAATACCTTCATTTATCGTGAAAGTTTGCATGTAAATAAGTCAAACTACGCTAGTAGTTTCAATGATTTAGTAAAGCCAAAAATTTACACAGATACCCGTATAAACAAAGGTTATAAAACTGATGAAGGTATTTTATTGCAACATAACACTTTCTTTATTGTCAATAGATTAAAATAATATGAAGTTAGATGTGTTTGTATATAAAGGTAACATGGATAAGTAATTCATTGATTCTCACGAGAAAATTAGCGTAACGGACACGGAATCTAAACATAAATCGGATCAAACCTAAATATCGTATTAACTAAATTGGTGTTAGGTTCACACTATTAAAAATATAAGATGGCAAATTGGGGTAAGGAGCATTTTTTTCAAAGCTCGTGCAATCATTTTAAGGAATGGGTGTTATTTATTCATGAGCAAAAAAAAAAATTAGTGTAAAAGCCAGTTTCATAAGATTGTCTTCAAAAATAAGTCATGTAAAGGTAATTCCTTAATTGGAAAGACCTTTACCTTATTCAAAGTGGATTGGTGGCAGTAGTTACCCTATTTGATGTTGCTTTATTAAAATAAAAAACAGATACATGGTTTTTGTGGGTCAGATTTGATTCCAACCCATAAAAATCAGTAGTGTAAGTAACACTTTTTTCAAGCTAGATTTTTTTATATACACCATTCGATAGAGCGGAAAATTCTGAACAAAACTGTATATTCAACTCATTTTGCGTATTTTGTCCCTTACCCCAATTGAACCTACGGCCGACGAATTATGAATTTTTCAATTACAAATTGGGCTATTTTAATATTTAATTTTTATCCTTTATTTGATAATACCGACCAACGAGTGCTACGATTGACTATAAACACGCGCCGATTTCGTCCAATGAAAGTGAATCGTGGAGCTGATATTCTGCGCCCGCGTTTGTAGGCTATTGAGGCTCGCGGCTCGTTAATAGCCCGTTTTGCCGCTTACATTGCTGTATACTATTAAACATGTTGCTTTTAACAGATCAATTGAGGAAAAATTAAATATAATAGCACAATGTAAGAACATTTAAACTAATTTTATCTACGCACATATCATTAGTGCTCTAAAATGCGTTCAGAAACCGTAGGAAATGACCAGCATTATTACAACCAATTTTACTATGAGAACTTTTTTGTTTGTGGTAGTACTGTACTGTAATGTTATTACAGTACCGATTTTTGTAAGGTTACGAGTTTAAATTAGGAACAGCTGTCAAAACACAAGTTGGTCTCTATTCTAGTATCCATAGATATTACTATTGTTATCGATACGAAACGTCAATTTAGTATGTTTTTTTTATAAAAACCGTACGACATTTTGATCTCGAGTGACATGAACATGAGAATATGGATACATATGATTTAGAAAAAAAAAACATTCGTCTTGACGGAGGTTCCAATTTCCGCCATTATTGTTGTCATTTGTTTGTTGGTTCTTTGCTGTTACGAAAGTAGAATTGTGAAGATTTTTTTGTAATTTACATTTTAGTTGAAAATATTGTTCCAATGTAAATGTCAATTACAACTATTACAATAAATAATCTGTTTATGTATTTGTTCAGATTTCTTTCTTACTGCATTTTAAGTATAATGTAGTCTTTAGATATTTTACAGGTAGCACTAGTGGTGCAGGTCATTTCCATATTAGAGCAGGCTACAAGGGGATGTTCGTTTGCAAAAATAGCGCACCTCAATCTGACTTCTGATATATATTGTATAGATCCCAGACATCCTACAAACAAATGTTGCCAACCAGTTTTGTGGTCCCGCTCCCCCCACCCCGGCAATTAAAAATGCCATACAAATTAAAAAAAAAAATCATCAAGCCATGCCGTGTGGGGTATCAAATGAAAGGGCTTATTGAGTAGAACACGAATATATAGCACACTATAACATTTCTTACACTTTCTCTAAGATTTTTTTGAAATTTTACTAAAATGCTCCATTTTCCAGTTAACTTTAAACCACTATAGATTGAAAACTAATGAATATATTTTTATAATTATTATTTTTAATAACTAACAATAGTCCATTGTTTACGCAACAATAGTTCGTACAGTGAAAAAGTTGCACGGGGGAGCGGGGGGAGCAATCAAAGATGGCGAGTTTCGATATTTCAATATATTTCTTAAAATTTCGGACTCTCAACAGTTTGATTTTGTTACAAGTTTTTACAATTCTTATTTACACATTTACACAAGGATATACATTTAAGTGCTGCTTTTTTGCAAAAATAGTGGACCGCGAAATGTTTTGTGATTCATCTACCTGATGCTATCGACATCGTAAAAAGCCATGTTGCCGCGCGCGCTCGCGGTCCTGTGTCATTCAGTCATAAACAATGGACTATTGTTAGTTATTAAAAATAATAATTATAAAAATATATTCATTAGTTTTCAATCTATAGTGGTTTAAAGTTAACTGGAAAATGGAGCATTTTAGTAAAATTTCAAAAAAATCTTAGAGAAAGTGTAAGAAATGTTATAGTGTGCTATATATTCGTGTTCTACTCAATAAGCCCTTTCATTTGATACCCCACACGGCATGGCTTGATGATTTTTTTTTTTAATTTGTATGGCATTTTTAATTGCCGGGGTGGGGGGAGCGGGACCACAAAACTGGTTGGCAACATTTGTTTGTAGGATGTCTGGGATCTATACAATATATATCAGAAGTCAGATTGAGGTGCGCTATTTTTGCAAACGAACATCCCCTTGTAGCCTGCTCTATATGGCTTCTGAACCCATCTTAGAGTACTTATGATTATAGATGCGAAGCTGGTTGCTAACATTTCTAGCCCAGCGGCTAGAAACGGCTTATTTGGCTTATTATCATTTCTAGCGATAACAAGCGGCTGGAAACGGCTGCTTACATTTCATTGACATATTCACATGATTCAATGTTTGTTTTTGTTATTTTTCTTTTCATTTATTTACTATAGGATCTATTTAACATAAATAGACATAAACAATGACATTTGCATCTGTATTAAGTGTTAAAAACTCAAAATTGTCTTACAAAATGTGAAAGAGCAGTGGAATAGGACTATTTTAATAATTTATTTGTGAGACATGAATTGGAAATAGGTATTTATCGGTTACCTAGTAATAGTAAGCATTTAGTTGTATTTCTATAATCCACCGAAACCAAAAGTAGGTATATAGTTAACTGTGCCTGCCGCGCGAGATTCCCGCGTTTGGTTTACAATGATGATTAGATCCAAAATAATTTAGCTACCTTTATTCTTATAATTTTCATACACCGCCACCTGAACACAAACGTTGTTTCATAGTTTACTTTTCGTATCTGAATTAAGTAAATTAGTAGGTACAAATGGTGTCTTCGGGGTCTATTTTTTTAAAAAAGAACATAATAAGTGCTACTGTATAACAAAAATAAGAGTTTAACAAAAAAAAAAATAATAAAAATCATTTCTTTATTTGATGTTCAAGTCGGGTATCTACCCGGTATCAAGCGGCTGGTTATTCGTTTCTAGCCGCTGCTTTCGGTTACTACCGGCTTACAAGCCGCTGGTTTACAACTATACTTATGATATGTGTATAGATAAAGTAGTGTATACAACTGTACATAATTAGGCCTTAAAACACTCGTGTGATCCTATTATGAAACTCGCTGACGCTCGTTTCATAAAACCCCACTCGTGTTTTAAGGCCTCTCATATGTATCAGTTGCATAAACTACTATAGCGCAAGAGACAAAAGACGGAAGCGCTAAACCGGAGCGCGACGCAACTTCGCAAGTCACGCAACTGAGTTAAAAAAAACCGGCCAAGAGCATGTCGGGCCACGCTCAGTGTAGGGTTCCGTAGTTGCCCATCCTTCACAATAGACAATTTAAATTACGAGAAAGATTTCAAGCCAAAATAACTGTAATTACTTATTACCTTCTGGAAGTTATCGATTATACGCGCCAGATTGAGCGGAATGTTTTAATGCAGTATGGCACTTAACTAATATGTGTATTGTGTAACGTTCGAAGTATAAGAACACCGCGCGGCGCTTACGTCATTTCAAAGAAAATTATGAAATTTTGCGATAACTCAAAAACGGCTCGGCTCGACCGATTTTATTCAATATGGTTTTCATTGAAAGTACTTATAAGGCCTCATTTTCATGAATTTTTCCATTATTTTTTTGACCAGTGGTTGAAAAGGTAGAGGGGGGGGACGCTATTTTTTGTATTTTTGGAGCCAATATTTACAAAAGTGCTGACTTTATCAAAAAGTAATGTTTGGAGATGGATATTATCTTTAAAATACCTATTCAACGACACCCCCTACACTAGTGTTGGAACAAAAAAAAACACCCCCACTTTAGGTGTACGAGAGGTATATACCCGAAAAAAAGTTTTTTTTTTATCGTTTTGTCGGCGTGATACATACACATACTCATACTAAATTTCAGCCTTCTAGTACTAATGATCACGGAGCTAAACCGCGGACGGACAGACAGTCGGACAGACGGATATGGCGAAACTATAAGGGTTCCTAGTTGACTACGGAACCCTAAAAACTAAGTATGCAACAAATTGCGGTGGGCATCTGAAACTATTTCTTTTGTCGCATTCAATCTTCCATAAGTAAAATAAACTTGGTACCTATGTAAAAAGTTTAACAAAAAAACTTTTTTTTTTATACTACGACGGTGGCAAACAAGCATGCGGCCCGGCTGATGTTAAGCAGTTACCGCCGCCTACGAACGCTTGCAACGCCAGGAGCATCACACGCGCGTTGCCGACCCTTTAAGAACCTATTTACCTACTCCCCTCTTGAAGAACCGCGTAACCAACTTCAAAATAACATGAAAAGCCAAAAATATCCCGTTCATGTACAGATTATATTTGAATTACCTTTTGAAGTCGGTGCCAAACCACTCAATTATGACCATGAAAACAGATGCCACGCATGAAGCCTTTAATGATTACTACTTGGTATTTAGGAGTATTTTCGTTCGATGAAGAAGTTTACGTGAGGTTTCATTCAGACAGTGAAACGTATAGAACCTCCTTTTTTGGAAGTCAGTTAAAAACTTGTTCAAAATAGAACATAACGGTAGTATAGCTAGCCAGTTTTCAATCTGCATTAATTATGTCACCAACTATGCCAAACTGAAACCCGTTTAAACTTCTCCCCAAAACCTGTATTTCTTGAGGAGTTTTGAAGTTAAATATTTTTAGCAAAGCTCACTTTTTCCCCATTTTCTATTAGCACTTAAATTTTAATGATAGGATTTTAAATATCATAATACCTTTTCGTTTACTTTGCACTTTATGACTGCCCGTTTACCGATCCTTGCTCGGATTGAGCGGTAGTCCTCTCTTGCCAAGCAATTTTTTTCCTCAAGTAATAATGATAGTTCGGATGAAGAAATGTTTATAAGCAGCGATTCTCTATATAATATTTAATTTTCAGACATGAAATAAACAAGAACTGGTTAGCCGTGTCTACAAATAAGCAGGTCTTTCGAACTTTGTGTGGAAGCACATACCCACAAACGAAAATTCCTCTGCGGCGTCGGAGTGAGAAAACCTACTGTTCGATGTACTAACCACTTTTCTTGTGGCACGGAGATAATCCAATTAGCGGGTTATACTCCCACTCAAAGTCCGACTACTGGTTGACAGTGGTTGTGAGGGCTAACCAGCCCTGGGGGCCTATGATTGTTGCGTTTATCACGTGATAAATAAGTGCTAAAGCATCTGTCCCTCACACTTGCGTTTTGTCAAAACGTGACGGATGCATTGTCACTTATTTATCGCGTGATAAAGGCAACCATCATAGCCTTGCTGATGGTTGATTCAGTAAAAAAATATATATAATTATTTATTACTGTATCAAATAGTAAGTACAATATTACAAATGACCGGCGGCATCTCCAAACAGTTCAAGTCTTAATAAAAAGTAACCACTAATGTTTAGAAATCTATCGGTAAAGCATTACATGCACACTAGTGCAGTCTGCACACATGCACTAAGCTAAAACAATCGTACTAAAGACCGATTAGCTTCGGGCTGAACGGTCCATTAATAGCTACATAATGACGAGGCATGGCAGCGGTCTATAGAGCGGAATGGTAAAGACATTGATTTATCGTATTAAAATACATATGAAACTGGTTTCCTCACGTCATTTAAGTCGAATAATGACCGATTATGTCAAAAATTCGATTGGCTGGCGCCGCAACTGATCCGACTAATTAACCAATTCAAAACATGTCGAATAATATTTGACTTAAACGACGTGAGTAAATCCGTTTCATAATTACGTATTTTAATATGTCTGGGACTCAAGGAACTTTTCTATGTGAATTAGTATAATTACGAAGCGGAAAAAGTAATATTGTTCAGTTCTGAAACGAATCCAGCATTTTTTATTACTTAATAAGTGAATAAGTAGTGGGTGGTGTGCCTTGTCTAATTTATTTGCATATAAGCCTTACAAAAGATCGATATCACTTCTTAACTAAGTTTTTTACGAGTAAAACTATCTTTCTTTTATCTATCTTTTTATAACCTATAATCGGAAAAATGTACTGAGATGACAGGTGTCATAGGAATCATAGTTTGCCGCGCAGAGTATAATATGTATTTTGAATTTCTCCAATATATATATTCACCGAGCCAGTAAAACCACGGGAAAAACTAGTTCATTTCACGACGTCGCATAATGATACCAATTTTCTTTGCAGTAAACCCCTTATCCTATTTCACTACTAAACCGAGATTCAATAGGATTTCCAACAAAGCCTAAATACAGTAAATGAGTTTCTTTAAAAATATCTACCCTCGATAGAAACTGGATAGGACAGGATTTGTTTCAAGAAACTAAGGTAAAGCAAAAAGAGGATAAACTACTATTTCCACCAAATGGCCCGCAACGGATCGGAACGGAAATAAATTGATGGTCTTTAAACGATACTGAATCATATAATTAATAAGATAACATTTTTAATAAGATTAATTTTACTTACGCTACCCTAGGTTTACGTCTTACGCCTACGTCTAGGTTTTCTGAATGGCCGTTCGCGATGCAAACGGGATGATAATCTAGGAATGTGATGGCATCATCCAGACCTGGTGCTTTGCCAAGCGATGCAATAAAAGCAACATAATGCTTTATAGCATACACTTCCAGTGTAATACTGACTGCATTCCACGTCTCGCAGCCAAACAGCAATACAGACTTGACGTTGGACTCGAAGAGGGAAACTTTAACGCCTCGTGTGAGCACATTGGACTCCCAAACAGGCTTTAGTGGGGCAAACGCAGCCTTGGCTTTTTTGATTCTATTGTCGACATCATCGTGTCTTTCCCTTCTTGGCAAGTTATGTATTGTCTGCCTGTACAGTCGCCATCAGACATATCGTAGCATGTAAGGTATTCATAAATATCTGAACACGACTCTTATTGACTGGGCGTTACAGTACATGTTCACATAGGTATTTATGAACGCCTTATATGCTGCGATATATCTGATGGCGACTGTACCTAGTGCCTATACCTAGTGGTATGTTTAGGCTTAGTAATATAATTTTAATTAAAGATTTTCTCTAAGCTTTGTAAAACCAAAAAAGAAAATGAAGTGAAATAAACAGCTGAAATTTAAAAAAAAATGAATTGTTTTGTGTATATAAATACTTATTCATATTTTGGTATTGTCCACAGGTGCCTACCACAATACTCGCGCGCGCTCCCCGACGTACCAACTGGCTGACGTGGTGCTGTACGCGCTCAAGTTGGTCCTCAAGATGGCGCTGAAATTAATAGGAAAGAAACAAACTGGTAAAAAAGTTAAGAAGAACTGACGGCGTTTTACAGTTAATTACCTGAATTTAAGTTTATAAATATGAATTAAGGGAGAAGAATCTGTAAATAGTATCAATATCTGAATATAAGCGCTCTCAACTACCTACCCACGCCGCGGTATACTATGGTGTGACAAAAGTGCCAGAAAAAATACATAAAATTTGAAGTCAACCTGTAAAGTATCAGGCATACAAAGCAAATCGCCATTTTGGGATAAAATAATTACTTAATAGACATTTTTTAAATAAATATTATTAGAAAAATATTGCAATACTTTCAATTACCTGTATTCCTAATTACAAGAAAATTTAGCTTTTCATGAACTGTACTTTTATTACTACTAGCGCCATCTAGCGGTGAGTAGAAATAATATGTTTACATAAAATAGTACGAGATAGCGCTAGTCTCAATTAAATATGGATGTAATTTTGATTGGATTCACGTAAAAAGAGCGCTGTCAATCTAATTGCGTAGTAGACAACACAGACAGAGCAAATAGGAGGAATAACGTGAAACATATATATTTTGTATAAAACAATGAAATTGATTATTTCAGAAAGTATACATCTGAGAAAGTTGCACCCTTATAAAAAAATATGAGGAGAGTTAAATCTACATCATACTAAAATTTTGTGAGATTTGACTGAAAGCTGAGACCACTATTTCCCTAAGTTTGCTGCGGGGTCCTTTGTAAATTAATGTCTAAACACATACTTTCCTCTTATTGTATTTCTCTTGTATGTTTGTATATTTTACATAATAATTAGATATAGTTGTACGCCAATTAAAAGTCAATAAATTGAAAATGGTATGCGATCTCATCATCATCACGCCTTGAACAGATTTCTTTTTTTTTTTCAAGTATTGTAGGTATATATTTATCATCAGACTGATAAAAAGAGGTTATGACTTTCTCTTCCACGCGAACAAAGTTTCGAGCGCCTTATTATTGCATACTTTTAAATCTACCGGTCAAGTCAAAGAAGCAAGTTCCTTTAATAAATAAGATAATCGTAGAATTTATTTAGCTGCTTAGTTCCAACATCGACTTTTGTTACAATGCCATTTGAAGCAATTCGAAAAGAACCGACAGTTTCAACGATAGTCAACCGAAACGCTATGCAAAGCTGCAAAATTATCAGCTAATTTAAAACCCGTCTTAAGTTAAGGCTCCTTATCCGTACAAAAATGCCGAATGCATTCAATGCAAATGCTGATTTTTGTCGTCATTTTTCTCTATGATCAAACATGTTTCTTAACATAGCATCAATGTTACTGTAATATTATGAATGTTAAGAAACATGTTAGAGAAAAATGCCAAAAGAAAAAACTACATGTTTAAACGGATTAGGAAATCAAAATCAAGAAAAGGAAATGAAACATGTTTGATCGTAGAGAAAAATGTCAAAAATAAAAACAGCATTTTGAACGGATAAGAAGACTTAGAACAGAGCCATTGCGATTTATTGGTATATATATTTGAAACCACCTACAGTTTGAAATTTTCATTGATAATTTTTATTTCAAAAACTACTCGAAATTGACAAAATTCACACAGAAAACCGGTTTTTTTAACTTATTTTCGACACGCAAAGAAAGCATAAAATAGCTATGTTACTTTCTAGAACTCAGGTAAAAGTATTATTCACTTCAAAAATTGGTTGTTTGGTCGGTTATACCGAATAAGGCCTCTTAAGCCATACGACAAAGGCTTCCCCGTGCTTAATTGAAGCCTTAAGAAGTTCTAAGCTCTCCAATGGCGTGCATACAAACTACTCAGATACAGTAAATAATGGACTTCCATTGGATACTACTAAATCTGAACTGGAATATCGAAACCCGGGTGAAATTGAACGGCAAATATACATTTCAGTAGAGATGGGCGCTATCGAGTACATTCGATTATTTTCGTGCATCAAAATGGCGGGCGAACTTCACGAATTTCGACGAAAGGTACCTATTTTTGAAATTGGTATTCGCCGTGCCTTTCGGGATATTTTATTTCTTATCGAGAAAGCAAGATCCACTGGGGACCATCAGGAATTTAGTCAAATACTTATACGATGCGTAATGTTAGCCGTACAGCTCAACATAAAAGAGTAGAAAATAAATGAGGGCGCCACTTCCTTCGCAACTGCCACATTTTTGACGTAAAGTGCTTGAATATGGTAACAATTTTGTATGAAAAATTGTAGTTCCTTTATCATCCGTTTTCTACTCTTTTGTGTCGCACTGTACTTCGGAACGCGCTGAGAGTTGGCAACACTGCTCTCTGATCATGTTATCATTGTATTACTTAGATCCTTGATCGATTGTCTTGATAATCAGTATGATGTGAAATATAGTGTCCAAGTATTTAGTGTAGTTTATCTCTTTATCTCGGCAACGCGTGTGGAAAAATTAAACTTCTAGGATGATGAAAACAATATAGGGCCCTTTGTGCCCAAAAAAAACGTACATTTCGACACTCAAGGGAATCAAAATTTACTTATAGGGTATTTTCCTTTTACCTATAACTATGAAATTTAAAAAGTATTACCGCCTGCCTTATACTACAATTATAGGGGAAAATGTGAAAACTATACATTTGTAATTAAGTCATAAGAAATTACATAATTATAGTCCTTTTCAAAAACCTTATTTGGAGAACCTGGTTGCGTTAATTTTGCACCTCATTTCTATCCGGCGCCATACATACCAGGTGCAATTTTAACTTAACTCCGCTAGAAAAGATGGGATATGATAAGTATTTGTACGGGACACTGGTGCGTCACTCCAACTCGCACTTTCCTGGTTCGTCTTTGAATTTTATCGACAACATTTACTCCATCACTATAACGCAGTGCATAGCCGTAGAGTGAAACAAACAAATGTATTTGCGATGCAAGATTGCAACAGGATTGCTTTATTAGTTGTTTATACAATTGTTATTTGCCCCTGTCACGTTTGTTTTCCTACATTTAACTGTTTTTTTGCATTTCGCCTGGTGACAATTTAAAACTCACTAAAATTTCTGTCACTGCTCGTCAAAACCTCGTATCTAGTAAGTAGATTGATACTGAGATACGAGCTTTGTTTCAAGTAGGTATTTGTCACTTAGTGAGTTATGGTTGTCAACAGATGATATATGAAGTGTACACGGAAATAAGGCCTCTTAACAGAACCGCATGCTTTGCCATTGTCACCTACTTAACAGTTCACTTCTGACAGATAAATGAAAAACCATGTAAGTAGAGTCAGTTCTGACCGAAGACTGACTCTCTGATTGAAGGTTTAGATTAGCATTGAAATGAAATCAACTCCCATACGAAACAAAAGAATACATGCATTGGGTTATTAAGATTTTCCCGCAATCGGTAACTCACCCAGAATAAAATGACAGAAATCTGAGATAACAAAAATAAAAATAAGTTTCTGTCAAAAATTTCATTTTAGTGTCAAGCTTTTATAGCCGACTGTACTTTTCTTTGGATATCAATCAAATGCACACTGAGATGATTCTAAAGAGCCCAAGCTCGGTAGGATTGTTTTTTCTATTATAGAGTTCCTATGGCCACCTTACGGCTCCATCATTAGATCAGCCTCATGGTACCATATTATTGTATTGTCATCAAAGTTAAGTAAGTATGCAAAATTTCAGCTTAATCGGTTGACGATATCTGCTTCAAAATTGAGTTGCAAGATTCCACCCGAACAAACATACTTACATGCATACATACATACATACATACATACATACATACAATGCAAGTTAAATAAAAGCTTTTAAAATACAATCGAATATACAACCTGCGTTTGAAGTCGGCTGATAACCATACCCGGGGATTTCGATGCACAAATAATTTGACACCTACTGTCGGCGCAGTTAAATCTTTTGACGGACGACGCGTTTGGCTCGGTTTGTAGACACCTGCCTACTGAGTCGGCGGTCCCGGGTTCGAATCCCGGCCGGGGCAAATATTTGTGCAAAATATTTGTTCTTGGGTCATGGATGTTATCTATATATGTATTTATATATTATGTATATCGTCGTCTAGTACCCATAGTACAAGCTTTGCTTAGTTTGGGACTAGGTCGATTTGTGTATGATTGTCCCTTAATATTTATTTATTATTTATTTATTTTATTTCATGCAACATAAACGCCGTGATTATAACAATGTTAACGTACGACATGCCACTGGTACTGGTCTACGTCCTCGCAATGCATGGCCGCTTTGTCAATCAGCTCCGTGGCGGCCAACAAAGACACGATCAACCGCTTGTTCACAGCATGAGGGTCTGGAAACAACGAGAACTACACCACTAGGCTTGGAACTTTTGGTAGTATACCGTGGTTCTATCATCCACAGAGTCGCTAATGGGCCAATTTTTAATTTGTTGTCGATTTCGTTTTTTAGATTTCAATCTGATTTGCTGAATCGGTAACGTAAATGAAAAAAAAAACCATAATCAACAACAAAATAAAAATTGGCCCTAAATGCAAATGTTTCAAAATGAGTTTAGCTACGATGAAACGGCATAAATCATGATAATTAATATATCGTCATAGACCTTAACTTTGTATTTTTTTACAATAGGTAAGCAACTCCGCGGATGTTAAAACTACGGGATGACCTCAATTCCTAACCCTATGCATCTCTATCAGAAGAAGTTTCTTGACCAACCTATGTGGTGCCGCCAACAAGTTACTGCATTAATTATTATATTAGTAACGTCTTCTAGTAAACCAAATGTTGAGGCTGCCTTTCCAATGAAACAGAGCGGATTAAACGAACCAATCACGTTGCGTCTTTGTGAAGCCCAAAATAAAAGCATTTAAATGTGTGATTGATCTGTTTTATTCATCTCCTCTCCGCTGTGGATAGGCAGCCTTATATAGAAACGCAAATTTGAAAAATTGCATGCTTTGAGCGAGATTTGAAAACAAGTCTCCACGTATTTCCAGGCCAGACGGGTAAACTACCAAATGTTCTATTAAAGCCACTGAAGCTAAAGTATTAAATTTTTCAACCAGTTGCTTCATTTCTTATATGCCTTAGGGTGGCATCGTAGCGCCACAGTAGATGGCGCTACGATGCCAAGATTCTGACTGAGTTTGGGTTACCGCGTTTTTAACCTAATGGCTTTCCGATCTTGAAAACCACGACCAAAATATGTTGTATATAGAGTTAATTACGGACTATAGGTATATTAAAAGTCCTAAGGGCTGCACAAATACATGGCCCATTTATGAATTAATTAATAATATCACAGAATTCATTCATACTCATACTGCAACTCTTTGTTCATAACCTATGGACGTCTAATAACACATATTTTGTATGAAGAATATTCGGTGGAATATGATGAGGTTTCAGTTCATCAAATAAGATAACTGAATTATTTAAAGAGTGCATTGATACCATTGAAACTATCAATAACTGGCATAACGTTAGGGACACTTCCAAGTTGGCTTGATGGAAAAAAAAAATTGGACTAGTTAACCCGTGTATGGAACGCTAGGAATTTATGGATTCTAGCAACCTCAGCAATGCTCGATGCTTTTATCCATCAACGTTTCATAGTCATGCTTCCACCGGTCGCGGAATGCAATCTTAACGGCCACTACTTCAGTGGTGAGCGGCAGCGGCCAGCGGCGGCCGTTGGTGGGAGTGGGAGTGGAACGGGAGGCCTTGCTCTGAACTTTCGCTCCCACCAATCACAATCGCTCCCTGCTGATACTACGTTGTCGCTAATGTCGTGGTCGGACCGCAAAGTTAAAAGCAAAAGGCTCAGTAGGTCATCTCATTTAAATGTCATTCGATCTATGCTAACATATTTACCAAATATCTGAGTCAATCCCAATCAATAGATTGCAAATTTGGATTACAAAACGAAGTTAAAGGTAATAAAAAAAATCTTCACATACTCTTAGGTTTTTTTACGAATTTGAGTAAACAGCTGTCATAGCATGACAGCTATGGTTCAATGACTTCAAAGGTTACAATTTTTTACAGATCTCACCATATCGGCCAGTACACGGTAACATTTCAAACTGTGCTCGCCTTGGATGAAGTAGAGTCTGTCAAGCGAGTCGTGCCCCTCGGGTATGGGGCTGATTATATATCTATCTCATAATATACCATACGAAAAAAAGAGATGGATATAATAAATCAGCCCCCTCCTAGGTGACACGATGCGTTTGAGAAACTCTACCTATGGATTCGGCATATATGCGTATACCCGAAAGGGACAGCAGCAAAGTACATGACTAACACAGGGTTACCAGGTTCCAAATAATTCTCCCGTTTGTCCAGTGCTAATTGTTAGCGGTGTGAATTAGTTTTAAATGTATTATTATATTGTATGGGACAAATTATAAAATAATTACAATAAAACTTTACAAAAACCTTTATTTAAAAAAAATACTGTCAAAATGTAATGATAACATATATTTATTTACATAAATTTAATTACAATTTCGAGAGAGCAGCAAGATAGCCCATAGGAGGCATGAGGCAAGATGTTTACTGTCCTTTAAATTGTCGTGAACATATACAAGCATTTATGGTTGGTTCCCAATTCGATCGTCCTGTTGCACGTATCCAACATTGGAGTAAAGCAGGATCATGTTTTGGAAATCTAAAACAAAAAAAAATTACTGTAAAACTCCATGAGTTAAGGGTAATTTACCAATTCTTATACTGGTATCCCTTAAAATAGAATAAAGCAGACAAATTAAAAAGTAGTAAAAAATGCGGCGGAATGTCAAGTAAAGGTGAAGACAAAGAGTATTAAGACTACTGACACTGACAAGACGTAAAGACTATTGAATTTGTAGGGGTAATACCTAAAAATAAGATATTACAAAATGAGATTTTAAGCAGATTTCTGATGTTTTGATATGATTTTGCTGTGCTATTTATCGTATAAATAATTATTAAATATATATTTGTAGAAACCAAGCAAAAGCAAAGTCGAAACATCGCACTTACCTATGAAAGCTTATATTTTCACGTTTTTGGCCAGTGTCGCTTTTACAGCCAATTATGGAGCAACGCACTATTGTTTTACAAATCTATAGCTACGAGTAATAGCACTCACTATTATTTATATATAAACTTTCGAAATGTAAAATTATCCACAATATTCGTTGTTTTATAGTAGACTACAACGCACATTTGAATTGCCCGGCAGTATTTAGCGGAGCTCTGTCAATTTGACAATCATCCGCTAAACAAAAAAAAAGCGGAACTCTGATAAGGACAAAACACCTTGTCTATGTCTCTGTCGCTCTTAACGGTTTCTGTAAATAGTTGTCCCGTTCCCTCCTGGTATTATTATTCGCTTGTCATGTCCAGAGGTTACTTGGTCCATGGTGCTCGCCCATTTTCAATCTAAAGTTCATGTAAAGCCTGACCAGAAATATATGAGGATTGTCAAGAGGGCGCAATTTACAAGATTTATATGGCAACAATTTTGCAACCAATCGCAACACACTATAATAACCTCAGTTTAAATACCTGTCAGTTCCCATGGTAACCTCGTAATATTATTTTAATGGAATGCACTCTTTTGCCGACTGTTTTTTGTGTAGTAGACACGCGTACACTTTATTTATAATATCACGTTCACGACTGTGAATGGTTTTCGGCATTTTCTTTGGGTATTTTTAAATATTTGTCTTTTAAAGAAACCAGCACGAATGACATTGACATTGTTGACAACCATCATAAAATCATTGCCAGTGTAAGAAATTAGTTCCAGTGAAATTCCGCAATATGGCGCATCCTCATAATTATATTTCTGGTCAGGCTTTACACATCACAAATAAATATTTATTGATTTTATTATAGTTTACCTACTTCAAAATTACACGAAAAATTTTATTCACAGCCGTCAAAATGACAAGTTTTTTTTTCAGTAAATTGTCGGTTGGCATGGTTTTTCGGATTCGATTCGATGTAATACCTAATAATAAAATTATCTTCGAAATCGTTCGATAGTCTTTTTAGCCATCGGAGCAGAAACAATAAGAAACAACCACGTACCAGAAGACGAAGCGCGTGCTGTCAAAAAAGTAGACTTAGCAATCTGGTTTAGATCAAAATACCTGTAAATTCGGGCAAGGAACGATAGCTCGTTGTGGAGATCCTTGTGCGAGGTATTTATCCAGCAATACCAGTTGTTTGTCATTAGTTAGCTAGAGCACTTTGATTCCTTACCACGGGTAAATAGTATTGGGGTTCCGCAGGGGAGTACATATTTTAGGGCCACTCCATGGAAGAAAGAACCAGTCTAGTCTCTTTCTTCCATGGGCCACTCCTAGATTTATGTAAATGATTTGCGAGCTACGATGCCACAGACAGACACACAAATACACAGATACACAATAACTACACATGTTAACCCTCTTTTTTCGTCGGGGTCAAAAATAAAGTGATAACAATATTACCCATTTTCCAAGCTTTTAAAGATTTCACAACCACGGCAAAGGTTGCTTATTCCGCAAACATTCAAGAAGCAGATTAAATTTCCGACCCTATGCCTCCCCGCTTGACAAATTAAAACTAAGTTCCGCGGTGACTTGCATGCTGGTAGTTTGCAGTCATATTTGGTTCAGACTTTGCATTTTTAAAATCCAATCTTGTACCGCGAAACTATAAAGTTTGTAAACTTGTAGGCTTGGGATGGGATTGTTAAGGGACGGTGACTTAGACGGTGTTTATATAAAATAACAAGCACAAAAATATATAGAATTGTGGTATTGCTTAAAATTTACCCATTTTGGGTAAATTCCGGGTTTTTTCTTAGCTCCTTAGGGGATAGGAAAACTACCAACACTTGGGGTCGGGCATTCTAAGCTAACTTTCGAAGCGATTATTTCCGCAAATTCAAAAGATTTATTACGATAATTATTAATTATTAATAATAATTTATTAAAGGTTTGCCCCAAAAAACGGTTACTGAGTCTTCAGTTCGAGTCGTGAAGTACCCCACCTCCCACTATACCCACCTACCAAAACTATAGAGCTACTATAAGTACACCTAGGTGGGTGCGTCCCATGAGATATAACTACATAATATATAATTTCATATTAATAACGTTCACAAGATATAATAAACTTTTGCTATAACATCAAAATCAATATTTTTATTAGGAATAACGGTCAATTAGCATAATACTCATATTGTAGAATGATTTTTTATATAACACTCAAATACTCTAAATTCAGTTGATATAACATACATAACGTATATCGATCATAGTATATACTTTCTTTTAGTATAATGATTAGAAAATATAATAACGTATGATATACTGAATAGGTTACAACTGCTACCCCTATACCCCTAAAATGGAACATGGGTCAAAAACCGAAAACTGTAGGTTAGGTTAGGTTTGTTTTATGACCATGGATAGCGGAGCGAGCAAAGCGAGCGGAGCGTCAAAATGCTTGCTTGCATGGAGGTACCTACATTAAAAGTTAACAGCGAAATATTGCATACGACATACGTATGTTCACAATTGATAATGGCAGATGAAATTCTGGCAAGTAAGAGTATACCGTTTGGAAGAACTGCGATAAAATGGAATATGGGTCAAAAACCGAAAACTGTAGGTTAGGTTAGGTTTGTTTTATGACCATGGATAGCGGAGCGAGCGAAGCGAGCGGAGCGTCAAAATGCTTCCTTGCATGGAGGGATATTAAAATTTAACAGCAAACTATTGCATGTACACAATTGATAATGGCAGATGAAATTCTGGCGAATACGAGTATACCGTTTGGAAGAACTGCGACAAAATGGAATATGGGTCAAAAACCGAACACTGTAGGTTAGGTTAGGTTTGTTTTATGACCATGGATAGCGGAGCGAGCGAAGCGAGCGGAGCGTTAAAATGCTTGCTTGCATGGAGGTACATATATTAAAATTTTACAGCGAACTGTTGCATAAGTACATATGTACACAATTGATGTGCAGGCGGTTATTCTATACGAGCATTATGCATTTTGGTGTTAGATGTATTGAGTAATATACATTATAAATCTGAGATATTATGAACGTTTTACGTTATGATCGTTATATACAATGATATTATACCTAAATAACGTTATACTTAACAAAAATAGATATTTTGATGTTATATCCAACGTTCGTTATACACCTTGAACGGTATACAAAACAAGCTTATACAATATGAGCGTATATAATATGAATATTATAGCATAAGTTCTTATATCTTATATTACTTACCCCACCTAGGTATGTTCCTGCATTTTCTAGTTTTTGAGTACGCCATGTGACATACGAACATAACGAAAGGTTTCCTTTTAACCGTTTTGGATGCATAACTCTAAAAAAAGCCGGTCAAGTGCGTATTTTTTATGATCTAGTTACAAATGTATAGTTTTCAGATTTTTCGCTGTAAGACGGTATTACTTGCCACATTTCGAAGTTCTCCGTCAACGGTATATACCTACCCTATCGTCGTCGTCGAAATATATATAAGTTTTTAGCGGCATAAACGGTCGTATCTTTTTTTTACATAAACTTAGAAGTTTAATTTTTCCTAGCTTCAAGATACTATAGACTTGAGTATATGCTTTTAATTTCAACTCGATACCTCCATGCGTACCCGAGAATCCCGAGATACAGAATCTTGACAGACAGACGGACGGATGGACAACAAAGTGATCCTACTAGGGTTCCGTATCGCAAAAGGAAAAATCGGAACCCTAGTAGGATCACTTTGTTGTCCATCCGTCCGGGTTCCGTTTTTTCCTTTTGCGATACGGAACCCTAAAATTGTCGCTTCAGTAATTCTTTCTTTTACATCCCCGTATTTATATCCCCGCTGTCGCGGAAGTCCAAAGTCTTGACAGGGGAATTATTATATAGTTAAGGGTCAGAAAATATCTGGCCTGTATATTATTTTCCCCCTTCCCCCCTAACTGCCCTTTGAGGGGCCGTTCTCCTCCCGAGTCTTCATTGCAGATTCGCTTTTGTACGCCATTTTGCAAAAAAATTTACTTTAAATTTTGCGCTTCGGTGTTAATGCTATTCAAAGCTACTCCTGATGTCGGTTATCAAGCCAACTAAGCTACCCTGATTATATTTCTGCAAGATTCAAAGTATCAGCCAAATCTAGGGACGTGAATCAGGGCAATAGCACATTTTACTGCTGTACAACTTCATTGCGCACCTTTTATTTGCATCTACAGAGTTTGGTTTGGCGAGTCACATTAGGGCCTTCCTTATCCTATACACTTGCGAATTGCGAGTGTGTTTTCTATACAAATATCATCTTCAGACAAATTTCACTCGCAAATCGCAAATGTGACGAGGCCCTTAGAGCCTTTCATACCCCGGACAAGAGTAATTGACGGAGTCGCTGTCGCCGGATATGGCGTGGAGGACTATACCTATATTATAAACATTTAAATACTAAGTATTGCTTTGCTCCTCCTATCCATATCCATACTTCCATACTCCATACTAATATTATAAATGCGAAAGTGTGTCTGTCTGTCTGTTACCTCTTCACGCTTAAACCGCTGAATCGATTTTGATGAAATTTGGCATGGAGATAGTTTAAGATCCGAGGAAGGACATAGGATAGTTTTCATCCTGGAAATTATCCCTAAAAAGATTGAAAAGTGAGCAAGTAATTCATAATGACATTGATGACCGCGTAGGAAATGTAATGATTAGACCAAAAGCACAATTGCTCTTACATTTGCTTAGGCGCTTTTAATAATCCCTTTTATTAATTAAGGTGATTAGGTGGATATCTATCGTGTTGTACGAGGTTGCTTCCATACTTCCAAGTTCCACGCGGACGTAGTCGCGGGCAAAAGCTAGTTATATATAAATACTAGGAGGTCCACGAAACGTCATCTATTTCTTTCTTTACCGTAGACATGTAAAAAGTATCGTGATGTCCGGCTATCCCTGTTTTTTTTCTATACTACGACGGTGGCATACAAGCATGCAGCCGCCTGATTTTAATCAGTTACCGCCGCCTACGAACGCTTGCGATGCCAGGAGCTATTTACTCCCTTCTTGAAGAACCGCATACTCGTAGTGTAGCACCCGAAGAAAACCTTGGCAGCGAGCTAGTTCCAAATGCGGAGCGTTCGCGATAGGAAATAACTGTTTCGGCATAAGAGGACAAACAAATTATGACCAACAGATGGCACCACTGGCATGGTGCCGCGTGCCATACAAAAGGCGATCCTGCATCGCGCTATTAAGATTTTCGCTGAAATCGTGATCCCTCATCATAGAAAATTCAATCTTTTAGAAAAATCACATTATTTATGTGAAATGGCAATATTCTATGTGAGACTGGGATTACTATGTGGGGCAACAGCACTAATGCACACGAATTATTCGTGATGCAAAAAAAGTGTATGCGTATATTAGTGGGTATACCAAATAGAGAAAGTTGCAAACCGCATTTTATGGAGCATGATATCCTTACGCTACCATGTCTATATATTTACGAATTATGTATGTTTGTGCGTAAAAATATACACATGTTCAAAAAACAGCAAAACAAGAGATTCGAATATAAACTTACATTACCCGTACCAACAATAGAACTTTTCAGGAGTAGCCCATGTTATGCAGCAGTTAAATATTATAATCACATCCCGGACCATATTAAAAAAGAAGTAAGTGACAAAACGTATGCCAAAAAGTTAAAGTCATTCTTAGCACAAAAATGTTTTTAGTACACAGTGCAAGAACTGTTTGAGTAATTTATGTTATGTATCATTTGTTATTTTCTGTAATTTTAGTTAACTTTCATTAGATTTTAGTTAACAGCGGCTGTGTTAATTTTAAATAGATTTTTTGTACACACTTAGTTGTCTGCTTAAGCAGGCTTAGTTTTAAGATTTTGCAATACCCTTACAGGGTCCATGTGATACATATCTATATATATATTACGCGAGGCCGATTTTTGTACATCCCATCAGATCTACAGTTATGGCACAGGGGCGACAAGGGCCTATCGGTGTAAATCGTGCGGCGGTGACCTTGTAATGCCGCGTCTACGCGTAGGGTTGGCGGTTTAGCTACCGCGGCACAATGAAATAATAATTATTACTTACACTTTCGCAACCAGATATAAAATTTAACCCTACCCCAGAAACCGAGAGCCCGCTAGGTGGGTAGCTCTTTAAGCAAAAATACGTGACCGGCATCTGAGCAATGATTACGAGTGCCTACCAGGCGGGTTCCTGGTAGCGAAAGTGTTAATGAAAGATGTTTATTTATTTAAGGTTTAAAATATATTTAGTATAATAGTGTTGACATATGTTATATTATAAATTGCTCGCTTTTATATATTTTCTGTTTTTGCGACTTACTTTAAACATTTTATTATTCTCTTTAATTATGGCGAAGATTCGAAATCGTACGAACAGTTTTTTCAAAAAATCTAATGGGAAGCATTCACAAGGCATATCAAAAGTTATAAGCTGCATCTCGGCCAACAAACTGTTTCCCAATGTTTGAGACAGATCGTCTTTATTTTTAATAAAATATTCCTTGAATGTATTTTCAAGACCTTGTATCAAATTTATAAAATTGTCTGGTGTCGTCCTACGCCTGCATTTAAAGCATTTTTCTCATTATATTGTTTATAATATGTGAATCGAAAAGTATGAAAACGAATACGACGCGGCGCGAGCGAACAATGTGAATTGATTCGAGCAGAGACGACGGCGGCCCTTTGAGTCGTCGAGCCGGGCTCGACTTTCCCCACCTCGCGCGTCCCGCGCTCGCCCCCGCTCGCCCCACGACACGCACACATAGCCGCGAGTTCTGTTACTGCACACAAGTGTCAGTGTCGTTTCTTTTTACGTTAGTATATATATTCTTTGGTTATGGTCCGATTTTGATAAATGATATGTCATTAGATTCGTCTCATGCTGGAGAGGTGCATAAAACTCTTGGATTTTTAATTATTTCCTGAAAAAGTACTGAAAAATGGATTTGAAAAAACTACTGTGCGCTAACCACGTGACTTTGACCACGTGACCTGTGATCCCTATTTTGACATAAGATGACCAGATAATAACAAGCATGATTTGCTCACAAACCTGTAGTAAGTTGTTCAGCATGATGAAATATTATTTTTGAGTCGGCAACGTAATATCCGCAACACTTAAAACATGTACGAATATGCAAAAATAATTTTACAGTTTGTTGACAATGAATGACAGTAACCATATTCTGACTACTTTTAATGTATTTTTTATTAAAGCAGTAACGTCTGCTAACGTAAACTAAATGTTTACAAATGAAGCGAAAATTAAAGCCGTTGGAAACGCAGGTTCGAATCCTGTCCGAATCATTAAATTTTTCAATTTTCGCTTCATTTGTAAACATTTACTTTTAATGTATTTTTTATTGGGGGTTATTATGTCAATGATCTAAATTGCCAGGTTGTTTTTCTTTTTAAAATGTTGATATGAAAACTTTTTTCGCATAACTGCTAAAAATGTAAAGGAACAAGCCGGTTAAGTGCGAGTTGGACTGGTGCTCGCAAGACTAAAACTAACCGTCATTCAAGAATAGATTATTTTTAGGTATAGGCGAGTTTTACAATAAAAAATCAAAGCAGAAAAAATGTAGTAAAACTAATTTAAACGTCATTCAAATAAGTAAATTTCTGATAGATTATTATAAATATGATTATTATGATTATATAAGTTCATAAAAAAAAAACCAAGGAAAATGGCATGAGTTATGGTAAATTAAATGGTATTTTACAAGAAAAAACTAAGTCCTTCCGCTTGCATGTCGACGGGATCGGAAACTTGACAATGTAGCTAAGTTCGGAATGTATCTACATTGGTAATATGGATGAGTTGGTAAAATGGACGAGTTGAAAATGTGGTTGAGTTGAGAATATGGACGACTTGACAATGTAGCTAAGTTGGGAATGTATCTTCTACATTGGTAATATGGATGAGTTGGTAAAATGGACGAGTTGAAAATGTGGACGAGTTGAGAATATGGACGAGTTGGCAATGAAGACGACTTGGTAATACGGGCGAGTTGATGATATGGAAGATTTGGCAATAAAGATGAGCTGATAATAAGGACAAGTTGGTATTGTAGACGAGTTGGGTGTATCGTCGAGTTGGGAATATGGACGAGTTGGAAATGTGGATAAGTTGGCAATGTGGATGAGTTGGTAAAATTGACAAGTTGGGAACATGGACAAGTGGGAAATGTGGACGAGTTCGCATTATGGACGAGTTGGCAATGAAGACGAGTTGGTAATACGGACAAGTTGGCAATGATGACGACTTTGTAATACGGACGAGTTGGTGATATGGAAGATTTGGCAATAAAGACGAGCTGATAATAAGGACAAGTTGGTATTGTAGACGAGTTGGGTGTATCGTCGAGTTGGGAATATGGACGAGTTGGAAATGTGGATGAGTTGGCAATGTGGATGAGTTGGTAAATTGACAAGTTGGGAACATGTACAAGGGGACAATGTGGACGAGTTCGCATTATGGACGAGTTGGCAATGAAGACGAGTTGGTAATACGGACAAGTTGGTAATATGGACGAGTTGTCAATGTGGACGAGTTGGGAATATGGACGAGTTGGGAATGTGGATGAGTTGGCAAAATGAACAAGTTGGGAATATGGACGAGTTGGCAATAAAGACGAGTTGGTAATATGGACGAGTTGGCATTGTAGATGAGTTGGGTTTATGGACGAGTGGGCAATGTGGACGATTTGGCATTGTGTACGAATTGGGAATGTGGACGAGTTGGAAATATGGACGAGTTGGAAATATGGACGCGTTGGAATTGTGGTGTTGGTATATGGACGAGTTAGCAATATGGTCGAGTTGGCAATAAAGACGAGTTGGTAATATGGACGAGTTGGCATTGTACATGAGTTGGGTTTATGGACGAGTGGGCAATGTGGACGATTTGGCATTGTGGACAAATTGGGAATATGGACGAGTTGCCAATGGAGACGAATTGGTAATATAGACGAGTTGGCAATGCAGATGAGTTGGGTGTATGAACGAGTTGGCAATGTGGATGTGTTGGGTGTGTGGACAAGTTGGCATTGTGACCCAGATGGGAATATAGACGAGCTGACATTGTGGACCAGTTGGCAATGTGGAATAATTAACATATTACCCTAACATGCGAAACTTGATGGTAGAAATAACCTACATATGATGCAAATTTCAAAAAATTGACGCCCTCAAGGATAAATCATATTTGAATTAATGACGTCTGGCTGATCATTCTTATTCTCATTCAAAATAAAATTTGACAAATTCTGCTATCAACAAAACAAATTGATTTTGTAAGGCTTCCGTTTTTACCGACTTTGGTAAGGAACCCTAAAATTAGGTTTATATCATAGACTTGAGAGTATAGATAGCATCTCCCTCACTCTTCTGTCAGACACTATTTCAATGGGAGGAAAGACGAAAGTTTGAATTTGGAATTCGGGTATTAGGCCTTCAGCTCTAAATTTACTGAAAAAAATATGTCTGACTTTACTATACGATCAAGGATTTTATTTCTTATTTTAACAACTGTACCTGGGGATGTCGAATAAGTAATTTGACGAACGAGGAACTTGACGAAAAGAAAATTTGACTTAAAATCAAAGTTGACCAAAAGACAGCTTGACGAATAGGAGCCAAGACGAATAGGAGATTTGACACATGGATTTTGACTCATAATTCATAAATGATTGATGATGATGACATGGCAGCACCCATATTAAGAAAATTTGGACGATCTATTGAATTTCATTAAAAAAACAAGCATTGATAATAGTGGTTTTTCGTGTATCTATAATAAACGTTTTATACTCTCTATTTCATACAATTGAGTTTATTTAACATTTTTTATTATCACTATTTTTAAGTATTTACGATTATAAATGAATACATAAACAGTTACGCACTACATGATTTCCTTTTTAAAACCTGCGTAGTGAGTGCCCAAATCTGTCATTTCGATTCATGTGCTATTTCTTGAAATTGATAGAAATCGATCAAATCGATAAATTTATGTCCTGAAGAAAGAACAACAAATTAAATTCTACCAATCTTATGTTCGGTCCTATGAAAATATGTCAATTATTTTTTTAAGATATGGAATTATTTTTATGGGTTAAATTTTTCCATAAATCGAATAACATTCATTTTATTTGTGAAACAGATCAGCAGATCACATGTCATTAATGCACAACTTATTTTTACAAGAGTTGAAAAAGTTGGTACGATGAAGTTGGCAGTTGGCTACCAGGCCTAGCTCTAGCCTGGCATGTTTTACCGTTTTTAAAACATCATTTTAATTCTTCGTTCGCCAAAAACTTCTTATCGATAAAGTAGTTATTTTCTGTAACACTACCGGATTTCCATATTCTAGCGGCGGTTCGACGCCGCAACGGGCCTCTAGCACAGGGGCGACAAGGGCCTATCGGTGTAAATCGTGCGGCGGTGACCTTGTAATGCCGCGTCTACGCGTAGGGTTGGCGGTTTAGCTACCGCGGCACAATGAAATAATAATTATTACTTAATGAAAGATGTTTATTTATGTAAGGTTTAAAATATATTTAGTATAATAGTGTTGACATATGTTATATTATAAATTGCTTACTTTTATATATTTTCTGTTTTTGCGACTTACTTTAAACATTTTATTATTCTCTTTAATTACGGCGAAGATTCGAAATAGTACGAACAGTTTTTTCAAAAAATCTAATGGGAAGCATTCACAAGGCATATCAAAAGTTATATGCTGCATCTCGGCCAACAAACTGTTTCCCAATGTTTGAGACAGATCGTCTTTATTTTTAATAAAATATTCCTTGAATGTATTTTCAAGACCTTGTATCAAATTTATAAAATTGTCTGGTGGAGTAACAAGTCCTACGCCTGCATTTAAAACATTTTTTTTTCATTATATTGTTTATAATATGTGAACAAAGTCTCGGTCGGTAGGTAGACGAAAAAAGCTTTTTTCTTTGTGGCCTTTGGTATTATTGCCACAGCCATAGACACAGCAATATGAACCTCTAGCAGCCATAATAGTTTTGTTTGCGCGGCCGGTACATCGAAAAGTATGAAAACTAATACGACGCGGCGCGAGCGAACAATGTGAATTGATTCGAGCAGAGACGGCGGCGGCCCTTTGAGTCGTCGAGCCGGGCTCGACTTTCCCCACCTCGCGCGTCCCGCGCTCGCCCCCGCTCGCCCCACGACACGCACACATAGCCGCGAGTTCTGTTACTGCACACAAGTGTCAGTGTCGTTTCTTTTTACGTTAGTATATATATTCTTTGCCTCTAGTGTATATTATTAAAGATCTCTTGCAATTACCATGGTATGCAATAAAGAATATGAATATGAATATGACTATAAAATTAAGCTGAACGATGTAAAACTACTTACAGAACTGTACTTGCAGAAAATAGTTTTGAATTTGAATTTTTGAGTTTGAATTTCACTTTGATGCTGTGGTCGAGCTTTGCTATGCATGAGTCAAATATCCCGATTAAATATAAACGGGAAGATATTTTTCACAAAGCTATCACGTTGAAGACACAAAGGCAATACGATCGACGGTCAGCGCTCCGTATAGGAACGGCCTGCGACTTGCACGACAGCAGCAGCGGTGAGCGGCACGCGTCTCGCTCACTCGTATGCCGCCACGCTCGGATCTCTCGCTCAACCGCTTGCCGCCGTAGTCGTGGCATGTCCTTAAGATACCAGCACTTGTTGATAGAGCGAAGCCTTCCGTTTCAACTTCGGCAAAAAGTTTCGTATGTCCGTTTGTCCAATTTTCCGGATGTTCTCGCCTACAGGACACATTTCTCAACCGATACTCATGGAATTTTGAGAGTAAGATCGATAAGTATATTTTTAGGGTTCCGTCGTACCCAAACGGTAAAAAACGGGACCTTATTACTAAGACCCCGTTCGTCCGTCTGTCTGTCTGTCACCAGGCTGCATCCTCATGAACCGTGATGGCTAGACAGTTGAAATTTTCACAAATGATGTATTTCTGTTGTTGCTATAACAACAAAAACTAAAAACAGAATAAAATAAATATTTAACTGGGGCTCCCATACAACAAACGTAATCGGTTGCGTTAACTTCTCATTTGTATGCGGCGCCATACATACCAGGTGCAAACGTAACTCAACCAGGTCAATTAAGATGGGATAAGTGTTTGTACGGAACCCTCGGTGCGCGAGCCCAACTCGCACATTGCCGGTTTTTTTTGTTCAGTTAGATTTTAGATTTTTTTCAAAATGACGGATATACTCGTATGGTTGAAAGTGTAAAAAAGGCAAGGCAGCGCCCAACTAAGTTATCACTGCGTTACATCAATCACATTTGATTCCATAATTCTACGCTACTAGAGCGCCCTCTGCGTCATATATATATAGTTTTATGTTTAAGATATGAGTTTTCGTTTGATGTGTTCAACATGGATAATTGTAAAATATTCAAATGCAAATACAAGTTGTTGATGTTTTCGACACAGTTTAACAGTTCGCAAAGTGTAAACAACCCCTTAACTTCGCCATATTAGTTGGTCAGCGTATTGTGCTTGTGTAGGTTCAACTTCGTCCATTGTTTAGTCCAGTAAAATAAGAGTGAAATATAAATTCAACCTTTGACAATTCTAAAATCTTTGAATTTTGTCGTGTGGATAAATAATAACATTTGAGAGCTATCACCAAAATTTTAGAAAATCTATGATTATGCATTCGGTACAATTGAAAATTTTCGCCCACTCTTCTGTGGGCTGGGGCACCCAAGTACCAGCTTCTCTCTCTAGATCGCATCAACGGAGATCGACTCGTATCGTCGACTGCCAGCGAATTTCAGATCGGCTTGACTCCTTGGCGCTGCGTAGAGATGTAGCCTCTCTGCATCTTTTATCGCTTATAATGGAGTGCTCCGAGGAATTGTTCGGGTTGATTCCTGCCACATCTTTCCGCCATCGTTCTACGCGATTCTTTCATCCACACCACTTAAATACTTGGTAGTTCACAACTGTACATTTTTCTAGAAATTTCCTGCCTTGCACGACTGCATTGTGGAATAAATTGTCGCTTGCGGTATTTCCGGACGATACGACCTTCAAACCTTCAAGAAAAAAGTACTCCTACCTTAAAGGCCGGCACCGTAATTGTGACTCCTCTGGTGTTGCAAGTGTCTATGGGCGACGGTAATTGCAGGCGATCCGTTTGCTCGTTTATCCCTGTGATATAAAAAACACTTGAACAAAAATCAAAGACTTTAAAATTATCAAAGGCCAAAAGGCTGTTTTTACTGGACTAATACCCACTCTTACTTAGACGCTTTGTTATTAATTTTGCAACGCGATTATTCTAAAGCCCCGGGACTGGCATAGGTCACATACAAAGACTGAAGAGTGGAGTATCTGATATTTTGAGATGGCGTTTTTTTTGAGTTCCAAGTCGACAGCCGGTCGGTTCGGTCGAGTTCACATTGTTTGTAGAACCGTTAAAACAGAAACCGACCGAGTGCGAGTCTGACGCGCGCACCGAGGGTTCCGTAGAAATACTTATCCCATCTTAACTAGCCGGGTTAAGTTAACTATGCGCCTGGTATGTATGGCGCCGCATACAAATGAGGTGCAAAGTTAACGCAACGAACGTTTGTTGTATGAGCCCTCTTAAATATTTATTTTATTGTTTTTTTTTTGTTTTTTTTTTGTTATAGCGGTGACACATAATCTGTGAACACAGAAATACATCATCTGTGAAAGTAGCCCTTCTGTTCATTTACTCGGTATTCTACGTCACGCCACATAAGCTTAAGGCAAAAATGGCAGTCAGCGTCTTTGTCTGTTCATGAAATTTCTATTTTTTGTGAATAAAACTTAGCTTTGTAGGTCTCACAAAAATACAATACTTTTTTTTGAGCTAGTAAGATTGTATTAACCATATCAAATATATTTCACAAATGAGTTAACTAGCCTTTTACGAAAAGTACCTCCTAGTCACCAATAAATCAAAAAAATCTATTCAGAACTTAAATTAACATCAAAAAAATATTAAAAACCTAGAAATATTTTCCTTCATTAAGTATTTTTCTGGTGATCTCATCTGTTTCTTTTTTTCGTGCTTTACTCTGTTGTAAATAACGCCTGGGGCACACTGGCCACGTTTGTTGACGACGCGGTTGGCCCAGTGGTAGAGCAGCTGCCTGCTGAGTCGGCGGTCCTGGGTTCAAATCCCGGTTACGGCAAATATTTTTGGGAAGAAGTCCAATACTTGTTCCTAGGTCGTGGATGTTCGGTTATCTATATACGTATACATAATTGTTATATATATGGGGGTCGATCTGAAGCTAAGTCCCGAACTTCAAGGAAATTGGACGCAAATCAATCACACAATTATAAATTTATAATAGAATCCACCCTTACTGTAGGCGATTAAATTTTAAACCGAAGGTTATGAAAACAATAATTCAAACTTATTCTGAGAATTAATATTATATTTTAGATAGGCGTCGCCTTGTGTATCCTGGGTAAGTATATTATTTAATCAATACTCAACAGAGTTCCAGTTGCTTTCCAAGCAATTAATTTAACCTTACGTTGCTCATACTTATCCAGGTGGTAATCCGCAATTCTAACCTAACCTACTTTACTGATAGCAGATCGGTTCTTTAGACGAAATATTTTAAACATATTGCATATTCCAGCTAAAGAGTGCTAGTATGGTTGTGTTAATTAGTAAATTTTTGTGCAATAAAGGAACGCATTTCACATAAAACTGTTTTAAGTTTTTAATTTAACCTATGTACGATAGTTTGCCAAACTTTCATAATCGAAAAGGTTTTATAACAAACCAACTGACTTGTGATTTAATTTTTATCAATAAAAGATCTATCGTACCTAATATTGAGGGGAATGGGTGAAAATAAATATCAGAAGTGCTTGAATTTTTTACTGGTGGTAGTAATAAGCTTTCTTAGCACCAGAAAAAAGTTTCAGATATTATGGTTGCGCCGGTGATTAAAAATAAATCAAAGAGGTTTTAGTTCAGTTCCTCTGAAGCGGCATCGGCTGTTTAGAGGTACGGCCCAGATCTGTTAAAAGTAAAATGACGCTGTGAACCTCTTTGACATTGACACTTGTTTTGACAGCTCTTTTCACAAATACTACGTTGTTTACTTTCGCTGTGAATTTTGCTCATTTATAAATTGTCTCATCCGAAATACACGTTTAATCAAAGTTAGCAAAAAATATGGCTCAGTGTGTCTCAGCCATTATCTAGAAAGCTTTAATTCACATCTATAATGCTCCTCCTCGGTGCCACTCACGTGCCGCTTAAATGAGACATTATTTTTAAAAGCGCCGGTCTCGCTTATCACATAAATCAGTGGGAATATTCTTGGTTTTTCTTTCTACGTCATACTCTGTCCTGGCTACGTTTTGTAGAGCGAAGAAAAACAGTAAGAAAGCATTAAATAATGCTTAAGAGGCAATATTATACGTACTAATATGCAAACCCGTAGCACAATCTTAATGCTTTATTGAATTGTAATTAAGGTCCTTAACTCAAACCTATACTTTGTCTCTTTTGTACATGCAGAAATACTCATAGTACAGCCGGCGCACCAGAGGAAGTTCACCGTTTCTCACCTTACAGAGTGGGAGCACATGCATCGAGTCTTGTAACCTTATATCGCAGCGAACGTGTTAAAATAGGTACCTACTGCTTATAATATTCTACTGTGCACACTTTTACGCTCGGATGATACTTTTTCAAGTTGTCACAAATTGTTAGGTTCGTGGGGGCTCTCCCTTAATACTGGAATGTTTATAAATATTTGCCGACGCGATTCTGTGACTTATTGGAATAATTCCCCCTTCACGTCTTAATACTTTGGTTTGCTTTTCTTATGGTTTTGTGTAACTTTTGTGTCTCAAGGAAAGAAGAAAATAATATTATACTTAATCGGAAATCTGTCAAGTTCGAGTTGATTCGATTTGTTGTTTACATGCTTATTTATTTGTGTGTTACGAATGCTTGAAGTTATGTGTAATCACTACATTAGTATATTACGTAACAAGGGTGGTAAACGAGGAATTACAAACGAGTGTCTTTAATGACCCGAGTTTGGAATTCCTTTATCACCAGGGTCACGTACGACGTTTTTCAACACACTTTGGAGGAAATAAAACAAAAGTAATAAATAGTAGTCAATACCAAAATTACCTACCACCCTAGGACGTAATATACGACTTACCACCCGGTTTTCAGCCATGTGAGCCCTTTATTTACGAGCAAGTGTGATGAAAAGTATAAAACAAAGTCGCTTTCCTGCTGTCTGTCTGTCTGTCCATATGTACCTATGCTTAGATCTTTAAAACTAACCAACGGATTTTGATGCGATTTTTCAAGAGGAAGTTTTTGCACCCGTTCGAAGCTTGGGCGGTCCAGTGTTTTGACATGTTTTAATGAAACCTTAATGATGTTACGTAGTTACTGTTGTATAATAAATTGTAATGATGTTACATTTTATGTTATTTTTAGTTTTCCAATGTACCTATTGGAATTTATAGTGACCGACCGAAGTTTCGGTTTCGGTTTCGGTTTCGGCCAGTTTCGGCCAGTTTCGGCCTAAAAATCATGTTTCGGCCAAAGGTTCGGTTTCGACCAAAAAACGGCCGAATCTTTCGGCCGCGCCGAAACTTACACCATACTGTACTGTCGGGTCGCGTTCGGCTAACGTCGGGTGCGCTCGGCAGTCGGCACGGCTCGCCTGAGTCCGCCGGCCACTGAATCACTTTGCTCAGTGAGGTGACGTTTGTGTTTGTTCCCCGAATAATGTTAACTGACCGAGCGAGCAAAGCATTTCAGCGTGGCCCAAAATTCTTTCGTATGCCCGGATGTTTGGATGTCCATGCGCTTACCGGCTGTTGCCTTGACTTAATGTTGAATTTCTCAACCGATTCTCATGAAATTTTGTGAGTATTTTCGATAAGTAGATACTTCTTCGTCGATTCAGTTTTTCGAAATTTTCAAAATAGCGGTTAAAAATTTACATTAACTTTAAATTTACTTAGCGTTAAGAGGCTGCCTGATTGCAACTATAAAAATTAAAACTCAATCAATTATTTTGTTACTAAATTGTTTTCCTCAGTACAGTATTACAGCTGTTAATGTTTTTCACTTTTTGGGTAATTTAATTTAGACCCAGCGTCAATGTTAAAATATAAATTCAACAAAAGTGAAACGTTTGTTGTGTAATTGCTGAAATTTGTATTTTTTTTTACTTTGTCTACCCCCACCTCAATCTATTATCCATCTGCACTTTCTCCTCTAATCGACAAAAATAATCTAAGTATATACTTATCAAACCTACTCACAAAATTTCATGAGCATCGGTTGAGAAATACGAACTCCAGTCGAGAACAGAAAAGCATCCAATCGTCCGTACATACGAAAGAATTTTGGACCAAACTGAAATAGAAACACTTAGCTCCATCGGTCAGCGAAATTTTTCATTATATTCATTACTAGATCTAGAAAGAACGGCCCGCTGACATTTTGTGTTATAATCACTTTTTTAAAAGGTTCGGTTTCGGTTTCGGCCGAAACTGTAATCAGAACCAAATCTTCGGTTTCGGTTTTGGCAGAAAAACGTGTTTCGGTCGGACACTAGAATTTAAATACTGTAATGCTGTGTAACTTAATAAACAAATAAATATAAATAAATAAATATATATAAAAGGACAATAAAATTAATAAATAACCAGGTTTCGTACTTTTCATAGCATTGGTAAGACTTCAGAGAGCTATCGATCAGAAATTAAAATTCAAATGTAAGTCACCTGGCACATCGGACACTTTCAGTTAATTATAAAATAAAACTATAAGATTTATTACAATTGACTACGTCAGGAAATGACTTAAATAATTTATTATTTAATAAAATGTGTTGGTTATACAAAGAATGTGTTGTCAAATCAGTATTTGACAATATTGGTACTTTAAGCCACAATTTTATTAAAATCTAAACATTCGAAATCCATTTTTTCAACGTAACAATACCTACAATTTAAACTGTCGTTTATCTATTTATTGTGCACAGAACCTTATATGAAAAGTTATCAGAATCTCAAAATGAATTCCAAGCCTCTCAGGCAAGCATTCTTTTTAGAGCGGACCGCACGAACCATTTTCATATTTAAACAGAAGTTAACCGCAACCGTTTCTAGTGGAACCTCTGCCGTGTAAGTCGTATAACGCCACAGATACTGAATACGAGTTATATAGCCTCGCAAGCGTCGGTGCGGCCCAGGGATAGTGGCACTACAAACAACACAAAAAAAAAAAAAAGTTCCCATATGGCAATAATGTGCATTTTTTTTTTTTTTAATGTCATAGGGGGCAAACGAGCAAACGTATCGCCTGATGGAAAGCGATCACCGTCGCCCATAAACACCTGCAACACCAGAGGAGTCACAAGTGCTTGCCTACTACGTCATAGTCGCATTATTAAACGTCAGTCAAGGACTTGCCACTAACCAAATTCAGAACATTGTTTACCGGAATGCTGCTCAATCCTTCGTTCTTCTAGCGAAATAAATACTAATTCCTATTGCAAAAAATTCAACTTTCATCACTGTGGATAGTTGTGGCTTTATTATGCAATGCAAAAAATACTAGAACTTTGCGGAATATTTAGTCCTCTTTCCTTTTTGTTTACATCAGTGACACTCAACGACTTTCAACGTCAGTTACCAAAAATTTGTCGTTGTCAGTAAAAGAAATTAGTACCACAAAAAATCCGCATTATGACGTGGGTTGTAAATCGGTTTATTCATAGGTTTGTTTTTTATGCGAAGATTTTCACTTGATTAATACCTATAATAAATAATAATAATGTAGGGCTATACGAGTACAACAGAGCTGAAATTCAACGCATCTAATGATATATGTCTGAGATCAGGCCACAATAGATTAGTTACAAATCTAAGAACAGATTTCCCTGTCTCTTAAAGTTTCAGACTCCTCCCTTCTGACCCATTTGGATTGTTTTTTGATATATCCGTCCGGTGGCAGTTATGAAATCGATATATTACTAAATTGGGTATATCACAAAGTCTCGTTGAATCTCGGCCTAGAAGTTTCATCATACGCTGCGCCGCGGCCATATTTGTAAACTTATAATGGGTTTTGTTCAAATAACTTCAGATTACTGCGTACAGATGTACTGCGCTAGGTAGCTTGTTGGTCGTGAATAATAAATATTAGTATAAGTTGAACTGTTTGTAGTCGTAGTTGACACCCTGTTGTTTACCTGCCTACTGAGCCGGCGGTCCCGGGTTCAAATCCCGGCCAGGGCAAATATTTGTGTGATGAACTCGATTATTTGTGCTTGGGTCATGGTTGTTTTATGTATTTAAGTATATATTTATCTATATAAGTACGTATATCGTCGTCTAGTATCCATAACACAAGCCTTCTTGAGCTTAATTTGGGACTACATCGATTTGTGTGAGGTTTTCCGTTTTTTTTTTTATTTACCTCTTCAATGTCACTTACAATGTAAATACCTATGAAGTGCATGACCAAGGACGTAGATGATGCCTACTGTATAGCCTAACAAGTTTCGGACCAGGGATAGTGACGCTACAACCAGATTTCATATGGCAATAATGTACACACGTCATATATTTTGCATAATTAAACGTCAATATCAATTTGTCAAGGATTTGTCATTAACCAAATTGTTTACCGAAATTCTGCTCAATCCTTCGTTTTTCTTGCGAAATAAATACTGAATCCTATTGAAGAGAACTTGACTTTCATCACTGTGGTTAGTTTTGACTTTTTTATTCGAGATTACTTGAAATTTGCGTATTTAGTACCGTTTTCTTTTTGTTTACATCAGTGACATTCACCGACTTTCAGCGTCCGTTACCAAAAATGTGTCGTTGCCAGATAGATAAATTAGTACTCGTACCCCAAACATCCGCAACATGGAGTGGATTGTAAAACCCTCTGTTGGGCTATATCTGTAGGCTATAACTTGCTCAAGGTGCTTAGGATGTGAACATTATTCAAGTTGCATTCAGTGGCATTGTCAAGTTGGATATAAATAGGTATTATACGCGCTCGCATCTGTAATTTTCACTCGCCATCTTGAATTTTACGGCTATTAAAATGTTACCTCCGAAACACATGTATGAACAATATAATTACGTGATGCGACATCGAGTCGTGACTATTTAAGCGATAAAATCATTTTGGAGAGGGCCTACGGACTACACGGCAAAACCTTTACATCATACAATTCTGCCATGCTAAGATAAAAAGCGACCTTTTTGTATGTAGATCCATGGCAAAAGGTCGCTTTTACCTTAGCACGGGGTTTTAGCCCTAGGCTAAATAAATTAAAAAAGAAACCTTAGCACCGCAGAATAGTACTCTGCATTATTGGCGAAGGTTCTTCACTTCTGGACAGTTACAAATGTTATTTACGACGTCCAGGCATATTTTCCAGTCTCTAAAATCGCCAATAGATAATCATCAGTATCATCACACTATAATGTCGTTCATTATCTGGACGCTCGTTTTGCTTTGACAAAACACTGCAAAGGTCAAGAATCTGTTTAAACCAAGTGAAACCATCCTTATCATATTTGCTCAGAAGCAAGGAGCTCTCTTAAAACAAAACTAATGGTAACAGAGCAACCCTTACACAGCTTAGTGCGGTTAAGAAGTGTTTTAAGCAATAATCCTATGATAATAGAGGCGACGAAGCTGAGAGCCGACCATATTGTAGGAGCTATAACGTAATCACGGCGAACTTTGGCTTGGGACACATTGGTTGGGAAGATGAGTAACATTTTTTAAATGATTATTTAATCTGCGGGCCTATGATGATGATGCTTGCGTTTATCACGTGATAAATAAAGTGACAACGCATCTGTCACTTAAACTCGCATTTTGTCAAAAGGTGACGGATGCTTTGTTGTCACTTATTTATCGCGTGATAAAAGAAACCATCATAGGCCCGCTGGAATCTCAAAAATAAAATGTCTGTTCTAACCTAACCTACAACCTAATAAATTGGCAGCTAAATTAATAACTTGGCATCTATTCCCTGGGCCATGCCAAGTTATTATTCTAGCTGATGCCAAGTTAATTATTATAGAAGTCAAATAATTAGATTCCTAATAGTTATCATTTTAGCGACAGGGAAATAATTACGCTTTTTAAATGATCTGGCCGTATTTTCATAGTGGTACCGGCCCTGATTTTACATACCTTAAAATATGTCTTATTGTGTGACCTATAATAATAATATAACCAAACATAAATAAATAAATATTTGGGGACAATCTTACGCAAATCAATCGCATTAACCCTAAAACGGAAAAACGTGTTTATATTTTGGTACCCATGCTAACTAATGATCCGATTGTTTTGTAATTTAGATATACATGTAGTATTTTAAATAATGACTTCTTATTGCCATGAAAATAGAAAACCTTATTACCTTTACTATTGGTTAATTATACCATTATACCTTCAAATCGGCGACGACCGATACTCTATCGACCGCTTCAATTATGTATATATATCTAATAAACATGAAAATAAATACTTTTTTTGTACTTGTGTATAATTTCGGTTTAAAGAAACTTTATTGTCTAAAGAAATTACAGAAATTTCACTTACAAGACAACTTATAAATAGTTAACATAAGTAAAATCAATTTAGTTTTACGCAGTAAGCAAGCATTTAAATATGACAATTAGAAAGAATATATAATTTAAGAATCGACCCTATGGTCTTAATATAAGGATTAGTTTTAAGTGGTTAGTAATCGGTAACAGGAAAAAGACATGCATTCGAGTAAGTATATTTTTTGTGCGGATTCTTATCTACTAGATAGAGTAGATAGACTTGTTGAAAGGGCCAGTTAAACGATACTTTTAAACAGTAGTTAATTTATCGGTTCGATCTTACATAAGAGATGCATATATTTAGTATAAACGTAATGCAATGTAAACAAGATATAACTTTATCCTATAATACTTATATTATGATAATAATATAAATATATATTTTTACGTAGTTATATAAGTTTAATTGTTTTTTTATAGATCCTATAGCGTTGATTATAAGATTATGAAATTTTATTCATTTAAGAATAATTTTGGACTGATATGAGGTGTCAGTGGCACTTTTGTGTTAATTTATCATGTGATATTTTTTATAACGTGTGATTTTAATTAGCTTTTAAAAATATTCATCGGTTTAATATCTTTTACGGTTGTAGGTAAGTTATTATACAATTTTAGCCCCATCGTAAATCAAATTTAGGGTTCCTTATCTAGTTCGGGGAAACGTAGAAAAACGAAAATGCATTTTAGGATACACTGGAGCTCGTCGAACTTCCCCGGCGTAACTATACTTCGCACATTAGCGTTATTTGTAGTAGTTAAGGGAGTGTGAGTTACAGGGTATTTGTTGGTACGTGTCTAGTATATAATAGTTCACTTTGTTGGATTCGCTTGGTGTGTCGCCGTAGGTAGTTGCCAGTGATAGAATTTGACGCGCAGTTAGTTTTTTGGCGGTTGTTCTACAATCGTCGGATTGCCTTTTACGTATTTAATAACTAGATTTGGCTCGCCGTTTTCCTGACGATGAGATAGTTCTTCCCGAAGACACTTCAAATATTTTTGTTGTTTTTGGGTCTGATCTGCGTATATTTTAATTCCTGTTTTTATGTTACCCCTTTTACGTAAGATGTTTAAAGCAATTTTTTCGGTTTCAAAACACGCTTTAATTGGTCGGTTTGTTGTGTCAGCGTTTTGTTTGCCAATTCTATAAATTTTCAGCGGCTCGGGGCAGTTTATATCCAAAGTCTGAATAATTTTTCTTATTTCGTTTGTGTCGTAGTCTATTTTCTCAGATTTGTTTTCTGTGATGAGTTCCGGGATACCGACTATAATAATGTTTTTCTGCCTTTGCGTCCTATCCTGAAGCTCCGTAAGGATTTGTTCATAGTCTGCAAAGTTTTGTGAGTGCGACAAGGATGGCTGTAGGTTTTTTACGATATCTATATCACTTCGGAGAGAGTTAATGCTTATTTCGTTTTGAGAACACTGAGATTTAACCTGGTTCAATTCGATTTTTAGGTTATTTTGTTCTTCAATCACTTTGTTTGTGGACACCCTTATATCACTTAGTTGGTCCTTTATTTCCGTGACGTCTTGCTGCATCTTAGTCATTATTTTGTTTTGAACAGCGGAGAAACTAGCCAGGAATGAGTTCATATCATTCCTGAGACTTTGAATTTCTTCCCTTAAAGATAAGTCCGGGTCGGGTTCTTTACGTTTTCTATACGTTATATGGGGTTTGCCTGAAGAATCATCAATTCCTAGTTTTGATAAGTCGGGCTGGGATCCACCACTCATAGTTGCACTGAGTTTATATTCTAGTCCGTATTTGTATGCTATCAGGGTCCACTGCACTATTGCACTGACACCGTGATGCTATCGTCAAGCGAGTTAAGTTGTAAACAACTCGGCAACGTATAGTCGTAAGTCCTTATCACTCCCACTGAAGTGTGCACACTTTTACTAATAGTCTTTGGGTCCGTTTTTCTTTGAAGAGATAATTTTGAATATTTTAAATAATGTCTTTTTAAACACTGAGGATACGTCCAGCTAGCTTGCTTGCTCACCGCGCACGCAATTTGACCAGAACATTGTCCCAATACTATCTATAAGTCTATAAGTCAATTTACCCTTAACATGTTACAGCAACCAAGGTCAACGTCGTAGCTCAGACAGTTGCTAGAGTTAAATGGCAGTAGATGGAGAAGTTTGCTTGTAGTATACCATTGGCCATCGAGGCAGAAAGTTCATGAGTGGCAACCGTGTATAGGAATACGCAGCGTCCCCAACAAGGTAGACTAAGGGCCTTATCACACTTGCGATTTGCGAGCGTATTTTCTATACAAATAAGCGACGCGGCGTACACGCTGCGCGATCGCCTTCATACAAAATACGCTCGCAAATCGCAAGTGTGATAAGGCTCTAACGATCTGGTCAGTATAGCTTCCCAAGCTTATGGGTTTGACACACGGCCGGGCGTTTTGATGTACCTTCGTAGGCCCTCTGCCTTTGTAAGGCAAGAGAGGTTTTACAGCTGATTGTTGACTAGGTTTTTTAATAAGTTGCATTACCGTGCTGTCAGTGAGTTACAATCCATTACTTAGTTTCGATACGCCGTGAAACAATGCCTTTAGTGTTCAACAATGTTGGATTTTCTGCCCGCCAGTGTGTCCGGAAAGGCCCGGGGCAGGTCGTTAAATTTTATTTAAGTTTGAAACTCGTTCGAAAGATGTGTTAAACCTCCCATCTGTTCCGGAAAACTGTTATGTTTATTCGCACAGTTATTTTCTATTTCCCCTTATTAGTGCCTGTTTCGGCTTATGGCTTTTAGTGTACCGTTTAAGCCTTTATTACTGGGATAACCCCGAGTCTAACTTTTCTGTCGCTTTATACGCACTTTTCACTTAAGGTGTCCCCTGTTAATGATAATGATTTAAAAGATAAACAAACGTAAAAAAAGCTAAGTAAACCCGGTTCTATTTTAACTGTTTTCAGCAGAAATCTAAAAAATAATTAGAATTCACTCCCAAAAATTCTTCCAGTGACAAATCGTGAAAAACCTACAGATGCAGTGTTATCTTCTGTCGATTGTCAAGTGGCATTTTGCATCGCTGGGTCTCCGAATTGAGTAATAAAAAAGCCTAGAAATGTATTTTTTTTAACTAGATCAAAAGACACTCGAAAGTGCGATCGCTTTTTCAAAGTCCCGGTTCCGCAAACGAAAACATCGTTTGCCAAAAGATTCAGTCCTTTTCTCCACCCTTTTATTTACAATAAAATCAGCTCCAGAGTCCCAATCAAGAATCTTTCCATAAAAGAATTCAAAGTCAAGATCCAGTTTTGGCTGAGTACTTTGACATATGCTGAAACTGAAGGCCTTCTAAAAGGAATCTAAACACACACACACACACACACACACACACACACACACACACACACACATATATACATAGTAACTTCTCATACGCGGACATTTTGTATAGGTACATAAGTATTAATTTCTCTTATTCGATCCTCTTTACTTTCCTTTATTTATATAATAAATGTATCAAATAGTAATTAAAGTAAGAAATTAATGTAAACCAGGTTAATAGCTCGCGCCAATTTTTTGTATAACTCGTTTGTGTTATGGTTTCCTACGGGACAGGCTCCGCCTAGTGTAGGGACCAGGGTAACCATTAAATGGCTTAGAATGTCATCTTACAAATTCAGAACAATTCCGTACTTTGTAATAAGTTAAAGTAAGTGAAATTTGTAATGATTAATTAATAAATGTTTTTAATGTTTTTAATGTTTTAATGATTCTAGGTCTATGAGGAAAAAGGCCAATATTTAACAAAGTATAATATTATTTTGGATTTAGGTTGGTAAAGATATGTCTACAGTGCGTGTAGAAAACCAGCGTAAGTGTAATTGAAAAATAAGTGGACCCCTTTTCTTTATCGTACAAGTAGAACCAACACTACCCCGAATCGTTGTCGCAAATCTGTTCGGTCCAGTGAATCCTTCTTCTTTCTCTTCTTGCCTGTCACTGGGGTTTTTCCAGATTGTCATACTTCTTCCTGGCTTAAGACAGAAAAGTTCAAAGAGTCTGTGGAGGCAGATGTTGGGCACTCTCATCGTGATTATCAAATCTTGGAGGATGTAGGCTCTGCTGCGATGTGCCGTCCACGTTAGTCTCAACATTCTCCTCAAGCACCACATCTCAAATGCATCAATACGTGACCGATCAGCTTTTTTGAGGGTCCATGTTTCGGCGCCATATAGGAAGATGGAACATACCATTGTCCTTACGAGGCCGATTTCGGTCTTCAGCAAGATCGATCTGTCTGCCGATATCTTGGTGAGTTTGGTCATCAATCGCTTTGACATGCCCATACGCTTGCGTATGTCTTGTTGTGGATATTTGTTTAACAGCATCAAAACGAGGTGTTGCTAGCGCAAATAATTTTCCCTCCTATAGTGGATACTTAGTAATGTTTGAAATAACGCAACATTCTGAATTATTCAAATACTCCCTACCTGTGGGTATGTAAAAATAATGAGACATTACATGTTTCATAAATGTACACCTTACCTGATCAACATTTTTTTTCTGAAATAGTGCTCTTGAAATTCATGCGACAGCACGGCACGACCCGACAGACTTTCTAATACATTAAATATTCCGCTGCAAAGACGCAACAAGTTAGGCTCTTTTGCCCCTTTATGGATGAATATTAAATTTACTCGTTCAAAAGAACTTGGATCGTTTATTACAATAACATTTTTGTTAAGTTTTTTGCAAAAAAAGATTTTTTAAAAGAAAGATCTTTTACTGAAGAACAGTTTACAAACGATTATTATGGTTTTAGCAAAAGTTTAACAAACTTTGTACGTGATAACTTGAAGATGTTATTTTTAAGACAAACTTTTACTTGCGGGATGCCTTATACTCATAATTTATGTTAGGTCCAACAACATTGCTTTGATGCAGACACTTATATTAGATGCAATACCTACATGTACAATCATGATTGTATCTAAAATCTAGACATACGGCTGCGTCCAGCCAAGTTCACCCCAGGAACTGGCGAGCAGCAGCCGTGTGTTATATTACACGACGGCGTTTGGAGCCGCTTTTGACCCCTCAATAACTCCAATTCTTTTAAGATAAAAAAAAGAAATTTGGCTAATGTAATAACATTCTTGGGAGGCGTGCGCGGAGCCGAAGCCAACGCGTAAAGGCCCCTTCGAGAATTTAATGAAACATCGAGCGGATGCTGTCCCTATCCCTCTCTTGGGACGCACACAGAGACAGCGCCCGCTAGGTGCAAGAACTATTGATGAATATATGGAACCTAAATACAAATTAGGCTATGGGGATGAAAAGGAGGACTGGAAAATTGGGCTATGGGTTGAGACTATCGGGCGTCTACCAGGAAAAGTGTCTCATAGCAAAAATGGTACTGATAGACGATGATAAATAGCGACACATAGAGTGGCCTAAGGGAAGTATCAGTGCGGAAGGCTAAGGGCAGAGAGATGTAATATGTACTGGGCTTTAAACCGGAGCCAACTAACCCCTTACGTTCTCACATCCACCCCCGAGCCGAAACTCTCACGACTCCACTCTGGCCGGCCGGTTAAGGCAAGACAGAGGTGGAGGCCCTGACCCATCACCCCCTGTCAGGATTCACTCAGGTACGTGGGGTCGCTATCTCCCCAACAGCTCGCCATAAGATGCCCTGCGTGACTGAATGCGCTGGTAAAACCAGCAGGCGATCGGTCGTCACCTCCATATGATTATTATTATTATTTATTTACCTTTAGTATTATTATTCCCTTATTCATTTCGTATCTTAGACTAGGGTTTTACAATATACGTATGTATATAAAAAGTTAAATACAATAAAGAAATTACAAAATATATATACACATTATAAAAAACTTAACCAAGGGTGCCGCCGGCAGCGGGGCGGGGCCCAGGCTACCGGTGGTTAGGCTGCAGAGACTGCCTTCTGTATCTGGCCCTTGATCCAGTTATCTAGCGAGAATCTCTTAAGATGTTTGTCGAGATTCTTCGCTATAAGACCGTTCGCCGAAACGACTATCCGGACAATGATCGTCGAGTCAACATCCCACATGGTGGTCACGTCGTGAACCAAGTCAAGGTACTTGCTGAGTTTGTCCTTCTCGGCCTTCACAAGGTTGTCGTCATGCGGGATGGTGATGTCGACGACCACTGCCTGGCGCTTGGATCGATTTACCAACACGATTTCAGGCTTATTGGCTACTATAGTCCTGTCCGTGATGATAGATCGATTCCAATAGAGCGTGGCACGACCATTCTCGAGAACTCTCATCGGTGCGTACTTATAGTACGGCACCTCAGACCCCACAAGACCGTATCGAAGAGCAAATTGCTGGTGAATGGTCCTGGCTACTTGGTTAAGTCTGTGCAAGTACTCGCCGTAATTATTATTATTTATGCTTGTTGACTCATAACTCCGTCATTTATTAACCGATTTGCTAAATTATTTCTTTGTTTGAAAGATATGCTAGAATAACATACACACTCACACACACATACACACACACAAGAATCCAAAACGTACTCGTACCAATCGATTTTTAAAATTCTTTGTTTAACTAAAAATAACTTATTTTTTATTAAAGCAGTAACGTCTGCTAACGTAAACTAAATGTTTACAAATGAAGCGAAAATTGAAAAATTTAATGATTCGGACAGGATCCTGTCTACAAATAACTGTTAAGTAGCAAACATTGTAGTAGTATTGAGAAACAAGAAATTGTTACATACATTTATTTTAGTATGTTGCATGTTCATGTATCTAAGCATTTTACAACAAAGAACCCATATAGATTCAATTCTTTTGTTGGCGAAGTCGTCAGCGTTGCACGCGATATTGAACTTGGCTGTCATTTAACATTTATGTTTTTGATGGGATAATTATTACGGGATCACTTTGCTTAACATGTAATTAGTATAGTTGAATTAATAATGACCACTACACAGATTGTTCAGTGGGTCGCATTCGATTAGGGCCTTAGTGAATTATTGCCACAAACATTGCTAACCACATAGCATATAGTTGGCTTTTGACAGGTATATAGTGATACTGATACCTGTGCTAACTGGGGGCACGTTCTAGGAATTTGATATCGATAAACAAGATGTCGGTATATATTATGGTACACGGTACACCACAATACTCCGAAGTTTCATTCGTCCGAATGCATCGTCATTTATTTATTTATTTAAACTTTATTGCACAAAACAAGTCAGTACAAATGGTGCACTTAATGCCAAATGGCATTCTCTACCAGTCAACCATAGGGCCAAACGGAGATACTAGAAGTGGGTGCAAATCAGAAATCTGATGGTACAGAGAGGATCTACTCGTAGAATACAAGTAAATACAAACTATATACTACTGTTTATACAAATATACAATATACCTACATTTACACACTATATATATATCGATTAAAAATTAATCGATTTATGCCCATCTCTGCTTAGAATAAATAAGCCTAGAAACCTAGTCATCGCTTGAAAGTGAAGCCAGTTTTGGTGAGCCACGGGTTAAGTTACGTTCGTGTGCGGATCTGTCACAAAGTCAAGCTCACAATCAACATGTCTATGATTGGTTCGTTAGTCGTAGACACGCCCACATAAAACCAAAAGAGGCTTCATCTTTCGCAAATCTGTTGTATGAAGACTCGTTCTAGGCTTATTCTAAGCTTACTAAATACTTAAACCACACTCACGCGGCAACGATTACCCAAGGTAACATCTGGCTATAAATCATTCGATGTCTATTACCTGTCTCGTGCCGAGTGACACGTAATATGGGTAAGAATTCTAAGGTAAAATCTAAAAAGGCCTAAAATAGCCCCATCAGTGGGCCCTAGAGACGTGACCTCTGCCCACCTGGACCGACGTATAACGGACGGTTACGTTAGAACGATAATACATTTTGCGCTAAATAAAGGCTCAGCTTCTTTACGGCTGTTGCCGTATGGTGGGGCCAGGAAAGTTGGAAAACGCTTTTATCCATTTTGCAAGTAACTGGGTACAAAAAATAAATTATGTTTTTTTCAAAAGCTGTCTGAGAGCTAGGGAATGCAATTCCGGTTATTCTACCATACAAATAACCGGTTATAACCGGTTTTACTTTGACAAAATAACCGAGATTGCTTTCCCTACTGAGAGCTGTATTTTATTGGATGTTTGGGTATTATGCGACTTAATTGGTCGTAAGGTGTGTGCACACTGGGCGTAGACTAAGGGTGACAAGGGGAAGGGGGGACCGCCCGACGTTTTGATATATAACGTTTCGTGCAATGTAAAGTTCGATACAATACGATTTGTTATATTCGGTCTTTATTGACTAGCTTAAAATAGTAATAATATATTGTTTGGGATAATTTTGATTAGTTATAATTAAATGTTTCACAGAAATTTTCAATGTACAGGTTTGTTATATTGATTGACCTATTCAATATTACTGTAAAGTAAATGGTTTCAGAATTAATTATACCAAACAATTGTATAACAAACACTACATTATAACTGTCAATAATTAACCCTAACAAAGCGATCTAATCTAAACGGTTAGTTATTGCATGGGTTACAAATATCAAAATAGATATATATTATGTATATCATCGTCTAGACTCCATAGTACAAGCTTTGCTTAGCTTGACTTATGTAAGATTGTGCCTAAATAATTATTTATTTATTTAATAATAAACGCTTATTCAGTGGCCATACGGCGCGAAGTGGCCGGCGCTCCCTAGGGGCGCCTGCGACATCGCGCTCTAAGCGCCCGGATTTGGGGCTCCGAGATCCCCATGACGTAGTATGGAGCACAGAGAAACATCGACTCGAAGGAAGCCTATTCGCAAATTACAAGTTTTAAAGGACTGCACACCGATAGATTTGGGTTTCACAGAAATTTCGTCCGTTGACAACCAAAACTCACAAGTAACAAATACCTACTGAAAACAAATCTCGTATCTCACTATCAATCAACAAACTAGAGACGAGGTTTTGTAAGACAGAAATTTTAGTGAGTTTTGGTTGCCACCAGGCGAGACACAAGTCAGGTCCTACGGTCTCACTGTCTTTCAGCTGCTGAAGCGCTCTATCCTTATCCTTCGCGAGTAGTGTGGAGCCGCAATAAAAGATGTGTTCGTTGCTTGAGTATAACGTTTATTGGGTCTCGAATTAAAATACAATCCATACTAATCCATACTTCCATACTATACTATATGTATACTATTTACTATATACTATATACTTATATACTATACTATATACTATACTATACTATATACTATCCATACTTATAATATTATAAATGCGAAAGTTTGTTTGTCTGTCTGTCTGTCTGTCTGTTACCTCTTCACGCTTAAACCGCTGAATCGATTTTGATGAAATTTGGCATGGAGATAGTTTAAGATCCGAGGAAGGACATAGGATAGTTTTCATCTTGGAAGTTATCCCTAAAAAGATTGAAAAGTGAGTAAGTAATTCATGATGACATTGATGACCCTGTAGAAAATATAATGATTAGACCAAAAGCACAATTGCTCTTACATTTGCTTAGGCGACTCCTTTTATTAATTAAGGTGATTAGGTGGATATCTATCGTGTTGTACGAGGTTGCTTCCATACTTCCAAGTTCCACGCGGACGTAGTCGCGGGCAGAAGCTAGTATACTATATAACATTATAAATGCGAAAGTGTGTCTGTCTGTCTGTTACCTCTTCACGCTTAAACCGCTGAATCGATTTTAATGAAATTTGGCATAGAGATAGTTTAAGATCCGAGGAAGGACAGGATAGTTTTCATCCTGGAAATTATACCTAAAAAGATTGAAAAGTGAGTGAACATTTCTGTTGGGGTGCGGTGACCCTGTAGGAAATGTAATTATTAGACCAAAAGCACAATAGCTCTTACATTTGCTTAGGCGCTCCATTTTATCAAGTTCCACGCGTACGTAGTCGCGGGCAAAATCTAGTGCATCTATATAAGCACACTCCACGGAGCTTTACATATTACTCACATGATTTATTTCAGATTCACATTAACTGAATATCATAATAATTTGCGTTAATTAAAATAGATATCACGATTAGGCTGAATTTGCTGATTGATTAGGTTAATATTTTTGTTTGTCGTAATTACTCGTCATCATCATCATCATCATCTCAGCCATAGGACGTCCACTGCTGAACATAGGCCTCCCCTTTGGACTTCCATATATACCAGTTGGAAGCGACCTGCATCCAGCACCTTCCGGCGACCTTTATAAGGTCATCTGTCCATCTTGTAGGTGGACGTCCTACGCTGCGCTTGCTGGTCCGAGGTCTCCACTCGAGCACTTTACGGCCCCATCGGCCATCTGCTCTGCGTGCTATGTGGCCTGCCCATTGCCACTTCAACTTGCTAATCCGGTGAGCTATATCGGTCACTTTAGTTCGTAATTACTCGTATATATATAAAAAAAAACTTTTTTCTTCATAAAAATTAGCACCATTCCTGCTTGGTCTTGGTTTAAGCAAACGTATGGTCAGTTCAGTTGGGATAAGCGCGCCGACGGGGTTAGCGCACCTACCATAAAAATATTGTAAACGCTTTTTAATGCCTACTGAAAATATACACAGCTTTTTTAAAAACATCGGAACACATTTCCAAATAGAAAAATTGGCCAAATTTTCAGACACTGTAGTTTTTCGACCGAAGCACTGAAAACCACTTTATAACATCAGCCCGTAACTTCATTCTGTAGGATGACAAAGCCGGATTGTTTCACGGGACAAAAACCTAACATACCGTGAACACAATGCAATGCTACCTGATGGAATACACGCCTTGAGAATGTCATCTATACCCTGCACTTACAGTAATAAGGTTCAAAAAGGAACGTTTTCTTCTTGTTGTGTAGCTTTAAAAAACAGGCAGGTGCGTAAAGTCACTTTTTGTTGTACAGAATACAAAACTCAACAAACTGAAATTCGGTTTCAAATACGAAATAATTTCCACATTGACCCTTCCAAACGTGAAGTTTTGGAAGTAGTGCGCTTTGTACAATGGAAATGTTTTTGACGTTTCATGTTAAAATGAAATTTTAGTTACAGCATCGATTTTAGAAGAGAAATACAATTTTCATCCGTGTTTGCGGGTATGTTTTGTTTCTCTATGCATGATAAAATAAATTGCTTCGTTAGAGCGCGGTTTCAATTTAATAGTAACCTGGAAAGAGGAGTGGAAATCTAATCCGCCAAGTTGTACAGTCGCCATCAGATATTTCGCAGCATACAAGGTGTTCATAAATATCTGAACATGTACTGTAACGCCCAGTCAATAAGAGTCGTGTTCACATATTTATGAACGCCTTATATGCTGCGATATATCGATGGCGACTGTACCACCAGTAGGTAATTATGACCCCACACAGAAACATCATGGTTTGTCGGTTTCAAGAAGGGGTATGCAATTTTAATAACCCTTTTTTTGGAAATGGCGCTATATCTGCGGAAAATCCCGTACGATCTTCCTAACCACGCTGTTAATTGTTTCTTACATTTACAACGGAGCCGTTTAGCCACTGAGCAGTGTGCTATAGTTTTTTGTACATTGATCGTTTGAATTTATACTGTGTATGTAGCAAGCACTATGGTATTATTTCTTGGGAACTGCATGAAACATATAATAAAGACAAGTAACGACGTGACGTAAAGTTTTCTGGTTTTCGCCATTTGCCGTCTTTGTTACTCAGAGGGATAGACTAGATATTACAGACATTTAATTTATTTTTTATGCCTATCCTTCCAGCACACCTAACACCTTCATATTGTCTCGCAGCAAATGTTATATCTCTCGCTACGCGCGATAATGTAAGTATAACAGACCGTACAGCACAACTATGGTTCGTGACACAATGTCGCGCGAAATAGCATCACCCGGCACTCTCACACAGTACTGTACAGAAAGAGATAGGTGGTATATCTCGAAGAGAAAGAGTCGCATGTCACAGTTGTGCTAGAGGTACAGGTGAATAGATTGTACAGAAACTTAGTGTAGGGTGGATATGTTTACCCGAATGCAAACGTTTGTCTCTTGTGAAGTCAGTAAGGTTCAACTTTCATTGAACTACATAGTGTTCGTTTAGTTATTATTTTCCCTTACTCACATATTTCTTAGAACATTGATTTCACGTTATATTACCTTCATCAAACCAATTTCTTTGCAGAACTTTAGGGTGATAATGGATAATACTAAAAATATAATTATATATATTTTGGCATTATAATTAAAATTTACATAAATTATTGACGCCTTGAGCAAGTAATGGGACAAAAATAAAAACATATTAATTAAAAGTATAATAAAGCTCATTGCTTATAAAACAACATGTAAAAAGGTAAGTGCCTACGAGGATCAAAGTCTATTTTCTACCCCAACGTCGCGATCCTATTTACCTTATTCTACTAGGTAATAACATTGTCAAAACCGAGTCAAAACGTTTTCACTTTAAAAGAAGTTAACGCTAGCTAGCGTGTAGTAAAAACATTGCAAAACATAAAATATCCTGACTTTTTCGCAATCTTGGTCTTCCTACCCCAGTTTCTTTTGTTACCGTAGATAATGTTTCATGAAAACAACGAGTAACTTTGTAACGCTTTTGTTCAGTTCAGTTATCAAAATACCTACTTTACTGTGTACTGAACGTGGAAACCATTTAGTACCGCACTAAACCTAGGCTCAGAGCTGAGGGCCAAGTCAAAAGATGTGAAAGTATTGAAGAAGTATTTCATAATTAAAATATTCATAATTCAAATCTATCATTCATTACAGGCAAACCCAAAAAAAAAGTTAAATTAACATAAAAACTTGAACTAAAAACTTAATAAGTACAACTATTAAAAATTGAAATTAAAAAGTACAAAATGAAAATAATAAAGTTCAAAATATATGTAGTATACTACTTAGTGACTCTGTTGTCTGAGCGACCCATGTACCCTTACCATACCTAATATAAGCAGAAATCAGCTACCGTCATACCAAAATTTATCAAAATTGGTCCAGCCGTTTGAGAGTGAAAAAGTAACAAACATACACATAAACACACTCACAAATGTTCGCCTTTATAATATTAGTTCCTATGATAAGCAAATGACAGAGCAAGTCACTTTTTGACAAATGTGATTGGGGGAGTGACAGATGCCTTTTCATTAGAACAGGTATATTTATTAAAAAAAACATGCGGATTAAGTGGTAAAACAATTTAAAAACCTAAAACCTACACTAACCTAACTCTAGCCAAGGTCGCTCATTGGCGGAAATGATCCCAAGATGCTGGCGGCGTTTCCCCGCTGCACAGCAATACTGAGCCTTTGCCCGAGAAACGCGCCAGCTCTGGGATCACAGGTAGTTCGTATTAGCTTTTTTTTAAGGGAATCAAACAAATTATGAGCGGCTGGGCCCCATGGGCCTAGAGTCTCTACCGCAAACGGCACGAAAATATAGTTGTCACCCAACACATATATTTTCGGCGTTTAGCCGCCTCCGCGTTTGTGGCCGCCCCACCTGGATTTTGGCACGTTGTTGCAATGTGTGAAGGTGCCAAAGTGTCCACACAGGTGGAGTCCCACACTAAGGGCCGCCCCAACCGCCACGGTACTAACGTCATGCCGTCGGGTCTCTTGCCATCATCTCGTGCGAGGCCATTTGGTTCGAGTACCGCAGGCACGTTGACGCTGACAAGAGCCCGACGTATGATATCATTTAGACAAGCGTGGCGGGAGAGTCTGCCGGCGCTTTTGGGGCAGCTAAGGCCGTGGTGACCTAAACGATCTACCTGGTATCCGCAACGACATTGGTGTGGAACAACGATGTCTAGGCCTAGACGAAGGCCAACAGCCACCCTGAAAGAATTATCATCTAATAAAGTGCCGAAATTTACTGAGGGAAGTGCGTGAAGCCAGTATCCGGACTCGCGAGCAGAAACAGCAAGGAGCCTGGCCTTGTCTCTCGGGGTGGGACTTGTGTCAGTAAGGTGGTTGTGTACTCTTAGATTTATCGGCATGTCCCACAATTTCTGGATCTCTGTACTCGTCGGAAAGTCTGTACCAGGGCAGGCCTCTTTCCAAGCGTCCTTGGCCTCTGACAAACAGGCCACCTCAGAAATGGGATTCGGTAGGATTGCTTTATCAATTACAGTTTCTAGCGCCACCATCCGGCTCCATTATAAGACCAGCCCCATGGTACCATATTACAGTTACCAAGTAGGTATGCAAAATTTCAGTTCAATCGGTTGAAAATATCTGAGATTCCACCCGAACAAACATAGTTATACATGCATAGTTATACATGCATTGCACTTTTAAGCGATGTAGAGTAAATTCAAAGTGGCGAAGCATATCGCTACAGTAAATAAAACAGATGCAAGCGATAACAAAAACAGCGACGATATTTGAAACAACTTCAAAAGAAGGAGGTCCTCAATTAGTTTTTTTTTGTAACTTTTGATCTATGCATACTTAATCTACTAATATTAATATATCATTTATCCTTGTACCACACAGCAAACTGGCGCATCGCATAAAATGTAGTCGTTTTACAGTCTCTCGGCGAACTTGTAAATATAACGACCGACGCCTCGGGGAGCCGAGGGCAACTGAACGATTTACCTTTATTATCCCAGATAACATTAACAATCGTCTGAACTATACAGCTGTTTTATCTGGTGGCGAAAACCATTCAATGACTAACTGCCGAAACACAATTTCAGATTACGTTGGGACGTTGGTGTGTTTTAACGATTTGCTTGCTATCAGTAGGGTGTTCATCCTCACACACTGGAGCCTAAATTGTCGAGGACTGTGCGGTTCCAGGAATTTTGAGCTCCCCGCCGTGGTTGTCCCCGGGGGCTACAGTATGCGGTTTTTCAAGAGGGGAGTAAAGAGGTTTTGAAAAGGTCGGCAACGCGCGTGTGATGTTCCTGACGTCGCAAGCGTCCTTAGGCGGCGGTAACTGCTTAACATCAGGCGAGCCGCATGCTTGTTGCCACCGTCGTAATATAATGATTGAAAGGACAAGTTGGCGTTACGTTGTAATGATTGAAAATATGCATATTTCGTTAAGTACAAATAAGTTATCAAATAACAATGAATAAAACCTTAAATTAAATGACACAATATTAAAACTAAACCTTAAGCTACATCCCCTAAGTCGTAACCCGTGGGTAGGATTCCCGTCAGACTGGCTGTGTTCCCTCTCTGGATAGAAATACCTATTAGCGAGATACGAGCCAGCCCTATTGTCTCCACTCTCCAGTTAAAAGTTTAATTCTCTTGCTCAGAGCGCGCACAAGTTGGTGGGCGTCTTAGCTCCATGGGCCGAGTGTCTCAACAGCTTTTAATTCATAATTATGCTATGTAAAAAAACGTGAAGATTAATTTGATTTATATCGAAATAGGAGATTAGGACTTAGAGCCTTAGCACGCTGGTGATCTACGAGCGAGTTGAAAGAAAAAATTGTAAACAGTAGCCCAAATGTTAGCTGCTATTTATTGTATACATTGGAAGACTGACAAACTGAGGGCAACTAACTAGTAACTAAAATAAGTTGTGTAAAATTTGCATAATATGGTTACTAATAAGCACAATTTGGTTTTTTCTCATGTAGTTAAACTAGGTGAGCTATTTATTTTCTTCAGTGCGGGAGACTTACCATAAGTTTACAGTGACCGTTCTCGCTAGCGTATGGAGGTTTTAGTTCTACAAAGTAACCGCTAGGGGCGCTGTACTATTCTCGTTTACGCTGTCGCTAGCAAGTACGGTCACGTCAAGTAATGGTAAGGATACGGGCAGCGATTTCGCCGCGAGCATCCAACCATTTCCCCGCTCGCTTTCAACTCGCCTGTAAATCGTCAGTGGGCTTAGGTTCTTACAAAGATGCCACGACTTTACGCGACCAGTGGCGCGGCGAGTGGATGAGCGAGAGATCTGAGCGCGGCGGCTATACGAGCGAGACAGTGAGACACACGCACCGCTGCCGTTACAGGCGTCCAAGTCATACTCCGTCATTACGGCTTAAAAGTCTTTGGCCTATTATATATTAAGCATTTGGCACTCCGCTTTAAGAGCGTTCCTTACACCTCTGGCGGGAATCCAACTACGAGGAAACATTCTACTGACAATACACGAATTTGTAGCAACAATAAACGCTTAATACCCAGTTTTAGTGCAGCAAACTTCCGTGTGCCGTTACTTAAAATAGAAACTAACGGTTTCTCATAATAATCTGTTACGTTTTGTTGTATAGGAGCGACCTCCTCGAAGGCAAAGTTATGTTTGCGCAGCTATACGACCAAGTTGCAATGAAGAGGTGGCTCGCGAAGTTACTTCAATTTATGTTTTCGATACATTGTTTACTGGAACATCTGCTCGAGTTTGAAATACTGAGAAAGTCAGTTAAAATGTTCATAGCAACATTTTTGAGCTGTACCTAATTTTCAGAACGTGTTTTTTTAATGTTGAAAACTGAAATTGTTATTACTATTAATACAAGCGTCATCTGGCGGCGGGCTCAAGAATCACTGGCATTGCGGTGCCGGTAAAGAGACTGCTGTGGCGCCATCTGTACGGTAATGAAGTAGTTAGGATCCTACTTCGAGCGACGTCACAGCGCGCGGCAGGGCGGGGATCGAGGGGGCCGGAGAGCCAATTATTCTTTCTGCCGGTGTGTGTGTACGTAATTGCAGCTCTCATTTATCCTTTGTTCGTTTCTTATAATATAAAGTTTATAAAAATAATGGTTTTCGTAATGATGAATTAATGAAATTGGTTTCAACTTAACACTGGGTCATTATGAACTAACATAACATGAAACATTCGGGCCTTACCTTTATTTAAATCGAGAGCCCATTCGTTTTATTACAAAACTTTTGAAATTTGTATCATATAAATATGTATGATCTATTGGTACTTTATTTATAACGCAACACAACAGATTAACAATTACTCATTAAAAATACTCTCTAAATATATGTATAGTACCTATTATTAGACTAAATCTAAAACTAAACTAAGTCTAAAAATGGGCCCCGTGGCATTGTACCAAAGACGTTGGTAGCACCTATACCGTTGCTATAGGTACTGAAAAAAATGAAAATGAAAAAAAAACCAAAAGGATTTATTTCTTTTCTAAGTACCTAGTACATATTTTACATGTGCTGGTGTCCCCTTTTTAAGTAAAAATAATACCTGTGCTAAGCGGCACCGCTCTTCCATATGGAGGTAACAATTAGTACAGTTACTAAGACGCTCATTAGTTTAAACTCCTTTATTTAAATATCGAACTCCCAAAATCGCAGCCATCGGGGGGCGATCACGAAACTCCGGCGCTGTGGGTCTCATTACCAAGTTTTAACGTAATAACACCCCAAAGGTCCCATGGGTGGCATTCCATTGTGCGCATTAGCGGAATTGCAAAAGTACTTTTAAATTTTATAATGCACTTATGTACGATATACATTCGAGTTAGTGATGTTGAACGAAGATTGTTGGGTGAAACGAAAGTTGGACGTAACATTTACAATGAAGCGAAAAATTGAAAAATTCAACGGTTCAGGCAGGGTTCGAACTTTCGTCTCCAACGGCTTTCCGGGCCAACACGGGCGTCCTACCTATTGAACCACCGAACCTGATGAGAGAGCCATTGAATTTTTTTACCAGTTGCTTCTGCATGCCTTGAGGTGGCATCGTAGCGAAGTTGGTCGTGGTTAGTGATGGGGATTGGGCCGTTGGGGCAGCAGAGTTCTATAAGAAAATACATCGGCCCAAAGGTGGACGGATGACCTCGTTAGGGACGCAGAAAGTCGATGGATGCGCTCTGTACAGGATCGCACATGGGTATTTTTCAGTGCTTAGATATAGGTAATACTCATATATGTCGTATAAATGACAGTACTATTTTAAGTAAAATAAATATCAATTTTTTGGAAATATTTGTTTAAAAATACGTTGTTATTCACTTGGAGATGCTTGTAAGCTCGTATTACAAAGAGAAAATGTTGAAATGAGTGAGAACAACTCTCATTATTGTTTAAAAAATGGATACAAAAATGTCCACACAACTAAGTACTTTTTGGACCAGGGACGCAGTATAATTCGCATGAATTTAATTTAATTTGAAAGAAGCACTTTAATTATATTTTTCTTTCAGTATTTGCCAATTAAATAATTATCCCGCAGCTGAAAATACATGCAAATCACATAAATACATTCGAGAGCGACCTAATCAAATTTAAATACTTAATGTTATTAGGAATACTTTAAAACAAGACACGAAGATAAACAAAACTTTTGTGAGACATATTTAATTTTTGTATTAAGCGATTTACACTCACGTGAGTGTAAACCGCTTAATACAATAATTTAATCCTACTTGCCGAACGTCACATCACTACTAGCCGTGGCCGTATGGCGGCGACCAAGTTTTTTGTTAAACATTTTGTTGAGAGTTGCGCTGCCGTACCGCAAGTATTTTATTGAAGTTCTAAAAATTACGTAGGCCACAAAGGGAAAATGTTACTCATTTCAGTATTTGGAGCATACTTCCTAGAAAGGTGTATTTTGCAACCCCGCAAAGCTGAATAATTTTACAAAAAGTTATCAGAACTACAAGTAACTATAAACATACATAACTCTATCTCTATAGTACGTTGCTTGGATTCTGTTATTATGCTAGGGGTAAGTTTACTTTATAGCTAACTGTATAAATAATATATCCCACCAAAACATTTTATGATAATTTGGAGGAATAAATTGCTCATAACACTTTTGCTGTAAGAAAGTTACCAGATCCCAGAAAAAGCCCTTGACATTACTAACCCTACAATTTGGTTTAAAAAGTAGGGCTTCAACTGGCTTCAAGCCCCTAAGCCATGATTATACTAATCCTACACCTTGGTTTCAAAAGTATGGCCTGTCCGTTTCATAGTTAAGGTTATGTCTGTCAATTGCATCTTAACCTGTGAATTGAGGCGCTCTGGTGTTAACTGAGACAAAGCTATGAGGGTTTGAATAAGTTTCTGTCAAAAAATTCATTTTTGTGTCAAGCCGAAAACTCGATATGATTGCTTTATTTATTACGGAGTTCCTATGGCCACTTTCCAGCTCCATCATCAGATCAGCTCCACGTCATCATAATATTGCATTGTCACGCGATTCGCATATTCGTGCAAAATTTCAGCTCAATCGGAAACCGGAATGTGGATCAAATTTAACTTGCAAACTTCCATACGGGACAGGTGAAAGTAAATAAAAGCTTGTAAGATGAGACGAAACGGTTCGAAAAGATGTAGGTAGTGCCCCGTTTCGTTTTTGTTTGTCGATAATCACAGTGTGTAAGTAAAATTCATTATACTTAGCTAAATTAGACGTTTCCAACTATATAAAGCCTTCAGATAACTACTTTTTGGTTGAATCTCCAATTTACTTAAGCGATAAGCTCTATGTACAGTCAAGGACATTGTTGGACTTTTTGGTCTCACCACAATCACATTAAGGATCAAATAGGTACGTGTTTCATTTTCTTTATTAAATTAACTGTAAGTACCTACTATTAGATCACAACTAGTCACTATAGCTCACTTCACCGAACATAAAACATACACACGGGGGTAATTTGACCAATTTTAGAGAGATGATGGAGATCTCTCCATTTCATCGCCATCCATCACTTTTGACGTGTCCCTACTTGACAAGTGGCGATATCCCTAGAACATCGCAACTTCGTCAATCCGGTCGCGCTTAATTTGCGATTCCTTAGTATTTGACGGCATAAATAACAGGCGCATACTTTAACTTGACCGTGTAGTGCGTAAAATTAGTCAGTTACGTTTCGTTCAAAACAGAAATTCATATGCATGAATAGCATTTTTGACAATCATTATCGCCTTCGTATTTCCAAAATTGAGATGAGATATGTCACTTGAAGCTCATCGCATTTTAATGACAGTTCAAAGGCGATATCACTGTTAAATAATAGAGTTTTGACGTTTTGCGATCTCTCAGACGGCATTCTCGAATTAAGTCTCAGTGTTTGTTGTCGAACGCAGACCACATAAGCGATGGCGGGATGAACTAAACTTCTTTTTATTCTTTTGCGGACGGAAAACTGTGCCCCCAACATCGCCAACGTCGTCAAATGATGTCTAAATTTCAATGTTGATAATATTCGTAATTCAAAGCGCTACAAGTATTTTTCAATCCCTGTTGATTTTGGAGCAATTCTTAATATGTTTGCTGTGGCGTCAGCGGCACAGTGAATTACTGCAACCATTGGCGTACAAAGGGTTGAAGAAATGGGTAGAATCCGCCCAAAATAAGGAAAATTGGAAGAAGGCCTCTTTATAGTGGTACAAAACAAACTCAAAATAATACACAGTTTTTTGCGCATGTTTGTATAGAAAGGGAGATTCTTTCTCATTGACTGACCTAATTTTTAAATATTGACGGTCGATAAAAAGTGTGATTAAAATTTTATATTAGAATCTTTATGTCTAGTGTGAAATAGGTATTGACGAATCGGAATTGCTAGTCCATTTCGCTCACATTAAAAATATTTTCAGAGGACGTGAAATATTTTAGTACACATTTTAAAAAAATAAGCCTTTTTCCGAATTTTACAACAGAATCGTATCGTACACATTTACCAATATATTTCCCAAAGCTGTCAGTCCAATTTCAGTCTGTAAAGCTAATTGGGCCCAAAATGAAACAAGCGGGAACTTCCCGAAGGGTTAATGATCCAACTTTTCCGCGAACGAGTCCTGTTCACACGTGAATAATTATTTCGCGTAATTCCTGCAACATGCTATGCCGACATTTTTAGGCTTAAACTCTGTTAATTATCAACCGTCAATTTATAGCGTTCACAATCTCGATTAAAATTCCGATTACGACTAATTTCGATAGCCTCTGTAATTTCCGCGGGATGAAAACCTTTTCTCTCACCAGCACAGTTACCTTATCAAATCGAAAGTAGGGTCGTATGCGAATCCAATGAATCGCACCTTTAGAATTAAAGATACCTAATTAAGTGAAATATATAATTTCTTCTGAGTTCTTTAACCATAGTTCCAACACTCCAAGACTTTGAATTAGATCACTATAATTCTAAAGGTGCGTAATTTTCCGTTACTGCATTACTTCTGGGTGTATCGTTTTTACGTAAGGTGTACTCGGGGAATTCCGAATGGCGGGTAATTCCAAAAATTACTGATATCTAATAAAAGGGGTAACATTTTTCGCGCTAGCAACACTTCTTACTGTAGAAGTGTATAGTATCTGAGGAAATCTTGCTAGCGCAAAAAATGTTACCCCGTTTATTAGATATCAGTAATTTTCGGAATTACCCGCCATTCGGAATTACCCGAGTAAACCCTACTACGTATGGTAGTTCAGTCACTCTTGTAGAAATGGTCAGGGTAATCTCTCCTATAATTATAGTCCTTTTACAGGACCAAGGAATCATGTACACAGCAGGTTTATCCAAGGCCTCCTTATCTTTTGGAAAACGCACCAACTACCTTATGTGTATATGAGGGAAAGAGTTCTTAAATATCTCCGGTGTAACAAGTATCCTATGTCAAGGGCGTAAATGTTGGTTTTCTATTGAGTTATGATTGTTTTATATAGTAAAAAGTATAGTTTTATTTTGACAGAAAAGTTATCTGCCGCGTACCTTTTCTACCGTATCTCTTCAATACGTCGGAGTTGAAAAAGTGTAAATCCCGAGAACACTACTCCAATATGTGCAAACAAAAAGGTCGTTAACTGGCGCCGGCGGAAAAAGCCTGCTACGGTAATCCTGCCAGATTATCGGATTGGCAGGCAGATGTGCCAAACTTGTGCATTTGAGTCGATTAATCCGGATGGACTGCTCGGCCCCTGCCCTGAAAACATAGTGTAATTCAGAGTAGAGTTCATTTATTATCTATGCATTTAAATTTATTAAGCATTATAAAGTAATCCTACTAGATCAGCGGATTGGCAGGCAGATGTGCCAAGTTCGTGCATTTGAGTCGATTAATCCAGATGCACCGCTCGGCCCATGCCCTGAAAAACCCTGACCTAACCTCATCTAATCTATAGGATTTTCAATATGAATGAAAAATCTATGGCTGAAGAAAAAATCGTTTATGAACTAAAAATTACAAGCAGCAAACGGATGGGAAACTCGCTCCGGATCTACGGCTTGTTGATATGAAACTGGACTGGGGTATGCAAAACCGGTTATGGTACTATAGCAATCTAGTTTCAATCGGCTTTAGCATGACAAAATAATTTAATGTTACTTACTTATATTACAATGATCTATAGTAAAATTTTAATTTATACAACAACAACTCAAAACTTAAGAACACTACAAGGGATTAAAAGTCTGCGTTCAACCTTCTCGTATCTTTGAGACTGTTTTAATAAACAAAGTTTTACTTCTAAATCTATTTGCTTTAATAAAGCGGCCTTCTTATATTAAAACTAATAAAAATAATACTAAAAATATATTTGATAAATAACGGTACCTATTCAGGAGTCTTAAGTATCTCCAGGCACCTATTGACAAATGGTCAAAATAACAACGACAATTTGATGTCAAAAAGAAAGTCTACCAGTATTGCATGATTTTAACCGATGGTGTACCTTATCTCACGTAAAAAGAGCGGTTTCCAACTAATGGTCCAGTAGTCCTTTATACGGCGAAATGAGTTTAACACAGCTTTTTTCATTATAGTAGAGGATCCCTTTAAGAACGACCTTCACCGAGATGTTTATTTGATTAAATGTATTTTATATTTAATTTAATATGTCAATAAATATATTGCATATGGGTTGCCTAACAAATTTTAGTCCAGGGTATGTTTAATTAATGATTAAAAAATTTTTTTTTTTTAACATTTGATTATTAGATAAATTCTATACCAATCGAAAGTATGAAGCCCATAGAATATGCAAACGTTAGGTTGCCTATTCTTTTCCCGTCACAACTATCGGGTAGCCAGGTTTAAACTGGTAAATCTATACTAGCATTTTGCAACGGTCTGATTATTGAATTGAAATTAAATAACATTAAAGATTATTTTATTATGAACACGGTGGTATAGGGTTGCCTGCGAAAAATCAGTCCAGAATTCCGGTTGTCGAATTTTGAAAAGTAAAATATTGCAGCGAGTGAATGTGTGCGACTGAGAGGTCCCAACCAAAACCATCCCATACGATAGAAGAGGACACAGCATAGCAGCTGTTTGAAGTCCGCCCATTTAAAAAAAGAGAGTGCGCATGCTATTTGTGCTTGAAAATGAAAAGGATAGCGATAGACTCGTATATGCTGTGCATTATTTTACCGATAGCCGTGGGGAGCACATTCCGTCGTCTTGTGGCCAAGCTTGGGTGCCGTGCGGTGAGGGGGGAGATGGCCTCTTATCTGCAGCCGCATCAGGTGGGTTTTGGGACGAAATTGGGGTGCGAAGCGGCGATACATGCTGTACGTGCTTTTGCATTGGAGCCGGAGAATGCCGGGAGCGTCATTATAAAACTTGACCTAAAAAACGCTTTTAACACAGTGGAGAGGGACGTATTGCTGGGTGAGGTTAGGGAGAAAATTCCTGCGCTTTTTTCTTTTCTTCATCAGGTTTATTCTTTACCGTCCAACCTTTTTTACGGGGATGACCTTATTTTGTCACAAGTGGGGGCTCAGCAGGGGGATCCACTGGGTCCACTCACTTTCAGCATTGCGATCCAGAAGGTCGTTACCGAGCTGAAGTCCCCTCTTAACGTCTGGTACCTCGATGATGGTACCATAGGGGGCAAGCCAGAAGAGGTGGAACAAGACTTGCTCGTCTTGCTGCCGCTCCTGAAGGATATGGGGTTGGAAGTGAATACCTCCAAGTGTGAGTTTTTCCCCTGTGGGCCGCGGTCAGCTTCTCTCTTCTCTTTTTTCTCAGGTATACTTCCGGGCCTCAAGGAACTGAACGCTGATTCTTTTTGCCTACTGGGTGCACCAATTTTTCCTTCTGCAGTTCCTGAGGCACTCAGAATCCGTAAGGATCTCCTTCTCCTCGCGGGCGAACGTCTCAAGGGTTTGGCCCCGCACGTGGCCTTAGTTTTGATGCAAAAGTGTTTCGCCGTTCCCAAGATCACTTACCTGCTGCGCACGGCCCCTGTTTGGTTGTTCCCTGGTGACATTGAGACTTTCGATTTGGCCGTTAAGTCGACGGTTGAGTCGGTGATCAATGTGTCTTTGAATGACATTCAGTGGACACAAGCAGGTTTGCCCATCCGTCACGGGGGTATTGGGGTGCGGCGTGTAGGGGACGTTAGCCTGCCGGCCTTCTTGGCGTCGGCCCATGGGGTTGCTGACCTAGTTGCTGAGATTTTATCATTAGATGGCAACGGGGTGAGCGTACCGTATGTGGCCGACGCTGTTGGGCGATGGTTGGCTGTCAATCCAGGTGCGTCCGTCCCGGAGAACCCAGGACTCCAGCGCGCGTGGGATGACGTAGGGTGTAAGGCCACCTTGGACGGTCTGGTTGGAAACGCTACGGGTGTGGACCGCGCAAGGCTTTTGGCAGTGTCGCGGGCGGAATCGGGGGCTTGGCTGCAGGCGTTACCCTCCCCTCAACTGGGCACGTTACTCGACGGTGACTCGTTGCGGGTGTCCGTCGCTCTCCGGTTGGGCTGTGATGTATGTCAACCACACGTATGCATCTGTGGTTCCATGGTGGGAGCTGACGGTCATCATGCATTGAGTTGCCGGCGATGCGTCGGGAGACATCCGCGTCACCATGCCTTGAACGACGTGGTCCAGAGGGCGCTCAGGTCGGCAGGTGTTCCGTCTGTGCTCGAGCCTCCGGGTCTTAGTCGCACGGACGGCAAGCGGCCGGATGGCCTAACGTTGGTGCCATGGGAGAGAGGGCGGTGCTTGATCTGGGACGCTACGTGCGTCAGCACCTTCGCCGCCTCTCATATCAGTCGCACAGTGCGTGCGGGCGGAGCGGCGGCCGAGTCGCAGGCGGCGGTGAAGCGCCAAAAGTATGCTCCTTTGGGCTCGGGGTATATTTTCGTCCCTTTTGCGGTGGAAACGGCGGGCTGCTGGGGTGCTGATGCGAAGCAATTTGTGCGTGACATAGGCCGTCGACTTAGACAAAAGGGGGAGGACCCCCGCTCCGAATCGTTTCTGGTGCAGAGGCTGTCCATAGCCATCCAGCGGGGTAATGCCGTGAGCATTATGGGCACTTTCGCACCGGAAACGATAACGAGCGGGTTTGACTTTTGTAATTAGGTTAGTTATTATGTTGACGTTAATCATTAATTAAACATACCCTGGACTAAAATTTGTTAGGCAACCCATATGCAATATATTTATTGACATATTAAATTAAATATAAAAAACATTTCATCAAATAAACATCTCGGTGAAGATCGTTCTTAAAGGGATCTTAGACTATTACAGAAATAAAATAAAAAACTGAGTAGATGCATTCTTTTAAAAAATAGTTAACATGAATATGCCGCTCAGGGGAGGCGCGATTCAAGATTCAACATCGCACCGTATAGAAAGAAAAGAGAAATTCAATCGCGTGTTGCAGTCATGACAGAAGTTTCGAATAGTTATTCCTTATATATTTGCCGGTAGCGATGGGTCAAGGTTACCCGAAATAAATAAATTGAATTTGAATTTGATAACAATGTGTGGGTGTGGGTACGCGTTAAGACTTTTTTTTAATAAACGTTATATCCCAAACTCCAAATCATAAAAGGCTTAATAAAATCAAATTAAATTACTCACCAAATTTTTGCAAAATAAATTCCATTTTTAAGTTCCTTGAAATTCTCTCCACAGCGGAAAGGAAAAACATGATGGTCTTTTTTTGTGAAGGAAAATGAGAAAAAATATGAGCATAACAGGATAACCGGACAGATGTCGTGAGCACCCGGAAATCTCAAATAGATTCGTAAAATACCCAGGGTGTAAACCGCACGTGACTACCAGATGCAATATAGCTGAATACGTTACTGAAATATCAATAACATTCTGTCCATTGACACGTTTGTACAGTTCAGTAAAAATTGCGTTTTGACCTTCGATTATTTTTAAGTCATAGATTTTTGTTTGAAGTGTAAATTACTTAGGTCTACTCTAATGCTTTCTAAATGGTAGTCAACCATTTCCTTTTTAAATCCTAAAAATCCTAATTCTACAGGTTCACCTGTGAAGTGTTTGTTTTGTAAAAATATAACAACATGCCGAAGGTATTTTCGGTTTTTTCGAGTTTTCTCATATTTTCACATACCTGAAAATTTCGATATCGCTATTAACCATAATTGGATAGTTTATGTATGTAAAATTTCGTGATATCTTATTTTCAATCTTTTTTTTTTCAATAAACGTACTGAACGCATAAGCTTAAACTTTCTATAATTAATAATAATGTTTTTTCTTTGTGATCATTCATCCACACTACTACTGGTAAAATAAGACTAAACATGTCAGTTTCGCAGCAAAATAAGTACATAAATGAAACTTTGTAACTATATCTTGACAATAAAAATGAGGATCTGTCGAGTCCTACCAAAAATTTCTGCATCTTAACGTTCTTCACTATACAAGATCGGTCTTGCGCTTCACGCATCCAAAGGCTTCCCACCATCATTACAAGATCGGTAGCTCACCAAGTAAAGGATCTCCCTACTCAGGTCTTCCGGTATATGGTCACCAGTTACGATCCTTTCTGCTTCAGTAGCCGTCGGTTCACTGCCACATAAAGGACTATATCTCTTTTCGCCCTCTGGGAGACTTAGAGGACTAATCTATATTTCATCTCATTTAAGGTATCTACAAATAAAGTAATCATATTTTCAATTTACAAACACAAAAAAAGTAAAAAATAAAAAAATACCATGGTGAAGTGCAGGCACGCGAATGTATATACAATAAGAGTACAAACAGTACACGCGCACTGCATTGATTACAAACATTCATAGGACCTATTCTTGAAACCAGTGTCCTATTAAAATCAGAGTACAAAAGCTGCCCGGGGTCCTATTATCTACGATTCGAATAAAATTCTCTCTCTGGCGATAATATATCGCTTTTTTGTCCCAACAAGTGAAAATTATGCCCGGGGCGTGGAATTCTGAAAAAGCGTGTTATTCTAAATATAGGGTTGTGTTCGGATTTTTATGTCCGTGTTTTGTTTTGGAAGTCATTTTTAACCGAGTTCAAAAAAAGGAGGTTCTCAGTTTGACCTGTAAGTATGTATGTATGTTTGTCCCCGATTATCTCGCGTTTGGCTAAACAAACTTTGATGCGTTTTTCAGAAAGTATTTGTTACACTTAGGAGAAGGTTTAAGTATTTTAACCAACTTCAAAAGGTGATTCAAATGTAATCTGTACATGAACGGGCTTTTTTGGGTTTTCAGTTTTTTTTTAAGGCGGTTCTTTTTTTTTGTATCACACTTATTGTTATTTTGTCTCTTTGAGAATTGAAATTTCATATTTCTGACAGATGGAAATTAAATATAGAGATGAGGAGCTTTGCGTCGTGTAAACCCTAAAAAAATAATTTATTTTTCTGTATGTAAAGAAATATAAGAAAATACTTAAAATAACCGACATCTACGACAACTATGCCTGCATAGAGTTGTAGTCTTCGACCCATCCGCGAAAAAAATAAGCTTCTTCAATTCAATTTTTATAAATAAATGGCTACTGTCCATTGGGACAATTCTGCCAGTGTCAAGGTTGTAAGAACGTTGTACGGTGAGTTGAGCTTTTTGTAAAGTGATAGCGATTTACAAAAAAAACACACGGACTATCGGGCCTTGACCCAGGAAGGGCTATGAACGCTTCCAGTTGAATTCTTCATTAGCTATTCACTCATACGTTAGATCACTGCACAATACGCTATCAATACTACACATTGAACAACAAAAATGAATAAATAATGAACAACTAAACTTAAACGCATGCGGCCATCTTGAGTCACGAACCGGAAGCCAATTGTTGTCTTATAAATATGAAATGTTGTCAATTACTTTATAGTGACATTTCTCGTGTTTTTGCCGTTATCAAAAAAGTATATCAGTTATACGCATTCTCCAAAAGGAGGTAGTTCAATTTGTATCTCGGACTAATTAACCTCTTTGTTAAAAATTTACATCGTTACTATGGAAATACTTATTAAAAAAAACTTAATTAAATCGCCATTCTCCCTAACTTTTTGTTTTCCAATTGTAAAATCGTTTTCAGGTTTAATAAAAATTTACAATACGAGAACATACCACACTATACAATATCGAGAATATAGTAGCAAGAGTTGCCGAGCCCGCATATTTCTAAAACCTCTACACTCGGCTTTAGAAATCGTACATCCCAGCGGCCCAAAAATCTTATCTATTCACCAATTGTCTTTCCTCAAATAGGGTCCTATTCTAAGCATATGATAATTCAATTACGATATCTGGCCCCAGCATATTTTCACCGACCCCATAGATTTGGAAGCCGAGCGATCAGCGCAAATTATGGGGGTCTAACGGTCCTTCGAACTTGGCTGAGTTCGGCTCATTTTATTGGTTCGGAAAGGTTTAACTAGTTAAAGTTTTATGAAGTAGATAATTTACTGGGTAAATTTTAGCAGATTATACTTACTTTTCAAGGCGGGAGTTTTCGAATTCCATGTTTTGGGACCAACCAGGAAAATAAGCATCAGATTTAGAGTTTAATTTGGTTAATATTGACATATACCTAGTTTAGTGATGTACGAATAATATCACAGACAAATCTCCTTGGTACTTATTGCCGATGTGTGTGGAGTTTTGCTATTCAAGCTTAATTAAGTGACTTTGACAACTTGTTATAAAAAAAACGTAATAATATGTTTAAAGGCTCAATACACACTCAAACTGCTTAAACATAAAAGTTAAATTGTAATAGAGTCATGGTTAGGTACGACGACGAGATCTTGCGAATATAAACGATACATCAAATGTCTTTAATTCTAATTTAAATCCCGCGGTGTTACCCGCTCATCCCACGGGAACACTAAATTTATTCGGGATGAAAAGTATCCTATGTCCTTCCCCGGGTCTCAAACTATCTCAATACCAAATTTCATCTAAGTGGGTTCAGCGGTTTAAGCGTGAAGAGGTAACAGACAGACAGACACACTTTCGCATTTATAATATTAAGTATGGATGTATAATTTTAATTGTTGTTGGTGTAATATTTTGAACAGTTGTTATTAAACGCTTCTCATATGAATTTTAAATTAAAAACTTTAGCAGATTATGGAAAGCAGATCAGGTTTAAGCGTGAAGAGGTAACAGACAGACAGACACACTTTCGCATTTATAATATTAAGTATGGATGTATAATTTTAATTGTTGTTGGTGTAATATTTTGAACAGTTGTTATTAAACGCTTCTCATATGAATTTTAAATTAAAAACTTTAGCAGATTATGGAAAGCAGATCAGGTTTAAGCGTGAAGAGGTAACAGACAGACAGACACACTTTCGCATTTATAATATTAAGTATGGATGTATAATTTTAATTGTTGTTGGTGTAATATTTTGAACAGTTGTTATTAAAAGCATCTCATATGAATTTTAAATTAAAAAATAAAAGGTTAAAAAACTTAAACCCGACTACGGAGAAACAAACTAAAAAGTTAAAAACAAGGTAGAAAAATCGGGTATCATCGCCTTATTCCACAAGACAAGTCATTTGACATGTTAAATGTTCTTGTATATTTTTCTCTACTGAAATCTTCTGTTAGTTAACAACAATAACATTATAATTTAATTCAAATGCCGTAGTCGTGCGTTGCGGCATTAACTACTAACTTTAGTTTTCTTAGTTTTTTAATAACATGGTACCTATTTTGTAAAAAAACCTACCTATAATGTCAAGTTATCGAGAATAAAACGGACGCACAGCATTATTACACGGCTACACATCGTTATTATATTGATATTAAAAGAAGAGTTTTACTAGACTTATTTTAAGTATTCAATCAAATGATGATGGCGATCTACCTAAAACTACGGAAATTTTGGTGTATAGTTGCAGTTTTTTATAATAGTCGACAACGCACGACTACAGCATTTGAATTAAATTATAATGTTATTGTTGTTAACTAACAGAAGATTTCAGTAGAGAAAAATATACAAGAACATTTAACATTTCAAATGACTTGTCTTGTGGAATAAGGCGATGATACCCGATTTTTCTACCTTGTTTTTAACTTTTTAGTTTGTTTCTCCGTAGTCGGGTTTAAGTTTTTTAACCTTTTATTTTATTTCAATATTTTCAGTTTTTACATGTGATGGAGTAAAGAATATGTAAATGCATATGTAAGCTTAAAAAATGGCGCTGTATCGCTACATCCTCCTTCGAAGTCTGTTAAAAATGTGGCCTATGTCACACAATATACTCAGTCATCAAAATCTGTCGAGTTGGAACATACTTAACGTAACTAAATACTCTTCCTTGATTGACTTTAAGAGTACCACAGTCGGGCAAAACTAAGAATAATTTATACGAAATCGTTGAATACCAACGTCAAATTTCAGCTATCGAGACCAACCAGTACCTCTATCGTATTGTGGACCAGTAGACGACTGAAACCTTAAGATAGAAAACAAACGATAAAAAAGAAAACAATTTCATACACCTCTAATATTTTTACGCTAAAAGAGATTATTCGTTTGTATTTTTTTTTCAATGCAGCAATATCTAAATATTAAATATACCTAATCACATCTTAACGACAATTATTTACATTTGATGACAATACATTTTTAGCAACTTAAAAAGCAAAACAGAAAAACTGTTTGGAAATCCATATATATCACTACCGTCTTTTATGTCACCATCTCCTAGGTTACCTCAAAAGTTTCCCCGAGCTCCCCCGTCTTTTTACCATCACCTGATGCGATGTCACCATCGCCTCCGTAGACTCAAAAGTTTCATGAGATCTGCCTTCTTGTTGCCGTTTCAGAACGTTGAATTTTGTTATGGCGAGGGGCTCCGCCCCCCGAGCCCCCCGTGTTTTAAGTCACCATCGCCTCCGCAGACTCAAAAGTTTCATAAGATCTGCTTTTTTGTTGCCGTTTTAGATCATTGTATTTTTTATGGAGGGGGGCTCCGCCCCCCGAGCCCCCCGTGTTTTATGTCACCATCGCCTCCGTAGACTCAAAAGTTTCATAAGATCTGCTTTCTTGTTGCCGTTTCAGGACGTTGTATTTTTTTAGGGCGGGGGGCTCCGCCCCCCGAGCCCCCCGTGTTTTATGTCACCATCGCCACCGTTGACTCAAGGGTTTCATAAGATCTGCTTTCTGGTTGCCGCTTTTGAATGTTGTATTTTTTTAAGGTGCCCCCACCAAACCCCGCTCCCATGTTTTATGTCACCATCTCCTCCGTTTACTCTAAAATTTCATAAGATCTGCCTTCTTGTTGCCGTTTCAGAACGTTGCATTTTTTTAAGGCGGGGGGCTCCGCCCCCCGATCCCCCCGTGTTTTATGTCACCATCGCCTCCGTAGACTCAAAAGTTTCATAAGATCTGCTTTCTTGTTGCCGTTTCAGGACGTTGTAGTCTTTTAGGGCGGGGGGCTCCGCCCCCCGAGCCCCCCGTGTTTTATGTCACCATCGCCTCCGTTGACTCAAAAGTTTCATAAGATCTGCTTTCTTGTTGCCGCTTTAGAATGTTGCATTTTTTTAAGGTGGGGGGCTGCACCCACCAAACCCCGCTCCCATGTTTTATGTCACCATCTCCTCCGTTTACTCTAAAATTTCATAAGATCTGCTTTCTTGTTACCGTTTCGGAACGTTGTATTTTTTTAGGGCGCGAGCCCCTCATGTCTTATGTCGCCATCGCCTCCGTAGACTCAAAAGTTTCATAAAATTTGCTTCCTTATTGCCGTTATTATCTGGTTTCATTATTACTATTCGGCTGGTACCTCTTTCATCAAATTGGTTCAGTACGTTACGCGTCTTCAATTCATATAAGATATTGGAATACGAATATAATTGTAAGCAATATACTCAACTACACCATCATTTTTTGAAGTCGGGTAAAAATATGGCCTCCGCAATGTAAACCGTTATAACATATCGATGGACACGTTATTGATCAAAATCGGTTACGTATTGTAAGCGCTATGCTAGAGCATACTTTAAGCAAACCTATAGTTCCAATCACCTTTCGTGGTCTTCTGCATCAGTTCCACTTGGTCAAATTATGCTTTCTGACAACAGATACCTGAATCACTTTAGAAAATAATAAAGAAATTGTACTTGTAACTATTATATTTGCAGAGTTCCGTCGATTTCTGATGGATGCCATCATCAGATCTTTACCATATTTCTAAGAGATAATAACTGAAGTGTTAACTTTCCAACAAAAAAATAATTTTTAAAATCTGTTGATTTTTTTATTTTTTTTCTGTAGAATTTTTACTCTCGCTCGTCCTCCTTTTTTGAAGTCTGTTAAAAATGTAGCCTATGTCACCCGGACTGTAATTACGAATGGATAGACACCTCAATCACTAAAATCGGTTGAGTAGTTTTTGCGCTATGGTGGAACAAACTTACATATAAATATACATACATAGACTGCTAAACTTATAACCCTTCCTTTTGGCTTTGCCGTAGTCGGGTAAAAACGGGAGAATCTCGTTTAAAAAGGTGTCGTGTTCATTACTTCGACGTTGCAGACGTGATGTTGATGGTGATTTAAATTAATTTATTTTCTCATTTATTCGTACTGAATAGAATATAAATTTTATTTTATTCTTTACGTGACATTAAATGTCACTACACTATATTACTGTTACTTAAGGACATTTAAGCGTGAATAATTTCGAAGTCATTAATTATAATGACGTGCTCGTTATATTAATGAAGAGGCATTTAAATAAGTGGATCATTTTCATTGAAATTTTAGATTCCATTTTGCTAAGAAAAAGTTTTATCTACAGTGACCTTTAACTTAAGGCACAGAATAGTATAGAAAGTTACAGAAGTGTCTTTCTTTGAATAGTAGAAAAAGTTAGCTTGCACTCTATTTATTGGTTGTTTGTTAACAAAACGCTCACGTGATGCAACGTGGGGCGTGGCGAGTAGCGACACGACCCTCGCGTGCAACTGAATATGATTGCGCGACGAATTGACCGGACATAAATGGAAGGTGGAGAAATGCACCGTGAAATTATCGGTTCTTATCACAACACGCAGCGTTGTGAACCACTCTTACTCAAGGAAACTTCGCTGAGCACTGAAAGAGAAAATGTATGCAATCTCTAGGTACTCTATACTATTAATAAAATTCTAGATTTCTGTTTAAAATCAGTTTTCTATGGATTTGATGAATTTCAGGAAAGATCATAATAGCGTGATAGCTGGATCGTCATTTGTTCTGTATGGGCGCGCGGCGCTATGCTAGCCTGGCGCCATCTGTTGATCATAATTTCCTTTGTCCTCTTATCACGCCAAAACCGTTGGTCAAATTCTAACCAAGTTTGGTACAATGATAGCTGGACATCCAAGGATGGTTAAAGAATACCCGATTGCAGATAAGCAAAAAACAGTTTTATGAATTACTAGCTGTGCCCCGCGGTGTTACCCGCTCATCCCACGGGAACACTAAATTTATTCGGGATGAAAAGTATCCTCTATGTCCTTTCCCGGGTCTCAAACTATCTCCATACCAAATTTCATCTAATTCGGTTCAGCGGTTTAAGCGTGAAGAGGTAACAGACAGACAGACAGACAGACAGACACACTTTCGCATTTATAATTTATAATATAATAATATTATATAATAATATAATATATATATATATATATATATATAGTATATAGTATAGTATATAGTATAGTATGGATTCTTCCACGCGGACGAAGTTGGCGGCAACCTTAGTTTCCAATAAAGTAAACCTTGCGTTAGAATTTGTGCAAAGTTAAGATTTAAAAAGTTTTAATCATGTCCAATTTTATGTTTTTTGAAAGCGGTGATAGTAAAGTAGGTACCTACTTAGTTTTTTTTTATAGGGCTGTCATGCTGGCATCCATTATATAGGCCAACCATTATGTCCATTACATGTTTCATAAATGTATAACAGTTATACTAATTTAAAAAAAATATATGTATATAGCAGGCAAAAGAAGCTAGTGCCAGCCAATGATCCACGACGCCGGTTCCTGATAATATTTCCACACTACATTTGCGCTAACCGGAGTACTGGGAGGTTTTCCATAATAAGGCCGGTGCGCTCGGCCGCGACTACCGCCGCGATGGCGCGTGACGACACATACTGGAAACGACACTGGATGTAACTACATTAAATATTAAAATACACACTTTATTAAAACTACATACTGGAATCAATCACAAAATTTCAAATTGTGCAGATAGGTCTACCCCAAAGAATACTATCATGACCAGGGGCCTATGATGGTTGCGTGTATCACGTGATAAATAAGGGACAAAGCCTTTCACACTCATTTTGTCAAAACGTGATGGATGCTTTGTCACTTATTTATCGCGTAATAAAAGCAACCATTATAGGCCCGCAGCACTGTGCTGCCCGTATGCCAGTAACATAGAGTATATTTAATGTCCATTACAAGTTTCATAAATGTATAACGGTTATAATACTCCAAAAATAACATATAGCCAATAAAAGAGAAGCTAGTGCCAGCCAATGCTCCACGACGCCGGTTCCTGATAATATTTCCACACTACGTTTGTGCTAACCGGAGTACTGGGAGGTTTTCCATAAGAAGGCCAGTGCACTCGGCCGCGACAACCGCCGCGATGGCGCGTGACGACACATACCTGAAAACGACACAGGATGAAACTACATTATTTTATCTACACCCGTCTTGTTAAATTCCTGAAACAACTCCGCGGACTGACTGGCAGGACTGAGTGAGTCATATTTTCATAAAATAAAATCTATGATAATGATTATGAATATGTGTGTAGATAAAGTAGTGTATGCAACTGTACATAATTAGGTCTTAAAACACTCGTATTTTAAGACCTCTCATTATGTGGAAGTTGCATAAACTACAAAAATAAACACCCTTAAAACACACTTTGTTAAAATTAAAATTTTCATCATCATAATTATATAACCAGTCACAAAATTTCGAATTATCCAGGTCTCCCCCAGAAAAAGCCATCGTGACCAGGGGGCCTATGATGGTTGCGTTTAAATCACACAAAACAATATACTTAAACGCAACCATCATGTAGTGGATTTCGTGAAATTTTGTATGTATTTACATATACACTCTGTATCAATATTCACAAAAAAATACTTGAACACTTCCAGTGAGCTATCTCGCCTGGACCGGAAGTGGGAGCTCAAAAAGATCGCGTGACTCCCAGAGATGTTTCAAAAAGCTATTACCGACGATCGATGAAACGTACAAAAAGAGCCTTTGATATTCCAAAAAAATGGCGGCCTAGTCGGAAACTTCACTGACCTCCGTTCTATTCCTCGATGATTTTTTATGTTCGGGTAGGGAAGGAAAAGTCATAAGTCTTTTTGTGTTTCCGTATTGGGTAGGAGCTCTAGAAATTCGACTTTAGTTTATAGAAACCATCTCAGTTACGTTACGGGCGCCTTCTAATATACGCGAATCGCCGTGGGACGTGTCGACACTCTTTTTTAACGTTGTGTTTTTATAATAAATTATAAATAATGACACAAAGGTAAATTAAGAAAGAAAAATTGAATGCGATCCACTACAATCCAAGCGGGATTTGAACCCGCGACCTCTGCGTTTCCGGCGCATTGCTCTTCCAACTGAGCTATTTGATCGCTACGTCAATCACACCAAATCTTTCATCCCTTAATTCTTTACGCTACTGGAGCGCCCTCTGTGTCACATATGTTTTTGAAATGCTTATGCGCATTAGCCATACCCTAGGATGTGCGCTTTACACGCACGATAAAAAAAAAAAAAATGTGGTATTACCACATAAAAAATATGAATCGATAAAAAGATTCTATACAAATGTTGGGGAAATCTGTTTATGCATCCCGCCTAATCGGGGGACTAGAGCAGGTATGACGGACTAACCGAGACTTCGGACTACCGTCTAAAACCATCAACGAATGCCGGCACCGTCTATAATTGGAGCGTCCCGGGATACCTTGATGCAATCTAGAAGTACGCAGGGATTGAAGGGCGTACATCCTATCAATCTGAATAGCATTGTTTTCGTCAAAGGAAAAGCGGTAGGCTACCTGTCCACAGAAGCGTAGCGGAGCTGAGATTTTGTCTCAGATTTGAATGCACTTTTTTTGGGATTCACAAAGACGCAGCCTGATTGGTTAATTTACTCCGCTCCGCTTCTACGGGAGCCTAAGATTCGTCCAGACCGTTGGCTCCCACCTGCCCCAATGTTAGTTTCAAACTCGTAATCTAAGTCGGTGTGGCGCTTGCACGCGCGAAGTACGCTTCAGCCTTAAATTACGTTATTAAACCTTATCTCAGCGGTGCGTAGAAAACACTCGCTTGTTTCCACTTCTACAGGGTACGATACGAGAATATTAAAAAAACCAGTATTTTTTTTTGCTCTGCTGTAGATCTCGAGTTTGTTTCAAAATGGCTCAAGTTTGTGTTTTTTTACGTTTCAAACCATCATGGCTCCGTCATTTCGAACTTCAAAAAACTGACTTGATGGGCCTCATAAGAAGGCTCAAAGTACGTATAACTCAAAGGAGCGAGCTATGCACGGAGTTTCCTTGCGGGATTGAATCCAAAATGAAATACGCAAAAGAGCCAAGGTCGTGGATATCCACAACCTGCTATATAGCTCAGACAGTCGCCAAACTTGTGGCAGTGGACGGGGCACATTACTCGTAGAACCGACGGCCGTTGGGGCAGAAAGTTTCTTGAGTGGTGATCGCGGACCGGAAGACGCAGCGTGGGAGGCCCCCAACAAGGTGGACCAACGACCTGCTTAGGATCGCGGGCAGAAATTGGATGAGAGCTGCGCAAGAACGACCGTTGTGGAGAACTTTGGAGAAGGCCTTTGTCTAGCAGTGGGCGTTTTATCGGCTTTTATGATAATATTGGATTTGCAATATCGTCTCTTCGAATTGGGGCCCTTGGAAACGCAGCAAAAACGCGGCTCAGAAGTTTCAGCCGCCGCTCACACCCGCGGGATCCGCTTAGCAGTCGCTAACGTTCACGTTTGAAGTAAACGTTATTAGTATTACACGTTAGCTAACGCTCATGAAGACAACTCGCGTTCATCTCGAAATGTATCTTCATATTAAAATTTATTACATAGCCTACTGAGCCGGTGGTCGTAGGTTCGATTCCCGGCAAATATTTGTGCGATGAACTCGAATATTTGTACCTGGGTCATGGGTATTATGTTATTTGTGTTAAAGTTTGTATTTATCTTTATAAATATGTTTATCGTCGTTTAGTATCCATAACAGAAGTCTACTAGAGCTTACTGTTGTGTTTAGCTTACTGTGTTTTTATAATTTAAATGAATATTTTAATAATGATAATTGAGTGAATAATGTAACCGTAATGTTTTGTTTCGTGTAAATATGCATGTGTATCTGATCCGTAGCATGTAAAATAATTAAGTGCCCTTTGACACTGATATTGCTGTGCCCTTGCGATTATTTACGATTCCTCGGAATTAGAGCTGGGAGCTTTCAAACGAATGTCACTAAGAACTGAGATAACTTAAGCTCAAGCTATCTGATCATAAGAGTGTTCGTGTGAAAGCTCAGAGCTCAAAGAGGTTTAAGTTGGTTAGACTAAGTTATAATCTAGGGGAAAGAGAACGCGGGATATTAAATGTTATTCTATGTGTAAGCAAATATGTCCTGGTTCTGGGATGTAATTTATAATCTTGAATAAAGAACAAAAATAGGTATAGAATATCAAAAATACACGCACTGTTGAGCGTGAGATATTTTCATTCATATAACCATAATTATATAACCAACCATCATCCCTATTCTGAAAAAAAAAACCTTTCTAGGGGTTTAATTTTATTGGGAAATTCTGTGGTTTAGTAAAGAATAGAGATAATGGCATTGTTTGCAAGTAACAAAGGTAAGTAGATTCGGACTTCAAAAAGATTCTTTACTATACCGGGTGCAAAGAGAATAAGTGACGTAATTTTGTGAGTTTCTTAAAATAATTAATAAAAAAATATATTTTTCTAATGAAGTATTAATGGTATCAAATAATTGCCTATTCTATCGAATAAAAATGTCAAAAGGGGGTCTATTTTGGGGACAACCGAATCAGGCCTTAAAATCTCGTACGTTTACTTACTCAGGCCACTCGGTAGGACCCGTAAGCCTAAACGCGGTTCTCGGTTTTGAGAACCTTCATTGTGTAATAATTGAATAAAATATGTACTATACATTTATCGTCATTAGCACATATATGTACCCAATACAGTTTGAAAGTTTGAAACTCCCAAATGAATTTTCGAATCTAAAAAACTAAAAGCCGTTCGAAATTGATATCAGGCTGAAATAACCCGCATAACTTTTATTTACCCAGCCGTTTAAAAAAATAAAACCAATTAAAACATGTGTTTGAATTCAGTAAAATATCATCGCACACGCAACGCTATATCGGAACCAGCACTGGGACCATTTTTCAATATTTATGGGCCCATATCCCATAAACTTGGTACAAGTGTGAGCGCGAGCCGAAATTCAATTTAGTATTTAATATTCAGCTATGCAGTGCGTAAATAAAAACAGGTACGGTAGGCAATAACTTCCCGGAACGACCTTAGTTACGATAAACAGCCGACTTTAAGATTTAACGCAACGGACTTAATGCACTTGGGGACAAATAAAGTACAAAGGATAAATAAGAAGCCAAAATTTACGTAATCCACGAATTGAACCCACGACCTCTGCTTGACCGGAGCAGTGCTCTCACACAGGATCCACATTAAATAGGATCAACATTAATTCTGTTGAATATTAGACAAATACGTGTTCTGGGAAACGTGACAGAAATATCTTTTAATTCTGGCATCTGTCATACATTTCGTTTTAGAATTTGTTTTTTTAAGCAAACTATTTTATTGCTATACAAAGCCAAAATATTAATTCCCATTTCCCATTTGGTTTTTTTTTACGTTGACTTTTAGTGCAATTACTAAAACAGTTTTTTCCTTAATTACAATTTCGAATCCAATATCCGGTATTCCCTTGATTTGTCAAATTTTTTTTTGTCTAATTTCAGTTTGTCCAACAACTTTTGCCATATTGAACATTTTATTTAAAGTCAATATGTATAAAATCATTTTTCATAATTATTATTTTGTCGAAATTCGTTTTGCCTAAATGATCATTTTCATGACTCTTGTTTTGTGGAATATTATTTTATCTATAACTCACTTTGTCGATTCTTATTTTTAACTAATCATTACATAGCCGAATAACGTTTTTATTAAAAAAAAATTGTCTAATTCTGAATTATCATAATCTTGTCGATTTTGTAAGACCGAAATCTGTAGGTTAGGTTAAAGACCGAAAACTGTAGGTTAGGTTACGTTTGTTTTATGACCATGGATAGCGGAGCGTCAGAATGCTTGCTTGCATGGAAGTATATTAAAATTTTGCAGTTAGTAGGTTAGGTTAAAAATCGAAAACTGTAGGTTAGGTTAGGCTTGTTTTATGACCATGGATAGTGGAGATAGTGAAGCGAGCGGAGCGTCAGAATGACGCAATAATAAAATTAGACGAAATAAGATGAATGTAAAATAAGTATTATAAACCAATATTAGTCTAAACAAAAATTAGGCAAAACGAAATGAGGCACAAAAATTGTCAGGCAAAATATGTCTGACCTTAATACCAGTGAAAGTTGTACTTTTTATAATTCGTTTAGATTGATAAAGTGATGTGCTTGTGCGTGGCCTTCATCGTGTTGTCTATAATTACCACGCACACCACTTTATGTCATGTGTTGATAGCAGCATTTTAATATAACCGTTGTTTTTTTCATACAGAAAGCAAATTTAACACCAAACTGTAAGATTGAATAGAAATGTCTACTACAGCATTTTCATATTTTAAAATTAAAAGTTCTTTACTATCAATAAATTAGATTTCTAATTTGTACCAACTTCTAGTATCTCTGTTTGGCCCTATGGTTGACTAGTAGATAATGCCATTTGGCATTAAGTCCCCCATTGTACTGACTGGTTTTATGCAATAAAGTTTAAATAAATAAAATAGAATAACCAATATTGCCTTCTGCATGTTCCGCACCCTATGTTTCCCTGTTTCTAAATATATTGTAATTTTAAGTTTTTTCTTCGTTTGTATTTTTCTCGTGTCGAGGTGTGTAATAAATACAATTATATCTATCTATCTACCTTCATATCGTTACACTCAATCAACAATGAACCATCATACCATGTGAGAATCAAAGAATAAGGAATCACAAAGTATTTGATAAACTGCCTGTCACTCCAAACACCGTACGAGCCACACCGAGCGCGCCAAGCCGTCGCTGTCAGCTGCGGTTTTACATGTGGATTGAATGCTCTCGCCCTAATGCCATTCCAGTGAAGACTGGCTCCTATGATACCGTTGTAATAGTTTACTTGCCTTTCTTTTTATTAGTATGGATATAAGCATCAGGTGGACAGATGACCTTATAAAGGTCGCCGGAAGGCGCTGGATGCAGGTCGCTTCCAACCGGTATATATGGAAGTCCAAAGGGGAGGCCTATGTTCAGCAGTGGACGTCCTATGGCTGAGATGATGAAGCATCAAATTCAAGGCTACGGACACCACTTTATATAATTGTGTTTAAATCAGAATTTTAAAATAACCTGTATTTTTCGTACAAATAGCAAAATGCATGATCGACTAGAAATCCCTTCTATTATATTAAATGTTTTCAACATAATTGAGAGCTTGCAACCATAATATTTTCTGCTCAACAAAACATTCTCTATAATAAATAGGAAAAACACGAACAAAGTGCAATGGTAAACATTTACAGGGAAATTTAATAAAAAACAACAACATTACCTATAACGTAATTCCCAATTAACTCTAAGCCATCGAACTATGTCAGCATCAAAGAATGAAGGATCAGAAAGGATTTGATGAACTCCACGTCACACCAAACGCTGTGCAATCCACATCGAGCGCAGCGAGCTTTCACTGTCAGCCGCGGTTTTGCATGCGGCTTTTGCTCTCACCCTAATACTAGCGAAGGCTGCTTTGATACCCGTATAAGGAAAACGTGACGTAGGAAATCCGATCAGATAACATGAAAGGTGAAGAGGATACAAAACAATTTAAATTCGAAAGTTTGCGGGAAAAGATTTTTATTTCGGGAACCTGGAGTGTGTATTACTTTTGTTTCTATTTTTGAAGCTCCTAAGGAGACATTTGATTTATAGTTTTCTTTCTTTCACTTTAGAATTTACATTGTAAAAGTATTTTGTTTATTTTTTACACATTTACACACTAAAATAATAGTAAGCATACTAGGTATATGTATTTACTTGACTTACATCTACATAATTATACCGGCTTGCTAACTTCAGGACGATTTATTAAATTATTATTTTTTTATTAGTGCACTAAAATTTTGTTTGACGCCACGCCATTTTAGACCTACGTAAAAATATTTTCTAAATTACGTATTTTTCTCCTATCTGATCTTATTTCAATCGTTTTCGGCTTATAGTGTACGAATTAATTTGTCTTCAAGTGTACCATCATTTTTTGCGATTATGAGGGCGGAAAGAAGACGGAAGTCGAAATTCGTTACAATTACGGGAAAGCGTGAAAGAGACGGATGTATTAAAGGCAAGTGGCTATTATTTTAACTGAGTCTTACTGCTAACGGCCAATTATTTGTGCCATTATCTCTGTGAATTTCAAATTTAATTAAAATGGTTTAGAAGCGAATTATTTCGCATAGTTAAAAGAATAAATAGGCCAATTAGTAACTGATCTACTCTACCCTAAATAAATTTAGTTAAAATAGACTCTAACTCGTAGCTTGTTTTATGTTGATTTTAATAAGATTTCGTAAATTAAATGCTTATTTTCGGAATCTACATAGTTTATCTTAGGTCCAATTATCAAACGTCGAATTCAGGCCCTTAGTAGGTACTTAATATGTATAATAGTTTTCCATTGACATTCTTCAAAATTCCGATGTTTCTAATGATAAGTTCTAACCAATTCTGTATCGGGTTGTCCGTGTCCAAAAATGTAGCATTTTTTCGCACTCGTGAGATGTGTTGTTTGTGAGCTTGACGTTTTGACAGATGCGCACACGGACGAAACTTAGCCCTTACCTATTATTACATTCTTATCTATGCCTATGTCGCAGTCAAAAGTGTGAACTGGTCAAAAGGACTTTTAACCGACAAAAACAGGCAAATCTGCTTTTGACTGAGAGTGTTGGTCAAAAGTAGTTTTGCCTGAAAATCATTGGTTAATAGTACTTTTGACTGTTACTATCAGTCAAAAGTACTTTTGACCGCAGGCACTCGACAAAAGCTCTTTTGACTAATTCAGAGCAGATCCGACTCGGCCGGGTTAGGTTAGGTTAGTTTTGTTATTTATATCCCTAAAAAAAAGCTCCTTTTGTTCAGTGAAAAGTACTATCAACCAATGATTTTCAGGCAAAACTACTTTTGACCAACACGCTCAGTCAAAAGCAGTTTTGCCTGTTTTTGTCGGTTAAAAGTCCTTTTGACCAGTTAACACTTTTGACTGCAACACCTATAACATATTGGCCTTTGCGTCCATTGCAGACGATTTATGGTTGTGATTCGGGAGACACCGTTTTTGGTGGCTAACTAAAGCGATACGAGATCGACAGGTTCTACCGCAGACCTCTACCCTTACCATGAGTTAGGGTGACCGTGCTCGCTAGCGACAGCGTAAACTATTTGTAGGGAGAATAGTTAGTACAGCGCTCCTAGCGGTCACTTTGTAGAACTACTATTCTTACGTTCAGTCTTAGAGTGCAGCCGTGTGTGTACGGTTCACCGTGGCGTCACCTATAGGTTACACCGGCAGACCAGCGCTGGTTTCCGAGCCAGTTCCCCTTTCGTGGCATACACACCTACGATTTTATTTTATTTTATTTTATTTCTAACTAGCTTTTAACCGCGACTACGTACGCGTGGAACTTGATAAAAGGGATTATTAAAAGCGCCTAAGCAAATGTAAGAGCAATTGTGCTTTTGGCCTAATCATTACATTTCCTACAGGGTCACCGCACCCCAACAGAAATGTTCATTCACTTTTCAATATTGTTAGGTATAATTTCCAGGATAAAAACTATCCTATGACCTTTCTCGTATCTTAAACTATCTCTATGCCAAATTTCATCAAAATCGATTCAGCGGTTTAAGCGTGAAGAGGTAACAGACAGACAGACACACTTTCGCATTTATAATAATATTAGTATGGATGTGTTGTCCAGTTCGTGTATGTTTACGAATACATTTTCATTCATTCATTCATTCTCCATACAAATCGTTACGCAGTCACTAGGGAGAACTGTCACTGTAAAGTAAACTCATAGTCAGGATACTCACAAGAAAAGTTTCCGACAGTTGGTACTGTGTCGCATTGACGACGTCTTTGTCTCTTCCCAGCGAGTGCTAACCGAAACTGGCTTCACTTTCTAGCGCAGACTAGGTTTCTCGACAACCGGGTGAAATGGAGATGCATCGCGAGAGCTGCTGTCTGCCAGAGGAAGGATGAGGACGAGAACCCAAATGTGGACACTATTGCCGTAACCACGACCACTCTGCCAAGAGTGAGGTTTCTCGACGTAATCTATTCTAAGGGTTAACTGTTATTTTAACAGTCAATCAGCATGTTGACTTAACCCTTCTACCGCGAATATTGTGTGGGAAAGCCAACTCTCTCCAGCAGAACTATTTATAACTCCGTGTAACTCGTGTAAGCAAACTTATTTGTACAGCCACAATGAAAATAGAGGAGTAATGTTTCAAATTTAACATTTTTATTTTTGTTGTCTGGCATAATAGAAGAAAAAATAGTGAAAAGATACGCGCAGTGAGGTGAGGATTATCCGTATCACTACAACGCAATATCCTAACTTAGTTAATTAAGGCACTTTATAAAGAAACCCGCTAGAGTACCTACTTACCTTAAACAGAATATTTTTTTATTAATGTGAAAAGCGACTGGTTAAAAGTTTTTGACAAAGTCAGCAGTTTTGTAAATATTCGCTCCAGAAATCCAAAAAATAGCGAAAAATTGCTCTAACTTTTCAACCACAGGTCAAAAAATTATGGAAAACTTCAGGAACTTATAAGTACTTTCAATGAAAACTATATGGAATAAAATCGGTTGAGGCGTTTTTGAGTTATCGCAAAAGTTCATAATTGTCTTTAAAATGACGTAAGTGACGCGCGGTATCCTTATACTTCGAACGTTACATATATTAGTTAAGTGCCATACTGTATTAAAACATTTCGCTCAATCTGGCGCGTATAATCGATAAATTCCAGAAGGTAATAAGTAATTACAGTTACTTTGGCGTTTACGACCTTTTTACAGAGCTTGAAATCTTTGTCGTAATTTAAACCTCGGGCTTAAAACCGCTGTTTTAAGCCCGTCTATTGTGAAGGATGGGCAACTACGGAACTTAACACTGAGCGTGGCCCGACATGCTCTTGGCCGGTTTTTTCATAATTACAAATCAGAAACTTTATAACCTTTCCTAAATAATTATATAACACAACATTTTTCTTTCCTTCTAGCCACATTTTCTAATTCCCAGATTTAGGTTTTGATTCTCATGTCTTGAAAAAGAAAAACAGACAAAAAGGCGGGTGGAAATACAACATTTTCTTATTTTTTAGAGAAGATAATCTTACTTACGCGTGCTCTTGTGGTGATATCCTTTTATTACTGCACTATCCCTACGCAGGAGCCATCGTCCGGAATAGTTAGTGTTTATTTAACGAGTTCGTGCGTTTGCCATGTGCCGGTAAAGGGCTCTGAACTGTAACAGTCCCGTACAGGGGAGAAGGAAAACTTTTTCTTGAGAATGAATATTTTTTTGGGATTTTCACTATAAATACAAACAGCACTTGAGTTATAGTTCACTTACCCCATTATTAAAAGGGAATATATCGGAAACGATAATAAAAACCGACAAAGTGCAAGTTGGACTCGCGCACCGAGGGTTCCGTACAAACACTTATCCCATCTTAACTGGCTGGGTTAAGTTTGCACCTGGTATGTATGGCGCCGGATACAAATGAGGTGCAAAGTTAACACAACCGATCACGTTTGTTGTATGGGAGCCTCCGTCAATAATTTTGAATGTGATATGTGGGTGAATTGCAGAAAATATGCATTCTTTATGCTTATGAGTGTCCCATGAAAACAGAATGAAATTAAACATATATCATGAGAAGAAAACACAATGTAACTATGTTACTTTGATAATAATAATTCTTTCAATTCAGATAAGATATTTTTATTTCAATTCCTTTTTTTATTTTATTTTTTAAGTATTTTTTTCCTAAGAGGTACGCAGTTATTTCATATATTATGCTCATGTCCCAATTCTGTGTATTTTTATCTCGGAAATTTGTTACGATTGATATTATTTATTTTAAAGTTTAACTGTAAATTATTCAGTCCTTATTAGATCATCTTTAAATTCTGTACAAATATATTTACGTGTATTATAAATAGTTGTGAAATTTTTATAATGATAAACTTGTCCCAACTTACTGGAGTTTCGTTACTCAGCGTTAGTTACGGAGCATTTAATCCCAAAGAAATGACTCAGTTCTTAGTAGAATTATTTTTTCTTATTCCGGCAGCACTTTGACATGTTCCAAAATGATAAACACGGCGACAGCCACTTTATTTTCAACAAAGTGGTGCGTCGATCGATAGTCTTGAGTAAATGAGCTACAAAATCTCAGGTTGAGTAACGGCGCTTTTCTCATATAAAATCTTTATTTTCGTAGGTACTCCAGTTTATTCATTGCCGATTGGTTTTACTCTGAATCTTACAAATTTACATAGTTCCAGATGAATGCATTACACGTTTGAAGAAAAATATTGTTTTAGGTTGCGATTTCTCATATATCTTGTCTCAGTTTCGTTATGTTTCGTTATGTAACGAAACTGATAAAATGTAAGGGTTAGTTCATACTATACAACCTTTTATATAGGTCGAAAAACCTATCTGAATATGGACTGCAATATTTATTGTCTCTATTTCGATTCCCTAATTGATTTATTTTAGCATTTTCAGCATATTTTTAGAAATCAATTTACTATATAAAAATATAGTTTATCCAAGTATTTCAGTACAAAAATAAAAACACTTTTTTACAGTAGACAAATGCTGAAAGGCAATGGAAATATAGATAACGTTTAAAGCAAAATCCTACAAAATATGAAGTGTTAAGAGTGAAACATTTAGACAGAGTAAAGAAATCAAGAAAACGTGGAGTAAAAAGTCAAAATAAGGAACAAAAAGCAATAACAAGCGATAATTTTATTGAAGACTAGCTTTTGCCCGCGGCTTCGCACGCGTAAACACAATATCATACGTTTACTACACTTATTGCGAGGCCAAAGGTCGAGCTCCGCGTAGCACCGAAGGTGCGGAGCGTCCTAAGGAAGCCGCCCACCCACTTAATTTAAGTCGAAGTAACTTAATGCGAGGCCGAAGGCCGAGCTCCGCGTAGCACCGCAGGTGTGGAGCGTCTCAAGAAAGCCGCCCACCCACTTAATGTAAGTTGAAGTAAGTCAATGCGAGGCCGAAGGCCGAGCTCCGCGAAGCACCGTAGGTGCGGAGCGTCCCAAGAAAGCCGACCACCCACTTAATATAAGTTAAAGTAACTTAATGCGAGGCCAAAGGCCGAGCTCCGCGTAGCACCGAAGGTGCGGAGCGTCTCAAAAAAGCCGCCCACCCACTTAATATAAGTTGAAGTAACTTAATGCGAGGCCGCCCACCCACTTAATATAAGTTAAAGTAACTTAATGCGAGGCCGAAGGCCGAGCTCCGCGTAGAACCGTAGGTGCGGAGCGTCGCAAAGAAGCCGCCCACCCACTTAATATTAGTTGAAGTAACTTAATGCGAGGCCGAAGGCCGAGCTCCGCGTAGCACTGTAGGTGCGGAGCGTCCCAAGAAAGCCGTCCACCCACTTAATATAAATCGAAGTAACTTAATGCGAGGCCGAAGGCCGAGCTCCGCGTAGCACCGTAGGTGCGGAGCGTCACAAGAAAGCCGCCCACCCACTTAATATAAGTTTAAGTAACTTAATGCGAGGCCGAAGGCCGAGCTCCGCGTAGCACCGTAGGTGCGGAGCGTCCCAAGGAAGCCGCCCACCCACTTAATATAAGTTGAAGTAACTTAATGCGAGGCCACAGGCCGAGCTCCGCGTAGCACCGCAGGTGCGGAGCGTCCCAAGAAAGCCGCCCACCCACTTAATATAAGTTGAAGTAACTTAATGCGAGGCCGCAGGCCGAGCTCCGCGTAGCACTGAAGGTGCGGAGCGTCGCAAAGAAGCCGCCACCCACTTAATATAAGTTGAAGTAACTTAATGCGAGGCCGAAGGCCGAGCTCCGCGTAGCACCGTAGGTGCGGAGCGTCCCAAGGAAGCCGCCCACCCACTTAATATAAGTTGAAGTAACTTAATGCGAGGCCGCAGGCCGAGCTCCGCGTAGCACCGCAGGTGCGGAGCGTCCCAAGAAAGCCGCCCACCCACTTAATATAAGTTGAAGTAACTTAATGCGAGGCCGCAGGCCGAGCTCCGCGTAGCACCGCAGGTGCGGAGCGTCCCAAGAAAGCCACCCACCCACTTAATATAAGTTGAAGTAACTTAATGCGAGGCCGCAGGCCGAGCTCCGCGTAGCACTGAAGGTGCGGAGCGTCGCAAAGAAGCCGCCACCCACTTAATATAAGTTGAAGTAACTTAATGCGAGGCCGAAGGCCGAGCTCCGCGTAGCACCGTAGGTGCGGAGCGTCCCAAGAAAGCCGCCCACCCACTTAATATAAGTTGAAGTAACGTCATGCGAGGCCGAAAAAAATGTATGAGCGGCTTTCCTGGGACGCTCTGCACCTTCGGTGCTATGTGAAGCTCGGCCTACGGCCTCGCATTAAGTTACTTCTTATATTAGTGGGTGGGCGCCTTCCCTAGGACGCTCCGCACCTGCGGTGCTACGCTTGTGAACATGATCTTGGTTTAATTAAAATTGAGGCAAGACTTATGTTTAAAAAATTGTTTTGAATATTTATTGTCGATTGTAGATTTAAATAACTTAATACGAAGCCGCGCACCTACTTAATATAAGTTGAAATAACGTCATACGAGGCCGAAGAAAATGTATGAGCGGCTTTCCTGGGACGCTCTGCACCTTCGTTGCTATGTGAAGCTCGGCCTACGGCCTCGCATTAAGTTACTACTTATATTAGTGGGTGGGCGCCTTCCCTAGGACGCTCCGCACCTGCGGTGCTACGCTTGTGAACATGATCTTGGTTTAATTAAAATTAAGGCAAGACTTATGTTTAAAAAATTGTTTTGAATATTTATTGTAGATTTAAATAACTTAATGCGAAGCCGTCCACCTACTTAATATAAGTTGAAGTGTGTGAGTGGCTTCCCTGGGACGCTCTGCACCTTCGGTGCTACGTGGAGCTCGGCCTACGGCCTCGCATTAAGTTACTACTTATGTTAGTGGGTGGGCGACTTCCCTAGAACGCTCCGCACCTTCGGTGCTTCGCTTGTGAACATCATCTTGGTTTAATTAAGATTGAGTCAAGACTTAGGTATGTTTAAAAGATCGTTTTTAATATTTATTGTCTATTGTAGATTTAAATAACTTAATACGTGGCCGCCCACCTACTTAATATAAGTTGACGTGTGTGAGCGGCTTCCCTGGGACACTCTGCACCTTCGGTGCTACGTAGAGCTCGGCCTACGGCCTCGCATTAAGTTACTACTTAAATTAGTGGGTGGGCGACTTTCCTAGAACGCTCCACACCTTCGGTGCTACGCTTGTGAACATCATCTTGGTTTATTTTAAATTGAGGCTGGACTTATGTTTATATATCGTTTTGAATATTTATTGTTTATTGTAGATAACTATTCAAAGCACCTTGAAAAATAATTAGCTCATAGTCCTACCTGAACATATATTAATGACATCTATTAAGATGACAATAAATTATTTTCGTCGACAATGGTACTAATACTAATATAATAATATAACCTGTCATAATAATTTCCTAAGTAACGCCATAAGATTCAGGTGCCAACTTAACTCAATCGAGCGTACGTCAATAATGGCGACAGCACCACTGAACGGATACGTGATGGCGTGAGGCCCGTGTTTTGTTATCCGTGGTATAATGAATAAGGAAGCAAAGGAAAACGCATGAGATGACACGGTTATTATTTCAGTAGGTTCTGGGTTCAAATCCCGGCTAGGTGAAATCCTTTCTACATCGTAAATTTAATAATTTTGTCTTGTCTCGAATCATGGTTGTTTTTCATACAAAATGCATACTTTGTCGAGCAGCAGCTCTCAATAACTGATACACTGCTGCTTATATTAGGTATGCGATCAATATTCAACAACTTTGATAGTCATTCTGGAAGTCCAGGTTAACCCAATCACAGCTACACCCTAGCTTGTGGCGAATCGTGGCCACAGGCAAGCAACGACGACGTGCGTGAATCCTTGACCTCGGTGTCGAGGAGACCCATCAATAGCTACAACATGTATGGAGCTGGTGTTATTAACTCAGGAAAAATCTTAACAGCGCGATGCAGCCGTTAGTATGGAGATTTAGCCAAAGTAACAACGCCATCTAGCGGAAAAGAACAAAATCTCAACACACCGTTAAAAATAAAGAATGACTGATATTTATTACTTTGAATAGATTTTATATATAAAAAAACTACATAGATGCAAAATTGTGGCTAAATACATCGTATATTTATCGTTTATTATAAATTTCGCTACCTTATTAGTACGTTAGGCCTAACACAAACGATACCAAAATTTGCGCCTAATGTTCTAAATGTTGGTTGGTAAAACATATTTAGAAATGTATTTAATTTACTTAAATTGATTTGAAATACTTTTATTTGAATTACACTCTATAAAATAGCATAAAAAAATCTGTTTTATTCATTAACATTCTTTATTGCGTCTCCGGGCTTTTTTATGGTCAATACTTACAAACTACAGAAGAATATAATTAGATATTCAATAAAAGAGCATTAGTTCCTATTGTCGCAAATTGTGTTTTTAAAGAAATGTTTTTTTTTGAGCATGAGACAATTTACAACGAACATTGCACTCATATTTTCGTCTGTGTTGGTCGATAATTGGCGCCATCTTTCCTATCTAACTAACACGGTTTCCGTAACTCAACGCCTCAAACAACCTTAACCTTATTGTTAATACCGGTGGGCCGCGCGGAGGTATTATTGTCGAATTCATACTTTTTAGTTTTTGTACACGTAAGAGCCACGCGGGGGTCGCGTCGTTCTAAATTCAAAATCACAAACGCTGTCATTATAAGGTTACACATTGTAAGGAAAATATTTCATGGAATTTATGTTTTCAGAGATAAATATTAATCATAATAAAAAGTATCCTATAACCATCTTTGGATGTTCAGCTATTCCTGTACCAAAATTGGTAACTTTTTATCCAGCCATTTCGGCGTGATGCGAGGACAACGGTTTTTTTGAAAACAGATGGCGCCAAGTTGGCACGGCGAAGCGTGTCCATACAAAACAACTATCCGGCTGCATCACGCTATCGAGATTTTTCCTGAAATCATGACCTCCCTCCATAGAAAATTTATTTTCAATACAAATTTAGGATTTTATAATAGTATAGACGATATTCCGCACGTTATTATACCAAAAAGAAAAATAAATCTAATAGGCAGCAGATTCCGGATCCAGAAAGAATTAAGACTGACTACTGTAAGACATTAATTAATTATTTAGATCATATTTGTTATTAGTATTCACACAAACCAAAAATCAGTACCTAATCAATATTGCTAATTGAAATTAAAACGTTTTATTAAATAATTCTGCGAACGAAACCATAAAACATCACTAGTTTTATTTCATGAGGCCGACGCTTTATGTTATCAGTTTCGTTACAGCAATTATCAGTTTCGTTACTCTCAGTTTAGTTACGAAATTCCAAGGGTACATATTTTCTGCAATTGACCCATGTTTGTTATGTATGTATAAATTAAATCTCTGTTGTGACGCTATTATACTGTTTTATTCATGAATTTACAAGAATATATAAAAAACTACATTTCTTCAGCTGTTGCCAAGGCTGTTGCTGAATAATTATGACAAGACATTAATGACACAAAAAGAAGAATAAAGTAAGATGATAGTTGATAGTATGAAAGCTCATTAAAGAGTCTCAATACTCACCAAGTCTTATTTTTATTTTTTATAGCATTTTTTGTTATAGCGGCAACAGAAATAACACCCCGCCGTGTGCAACCCCGCCGAAACGTTAGATTATGAAGGTAAATAAGGAATATCGCGATAGACCCATTAACCAAATATTTGTGGAAAAAACAGACAACTACCCACTCCGTCAGTTTTCCGACTACTGCTCAAACACAAAAGATCGTATGTTAATAATAAACACATATATCTTAAGCCTTTCTGCGCCTGAAGTCTGTGTGGGCCATAAAAGCCACACAGACCGTAAAGTGCGTCTGTTCGTCTCTGGAATGCACTTGAGCCTCTCTCAAGAGGCTCAAACGTACACTAGTTGAAGATTCTGTATAGCAGTAAGCTCGCTTTTCAGTGTAGCCTTTATTGGTACTTATATGACGACGCGGTTGGCGCAGTTTGCAGACCCCTGCCTACTGAGCCGGCGATCCCGGATGCGAATCCCGGCCGGGGCAAATATTTGTGTGATGAACTCGAATATTTGTTCTTAGGTCATGGATGTTATCTATATATGTATTTATATATATTATGTATATCGTCGTCTAGTACCCATAGTACAAGCTTTGCTTAGTTTGGGACTAGGTCGATTTGTGTATGATTGTCCCATAATATGTCCCAAGCTGCTGCGGGAGGCGCCGCTGACGCGTGCACTGCGCACCCTGAACGTCATCGCGATAGATCTAGACTTGTTTTCTTGTGCTCTGAGTGAATTCAAAAAAATTGCTTTATGGAAGATTGCCTATCCTAGTTAGGTAATTTTGAAATGATACCTACCTGTATTTATTTAGACGTAAGATTGTTTTTATGTTATGTTTGCAACAATATCGCATTGGGTATAGCCTGTAATGATAATTGTATGTGTGGAAAAATAAATAAATAAAAAAATAAATAAAAATGTATTTATTTATTTATAATATTTATATTAACGTTATAATTGCAGGGTAAACCTGAACAAGAAACAAACACGAAATAGATTCATTATTTAGGACTACAAATAGGTAATAGTCAAATATTAATTAAATTTCAATGAATGCAAGTAAATTATTAACATGCTAAATTGGGTATGTCGGCAGAGGATAATGGGAATGTCGAATTGCAAAGACGGATGGAATTATGTTTCTTTTTGTGCTATAGGTATATGTATATAGCAATCATCTGGTTACGTTAGGTTATGGTAAAATTAGGTTTGTTTTATGACAATCCCGAAAAATTTCAGCTTACAGAAAAAAAAAATTAATGGCAAATGAATTAAGTAGTAATAAAATATAGGTATGGCATATGAAATTCGGGCCAGCGATATAAAACCGATATGTATGTGTGTAATTTCTTTACTGTATTTTACGTTTCGTTTTATTGCATATCATTTTGCTTTACTGTAACATGCTGTTATGGGTTTCATTACCTGAAACAAATGACATTATTATTATTATAAATAAAATTGGGCAAGTGCGAGCCCGACTCGCGCATGAAGGGTTCCGTACCTATAGGTACACATATATATATAATCTATAACAAGTTTGTTGTATGGGAGCCCCCCTTAAATATTTATTTTATTTTATTTTTAGTATTTGTTGTTATAGCGGCGATAGAAATACATCATCTGTGAAAATTTCAACTGTCTAGCTATCACCGTTCTTGAGATACAGACGGACGGACGGACGGACGGACGGACGGACGGATGGACGGACGGACGGACGGACGGACAGCGAAGTCTCAGTAATAGGGTCCCGTTTTTACCCTTTGGGTACGGAACCCTAAAAACAATTTAACAACGACATAATAAGCAGTAGACGTGTACAAAGTCAATTTATCCCTGCTGGATATGTTGTTTGTACTAGGATCCATTTAACTGATTGATCTAGTTTATCCTCCAACTCATTTGAAACAAAAACAAGTGTACCGCACACCACGGCGCGGATTTATTGCTGTCTCGCTCGTGCGCTGAATCTAAACCAAATTGCTCAATGGACTGGAAGCGTCGTTGTCGACCTGAGAGTCTCTTGAAAAATACTGCACTGTTCCACCTGCAAGGATATTTCTTTTTAGGGTTCCGTATCCAAAGAGTAAAAACGGGACCCTATTACTAAGACTCCATTGTCAGTCCATCCGTCCGTCTGCCTGTCTGTCACCAGGCTGTATCTCATAAACCGTGATAGCTGGACCGTTTGCTCAATGGACTGGGAGTGTCGGTGTCGATTCAAGAGTTGCTTGAAAAATACTGCACTGTTCCACCTGCAAGGATATTTTTTTTTTAGGGTTCCATACACGAAGGGTAAAAACGGGACCGGCCTTTTGCTAAGACTCCACTGTCCGTCCGTCCGTCCGTCCCTGCCTGTCTATCACCAGCCCGTCTAGCACAACTATGCTTCGTGACTTGTCGCACGACATAGCGCTACCCGTCACCGTCTCACATTAGTGCACTGAAAGAGACAGGTAATTATTTCGCGCGAGAAATAGTCGCTTGTGACAGTTGTGCTAGAGGTGCAGGCTTTATCTCATGAACCGTGACAGTTGAAATTTCTGTAGACAATCAAAACTCACTAAGAGCTCGCGCAGACAGACAGCGGGCGGGTTCTGAGTTCCGAGTTCAGAGTTCTGCGTTCTTTAGAATGTACCGAGTCTATACGACAACGCACACAGCGGGCAGTCAGATCACGGCGGTCAAAGCGGAACGTCGCGTTCTAAGAGTTCTTTTCCCGCCGAGGCAGAGAACGCGTGAACGCCGCAATGTCTGAGGTTGCAAATACAGAAAAGTTAATTACATTGGTTAGGGAAAGGAGTTTATTATACGATTTTAGTGACGTAGACTATAAAAAAACCCTGGCAAAAAAGCAGAAGCTTGGCTTCAAGTTGCCACAGCAATGGGATTTGGAGAGAGCAAGAGAAATCTCTTTTTAGAAGCTACTAAGCTCCACAAAAGCAATAAATTATTCATGGGAAGATTAAGTTTCTAGTGACATGTTGCATATACAAAGACACAAACGAAACTAGAACGCGAGGATTTAAACGCCGCTAACGGAGTGATTACATACTCTTTGCGCCGCTTGTGTGCGTCGGAACTCTTGAGCGGTCAACGGTCACTAGAACGCGGAACTCAAACTGAGCTCTGACCGCTCTCTGTCTGCGCGAGCTCTAAGTATGAAATACCTACTTACAAACAAAGCTTGCATCCCAGTGTCAATCTACTTACTAGATACGAGGTTTTGAATAGCAGTGACAGAAATGTTAGTGAGTTTTGGATGTCACCAGGCTATGTAAAAGTCCGCTTTTTACAATGTATTATAAAAATAATGTTATTTTATGAATTGGCCAGTATTGAGGACACAACCGAATATACAGACAGATAGTTACTATTAAAACGCTCAAATGATCACCCGCACACAGCTCGAAAATATTAAACTGTGGCTTTATCAAACTTACACTTTAATCTACATCGTCTTGGTGAATGATTAAGCTAAAAGAAAAGCCATACAAATATACCTTGCTTATACTTCGAGATAGCGTAATACCTAATCAGGCAAACTCAGGCGACTTAAGAAACCTAGATTTGTTCTTCAAAGGTGACATTGTGTGCTTATTTCGTTTACGTCACCCTTGATAAGTGGCTGTCTGGGAAGAAGGTCTCACTTCCTGGCTAAGACATGACGTAAAACTTTAGAAAAACCCCTGGCGGTAATTCATAAAGCCGCAGATCGCTTGTTTATGGCCCTCACCTTCGGATCGGGTCACAAACATCTGCGATCTAGGAAAATCACGAATTCACCTCCCTAGTTTGGAAAGTACTATGGTAAGTCTTTTATGGTAGTCGTTCATTTAGTCCTATTATTATTATGCACCACCTACTAATTTCAAACATTAATTTTCAACTACTCCGCTACCTAAAGGTTGTCTGGAAGAGATCGCTATTTAGCGATAAGACCGCCTGTTGTTTACCTCTGCCTGTTATTTTAATGTATCTCATGTTGTGTTGTATATTCCTTGATGTTGGAGGTGTGCAATAAAGAGTATTTGTATTTGTATTGTATTTGTACTATTCCATTTGTTTCTAAGTCATGTTGGTGAACAATTTTTATTTTAGAATGTTGTAGATTAAATATTACTTATCATGTAAAATAAAATTGTTTTATAATTATTCATATAGTCATAAATTGCGATATAATTTTTACAAGCTTTTATTTAACTTACATTGTATGTTTAAAGTATGTTTGTTCGGGTAAAATCTTGCAACTCAATTTTGAAGCAGATATCGTCAACCGATTGAGCTGAAATTTTGCAAATTTACTTAACTTTGATGACAATACAATAATATGGTACCATGGGGCTGATCTGATGATGGAGCCGGAAGGTGGTCATAGGAACTCAATAATAGAAAAAGCAATCCTACCGAGCTTGGGCTCTTTAGAATCGTCTCAGTGAGCATTTGATGGATATCCAAAGAAAAGTACAGTCGGCTATAAAAGCTTGCCACTAAAATGACATTTTTGACAGAAACTTATTTTAACCATTAGGTTTGACTAAGCATGTGTACTTAAATACATTAACTAACAAATTGGTTACATTTAAAACAATGAATACGGTAATTGTTTAAAAAAATATACCATTTAAAAAATAAAGAATCAATTCCAATTATATAAAAAAATGGATGTGGCAATAAATTTATTACATTATTGATAAGCATCGTAGAACTCATCAAGAAGAGTATAATATGAGCATAAGGCAATTAAGGGTTTTTTTAAGAAGTCAAAAACTTGATGTCGAATGATTTGACGCCTATTGTCGGTCTAGTTAAATCATTCGTGCCCCCAAAACCCCGGGGTGTCGATATCGTACAGATTATAAGGTCAGATCTGTATTATAATAGTACATTACGGCAGACGCCGGGAAAGAAAGGCTAGCCGGGTGAGTAGGTATAGACGGCCGACCGGAGTCCGGATAGTGATACGAAGCCGGCAAGCCCTTTTCACGGCTAGGCATGTATAGTGCTTTTCTCAAACATATGCAATGAAATAAAAAGACACCACGCAAAAAACAGCTGTTTAGCCTGTTCATGACAACAGACGCCATGCATAAAAATAAATTACTTCCCGGCTTAGGCCTTCCATTTTGTATGAAATTCCGTTACAGTTCTCTCGAGTTGTTCCGTCCGAAACGTGATACTTCGAAGCCCGCAAAGCACGTTATGACGAAATTTCATTGCATTGCATCTTTGAAAAAATATAATGAACCGGAAAATTAACTGTTCCTGAGAAATCTCTATTGGTAAATTATATCTTAGTATAATGAAGCATTCGATAAAACATGCATCGAATAAACAGTTACCATAAAAATTTCACATCTTAGCAAGATCAGTCACCCGCCCGAATTCGTAAAAATCAATCTAAAACCATTAGCAATTTACTTCAAGTCGAACATAATGCATTTGCCTTATTTATTTGCTAATACATTTACTGAACCCTCATTTGCCAAGAAATCCGAATTAGGCTTAATCATGAGTCCCATTCAGGGTCCTGAAATCAATCACCCGGCCCCATTAGGTTTGATGAGATTTTCATCTAAGCCATTCAAGTAAGATGTATGTAAATTAAGTTAAGGCTTATTTATCGCAAGGTCACATGAGGTAAACAGTGACCTTTTCGTATAAAGGTAGTGTTCAATTTTCGCGAATCCATCACGGTGTAGGGGAAAGCAAGGCGGAACGGCATACTTAAACAAAAACAGTCATATTCAGATTCAATACCTACCTTTATTCAAGAACCGCTTGTAACAAAATAACATGGATGTATTGTGCTTAAATACTAGAGTGTAGTTGTGGCTCTGTGAGCTGTAGACCTCACATGTTTAAAAATGGCGGACATAGGGGTATGTCCGCCATTTTTTAAATTTGGAAAAACTGAAACAAATATATATATATATATAGTTACCAAGCCTACTCACAAAATTTCATGAGAATCGGTTGCCAAATGTGGCTTGTAGGCGAGAACGGCTGTTCTGAGCGGTTTTGAAATGCGAGCATCCGAACATCCAAACATATTCAACGACGACGCGTTTGGCTCGGTTTGTAGACACCTGCCTACTGAGTCGGCGGTCCCGGGTTCGAATCCCGGCCGGGACAAATATTTGTGCAAATATTTGTTCTTGGGTCATGGATGTTATCTATATATGTATTTATATATTATGTATATCGTCGTCTAGTACCCATAGTACAAGCTTTGCTTAGTTTGGGACTAGGTCGATTTGTGTATGATTGTCCCTTAATATTTATTTATTTATTTATTTATTTATTTATATTGGTGAAGCTAAAACGGAGACACTTCGCTCGCTCGATCAAGTTATTAGTCACACTTAAAAAAAAATACACAGGAATAACAAGATATTGGATGACTTTCAATATCTCGATTTAGGCCCGTTCTGTCTGCATGGCAAAAATGGTAAAACACTTGAAACTTCTTCACAAATGAAACTGTCGGTGTAGCGAGCGCCAGCCGTTTTTTTCTTGGGCTTTTTCCTTCACTTCTTGGTAAGACATGACTTTAACCTTTTATTTTATTTGCTCAAAGTTATTTCGTCTAAGCCTTCATCTACATCGCTTTCCCTCGATATTTCCTTTTCCTACATATAACATGGCTCTATAATGGTAATTTATTACCATACCCCGGGTTTTTTAGAGCACGAATGACTTAACGCCTGCATTCGTGCTCCGAAAACCCTGCTTATTGCCATTACAATCTATTGTCATATTACAGAAAATCACTGTCGATTAAAACTTAAACTAAATCGATAAACGTCCTACTTTTCCAGATTCGGAACCCGACTGAATCATATATGGCATCCGGGTGTTTGGCCAAATGAATCATGTAGGTATAAGTTGGAAGTTTTTATTTGCTCTTCACTACAAAGTCGCTCCTTGCTGTCTGTCTGTCTATCCCTATGTAAACTTAGATCTTTAAAACTACGCAGCGGATTTTGATGCTGTTTTTTCAAAGATAGAGTAATTCAAGAGGAAGGTACATATATGTATAAAACATGCATAATTTATCAGTATTGCACCCGTGTGATCCGGGGCGGGTGTTAAATAAATTTAAACAGCAAATAATTTATTTTTATATTCACAATCTGAACACTGAATCGTACATCCATTTTAAACCGAGCGACAAATTTTCGAACAATTTTACTGCACTAGTGAAAATTCTCACAAGTGGAAATTGAGGTGTAATTTGTTGAAAAGTCTTGTGTCGCCGAAATGTGGGTAAGGCAAACAGGCTGCGCTGCACTCGGGTGAAAAATCTCATTTGCTGTGCGAGCGTGGGCGAGTGCCTCTTCTCCTGGCTTCTTTTACACCGTACTTATTTTAGTAAAAACAAAGTCAGAAAAATATCGTCAGCTAAGTATTAATATTCTTCTTCTTGTTGGCTGGCTGATTTCGAAATGGCTAAAAATTATATGCTTGACATGTAAAAACCCCGATTTTCCCGCTATTAAAAAAAACTGAATGGACTAAAAATTTCTATATAATTATTGGATGGTGTCCACTTCTTTTATAGAAAAACACTTCACCGAATGCTTCAGTTCCTAGAATTTTCATTTCATAGACAATTTTTTCCTCGGAAGTCATACAATACATATTTGAGAAATCTTGAAAATGTCAACCTATACATTAATTAGGTTAGGTTTGTGTTATAACATTCCAAAATATTTTATGGTTTCAGAAAAAAACGCTTTCGATGAAATGAAATTTCTATGAAATGAAAATTCGATGAAACGTTTCTCTATAAAACAAGGGTAATCTGTTCACAAAAAATCTCGAGAATCGATTGAGAAATGCGATCTGTAGGCTAGAATAGACAGAAATCTGGACATTCGGACATACGAAAGCAATTTTGCCGAAGCTAAAACGGAGAGCTTCGCTCACTCAGTTAACAATAAGCACGTATATAGACCAAAATACTCACAGTTCTGAGCCTGAGTGATAGATGGTCTTTGTGGCACAAAGGTGTCGTGAAGAGTAGCGACTACGTATCGGATGATACAACGTGACGGGCCTCCTGCCTAATAGAATAGACAAGGTGGGCTTATAGGTAAAAGGGTTTCCATCAGATTAAATACACACAATTTTTATAACTGCACGGGTATTTTCCTAATTAGTTGCAATTTATGTATTGAATAACTTCAACTTTTCCTCAGCAGAGCAAGAGCACCCAAATGTCCAAAAATAACTGAGGCACATGCTAATTTCACGTGCAAAGGGTAACTTTTGGGCCGATTCATTATTTGCAATAAACACATAAAGAGATCCAACAAAAATCGCAGTCAGTAATTTAATTACGCAGTTTCTGCAATGCAGTATTTTACGGGTGCTAAATCCTGTATTCCTATTTTACTGAAATAATTGAAAATTTGAGAATACTGTTCATAATTAGAGATAGAATAATTTGCAGTTTAATGGAGTAATGAATATTTTTGGCGTTAATCCAGTTTTCATGTTGTATAAACTTTGAATTTAGTTTACTTTGTAGCAATAAATAATAATAAAATTTTATCAGTCAGTGCAAAATGGATTGTTTTCTTATCTTGAAAATAATGATAATATAAACTGGAATCAATCAAAAGTTGGAGTCAAAAGTTCGAATCGAGCTCGCACTCAGTTTTTATACAAAAACAGGCATTAGACAGGGAGGAAAAAATATAACTACATACAGGAAAAATTACTACCTTTATACTAATTAATAGGTACCTGCATCCACAGCTTTTATTGAATAACTTACCCATTTTAACAGAGCAACGAATGACCAAAACAGTTAAGTGACGTCACAGCTTTACGCTTCTCATATTTTTTTTATGTTTACGGGTAAAACGGGCTGTCATCTTTGACCAGTATCAGTGATGTCACATTTTTGTACAGATTTAAAGGGTGACACACGTAGGGAACACTTTTAATGCTCTTTTCTCGTGATTTCTGTATCTGCAGTTTTGTAGTATAGCTGTAGAAAGGAGGAGGGAACGAGATCGCGCGACAGGTCACCTTGGACAACCCAAATAAAATCAACGACAGGAAACTGCGTATCTACTTATTTACTCTACGTCTGACAGTCTGCCAACAGGAAGAGATGGCGAGAGATCTTGCGGAGAGCTGTGCCCGCCTCTACCATCTACGTGGACGCCTAAATGTGACCACGACCGCTCTGCTAGAGCGAAACGACAGAGAAGAGAAGAAGATACTAAATAGCTCAGGCTTTACGGCTTGACCTAGGGCTAAACTAAATGTTTCTGCTGAAATCTGATCCGCGTTCTGACCACTGTCTTTGCTTTAGAAATATGCTTTATTCGAAGTAACCATTTGGACATTGAGCCACATTGTTAATAATTGTTAACGTCACTCAATTTATTTATTTATTTATCGTATGGCATTTCAGTCACTGGATATAGGTAGGTACAATTAATTAAATTAGCGTCAGTGGCGTCACATCATTGGTGCTACCCACTTTGTAATGTCTTGTTGTGTTATCTCGTCCCAAGCCCTCCTACAATTATACCTACAATAGCTCCGGTCAGCTTTACTGTGCTTCTTGTGATCGGGTAGGTATTTAAATATATATATATATATATATATATATACACAAGTATATATATGGACTTGTTAGTAAAGCCTGACCAGAAATACGAGTATATGAAGATTGTCAAGAGGGCGCTATTTATAAGATTTATATGGCAACAATTTTGCATCCTATCGCAACCGCACTATAATGACACTAGTTTAAATACCTGTCAGTTCCTATGTTGACCTCGTGATATAATTTAATGGAATGCACTCTTTTCCAGACTGTTTTTGTGTAGCAAACACGTGTACACTTTATTTATAATATTGCGTTCACGACTGTAAATGGTTTTCGGCATTTTCTATGGATATTTTTAAATATTTGTCTTTTCAAGAAACCATCACGAATGACATTGACATTGTTGACAAACCATCATAAAATCATTGCCAGTGTAAGAAATTTGTTCCAGTAAAATTCCGCAATATGGCGCATCCTTACATAATTTCTGGTCAGTCTTTAAATTGGATCTGTACAGCCTGACAAAAAAGAGTAGAAATTAAAAAGTGGCAATACTGTAGTGTCGTTCCTTTCTAATCAATCTAAGAAAACGGGGACGACACTACAGCATTGCCACTTTTTAGGGTTCCGTAGTCAACTAGGAACCCTTATAGTTTCGCCATGTCCGTCTGTCCGTCCGTCCGTCCGTCCGTCCGTCCGCGGCTTAGCTCCGTGATCATTAGTACTAGAAAGCTGAAATTTGATATGAGTATGTGTATGTATAACACCGACAGAACGGTAAAATAAAATTTAAAAAAAATTTTTTTTTCGGGTACCTACCTCTCGAACACCTAAGTGGGGGTGGGGTGATTTTTTTTCTTTTCAACACTGGTGTGTGGGGTGTCGTTAAATAGGTCTTGTAAAAATAATACGGGTATTTTAACATAATTTTTTGATAGTCAGCAGTTTTGTAAATATTCGCTCTTAAAACAAAAAACTTTTCAACCACGGGTCAAAAAAAATCTGAAAAATTCATGTTAATGAGGCCTTAAGTACTTTCAGTGAAAACTATATTAAACAAAATCAGTCGAGCCGTTTTTGAATTATCGCCAAATTTCATATTTTTTGTTAAAAGGTCGTAAGTTGACTTCCAGAAGGTAATAAGTGATTACAGTTTCTAGGGCGTTTACGACCTTTTTGTAGAGCTTAAAATCTTTCTTAACTTAAACCTCGGGCTTAAAACAGCAGTTTATTGTGAAGGATGAGCAACTACGGAACCCTACACTGAGCGTAGCCCGACATGCTCTTGGCAGGTTTTTTATTTCTACTCTTACAAGTGAGGTTGGTGTGACGGGCGGCCATCTTGTCGCGAAGAGGCGCGTCGAGCTGAACACTTCACCCGCAACTGGTGCCGTCTGTAGCCGTCGTTCAGATCTAAGGGACGGCTCACACTCACACGTGAAGCACTTTTAAGGCTCCCTATCCGTTCAAAAATGCTGATTGTTTTAGACATTTTTCTCTATGATCAAACAGGTTTCTTAACATATGTTACTACTCAAAACAGGGCCCTTGCTATTGGTATATATTTGAAACCTGCAGTTTGAATTTTTCATTGATAATTTTTGTTTCAAAGACTACTCGAATTTGACAAAATTCACGCAGAAAACTGTATCAACTTATTTTCGACTGCACGCAATGCAAGCAAGAAATAGCTACTTCTAGAACTCAGGGAAAAGTATAATACAAATGTATTTTTTTAAGGAATAAGGCCTCTTAGTGCGTTTTTTCTTATTCGTTTACCTCCAATTTAATTTACTCTAAACAGCCGACGCCAGAAGACGCCAGAAACTCGGAAATTCTGACAAAGTTATGGCCTTAGAATCGATACGCCCATTCTCCGAGTCGTTGAAATTTTTGTCCTATTTCCGTCGCCTCTATGAAAAATCTTATAGTAAATTAGTTATTAGTTATAACTATTAGATGCTTAAACACCCATGATTTGAAACTTGTATTTATATATTTATATATTTTTTTTAATTACATGTTTATTTATTTAAATAAAGTCGTCTTCACTTCCTTAATGGCAATGCCTGAAACAGTCCACCGTTGGTGTACCTTGCCCCTAACGGGGTATTTTTACGCCCAGAATGATTGAAGAGAAATTGTTAAGAACTAAATTTTTAAAATGAAAGAATGTTTTGCTTTAGAGGCTCATTGACAAAAAGTCAGATGTAGGAGATTAAGTTATAAATAATATACTGCTCAAAAGAAAACATGGGCCAATTGATATTTTGTGCTATCCAAAGTTACGATTTTAATATACAATATTCTAAACACCAGTGCAAGGAAACAGTGCATGTACGTAATTTAAAATATTAAATTTAATACTTCGGATACGTTACACGAAACCAAATCTCCATGGAACGACTCGTCCTCCAAGGACGAGTGGAAGGCAAGCGGTCACGAGGCCGGTCAGCTACGCATTGGGCAGACAGAGTCAAATCTTATGTCCTGACCAGTCCACGGCCAAATTGTGAGGAGGTTTCCTAAGAAAGGCGGGAAGAAAACGAGAAATATGTGTATGAGAAATTTTTAATTCAGGTTATCTATGATATTAGTGAGAGACTTTACATACATACTAAGTTTTAAAGCCAAAGGCTCCTTATCCGTTCAAAAATACTGATTGTTTGAGACATTTTAATCTTTGACCAAAGATATAGTTTCTTAACATATTATCAATTTTTATTGGTATATATTTGAGACCTACAGTTGGAATTTTTCATTATTAATTTTTTATTTAAAAACTACTCAAAATGGACACAATTCACGCAGAAAACTGAATTTTTCACCTTATTTTCGACTGCACGCAATGAAAGCATGAAATATCTATGTTACTATCTAGAACTCAGGGAAAAGTAATGTTCACTTCAAAAAGTTAATTGAAATTATCAAGATATTTGTCATAATCATAACATGAAAAAAAGTTTTTTTAACTCGGCCTCGATATAGTCCAATTTCATCGCCAGTTACGTATGCACAAATAGCGGTTCGGTAGCCTTCAGTACGTATAGACCCGTGGAATAAGTAATCGTATGACGTCTGTGAATAGGTGAGGGGTCCGATCTCAAAGGAATAGTTAAATAGACTGGTGGAAAAATCTCGAATAGATTCTGCGGGCTGATGGTCGCACTTGACGCGTTACGATGGTTGGTTCGCACAATGTTTTTAACAGTTAATAGAATTTACTGAAACTTTTTGCTTGGGGGCTTTAGACTAATTCGAACGGTTTTATTATAGAGTTGACATATTTCTCGTTTCCTTCCCGCCTTTCTTAGGAAACCTCACAATTTGGCCGTGGACAGGTCAGGACATATGATTTGAACAAGTGCGCATTCAAAAAAATGTTTGCGTGACCTCTATGCTGGCAGAGTTGTGGAGTCTCAGCTTATCTGATTAGGTTCTTTTATCTGTATTTAATTATATTGTATGTGCATGTATATATTATATGAATATGTATTTATCTAAGTATTTATATATTTCATTTCATTTCATTTATTTATTGCAATACCATGGTTATAATTACAAGATGTTAAAATATATTAAATAAAATATATTATATTAAACTTTGCTTACGAGTAAGTTAGTTGCACCGCCCACAATCTATCTGCTTTGATGCTTGATGAATGGTACAGAATGCCTCATAGCATTAAGTCCGCCTTTTGTACGATAAGTTTTCTTTTGTGCAATAAAGATTAAATAAATAAATAAATAATATCTAGGAAACTACTAGTCCTATTTTCACCAAACATAATTAAGAACCATCTCGACGGACAAGTCTTTCGATTAATAAAACTGCACTCAAATTGGTCCATCCGTGAGTGGGAGCTACGATGCCACCGACAGATACGCAAATATACCTACAGATAATAAATAATAAATAAATAAATATCAGACAACCTCACACAAATCAACCTAGTCCCAAATTAAGCTCAAGAAGGCTTGTGTTATGAGTACTAGGCGACGATATACATACTTATAGGTATAGATAAATAAATACTTAAATACATAGAACATCCATGACCCAGGCACAAATATTCGTGTTCATCACACAAATATTTGCCCTTGCCGGGATTCGAACCCGGGACCGTCGGCTCAGTAGGCAGTTGCTTAACCACTGCGCCAACCGCGTCGTCAGATACACGTGTTAAACTTAAAACAGCCCTTTTTTCGTTAGGCTTTAAAAATAAATGTTTGTGTGAGAGTGTGTACGTATGTTACCTTCTTCACGATGAAACGACTGGACGGATTTGGATGAAATTTTGAACAGGTATAATTTATTTATCCAAATTAAAAACCAAAGGTTGTTTTTTATCCCGAAAAATAAATATGGTTCCCGCGGGATAGCGTATAATTATTTTTTAACACGAGCAAAGTCGCCTGCGGAGCTAGTTGGACATCAAATCAATAAAACAAAAACATAAAAACAATAGATGTGTCAAAGGCGAACTTGTCCACGTAAGAGATTTCTTCCAGTTAACAATTGAGCAAATAAGAGTCAATACAATCAAGAAGGTAGGCAAACAAATTAATATGTATGTAAATAAAACATAAATAAAGTAATATTAAAACAAAGTAATAAAAACGCAAATTAAGCCGGTCCATTATTTTTCATAAACATTACGAACCATTCCAGCACCTCTAGCGCAACTGTGTCACGCGAGTCTTTCTCGCGCGAGATATATTACCTATCTCTTTCTGTACAATACTGTAAGAAAGTGACATGTGACGCTAGATCGCGCTTCAAGAGTCGCGAAGCGTAGTTGTGCTAGACGAGCTGGTTAGTATTTTACGAGAAAATAAATTAGAAGTCATGATATGTCGTAAATTAGCTTTTTTATTTTAGCATGGTCCTGTGATGTTTTTAGAATTTGTCTTAAGCGGCATTGGTTGTAGGATGTAACAGCCGCATAGCTTCGCCATGACCTATCTCACTAGCATTTATTTATCTATAAATTTATTTACACAGCATTACAGACTTAAATGTAATACAATGTGAAACTAGATGTACACTTATCAAAAAGGAATACTAGTGATCTTGTCATCCATCGACTCACAGTACCTCAAACACGCACAACACACAGCCGTCCATCGGCACGCAAACAGATCACATTCCGGTGTTGACACCAGAAGTGCATTGAGCAGCGTAGCATTATAAACGGTACCGAAGTGGTCCGGTTAATCACTTCTCCCGCGAACATCTCACAAGGAGAACCTGAAGAGGTTCCGAGAAATAGCGCGCGTTCAGACATTACAGCATTATTGGCAGTAAGTACTAATAGCCGGGAGGCTTCCCTATGGCCTATCTGAGACAGGCTGTCTTACTGGCACCATGCACTACTACACTGCTAAAGTGGTGGTTGGTTGCTTCGCCAGGGAACAATACACGGAAGACAACTACAGAATCTACTACAGGACTACTGAGCCAGGAGAACGCGTTCGGATCGATACTGCTGGATTTGTATTATGAAAGAAATTAACAAACTAATAGTATTAAGGTATTTTGTTCAGTATTTTATTTATTAACTTTAGGTTGTAACAGTCGTTCAGCCTCCCTGTGGCCTGTCTCACTAGCACCATGGACAGTGCTGAAGTGATCCGGGGAGGTGGCCTCGCCAGCAAACAGCAAACGAGGAGCACCAGAGGAGTCGAGCAGGGGACTACCCAGCCAGGAGCGCGCGTCAGGATACTGCGAGGCCAGGAGGTTGTCGAAGGAGTAGGTGCCACGTGTGAAGGGGTTCGAATACCAGGTAGATCTGAAAAAAGTGTAAATTCGACATGTAATCGTGCAATACTATCGTCAGAAGAAAGTTATTCAAATATGAAGCTAACGCCGTGGACTCGGTCACTTGATGCAGATGAAGCCATCTGACTGATATAATACAAAAATGGTTAGAAATATTTATGACTTTGGAGATAGTGCATAGTTTCAGTGGTTTCACTAAAATCAATGTGTGAATTTTAATTCAGACCAAAAAAGAAACTAAAAACAAAAAAATATGCAAACTTAATATCAATGCTTCTAACCTGATGATACCCTTAGGTTGAGGTATGGTGATACCTATCGAATTGCCGACGAATCTCTGCAGGATTCCTATGCATTTCGTCCTTACCACATCTTCCGGCAAAGTTTCTACCTGTAAATAACGATGATATTTATCATCTAGGTATGTATTTATATCCGCATCGAAGTTCAGAATACACTTGGTGTACTATATGAATATTGTTGAGTAGAAAATGTATTTTAATTAGGGCACGAGGTGCCATGAAATTTTGTTTTAGCTTTACCGGGATATTCCAGTTCTCCCATAATACAATTTTGTTTTTAAACTAAGACTTGACATATATTTGTATAGAATCTTTTTATCGATTCATATTTTTAAGTGGTAATACCACATTTTCAAACCTCGCTTCGATTGTAGTAGATCGCATTCAATTTTTCTTTCTTAATTTACCTTTGTGTCATTATTTATAAGACTTGATATGTTGAATCATTTAGATATGTACCTCTTTAGCTACATTTCCACTAGTCCACAACGTCAGCGTATTGGTGGACCCCATGGGTGAGTGTCCTGCAAATATCCTCGTGGTCCAGGAATCTTCTGCTGGAACCTTCCTCTTGTCATCTCCCTTCCAAACGAATGCAAATGTGGTTACGTTCTTTGGCCACCACGCCTCGTCAAACGTGAGGATGATTTTGCCCACTAACCCCATGCTTATTTTGTCTATAGCTGTCTGCTTATCTTTGGGCAGAGGCAGCGAGAAGATACTCGAGTGCCTGTAGAACAAATAAAAATCTTAATAAATAAACCCTTAACCCAGCTCACGTGTTAAAATATACGTAGTTTTACTTATAATTTCGGAACTGCCTTTCCGGGGCAAAAGTAATCTATGTCATTTTCCAGTCTTTATGTTAGAAAGTAGCTTCAGTCTGTTGCTGAGTTTTAGCAAAACAAACAGATCAATCAACAATCACTATCCCTGAATTAGTTTCTATACAAATAAGATTCTTTTTTATGACCCTTTTTATTATATTAAAGGTTATTTAGATTAAGGTTTTGTACTTTTTTACTATTCGATTTTTTTGTATTAATCAAAATTTAAATTACACGAAACAAAAAAGAAAGATTTCCGATATGGTGGTACCGGTATTGGTATTAGACTCCTCAATAAGGAGTCCTTACTTACTTATCCTTAAGAACTCCAAGAGACACGGTCACTATAACCGAATCGGCCTCATAGGAGCTACCATCCTTACATTTCACACTGACTTTTTCGTTGGGATGCTGTGGAGCTGTAATGAGTGTTACTTCCGTGTTTAACTTGATGTCCAGGTTGGGAAAACCAGGTCCACGATTGTATGTGTTCTGAAATTAAACAAAAAAATATTCCATCTACTATTACTATTCATCTACGTCCATTGTTAAACGCAGGTGGAACAGTTGTGGCTTTTACAACAATCGAACGTGTTCTCTTTATATACAATTCTGCTAAATTATTAAGCCTGGCTTTAAAGAAATACTTGACCGGCATTGGATTGGATTTACCACCCGAGGAAAACAAAAATTAGTACTATCAACTATCAATGAATCAAAATGACAAGCACAGAAATAGTCTTTCGACTAGCTAGACTAAGATATTTTTCAAATTAAAATTTCTTTTGGAATTTTTGCATATTAGATCATCAATGGAATCATTCTCATATCGTTTGCAAAATAGAAAGTTATTGATGTCATCAAACGATCCTCTATTTACATACTTAGATGAACTAAGGAAATCAACTAACCAACATTAATTCGAAGAACGTCTTGTATCCATATCTGTGCCAACTGATGGTCTGTGGGCCACCCAATGTGTCGTAGTTACCATCCGTGGGGATTTCGTTCCAATCATTGGAGCCTTCATAATTGTCCGTTGCTAGATTCATGAATTCGAGGTACTCGCTTATGAAGTCTTCATCCTTTACGTCTGGTTTATTCTTTGCTAGGTACTCCCTCAGTCTGTAAAAAGGAGTATACTATCTTGGAAAGTCTTTCTGACGTTAAAATTTATAGTTTATCAGTTTATGACATTGAGAATCTGAGTACGCTTCGTTACATTTTTTTAAATTAAAATTAGAAATTGCCAGCTCGGGTCAATAGCCAGTTAAAAGTGTATATTAGTGATGTATTATTATAATATTTATTATTCAAGAGTAATTATTAGGTGATAGTAAATCACTATCACTACTAGTATAAAACAAAGTCGCTTCCTGCTGTCTGCCTGTCTGTATGCTTAGATCTTTAAAACTACGCAACGGATTTTGATGCGGTTTTTTAATAGATAGAGTGATTCAAGAAGGTTTATATACAGTATATTTCATTGCACCCGTGCGAAGCCGGGGCGGGTCGCTAGTATCATGATAAAATGTAAAAAAAAAGCTGTTAGAGCATTTTTAGTTAACCATAATCACGCTGATTTTCGTTCCTACAATTAAAGATCGACAGAAGTGCTGAAAAAAGTTATAAAGAAGCATTAGAGATCTATTAGAAACTTACTTTTGAGTGTAGAATGTTCCGTAAGGTTCTGAAGTATTGGAAGGATTTTCTAGAAAATCTAACTCAAAAAGCTCGGCGACTAAAGCAGATTCTTTCGTGGTTCCATCCGAGCGGTACCCTTCTATGGATAATTGTTGTAATATTGGGGTGATCTTGTGTTGCGTAGCTAACTCATAAGTGCGGCTGGATTCGTTTCCGTGGATCCTGTAATAAGGATATGTATTTTTAAGTTGCATGTGTCTAGGTCTAGTAGGTTCAGAAGAATAGAATAGAATAGAATAGAATAGAAATATTTATTACACACTCATACAATTAACAATTATGTCAATAAGATATCAGCATGCCTCGTCAATTATTACATAAGTTATATATGACACTTACATTTTACATTTGTCCCACTCATCAAAATTAAGAATTTTATACATAATTATATTTATCAATTCATCAAAAATTGAGAGTTGTAAACAATATTAACTAGAATTACTACATTGCTAATAGAAAAATATAAAAAAAAAAGTGACCATAAAGCTAGAATATAAAATCGGTGGACTATCCGTAATACAATGTTATTATTTATCAAAATTACTATTATTTATCAACTTCATTAATTACAATGTCAAATTTCACATAATCATTATTCATATATTCTTTTTTTTTTTTTTTTTTTTTTTTATTCACAGACTGACCGGCGATTGACCTCAGTATCACCTGATGGAAAGTGACTACGGGGTCGAGGATGTAGCTCGCCGGTTCAGTAATAGCCTATTCACTCTGACCTTGAAGATACCTAAATTATATTTTTTTGGAAATACACATGATGGGAGCGAGTTCCATTCCTTAGCGGTTCGCATTAGAAATGATGAAGCAAATCGCTTCGTGCGAATGAGTGGTAAACTGACAACATAAGGGTGAAATCGCTCCCCTCGCCTGGTTGTCCGATGTTGAAACGGGGATGGTGGAATTAAATCGTGCAATTCCTGCGCACACTCTCCAAAATATATCCGATAGAACACCGACAAGCTGGCAACTTTGCGGCGATGTTCGAGGCTCTGGAAGATGGCCCCAGCCGGCAAAGAATCACCAATGAGTCTTAGGGCTCGACGTTCTACTGAATCCAAGGCAGCCAACTGGTACTTGGCAGAGCCGTCCCAAAGATGGCAGCAGTACTCCATGCACGAACGGACTTGAGCTTGATAAAGGGTGAGAAGCTCTTCCGGCGTGAAATACCGCCTCACCTTATATAGGACACCAAGTTTTTTTGCAGCTGTTTTTGCCTTGGCTTCAATAGAGGAGCCAAAGTTCAGGTTTCGTTTGATATCCAAACCAAGGAGCTCCAGGTGATCAGTAGTTGGTACGGATACATTTTGGAAAGTAGGAGTCAAGGTGAACGGACTCCGCTTAGCAGTAAATAGACACGCCTGCGTTTTGGAATCGTTAAAGCTGACCAAGTTGGCATCGCCCCATTCGGACACAGCCTTCAAGCTCATGCTAGTTCGCTCAACCATAGCCTCCCTAAGGCTTTGAGTCTCACCACTGGTAGCTCGTGCGGTAGATAAGTATCTCTCCGTAACTGTGCTGTCGTCGGCATACCCAAGAATATCAGGCTTGAGCAGATCATTTATGTGCAGCAGAAAGAGAGTTGCGGAGAGAACTGATCCCTGAGGCACCCCGGCATTAATCGCCAACTGATCGGATGTGCATCCATCGATGACGACTCTAATCGATCGGTGTCTCAGGAAGTCTGCGATCCACGTGCACAAACCAGTGGGTATCCCGTAAGAAGAAAGCTTGCTCAGAAGGCTGTCGTGCCAGACCCTGTCGAAAGCCTTGGAGATGTCAAGAGATACCGCAAGGGCCTCACCATGTTTCTCCAAGGCTTCGCCCCAAAGGTGGGTGGCATACACCAGAAGGTCCCCAGTAGACCGATTCCGGCGGAACCCGTATTGCCGGTCGCTGAGAACATCGTTACCTTCAAGGTATGCCAGTAGATGGGTGTTCAATACACGCTCCATAATCTTACAGAGTATGGAGGTGATTGCAATGGGTCGGTAGTTCGATGGGTCAGCACGACTACCCTTCTTGGGCACAGGCTGCACGTTAGCAAGCTTCCATGACTCAGGTACTAAGCCTGTAGTTAGGGAGAGCCGAAACAGGCGCGTCAAGACAGGAGACAGCTCAGGAGCGCAGTTTCTAAGGACCAACGCTGGAATACCATCAGGGCCACTGGCTTTATTCACGTCCAGACAACGCAATACTTTTAAAACCTCCCTCTGGCGCAATTTAACTTCGGGCATTAATGTCCCACAATGAGGTATAGTGGGAGGTGCAGTATTTCCAGCATCTAGACGCGAACTCTCTGCAAATAAATCAGCAAATAAGTTTGCTTTGTCTTCAGCAGAGTGAGCCAGAGACCCGTCCGGTTTCAGCAGTGGAGGCAGCGTCGGACGGCAGAAATTCGACTCCACCGATTTAGCCAGAGACCAGAACGCTTTACTCCCAGGTGGGTATGAAGCGAGTTTAGTCCCGATACGACCAATATGGAGGAATCGAGCTTTCCGTAAAACCTTCTTGCAGGACTTGGCAGCTTTGTTGAAAGTCTGCTTCTTAACGTGTACATCCGGAGTTTTGCGATTACGAGCATCAGCCCACGATAAGTAAGCCGAGTGCTTGATAGACTCGGCTCGAGCACATTCGGCATTAAACCATGGGCGAGCTGCATCACCGGTCGTTATCTTTTATTCTTTGATACTGTATAGTGTCCGATTCAACAACAGTGTTTTCAGACGTAGACGGAATGCATTGTCACTTTTTATGCTTTTAATGCAATATGGTAGTTTGTTATATAGTATACACCCCATAGTATTCGGAGACCGTTTGGCCAGCTTTAGCCTGTGAACAGTTGGTATTAAAGAAGAAGAAGAGGAAGACCAAACAAAAGATGGATGGAGTGTGTGAAAGATGATATGAATAAGAAGGAAGTAAACGACGAGATGACGAGTAATAGAGAAGAATGAAGTAAGAAAACATGCTGCACCAACCCCAAATAAATGGGATAAGGGCAAGGAAATGATGATGTGTCAAATGAAATGAAATGAAATGAAATGAAATAATTTATTCAGTAAGTAGGCCACAAGGGCTTTTAGAAGTCAGATTGTGAGTCTACCGGCATTTCGCAAGAGGAGACCGCTGTTGAGAAGAAAGCCGAAAGAAACTCAACAGTAAGTAATTTTTTCGTAAATTATACTTAAAAACTAATACAATTATATTATAACTAGGTAATTGATACATATATGTTAGAGGAGATGTACAAGATTCTCCAAATCAATGTTTACAAATCAATGTCTAGTAGATGCACACTAACGTCACCAAGGTCAACAGAAATACAGACGCCGTAAGGGAATTCAAACACATGGAAGTCCTCACAGTGTCTCGTAGGTAATTTGACTTAACAAAATACCAAGAACAAAGTATTGCATCTCACCATTCAGCGCCAACTTCGACAACACCATCTCCAAACGGCACAGTGTATACTCTTCCACCGACTCTTGACTGTGCTTCCAGTGCCAGCACTCGCTTGCCAGCCCGCGCTAGCTCCGTGGCCGCAGTAGTGCCCGCGGCTCCCAGCCCGATCACTATGGTGTCGTAGTGGACATTATCTGAGCTGAGGATGAAGTAAATTTATTTTTAGGGTTCCGTACCCAAAGGGTAAAAACGGGACCCCATTACCTACTGAGACTTCGCTGTCCGTCCGTCCGTCTGTCACCAGGTTGTATCTCAAGAACGATGATAGCTAGACAGTTGAAATTTTCACAGATGATGTATTTCTATTGCCGCTATAACAACAAATACTAAAAATAAAATAAAATAAATATTTAAGGGGGCTCCCATACAACAAAGGGATTGGAAAGCGATGTCTCAGTAATAGGGTCCCGTTTTTACCCTTTGGTTACGGAACCCTAAAAAGATGGTATGACCACATTTTGATACTGTATGTACCGTATAATAACTTCTCTTTGGTCATGACAATTGTAACTCGAGTGTGTCATTGAATCGGTACCTAAAACGACGAAAAAAAGTTTAATTTTGAATTCGCTCTGATGATCATTAACATGATTGTTCTTATCTTATGTTTGTTTACATAATTAAATAAATCTCAGGGCTTACATATTTATTGTTTATGCTTAGATATTATGGAGTATTTAGAGCAAATTCAGTAAGTATTACTTTTGCGCACTTATGTGTATAGATAAATATACCGATATTTGCGTTATCTTATCATGCTAACTTTTAACCCTGTTTTAAAGAAATATCATCTTTACTAGTTATGCAAAGTTACATAATATGACTTGTGGTAACGCTTTAGACGCTTAAATTACGCATCGGATCCTGCCATTTGAGTTTTTATGATTTTTCAAGAAGACGAAGCGTGTAGAAAACTAACTCAATGATCAATGGTAGTCGGGGTCATACTATTGATGTTTGAGTGGGACCCAAGAGTAACTATGCCTCCGAATTGTATTTTTAACCGACTTCAAAAAAGGAGGAGGTTCTCAATTCGAACAATTTTTTTTATTTTTTTCTATGTATGTTACTCGATATCTCCGAGAATCGTGAACCGATTTTCAATTTCTTTTTTTATCGAAAGGGTATAACTCCGAGTTGTGCCCGTTGGCACTAAGTCGGGATCTGATGATGGAATCTTCGAGAAATCGAGGGAACTCTTCAAATGTTATAGGGACATGTACGGCGCTTTCGGTAATTTATTGATAAAGTCAAGAATTTACATTCAGTAAATAGGATTTGGTGTAAGGAAACTGATGATGAACACACATACGAATCACTAAAAAGCAAAAAAAAAAAAAAAATTTCCAAACAAAGAACCGACTTCAGTAAAACTAAAAAGCCAACAATAACCCGTTCAAGTACAGATTACATTTGACTCACCCTTCGAAGTCGGTGCCAAACCTCGCGTAAACTATAATAATATAAATATAAGAACTGAGTGGTTTGGGATCGACTTCGAAGGGTGAGTCAAATGTAATCTGTACTTGAACGGGTTATTGTTGGCTTTTTATTAGTTTTACTGAAGTCGGTTCTTTTTTTTGTTAAAAAATTTTTTACCATCTCGTTATCTGCGACCGAACTTTACCTGCTAAGAAGAGATTCTTGTATGTACCACTGGATACATTGGTGCCAGAGCGTTGTGAATATTGACAAGCTTCTAAGGTCGGTAAATGCAGGTATTTTTTTGCAAATAAACCTAATATTGTGTTCTACTCAAACATCAATCTTAGTAACGCGGTCCCTAACGAATATTAATCATAATTTCCTGGCATTCTGAAAAATGCCTCCATCTATCACTTTGTGTATAATTATTATCATCTTCATTTCATTTCATAATGTTTTCGGTATAAAGATACACAATAGGCTTGTGTCAACTAACAATGAAACCAATGGATGAATGTTTCTAGGCGTAAATTGTAATATTTAATCAAGGAAAACCGAAATAATTCCTCATAAAAAAATAAGATTATTGTTATTTTTGCAAATTAAAATCAAAAAAATACCCCCCTGGCCCCTCCGCCGTGAACGCCAATTAGAACGTATTACGTCACATGGTGATATGCGCCATTGTTGTTGTTGACGTTTGGTTATGATTTTCATACAACAGCACAAGTCACTTCGTTTTTTTTCTATTGTTATCATTTTTCGACAAGTTGAGTGTGTTATTTCCACCCATATCGGATAATACTAGCATAAACTGCCATGGAACCTGGATTTATCAAAGCGAACAGCAATAATTTACCCAAAATTGACGCTGTTATGCTAGGCCGATTTTTCGCGTCGAACACTGACTTTTGTTCATCGGAATTTCGTAATGTTAAAACTTCTATGTAAGTATAAACAATACTAAAATACTGCTTATTATCATTTTCACGTATATTTTACTTTAGCACGCAGTCAATTATTATTTGAAGGAATGTATACCAATTGCAAATTAATTGATTTTGAGGTTAGAATTACAATGTAAATATAGAGAGATGATATTGTACCTAAAGACACTACTTTGTCTTAGTGTCTTAAGCCCTATCGCAAGTTTGTGGAATAGTGGGTTTTTAATTGCCTATTTCGAAAGTAAGAATTAGAAAATAATTGTTTGTTTGCTCCCAGGGCAACAAATTAAAAATATTAAGTAAATAGCTAATAACAAATTATATTTCAGGTCTTCACGAGCTTCGTACGGTGACGACGCTATAAGCTACGTACAGCTAAAGCGTGATGATAAATTATGCACTGTCAAGTGCAAGATTTGTCCTGAACACAAAGTTCACGCAAAATTGTATGGATGCACACTTGTAGTGGATGAAGAAGAGGACATTATCATCTCCATTCAATGCCATGACTGCGTGGCTTCAAAGGGTGGCTGCAAACATGCAATAGCCTTCCTAATGTGGGTTCATCGCCGTAGTGAAGAGCCTTCTTGTACCGCAGTAGAATGCTACTGGAAAAAATCCAAATTATCCAGAGTTGGTTCCAGCTTAAAATTTATGACAGCAAAAGAGCTATCAAATGGTAATCAATTATTACCAGCAAACATGTCAGTGCTAACAGAGTTTTTGGATGAAGCAAAGAAGAGGAAAATTCAAAATTGTGAACTTTTAAAGTACCATAATAATTTCATTTTAAGTGACACATATGCCATCTCGATGCATCATCTTATGTGCAAATACAAACACAAAGGTGTTGATGATTTTTTAAAAGCCATATGTCTCACTGAATCTTTAATAAATAAAGTTGAAGAAACTAGAGAACAGCACAAGTGTAATTTATGGTATGAATTAAGATATGGCCGCATAACCGCTTCAAGAGCATATGAAGTAAGTCGTTGTAAGACAGCAGATGGCACACTTGTGTCACTTATTTTGGGAGGGAAAATACCTGACACAGTAGCAATGAGTCGGGGCAGAGTACTAGAAGATGAAGTCAGGAAAACAGTGGAAATAAAACTAAAAAAAAACATAAATAAATGTGGACTTATGCTAAGTGAGAAATGTCCAATAATCGCAGGATCACCAGATGGTATATTCCAAGATGGTACTATTGAAATTAAATGTCCCAGCAGTAGCAAAACTTACAAAAATTATGTGAAAAATGGAGAAGCTACAGAAAAGTATTTTGCTCAAATGCAACTACAAATGTACTTAACACAGAAAAAAACATGTGTTTTTTGTGTAGCAGACCCAGACTACGGTAATAATAAAAAAGTGACTTTGATAAATATACCATTTAACTTGGAGTATATTGAAAATTTAATTAATAATAAGTTAATAGTTTTCTGGAAAAATCAAATATACCCTTTATTATATAAGAGTATGGAGTAAATATGTGTAGGTACTTACATAGAAGTGTAGTTAATAAATATTGCTGGACTTTAATGCTGCTATAGTTGTGCTGTGTGCTCATGTATGTTTGTGTACAATAAAAAAAACAATTATGAAAGTTTTAGTTTTATTTTATTAAAGAATCTTGCAGATTTATCAATGCACATGCAATAATAATTACATCATCCAGTATCTTAACAAAATTAAAATGAACGCAGGCATGAGGTCTTAACATGTAAAATTCTCGTAGGCGCCGAATCACTCTTTCTATATGTATGCGCAAACTAGCAATCTGTTTAGTTTCTTTGGCCTCGCTTTTAGTCATTTGAGCTCCTTTTTCTACACTAGGAGGCCTTACTAGTGTTATACCTGATTTCTTAAGGTATTGTTCTATATGCTTAAAGCCCCTATCAGCCATGATACACATGCCACTATTTAAAGATTTTATAAAATCACATGACTCTACCACACACATGTCAGTTGTTCTGCCACCAAATCCGGGTGAAATATAATTAACTAACCCATTTGGAGTACATGAGATTAAATATTTTATAGTGTTGGCTTTTTTATATTCTGACCAAGTCATTGCTTGGTTTACAGCCTTAGATGGCTTTTGTATCTCTATCTCAAGGCAGTCTATAATGCAACTTACGTTGTGATATTTATGCCTGAATGCGATTGGTAGAGTCCTTTTTATAATATCTTTATCTAGTGGCACAATAAAGGGACGTAAAACACTAGCTATTAAAGGCACATTTTTTGTAAATACCTTACTTAAACTAGACGCATTAGTTCCAAAATCATCTACTAAAATATGAAATGTACAATCTAATCTTATTTTATTTAAACATAACAAAATATGATGTTTGGGAATGTCTAATTTGTCTTTAATTATATCAATTAGGAAATAACAATTTTTTGGCACACCAATATATGAACGGGGCTGTTTTTCAATCTTACTTATTGTTCTCAACAAGGTCTTGGCTGCTTCTATTTTTCTGTCTTCTGCAATAAAATCATTACAGTCCGAAGATGATTTCACTTGTAATGCATGCACTGATGGTGAGCTTGCGTTAGTAGATACAGATGGCACAGACGGTGTGTATAGAGAAATATCACTGTCAGACTGTTCTTCTGGAATAAGTATATTTCTAGTAATCTTCTTTAGGATAGATGAAGAAGGTCTTGATTTTTTACAGGTTGTTACTTTAAACGGGGATGTAGAACTAGATGTTATCGGTGGCTTCAGAGGTGATATTGCTTGATCTATTGTTTTCACATGGGTCTGGATCGCTTTACTTCTATATTTATGTGTAATGATTACTTGAATGGATTTATCTGCTGTCGGCTTATATATCACTTTTGGTGTATTTTCTTCAATGGTTTGAAAACCTGCAAAAATTACAAGATATAAGATAAGAATCAAAAGAAGCTGTGCATGATATTAAACATCTATTTAGAATTTGAGTATGAATCTGAGTTTGAAGAATATTTATATTTTTTTGGTTTTCGGTTTAGGCACCAGAGTTGCGTCTGGGAGGCCCGGGTTCGATCCTCGCCGGCCTAGTGTGTGTTATGTCATATAATATTTTAAGTTTATTACATACCTGCTGAACTTGTTTGAGGTTGTTGTTCTAGGGAAGTACTTGGTGTACAACTTTCTAGTAGTTCATTGGAAGTACTAGGTGTACAACTTTCTTGAAGACACTCTGCTATTGTAGACATTCTCTGTTTTTTTATCATGTATGGCCGCTCTGCACTGGTGCAGGTTCGTTTTCTTCTGTCTTCTTGACATCCAAATTTACTTGGTAAACATCCTGGTTTCATTCGCACATAAGATACCTTTCCCATTATATGGTACTCGGTATAATTCAGCATATCGTTTGGCAACTGGAAAAATATGAAGACTGTGTTTTAACACAATACAAATATGAGACATTCTAACCTCAAACCAAATGTAGCATTGTTATTTTAAAACAAAAAAAGCTTTGGTTTTTCTTAAGATTTACGAGTTGAATATGTAGTCACTACTTTTTTTAATAATACTTACATCGAAATGATCTTCACAAAAATAAATTCTCGATGTTGTTGATAAACAATGAGCATCTTGCCTCCTTGCCAGTTTTAACCACTTTCTTCGCATTTTTTCCTTGACCGGAACACGTATGAATAATTTAGTCGGAGTTTTTATACTTGTATTTATACACTGGGGCACTATACAGTTTTTAAAATACGAAGTTTCCATTTTTATTTAAACAAAACAAACTTTCGCCGTAAGAGAACACAATCGCTTGCAACTATGTGACGTCATTCACGACGCCATGACACTTTCTTGTGTTTTTACGTCAGTTTAAAAATATTTTTTTCAAACTTAAAATATGTGTTTTAAATATAATTTTTATCATGAAATATTATTTTTTTGGGGTAATACAGGTACTAAACTATCGAAATAAGCCATTTTTGAAATTTACGACACAGGCCTATTACGGTGTTATTTGTAAATAAATCATTGTTTATTTCTTTCTACAAATCTGTCAAAAAAAATCATACAAACAAAAAGAGTGTACAAAAGTGACTTGAAACAGACACCCGATTAGGGCTGCCTATTTGATTGGAGCAGAGCGGAGCTGTGTAAAATGGACTCCTCACATTCTCAGATTTGGCCCGAGCCCCACTGGGCACTACTGTGGAAGTATCTACCTACATTTTCATACAAAGCATTTTTGTATCCACGTGTGTATCTCGACCGTGCGCAGCAGTGGGGCTCCGGCTTTTAATGCATTTCTTTTGGGCGTCACAAAGACCGCTCTGCTTCTGTTAGGGCTGCCATCCGTCAGGGTTTCTCCGATTTTGCCCTAGTTCGGAGGCCGTCCGGGGGTTAAAAAGTGTCCGGGGAAACGGGGGACACTTTTTATGTGAGGAAACACCTTATTCAATTAATTATTTACCGGCACTATTATATACAAAGCGCAACCAAGGCACTAATAGCGTTTTCATTCAGCGTAACACTAACTAATAATTAATAATATTAACACTTAATAATATTTTTTTCGGACACGTCCGGGGAAAAAAATGCGATGAACGCCAAATGTCCAGTCTTTGTTCGGGTTCGGCGAATTTAGAGATGGCAGCCCTAGCTAGCAGGCAGCCATATTATGAGCTTTTTCCTACCTGTCCGCCGGTGCGCCGGCGACGACTCCTATCACACACAGAACTAGCCACAGCTCCATATTTGTGACTTCTCAATCATCCGTCGGATACCATTTATACGTGGTCGTTATCTAATAGACGGCTTTATGTAATAATGGCAATTGAAAGAAAATATAATTATGAGAAAAATATCTATATATCTCCTATACGTGTACCTACGCATGTAATAATTAGTTATAACACTAAATGTAATGTAATTGTTCTAACTCGTAAGTATTATTTACGAAATAATGACTTACTGTTGAGTTTCTTTCGGCTTTCTTCTCAACAGCGGTCTCCTCTTGCGAAATGCCGGTAGATTCACAATCTGACTTGTAAAAGTGCCCTTGTAGCCTACTTACTGAATAAATTATTTCATTTCATGTCATTACTAAATTATTCCATTTCATTTCATATCATTTCATTTCAATAGGTATTAAATTGTAAAAACCGGAGAAAGTCGACGCTTGTAGTGACATTTGTCTCAAATCTTAAGAAATGTACGGCGAGCAGTAGTAACATAACCGCCTATTTTTGATGCTGACCGTGCTACTTAGTCGCTTTATTCTAGTTGAGAGGTGATAAACTGTACACACACGTCATAAAATCAGTTATTTTAATTTCCACGATGGTGGTTTCGCGCGGTTTTCGCTCATTGCTCAAAATAGCACTAGTCAAAGTAGTTTGAGACCTTCTAGTTTGATAGTCTTACTTGTTATGGACGGTTTTGGCCTGGAAGCTGCACTTTGTGATGGAAGCAAGCCGTTTTGCACAGTGATAATATAGACCAAAATAAACGATTTCACTTGAGGCGAAATTAGTTTCACCCCTTAGGAACAGAGATGGCGCCACTTATTCAAAAAAAGTTTAAAAAATTCTAAATCCTGAACGGATACTTCGATTTTGACGTAAGAGGTGCCAATCGGCAGATAATTACCCAATTTAACATGAAAAAAAATAAAATCACGTAGAAAATAATTTTGGATACCTAAGAAATAATATTTTCTGAAAAAAATATTTAAAATTTGTGATTTTTGGAATTTTACTCGTAAAAATGTATGTACATGGTACTTTTTTTATTTATTTATATTAATACACAACTAATTTTACATTTACGAAAAAAACCGCATATCATTAGCTCGTATAATTCCAAAGTTATTGAAGAATACAGACATGGCGCCGCTGGGTCAAAAATCTTACAAAAAATCTAAAACCTCAACGGATATTCCGATTTTGATAATTAAGGTGCTAATCGACAGATAATTACTTAAATTAGTTTAAAAAAATAAAATAAAAATTCAAATAGGCAAAAAGTAATAATATTTCCAAAAAAAAACATACATTTTGAAAAAATATATTTTTTTTTGGGGCTTGTATGTAATTTCATATAAAAAAAATTATGAATATGGCTTTATTGTATATTATAACACTATTAGGTAATTGATCGTTTAATAAAAAACCGCATATCGAGAACTTGTACTGTTCCGACGGTATTGAAGATTTTACTTATGGTGCCGGTGCGATGTTGCCGCCACACGTGGACACGTGCAACTTATGTACATGTATCTAGAAAAGTATTCTCCCGTTTCGAAGGTACTGATTACCCTGAAAATATAACCACAATTGAAAGTACAAATAATAATCATCCCAAGTAGCACACAACACACTTATATCCCTTGTACAGCTTAAATTAGAGTTTTAACGGGTGAATAGGCTCTTATACAACCAGTTTGCTAATATCACAAGTATATTCTGCATATTTTCACTAAACTGTGCATTGTAACGTGCATGTTAGGCCGTTGCATCGGCTGCAACAACGCATTTTTCCATAGCTCGATTTGCACCTATACTAACTGTTCTATTGTGGATCGCACCTGCAACCTGCTTCCAACGCCATTCCATTCCCAAAAAGAAAGGACTTGGGACAGGATATATCCAAATTAAGACGTTTATTTCACATTTGGCTTGCTTGAAACGCTACACGCAGAACATGTTGTTCAATGGCAGCTGAAGTAGTCGGCGAAAGGCTTGTCGCCAGCTCTGTGAAAGCATCGAAGCATTCAAATTGCAGTCGTCAGTGCAACGGTCTACTAGTAGCAGTTTACAAAACAGTTATTACTTTAAGTAATGAAATTATGACTGCACTTCAAGGCTTTCACAGAGTATGACAAGACGTCTAATTTTAATACAATAAGAAAAGAGACCTGTTTTAAAACTTGCATGTTATACCCTGAAATAACTACTGCTTTTGCAAGTACATCGCTATCTATAGAAATTCTCTCTCGATACGTAACGGCTCATGTGAAACGATTACTTAGGGCCATTTTTGTTTCTTTTTTTTAGGGTGTGTTTACATAATTAATGTCATTCATTATTATAACAAAACGGGATTTAACCAAGTTCAAAAATGTTTATTTACCGCAATTAAGTCCCTTTTTATTATTTTAATATAATGTGTGAAAATCGTGTAAGATTCAATCACTATATTAATGTCATTAATTGGTTCTCAATTAATCGTAACGTTGTTGGTCCCAGATTCACATGCAGGCTATACGATGCTCCAACAGAGCATATGTTATTACTGTTAATGAGATTCGAAAAGATCTGTTTAAACTAAAAAACACTAAACTAAACAAGCTTGTGAGATACCTTCCATCTATTTCAGCTGCCATTGAATACCGTTTCATGCAAACCAAATGTGGGTTCACGTTTTAATTTGGAAATATCGAGTCCCAAGTCCTTCTTTTTGGGAATGAAACGGCATCAAAGGTAGGTGGGGTCCACAATAGTTGAAGGTTAGTTCAATTTGGAAACTCCTTGAACATTATGGATACAAATTGGGCTGTGGCATAATGCGTTGTTGTTTTTTTTTATGATGCGACGGCCTAACTTGCACGTTACAATGCAAAGCCTGCAAAGACTAAAGTGAAAATAAAACATAAAGTAAGTAAAATATTGATTCAGAAATGCTATTTAGCATCTAATATACTTGTGATATTAGCAAACAGGTTGTATAGGAGCCTATTCACCACTTAAAACTCTAATTTAAGCTGTAAAAGGGATATAAATGTGTTGTGTGCTACTTGGGATGATTATTATTTGTACTTTCAATTGTGGTTATATTTTCAGGGTAATCAGTACCTTCGAAACGGGAGAATACTTTTCTAGATACATGTACATAAGTTGCACGTGCGGCGGCAACATCACACCGGCACCCTATAGTAAAATCTTCAATACCTTTGGAACTGTACAAGTTCTCGATATGCGGTTTTTTATTAAACGATCAATTACCTAATAGTGTTATAATATACATAAGTAAAATAAAGCCATATTCATAGTTTTTTTTAATATGAAATTACATAAAAGCCCCAAAAAAAAAAATATTTTATCAAAATGTATGTTTTTTTGTAAATATTATTACTTTTTGCCTATTTGAATTTTCATTTTATTTTTTGAAACTAATTTAAGTAATTATCTGTTGATTAGCACCTTAATTATCAAAATCGGAAAATCCGTTGAGGTTTTAGATTTTTTGTAAGAAGTTTTGACCCAGCGGCGCCATGTCTGTATTCTTCAATAACTTTGGAATTATACGAGCTAATGATATGCGGTTTTTTTTCGTAAATGTAAAATTAGTTGTGTATTAATATAAATAAATAAAAAAAGTACCATGTACATACATTTTTACGAGTAAAATTCCAAAAATCACAAATTTTAAATATTTTTTTTTGAAAATATTATTTCTTAGGTATCCAAAATTATTTTCTACGTGATTTGAATTTTTCTCATGTTAAATTGGGTTATCATCTGCCAATTGGCACCTCTTACGTCAAAATCGGAGTATCCGTTCAGGATTTAGATTTTTTTTTAACTTTTTTTGAATAAGTGGCGCCATCTCTGTTCCTAAGGGGTGAAACTAATTTCGCCTCGAGTGAATACGTTTATTTTGGTCTATGATTTCACTGTGCAAAACGGCTTGTTTCCATCACAGAGTGCAGCTTTTTTTTTTTTTTTTTATCTTATTTATTTTATAAGCCATACATCTTATGATTAAGTCGGCTTAAAAATAATTACAATGTTACTTAAACTTTAGGTGTTACATTAAACATTGGGATTGGTACTTAAGGATTATTTTTATAATACTCAAATCTTAGGTTCAGTGAGTGTATAATGAATTTTATCAAAGTACCACTGTATTCGGTAGAGAACTCTGAGCTTAAGATTTGATGGAAGAAGAAGAGGAGATCCCCCGCAGAGCAACCAGTTTCTTTTAAGAGATCCAACCTAGATAATTCATTGATTTTACATTCTAGAACTAAGTGGAGGAGGTCCTCTTCTTTAAGTGGAGGAGGTCCTCTTCTTTGTCACATTGTGTACAGTTTGGATTGTTTCTTTTTTCCATGATGTAGTTAAATTTATTTAGTGGGATGTGGTAAGTTCGGGTTCGGAAACAAATGACTAATTCTTTTCGGTTAAGGTTTCGTGAGGTAAACCAAGGCACTCGTGGTGGTTCGTCTACAATGGTTCTGTACCAGATGCCCTTGTTTTGAGAGCGCTCATTGAAATAAGCTTTGAATTTAATGTAATTGTCGGCTTTAACTTTCGGAAGATGGTCAGTATAGTGCGGTACCGTGTCGAGAGGTATGCCGTTCTGTAGGGCCTCGGCTGACAGAACAGGTTTTTTTCATAACAAATAGGACTATGAGACATGACACCTTGTTCGAGTACAAACTCAAAAAAAAAACTTAGCTTTTTTGGGAGAATATTGTACATTGTTTTCAAAAATCATTCATTCTTTTTTTTGTACGCACGTAAAGAAAGTTGGCATAAAATGTTTGATAATTAAACTTTTTAGCTTCATTATTATATCTTCGTAAATATTATTAAAAAAAATATGTTTCGGCCAGGATTTGAACCAACGTCTCCACGGCTTTCCGGGCTAGACGGGTGAACTGTATCAATTGTTCTATCAAAGCTGCTAGCTAAATCATCGAATTTTTCATCCAGTTTTTCAATATTAACATTTTGGTTTCCGCTAAGCGACTACTATGGTTTGATAAAAAATAAAGTTAGCATCTAAATAAATTCTCTCTGGGTTTAATGTAACATAGGTACGCTGCGTTACTTGGGTCTCTTTGGTCGAACATCATTCATCTTATACCCTCAATGACCTGTTACTTGCTACTAATCAACTAATCTTACACAATTACACAACTTGTAATTGGGACCAAAATAGGTAATAAGGTCGTTTTACCCATGGATGAATGTGGACTTCCACATTAAAGACTGCATCCTGAGCACGCAGTAGTAGTTTTTAACCTTTTTATACTATCATAAGATTATAAAAATGATCACCCCCGCTTTAGGTGTAGCTACGGAGGTGCACGAAAAAATGTTTTTTTTTTTAGTTTTTATTTTACCGTTTTGTCGGCGTGATACATACACATACTCATACCAAATTTCAGGTTTCTAGTACTAATGATCACGGAGCGGAGCTAAGCCGCGGACGGACAGACAGACAGACAGATGGGCATGGCGAAACTATAAGGGTTCCTAGTTGACTAACGGAACCCTAAAACCGGGACATTATGTGTTTCACATTGTACGATGGGCAAACAAAAAAATATCTCTAAAGAAAAGCACAGTTCACATTTTAAGTTACCTTTTATATAATTATTTATTACAAAATTTGTTGTTTTGAATAAAACTAGATATGGATTCCAGACATAATCGTCATATTAGTCATTACTAGACGCCATATTGAAAAAAAAAATAGTTTTTTTTTTCATGATATATAAAATCTTTGAACCTTATCACCAGAATAAACGTACCCATCAAACACATTGCCAATCCGGGGCTACCCTGTCATCCAAACAGCGTGATAAACACGTATTTTCAACACATCTATTCACCCTTGGCCTAAAATCATTCGTCCCTCGATTTCTCACTGGACACATTCGTATCTTCAGTAAATATAATAGATATTTTCCGGATCAAAGGAATTCCGTTAATTGTCCTGTCCTTTATGATTCTCGTTTTTGAGACGTCCGATACAGTTAATTAGTGAGGAGGTATTGTGTGCATGTTGCTGGTATTGCGAGTAAATGGAAAAAATAAATACTGACCAGTTTCGGTGAATTTTAAGTAGGGGCAAGTGCTGTACCTGTGGACACTTTCCAGAATTTGACCTTTAATCAGTTGTTAGACCAAAACTACGCGTATTACCAATAAATTATTTATTTTGTTTTTATCACAGTTAAACAATCTTTAAAGTCCACATATGTTTTCTACGCTAGCTATCCGGAGATGGCGGATAAAAAATAAAATAAAAAAATACTCATTTTGTCCATAGGTACATCTCCTGTTTGTACCTATGGACACTAACAACGTACCTGTGGACGGTAACGTACCTATGGACAATAATCAACAACATTCTTTGAAACAGAATAAACTTCTAAAATAACGTAATTAACAACATACAATTAATCAACATGTAATTATAAGTTGTTCTGCATATCATAATTACTTTTTTTTCTTCTTGGACTGTAATATTCTTAGCAGAATCTCAAGTATAATTATGGGAATTTAAAAAGCCTCCATAGTCAGCAGATTTAGCATAATCATCGTTTGACACTTTACATTCTTAAGGAAAACCTAATTTTCTTTATGAAAAATAATCAACAATCAATAACAACATAATGTTAAGTAATCATACAGCTGTCGCTCCTCAGTATTGCTAAAGATCCTCCTGATATCATTTTTGAGGAGTTCTAAGCCTTCTTCACCAATATTTCGACAGTAATGATTTTTTTTGTATTTAAAAATTATCGAATTTGGGATTTTAAACGTCTCTATGGCTTTCCTTACTGAAGTCAGAATGTCCAGGCATATCTTGTCTCTTTTTTCCCAGTTTTACTACGAGGCACTAAATAAAACAAAAATATTAATTTTAGTGTCCACAGGAACATTCAGTATAATTGTACCTATGGACAGTCCACAGGTACATTTACGGAGGTGTCCACAGGTACAATTTCGGCGGTTTTTATTTTGAATTCATACCGGCCACTATTAAATGCTACCTACGACTAACGAAATCTTGTAGAAATAACGTTTACACCACATAAATTAATATGCTACTGCAAAGACACCCGTAACATTTGCAGATTTTGCATTAAACATACTTAAAAAGAAGGAAAAAAACTTACTTTTTGTCACCAAAACTTTCGGCAGCCATAAAACACTCAGTTTCTGCCATCTTTAAAGATGGCAACTAGCTAGTGTTGCCATATGAAAAAAATGCTTTTCAAATAAGTGATTGCTATTGGTCTATGGTTATTCGTTTTCTTGGTATGAGTAGTGTCCACAGGTAAAACCGTCCACAGGTACAGCACTTGCCCCTAGGTACCGAAATTACCTTTTTAGAGTTACTTACTCAAAAGATTCGTAAGAAGCGCAACAGAACTAAGCCAATGTCTATATTTTTAATAGTACCTACTACATACAGTATCGACACGCACACCCCCACACCGAATCGAGCTACCTCACCTCGCAAGGGCACCGAGTTGCAATCGTGTTGGCAGCGTAGAAAATTTTGAATGGGTTATGTACCGTAAAATGGGGTTACTTTAGGAAAATTTGGGGCTACTTTGATAGATTTAAAATGGTAAACGCAAATATTCATAATTCGGCTGAGCTAATGAAGTAACAGGTTAGGTCATTTTTACAGTATTCCATTGCCACAGATGGAAAAAAAATAAGGACGGCGTAAAAACACTTTTCCAAAGTAAAATGGGTTTACTTTCAAACGCAGGGGCTCGTTTGAAAGTAAACCCATTTTACGGTACTGTGCATAGGTGGGCATTAACTCGTGAAATGGTTATGGTGTTAGTGATGGTGTTCGGACCCAAACGACCTTACTTTGCATAGAACAAAACGCACCTGAGCTGTCACTTTTGACACTATGACGAGAGGTCATTCTATCTTCTTCTTCTATATATATATAACTCAAAGCTGACTGACTGACTGACTGACTGACTGACATAGTGATCTATCAATGCACAGCCCAAACCACTGGACGGATCGGGCTGAAATTTGGCATACAGGTAGATGTTATGACGTAGGCATCCGCTAAGAAAGGATTTTTCAAAACTCACCCCCTAAAGGGGTGAAATGGGGTTCCAAAGTTTGTATGGGGAAACAAGATTAGTTAGACTATTTTATTCGAAACTTCACAGGAGTATTTCTAACAATAAATGAGTAAACACGTGTCTCAGGTTTTTTGAAAATTCAACCCCTAAAAGGGAGAAATATGGCGACAAAGTCTGAAAATCAGCATGGGTATTGTTTTTATGGTTTATCGGATCGCTGATTACGAAAACCGCAACGATTTTAAAATCCAACGTGGCGGACGTGAATTAACATCTCCACTGTTGGGATGAAATGGGGTTAAAATGTCTAAATACTAAACCGCTGGTTCTAGAGAGTCCATATTTGGAACCTACGTGTCCTTATAAAGTCTAGGGGTGCAAAAGAAGCATCTGTCAAAAGTCACCCCCCAAAGGGGTGAAAATATATATATAACTCAAAGCTGACTGACTGACATAGTGATCTATCAATGCACAGCCCAAACCACTGGACGGATCGGGCTGAAATTTGGCATACAGGTAGATGTTATGACGTAGGCATCCGCTAAGAAAGGATTTTTCAAAACTCACCCCCTAAAGGGGTGAAATGGGGTTCCAAAGTTTGTATGGGGAAACAAGATTAGTTAGACTATTTTATTCGAAACTTCACAGGAGTATTTCTAACAATAAATGAGTAAACACGTGTCTCAGGTTTTTTGAAAATTCAACCCCTAAAAGGGAGGAATATGGCGACAAAGTCTGAAAATCAGCATGGGTATTGTTTTTATGGTTTATCGGATCGCTGATTACGAAAACCGCAACGATTTTAAAATCCAACGTGGCGGACGTGAATTAACATCTCCACTGTTGGGATGAAATGGGGTTAAAATGTCTAAATACTAAACCGCTGGTTCTAGAGAGTCCATATTTGGAACCTACGTGTCCTTATAAAGTCTAGGGGTGCAAAAGAAGCATCTGTCAAAAGTCACCCCCCAAAGGGGTGAAAATATATATATAACTCAAAGCTGACTGACTGACATAGTGATCTATCAATGCACAGCCCAAACCACTGGACGGATCGGGCTGAAATTTGGCATACAGGTAGATGTTATGACGTAGGCATCCGCTAAGAAAGGATTTTTCATAACTCACCCCCTAAAGGGGTGAAATGGGGTTCCAAAGTTTGTATGGGGAAACAAGATTAGTTAGACTATTTTATTCGAAACTTCACAGGAGTATTTCTAACAATAAATGAGTAAACACGTGTCTCAGGTTTTTTGAAAATTCAACCCCTAAAAGGGAGAAATATGGCGACAAAGTCTGAAAATCAGCATGGGTATTGTTTTATGGTTTATCGGATCGCTGATTACGAAAACCGCAACGATTTTAAAATCCAACGTGGCGGACGTGAATTAACATCTCCACTGTTGGGGTGAAATGGGGTTAAAATGTCTAAATACTAAACCGCTGGTTCTAGAGAGTCCATATTTGGAACCTACGTGTCCTTATAAAGTCTAGGGGTGCAAAAGAAGCATTTGTCAAAAGTCACCCCCCAAAGGGGTGAAATGGGGGTCGTAAGTTTGTATGGGGGAAAAAGATTAGTTAGACTATTTTATTGAAAAGAGTAAGCACGTGTTTCATGCTTTTTGAGAATTCAACCCCTAAAGGAGGAGAATATGGTGAAAAAGTCTGTAAATCAACAAGGGTAATGTTTCTATCTTTTATCGGGTCGCTGATTACCAAAACAACAGCGATTTAAAAAACAAACGTAGTGGACGTGAAATACCGTCTCGCCTGTTGGGGTGCGATGGGGTTGAAATTACTAATTATGAGTATGGGTGTAATTTTTATGGTTTCTTGGGATATTAATTACGAAAATGCCACCGATTTTTGAAATTTTATATTATGGACATGAAAATTATTGAAAGCATTTGAGCCAAATTGCAATTTAATCGGTCCAGTAGTTTTGCAGCAAATCGGTTGTAACAGACGGACTGACAGACAGCTACACGTGATCCTATAAGGGGGTTCTATTTTTGCTTTTGAGGTATGGATAGAGACCCGCGTTATCCTAAAAGATTAAAAAAAATAGTATTTGTTGGCATCTCGATCGTCGTCAATCGGTACCTAGGCGGGCGGCGCGTTGAGACGGGAGGAGTAATGATCGGGAAACTTCCTGCATCCGTAATAAATACATTCAAGCTTTTCAATAATTATGTTAAGTCATTTCAAAATTCTGAATTACGTTTATCTGGCTCAGAATAATTCATTTTTCATTCATCAACGAAGAGAACCTCAATATCTTACAATAGAACAAGACGTAACTTAGAACATGGCTTAGAATCATTAAACCAATCTCGAATATCCCAAGTCGATAAGCGGAGGCTCGGGACATTATAAAAGCTTTATACAAATAAAATGCACACATAACCCGGTGTCTTAGCTTCACTTCGAGTTAGGAATTTTGAAGTGAACTTTATTTGGATACAGTAAAAGCTGAGATCGCTTGATTTGAGTGCTTGAGTTTTCGGTTTGATTTGTTAAAGTGGAGTTGTGATAACATAAAAAGTATTTCCCAGTAATATTAGAAAAACGAAAGTCTTGTGTATGTTTGTTACTTCTTCACACTAAAACGGCTGGACGGATATGCATGAGGGAAATGCAGATTGCAGATTATACCCTAACTTAACAAATAGCCTACTTTTAAACCTGAAAAAAGAGCATTGTTCCCGTAGGATGATGTATATTATATAGGCACGCGAGCGAAGCCGCGGGTTAATGCTAGTTAATAGAATATACTTGACTTTTGGTATGGCGCTTTGAAAGACACATGTGGTGTCCGCGCTTTTTTGCATATATTTTGTTGGAATCGAGTGATCTTGTTTGCCTAAGGCACCTCGTTAAAATATAGTTTTATTTTGGTTCGTAATTGCTGTGAAAATTGTGGTTTTTGACGGAGCTGGCGATACGGTCGCCGGGAGGATTTTCGGCACCCAGCAAAACACATTCACATTCATATTACACATCCTACACTAACTCACATTGCTGGAATTGGGCGGGATCGGCACAATGCAAGGTTAGTGTTTTAGATTTAAGCTAGAATTAAGTTAAGAGGCGCGCATCGCGTCCCATTCTTTGTTCCCGTCGGAATTACGTTTTATTGGTTTGTTACAGTTGATGGGCCCTGTTTGCCTGTTTGCCCGTAGTCCAGGGCGGGAACAAAACAGATGGTAATGATGATGGTGATTAGGTATGATGATGGCGGTGTTGATTCTCACGCTAATGGCCATGGTGGTGATGCACGATGATGATGATAATGATGCTTGTGATGACGATACTAATAGTTATGGTGATGATGACGAAGAGTGGATGAAGACCACAAAATCGCCATCATCACCACCACTACCACAGACACCATCCCCACTACCATCACCATTATTTCGACATTCAACACCTCCACCACCATTACCACTACCGCAACCACAAACATTACCACTGAATGGTGACGATGACGCCACATTCTTCATACACAAGTCGCAACGCTATGCGACTCCATAGAACCCGATTCCCAGCACCTGCCTATTTCAAGCCTGCCTATTCATTTTGAAAAAACGTACCTAAACTAAAATACAAGTGTGTAAGGTGATTTCAGACGAGTTTCATTTTTATTTACGAGCCAGGAACAAGCGAGTGAATAAATGATAACAAGTCGGAAATCGTCTTACACACAAGGTATATACAAAATTTTACTATGCATGGTACCTACGAGAAAAATACTTAAATACTTTACTTTTTGCATTGGAAAGAAAGTATTCTCCACCTCACCCGCTTGGAAAACCTCCATTTATAGCGCGAAATCTGCGTGCAAAAGTCTTTTTTATCCGCAGACGTGCAAAAGTCATCTTAATTTCGAACACGATTATTGTGATTCTCTGTAATGCATGTACGTAACTTTTTTTGTTTATTCGGTTTGGATTTGAGTGTGTTATGTCTTAAATTTATTATGATAAATATGATATTTTTTATATTTGAATTGTTTTTCTTGCATCTCGCATTTCCTCGCCGTAGTGAGGTGAAAAGATGTGTGTTCCGCACGGCTGCAAAATTAATTGGCTTCTCATGTCTTGAAAATCTCGCTACGCTCAGGAATCTATCTTTGAACCATTCGCTTCGCTCAATGGTTCAATCTTAGATACCTTCGCTCGCTCTGTGCAGCCCAGTGCAGTAAGAGGCTGTTGTTAACATTTTTTACTTCTCGGATAACATTTTCTGGGCTTAAATTTATTGATTTGTTACTTAAACTTGACATAATTTTAGCAGACTTGCATTTCGAAAACAATATGATCATGAGTAAAAATGGTGGGTTTATTTTTTAGATGTGCGTTCGACATCTGCGCATGAGCAAAAAGCATTTTTTCAATGTTTTTCTTATGGCACGAGCGCATGCACATTCAGCCAAATGTATTTCATAAATAAGTACTTAAAATAAGTTTTTTGATCAAATTCTAAGTCTAAAGTAAGGTGACTCGGGGCTATTGTAGCTATGGGGTTATTGTATCTTATTACCAAATTGCAATTTAATCGGTCCAGTAGTTTTGCAGCAAATCGGTTGTAACAGACGGACTGACAGACAGCTACACGTGATCCTATAAGGGGGTTCTATTTTTGCTTTTGAGGTATGGATAGAGACCCGCGTTATCCTAAAAGATTAAAAAAAATAGTATTTGTTGGCATCTCGATCGTCGTCAATCGGTACCTAGGCGGGCGGCGCGTTGAGACGGGAGGAGTAATGATCGGGAAACTTCCTGCATCCGTAATAAATACATTCAAGCTTTTCAATAATTATGTTAAGTCATTTCAAAATTCTGAATTACGTTTATCTGGCTCAGAATAATTCATTTTTCATTCATCAACGAAGAGAACCTCAATATCTTACAATAGAACAAGACGTAACTTAGAACATGGCTTAGAATCATTAAACCAATCTCGAATATCCCAAGTCGATAAGCGGAGGCTCGGGACATTATAAAAGCTTTATACAAATAAAATGCACACATAACCCGGTGTCTTAGCTTCACTTCGAGTTAGGAATTTTGAAGTGAACTTTATTTGTCTGTGTAATGGTAATAAGATACAATAACCCCATAGCTACAATAGCCCCGAGTCACCTTAATTAATAACGTGTTTAATGAACGGTGTTTGAATTAATTATAAAACTTTTTTAAATAATACCTCTTTGCTGTCAGACAGCAAACAAAAACCATAACAAAAGAAATTCTAAGTTTCGTGGGACATATATAATTGATACTCATATAAAATGACCACTCATTGACAAAGTTACCGCGCGAGTGTAGAGGTTAGCAGCCCCTGATGAAGAGCTCCATACGAGTTCGAAACATGTCGGGCTGTTCCTGACAATTACACGTGAGTGTAAACCGCTTAATACAATAATTAAAAGTAAAAAGCAGTAGTCCGGAAAAGTAGTACTTTACTCACAGTTTGACTGCCAAGGAAAAACGCTCTTTTCGAGCACATGCATTGTTAAATATCCCGCAAGATACTCGGTATATCGCATTTCCCACATTACCGGCGACACACGTATCCGACGGTCTTTGTCCCATTGTTCGCTGCTCCCGGCATTTTCCCGACAGCCCCAGTTTTTCACATCATTCGCAGAATTCGCACTTTGCGATCCTCACATTACCTATTTACTTTACCTCCTAATAGTGTACATATAGTGAATAAACGAACGAAATTGGGAATTAACTAACAAATAGGTCCATTAGTAATTCGTATTTCAATAAATGTATTTGTAACGTCGCTATATTATTTTGATACTACCAAATACTACTTACTAATAGGCTAACAAATTCGTTGGTTTGAGTTTACTTGAAGATATTACCCATTAGCACAAACCTATAGATACTTTTTTCTTACAATATATTCTGGTCGATATCCAGATTTTACGCTATATGAATACGTGATTCTGGCATCATAATTATTATAACACGGTATATGTACACCGTGTGGTAATAATTTTATTATGCAAACATTACGGATTCCATTAAATTGGTAATCCCACGCGTTATTTATTATGCATTATACATAATAGAAGAGTAGGTAACTAGGTACATTACTACAGAGGCCGGGAAAAGTCAGTTCGTGGTTGAGTATGATTGACTCTGCTACGCCTCGTCCTTTAATTAGTATGAATCCACTGAACTGACATTCCCTTTTCTCCAAATATGCGAGGAAATAATCACCAATCTATATTTAATTTACATTAGCGTTTATCGCTACATTTTGCGGTTGTGTCTTTTTTCTCCAAAATTTCTGTACTTATTACGCTGTTGTCCTATTTGGAAATATCCGCACCTTTCTGAAATTATAGATAAAACTTTGAAAGATACCACCGATAAAATTCTTAACATTTCACATAACCATGTAAGCTGGTCCCAGGCAACTCTTCCAATTAAGTACGGCGGCCTTGGAATTCGCACCACGGGTGATCTGGCGCTCCCTGCTTTTCTTTCATCCGTCAATAGCACGGCCACCCTCATCAGTGGAATCCTTAATGTTCCTAATCCCACTGTTGTCGAGGTGGCTGGCTTGGCGGATGCTGAGACAGCATGGAGAGTTAGTAACCCAGGCGAAACCTTTCCGGTCGAAAAAGCAAGTCACGCTGCTTGGGACCTCATGAAAATCAAAACCACACATAACATAATTTTACAAAATTGTCCTAATCAACAGGAGCGGGCCCGTTTGCTGGCAGTTTCGGAACCCGAGTCGGGACACTGGCTTCATGCCCTCCCATCGCAAAAACTTGGTACCCTTCTGGACCCAAGCTCACTGCGAATCGCCGTCTGTCTCCGCCTCGGGTTAAAAGCCTGTGAACCACACCCCTGCAGCCGCTGTGGAGCTTCAGTGGACGCTCTCGGGCGCCACAGCCTGCACTGCCAACAGGCTTTTTTAGACATGCGGCGCTCAACGATGTTGTCTACAGGGCCCTCGGTTCTGTCTTCGTCCCGGCTACCCTGGAGCCCGCTGGCTTGTCAGCCGCGGACGGAAAGAGACCTGACGGCTGCACGCTAGTGGCTGCCGTGGTCCCGAGGGCGTCCCTTGCAGGGGATGCCACATACGTGGATACGCTGGCTCCATCCCATGTCCACCGCTCCGCTCGAATGCCAGGGGCTGCCGCTGAGGACGCCCAAACCGTCAAGCCGTAAATACGCATTTTTAAAAAACAACTACGTATTTGCGGCTCTTGCAGTCGAAACCTTTGGGCCATGGTCGCCCGACACCAAAAAAATTATAAATAAATAAATAAATATTAAGGGACAATCATACATAAATCGACCTAGTCCCAAACTAAGCAAAGCTTGTACTATGGGTACTAGACGACGATATACATAATATATACTCTGGCGACCCGAGAGCGGGATCATACCTTGCACAGCGAGTGGGTTTGTGCATACAAAGAGGGAACGCGGCTAGTGTTCTAGGGACAATGCCCCGGGTGGCTCCTGTACTGGAACCCTAATTCTTTTTTAAGTAGCTCCTTAGTTTGTTACTTCTTTTTAACCGACTTCAAAAAAAGGAGGGGGTTCTTAGTTCGGTTGTATGTTTTTTTTTTTTTTTTTAAATGTTTGTTACCTTATAACTCCGTCATTTATGAGTCGATTTGGAAAATTCTTTTTAGGTTCATGAATAGACATCTCAAGGTTGGTCCCATAAAATTTTGGTGAAGATCGGATGACGAGATCCATGAGGAATCGAAGGAATTCCTGAAATTTTATAGGCACTCATAATATTTTTCATGTATTTTCTAAAACTATTTAAGTATTTGCATATCGATGGCAAAAAGCGAGAACGTAGTAACCGCCAAAATGCAAACTTTACACCAGAGCCAAAAAACTTTTCGATTTCGAGAAAAAAAATCATAACTCTTTCATTTATGAACGAAAGTGCTTGATATTTGGACCTAATTCATAACTTATGGTTTTCTTTCAACTGGCATATTTAATATTTAACAAAAAAGACTGGTTTACGACTTAGTGGCGGTTACGACAATTGAACTCTTTTTTTTCGTTACGCGAAAACGCTGTAAACGCCAGAAGTAAATGTACTAAAATGGTGAAACGAGTATTATTTCCATAAAGCATAAATGCTGTAACCAGATGCATATTTATTTTAAGATTCAATAATTTTGACGTAAATGTCATTACGTTCTTTATAGGACTAACTGAAATGTGGTAAGTGTCCACCGGCAAAAAGAAACTGTGAAAATAAAACGACTTAAGTATCAATCAACTTTTATCAACATACTTTTTTAAAATGTTTCCAAATTTTAAATGCGGGTTTCTTACAAATTAAAAGCTCAGAAGCAATAATTACCGTCTTAACATATTAAATACTATCTAGTCTCAATTTCTCTGTATAAAAACATTACGAAAGTTACTTAAAACCGGTCCGTTGATTGTAACATTTCAAAAGGCTAATAAAATCTCTCATATTATAAAATCACAACCTTGTACTTATCGTGCTAAAAACAAACATAAATATTCTGAGGGTTAATCAGACTATAATATTGTTATCCGCTAAAACTAAATATTATAGGTAATGAGGTTTAATATTCCCGTGAAAACTTTAAAACTCTCTACATTTTATCTTCAGTTTTGGCATTCAATTGTCTTTTAAGTAACTTTTATCGATATAAAACTCACTACCTATTAAACCCACTAACTATAAAAGATGTTTTGAATGTAAGTTTGTAAGTATTACTTATTATATAAGTTTTCAACATAATTCTTAAACAATTGTTTGAACACAACTATCACCTCAATTATAAAAATATTTCTTTGAACTAATCTCACTGAACCATTAATATTTAACTTTAATAACTAGACGTTATATCACTATGGTACCGTACAAATTAAAATTGTTATTATTTATTTAAATAAAAACTCGGAGTCATTTTTCTTAGGCAGAATATCAATTGACATTAAAATAGGAACCTAAAAATTGCATTCCAATGGAATTCGTTTTCATAATAACATAATTCAAATAACTGTTCTTAAAAAAATACTAAAAATTCCACTCTAAAATGCATTGTTTTATAATAACACTCCCCAAAATGTTTGTCATAATTAACTCAAAAATCGCCCCTCTAAAGTAATGAAAATTTGTGCAATAGTGACTGATGGACATGTGCATTTTTCCAATCCTGACCTACGGAGCGCAGACTTGGTCTTTGACAAAAGTTCAGAAGTCCACCCTCAAGGTTTGTCAAAGAGCCATGGAACGCAGTATTCTGGGCGAAAAACCAACTGACAGAATTAAGAACACAGCTGATGTAGCTCAAGCAGCCGCAAAGCTGTATATTATGTCCGTGATAAAACGAATCACGACAGTTGTCGCAGTGGTTTAAGCAGCTGCCTACTGAGCCGACGGTCCTGGGTTCAAATCCCGGCAAGGGCAAATATTTGTGTGATGAACTCGAATATTTGTCGAATAATATATTTGTGCCTGGGTCATGGATGTTATTTGTATTTAAGTATGTATTTATCTTTACCAGTATGTTCACTTGTGTCCAGAACACAAGCCTCCTAGAACTTACTGTGGTACTTGATTAATTTGTGTGAGGTTGCCCGATTATGCCATGCGTATGGTTATTGTGAAAATATTAATCGAATCAGGCACCAGTTAACCGGTAAATTTTAAATACCGTACAGTTGTTTATCAACCGCAGCTCAACAAATTTAGTCCTTATCCTGATTCTAGCCCTTGGACAATAAAAATGCGGACGTGACACCCCAAACTAGTTTGATCCGGCTTGAGTCAGCTTTTTAGGGGTTAGACCAATTAACTCTTAATGGTTGTAGTGAAACGTAGTAGATTACAGCAAAACTTTCTTCTAGCGATTACAACCGTAAACTAGATATACATTATTATACTAATTAAAAAAAAAACATTATTTTAAATCGAAATCAAAATTGAAATGTAGGTATACCTATTCTGTAAGTAGGCCACTTTACATGTCTGAATCTGAATTTATCGGCATTTCACAAGAGGAGGCCGCTGTCGAGAAGAAAGCCGAAAAAAGTAAATATTTTTTTCATGTTTTTTTAATCATCATGCGAGCGTTTGCTCGTATCTTTTGATTGCCTTGAAGCTGAAGATAAGCAGACCTTTGATGATATTTGATGTTAATTCCAGCTTTATACCTCCACGCGTTCCTGAGAAAAAGGTCTCGACAAATAGATAGACAGGCACAAAGTGATCCTATTTAAGTTTAGTTTTTGGCGATTGAGGCACGGAACTCTCAAAGCTGCCGCGTCCCGCGCCCCAACATCGTTATTTTCTTCCAACAAAATGTAATAAAAACATTTTTGCTGTCCTTTCAATATTAATAAAGCAAATAAATATGCTAGTTACGTGGATTACTAATGTTTGGCAAATAATCTTTCCCAAAGTATCACATCGCAAATTTTGTTTCCCAAATTTTTATTTGGCAAAAAGTGCAATTAGCAAAACTACGTATCGCAAATTTACAGTTGGCAAACATTTTGTTTAGCAAGTGGTTGCTTAGCAAATAATTACTTGTCAAGTTTTACTTTCCCAATTATTTTTTTTGCTAATATATCGTTTGGCATAACATTCTTATCCCAAAATATTGCATGGCATACGATTTATATCCCAGTATAAGGTGAAATAAGTAATACTATGATGTTTGGCCCACTCACTATAGGGCCGCGTGGCTCGCTCGTTAAGGTCGCAACTCAACCTAACACTCCTCCTCGCTACGCTCGTCGTTGTACCTAACCTGAGCCAAGTCGGATTTCCCTTAAGGTGAAATAAGTGATATTATGATGTTTCGCCCACTCGCTATCACTATAGGGCCGCGTGGCTCGCTCGCTACGCTCGCTCGTTAGGGTCGCAACTCAACCTAACACTCCTCCTCGCTACGCTCGTCGTCGTACCTAACCTAAGCCAAGTCGGACCTGCCTTACGTACTACTATTAGGTAATATTTAGGAATACTTAGGGCTTACAATTTACCAGACTTTTGCTATAAGTTCAGCTTGCAAAGTGACTAATTTGGGAAAATTTTGTTTGGAAAATAATTTATGACAAAATCAAACATTTGCTTTATAAGCATTTGCTAAATAAAATCTTGACAAAGTGAAATTTTGGGAAAAGATGATTTGACCAAATGAATACAATGGGAAATGTAACTTTGCTAGAGATGCATTTGGGAAATAAAACTGTTGCGATAAGTTATTTGGGAAGTCATATTTGGGAAACATTATTTGCCAAACGGCAGTACACCGCTAGTTATGTTTTATCCCAATATTCATATTTTCCATTAAACCCGCAACATATTTTTACATCCAAAAAAGGCATGTACACAGACTACGCACACCCACTCGCTCCGGCGATCGCCGATAGACTAAATCACAGGTCGTATTCACGAGCCACATCGCCGCGAGCGCACATTTTTATTGCTGTATCTTCAAGCACTACCCACTTCACGTTGTGTTTCAAATGTCGTTACTGTAGCTTGCTGTTAATTCATTTTCGAATGAAATGTAGTAAGCGTCAATCATAGATAATTTATTTTAGGATAATTGCAGTAAGCTTGGTTCGTAATTTTTTCACTACATGCATAAATGCTGCAACCGCCACGGAACAAAATTTCGGCAACGCTGTAACCGGCACACCCTTTGATTTATGAAAGAACAAAATTAGCGTAAATGTACTCGTTTAGAAAATTGCTACTATTTGGGTGTTTACAGCAATTAGATGTGGGCATCATCAAAAAAATACATTCGTTTTGCAACGTAGTCCAGTTTTTTCTAAGCGTCGTAGAGCCATAGGACCCAGACCAGTCGACGCAGAAAAATTCGCTGATTCCGAATATGCAAAAAAAATTTTTTTGACCAAGTGGCGGTTACTACGTTCTCGCTTTTTGCCATCGATATGGTAGTCATCATCTTCTCATGCTGAACTGATGATGGAAGGTACAACTCCTTAACAGTTAGGAGTTAGGAGATATTTCAAACGAGATGCATGCCTTCAAGACCTCCCTGATCACCCCGCCATAAGTATTTTATATGAATCACTAAAAAGCAAAAAAAAAAATTTTAACAAAAAAAAGAACCGACTTCAGTAAAACTAAAAAGCCGAAAATAACCCGTTCAAGTACAGATTACATTTGACTCACCCTTTGAAGTCGGTGCCAAACCTCACGTAAACTTTAATATATAAATATAATAACTGAGTGGTTTGGTATCGATTTCAAAGGGTGAGTCAAATGTAATCTGTACTTGAACGGGTTATTTTCGGCTTTTTAGTTTTACTGAAGTCGGTTCTTTTTTTTGTTAATTTTTTTTTATGTATTTTAGTTTTAATTGATTGTACATATTGTTTTAATTTCCATTATTGAAATGTAAAAAATATGCCGCAGGGCCATGATCTGGGGGACATCGGTTTTGTTAGTTAATTTTATGTAGGTTAAGTTGAGTACTGTTAATTTTTACTTGTGTTTCGTTTACCTAAATAAATTTATTCCTTATTTAAAAATATGAAATTATTCTATTAACATAATTATGTGGTTATTAGAAGCTTAGAGCACAATAAAATGTCATTTTAATTAAAAAATAACACAGTAAACATTAAGGGTTAATAAACTTCAATTCTGCAAATGAGTCGAGTCCAATCTATATTTTGAATATCATATATCAGTGTCATGAAGTTCATTTAGGCAATAAAATTTCGGGTCCGAATCATATGTTTGGTTTAAAATAAAATATATTAATGAGAATTGAAAATAGATGAAAACACAATAATAAAAAATATGGACATAATTATTAATTTCGGTTAAATCGGCAATTTTTAAACGCACGTATTTTTTTAGGAACCTATTTGAATCATATTTGAAGATCGCAAGTCAAAAATAACTTTTTAAATTGATTTATACACAATTGTTTTTGTATTTATTTTTTATTATTTGTTTATATTTGGTAAACTTATTAACTTTCAATTCAATCATTAATTACCATCATATTATTCAAATTAAAACTTTCGTGAGAATCCTCTAATAAATAATTATGAAAATAAATTAACCACATATAAAACTATTATTAAAATTTTTGAGAAATTATGTACCTAAATGGCTCGTTTGTCAGAAAAACAAAATGTTTTAAGCTTTCTATTAATATGCTCACAACTCACAACAGGCTCAACTTAGGCGGTTGTCACACTGCTCCGCATCTCGCAGCGGCGTCCGTTGATGCGTTTTTTAACTTTGTATGTAGAATCTTGATTTTGTATAAAAAAATCGCACGGTACGACACACTGGCTCCGCCTCGACGCGCGGAGTAGCGAGACGCACGACGACTCGCGCGCTCGGACGGAGACGCGGTTCATTCCGCAGGGTATGTCACACCGAGCTCCGCAGTGCCATACGGATTTTAGTGCAAGAAGGACGTATTTAAGAAAGTATAAAACAAGATTATAGTAATTTGTAAACAGATATTTTTATTGGGTTCCCTTTATCTTGCATAATATCGATTCTCCGAATTTCATTTCACATAACACCTATCACCGAAACATTTTTAGCCCGTATGATTCTTTAGCATACTCATTTAGTATCATAATTGTCAGTTGGCATACTATTCATTTAGCATAATTTTAAATGGCAGAACACTAGTATCACCGACTTTTATTTCTCATAATTTTATATGGCAGAACATTAATATCGCCGAATTTATTATGGCATAAAGACATAGTTTACGGAACAGACGAGTGCTAAGAAACTAGTTTAGGTTTTAAGTTAGATTAGGCGATTATTAACTAAACTGATACCAGTAAAATCGGTTAGGTTAGGTTAGAACTATGACCACAACAGAACCGAACTGCTGCCAGTAAAGTAGGTTAGGTTAGAACCGAACTTAATGGGTTAGGTTAGTTTTTTTTTGTTTTTTGAACTTTATGGGATAGGTTAGAACTGTGACCACAACAGAACCGAACTGCTGCCAGTAAAGTAGGTTAGGTTAGAACCGAACTTAATGGGTTAGGTTAGGTTAGAACTGCGACCATAACAGGATCGAACTATAGATATTATGAGATATAAATTTCTTCGAAATAACTATTCGGACATGTAAATATTATGCTTATTCATATTCTGCCATATGAATGTTCTGATAAAAAAAATTATGTGACATCACAATAATAAGAAAAAAATTATGCAAAATAAAATTCGGAGAAATGATGTTTCTGTCAAAGGTTCTTATGCAAAATGAAAATATGAGTATCAATTTTATGCAACGGGTTACCCTCATCTGGCAGCATAATATTGGTCAGAAATACCCTTCGCATAACACTTTTCGCAGAAACACTTTCGGTCGAATGGTAAGATGCCATAAAGGTATAGTTGGCATTACTACTACCTCGCATACGACACATTTTGCAGCACATTGTTTTGTAGAATATCTCTTTGGCCGACTTTGGTTTAGCATAATTTTATGTACCATAATAATCCCATAGCATACGATTACAATAGCGTAATTATTTTCTACTGGCAGAAAAGTGCGTTAAGTAAACTTTACGTAGTAGAATGTAAGTACCGTTAGGTACGACGACGAGCGGTTCGAGGAGCAGTGTTAGGTATCTTGCCGCCGCGGGGCAACTGCCACTAAATTTTTAATCACAACAATTGTAATGCATAAATTAGGTCCTGATTCCACCTTAGGGCAGGTCCGACTTGGATTAGGTTAGTTACGACGACGAGCGAAGCGAGGAGGAGTGTTAGGTTGAACTGAGACCCTAACGAGCGAGCGAACCGCGCGGCATCGGCCGGCTACCATACCACTCCATGGACAAAATGTGTAATCACAACAATTTGTAATGCATAAATTAGGTACTGATTGCACCTTAGGGCAGGTCCGACTTGGATTAAGTTAGGTATTCCGCATATGTCCTGTACAACAAGATAAGACAATGAAGTCTATCTTGGAATCAAATGGTATTCGGCTTGACAACTTTATGCCGCCTAAAATATTATGCAGAAAAATTATTTGCGAAAGTGCTATTCGTTTAGAAGACTGTTTATGCTCATCAACATTATGCCAACAAAAGATTCGGTATTATAAAAATCTGCGAAATGATTTATGCCAAAGCATACTCTGCGTAAGATGTTTCTGCCAAACGTTACTTCTGCCAAGTATCGTTATGCAAAACAAATATATTATGTCAAAAAAGTTTCTACAAGATAAAAGTGAACCATTTCTATTATTATTAGTATTTAGAGTAAATACCTATATGATCTGTGATTTATGCTCAATTAGTGAATAGTTATTAAAAAAATTCAAGGCTGAGTTACTTATTCGAAATATTGTTTTTATTTAATTCCAAATTTATTTAGTTTTATAGTAAGTATCGGTTTTAATCATAATCAAAATATAGGCAATTCAAAAGTATAATTGAAGATTGAAATACATAGTAGATTATTACTTAAGTACTTGAGTGTAAGCTAAAGCTTTTCTTCGGCTGTAATAGAACGTCGATTTGTGTCCGCGCCAGTAATATACACTCCAATTTTGCTTAGCAAATAATCAAATGACGCGGTTGACATATGCGGGTGCAATTAAAAAATGTTTCTTCGCGTTGCCTTAAATCTTCGTAATCTCTAGGAAAAGACCCATTTATCGGTCTGGTTTGTAAATAGGAATGTACCCAGAATGTATGACTCGATTGTACAAAAACCAAGCTGAAAGTATCACCGCAGCGTTCTGAATAAGTTCCGTTTCCATTTTATCGACAAATAGGAACTGGTTTCACCTTAACGTTCGAATGTGAAATTAACGCGGGACGTCGTACATCGCAGCTCCGGACGGAGATGCTGAGAAAACTCGGACGTTGGTGCGTTGTCTCCGCATGCGAGTCCGTAGCTCCACATCTCGCAACGAGACGCGGCGGCAGTGTGACAACCGCCTTAAGTACCTATCACGCTTACATTTACTACACAATAATAATAATCTATTTGTACAGATTATGAAACGGGTATATTATCTTCATTATTTAGTAACATGAAACACATTCCGGAACCCATCAAGGGGATTACTTTTCATTCAAATCCGACCGGTACAAACCGGTTACAACAGTCTGAAACCGGTATTATCCGGTGATAGCGCTGTCAATCCTTTCAATTAATTCAACTGTTAGTTAGCGGGAAATATTAACGAGACTATTACCATGTCATTAGTGGAAGCTGATTGGTTACTTGATATGTGTGATGGTGATATTAAATACTGCGGTAACATGACAAGCGGGGAGGGAAAATGTTTCGTAATATTTTGGTATATAAACGTTATTGTGCGATAAAAGGAAAGGAATGCCGACTGATGTTAAATTCTACAGTATACTGTAGTGTAGTTATATATTTATACTTAAAATTAGTTCAATACGTCATGAAACATGAATTTATTTTTGACTCTCATTTATGATTTTATCTTGAAATCCAAAATACATTTTTGAAATTGTTTTTAGAATCCTCATACATTTAACAAAACAATAATTGTATGACAACCAAGAATTAACAGTGAAAAATGGCAAATCACTTAGTGTACATGTAAATATTGGTACCCATAACATTATGTGGTCATTTGTATGGAGCGTTTTTAGCGCTCGGTGCTGGTGCGCTTTAACGGGCATTTCTGACTTTAAGAACATTCAAAGTGTAGTTAGTCCTATATAGACATTAGATCCCAGTGGAAACTAGAATTGATTGGCATTCTCAAAAAATATGTCATGCCCGTTATAATTACATATTATACAGGGTGTAACCGACAGCGTACCGAAAACGAAAACTGTAGTTTTAGACCATAATCACGAACTGAAAACGAGTGTTAATTTTCTCGGAAAACTCAAGGATAAGATTTTCCAAAATAAATTATAAAACTCGACGCGCAATGTATTGCGTCCAATTATCTCGGACGCAGACGCGCGGGGAGGGAGGCACGCGGCAAGCATCGACCGGTCCGGGCGCTCCCCATTCCACTCACGCGTCAGCGCAAAACATACCGTTACGCCAATGCGCATCGACTGACATGAATGAATGCAACCACAAAAACAACGCAACCACAGATCATAACTAGTATACTACCTAACACCAATAACAACTGACCGATAAATTAAAACAGTCTAACAAGATTTTCATTCAAGCAAGTAAAGCAAATAAAATGTGCGGGTAGGTAAACATTATTCATGCGTCCGACCGCAACCGACCGCGCCGTCCGGGCTGCGCGAGCGCACTGACTGGCCTGGCGGATCAATGACCGGCCAGTACCGTTATCTGCCCACTCCACTCTCTGTGTTGTACCGTACCTAAAGCTGACGTAATACTGTTTGTGATACATTGCGTGTTTTGCGGAAAATGCAATTCTCATGTGATTTTTCATGAAAAATTGTTACCGATAGAGTTCGATTTGGTTTCAGTTTTCGGTACACCGTCGGTTACACCCTGTATGTATATTTGACCATTTGGGTGCTAAGTTTGTTTGCTCTACTAGCGAAAAACTTTGCCCTAGATGCCAAATAATAAATCAAATCACACAGGGCCGCGATTCCACTCAGCACTTAAAAGATGAAAGTGAAATCATTTTAATATCATTCGTATTCGTTGTCTGTGGCGAGCGCCGTATAGACGGGCCTGTCACCGCTATAATATGATACCACGTATCAACTATTTGTAATCATTGGTCTTGCTATTAGGTTCCTTTTCTTACGTCTAGCTGTATAATCTTAATAGCGCGATGCATGATCGTCTTTTGTTTTGCAGTTCGTCGCCATCTCTCATCGCGGCAAAACGGCTAGACGAATTTTAAACAATTGGGTAAGATAGCTGGACATCGAAAAATCTTTATAGGATATTTTTTACCCATACCGGTAAAAAAAAATATACCTAGACGAAGATGCGGGAACCTTCTAGTGTACTACGTATGTTATATGAATAGGTATTTTCATTTTCTAACGCCGCAGCAAGCTATGCTAAATATTATTGGATTAAACATATAAAATGATATAAAACAGCATGACGGTTTATCGTTGAAATGTCGACAAACGTTTCATCGAAAGCATTTTTTTTCTGAAACCATAAAATATTTTTGAATGTTATAACACAAACCTAACCTAATCTAACGGTTATAATTTACAAAATGTGTGAATAATTTATGACTTAACGAGTAAAAATTTGTCGACGAAATGAAAATTCGACGAAATGAAGCATTCGGTGAAACGTTTGTCGACATTTCAAGGGTATCCGCAGCAGGACACACGCAACACATGTGAAAATGAAGATTCAACTTAATAATAGCTAGCGTAATTAACTAAAATTATAATGTGACAAATTCAGTGTTGCGCCTAGTAATTTTAATTTAACCTGGTAATTATTTAGTAAGGTTCCCTAACCCGTCATTTCCGCAGTTGCCGCCGCAGGCGCGTTATGAGCGCGGCACGTGTCGCAGCGGTTACGCTGCGCGTTCACGGAAGCGGAGAGGAGGTGAGAAAAATTTACTTCTATCAAATGCTCTTCTTTTGGGCTATTTATATATTCGTTAAAATTAAATTTTCAATTCTATTTTAATAGCAGGATATTGTCTAGAGAACTAATTAGGAAAAATAAGAATACCCCATCCAGCAGGTCTGCCTGTGGCATGGTTCCCATTAAGCTGGCGGCGTTACCTCTTTGGATCGCAAGAGCGATCCTCTGTGAGAGGTACGCGCCAGCTCTGGGGTCCAACAGTTTTTCTATAGTATTTTAGTTTATAGAAACACATATTTCATTACTTTTTTACTCTTCGAAGCAAGATGCGAGAGATGATGTCATCATTGGAAAGATACCTCCCCACTACGCCATGCCACTATCATCCAATGTCCAGAACATAATTTCAGAACAGTCCCAGTCGGAAGGGCACTTTTATGTCAACGTTGGGAAAACCTTACTTAAAATCGTTGATTACACGCATCGTGTGAAAAGGGATCCAACCGCGAAAAGGGTATAAAACGTCAATCTGCATCATTTCATCAGCGAAACCCGCCAAAACTAAACCTTTTTTAAATCCCCTATGTCGCCGCTCGAAGGCCGATAACTGCCCAATTCAAGTGCATTCGCTTCGTGGTCCTTCTAACGCGAGAATTTTTAATAAAAACCAATTAATTTTGTCCCTTTTATGGTACAACGGGTTTCATCGCCAATCGTACGTGGGTCGATTTTGATTGATGTCTACCCGTACGCTTGTATCTCACTATACCAGTAGTTTCAAAAAGTGCTTTTCTGCTTGTATTTGTGATCTAAATTTCGGTGAACCCAAAAGAGCGTTACGATCTTTTGGAGGTTGCGCGCGGATTCGGCTTACGTCTAACTTGACAGCGGATCGACGGGCTACTACGAATATTCGATTTTCGACAAATAAATCACGTCACACGAGTTGCTCTTGAGTTTTATTCTAAACATAGTGCATTTATCTAGGTCATAACATATTTTCTTTACTGAAGATATTCTCCTAAAAGAATTGAAATAGTCTGCGATGTTTCTACATTTTAAAGGTCGCTGATATTATTAACCACATTTATTTATTGCGACATTATGATATGACGCCAGGGCGCCAAAACGGCGTGATACATTTTGAGCCATGGACCTCGCAAATTTGTTTAGAAATTGTAGAAATTTGAGATCTTTAAAGTTTTCAACCCATATATCCGCCATTTTGAAAAATCACGATATGACCAAAACTATATTACTTATCAAACTTACCTAACAAAACTTCACGACAATCGGTTGATATGCGACTTCTAGACGAGAAAAACCGGAAAACATCTGGACCTGAAAAAATCCGCCATTTTCCCCGTGGGAGAGCCATGCTTCGGCATGAATGGGCCGGCTTGACCGGAGAGATACCACGGCCTCACAGAAAACCGGCGTGAAGTATCACTTGCGTTTCGCTGACGCGGAGGCCCAAATAATGATGGCGCAGTTGAATAATAAGCTACCCCAGGACGGTACCAGCTGCGCTTGCGCTGGAGAATCCCTCTCTGGGCTTCCAATCCGGCTCTGGAAGTATCATTCCTGAGCGTGGACGCCAAAACTGCGCTCAATTATTCGACTTCTGCCCGGGACAAGAGCATAACGACTCCGACATCCGTGCCATGCTGGCCTTACACTTTTGTAACATCAGGGGTTTGGGGTTCAAACCTTAATGCTGTTCACCAACACCTCGAAACAGCAAAGCCAACCTTGACACATCTTACCTCTCCTATCCTGGGTACGAACTGGAACACTCCTTTGCGCCCAGGGCTGAGGTATAGGGACCTCTCCACCCTATAGCTGCATGTAGTCAGTGACGACCATCCGCGCGTCATTCGTGCCTGTACCTATATGTAGATCCCATAGCAGTGATGCCGAAACTGACGGACTCTTTGAAGAAATTCAAATAACTGCAGACCAGATCCCACCTGCAGAGATTGGGATTCTTGGCGATTTTGACCATCACCCCGTTCCGCGGCCATTTAGAGAGTGACTCCTTTGGTGTTGCAGGTGTCTATGCGCGACGGTAATCGCTTTCCAGCAGGCGATCCGTTTGCTCGTTTGCCCCTATGACGTAAAAAATCCGGACACATGAAAGAATTAAAAAAATGCATGCATGCAATGCATTTTTGGTTTATAATGCAAAATTAAATAAAAAATAAGTGATAATAGTTAAGGTTTCAAAATCATAATAGTTACTAGGTATTCTGTTTGATACGTGACGCCATCGAGAATTTTCTTTATTACGATTACGAATAATCGGTTAAGCCTTTAGAATATCATCAGTTTTCTCTAAGTATAGATTTTATCGCTTCAACGATTACTTCTTAGACTAAGAAGTCGACACGTGCGTGAGTTATTGTGCGTTTCTTTAGTAGGTCCCTATACACATCAAAGAGTTGCCTACATTAGGGCAATCCAGCGTAACGCACGCTCTAATGGCCAATGATTACGCGCCCTAGATTTTATACCCACATTTTACTTGCTTACATTTTCCGTGTATGTAAAGTCGACACTGTTCGAGGTCAACCATCGACATCGCTCTTAGGGATTTTAATAAGTTTCAAAGTCGATGAATGAATTATAGTTAAGGTTGCGACTGTTGCTTTTTTTTATTTAAGTAGTAGAGTTTCGTAACAATGTACCAACACATGATAATATGTATCGTCAAATATTATATTTTACAAGGTGCAAACTTATTTAAACAGATAGGGAAAAGGAGCAGGGGTAGTCGTGGTTTTGTTTTGTCACCAATATAATTTTGATGACCCTGCAGTTTTTTCTTTTTTTTTTCTTCTTATCTGTAGCTACATTTTACGTGTAGGTACGAGTAAAGTCGACACTGTTCGAGGTCAACCATCGATATCGCTCTCGGGGATTTTACAAAGTTTCAAATCGATGAATGAATGTTTAGTTAGACTGTTTTATTTTATTTAGTTGAGTTTAGTAACGATGTAACATTGAACATGATAATATGTTTAAATAAAACAATTTAAACGGATTATATTGCATTATGTTAATTATTTTTCGGTAGCTTTCCAGTTAACGTTGTCAAAGGTTGATTGAGAAACGCAACTTTTCTCTGTAAAAGTTGCATTTGTGCAAACTACCCATTTCATAAAACGAAACGTCAGGGCAGCTCAAATAATTAATATACGCGATATAATCCGTTTAAATAGTTTTATTGAAATGTGTGACAGTCTCGGAAACCGAAGAAGATATTAATGATAATATGTGTGGTCAAAATAATATTATTTTCTACCAGGTGCAAAAATAACGTAAATTGATAGCATTAGAAAAGGAGCAGTGAGTAGTTGTGGCTTTTGTTTTATCACCAATATAATTTAAATGACTGCAGTTTTTTCTTGCTTTGTCTACGTATCTGTGGCTACTAAACATCACAGGTCTGGTCATATCTTGTGATTTACTCTTTTTTCCACTTATTTATCTAAGACTACTATAATTCAAGCAATTTCGTTACCAAGGGAGAAAAGTATCACCTTTTCTCCTGAAAAAAGAAAAGTATCACCTTTTCTCTCTTGGCAACGAAATTGCTGCTGGCACCTTCCAGTTTATCACAAAATCCTATTCTGCTCAGTTTCTAGTTAGGAAACAATGCAGTGCACAAAAGGACATTCATCTGGAAAACAAAAGGCATCTATCCCCTCTATGCATAAACGCACGAAGCAGAAGTCTAGTTTAAAGCAAATTGCGCTCATTCATTATAATATTAAATAAGCTTGTGTTTTGGTCACGATTTAAAGCAGGAACCTATTCATATTTCACAAGGAACATGTGGCAAAGGGGATTAAAGAAATATTTTTTGTCAGGTATAAAAAACTTATGAAATTACAATAAATAAACCTTAACTAAATTAATATTATTAAAACTATCGTGAGACATCTTTAATAATTATAAAAACGGTTTAAATTCACGTAAAAAGTGTCAGGAATGGCCCGACATGTTTCGAACTCATATGGAGCTCTTCATCAGGGGCAGCTATCCGTGCTGCTACGCGACTCGCGGCCCACTGCACTGGCTATCGCTCTCCTGACTACCGAGGGCGGTACGGAGAGCGAGTTTTAACCATTTTTATAATTCTTAACTAAATTTAATCTAAATCTTAAGCTAAATCCCCTAAGTCGTAACTTGTGAATATGGTTCCCATAACCACTAGATTGCTTTTGGTAACTACGGCTACCTGTCACCGCTCTTATTTTATTATATAAATAGAGTCCAACTCAAAATTCGAAGCAATTGAGTGGATAAGACCGGCTGTGTTCCCTCTCTGGATAGATATGCCTATTCTTTAGGCGAGGAACGAGCCAGCCCTATTGTCTCCAGTTAGATTTTTAATTTTAAATAAACAAGCGTCACACTTGTTTCATACCCGTGGGTAATCTACGAGTTGCCTTCTCATTTCACAGGTTAATTCCATGTTTTTTTTAAACAGGTTTGTTTAGCTCTCGCTACCAGTAGTCGGACTTTATGTGGGAGTATAACCCGCTAATGGGATTATCTCCACGCCACAGGAGTGATATTAACAAAATAATTCAAGCCACGATTTGAACTAAGGTGTAGAGTTTGTGAAGTTAGGCCTTTTAGAGTTAGGGCGTGTAGAGTCAGAGACTTTGCTCTACATGAGATCTGATAACTTCTTGACACTGCGAGCCATTGGTCCCGTCTTGGCAGTATTTTACATGAAAATGTTTTTGCTGGTATGAATTTAAACCAAAGCTTACGATCCAATAATCTCATAAAACGTCATGCCGAAACACTTCATCTTAAACCGAAACTTGACCAGAATAAACATTAAAATGATTTATCGGTTTTCATTCCATTAGAGAAATTCTATTATTCTCCGTTCCGGTCGAGCGCTGGGGATAATAAAGCGAACTAATGGCCCTGTTCAACAGCGTTTTGCATTATTATGATTATAATTCAGATGTTCAGCTTAATTCGACGATTTTAATGACATCTGTCTGATATAGTAGGATCAATACATCGGCTTTAGTGCAGTTCTGTAGCTTTAAATAAGAGCGCACCAATGGAGACCAGCTCGAGCAATTCGGTACCCTGCAAGCCTCAACCCCTCTCCAATACGTTGCGTACTTTTTATCATATATTGAGCCGTATCGCAAATATTTAAGAGCCATAAACTAAATGCACAAACACCTTAAGGTGCGTCAAAAACCGCAAAGACCAAGAGCGCCAAATTTCCAGTTTTCTGAATCCACTGCATCAGTTTACTCCATGGTACATAGAGCCTTCAAGTCAGAGGGAACATGAACAGTGGTTGAACGATATAGATCCCAGATGGGTGTAATACAAACATACAGTTGTAAAGTTATACATACAGTTGGATAGGGTTATGGAATCAATTTACACCTTTTTCTATATCTGGCTAGATCGAAGGCTGCAGACGGCAGAAGGAAACACGGAGCCCAAAATTATTATTAAATATCTTTTAACCAAAACTCAAAAGTTACAATAAAATACCAAGTTAAATTGAAATTGATGCTACACAAATATTAATTTCAACTCGCGCCGTAACGCGGTACGGGTGTGCGCATGAAATTATAGAAAATCTTCATTGAATCACGAAGTTATTCGACAGAGAACTAAAGTTACCGACCTAGCACAGCGAATAAGCAAGATGAAGATTAAGATGATTATATCCGTCGTAGAGCCGACGACCACTGGGGCAAACGAGTTCTGGAGTGGAGGCCACGAATCGGTAAACGTAGTGTAGGGCGCCGGCGCCCTGTAACAAGGTGGAGCGACGACATTCGTAGGACAGCGGGTGGTAACTGGAGGAGGGGAGCTGAAATTCGTGTGTTTAGTGGACTGATACAGGCTGATGATGATGATATATTTCATTGTTATCAATGAAGTATATCATCATCATCAGCCTGTATCAGTCCACTGCTGGACATAGGCCTCTGCCATGGCGCGCCACTGGTATAGTAAATGTGTAGATGGCTTAGATCTTCCGAAAAATTGTATATTATACATATAAGTACAATTACACGCTGTAGTAGGTAAGACAAGGTGGGGTAAGACTATCATAGACTGTGGCAGTATTCTTCAGTCGAAAACTGGTGAGAAACTGCGCGGGATCGGGACAAGTGGCGTGCTCTCCTTTCGGATGCTAAGATCCTGTTTGGATCACTGACCCAAATAGTTAGTTAGTTAGTGGCAGTCTTCCCTCGGTGATAGTCTTACCCCGTGTTACGTTATAATATTCTTGACAAATTAACACATGGCATCATAACTACGTAGTAGGTACGCAGTTATTACATTAACGGCATTTAAACGCAAACAAAGCCCACTAATTAACACTGAAGCTATAAACGGAATCCAAAATTACTTCCGTTCCTCTATCTCTGAACCAATGCCTCTGTTAATTAACTGAGAAAACATACACATACAACAAAGCGGGTTAATTTTGATACTTACTGGTTGTTCAGCGTTAGGTTTTCTAAGGTTGCCTAGTGAACTTAGTCTATTTTTTTAATATAGTCTTTTTCACATTGGTTTGTGCCTATGACATATGTCATATTCGTACAATTTCTAAATTCGATTAAAATGTACGGGCCATGACAGATGTCACACACAGTTATAGAAGAAGCCTGCAACTACGTCCGTGTAATCCATTTTCTTTATTGTCGGGTAAAACCTATAACTATCTTTGTGTTTCCAACTATTTTGTAGTAAAATTGGTGAAAATCCGTCCATTTGTTTAAGCATTACGAGGGCACGAACATAATTCGACCGATAGATGGTGTTGTAATCAAAGTAGAAAAGTATAGGGGCGTCGGCCCAAATATAATTAATTAATTATGTTCCTTTTGGTGTTGAGACCTTAGGTCCGTGGTGTTTTAGCGCCCAAAAACTATTTAAAGAACTCAGAAAAACTAATTAAGTTTACTGATGACCGAAGAGCTGGCAACTTCCTCACACAATGCATGAGCATTGCGACACAGCTAGGAAATGCTGCCATTTGCTGTATTTCATTTATTTTAGTTCCTTAGTGTTAATTATAATTTAATTGCCTGTTGTTGAAGTTGATTTTTATAAAACTATGTGCAATATTAATGTAACAAACGCCAATGTGCATCGCGCTGTTGGGTTTTTCCCTGAGGTTATAATTGGTTTTCAATGCAAAGCCTTCTACGTTAAAATGTAGATGATAATAGTAATATACAAACTAACAGGCCTGCGACAGTTGTGTGTGTGTGTGTGTGTGTGTGTGTGTGTGTGTGTGTGTGTGTGTGTGTGTGTGTGTGTGTGTTGGTGTATATTGTGTATCGCACTTTAGTAGAAAAGTAATAAAGTTATCTGTCTCTTTCCGGTAATTAAGTATTTGACACAGATGTCAAGTTGATAATGTGTCATAAGCATAAGTTTTCATTAGTTATGTTTACATCCGTTAGTTTTTTATAATAAAAGTGTTAATTATGGAAAAACTTTATAAAAGTGGCGAGCGAGAACTGTTATTCCGCATAATGAATAATTTTGATGCTGTAAAGCAACAAGCAGAGGCAAATATGGCTGAAAAGCGGCAATGCTTACATTGCATCAAATCTTTGACCGGGAAGAGTAACCAACAATTTTGTACTTGCATATTTTTGATAAAATAAACAAAAACATATTTATTTGATCATCCTGAAAAATGCAGGCATGTTTTTAAGTCAATTTAATTTCAATAACAGCTGAAGTTACTGTTTTATAATAATGTATACTCACTAAATACAAGGCAAAAGTTCTCCGAAATATTTTATTTTATAAATATTTTTATTAAATACTGAACAAAGCATAACTTACTACAAGATGTCTGTGTATTTTAATTAAATTAAATTTCTTTACTAAGGTTAAGCATCAAGTATCAAGACTAATTAGTGCCCTATATTCAGTGTTGTCATATACTGTTTTACAGAAAAAAAAAACTAAAATTGCTGGGGCAAGATAACACATTTATTTAGGTATATATCGCGCATTGTAAGATTGTAACGCAGCAAACCTCCATTTCTCAGTGACCGGTAACAAATTCTACTTATTTAAAACAATGGAGTTCGACGCATGTTTTTTTTTTCTTTTCTTTGCAGACACGTTCTGACTTAATTTGGTATAGAGCTAAAGATTTGACTCTGTACCTATCTTCAAGTCATAATCATAATACATGTAGTATGCCATAAAGAAATCTGCTAAGATACAATTTTCCCGCTAAATCATCCGAAATAAACGCATAGAAACCGCCCGAGGGTTGACCGAAAAGGGTTCTATCTCATACTCGTGATTTGTTGCGTTTGACAGTCACATTTGGCTAACACCCCGATCAAAAGGGCTGGTTTTGTTGGTAAAATCTTACAACTAAAAGCGACCATTGGAATTGTGAGTGCTTCAGGAACCTTGGAGTTCGTTTGACATTCATAACAATAGGTGCCCTCTTCTTTTATAGAAAATCACCATTTCAAAGAATTTTCATTTCACATTTACATTTTTTTTAGACAAATTTTTCCTCGGAAATCCTCATTTATCAGAAATCTAGGAAATGTCAATCAATAGATTAGGTTAGGTTAGGTTTGTGTTATAACATTCCAAAATATTATAGTTTTAGAAAAAAAACGCTTTCGATGAAATGAAAATCCGATTAAATATTTGTCTATAAAACAAGGGGACACTTTGTCCTGTGACAAATATTGCCTAACTCTTTCCTTTTAGTGCGGTGCAAGCAAGATGGATTACGAGTACAAACAGGTGTCGGAAGTTCGAAGTTTCCATAGCGCGGTAGGACTTATAGAGCTATGGAGCGGAATTTATGAATACATAATTTTATCATTTATTTAATTCTAAAAAGCCTTTATTAATAAATAAAATACAAAAACTATAGTATTATAAACTCGCAGATTTTACCATTTTAATTATTTACGATTCCATCTTGTTCGAGTCACGGCTGGATATTCGATCAATATAGAACCCCTTTTACTACAGAAACATGGTAAAAGGCGCAATTGTTTACCTATTTTATGATGACGAAAAATACAATCCTATCCGAATCAGGACTCATATTCTTGTAACTTTATCCTTGACTTTAAAAATTTAAATTGAGAATGAAATATACTTAAGAGTATAAGCATGAATTAGATTTTAATGTTAATGTCGACTCCATAACTCTCTAAAACGGTAATGGCAGGGCCGTGTTATGAAAAGTCCGGAGCCTGGTTATAAACGAGTGACGTGACCAGCAAAGTGGCCACAAGCTATATTAATTAAAAAAAAAATTTAGACCGGCTGAAATACCTATGACTGCCTACATTCGTTTTGAAATGAATAGCAGCGCCTACGAAATAAATAATATGTATAAACTATCGAACATCAATTTGGCAACACATTGTATGAAAATCATTGCGTTTTGTATATTTTGAATTATCATGAAGCTTCAAGGCAAAGAGATGTCCTTAAAATTTACTTCTCTCTTGACTGGTCTTAATCTAGGACTAGAGGCGGTTCAAAATGGTTACATTGTATTTGATATATATGTATTATCGTTGATAACACGAAGTAGCCTTTAGAAACTGTGATACATAATATACATTGTGCCAATCCATATTATATTTATGGCTGACGGCCGTGGAGATAGTGCTATTATCGTCTATTCATTAGATTTAAATATATTTCTAAAAAGCGAAAATATATTATGAGTATGAGGCTCTACATATATGCAAGAAGATAAAAGTACCAGATCCTGTATTCACCAAAACCACAAAACGTGGCAAAAACTGTAGTGAGTATAATTACGGCGACAATGTCAAGATAATTTGTTACGCTGACAACTTCTACAATTTCTGTTCTGGTGACTAAACTACAAACCCTTCATATAAAAAACGCAATATATTTCGTTCGTGAGCCTTTTGTTTCATAGAAACTTATTTCGCCAAAAAAACATTTCGCAAAATGTTTATTCCTCCGTAGTCATACAATTTTCATAATTCCTGCAAATATCATCCTATTGATTAGGTTATATCAGTATGGTTTGGTTATGTCACATAATATATATAACACAACAAAAATTAGTCTATCTAAATCTAAACTAAGTCTAAAAATGGCCCCCGTGGCATTGTACCAAAGACGCTGGCAGCATTACCTCGCTGTATTGCTATACTAAGACGCTGAGCGAGGATACTGCCAGCCCTTTGGTCACCAGTGGTGTCGACGAGCCATTTAGCAAGCTCTTTAAAAATAATTCTAGCGCTTGGACCCCACGGGCCCAGGGTCGCGACACCAAATGCGATGAAGTGGAGCCGAGACCCTGGTATTTGAGTTTTTTGCGGTTTTCACCCGTCTCCGCCGCCCCGCAGGCCCGGATCGAGATCCGTGGAAGGTGTGACGGTGCTAGGGTATCGACGCATGTTGCGTCCCACGCCAGCACGCGACCCATCTTCCACGGGACCAGGGTCATTCCGTCAGGCCTCTTGCCATGGTCTCTCCAGACACCATTTGGTTCCAGGATCGCGGGGACGTTGACGGTGGAGCCAAGAGAGGTCAAGAGCTCGGCGGATAATATCGTTGAGGGCGGCATGTCTGAACACTGGACAGGCGGCCAGCGCTGTGTTGACATGATTAGGTTAGGTTTGATTTATAACAATCTCAAATAGTTTACGGTTGCAAGGAAATGCTTTCTTCGAATGATTTTTCGGAGAAATGAAACATTCGACGAAAAATAATTCTAGGAGTCAATATACCCGTTTCGTTCTTATATCACGGGTTGAATAGAGATATGATTACATTATTTATACATTAGTCCTAATATTTTGCGAGTCGTAACTTTTTTTGTATCAACAAACCTCCGACCGACATAAACCCTTATATTTACGAACTGACGAGGGTAAATGACAACTAACTTACAATGTCATATGTATAGCAATTCATTTAATAGGCACTATATAATAAATCTGCTGTCCGCAAGCAAAAACTTAATAACAACAACTATAACTCGCAGTAACAGTCTTGCCACCAACGTATGTAGAACTGGTTCAAGTCACAAGTTTTAGTCTTTTAGTAAGTAAACTAAGACATCCAGCCCAGAAATTCTAAAAAAATACCTACGATAAATTCTGGGAACAGTGGGGAGAAATGTATTTTTTTCGGGTGGTACAACCTAACCTTAATGCTAAAACATAATTACCAAATAGGACGCAATTGCATGTCAAATTTTGTCAGGCGTTTTGCAGTCCAAAATCTATAAAGGCACCCTAGAAATAGGGAATGCAACCCGGTCATTTTTTGTGCTGGAATCACTGTATTACCGGTAAATTACCGGTATCTATAGAAAAGGTTACAGGTTTGCATTCTCTACCCTAGATAAATTTAAGTCTGCCATCAATATTGTTACTTTAAGATTGTAGCTCACCATCAAAAATCGACGCCCTAACTATCAGTATTTTCCTAGGCTTAGAACTGATATTTTATTCCTAAAAGAATGATTCAACAGAATTGTGACATCTCTAAATTATTCAGCACTTATAAACCACCAGGGACGTGGCAGCTTGGGAGCGAAATTACCTAAGTAGCATGTTATAAGAGAACCAGGTATGGCACTCCGGAATGACAGGCGAGACTACGCTATGATTGGTTGGACGGTTCTGTCAATCTGTTTCAGTGTTGCCAGTGGTGTATCATAAATACTTCCCGATTCCCTTGTACCTGTATGAATCTCATAAAATCGTGAGTATTTAAATCACACATTGCGATAAAAGAAAATTTAGTTAAAGAACTGTAATGCATAAGCATATCTGAAGTGAAACTTCTAATGCGACTTCCAACAAGGTTGCGTTAAACGTTTAACGCTACCGTGGAGGGAGTAGGAAAGCACTGTTGCGTTAAACGTTCAACGCTCCTGGGGAGGGCGAATAGAAAGAGACAGAGCGAGAGTGAAGAAGTTTGTCTTAAAGAAACAATATGAGTTCACTAAAAATCAATTTCTACCCCTTCCTATTTTCATTTCCACATTACGAAGTGTCACTTCTTCCGCGCGGAGGGACTCCACGCACTATTTTTTTTTGTAAGACTGGCGGCAAACATGTTTTTACTTATAATTATTTAGTTACCATAAGGCGGCAACTAATCAGTGACGTAGAAAGTCTCACCGCCGGAGTGCCATACCTTGTTTTCTAAATACCATGCTAAGTAACACACAGGCTGCATATTAAGCACTTATACAAACGTTATACAGCTTAAATTATAGTTATAATCGCTGTATAAGCTCTAATACAGCCTGCTTGCTACCTGAGCATGTTAGGTACATAATAATATGGCTTCCAATATCGCTCTAGACTCGCGCCGAATGCGTAAGCTGCCTCGTCCCCGTGGTTTATGAGTGCTGCATAATTTAGAGATGCCGCGCTTATTTCCTCGCGAGGCTAAGCCGCTTGCAAAAAGCGATTATGCGGAGGAAACCGGTCTGGAGCGGTTAGTGTCATGTTGATGGGGACTTATGGCTTAATTCTGTTGAAAAAAGACGGGATTAATAAAGAATAAGCATGGGTTGCTGTTAAATTGAAATGTATAACCTTTCTGCAAATACTGCAAGGTTTACTTCTTCTGATGTAAGGACAATTTTTTTCGCTCTTGAAGAGAGCTAAGTCAGAGAGTTGTGCCATGCCTGTAGCGTTTTACTTTCGTTCTAACTAAATAACTTTAGAAAGGCTTTCGGTTTTGTATTTTCTATTCATACTTACTTTTGTAAAAGCCTTTTATGACATTAGAAGATAAGAGATTTCTACAATTTTAATAAAGTACATTACTAAAGTCCTGCCTGGTTCGCTAGTAACATGCAACCATTAAATCATTATGTATAAAGCACGCAGACGCCAAACTAATTGTGTTTGTAACTTTAAACTATACTAAAGCGTTTAGATCGTATGTATTATGTGATAATAGATTAGTATAGAGTTTGGAAACAAACCTAAACAAGATGAAATGGCCATAGCACACTGGGCATAGTACAGACTGCATCAAGTCTTGCTATGTCTCAAAGCTGGCAAAAATCAGTAGGTATATTTATTATTAAACCTGTAGATGCAGTTTTGTGATTCATCATCCTTTTTACATCTATAACAGATGAGTTAAGTGGCGTATAATAAAGTCTGGCACTTACGAAGAAGGCTGGATAGCCCGATACCAGAGCCACGGCCGCATAATTGACAAATAAATGTTGCGCCTATCGATGAAGGGGGAAGAGCTGCACGCTGGTGCCTCAGGTTGCGCTTGTGGGAAAGAGAAGCAAACCATGCTTCATCATGTGCACACCATCGCACAAAGTCTTCCTTGGTAGGTCACGGTCTTTAGCCATATCCTCTCAGTGTTGTGCATGTAGGACGGATAATAATAACAAATATCAGACAACCTCACACAAATCGATCTAGTCTTATGTACCCAGCTAGTCGCTTCCCGTCGGCTGCTGCCGATGGCTAATTATCGTTTTTGATAACTTACATTACATGGCTGTGCCAAAAAATAAGAAAAATAAATATCGGGCATCCTCACACAAATCGATCTACTCTAAAGTAAGCTCTAGTAGACTTGTGTTAGGATACCTACTTGATGACGATATACATACTTACATATTATAAAGATAAATCATAAATAACTTAGGAACAAGATTTTCGAGTTCATCTCCCAAATATTTACCCTTGCCGGGATTCAAACCCAAGACCGCGAGATCAGAAGGCAGCTGCACTACCACTTCGCCAAGCGCATGGTCAAAGAAAAAGCGATTTCTTTCCGTAATCTTACCCTGTTACGTTCACATTACCCAATCTTGTATACCTTGTAGATTAGTGTTGTCAAAACACGACAAACACGACAACGACGGACGACAGAAGAAGTATTAAGAGGATATTCTACGTACAAGCTTCGAATGAGTCATCTGTAAACTGTATATTATCTGTTGCCCCATTAACACCGTTACTCGCAAGAAGTATCATCGCGCAAAGCTGTTCCGAATAGTTAGTAAGCCGAAAACTCGACACACGGTCGACACAAAGCGAGTGTCGAACTTGTCTCGACGTGTCACTGTAATAAGATCTTTAAAGTTGTGGTTAGACAAATTAGGGAGCTAACGACCAACTTGGGGGTTACGTTTAGTTTAGAAGCACTTGAATTGGCTGTAAACTGAAGATACTATTTCAGATATACAGGTAGGTACAGGGAGTTAGAATAGCTTTTTTTTATCTTCAAGTTGCCCATTCTAATATTATCAAAACTAGCGTGAGACATCTTTAACAATTATAAAACGGTTTAAACTCACGTAAAAATTTTCAGGAATGACCCGACATGTTACAAACTCATATAGAGCCCTTTATCAGGGGAAGCTATCCGCGCTGCTACGCGACTCGCGGTCCACTCATCATTGAAGAGCTCCATATGAGTTCGAAACATGTCTGGCCGTTCCTGACAATTTTTACGTGACTTTAAACCGTTTTTATAATAATTAACTCAATTCTATTTGAGCAACGAATAACATTAGGTACATATAATTTTAAAGTAGTTGTAGACAATTGCGAGCAGTGATCTAATCTAATCTAAGGAGCTTTGGAAGAACTTAATTAGTATCCAGTCAGTCTCTCTTCTTTAATTAATGAAATTGTTTACGAACTCGGTATTTCTTCACATTTTTGTTTCTGATAGGATCATAATATTCGTCATTGTAAGACACCGATTAATTAAAAATAAATAAATAAATATCGACCTAGTCTTATATTAACTTCGCTCTTGTAGACATCTGCACCATCATATCGGCTGTGGGCGGACCTTTGTATTAGTGCACGAGAATGTCTGTGAATCGCGAGGAATGGCGTAATATTACACAGCGAACAATATCTGCGTCTAATAGTACTAGCAGATGATCACGATCGCTCTGTAAAGAGTGAAACGACTAAGAAGAAGAGACTTCTGTAATGGGTACGAAACGATGATATACATTATGTACAGAAAAATACTTGAATACATAAAAAAAACATATGGCATTTCCCATTACAGTCGCAGACAGATATATGAATATGCAGTGCATTTGTACCGACCATGTAAATGAACATACACTACGAGGGTGGGAAAATGGCTGTTGCTCTATCAAACGCAACAGCTTGCAAATATATTATATTAATTCAGTGAATAAAGGATTTTGACCTTACAAACGGTCCGGTAGTTTTGAATTTTTGATATGTTGTCTAAGATGGTTAGTCAGTGTTTAAAATGCAAAATGCACAATTCCCCCCCCTCCGCGCCCGCCGCCATATTGAAAAAACCGGCACTCTCTTCATATTTTTGCTCATATCTTCCTTTAGGAGCATTTTAGCTAGAAGAAAGCTTCGACAATGTTATAGAGAGTTAAATTTACTACATTTTTCATTTTACATTTTGTTTCTAGGACAGATAGTTACGGAGATATACACATTTAAAAAAACTTAAGAAATTGCAATTTCCAACTCAAAAACAAACTTCTGGATTATATCTTCGTTTAGGAGCATTTTAGCTAGAACAGTGCTTGGGAAATTTTGTAGAGAATTAAATTTACTATAATTAACATTTCAAATTTTGTTTCTAGGACAGATAATTACGGAGATATGTAAAAAATAAAGTCATATTTTCCGAAAATGTATGTAAAAATGGACATGAGTTTTATAAGCAATTATATTTCCTACATGTTTTAATTTGTCCTAGACTAGTCTGTAAATGAATGTCAGCGTTCTAAACCAAGAATTTTGAGAAATTTTCGGAAAATTCGACTTTTCCTGTTTTTTAAATGTGCATATCTCCGTAACTAACCGTCCTTGAAACAAAATTTGAAGTGTAAATTATAGTAAATTTAATTTCCTACAACATTGCCCAAGCACTGTTCTAGCTAAAATGCTCCTAAACGAAGATATAATCCAGAAGTTTGTTTTTGAGTTGGAAATTGCAATTTCTTAAGTTTTTTAAATGTGCATATCTCCGTAACTATCTGTCCTAGAAAAACAATATAAAATGGAGAATGTAGTAAATTTAACTCTCTATAAAATTGTCGAAGCTTTCTTCTAGCTAAAATGCTCCTAAAGGAAGATATGAGCAAAAATATGAAGAAAGTGCCAGTTTTTTCAATATGGCGGCGGGCGCGGAGGGGGGGGAATTGTGCATTTTGCATTTTAAACACTGACTAACCATCCTAGACAACATATCAAAAATTCAAAACTACCGGACCGTTTGTAAGGTCACACATAGTACTTTAGTCTCTATTCACCGTATACCTATAATAGTCCAGATTGTTAACGGTGCAATCATACAAATCTTAGCATGTTTAGAACGCGTGTAAAGAGATCTCAGACACGTACACTGCAAAAAATAAATTAAGATGCCTTATTCCTCATATTACGAGTACCTATGACAAATATATTGATAATTTCAACCAACTTTTTGAAGTGAATAGTTAATACTAATCCCTGAGTTCTAGAAAGTAACATATTATATTTCACGAAAGCGTGCAGTCGAAAATAAGTTAATAAAATCAGTTTTATGAGTGAATTTTGTCAAATTCGAGTAGTTTTTGAAACAAAAATTATGAATAAAAAATTCAAACTGTAGGTTTCAATTACATACATAATATTCCAATAAATCCCAATAGCCATGTTCAAAGTAGTAACATTGGTAATATAATATGTTAAGAAACATGTTTGATCATAGAGAAAAAAGTCAAAACAATCAGCATTTTTGAACAGATACGGAGGCTTAAGGTATTTAACTACTTGAGAAATAGGTAGCCAAAATTGCGCTGAGTAGTAACCAAAATTATGCTAATTTTACATAACTTATTGTGGCTACTAGTAACCCTCAGTTTGTCAGTCCTCCGATTTATATAACTAGCAGCTACCATTTGGGCTACTGTTAACAAACCTTTTTTTTTTTCACTGTACCTTTGCGGACTATCACTATGAACCGGGCATGTAAATTAACAAGTCGCTATCAAATGAAAGAATTGTTTGCAAATCTGTTATTCAATCTTTGAATTGATAGTGCAATCACACAGATCAAAGCTGCCGCAGTCAAGGAGCATTATTTGTTTCTTTTTTAGGTTCGGCCTCGATTTATCGGCCGTCATTTCATCCGATTTTTCATTTCGACGACGTACCGTTTCATCGAAAGCATTTCTCTCTGAAAAAAAGCGGTTTCAAAAGCTCACCAGTTTAGTTTCTTTTTTAAACGCTTGAAACTGTTGGGAATAGGATGTGATGCGGGGTGGATACATGGAAAATCGTAGAAACTTCTAAATGTTTCTATGCGCATGTGTAGTGATTTATACGTTTTTGATGATGGATACTCCCAGGTGGACAGACCAAATCGGATCGGCCACAAACTGCCCTCTGCACGAGAGCACCAGACGCGCGGCTGTGAGCGAAGAAGGGCGCCGTGTGGTTGACTTGCCACACAAGGAATGTTAGCCACGACTATTCTGCCAAGAGTAACGACAAAGAAAAGAAGAAGAGGGTATCTCAAGACTAACTATGGGACATCAAGGGACCTAACCTTAAATATCGTAGATAGGATATTTTGCTGAAAGAAGACTATGTTATTTTTAAAAGTGAGTAATTCTGTATTTAAAGTTTTTCTACGAATTACTTGCTTAATAATTATTCGTCGTCGGCAAAAAATAATTTTCTTGAATTTTGACTCAAACATTTTACGTTGTTCCTTTCTTTTAAGATACTATGTTACTTAGGAAGAATTATTATTTTTGGTTCATTCTTTCCATTGGCATCATAAAAATAGGGGTTTTTTTTCACGTTCAAGTCGGTTCGATTCCCAGACGAAGCAAGTAATTCTTAGAAAATCTTTAAATGCAGAATTACTAACTTTTAAAAATAACATTAAGTCTTCTTTCGGCAAAATATCCTATCTACGATATTTAAGGTACTTTCCCTTGATGTCCCATAGTCTTGGGACGCCCTGTATACAGGAATTATAATTTCAGGATAAATCTAAACAGTGCTATGTAGCGTGACGACAGCCAAAAGCCATCAGTTGAGAAAATTTCCTTTGTTCTCTCATCACGCCGAAGCGGCTTGACGGATTTTAATCGATTCTAGTACAGGGATAGCTGGACATCCAAAGATGGATATCGAATACTTTTTACCCGATTATGGTAAATAAAGAGAAATACGCGGACGAAGTTGAAGGGCAGTAAAAAATATTTGGGCAAAATTTTATTTTGTTGTCGATTAGTTTTTTTTCTCAGATTTCAATAAAATTTGGTGAGTTGGTAAAGTTGCTTATTAACAAGGTAAACCCAATTTCACGATATGTCCTACAAAATTATCCATTGAATTACAAAATATGTATGGTTTTTTTTTTAACTAAATTTCGTATTTTTATCTATAATTTAATACAAAATGAGGAGCTCGAAATGAAAAATAAATAAATTGACAACAAAATAAAAATTGGCCCAGTGTAATACATTTTGTGTAACTCAATGGAGGAAAATTTGTATAAATCGTGAAATTGAGCCCACTATGGTCAGAAGAAGCAACTTTACCAACTCACGAAATTTTATTGAAATCTGAGAAAAAAAAGAAATCGACAACAAAATAAAAATATGCACATTTGTGAGATGGAAATATTGTTGATATGATGATGTTAGCTAGACGATCCAATATTTTTCGTGATGAGAATCTGACGGATATACTTTAATAAAAGCAAAATTTACGCTTTTATTAAAAAAAGCTCCGCATTGTACAGATTTAATCTGCAAATAGCAGTAACTCGTAAATGTTTATTTGTTCTCCAGTAGCATTAATAACGCATTCTTACTTTATTAAAAGCACTCCGCGACTCCGTCGTCCCACCACTATAACAACGTAAACGCCTTGCAGCAGTAGTCGCACTTACGTCATTTTGGTTGCTGATCTTGTAATATTAACCAAGCGTTGAAATGTCGTAAGTGGTTCATTATATCATGGAGTTACGTCGTTTTGGAATGGCTTAGAATAAACACATCTTCGGAACCTTATGTGGGGCCATAAAACATCGTTACATTTACATTTCGCAGTCGTTACATGGGCAATTTAATCGTTGGTATAATAAAATTAATGGAAAATAACGAAACCCTCACAATTACAGGGGTTTTCGTGGCATATGGTTGTAAATCATATGTTGTATAAGAAAAAATGACAGCATTAAAGTAACGTTAGGGACGCCTCATATGTTGTCTGCTATGGGACGTAACAGAGAATGGACCTTATGGCTTCTGCGACAACATACCGTGATAATTTGTTGTTGACTTTCTGGGTTGAGAGAGGCAAAATTATCCTCCTTAGGAGGACGACGCAGTCGGCGCAGTTTTTAGTCAGGTGGACTACTGTGCCTACTGAGCCGGCGATACCGGCCATTTGCACTTGGGTCATGATTATTCTATATATTTAAGTATATATTTATCTATATAAGTATGTATATATGTAGTCGTGTAGTACCCTTGACAAGCCTTCTTGAGCTTAATTGGGACTAGATCGATTTGTGTGAGGGTGTCGGATATTTTATTTATTGTTATTTATTATATACAGCGTGTATATTTGATATAACCGCATATTGTAGCCAGACGGAGATTTTAGTGATATTTATAACAATTATTAATTTAGCGTTAACTGCCATAGCGTAATTAATTTTTGAAAAATTCTGAGCAGCAATGTATGGCGTAGTTATTACTAGTGACAGTTGTGACATCACGATGTTAAGTGTCAACAAACAACAACAAACAAATACATTGCGTGCTGAATTATTTTATATGGAAAAAAAAAGTTTCTATAAATTACAGATCAATATATAAAAAAATTGGGCAAGTGCGAGTCCGACTCGCGCATGAAGGGTTCCGTACCATAATCTATAACAAGTTTGTTGTATGGGAGCCCCCCTTAAATATTTATGTTATTTTATTTTTAGTATTTGTTGTTATAGCGGCAATAGAAATACATCATCTGTGAAAATTTCAACTGTCTAGCTATCACCGTTCTTGAGATACAGCCTGGTGACAGACGGACGGACGGACGGACGGACGGACAGCGAAGTCTCAGTAATAGGGTCCCGTTTTTACCCTTTGGGTACGGAACCCTAAAAGTGCCTATACTAAGACCCCGTAAAGTTTGCAGTTATATCAAATATACACGCTGTATATCACTGCTCCTTTTCGCAGACTATCAGTTTACGTTAAATTTACACCTGGTAACTATGGTGTCGGATACAAATGAGATACAAACTTAGCGTAACCGGGTTATACAGATTGAGGTTTCGTCTCTTCTGTTTCCTCCCCCAAAACTTAACCAATTTTTTATTTTTTTTACTATGCAAAAAAAAATTACAAACTGGTACAATTTACATGTTTCGCCAAACTGCGATGCAGTTTGTTGGCGAAGACCGCACTCTTTATACCGTAAGGTCGGGTTACTTCAGCCCTGAGGGGTAACATTGTCCACCCATTTCAATCCATTTCAATAACTAAGAAAACTTATAAAACAGCACCAGCGATCACTCAAAAGTGGATATGTCATATAGTTTTCCAGAATTTACTTATTGAATAAAATTGGTTCTAATGGGTGGGCAATTATGAAATTTTAGGGTAGGAAATGTTCTATATCAGGCAGTTTCGATTTTTGCGCTAGTTATTATAGAATGTGTCATGTGTACTAGGCGGCTGTTTGTGGTGAAATTTTGGCCAAAAACAGACACCTAGTACACAACTACACACATACTATAATAATTTTCGAAAAAATCTAAACCGACACAAAACATTTCCTTTCCATTCAGCTCCTAAAATTTCGTAAAAATTGGCTAAATTTTGGAAGAGCAAACAGGCGAGAACAAACCCTCGATTTTTATAAAAAAATGAGCACTGATATTTCCTCTTAAGCGGTTGACTTTTGAAAAAGTGGACGCAACTTTTGTACTAAAGCACGTCTGCTAGCGTAAACCAAATGTTTATATGGAAGCGAAACGTTGAATAATGTAAGATAAAGGGTCTTAACATATGGACGGATGGACGGACTACAAAGTGATCCTATAAGGGTTCCGTTTTTACAAGCTTTTATTTACTTTCACCTGTCCCGTTGTAATGGAATGTTGCAAGTTAAATTTGACCCTGTTTCCGGTTTCCGGTTGAGCTGAAATTTTGCATGAATATGCAAATCGCGTGACAATGCAATATTATGATGACGTGGAGTTGATCTAATGATGGAGCTGGAAGGTGGCCATAGGAACTCCGTAATAAATAACGCAATCATATCTGTGAGCAATTGATGGACGTTCAAAGAAAAGTACAGTCGCCTATAAAAGCTTGTCACAAAAATGAAATTTTTGCCAGAAACTTATTTACTTACTATAAAGAAACATTTTAACTAAATGAAAAGCTGCTCCGTTTTTGACGTTACTTTAAAAACCGATCGTGTTTACTAATATTTTACCAGATAATTGAAACATAAAACTACAATAGCCAATCGAAGTTGCTAATTTGTTTTCGAGTCTGAAATGCTAATTACTTATAGCCGTGGAATATTCGATGAATTAATTTGCCTTTGCATCTCACTATAAACCAATTAATGCAGAATTGCCCTGCCCACGCACTTTAAAAGTTCAAGGAACGAAGAAAAGTTATATATCAAACTTGCTTCTGCCCGCGACTTCGTCTGCGTAGAATTAGTTGATCGCCATAAGGGATTAAAACAGCCAAATATACAAATAAATATCGGACAACCTCACACAGATCAAGCTCTACTTAGGCTTGTTTTATACATACACTAGACGACGATAAACTACTTATACCTATGCATAAAAACATACATAAATACAAATAACATCCATGACCCAGTCACAATAATTATCTTATCGTATTATAATTCAACCCGTCTTTTCACCCCATCAATTGATAATTTCCCATAGTAAAATCTATCCTATTCTTCTTACTCCTCTTTTTATTTTTTCCTACTCGGCCACTCAAACTCCATAATATATATGTATAAATTCAAAGTGTGGTGCAGAGCTGTTATTGATTCCCCATAAAAACTACCACTCCCCTTTTCACTCCCTTAAAGGTTAATTTCCGGGATAAAAATTATATTATGTCCTCCGTCGGCAAACACTACCTCCATATTAAATTTCATCTCAATTGGTTCAGTGGTTTGAGTGAAAAACTAACAGACACATCTTCATATTTATGATATTATTTATGGATTATACTTTTTCAAAACTCAATGTGAAACTATAAAATCGTCTCTGTGTCGGATCAAATAGATACAAATTCAGCGTCACTACAAAACTTGCAAAAAATTCTAATATTCAAAACCTCGTATCTAGTCAGTAAATAATACTAAGATACGAGCTTCGTTTTAAGTAGACATTTGTTACTTAACGTGAAACATGCCAACTTTGCCCGCTTTTTTCGTAAAAACCCGAATTTCTCTCATTTTTTCTATGACGGGATAAAGTTTTTTGTTGTCTAACGCATCCATCGTATTCATATGCATGCTTTTATTACGAGAAACAATTTTTAAATCTACATTTAACCATTTTTTTTATCAATTTTCACCTCGGGTAAAGTTATCTAAACTTTTGCAAACATTGCCCAAATCGATTATTTTCGTAACTATAGCCCCTACAACGATAAGATAAGGATCAGTATAAAATCTGGGGTAATAATGGCGTTCTACTTAATATCTTGGTCTTAACTGTACAAACACGTGTGCAATATGGGTGGGCAATGTTACATAGGTATTTTGTTTTTCTCCATACAAGCCGAATCAAGCAGTTTGAAATTGTTAGGGTTGTCACTTTTGGTTGAGTAAACCATCTTTACCAATACCATTATCAAAATGAAAAATGTATGCTTAATATTCGATACTAATAGTTTGGCGGTTATTTTTTTACTTCACTTTAGAATAATCTAAATAAAAATCCACCTCTTAAGGAGGGTGGCTTAAACTCAGAGGTAGAGAGGCAACGGTATCGGGAACTGCATGGTATGGTTCAAAGGTTATGCAGAAGGGATAAAAATGCCGCTATTGATGAAATATGCCAAGACGTAGAAAACGCAGCTAACCATGCACATGCCAAAGACATGTTCGCAAAGGTGAAATTCCTGGCTAAAGATTTTAAATTTAAAAGCTGGACGATAGAAGATGATCTTGGAACACCACTGATGGAGAAACATCTGGTGCTTGAGCGGTGGCGCCAATACTGCCAACAGCTATATAGTGAGGATAGTGACTTCATCGAAGATCGGATGGATTTCACCGAAAGGGAGCCGGACATCCTCCTACATGAAGTCAAAGCTGCAGTTATGCGTCTGAAACACAAAGCCTGTGGTGGAGACAGAGTATCCGCGCAAATGCTCAAGTGGTTAGGTCCAGAAGGCACACAGGTTCTACATCTCATTTGCCTGAAAGTTTGGAGAACTGGTCAATGGTCTGAGGACTGGATGGAGTCAGTGGTGGTACCGCTGCACAAGAAAGGCTCTTCTAAGAAATGCGAGAACTACCGTACCATCTCATTAACATCTCATGCGAGTAAAGTCTTTCTGCATATCCTCAACAAAAGGCTTGAAAGTTTTATCGGCGGGCAGATTGCAAGGGAACAGGCAGGTTTTGTCAGAGGTAGAGGTACACGCGAACAGATATTGAACATCAGGCAGCTCATCGAGAAGGCTAGGGAGTTCAACGTGCCGATGGCCCTATGCTTCATTGACTATGCGAAGGCCTTTGACTGCATCAGCTGGAAGAAGATGTTCACAGTCATGAGAGAGATGGGTATACCAGATCACCTAATTTTCCTTGTACAGAACCTGTACCTCGACGGCAGGTCTAGGATCAGAGTAGAAGACACCGAATCAGAACCCTTTCAGACCAATCGTGGAGTTAGACAAGGGTGTATTCTCTCACCACAGTTGTTCAATCTCGTGGGCGAACACATCATGAGAAGAGTTCTGGAGGATTGGTATGGAGGCGTACGGATCGGAGGACACCTCATTAATAATTTACGCTTTGCAGATGACACTACCATTATAGGCTCTAACGAAACAGAACTAGCTGAGCTTCTGCAAAGGGTCCAAAAAGTGAGTGTGGAGTATGGTCTACATATTAATCGGGCTAAGACAAAACTCATGTTTGTGGATCGGGCGGGCACGCTGCAACGAACGGCAGAGCTATCTGACCTAGATACCGTGGACAAATTTGTCTACCTGGGATCTTTGGTTGCCGCGGATGGTGACTGTGAGAAAGAGGTTGTAAGAAGAGCCCAGATAGCAAAGGTAGCGGTGAAGCGGCTAGAGAAGATCTGGAGGAACAGAGGTATCAGCAGGAAAACGAAAACAACGCTGATGAGAACCCTGATCTTCTCTATATTTCTATACGCTTCAGAAACCTGGACCCTTAAGGCACGCATTCGGAACAGGATTGACGCATTCGAAATGTGGTGCTGGCGAAAAATGCTAGGAATCCCTTGGACGGCACGTCGCACAAATGCGTCGATCCTGGCCGAACTGAAGATCAAGTGCCGCTTATCGACCATTTGCCTTCAGCGGATCCTGCAGTATTTCGGTCACGTGGCTAGACGCGAGCCAGATAGTTTGGAAAAGCTGATTGTAGTTGGCCACGTGGAAGGAAAAAGGGCCCGTGGGAGATCACCAACCCGATGGACCGATGCCGTAAAGGAAGCCTGTCAGGAAAATCTACAGGCGTCAATCCGGAAGGCGGAAAACCGTGTGGAGTGGAGAGCTTTGGTGCAACAGATAACGGCCTCAAATGGTCACGACCCTCAGTCATGAGGAAGCGAGGAAGAAGAAGAAATAAAAATGCTCATAATTGAATATTCTATATTTTTTTGTTTTATGGACATGACATGACATGACATGCAGCTAATGCTAAAAGTACAACGGCTTAATAGAAATATAATTTACCTTACCTTAAATACATTACCCTCCTTTATTTACGCAGTCAGGTAAAATTACGACAAGGTGACAACCCTAACCCTTTTTTTAGTCTGGGCAATGTTGGCATTCATAGGTTAGCAAGTTACTGGATAACATTGCCCACCATCATAACTCCGGTTTTAATGAGTATTTTTAGTTCAAACTACAATAAAAATGATCTACAGTTCTTATTTTATAACAAGCAATAAGATACATTCACCTGAGGCTTCCCCATTCTGTAAAAAATACACCAGAACTTCACCTAGGATTGGCCCGCCAAATCACGCACCTTATTCGACTAGTCCCAACACGTTACGGAATGGAGTTGCGCGCAAATGTGATTCCCAGTGATACCACAGATATAACCTATTTTCCACTAAAAATAGTAGTGTTGCCATAATCATCTTGAAATTGTCTACAGTAACGTTTTTTTTTTTAAGTAGCGTTTTGGGCAAAGTTCCCTGTGGAGGCAAAGTTGGCGTATTTCACGGTAGCGAGTTTTGATAGTCAACAGACGATACGAGCTCAGAAAGATGAAAGACAACGATGAAAGTCGACAGTCGATATAAAAGGACTTGCTTATAATTTGATCGAGGCTCTTGCATTTTGAAGATTCTTTTGATGGTCCATAAAGAAAGTACTTTTATGAGATTATTTGAGCATATAATTAAGGCGAGTAATTGGTTCGAAAATCATTTGTGCGTGTAAATTAAGCCGTCCGTAGTAATATTTTTACAACGTGGTGTATAAAAATGTTGCCCCAAGGATTATTTAGATATAAAAATGCTAATTTGAGCCTTTTCTATGTATCCCACTGAAAAATCAACACCTCTGTCGCAATATATTTTGTTTGTCTCTTTCTTTTCAAGCAAATATCTTCTGAAATGAAATGAAATGAAATAAAATAATTTATTTAGTAAGTAGGCCACAGGGGCACTTTTACAAGTCAGATTATAAATCTACCGGCATTTCGCAAGAGGAGACCGCTGTTGAGAAGAAACTCAACAGTAAGTCATTTTTTCGTAAATAATATTAGGGTTCCGTACTCAAAGGGTAAAAACGGGACCCTATTACTGAGATTTCGCTGTCCGTCCGTCTGTCACCAAGCTGCTGAAACTGACAGTTGAAATTTTCACAGATGATGTATTTCTATTGCCGCTATAACAACAAATACTAAAAATAAAATAAAATAAATATTTGAGGGGGCTCCCATACAACAAACTTACAGATAATGGCACGGAACCCTTTGTTCGCGAGTACCACTCGCACTTGGCCGATATTTTTTACATTACACTTACACCAACTTTATACATTCATTGTTTGACCATAGTGGTTACCTAGTAGAGAAAGTTATTCGACATTAAATCATCTATTTGTAGAAACTTTTCTCTATAAACTATAAATTATAAATAAACCATCTCACAGTGTAGCTCACAGGATTGCTTGGTTTAATTGACAATTATTGGTAGGCCATGTAGCCGAGAGAATGGATGGCCGTTGGGGCATCAAAGTCCTAGAGTGGCGGGCGACCACGTATAGGAAAGGCAGTCCCCGACTAGATGGACGGGTGAACTCGTGAGGGTTGCGGGGAGTCGCACTTTGTGGCGAACTATGAGGGAGGCCTATGTTCAGCAGTAGATGTCTGTGGCTGATAGATAGATAGAAATAAACCGTCCAGTTTTAGAGCAATAACCCATCATCCAGTTTTAGGGCACGCATGACCTTGTAAATTGTAATGTATTTCACCCCATATCTTGTATCCCCACCAACCGACGCTCGATTAAAATCGAATGTGGACTTAAGTAGGTAGGTACTCCCAATAGTATTCCCTATTTCCGAATTCATACATTTTGTTTAATGTTTTGATTACGCATACATACATTGCGATTGGCCTGCTGAGGTCGAAAAAATTTCATGTGAAGATGAAAATGGACCGTTATATACAATTACCGAATGTACTCAATATTCACAGTTCTATAGTCTATATGATGCAACTTAAGACTCAATCATGTAATATATCGGGTTCATGCCCTTTTTCGATCTTATCATTAGGTACCTAAATACTCGTTTTTGTGGTATAAAAATCGATCTGTTTATAAATACTTATTATCTACGTTGAAAATAACATTTCACAGAAATATCTTTGCACTCTGGTATTCCCCATGCTGACCTCCAATACTAAGTGTTACCAAGTAACTATTAATCATGTACAAGGAGACTGATAGTTTATCTTATTTTTCACATTGATAGGAACTATGTGAAGAATATACTAGAATGAATCAGTATAAAGCAGCAAGTAATAATATATGACTGGAAAGATACATCGCACGACTTTTATGAGTAATCAAATCGTTGTTACTTGTAGTTTACAGATTTTTTGTACAATCAGTAATAATACCTAACTAAGTATTATGAAGCCTAGATTTTCCAAAAATGTTTAATGTTCAGTGTAGTTCACCCTACAAAACTTGTTCACGTCAAAAGCGGCCACAATAGTTTAAGTTTTTAGAGACAATTAAAGAACAAGAAATTGTGTATAATAATTTAATAAATACTATAGGTGTTTTTCCACTTCCTCAAATATTGCAATTACTGGAAATTGATCTGGTTTAGAAGATATAATATGTAAAAAATTGTAAGTGGCGCTAGTTTCGCAGTACCCGTCGCCTTAAATGCTTTGCACTGATCAGTGCTTCGACTCTTCGACATACCAAGGGTTAATACAACGATACTTGTGAGTATTAACCCTTTGTTTTATCTATGAACGAGACTACTCTGTTGAAACAACAAAAGAAATAACTCGAAATATTGCACATTCTGTGACTTTTGTAAAGCCGAAAATTACAAGGAAAAAACCCCCTCAAAAATGTAAAATCGTGGGACAGACGAGACAAGAGACAAACGGGGAACTCGACGGAGCCTCATTTTTAAAACCGGTACTAACCAAACACGTTCAAAGATTTCAAGTCATAATTCTCAGCCTATAAGGTTGAATATTATTCAATAGCTTGCATGTAAATAGTACATTCTATTAGGAAATGTGAAACATTGTTCTTTAGAAATAAAAGTCTTCATTTTGTTGCCCGTGTTATTAATGTCAGTAGATTATATAGAAGCTTGTGGTTGAAGATATCATCTACGGTGGTGACCGGGAGATGGCGCTATTGTATTTTACTCTATAGGTGAGAAATTTTTAAAACATGTTATTGAGATAGCTTACGCAAAACGCAATCCGAAAATGGTTATCGGTAATAAAATAACGCAATATATTTTTATAATTTCTTCAAAGTTTAGCGTTTTTTTTTCATTTTGTTTTTTAACACCATGAAATAAGTAGCCGCCATGTTATTACGTCATACGGCTGTGTATACTGATCAGGGTATCAGAGCATTTGTTTACACCCATACCGGTGTCCATGGCGTCCAATGTTTTTTCAAACAAAGCGCAAAGTTTTAAAATGTAAAATTGTAATGCTTTTCATGGCAATTATCGATTGATTATAATTTTCGTGTGGTTTTTTGTGGTACCTATATTAGTGCATATACTTATTATATAATACATGGTATATTCACCATCATCATCATCATATCAGCCGATAGACGTCCACTACTGGACAAAGGCCTCCCCCAAAGTTTGAATCCGATAAATGATGATCGGGGATCGTAAAATGCGAGTTAAATCGATTGAAATGAACTTTTCTCCAAATTGCTTGCTTTTACTTTTAATATTTTCAAAGACTGATAATTCACCATAGAGCCAATTGTCCACTGAATTTAAAAAATAAGAACTAGTATAAACTTTTTAATTGTTCTCTGCGTTTAGTTTTCACACCGAACATTTCTCGGCTCTGCTACTGTCAATGTATTTTAAATGTCGATAAAGGAATAACGGACAAACAGTTTAAATAATAATTTTATATGCGGTTAATTTATTTTCATGATTCTTAGTTATTTATTAGAGATTTCTCACGAAAAGTTTTAATTTCAATAATATGATGGTATTTGATGAGTGAGTTGTAAACAAAAAAAAACGAGAGAGAAACGATTGTGTCCAAATGATAAACATGGTACGGTTTCTAAAAAAATTCGTGCGGTGCGTTAAGAAGTTGTTGATTTAACCAAAATTTATAATTATGGCCATATTTTTTATTATTGTGTTTTCATATAAGTTTAACTCTTCACTTAATTCGTATATTGTGTTTTAAATCAAACATATGTATTTACTAGCATTAACCCGCGGCTTCGCCCGCGTGCTTTTATAATATACATCATCCTACGGGAACAAATGCTCTTTTTTTAGGACTAAAAGTAGGCTATTTGTTAAGTTAGGGTAAAATCTGCAATCTGCATTTCCCTCATGCATATCCGTCCAGCCGTTTTAGCGTGAAGAAGTAACAAACATACACAGACTTTTGATTTTCTAATATTACTGGGAAATACTTTTTATGTTATCACAACTCCACTTTAACAAATCAACCCGAAAACTCAAGCACTCAAATCAAGCGATCTCAGATTTTACTGTATTCAAATAAAGTTCACTTCAAAATTCATAACTCGAAGTGAAGCTAAGACACCGGGATATGTGTGCATTTTATTTGTATAAAGATTTTATAATGTCCCGAGCCTCCGCTTATCTACTTGGGATATTCGAGATTGGTTTAATGATTCTAAGCCATGTTCTAAGTTACGTTATGTTCTACTGTAAGATATTGAGGTTCTCTTCGTTGATGAATGAAAAATGTATTATTCTGAGCCAGATAAACGTAATTCAGAATTCTTGACTTAACATAATTATTGAAAAGCTTGAATGTATTTATTACGGATGCAGGAAGTTTGCCGATCATTCCTCCTCCCGTCCCAACGCACCGCCCGCCTAGGTACCGATTGACGACGATCGAGATGCCACCAAATACTATTTTTTTATCTATTAGGATAACGCGGGTCTCTATCCATACCTCAAAAGCAAAAATAGAACCCCCCTATAGGATCACGTGTAGCTGTCTGTCAGTCCGTCTGTTACAACCGATTTGCTGCAAAACTACTGGACCGATTAAATTGCAATTTGGCGCAAATGCTTTCAAGAATTTTCATGTCCACAATATAAAATTTCAAAATCGGTGGCATTTTATAATTAACGTCCCAAGAAACCATAAAAATTACACGCATACTCATATTTAGCCATTTCAACCCCATCGCACCCCAACAGGCGAGACAGTATTTCACGTCCACCACGTTTGTTTTTAAAATCGTTGTTGTTTTGGTAATCAGCGACCCGATAAACCATAGAACCATTACCCTTGTTAATTTTCAGACTTTGTCACCATATTCTCCTCCTTTAGGGGTTGAATTCTCAAAAAACATGAAACACGTGCTTACTCATTTATCGTTAGAAATACTCATTGGAAGATTTCAATAAAATAGTCTAACTAATCTTTTTTCCCCATACAAACTTACGACCCCCATTTCACCCCTTTTGGGGGTGACTTTTGACAAATGCTTCTTTTATTGCACCCCTAGACTTTATAAGGACACGTAGGTTCCAAATATGGACTCTCTAGAACCAGCGGTTTAGTATTTAGATATTTCAACCCCATTTAACCCCAACAGGGGAGATGTTAATTCACGTCCGCCACGTTGGATTTTAAAATTGTTGCGGTTTTCGTAATCAGCGACCCGATAAACCATAAAAGGATTACCAATGTTGATTTTCAGACTTTGTCACCACATTTCTCCCTTTTAGGGGTTGAATTAAAAAAAACCTGAAACTCCTGTGAAGTTTCGAATAAAATAGTTTAACAAATCTTGTTTCCCCATACAAACTTTGGAACCCCATTTCACCCCTTTGGGGGGTGACTTTTGGAAAATTCTCTCTTAGTGCACCCCTACACCTTATAAGGAACCTACATGCCAAATTAGACTCTCTGGAACCAGTGGTTTAGTATTTAGACATTTCAACTCCATTTCCTCCAGTTTAACTAATCTTGTTTCCCCATACAAACTTTGGACCCCCATTTCACCCCTTTGGGGGATGACTTTTGAAAAATTCTCTATTAGTGCACCCCTACACCTAATAAGGAACCTTCGTGTCAAATTGGACTCTAGAATCAGCGGTTTAGCATTTAGACATTTTGACCCTATTTCACCCCAACAGGGGAGATGGCAACTCACGTCCGCCACGTTGGATTTTAAAATCATTGCGGTTTTCGTAATCAGCGACCCGATAAACCATAAAAACAATACCCATGCTGATTTTCAGACTTTGTCACCACATTTCTCCCGTATAGGGGTTTAATTTTCAAAAAACCTATAACACGTGTTTACTCATTTATTGTAAGAAATACTTCTGTGAAGTTTCGAATAAAATAGTCTAATTTTGTTTCCCCATACAAACTTCGGAACCCCATTTCACCCATTTAGGGGGTGAGTTTTGAAAAATCCTTTCTTAGTGCACCCCTACACCTTATAAGGAACCTACGTGCCAAATTTGAACTCTTTAGAACCAGCGGTTTAGTATTTAGACATTTGAACCCCATTTCACCCCAACATGGGAGATGAAAACTCACGTCCGCCACGTTGGATTTTAAAATCGTTGCGGTTTTCGTAATCAGCGACCCGATAAACCATAAAAACAATACCCATGCTGATTTTCAGACTTTGTCACCACATTTCTCCCGTATAAGGGTTGAATTTTCAAAAAACCTATAACACGTGTTTACTCATTTATTGTAAGAAATACTTCTGTGAAGTTTCGAATAAAATAGTCTAACTAATTTTGTTTCCCCATACAAACTTCGGAACCCAATATCACCCCTTTAGGGGGTGAGTTATGAAAAATCCTTTCTTAGTGCACCCCTACACCTTATATGGAACCCACGTGCCAAATTTGAACTCTCTAGAACCAGCGGTTTAGTATTTAGACATTTCAACCCCATTTCACCCCAGCAAGGGAGATGATAACTCACGTCCGCCACGTTGGATTTTAAAATCGTTGCGGTTTTCGTAATCAGCGTTCCGATAAACCATAAAAACAATACCCATGCTGATTTTCAGACTTTGTTACCACATTTCTCCCTTATAGGGGTAAAATTTCAAAAAAATCTGAAACACGTGTTTACTCATTTATTGTTAGTAATACTCCTGTGAAGTTTTGAATAAAATAGTCTAACTGATCTTGTTTCCCCATACAAACTTTGGAACCCCATTTCACCCCTTTACGGGGTGAATTTTGAAAAATCCTTTCTTAGTGCACCCCTACACCTTATAAGGAACCTACGTGCCAAATTTGAACTCTTTAGAACCAGCGGTTTAGTATTTAGACATTTCAACCCCATTTCACCCCAACAGGGGAGATGGTAACTCACGTCCGCCACGTTGGATTTTAAAATTATTGCGGTTTTTGTAATCAGCGACCCGATAAACCATAAAAACAATACCCGTGCTGATTTTTCAGACTTTGTCACCACATTTCTCCCTTATAGGGGTTGAATTTTCAAAAATCCTGAAACACGCGCTTACTTATTTATTGTTAGAAATACTCCTGTGAAGTTTCGAATAAAATAGTCTAACTAATCTTGTTTCCCCATACAAACTTTGGAACCCCATTTCACCCCTTTAGGGGGTGAGTTTTGAAAAATCCTTTCTTAGTGCACCCCTACACCTTATAAGGAACCTACGTGCCAAATTTGAACTCTCTAGAACCAGCGGTTTGGGCTGTGCGTTGATATGTCAGTCAGTCAGTCAGTCAGTCAGTCAGTCAGTCAGTCAGTCAGTTTCTTCTTTTATATATTTAGATGATTCGGACCCGAAATTTAAACAAAATAAGTACCAAATGAACTTCATGGCACTGATATATTAAATTAAAAATTTAGATTGGTGATTATTTCCAAGTTAATTTGTAGATTAGCACTATACAGGCCTCGGCGGGAATGTCACTTCGCAGATTCGTATTATTCAAAATTCATACTCTTCCACGAACTGACTTTTTCTTGCCTCTGCAGTAATGTACCTACTATTACTCGCATTTTACGCACCTTATCATGGTTGCGTTTATCACATCACTACGTACTTACATAGTATAAAACAAAGTCGCTTCCTGCTGTCTTTCTGTCTGTCCGTATGTATGCTTAGATTTTTAAATCTCAGCATTCAGCAGCATTGCACCTGTGCGAAGCCGGGGCAGGTCGCTAGTAATAAATAAATGATAAAGCATCAGTCACTCACACTCGTATTTTGCCAAAACGTGGCGGATGCTTTGTCAATTATTTATCGCGCGATAAAACCAACCATCGCTGATGATAGACGATAAATGTAAAACTACTTAGATCATTTTGCGATCAGTAATCCCGCTTGGATAAAATGAATCCCTGACTTATAAAGATTTTTACTGCTTAACCTATTGACCGCCAAGCGGTCTAGCAATTTACCGTGCCACTGACGCCAGAGTAAAAAAAAAAGATGTGCCCCAAAATCAACAGGGATTGAAAAATACTTGTAGCGGTTAGAATTACAAAGTTTTTGATCATTGAAATTTGGACGGCTGTGGCCGACGTGGCGTCAGGGGCACGATTTTTTGTTGACGGCCACAGCCGACTGTGGCGGTCAAAAGGTTAATTTCTGGCACTTAGCGTAAGATCGCGTTTTTTATTTGCTAAGTGGGCTCTGTAAATTATACTGAGCGCTCAATTATGTTAAATAGGTGCGTGACCGCCATAATATTCCGCTAAGACATTCTGCGTGTTGTTCGTTTAAGAATTTATGTAAGTGTTAGGCCTGCCTATGTATCAAGTACCTACAAGCATTTTTGAAAGACAATTTGGTTAAATGAATCTGAGGTACGGTTAGCATCAAAAGTAGCTGTAATATTTCATACTATAACTTGTTTTTTGTATTGATAGTGTATTCTGACTTTCTGTATGTTGAACCATATTTCTGTATGTTTTTAAGGTATTTGTCATTGTCGTAGCTGTCACGTGCCCGACAAAGTAGACCTTTGGTGAAACGCTTGTCAGATGGTTCTTCAAATATATATCCTCTTTGCTACCTGAGCTAGGTGAAATTGACAACTATTGTTTTATATTTATTCAAAGAAAATTAAACAATTTACATGAATATAAAAGTTACATACAATTTGTATAAAAACGATAACAACAAAACATAAATATCTCCACTAGTTGAGCCCGGGGAATTGTCCCCAAAACGCTGGCCGCGTTTCCCCTTTGGATAGCCAACCCCAGCTTCGTGCGATATGAGGATTCATTTTGAAAAATAAATCGGAGGAACTATTGAAAATATTTAATTTTGATAAAATGATTGGGGGGATGGAGTCGTCGAAAATGGGAGCACCAAGTAGGGAAAGGGTGTCGGGGGCTGGTATGGTGATGTTGGGCGCAACATGGTTAAAATTGTTTATGATCTCAGTTCGGACACTAGGTGATAGCTTCTCAGAGATGAATATTTCACACTTGCCAAAGTTTAATGTAAGGCCCATCTCGGAGAAACGATTGATGATACAGTTCAGGTCATTTAGAACTGTCGATGCATTTCCACCTAAGGTGCCGTCATCCAGATACCAGACATTGAGTTCAGAAGAGAGTTGTGTGATAATGGGGTTGATGGCTAACAATAAGTTGAAAATAGCGGGGCCAAGCGGGTCTCCTTGCTGGCAGCCAACGCAGGAGGCAACTTCATTATCGCCAAACATTAATTTCGATGGAGTACCGTAGCACTGCCATAGATATCCTAAAATCTCAGGAATTTCTTTTAGAATTTCACTTAAGCGATTACCCCTATCGATAGAATTAAAGGCATTCTTTACATCCAGTTTTACCAAAACTTCGAAGTCGGAGTCGGAGTTATTGAGGAAAGTGCTATTGTTTATTAATGTATTTATCCTACCTACATATATGAATTGATGTTTTAAGCGTGATCTCAAGATCACTAAGTTCTATTTAGTTAATAAAATAATTGACGAAAGAATATTCTGGGGTGTACCGTCAAATGTTTCACTTATAAATACTCATTACTGGGATATTAGAAGTTCTTTACTACGAATAATATTAAGGCTTTTCTCCTTTTCTGCATTCACTATGGTTCGAAACAAAAGAGAGTTCGTTGTTCGTTCGTTGACACAAGAACTTTTCTCGTAAACTTCGCAAAGCATAAGTTTTTTTAACTACCATAATGAATAGAAATTAAAGTTAACTACACATTTTCAAACCAAATCTCAGAAGAACGGACAAAAGTCCAATTTAGGAGTTAGAAGATCTTTGACTTGGTGGCAATTTCGCATTGTCTGTGGGGTAACTAACCGCGACAATTTTTTTTTCTCCTTATCTTGGAAACAAAATAAATAAATACTCTACAGGCAACGCACTTGCTACTCCATTAAATAAATTAAAGGGTCTCCTTCGCAATCCATAATATCGTATGTCCTAAAGTTAAATGCCATACCACATTTACTCTAAACACTTTTGACATATCAATCATTTGTCATAATGATTATTTGCCATAATGATCTTACATCTTAATGATCATAAACCATAATATTACATTACCTAATGCTCTAAATACCTAATATGTTTTGTACTAATCTATTAACACATAAAACTTACGAGTCATAATATACAAAACCATAAATCACATGTCCTAAAGTCAAATGCCATGATGATTACTTGCCATAATGTTCATAAGCTATAATAACATTACCTAATATCCTACTTTAAGGCAGGTCAGACTTGGGTTAGGTTAGGTACGACGACGAGCGGAGCGAAATTTGATATTCGGGATAATGACATTCGTATTTTCGATAATCGGAAATTTATTCCTTAGGAATTATGAAATTCGGAGTTTTAAAAATCGGAATTAGTAAATTCGGAATTAAATATTTCGGAGTATTCGGGTAAAGATTATTTTTTTTACCACTTTTTTACGTTAAAACAAAAATAGAAAACCGGATTTGGTCAAATATCGAATTGGCTAAACCCCGAAAACTGTAGGTTGGGTTATTGGCTGAACCCCGAAAACTGTAGGTTAGGTTAGGTTTGTATTGTGACCACGTATAGCGGAGCGAGCGAAGCGAGCGGAGCGTCAGACTTGCTGAACCCCAAAAACTATAGGTTAGGTTATTGGCTGAACCCCGAAAACTGTAGGTTAGGTTAGGTTTGTATTGTGACCACGTATAGCGGAGCGAGCGAAGCGAGCGGAGCGTCAGACTTGCTGAACCCCGAAAACTGTAGGTTGGGTTATTGGCTGAACCCCGAAAACTGTAGGTTAGGTTAGGTTTGTATTGTGACCACGTATAGCGGAGCGTCAGACTTGCTGAACCCCGAAAACTATAGGTTAGGTTATTGACTGAACCCCGAAAACTGTAGGTTAGGTTAGGTTTGTATTGTGACCACGTATATCGGAGCGAGCGAAGCGTGCGGAGCGTCAAAAGACTTGCTGAACCCCGAAAACTGTAGGTTGGATTATTGTCTGAACCCTGAAAACTGTAGGTTAGGTTAGGTTTGTATTGTGAATACGTACAGCGGAGCGTCAGACTTGCTGAACCCCGAAAACTATAGGTTAGGTTATTGGCTGAACCCCGAAAACTGTAGATTAGGTTAGGTTTGTATTGTGACCACGTATAGCGGAGCGAGCGAAGCGAGCGGAGCGTCAGACTTGCTGAACCCCGAAAAGTAAAGTTTGAAAATCTGTGCGTACAAAACTATACAGCATTAAAATTGTGTAGCCTGGATATCATGATTTAGGATACGTACCTATTAGGGCACGTGATAATAATTAGGATAAGTAACTATTAAGACATATGATGATTATGGGAACTAGTATTAGGATATATAACTGATAGGACACTTGATCATTAGTACTTAAGATAATAGTGCAAATAATCATTAGGATATTCAATATTAGGATGATCAATATTATGGCATTTACATTAGGATAAACGTTATTATGGCAAAAGATCATTATGACCCCAGTTATTATGGATGTCCTATTTGTAAATTCCATAATAACTGGGGTCATAATGATCTTTTGCCATAATAACGTTTATCCTAATGTAAATGCCATAATATTGAGTATCCTAATATTGAATATCCTAATGCTTATTTGTCCTATTTTCTTAAGTACTAATGATCAAGTGCCCTATCAGCTACATATCCTAATACTGGTTGCCATAATCAGCATATGTCTTAATAGTTAGTTATCCTAATACTAGTTGCCATAATCATCACGCGTCCTAATAGTTACATAGCCAAGTATGACCTGCGCGGCTCGCTCGCTTCGCTCGCTAGATAGGGTCGTAGTTTAACCTAACACTCCTCCTCGCTTCGCTCGTCGTCGTACCTAACCTAAGCCAAGTCGGACCTGCCTTAAGGTGAAATAGGTAATGTTAGGAATCGTAAGCCAAGTCGGACCTGCGCGGCTCGCTCGCTTCGCTCGCTCGTTAGAGTCGTAGTTAAACCTAACAGTCCTCCTCACTTCGCTCATCGTCGTACCTAACCTAACCCAAGTCTGACCTGCCTTAAGGTAGAATATGTAATGATTCTTACTTTGCAGTAATAAAATAACGCCTACAATAAATATGGCATTCGACTTTAGGACATTAGGTAATGTAATTATAGTTTATGATCATTATGGCAAGTAATCATCATGGCATTTGACTTTAGGACATGTGATGTGATGGTTTTGTATATTATAACTCGTAAGTTTTATGTGTTAATAGATTAGTACAAAACATATTAGGTATTTAGAGCATTAGGTAATGTAATATTATGGTTTATGATCATTAGGATGTAAGATCATTATGGCAAATAATCATTATGACAAATTATTGATATGTCAAAAGTGTTTACAGTAAAAGTGGTATGGCATTTGACTTTAGGACATACGATATTATGGATTGCGAAGGAGACCCAAATTAAATAAATATTAAGGAAGAATCTTACACAAATCGACCTAGTCCCAAACTAAGCAAAGCTTGTACTATGGGTACTAGACGACGATATACTCGTACATAATTGTATAGATAACATCCATGACCCAGGAACAAATATTCGAGTTCATCACACAAATATTTGACCTGGCCGGGATTCGAACCCAGGACCGCCGGCTCAGTAGGCCGCTGCACTACAAACCGAGCCAACCGCGTCGTCTTTGGTGTTGTAGTTGTCCAAGGTCTACGGTAATCTCTAGCCCTCAGGTAACACGTGTACTTGACCATTGATACAAAGATCAAAGAACAAAGAAAAATTTATACGGACGAGACCGAGAAACTAACCAAGTATCACTTCACACACACACCAGGAGACCCTTCCAATTTTTCCGTATATTTTGTGTTGATCTTTGTATTGTGTATAGAAAATTGTTTTACCGAAAGTAATGTTTGACCGAAATGAGCATTATGCGTATTATTACGTTCGGTAAAGTAATTTTCTGCGAAACATTAGTAAACCGTGTATATGGTTACCGTCATTTGGTAGAAAATTGTTTTACCGAAAGTAATGTTTCGCATAATACTCATTTCGCAGAAAGCTTCTGCAGCTGAAACGGAAAATATATTTTTTGTAAGTGTATTCTGGTAGATTAGGATAGGTTAGGTTAGGTTTAATATAAGTATAACTTTTAAGAAAAGTCAATGGTATCATTAATATAACAATTATGCGAAATGAGCATTATGCGTAACATTACGTTCGGTAAAATAATTTACTGCGAAACATTAGTAAACCGTATTAAAACATCAAGTTAGCCGAAAAATCCACATATAAATCAGTTCAAAAAGCTCTTCCGAGGTTAGGGTTAATTCCAAATAGCCTTCGCGTGTGCGGTTAAAACAAATTACAAGCTCAGCTTCACACCGAGCTAACGAGCCTCGGTCAAGTTCAGACATGTTCAGTGTAATAACACTAATAACTGCACATTAATTGGGGTATAACACGAAGTTCTTACACTTTTCAGTGTTATTAGGTGTGTTTTACAGGCCTTGTGAAGGTGCTTAAGTAATCCACCGGCGAGGCGAGCGCGAGAATTGAAATTGCCAGCCCATTTCCAGCAAATATTTGTATTAATAGCTACTGTTTACGCATTTTTTGTCATAACTCATATCGCATAATCACTATAGGCATAGGCTACATACAATTTTAGGAAGACCATTTTTATTTCGATTGTTCTTGCTGTACGAATCTACAGACTGCAAGTCATTCATTTTTATTAGCCATGATTTTAATTGACAATTTGACAGTTCGCAATAAAATTGGCTGAAGGAACCTTTGCCTTCGACCCTAATAAAAAAAACTAGTCGAGGGTTGACACATGTCAATGGTTTGACATGTGTCAGAAGTAAATGGTTTGACATTGACAAGTGCCCACGTCTTTTTTAGGGTTCCGTACCCAAAGGGTAAAAACGGGACCCTATTACTGAGACTTCGCTGTCCGTCCGTCCGTCCGTCCGTCTGTCACCAGGCTGTATCTCAAGAACGGTGATAGCTAGACAGTTGAAATTTTCACAGGTGATGCATTTCTATTTCCGCTTTAACAACAAATACTAAAAATTAAATAAATGAATATTTAAGGGGGGCTCCCATACAACAAACTTGTTTTATGGTACGGAACCCTTCATGCGCGAGTCGGACTTGCACTTGCCCAATTTTTTTAATTGGATTTCGAAGGCATTTTACTTCAATTTAAGTATATCCCTGTATTTAAGTAACAAAATAGATATTGGGATCACCAATAAATAGGTACAATTACCTACTTTCGAAGGACAAAAGGCGGCTAACGAGCCTATGTTGATTTTGTAAAAAAATTGATAAGGTTTGTTATTTATGACGAAAAAGTCGAAGCCTTGAAGTTATAAGGGAATGAAAGAATTTCGTAATTTACTTAGTCGTCCACCTGAAAAACCATTTTTTTTACAAGCTTTTATTTAACTTGCATTGTATGTATGTATGTAAGTATGTTTGTTCGGGTGGAATCTTGCAACTCAGTTTTGAAGCAGATATCGTCAACCGATTGAGCTGAAATTTTGCATACTTACTTAACTTTGATGACAATACAATAATATGGTACCATAGGGCTGATCTGATGATGGAGCCGGAAAGTGGCCATAGGAACTCTATAATAGAAAAAGCAATCCTTCCGAGCTTGGGCTCTTTAAAATCTTCTCTGTGAGCATTTGATTGATATCCAAAGAAAAGTACAGTCGGCTATAAAAGCTTGTCACTAAAATGAAATTTTTGCCAGAAACTTATTTCTTAATGGTTTTCGGCATAGAACCAATAACAGATAAAAAGTGAAAAAACCCTTTTTCGGATTTACAACGGAAGTGAATTAGCGGGCAAAAGCTAAAATCCTATAAATAATAAAGCCATTCTTGTCACATTTTTTGAAGTCTGTAAAAATAACAAAACGAGAACACGAGCTCATAAGGAAAATTCATTCCGGAGTTATATTTAAAACGCCACTCGCTTTATAATTATTTTACCTGCTTCGCTCGCACTTAAATTTAGCAGAAGAGTCTCCCAAATGACTTTTTGGTGTACCGTGAGAAGATATGAAAACGGTAGCACATTTAGAAAGATCACATAGTGCGACCAACTTTTTTGTAAACTGAAGGGTAAATTGCCACAATCTTCACACACAGAGCACTCGAACGCAGAGACACTGACAATCGTATGAAGTTTCAACATGACAGTCGTAGTTCCTAATTTCGCCGTTTCACAGATAAGTTGGCCGCACTGTATGATTGTCGATTACTTTAATTAAGTTCTTGTTTTAATCCTTGTTAGAACTACATTAAATTGCTGATTGATAATGATGATAATGATAATGGTGTAAATAGTGTAAGCCCAAAGGAAATCTAAATTGTATTCCAGTGATAGAAATAGCAGACTGCAAAAGATAAACAGATTGTATGAACAGTGGCATAAAAAAAAAGCATATACCGGGTGCGGCCGTATTCCTTATTAATACTTATTATAAGATCAAATTGAGTGTAATTTGGAATATAAATAGTTAAGTTACATTATGCCTTCTTGCAAACTAAGCATCAAGTCTGTAGCATTACCCACAACGAAATTACAGGCTGCTAAAAAAGGTCTTAAATTGCTTCGAGAATGGGATGGTATGCCGTGCCGGCGCCGCGTTTCGTCAACTTGGCGGGGCACTGTCGTGCCCCCGATTTTATCTGTTGTCGGGTTGACGAGCCATGTTGAAGGTACTTATCTTTTTTGCTATCATTCACCCCCGTCTCGAGATGGGCCCCTGTTTATCCTACTGGAAGTTCGTAGAAAATTCTGGAAAAGTGTTTTTTTTTGTATGCCACCTGCATATCTAGCACAATAGTGGCACGCAATTCATTGTCAGGCGACAAATAGTGTCTACCCCTTTCGAGTCGGTACAATGCGTAAAAGACAGGTGAACAATTTTTCGAAAACCAGTCAAAAAGAGAAGTGCCAACCGCCGACAATTTTTTTTTAATTGGGTTTCGAAAGCAAAGCTCCCTTCAGCCAACATTATAGCAAATTGACAATTTCAAAATAAAGATTTTGGAAAGACCATGTAATCAAACAATCATGAGACTGTACTTACTAGTATATACTTACTTACAGCAACAACCATCGAAAAACAAAATGCCCTTTGCAGCTAGATGTACTAGCCCTGGTGTTGTGAAGAAACGTCACAATAGCACACCAGAACTAGACTACAATGAATTTCATAAGCTCCGCAGTCAAACCGCATTATGACCTGACTCAGATATTTAGTACCTACTGATACCGTACTGATATAGTATCTAAATAAATGGCGGTCGCAAAGCAACGTTGTACTGAACCCTAGCAGCTGTAATGGCACTCACGCTTAGTTGGTTCTTTAATTTCAATCCCGGCCTCTATTACGTGAGGGGTATTCGGACAATTTTTCACTCGCCACGCTTCCGGCCTCCAGAGAGAAAAGTGCGCTATGCCGAGGAGCGATATTTGATGCCATTTCCCTATTTGAGATTATACTTATATATACTCACTTATTAATAAAATGTCAACATATTTTTTTTCAGTGCAATTCCATTATTTGGCAAGATGAAAGCAAAAGGAAAACGCTCGCTTCAGTATACGGTCTTGCCTTATACGGTCAGCATCAAAAGTAGGTGACAATTTTAGAATGAAATCCATACTAATATTATAAATGCGAAAGTAGGTCTGTCTGTCTGTTACCTCTTCACGCTTAAACCGCTGAATCGATTTTGATGAAATTTGGCATGGAGATAGTTTAAGATCTGAGGAAGGACATAGGATAGTTTTCATCCTGGAAATTATCCCTAAAAAGATTGAAAAGTGAGTAAGTAATTCATGATGACATTGATGACCCTGTAGGAAATGTAATGATTAGACCAAAAGCACAATTGCTCTTACATTTGCTTAGGCGCTTTTAATAATCCCTTTTATTAATTAACGTGATTAGGTGGATATCTATCGTGTTGTACGAGGTTGCTTCCATACTTCCAAGTTCCACGCGGACGTAGTCGCGGGCAAAAGCTAGTTTGACATAAACCAGTAAAAAAAAAACATCTACTTTGGATGGTGACCATACGTCTACAATTTCGGTGTTAAAAAGACTATAGTGGCATCACTTCGTGGAATCCCAGAGTACACTGGCGTTTGCAATGTTTTCAAAAGCAAGATGCTCTATTATGAATCGGTAATCCAGTGGCATTGGAAGGCATCAGACTGTTGATCCCTGTAACAGTAGGTGCGCGCGGGGCATCGCCGTCGCTCGCTGTTCGCTGCGCCGGCAGCGGTGACGGCGACGCACACGCGGCGCGCCCGCAACGCACGTGGCGCGCCCGCAAAGGACGTGGCGCGCCCGCAACGCACGTGGCGCATGCGCCCGCGCTACTCAACCAACTCGTCTTGGAACAAGCGACGTGTTTGCCGACAGCTGGCACACGTTGTTTACTAACATAAGTGATATGTGCTTTAAGTTTGATTATGATTAGGTATTTTAAGTATATATTTAAGTTTTGCGTTGTTGTAAGCTCTTTGGTTATATTATTATTCTGTTAGTTTTCAATTGTAATTGTATAAATAAAAATAAATAATTAAGTATCGTTCTGATATTCTATTACTGTTTGAATCGTTCCTTAGAATATTATCCAAACTTAAATAACGACTTGGCAGGCCACGACGGATCTCCTGCCATAATTTATCTCCCAGATTTGCTTGAACTAGTCTGCTGCATATTCATGACTTGGATAAGTTCAAACTTAGCTAATTAAATTTACATTTATCAAACGCTTTTTGCTATCGAGTCTGACTGGAATAGATCCAAAGAATTTTACCCGGTTTATGAATTATAAGTGGAGGAATATTAAAAGTGCTACGTACGTAAGTACTTTCCAACTCAGATAGCATTCGAGTGCTCTGTGTGTGAAGATTGTGGCGACACCCTTCACAGAAAAGTTAGTCGCACTATAAGTTAAGTTGACATTTAATTATCCTACCTAATATATATAGTTGAAAATCACTTACAATAACTATCAATTAAATATCACTTGGAGCAAATTTAATCAACTTATACGCCCTAGGGCCATAAAATAAATTGGCGGCGACACATGGGCCGCACAAATCTTCGTTACGTGTATTTACGATGACCCACATAATATAAAGCATCGCTAACGGGAAGAAAATAAGTTTTTATACACCGTTAGCCTAGGAAAATTATGTCCCTTATAACTTGGGGTAGGAATTTGCTGTGGTCACTTTCCCTTTTAAACAATGGTTCCTACTCGTATCATTAACCTACCTGCTATTTAAACTGCATAGGTACTCTTACAAATTCGTTTAAACTTGTAACTCATAAATTAAACAAAGTACTGCATTTCCATCATGACCGATACTTTTTTAACGATCCTGCACCAAATGCTAGTGTCTGTTTAGCCCCACGGTTGACCGGTGGATAATGTCTAATGGCATTAACTATAAGTACTTACTATGTTGTTTTGTGTAATAAACTTTAAATATACTATTTTATGCAACAGTTGTATAAGAGAGGTTAAAAAATGCGAGCGGCATGGGTTACGATGTGTGTAGCGAACAAAAAAAGTAAAAGTAAAAAAAAAGATAACACACATCAGTTAACAGCTAACGATGTTATAATATCAGTACATAGACTATAACTTTTACAAGGTCTCTGAAATATTATGTCTTTATAATAAAAGTTGTTAACTGTACTATACAGGGTGAAATCGTTAAGTGTGACCAGGCTATTATAGGTAATACTGTAACACGTACATCCTACCCGGTTATTATAGTAATTATTAACGTCTGATTACTACAGTCAAATGGTCGACATACACAAAATATCGGCAGTTAATAACTAAGAGAATATTGTAAAAGTGAGTCTTAATTACGTAGGGTTAAAGTATCTGATGATCATTATTTAATTTTGTTTCGAACCATTAACATGGTACGAGACAATTTCCTTTTGCACAATCCTTGTCTCATAATCTATACTTTACAGGATTGAAGCTAACAATACTCAATTATGTGCTCGTTCGGAAATATTGGAGGCGAAACCGATTATGGCAACTCGGAAGCAATTTCAAATTTAATAGGGCGCGTTATAAATAATAACTTCTCAATAACTCTCAAAATAGTCAAACGGCTGTTATAAATGTGTTAGAGATGCGATAATCGAAAGCGAACTTTCGGCCCTTGTGCACTCGTTGCGGAAAAGCTTAAATGCTAGGAGGCCGTCCATTTTTTTCTTCTATGAGGTTCGGATGTACAAACAATTTTGAGTGGGATAACTTGGTAAGTCTAAAAAAATCAAGTGTCAATGTTCATGTTTTTTGGAAAACGCCCTGACACACGACACGTGTGATTTCGAGTACTGTGATTTATGATTGCTGAATCACGGTCCGCTTTACTCAATTAAAGACTAAGTAAGCTTGGCGAACTGATGACTATAAGACTAGACCATCGCTTAAGGTAGCATTCGGTTCGTCACCCGGTTCTTAACGACCACGACCGGAGACCACGACTCTCTGTTTTGTATGGATTTATCGACGAGGCCGCTTGTATCCGTAAGCATTCCGCAGTAATCGATACAAAGCAGTGGGTCGCGGTCGCTGGTCGTCTTCATGTGTCGCAGTCGCGCGTCGTGGTCGCTAAACACCGAATGCTATAATCGTCCTACTTATCCTACTTGACATGACTTCGGCATTCGTCCTCGCTGATCGGCACGCTTCTACAAATTACCAACTCCTTCGAAAAGTTTTCACAAAGCCAGGAATATTCATAGAGCCATTTGTTTAATAATCCCCTCTTATTAATTCAAATGAAGTTTGGTGAAAATTTATTTCAGCACGCGATGAAATTATACAGTTGGTGTTAATTGGCCTCTTGTTTTATTTTTGGGGGCATCGGGGCCTCGGGGCCTCCGGGCTTAGTGGCAGCCCGGGCTTAATGGGAATATGAGTCTTTCCAACAATTAGCTTAAAGCTAACACAGAACCATGTTTCAACGTGTAATGCTGTGTCGTCCTGATGTTCAATAAAGTATACTTTTTTTTACCATTTTTTGATAGACCGAGAAAAAGTTCATTTTATATCGATTTAGAATAGAATAGAATATCCTTTATTGTACACCTCAACGGGAAATTAATATAGCCCTGCAAGGGGTTTTACAACCCATTTCCAACCTATTGCGGATTTTCAGTGGTACGTGGTGGTACTAAATTATTTTACTGGCAACGACAAATTTTTGGTAACTGACGTCGAAAGTCGGTGAATGTCACTGATGTAAACAAAGAAGATTCTCTCGGCCATCTTTGTTCATGTTCATTTTCATCTCATGTTTCATGTTTTATTTTTATTTTTTTTGATAAGCGTTTTTTAACACGGAAATCATGCATTGGTTATAAACCAAAAAAACTGATACTGGTACAAGCTTCGAGCCGCCATAAACGGATTAATAATAATAAAAAAAGAGGAAACAGGACTTCAAGTAATTTTTGCATAATAAAGCCAAAACTTTCCAAAGTGATAAAAGACAAGATTTTTCAATAGGATTCAGGATTTATTTCGCAAGAAGAACGAACGATTGAGCAGCATTCCGGCAAACAATGTTTTGAATTTTGATGATGACAAATCCTTGACTGACGTTTAATAATGCAAATATGACGTATGCACATTATTGCCATATGAAAGCTGTTTGTAGCGCCACTATTCCTGGGCCGGACCGACGCTTGTTAGGCTATACAAACAAACACAGATTACACGTAAAATTCAATGAGGTAAACAGGCAATTTTGGCTAATTTCCTTCAACGAATTATGTTTTAATTTTGTCAAGCGAATTCGGCCAATGTCATTAGGCACACATTGCAAGATAAAGTTAATGTATGCATATGTATTGCACTCAGGAGGGCTATCATATCTAGCCGCGCGACTCAGCATCACCTGCCTTGCTCGCACGTTATTCAAAGGAAAGTGACAGGTAGTATTTGTCGCGCGACAACGAGTCGCTTGTCACAGTTATGCTCGACGTACACGAGAGCGCAGATGGTCTGAATTCGCTTGTCGTCCGAGTGGGTGCGACACTGAGTGCTAATTCGAGTGTACTTTGAGATATAGCCAAATACAGACATGGCGTCGCATACAAATGACGCGCAAACGTAACGCGACCTTGTTGGCGAAGTACTAGGTACATCACTACTTCGGAGATCTCTCTGAGTTTAAAGAGATGTTATGTAAATGGAATTAGGGCCCCACCATCCATCTTTATCGCGCTACATTGAGGGCATTATTCGGACTGTCACGCTTTTGTAGCGCGTCTGGGATGTTCGCTGAGGCGAGCGTCGACGGTTTCACGGCAATAATCCGCCAGCGAACGGCTTCCCTCATGCGTCGCGTGCGTGACAGCTCCAACACCCTCGTAAGACTTGTTTGGGAGAATCCTACTTGCTCACTGTGGAGGCACTGGAACTCCCTTACACATGGGCTCTCGAGGCATCGTATATGACATTTTGTAAGTTATTTTTTTTTTCTTTGTTGTGTTATTTATTTGCATACTAACATAGTTTGTAAGACCTTTGTAACTAACACTCTATGGACATTGTCTGAAATAAATATTTTGAATTTGATTTTGAATTTGAATTGAAAGGAAAAATACGGACAATTTTAATCGCACGACCAATAGCCGCGGAGGGGTAATTTTTATAAGTGATGTTCAACAAAATAGGTATTTTACACTTAACTTTAATTTTGGACGTTGTAGGCAAACACTTTTTGGTACTAGTTAAGTTTTAATCCAATATAAAAAAATATTGGATTAAAACTAGTAAAAAGTCCCGTCAATACAAACAAAAAATTTACGGCCCGTATAAAATAGGACAAACAAGACTTAATCAGGGGACGGTTAATTGAATACATAAAAGTATTTATGTATGTCTGGCGAATTACTCTTGTTTTTCTGCCCCGGACTTATAAATAAAGATGTTTGTGTTGCTATGCCGGCTGCCATACACACACATTGGACAATTATTGGACATCCCTGTCCTATACAACTACAGTGAAAGTCAAAGTGTATTATTTTGTAAAACATACGTGAATGTAAAATGTTAACACTATGTTTTGCCTGTTGGCGTACAAAAACTCTTTTGTAAAATATATTTAACACACAGGCATTTAATTTTTCCAATTTAGCGGTCTGTAAAAAGAACATTGAGATTTTTATAAACAAATATAACATAAGAGGCCTTGTACATTTTCACATGTATTTCTTTTCATATTATGACATACATTGATAATTTTAACCAACTTTTTAAAGTGAATAATAGTTTTCCCTGAGTTCTAGATACCTAGTAAGATAGCTAGTCCAGGCTTTCCTTGCGTGCAGTCGCGAAAGAAAAACAGTTTTCTGCGTGAATTTTGTCAATATCGAGTAGTGTTTGAAATAAAAATTATCAATAAAAAATTCAAACTGTAGGTTCCAAATATATACCAATAAATCACAATAGCCCTGTAATGTTGGAAGTAGTAACTTTGCGAAAATTTAAAAAAGACATGTTGGATCATAGAGACGAAATCTTTCACAAACATTTTTGAACTGATAAGGAGACTTAACTCTGATCAAGATATTCACAAAAAAAAAACCATTTTCATTTGTATGGCAACCCGCGCCTTAAAGAATATGTTAATGTAGGCATTCCTCTTATTGATTCAGGAACGAAGCCTTTGCGAGCTATCGGGTTTCGACTTGCCGTCGCGTTACCATAATTCGCCATATTGCTTTTTTCTACAAAAATATTATGATTATAATATATTTTATCGAATGACTTAGTGAGCCTGAAGCGGTGGTAGGTGTAGGTTAGGGCATGCGACTTTCAATCCGGAGGTCGCGGGTTCGAACCCGGCCCGTACCAATGAGTTTTTCGGAACTTATGTACGGAATGTCATTTGATATTTATCACTCGCTTTTCGGTGAAGAAAAACATAGTGAGGAAACCACCTAAGCCCTTATAAGGCCTAGTTTCCCCTCTGGGTTGGAAGGTCAGATGGCAGTCGCTTGCGTAAAAACTAGTGCCTATGCCACATCTTGGGATTTAGGTAGCCGACCCTGATTGAGAATTCATTCTCTACAAAGATATGGGACAAAGGCTAAGGAGGATGATGATGCTGGAGTGACCCGTTATCATAATATATTATTTACAGACCAATAAAAAATTGACAATTTAAAGGAAACTATATATAAAAAACAAAAACATTTTTTAGGAGATGTATTTCTATATTCTGTTTTCTTGCATTAAAGATAACCTAAATTCAAAATTTAGAAAACCCCTGACTGAACCAACCAGACATAACTAAGAACCATCTCGCTCGACAGACAAGGCTTTAGATTAAAAAAACCGGCCAAGAGCATGTCGGGCCACGCTCAGTGTAGGGTTCCGTAGTTGCTCATCCTTCACAATAAGCTGCTGTCTTAAGCGGTTCGCGGTTTTAAGGCACAACGGTTTTAAGCCCGAGGTTTGATTTCAAGTTCTATAAAAAGGTCGTAAACGCCGAAGTAACTGTAATTACTTATTACCTTCTGGAAGTCAACTTACGTCCTTTTAAAGAAAATTATGAAATTTTGTGATAACTCAAAAACGGATGGACCTATTTTGTTCAATATAGTTTTCATTGAAAGTACTTATAAGGCTTCATTTTCATGAATTTTTCCATATTTTTTTGACCCGTGGTTGAAAAGTTAGAGGGGGGGGTACACTATTTTTTTTATTTTCGGAGCGAATATTTACAAAACTCCTGACTATATCAAAAAGTAATGTTTAGAGACCCCTATTATTTTTAATAGACCTATTCAACGACACCCCCACCCCACACACTAGGGTTGAAACGAAAAAAAAAAATCACCCCGGTTTTCGGTGGTCGAGAGGTACCCGAAAAAAATTTTTTTTTAGTTTTTTATTTTACCGTTTGGTCGGTGTGATACATACACATACTTACTCATACCAAATTTCAGCTTTCTAGTACTAATAATTACGGAGCTAAGCCGCGGACGGACGGACAGACGGACAGACGGACATGGCGAAACTATAAGGGTTCCTAGTTGACTACGAAACCCTAAAAAGCCGCATTCAAATCGGAACGTCCGTTTGGGAGCTGCGATGCCACGACAGACACACAGATACACAAATGCTCAGACACACATATGCACATGTTAAACTTATAACACCCCCCTTTCTTTTTTGGGGGCTACAAATCATTGCTTACACAGTTATTCACCGATTGTGGGTTAATCTATTAATTTCTAGTTAAAACTCCTTATAAGTTCAAAAATACTGATTGTTTTAGACATTTTTCTCTATCATCAAACACGTTTCTCAACATATTCTCATGTTATTATGTAGAACAGGGCTATTGTGATTTACTTACTGGTGTAATTTATTGGTTGAAACAAATCGAAGGTTGAAACCTACTACAGTTTGAATCTTTCATTAATATTTTTTTGCTTCAAAAACTACTCGAAATTTATGATGAAAAAAATACATTTTAAAATGTATAAGGCCTCTTAAATTCCCATTTTCGATTAACCAAAACCTATCAAATAATCCTAACCGGCGTCCAAACTCCGAACTCCGCGACGGCGTGCCTACAAACACTTTACTAATAAGATTTCCGCCGCCCTATTAGCGAAGTTCGAGTCATCGTCATCGCGCGTGGGCATGACGTGTCGTGATCAAAGGCGCCAAGTTAGATGACAGCCGCAGACATGAGCAACGAGTTCATTTTAGCAAAAAAACACTGTATAAAAGAAATAAAAAATAAAGAAATACATTTATTCGTGACGGGACCATAAAACATAATTACATAAAGGGTATGACAGAAATGATAAAAAAAATAAAACAATAGGCAACGATAATATTATGGCTGTGCCACGAAAAGGCCCCACCTCAGCATAATGCTTGCTCGAGAGCCAGCGCTGATCTTCCAGCGGGAACATATATGTTTTACTATCAAATTCTAAAATTGTATTGAAGACCAATTATCTAAGGACCACGATTTCAAGAAAAAAACTGCACATTATTTCAAGTCCATTTTGAAAAAATTACGCTATTATTTTGCAACTCGAAATTGATATTAATAAATGAAGAAAAACAAATTACAATGACAGAGCGAGCGGTCACGATGCCTCTATTTCCTTATTTTCTTTTCATTTGTTATGGACATCGATTACAACGCCATCCCTTATAAAAATTATTGGTGGCCTCGTCACACGAAAATGATTAGACATGGTAATTTTTACCTTATTTAGAAAAATGGCTTTGTGAGCAAATTTTCAGTATTAGAGGAATAATCTTACAAATTTTACGATGTTCCTAACTAACTAAGTCAGTTCGCTGAGTGTAAAATATGGCGCATGCAGCAGAATCGTTACTTATTAGCGGCGTAAGCTGTTCTTTCGCCTCGCTTTCAAGTCGACGACAATTCACAAAATAGAAATAGAAAATATCCATGAGAGAAGAGTAAATAAATATTCGAGCTCATCGCACAAATATTTGCCCTTGCCAGCCACTTGCCACTGCGCCAACCGCCAGGCTGCGAGACCCGCTACCGGCTAGGTACATTTTCTGTCCACCCGCCTCCTTAGTTGGCTCAAACTGTAGCTTAATTCAATTCCAAGATTCAATTATTTCCATTTCTTGAATAGCTAGCTCAAAAATAAAGTTATTGGGAAATTCTCGATCTCTAATTTTAGAAAATTTCTTATAAATTCAAATTGCACTTTGAAGCCCTTTCACAGACGCACATTTTGACATATATTATGGCTCATCTGCAATATCTTTCATAGCTGAGAAACTACAGGCAAATTACAGGCAAATGTCACAATTTCTTAAATAGTACCCCACTATACTCGTTCAGGAAAACAAACATGTTCAATGTTAAAAAACTTAAATTACAAGACATAAAACGCTTCAATATTACTGGCCTGAATATAACTGTCGCTATAAAGTTCCTGCAATATTCTAGGCTTTAAAACCGGGAACAGTGCCAAAGAGCAGGTATTGTTTGAGCGTATAAAACCATGTGGGTCCAAGATCCAATCGGACATGTACTCTGAATTCGCTTTTATTAACTTCACTTTTAACTAAGTTTGTATTGCATCTAACAATGCCTGATCAAATCTTGTTACTAGATTTTGACCAACTTCTTATTGTCGTATCGGAATGTAACTTTACATTTATTATATCATACACTAGCCCCCGGCTTTGCACGGGTGTAATGCTGATAAATGATGCATGTATTATACATATAAACCTTCCTCTTGAATTACTCTATCTATTAAAAAAACAAAAAATTGGGCAAGTGCGAGCCTGACTCGCGCATGAAGGGTTCCGTACCTATACATATAGGTATATATAATCTATAACAAGTTTGTTGTATGGGAGCCCCCCTTAAATATTTATTTTATTTTATTTTTAGTATTTGTTGTTATAGCGGCAATAGAAATACATCATCTGTGAAAATTTCAACTGTCTAGCTATCACCGTTCTTGAGATACAGCCTGGTGACAGACGGACGGACGGACGGACGGACGGACGGACGGACGGACGGACAGCGAAGTCTCAGTAATAGGGTCCCGTTTTTACCCTTTGGGTACGGAACCCTAAAAACCGCATCAAAATCCGTTGCGTAGTTTTAAATATTTAAGCATACAAAGGGACATAGGGACAGAGAAAGCGACTTTGTTTTATACTATGTAGTGATATACAACTATAAAGTGAACGTGACAATACAATAATTCGGTACCTTGGAGCAGATCTGCTCTGATGAACACTGGAAAATGGCTGTAGCAACTTCTAAACATCACAAGATAAACTCATAGTGTATGGGTTCATTTTATTGGTCAATCGAAATTTAAGATTCTGCCGATCAAAACAACATTGAAGAGTAGCCTGTTATACCAACTCGGCTCACTATACACCGTGAGCGACGCTAAGCCTACGTAGCTGTCTCTTTTGTTCGCGTAAATTCGCCACACGATTATATCAATTTCGCCCAAAAACACATTGGTTGTTTTCATAATAGTGTTGACATGAACCACAACCAATAGGGTACCTAAGAACAGTTTTAGAAAAACAATTAATTTTTTTTTACCCGATAGTCCTTGATATAAGGATCTACAAATTTTTCAAAAAATATTTTTTAATGTTTGTCATGACAGTTTGCTTTCTTTTGGCTACTGCTGCAACACCGTGTTTTACACAAGCAACTAACAAAATAGAAGTCGCCGGCGATTTTTTCGATTATATAAAAGAAGAACCTTCAGTAGTGGTTTATTCTGTGTCTCACGTGTGTTAACTATTATACATAATAAATGAGTGATATTCACTTTGCCATTCTTAACAGCGTCTTTTATCATGTGTTCTAGCTACTATAAGATGTGCATATCTGATAATTGGTAAGCTGAAAACCGAAGGTCGTCTGAGTTGTAGGCTAGTCTTTGTTGTAGACTTTGGCTATATATATAGTCAAAGTCTAGGTATAAATATACATGTGACTTCTTGGCCAAATATTAACTTCAATAGGAAAATATTGTGTTTAGTAGTAGCAAAATAATCACGTTTGTTGTATGGGAGCCCCGCTTAAATACCTATTTATTTTATCCTGTTTTTAGTATTTGTTTGGTTACCTATCTGAAACACTAAAAACGTTAATCCGAATTTCGTTTCGACAAATATCGTTTTAACTTTTTTTCATTTGTCCGAAAATTCAATTCGATATTTTACGATTGGGCATTAATTGTTTAGGTTTTTTATTCACTCGACTAATGACACGTTTCCCTAAATCTCATTTGTCCGTAATATCAGTTTTCCGATGTAACGTTTCGGTTTATTAATTATTCAACTTTTTTTGTATGACTTTGGTTTCATTCGTCCGATGTAACGATTCGGTTTATTAACTACTCGACTGTTCTCAAGTGGACTGGTGGTTCTGTTGTGGTCACAGTTCTAACCTAACCTAACCCAGCCAGGTCGGTTTTGGAGCTTTGCCGGCTGCTGCCGCGGCACGCTAGCTTCGCTCGCTCGGCTCGCGCGCTGTTGTGGTCGCAGTTCTTATGTAATGCCAAAAATATCACGTAAATGAAAAAATGGGTAAACGAAAGACATCTCAATTCAGAGGGCGAGTGAATGGGGGGTTTCAGAGATGATGTATTTCTGTTGCCGCTATAGCAACAAATACTATGCATGATAAAACAATAATAATTAAGGGGGGCTCCCATACAAAAATAGGGTTCTTTTTCATGATATTTCGTTCAACGGGCATTTTCTCATGAACCGTTATAGGTAGACAGTTGAAATTTTCACAGAATGTATATTTTTGTTACCGCTATACCAACAAATAATAAACATAAAAAATAAGTAAAAATTAAAGGAGGACCCCATACAAAGAACGTGTTTTTTGTTCAATATTGGTACGGAACCCTTCGTGCGCGACTCCGACTCGCACTTGGCCGGTTTTTTATAATTACGATGTCTCACGATCATCTCTGATATCATCAAGTCGTATTTTAACACAACTCGATTAGTCACGTAAACGCAGTCATTGTATCTTTAGTCACAAATGATCTGAAAGTTCATGATCTGAATGGATGGCCGTTGGGGTTGCAAAGTCCTAGAGTGGCGATCACTTATAGGAAAGCGCAGCGTGGGACCCGACTATATGGACGGATGACCTCGTGAGGGGAGAGGAGATAGCACTTTGCGGCGAGCTATGGTCCCCCATAGCTTTGGCTTATATTCAGCAGTGGACGTCTGTGGCGAAAAAACAGATCTGAAAGTTCAAAATCCCAAAAACATCCAATGTTATCTCGTCTACGATGAATATCCTTACAATATCCTTCAAAAGCACTAATGGAGTTAAGGCAACAATAGAACCGCCTCGCTCCTTCATCCATCTATTTGTCTTCCTCACACAAGGAAGATCTTAGGGCAGATTTTTCAATCCCCAGACAAATACATTATTATCCCTGACAACATATTTGCTTTAGACTTTTCTTCCACGAAGGAGAAAACTTTTAGTAAACATATAATAAAACTCTTCTCTAATCTATTTAATAATGGTTTTGTACTATGGTTCCCATATTATTCTTTTTTCTTTCAACCGTCTCCGTTTCAGCTTAGATATCAATTTTTCATTTAACTTGAAGGTAAATCAGAAATATCCGGAAAACCCGTTATAATTTGTATAAATTAAACCTTATTTCTTTTTCCAGTCAAAAAAATACTGACTCGCAACTGCTATGGAAGTGATGGAAGTGAAAACCCGACGAGTATTTTTTATACCTTGGCAACCCCTTTCATACCACCAGATTTTGTAGACAGTACAGTCGTACAAATAATGAAACAAATAGCACTCGGCAATGATTGATGATGGCTCTGCCCGTGACGTGCACAATAATTAATTAATTGATACATCACAATGATACTGTTACGAGCGTGGGGTTCGCATTAGATAGATAAATCACAGATTAATCCACTGATAAAGTTTTATCTCTCACTCTTACGAAAAGAAAAACAATTCACACAAACTGTACTCAAAAACGTTAAATGCACTAATCATTTAAAGATTCCTCGTTCTGATTTATCACTTTATTCGCCCTGTATCGTAGTTAAAACTTAACTGACTGCTTGCCGGCCGTCAGCATCCTTATATACCTGGACGAATAACAATCGAAGAATCAATGCTTTGTCACCATCAAGCGCATTCGCGCTTACGAATGTTATTTCTGTATGTTCCAGCATGTTGCGTTGGGAACATTCTCGGCCATGAATGTCTCTCTCTAATGGTGCAATCTCTGTCACTCACTGCTCGAATGTTCCAAGTATAGCAATCTCTTTCATATGTGCTAACTCTGTCACTCCTGCTGGAAATTTGCTATATATTGACATGTATTAGAAGCCCCGGGGTCCTGATAACAGGTTTTCAGGCGAAACTGACTGAAAACATGTTTCAAACGCCTGAAAACGACGGCAACTTGGGTGAAATTTTGAACTTTTGATATGTGATAGTGAGTCCTGAAGCGTTCCGAAATGCCTTTTCAGCCTGCTTCTAAGGCACTGAAATTGACGTTAGAAGTTTTGACATAATCCACTGGCGCGTAACAATACCAGAACAATGATCTAGATCCCAAAATACGTTATTACCGGTTACAAGTTCTCGTTAAACCATCATTTACAAAAGAAATGTCATCATTTACAAGAGGCAAATCCAATAAATAATACCCAAGTGAAAACAATCCCGTCCACAGCCTGCTCACATACGGCACGGAGTTGTGGGCCCGCGCTGCAGATTCTCAACGCGCGTTTATTATGCAGAAGCGAGCAGTGCGAGCCATAATGGGGGTACCAAGTGACGCATCTTGTAAAAGTATTTTTAAAGACCTTAGAATCCTAACTCTACCCGGCGAACTAATATATCAAGCAGCACTGTTCACTCACACTAACCTACACTTATTTAAACACCAGGGTACAAACACGTCTCATGCGCTTCGGAAAAACAAGTTACCACTACCGCCTTGTCCCGCCTACACACAAACTGTCAAAATCTGCGAGATCAGTGTACATTATGGGCCCGCCTATTTACAACAGACTACCCGCAACTATCAGAGATGCAACTTCCATCGCAGTTTTTAAAAATAAACTACGCAAGTGGCTAACAGGACTGACTTTATACAGTGTCGAAGACTTTTTCAAAATGCCACTCACTTAGCATCGTATAACTAATAACATAATATTGTAACCTAAAGTGTTTGTATTACTAATATAATTGACATGTAACTATGGTGTTATCAATAAATGATTTGATTTGATTTGAAACCCAGCAGAATTAAATTGTAAAATAATACCCAATACCGCATGGTAGCATTGGCATAGCATTGTTGGGAGCTTTGTAACATAATATCTAATATGTTACATATCATCCGACAATGATACTGGCAGTGCAGATTGCACCGAACACAACGTTGTACGAGTAACTAAAGATTTCTTGCTACTTTTGAACCATGGACCGATAATCCTAGAAGACTGCCAATGTCAATAGGCATGTTGACAATTATTTCAATAGTACATTACTACAGAGGCTGGGAAGTGAGGGGTTGCCGGCCGAATACATATAGACGGCCGAGCGAAGCGAGGCCGGATAGGTATGAGGCTGGCAACCCCATTTCTCGCCGAGGTATGTATAGTGCTTTTCTCAAACACGCAATGAAATAAAAAACACTTCAAAAAATCATAAATTCATTTCTATAGATAGACATTATAAGTAATAAGCTACCAAAAACTATAACTAACACGTATTAACACTATTTCTTTGTCGGTATTTTCGTCGGAACTCATATTGAATTATGAATATAAGACTATTTTCCAGAATTGTTAGGAATCCACCATAAATAAACTCAATGTGTTGCTCTGTAAACAAAAGATTTTTATCAACCAAAAGTTTACATTAAAAACTAAACTCATATAACTTTACACACACTAAAACATACCTGTAAACAAAAGAAACGACATTTAAAGTCTATTAATTGGCATTTCGATTCCCACTATTCACTTTTACTATTTAATTTGTTGTATTTCAACCTCTCGTAACATAACCTCGTGACCTTTATTCACCCTCATGTCTTTACCGACAGACAAGCTATGGAGGTGACAGCGCCATCTGTTATCCTACTAAGTAAACTTCTGCTTTACCGACAGATCTGTGCGCTGTAGAATATTCAAAGAAACTTAATTTCTTTATGTGAATACTAAAATTAACAACGCACAACAAAACTCATAAAACAATTACAGAGAAAATATCTCAAGTTTCCCTCCGAAATGATTAAAAAAATTCCTACGCGTTTTTTATGGTTTGAGTAGACAATTTTATCGCTAATATTTAGATGAAATATTTTCAATTTATATTGTAAAAATTAATAGAATTAGTTAATTATGTGTTATTTCTTAAGTTGATCAAAAGATACCAAATCGCTAATTGTTTTTTTTTAATAAGCATGGCGGCAGAATGTCATAGTTAACCAAAAAGCAAATGTTGCTTTGTTTTTTTTTTTAATGGCTGATCGACATGATGCCATGACACAAACTTATGTGGAATAAGAAATTAAAAAAGAGCATGTTGCCGGCCTAGGCCTCCTATTTTGTATGAAATTCCATTAACGACCTCTCGTCAAGCTGCATCGGAAACGTCATACTTCGCAGCCTTTTATAAGGAACATAACATCAATATTTCATTGCATGTTTGAGAAAAAGAATGTTAATGGGGAATGGACGCAAATTATTAAAATCTTGAATTTTGTTTATGGGTAGGAATACCTTCCCTCATTCCTAGAAAAAAAATACTGATTTTTCTGAAGATTAAAAAAAGTTGTTTTTTTTTTCCCGCCTTGCACGGGCTTCATACGGTAACCTAACGAGGAGGTGATATTTTTTGCGGCTTGGCAGGGGTGCTGCCGTGCTCCTGGATAATATAAATTGCAATTACAAAGCCAATTTTACTGATCATATAATTTTGCTTAATTATACTACCTAAATAGCTATCTAGGAACACACCAGCGCCCCTGCCAAGTCGGAAAAATATTACAATGTCAGAAATAACCATTAAATTTCAGCATTCCTACGGAGCACTGAAAACGCTAAAAACCCATGTTTTTAGTGTGTCGTCACTTCTATGTTGGTTACCAATATTATTTAAGGGGAAATTGAATTGAATTGAATTTCTTTATTTCGTCACATATAAGCTTACAGTAACAATACCAAGACGCTTACACGGTAGACAGTAGACACAAGAGAACACAATAATATCATAATAATCACTAAGTACATAAAGTCAAACACAAGAGAAAAATAATAATAATAGCATTAAAATTGTACAATAAATCATAATAATTAATAATATACCTAAGTTATCTAATTTGAGGCAGAATTCAGAAAAGATACAGTGGCTTTGATAAACCTGCCCAATGAGTCAGCAAAAATGTCAACCTCGGGGACCTGGGTCGCTAAGTTATTTACGAGAGAGATAGCTCGAGCGGTGGGCGCGTTTGCGGCACGCACTGTGCGCGTCGCAGGGCTCGCCAGTAATGGCCGGTCGCCGCGCCACCCGCGCCCCACCCGTACTTGAACCCGCTGGACAGAGTTTAGGCGGTGGAACCGCTAGCCCCACCCTGGCCAGAACACTGGGGTTGTAAATTCCGCTGTGGACTAACGAATGGTAGTGAACTAGTAGGTTCAGTTTTCGTCTGAGCTCCAGGGTGTCAAGGCCGACCATACCCAAGACAAAGCCAGAAGGGAAGAGATATGGGTAATATCCGTATGTCCTTTTATAAAGAAATCTGGCGAATTTGCGCTGCACTCTTTCGAGCATAAGGATGTATTTCGCCTCGTGCGGATCCCACACGACGGCTGCATACTCTAAACGGCTCCGAACGTAAGCAAAATACCGGGTGTAACCGACGGTGTACCGAAAACTGAAACCATGGCTTCAGACCATTATTCTGGGCTGGAAAATCGTGGAAATTTCTTTGAGAAAATTCACAAATTTTCCTCGCGGGTTTTCATTTTTTCTTTATTTTTCCGTTAATCGAACTCTACCGGTAACAATTTTTCATGAAAAATCGCATGAAAATAGCATTTTCCGCAAAACACGCAACGTATCACAAACAGTATTATGTAAGCGTGTGGAGTGGGTCAGATAACGGTACTGGCCGGTCATTGATCCGCCAGTGCGCGCCCGTTGGCCGTAACGGTCGGACGCATGTTTAATGTTTACCTACCCGCACATTTTATTTGCTTTACTTGCTTGAATGAAAATAATCTTGTTAGACTGTTTTAATTTATCGGTCAGTTGTTACTGGTGTTAGGTACTACATACTAGTTGTGATCTGTGGTTGCGTTGTTTTTGTGGTTGCATTCATTCATGTCATTCGATGCGCATTGGCGTAACGGTATGTTTTGCGCCGACGCGTGAGTGGAGTGGGGAGTGCCTTGAACGGTCGATGCTTGCCGCGTGCTCCCCTCTCCGCGCGTCTGCACCCGAGAGAATTGGACGCAATACATTGCGCGTCGAGTTTTATAATTTATTTTAGAAAATCTTATCCTTGAGTTTTCCGAGAAAATGAACACTCGTTTTCAGTTCGTGATTATGGTCTAAAACTACAGTTTTCGTTTTCGGTACGCTGTCGGTTACACCCTGTAGAGTGTCAACGCTATTCTAGGACTAGCAAATTGTGATGAAATCCTCATAATGAAACCTAAAATTTTGCAGGCATTTTTACAAGCCATGATTATGTGCTATCTAAAGTCAAGCTTAGCATCCACAGTCAGTCCAAGGTCTCGTATGTCATACACCCTTTCCAGCTCTGCACCACCACTGTGATACTTCACAAGAATAGGGTGCTTTGTTCTAGTGAAGGTGATCACCTTGCATTTGGAAGTATTAAAATGAAGTCGATTGACTTCACTCCATTCAGTTACAGCGTTAATGTCTTGTTGCAAACGCTCACAGTCGACACTACTTCCGATATCCAAGCATAGTTTTAAATCGTCAGCAAACATAAGACATTTAGCAGCACTAACAACCCTCGGCAAGTCGTTGATCATTATCAGAAACTGCGTTGGGCCCAATGTACTCCCCTGGCTAACTCCTGATCGGGTAAAATAAGGCGGCGAATCATAGCCTGCTAATCGAACAAACTGACGGCGATTACTCAAATAGCTCGCGAAAAAACGCAACAGATTTGGAGAAAACCCTATAGCCGCGAATTTTTGGAGCAAGATGTCATTGTCCACTACGTCAAACGCCTTTTTGAAGTCAAAATACGCCGCGTCTACCTGGCGTCGCTCATCCATCGGTGCTGAGACGTAGTCGACAAAATCGACAAGGTTTGTAGTGGTGGAGCGGCCTCTACGAAAACCGTGCTGACTGACGTCTAGTTGGCCTTCAATTTGACGACTGATTTGGTAATCAACGATTGTTTCAAACAGCTTGCCGAAGACTGAAAGCACCGCTATTGGCCTATACCCCGTGACATCTGCTCCAGCAGACCCACTTTTAGGCACTGGCGTGACCCTAGACTGTTTCCAGCACTCCAGATAGGTCACCGTCTTCAGTGATAGGTTGTATATATGCAACTAGCATTAACCCGCGGCTTCGCCCGCGTTCCTATACAATATACATTATCCTACGGGAACGATGCTCTTTTTTAAGGTTAAAAATTAGGCTATTTGTTAAAGTTAGGGTATTATCTGCTTATCCCTCATGCATATCCGTCTAGCCGTTTTATTGTTGAAAAGCCTTGAATGCATTTATTACGGCCCTCTTCCCTCTTCCCTCTTCCCTCTTCCCTCTTCCCTCTTCCCTCTTCCCTCTTCCCTCTTCCCTCTTCCCTCTTCCCTCTTCCCTCTTCCCTCTTCCCTCTTCCCTCTTCCCTCTTCCCTCTTCCCTCTTCCCTCTTCCCTCTTCCCTCTTCCCTCTTCCCTCTTCCCTCTTCCCTCTTCCCTCTTCCCTCTTCCCTCTTCCCTCTTCCCTCTTCCCTCTTCCCTCTTCCCTCTTCCCTCTTCCCTCTTCCCTCTTCCCTCTTCCCTCTTCCCTCTTCCCTCTTCCCTCTTCCCTCTTCCCTCTTCCCTCTTCCCTCTTCCCTCTTCCCTCTTCCCTCTTCCCTCTTCCCTCTTCCCTCTTCCCTCTTCCCTCTTCCCTCTTCCCTCTTCCCTCTTCCTGGATACAGGGTACCTACCAAGTTATCTAATCTTGTCTAATTTTGAAAAATCCTTTCTTAGTGCACCTTATAAGGAGCCTACGTGCCAAATTTGGACACTAGAACCAGCGGTTTAGTATTAAGACATTTCAACCCAATTTCACCCCAACAGGGGAGATGGTAATTCACGTCCGTCACGTTGGATTTTAAAATCGTTTTTCGGTTTTCGTAATCAGCGACCCGATAAACCATGAAAACAATACCCATGCTGATTTTCAGACTGTCACCACATTTCTCCCTTATAGGGATTGAATTTTCAAAAAACCTGAAACACGTGTTTACTCATTTATCGTTAGAAATACTCCTGTGAAGTTTCGAATAAAATAGGCTAACTAATCTTGTTTCCCCCTTTAGGGGGTGAGTTTTGAAAAATCCTTCCTTAGTGCACCCCTACACCTTATAAGGAACCTACGTGCCAAATTTAGACTCTCTAGAACCAGCGGTTTAGTATTTAGACATTTCAACCCCATTTTACCCCAACAGGTGAGATGATAATTCACGTCCGCCACGTTGGATTTTAAAATCGTTGCGGTTTTCGAAATCAGCGACCCGATAAACCATAAAAACAATACCCATGTTGATTTTCAGACTTTGTCACCACATTTCTCCCTTTTAGGGGTTGAATTTTCAAAAAACCTGAAACACGTGTTTACTCATTTATTGTTAGAAATACTCCTGTGAAGTTTCAAATAAAATAGTCTAACTCATCTTGTTTCCCCATACAAACTTTGGACCCCCATTTCACCCCTTTAGGGGGTGAACTTTGAAAAATCCTTTCTTAATGCACCCCTACACCTTATAAGGAACCTACGTGCCAAATTTGGACTCTCTAGATACAAGATACAAGATACAAGACATTTATTGGTAAAAGTTAATGTTTTACAAGTCAGGTTAACAGGTAGGTATATAATTCAACTAATAGGTACTAGTAATTAGGTACACATTTCTGGAGTATGTAAAATAAAAATATGTCACTTAAACTTATTATTATTAATAGAATATAATTACATTTAGAACCAGCGGTTTGGGCTGTGCGTTGATATGTCAGTCAGTCAGTCAGTCAGTCAGTCAGTCAGTCAGTCAGTCAGTCAGTCAGTCAGTCAGTCAGTCAGTCAGTCAGTTTCTTCTTTTATATATTTAGATGATGGGTCTTCTAAAGCCGACATGCAATCTTTGGCCAAAAACGGAGGTATTGCGTCAGGGCCTGCCGAGGAGTGCGGTTTAAGCCTGCGCGCCGCACGACGTAGGTCTGAGACATCAGCACTTTCCACCGTGACGCAAGAAGCATCTGCCTCGCACTTGCAAGTCGCCTCGACAGGATCCAACCTCGGCTCCTCAGCCTGGAAGACGCTGCTAAAATATTCCGCGAATGCGTCAGCGGCGTCCTGTCCCGACACTGCAACGTTTTGGTAAGTGTATTCGTTCAGACTTCGTTGGTCATTTCGCTTGCTTTTGACGTGGTCCCAGAACTTTCGGGGGCCGTTAATGATATCCCGCTCCATGTTATTTTTGTACTGCTGGTATGCCTGGTATATTAGATTTTTACACGCCCTATATAGTACTTAAAAAGTTCATGATTGAATTCGGAGCCGGTTGCCTTATAGTTTTTTAAGTGAGCATATTTAATTTGTATGAGTTGTATTATTTCCTTAGTGAACCACTTTGGATAATAATATTTACGTAGTGATTGTATCGGCTGCTTTTTTTTTGGCACATGATAAGAAATGCAACCGTTTAATTTTTCATAGAAAATAGTACAGGCCAGATCAACGCTCTGCTGGTTACACACTTCACTCCAATCCATGTTTCCTATTGCTTCGTAAAGTGCACCGAGATCTGCCTTGCGAAAATCCCATTTGACATGACGTGTGGGATTTCGTGTCGGAGACTGCGGCTCGGGTTCCTCACCTCGCGAAAGCGCGACCATGGCCAGTAACGCAGGGTGATACGCATCAGCAGGCACTAGCGCGCCAACGTCATCAGACACACCCACCCCCTCGGGGTCTAACCCACTTAGCACCAGGTCCAGGATGCCTCCATGTTCATTTTGTACGGAATTGTGTTGAACAAATTTAGTAAAGTTAAGAAACAAGCCAAATTGCGTTTTTACAGGAATTTAGATTGAAATCTCCGAAAACTAAAACATTTAAAGTGGCATATTTACAAACAACATTTTCGAGGCAGTTTAACACTTTTACATATATTACACAAATAAGTTATATGCCGTTTTGGTCGTAAAAAAATGTATACCATTATGGGTGTACAATTATTGTTTTGTAGAATTATGAGGATTCTGAAAACAATTTCAAAATAGTATTTTTATTTTTAAAAACCATCTAATTTGCATCTACCTTTAAAGTCTCATATTTCAAAGTCTCTATATTTTGTTTCTGGTTTTGGTCCTTAAATAATATATAAGGACATAAATAAGTATTGAGCTGTTCCATTCATATTTAACTACAATATGCTGTAGAATTCAACATCAGTCATCACCCTATCGCGTATGTAGTATGTACACGGCTCACGACTGCAGCGGTGCCTAGGATTCGTAACTAGATATGACCTTCAAATAAATAAACCGTTGAGAAATATCAAACTAAATACAAAGACAACCACTTCTCGCTCGCTATATCTTATGTCCTCGCTATGTCCTAAGCTATGCATTTAATACCATCCATCACATAGACACTTCGCTATTGGCCCATGCAAAGTGCCGCTCCACTAACCTATTGTAAATAGCGATGGTATCAAAGGTCTCTGTCTAATACATTTCGTATGGCGCTAAACCTCGTTTGAGGCACTAGCGTCAGGTCTTGATTTGAAGCTTTCTCTAAAGGGCGTTTCCTTAACAGGGTTAAGGGCGCCTAGGGGCCACACAATGGATGATTCGCCCAGGGCACCTGTATGGCTAAAGCCGGCTCTGTTAAAAGATTTTGAGATTTTTAAAACTACTACGCAACGGATTTTGATGCGGATTTTTAATAGATAGAGTGATTCAATGGGAAAGGTTTATATGTATAATACATGCATAATATAGCATTGCACCCGTGCAAAGCCGGGGCGGGTCGCTAGTATGGGATAAACACCTCACTATAGTGGCGCTATCTACAAGAGATTGGAGTAACACAACTTTGTAGAAGCATTGGCAGTCTCTTTTCATTATTGTTCCACAGATGTAGCTCAAGATTTCTTGCCACATTTACAGCACATTTACAGTTAGCTTTTCTAGTGAATTCCCAAGCAAATAGAGAACAAAGCAACGGTTGTAAACCTTGGCAACCGCTTTCGGTGAAGCCTTTATAACACTTCCATTGAGTGTAATATTTTAACAGACTTTAAAGAAGATTTTCAAGTTCTAAATATTTTAAGTCTTTATTGAGGAGATCATTTTCAAAAAACATGTACATAGTTAAAGACTTAATAAAAACAAAATTACGATCGCGTCTTTCGTGTCACGAAAGTTACTCATACAAAATATATGGGTAACTATCGTGACACACAGGTATCAATTAGGTTTTGTTTTAATTAAAGCCCTTAACCTTGTACATGTTTTTTGAAAATGACTCGGATACATTATATTTTTAAGCTATTATTAAATAAGTGAATCATTCAGCTTCCATTTATAGACAAACTAATTAACTTGTAGGTGATGAACACAGAATACGTAACAGTAACATCTATACTACATATTATAAAAAAACTAAATTTGTATTGCAAATATTTTTTCAGGAAAAAATTTAATAGTGTGATGCAGGATCGTCATTTGTTTTGTATGGGCGCACGGCGCCGTGCCAGTCTGGCGCCATCTGTTTTCATGATTTCCTTTGTCCTCGCATCACGCCGAAACGGCTGAACAAACTTTAACCGATTTCGGTACAGGGATAGCTGGACATCCAAAGATGGTTATAAGATACTTTTTACCCGACTACGATATAAAAAAATGTACGCGTACGAAGTTGCGGACACCTTCTAGTTCTGTTTTAAAATAGACACGCACACCCCATGCCAAATCGAGTTACCCCAACCCTCAACAGCAGAAGAAAATAGGATACATTACATGTTAGGAAGACAATTAAAATATTCCTTTTTTTTCGACAGTCCTTGCTAAAAGTATCTACAAATTGCAACTCCTTAATTTTTAGTCACCATGGTTTTTCCATATATTTTTTTATTCATTTTGTCATGACACGTTGCTTTGTTTTTCTTTTTGGCTGAAGGGCAAAAAGGAGAATACATTTCGACAGTCGGCGTCAATCTCGAGAAAGCACAGTTGGCAATAAAATCGTGGCTCAAAAAAACTTTATTTACAAAAAGTTATAAAATTTCCTTCCTTTCGTCTCTATGAACTTTCCAAGCTGCTACATGTGAGCAAGCTTAAATATTACTGAGCGCGGTGTGCGGCGGATAATATCCGTGTCAGCATTGTGCAGACACAATGGCGGCGGATAATGTTTCCCGTAATGCGACTTGTGCACAGCGGAACTATGAGTATGGGTTTCTTTTCTAAGCTCATTTTTGTAGTAAAATCAACAACCTTTCATAGGGTTCACTTGTCTTTGATCGTCGCAAAATACGCCTAAGAAAAATATTTCATTGTCATTTGTTGTTTGTGCAAAATGCAACGTGATTGGTTGTGGGACGCGGCGATGCGACCAATCGTCTGACCATATCTTCGGTTCATCAAATTTTCTTCCGTAATGCGGTTATCCCTCAAGGACGTCACTTTTCCAACCGGCATCGGATCAATGTCCTCATCTACAATCAATATGCCCTGCTACTAAAGTCCATCAGCTGCTCTCTGAGTTATGTTGGTGACTTTGGTTCTCCTGCAGGTCTCCTCTCCTCATTTCTGTTTCGAATACGCATGGAAACTCCGAGAATAGCTCTCTCCGTGAGTCCTGAATAATTGTTAGCCTTTGCTATCAAGAGAGAGATTAAATAAAGATCTTAGTCTAAAACAGAATATAAATGCGTATGCTACCATACATTCATTACATTTCTACATACATTATTCCTTTTAGTTGCTACGACGAAAAAAGGCGAATGGTTTGCTGACTGCGCTCTCTCAAACACTATTGGGGGAGCATGTTTACAAAGTTACCGCCAAATCACATTTGTACGCATTTGAGCTTCGATATTGGAGAGCGTTTATGGAGCCGGCGTTGGATTTATTTACAGAGCTTGCTGGCTTTACCGATAACACGTGTTTAGTGTTCGTATTCGAAGAATTAGTGCGTTTGTTCAGAAATTACTGAAATTATGGTCAACTATCGTATGTTTATGTATGATTCTACTCACGTACCGTAAATCGGGGTTACTTTAGGAAAATTTGGGGCTACTTTGATAGATTTAAAATGGTTATAAAAACGCAAATATTCATAGTGCGATTGAGCAAATGAAGTAATAAGTTAGGTCATTGTTAGAGGTATGTATTGCATTGCCAGAGATAGAAAAGAAAAATATGGATATGGCGTAAAAACACTTTTCCAAAGTCGCCCCTGCTTTTTAAAGTAACCCCGTTTTACGGTAATCGTAGAGTATGGCGGCCTAACCGATCGACGCATGCGACTGGCTATGAACACGTGCCGGATCGCATGAACAAAAGCAGAAGGTGGAGCCGTTATGACCCCTCTTGCTACTGCGTTAAGATACAATTACATAAAATCTTAATGAAACCTCCTAACCTAACATTTGTTACCAAGGAAAAACTCAAATAAAGGTCTTGTCCAAGAATACAGAAAATGAATGCGTAACCTAAATATTCATTACATTGCTTCTAGTTGCTACGGCGAAAAAAGGCAAATGGTTTGCTGAATACGCTACCTCAAACACTATATTAGGGGAACATGTTTACAAAGTTACAGCCAAATCACATTTGTACGCATTTGAAAATTAGTGGCTGTGTAAGCTCTAGACCTGGCGAGAATTTTTTGGAATGGTTAAAATTACCTACATATTTTCTTACGTTTTCAACACGAATATATCCACAATTTTCGAATAATCTACATAATTATAGAACCTGCTCACAAAATTTCACGAGAATCGATTGAGAAATGCGGCCTGTATGCAAAAACGGACGGAAATCTGAACAACCGAACATCCAAATATCCGGACATACGAATATTTATTTAGGTCTCGCTGAAACGGAGTACCGTTGCTCGCTAGGCTCGCTCAGCCAACTAAACTGACAAAGAATATTTTGGAAGAGAAAACCCGCCCGCCTCGTGTTAAATCGTGAGTCATTAAATTACTCTAAATACTTCATTCGTTCACGACATCCCAATAATGGCAGTTTTACTGTACCAATAAAAGTAAAAGCACATAAAACACTTTATTTCCACGCGGACTCTTTTCACGATTTATTCCTAACTCGAATGCGGCATCATCGAACGGCCATGATTAAAATATTGATGGTTTTATTTGCTTTGTCTGTTTCTGTTGACGGAATGCCAATAAGTAAGTGTTTATACCTTTTTATGTTAAGCAGAGTGAAATCACTCTATCTTTTTTAAACCCAATCTCACTACGTCCTCAAAATGCGGTTCTAATTAGCTGACGATTTAGTGTCAGTTTGCATTTAAAACCACCAAACACCACGTTCCAACAATGGAGTATAGAGGGGAGGTGAAGCATCTTCATATATCCAAAAATGTCCGCTGAAAAGTGTTAAATTGGTGGTGCTACTCTCTAGTTACTCCTCTGCTTACCGCGACTTTCGAAATTCGATGATTCGATTGTCGTTTTGGTGAATTCCTACCTCTGAAATTGTTCGATCGATTCGAGTTTCGTTATTTGACGTTTACCTTGTCGAATTATTCGAAAAACCTTACTATGATATTCGATCATCGTGAAATTTGACGTAACTATGATCGTATAGAAATGTCACATTCATACGACAACAAAATAGATGTTGTTTTGCCTAGAAGGCTTCCGGTCCGTGACTCAAGATGGCCGCAAGCGTTTAAGTTTTGTTGTTCGTTATTTATTCATATTTGTTGTTCAATGTGTAGTATTGATAGCGTATTGTGCAGTGATCAAACGAATGTGTGAATAGCTAATGAAGAATTCAACTTGAAGCGTATATAGCCCTTCCTGGGTCAAGGCCCGATTGTCCGCGTGGTTTTTTGTAAATCGCTATCACTTTACAAAAAGCACGATTTTCTCAACTCACCGTACAACGTGGTATCAATCCTCTATCTAGTCGCCGAGTGCGATTAGCAACGAGACATTGGCAGTAATGGTCGCTTAACAGTGACCGGTTGCCATTTAAAAAAATATATAATAGAATAGAATAGTTGTTTTGCCTAATTTCGACATTGTACATTGGAGATCGGTCGGAGCCTACGGTGTTTTGCTCTTTATGTTATCTATATGTATTTATATGTTATGTATAGCGTCGTCTAGTACCCATAGTACAAGCTTTGCTTAGTTTGGGACTGGGTCGATTTGTGTAAGATTGTCCCTTAATATTTGTTTATTTATTTAATAAATTGGTATATCCTCATTCCCTCGTGATGAGAGTACCCGCCGGGCCCACCGCCAGTAAGTGCCGCTCGAAATTCTGATTTAAAAGACCACACGCCAAATTTCGATACAAATCTTTTGAAATATAGTATAAAACAAAGGCGTACACAAATCGTATACCTACTTATTTGTAAATGGGCGTAACAATAAGTACTAATCGTCAGTTTCACTCGTAGGTGGACTTGGTGGACGGGGCGGGCCACGTGTGCCAAAATGGTGTCGGTTATAAAGGTTCATTCACGAAGTAGGGAATAAGTATTTAAACAATACTATACTTAATTAAGAATCTATATTATTATCTACGAGTGTAAATTATTTCGTCTTTATATTCTCAGTCTCTATAGTTTCGGAGTTCAAATTGGTTACAAATTACTAAAAAACTTTAAATGTACATTAACAAATTGTGTAATCCAATTACAATCAATAATTAACAACGATGAGAAAATTTTCTTAACTTAAACATTTCATCTATGGGCTACAGTTGCCTGAAAAAGAATGTTTTGATTGATTGATTATCGCAATAACGTCTGTAATGCGTTTCTGGCATGTTTTTATACGGAAAAGGCAAACGTGAGGTGTTTTCTTGCGTTCACTTAATTTGCTGATTGTATGTAAATGGATTCTTAGAATACATCTGACTGAATAAATCTGACTGGAGTGAGCGAAACATACACATTTGCCATTAAAAGTCATTGTCTTATCTATATTAATTTTTAAACTCACTCGTTCAGAGATTGTTGATGTTACCGAGCCGAGTATGTCAACGTCTTGGTACTTCTACCAGGTCAGGCCTGACACTCTAGTGTAAGTTTACAATTAACACCAGAAACGTCTCGAACGCGTTTGTGATAAGACTATTTACCCGGGAAACGTATATGCATTAAACATAAGTAAACTAACACTCACGGATCTGATTCTATTAGAAATGACGTCCAGTGTCATTATTGTTAATTTATGTTTCATTTGTTTTGCAGTATCATGTCGCGATATGTCCTTCATCAACTGCTTCAATCCTGCTAGATTTCTTAAAGGTACTATAAAATAAGCTTAGGTACTCGTAGGTAAGTAACACGTTCAGCAACAGTCTTAATTTTAAAAGAAACAAAAAGTAGAAGTAAAGACGTATTCTACGTGAAAAAAATATATCACCAATAAATCAACCCAGACGTTCTTTAAATTTCATTACGTATTACAGACTTTGGCATTTTCAACAAAGGATTCTTCCCCGCAAACACAGTAGGCGTCGCAGCAATTGCGACCCAAAACCCAGGGACCTCCACAGTTACTACAACTGGTACGAGTTCCAACGCTGGTGGGGCCTACAGCTCTGGAGGTTCCTCCGCCGACGCCAGCTCTATAGCAACAGCTGGCACCAGCTCTGACGCTGGCAGCTACGTCACTGGGCCTGACTCTAGTGCCAAAGCTAAAGGGATCAGCCAAACTAGCTCCCACCGAATTCTTAAGGACTCTGCGTCTACCGCTTCATCTTCTAGTGGTGCTTACGCGTTTGGGCAGAATAATGATGGGGAAAGACAGTACGCTGGGGCTTTAACTGGGGCAAGAGCTGCAAATGTCCTTGGTGATAAAGGAGTAGGTGTAGCCAATAATGGTACACTAACCCTTGCAATGATTAGTGGGAAATCCAACGGCGCTTCTGCTTCCACTCTCGGCGAAACCGCGGTAAATCTTGGGAAGGAGAAAATTGGCACCCAAATAGGCGTTGCCACGTCAACGTTCTCAGGAAATCCTGCATTAGATCCAACTGTACGGGTTTATACCAGCCATTTTAATCTTGGTTCCTAATCTATTATCATTCAATTTATAACTTTATTTCTTTTACAACAACTGTATTTACAGGACAATTACAATTGGATATCACATTATGCTATTTATTACACTGACCATAAGGTTATGTGGGGCAAGTGCACGCAGCGGAAAAGTGTGCGCAAAACCCATGTATTCCGAAATGAATGGGTTTGCACGCACTTACCCACAGCGCACACATGCCCCACATGACTTTACTCATCTACCGAGGTATAAATATACATACGTATATGTAACACAAAACATCATACCTAATTCACGTCATTGACCAATAAAAAGCCAAATATAAAAATTATTATTTACTAGTTTTGCTATTTACATTAAGTCAAGTCCTTAATTACTAAACTCATGTATAAACGAGAAAAAAGGAAGTCTGAAATAATATATATATACTTATCCAAAATGGATCCATGGCACAGAATCTAGAATACCGAGTAAGTAATAAAATAAATCTGTTTCGTCTTCAACTACATTTGGTCACGGTTAAGTGTCAGTAACAAGCTAACATGTAGTAACTCTTACGGAGCTCTTGTTCAGAGTCAGAAGCCACAAACCACACTAGGACACCACATATTATCCTAATAAAAAAAAAAATTTGGAAACGAAATAATTGTGTAATTCGGTGATCATTAACAACTTCGTCGAATGTTGCTTAATTAGTAGAAGCCCTTGGCACAGAAGTAAAATAAAATATCCATTAAAAAACAAAGTAAACTTTACTGTTACTACGGACTCGCCCTTGCAAGCTATCAGCTAACCTAATAGGTTATCAGTAAACCGCGCGCTTCTACGCAGTCACATCTATTCCTCGTAAGAACAACACTGTTCAAAATGTATCGAGTGCTAATAATTCTCGCTATTATACATTTCGTGGAACCTCACAAATGGTGCAATAATCATCCTAGCATCTGCCAGAGACATCATCACGACTACAAGCATCGTCACGGACATGGCGACGAAAGGTTCTTCGAACATCTCGCCACTGACGTAATCGAGGCTGACAATAAAGCAAAAACATTCTGTGCTCAGAACCAAGAGACCACCAAGGAAATCTACGAGCAAGATATCTACAAACTGATAACGACACTTCCTAACTTGAATGAGAGTACTATTGAAGTTAAAATCAAGCACCGAGTGATGTACATCAAAGCTGATCGAAATGATACCAAGAGATACGTGAACGTGAAAATTTTGCCAGAATTCCTGAACACCAATGCTGCTAAATGGTATTACTGTAGTTGTAACAATAATTTAGTTATTTCCGTTCCTTACAAAATCGGTGTGACTACTGAAGCAACTTCAGGTTGTGGACCTGACATTAACAGTGTTGTTCTCAACGTGCCTAAGTCTGATTATGATCTAAACGAGACGCCTCAGATTGACGTGAGGTTCTCAAATGATATTGGAAACGAAACAATTACAGAAAATGTTTTCTAACATGTAAGGTCATTTGACAGTGTGTTTACTTTGTGTTTTGTATCATAATTATGTAATTAAAATCACGCTTAAAAAAATTACTAGCACCTCTTTTTATTTTCTCATTAAATTTGAAAATACTTATTACTGGAAAATAAACTACATAATATATTTTTACGATTTTATAAGGATCCTATTTTCAAATTCTCATATCTACAATTTCTTAATCAATGATCTGCTATCATGGTATTAGGTAGCCAGTGAGTTTCCAGTAAGTGAACAAAGAGTATCTCTCTATGTTCTTCGTACGGAGCTCTTCGATTACTGGTGAAGTGATAAATGTTTAAGTAAAACTAAAGTCTGGGGGCACGGTAGTGCCCCCGCCAAGACGAAAAAAAAAAGAGGCGGGGCACTACCTACCTTTTCTCGAACCGTTTCGTCTCATTTTCAAACCCTCATAGTTTCGTCCCAGTTAACACCAGAGCGCCCAAATTCACAGGTTAAGATGCAGTTAGGGAACATATGAAATGTACTAAATTTCATTGATCTAGCTTTTATACTTTAGGTTTTATTGGTACCTAAAATACGCCGATTTTGCCACTCACTCACTTATGTATCAAAACCTCTGGGGTACTTCCCGATGACCTAGAAAGCTGAAATTTGGTATGTAAGCTAGGTTTAGTACACAAACAATAGAATAATTCTGAAACTTGGAACTTTTACCCCCCAACCCCTTAAACTAGGGGATGAAATTTTGTATGAGACTCGCAAATTTTGATACTAGAGGTCTGAAAATTTATACCTATTGGGCTCATTGTTATAAATAAAATACACATTCTAGGATTTTTAGAAAATCACCCCCCACCCTTAAAATAAGGGGATGAAAGTTTGTATGGGCTTTCCATAGGTAATGGGGGATAAAAGTGTAAATATATATATGGGGCTAAACGTAAGTATTTCTTAAATACACAATTATTATTACTACTTACTTAGAAACACTTCAGCACAAAAAAAAACATATAAATTACAAAATTACCTTACAAAAAGAAATGAGATCCCACCAAAAACATTTCATGTAAAATTGGCGGCCAAGACTCACATGCTCATAACGCTTTCGCTGTAAAAAAGTGGTCAGATCCCTCGAAAAGCCAAGCCCCTAAGCCCTGAGTTTACTGATCCTACACCTTGGCTTCAAAAGTATGGCTTGGCCGTTTCATAAAGTACCGTAAATAAGTTTATCTACGCACATATCATTAGTGCTCTAAAATGCGTTCAGAAACCGTAGGAAATGGCCAGCATTACTACAACCAATTTTACTATGAGAACTTTCTTATCTGTGGCAGTAGGTAAAATCTGTACTGTAATGTTATAACAGTATCAATTTTTGTAAGGTTATGAGTTTAAATTTGGAACAGCTGTCAAAACTAAAGTAGGTCTCTATTCTAGTATCCATAGATATTAATATTGTTATCGATACGAAACGTCAATTCAGTATGTTTTTTTATAAAAACCGCACGACATTTGATCTCGAGTGACATGAGAATATGGATACATTCGTTTGTATATGATTTAGAAAAAAAAACATTCGTCTTGACGGAGGTTCGAATTGCCGCCATTATTGTTGTCATTTGTTTGTTGGTTCTTTGCTGTTACGAAAATATAATTGTGATAAGTTTATTGTAATTCACATTTTAGTTGAAAATATTGTTTCAATGTAAATGTAAATTACAACAAATAATCTGTTTATGTATTTGTTCAGATTTATTTCTTACTGCATTAGTATATGTCGTTTTTAGATATTTTACAGATAGCACTAGTGGTGCCGGTCATTTCCTTATGGCTTCTGAACCCATCTTAGAGTACTTATGATATGTGTGTAGATAAAGTAGTGTATACAACTGTACATAATTAGGCCTTAAAACACTCGTGTGATCCTATTATGAAACTCGCTGACGCTCGTTTCATAAAACCACACTCGTGTTTTAAGGCCCCTCATTATGTATCAGTTGCATAAACTACTATTAACGGATTGTCCGGCCTATATGGTAAGGAATTAAGTTTAATATATTTTATCATGAAGACATAAACTTAATTTCTTGATACCGTATGGGCCAGACGGTTCGTTGGACTTATTTACGTTACTCTATGAAACGGCCAAGCCATACTTTTGAAGCCAAGGTGTAGGATCAGTAAACTCAGGGCTTAGGGGCTTGGCTTTTCGAGGGATCTGACCACTTTTTTACAGCGAAAGCGTTATGAGCATGTGAGTCTTGGCCGCCAATTTTACATGAAATGTTTTTGGTGGGATAGTTTTTACCCGACTACGGCAAAGCCAAAAGGAAGGGTTATAAGTTTAGCAGTCTATGTATGTATGTATATTTATATGTAACTGTGTTCCACCATAGCGCGAAAACTACTCAACCGATTTTAGTGATTGAGGTGTCTATCAATTCGTTATTACAGTCCGGGTGACATAGGCTACATTTTTAACAGACTTCCAAAAAGCAGGACGAGTGAGAGCAAAAATCCTACAGAAAAAAAATAAAAAAATCAACAGATTTCAAAAATTCTTCTTTTGTTGGAAAGTTAATACGTCAGTTATTATTTCTTAGAAATATGGTTAAGATCTGATGATGGAATCCATCAGAAATAGACGGAACTCTGCAAATATAATAGTAACAAGTACAATTTCTTTATTATTTTCTGAAGTGATTCAGGTATCTGTTGTCAGAAAGCATAATTTGATCAAGTGGAAGTGGAACTGATGCAGAAGACCACGAAAGGTGATTGGAACTATAATTATGCTTGTATTAAAGTAGGAACCTATGCTCTAGCATAGCGCTTACACTACTTAATTTTGATCCATAACGTGTCCATCGATTTGTTATAACGGTTTACATTGCGTAGGCCATATTTTTAACCGACTTCAAAAAGTGATGGTGTGGTTGAGTATATTGCTTACAATAAAACCGATTTCAGTCATTACTTTCACCCGAATAAGGCAAAGCCTTAGCAAAGTAATACTTTATTTATATTCTTATTCAAATATCTTACATGATATGATGACGCGTAACGTACTAAACCAATTTGATGAAAGAGGTACCAACAGAATAGTAATAATGAAACCAAATACTATTGGGTGAATTGCAGAAAATATGCACCCTTTATGCTTATGAGTGTCCCATGAAAACAGAATGAATTTAAACATATATCATGAGAATAAAACACAATGTAACTATGTTACTTTGATAATAAGAATTCTTTCAATTCAGATAAGATATTTTTATTTCAATTCCTTTTTTTATTTTATTTTTTAAGTATTTTTTTCCTAAGAGGTACGCAGTTACTTCATATATTATACTCATGTCCCAATTCTGAGTGTATTTTTATCTCGGAAATTTGTTACGATTGATATTATTTATTTTAAAGTTTAACTGTAAATTATCCAGTCCTTGTTAGATCATCTTTAAATTCTGTATAAATATATTTACGTTTATTATAAATAGTTGTGAAATTTTTATAATGATAAACTTGTCCCAACTTACTGGAGTTTCGTTACTCAGGCTTAGTTACGGAGCATTTAATCCCAAAGAAATGTCTCAGTTCTTAGTAGAATTATTTTTTCTTATACCGGCAGCACTTTGACATGTTCCAAAATGATAAACACGGCGACAGCCACTTTATTTTCAACAAAGTGGTGCGTCGATCGATAGTCTTGAGTAAATGAGCTAAAAAATCTCAGGTTGAGTAACGGCGCTTTTCTCATATAAAATCTTTATTTTCGTACTCCAGTTTATTCATTGCCGATTGGTTTTACTCTGAATCTTACAAATTTACATAGTTCCAGATGAATGCATTACACGTTTGAAGAAAAATATTGTTTTAGGTTGCGATTTCTCATATATCTTGTCTCAGTTTCGTTATGTAACGAAACTGATAAAATGTAAGGGTTAGTTCATACTATAAAACCTTTTTTATAGGTCGAAAAACCTATCTGAATATGGACTGTAATATTTTTTGTCTCTGTTTCAATTCCCTAATTGATTTATTTTAGCATTTTCAGCATATTTTTAGAAATAAATTTACTATGTAAAAATTTTTTTACCAAGTATTTCAGAACAAAAATAAAAACACTTTTTTACAGTAGACAAATGCTGAAAGGCAAAGGAAATAAAGATAACGTTTAAAGCAAAATCCTACAAAATATGAAGTGTTAAGAGTGAAACATTTAGACAGAGTAAAGAAATCAAGAGAACGTGGAGTAAAAAGTCAAAATAAGGAACAAAAAGAAATAACTAGCGATAATTGGAGACGATATTCCGCACGTTATTATACCAAAAAGAAAATAAATCTAATAGGCAGCAGAGTCCGGATCCAGAAATAATACTTAAGAAAGAATTAAGACTGGCTACTGTAGACATTAATTAATTATTTAGATACTCATATCTTTTTCAATAATAGGGTAGCGTAATTCAGCCTCATTTAGACTTCGACTGGCGTAAGCCACAGGTCGACCATCACTGTTACACAATACTGAACCTAAAGATTTTCCTGACGCATCGCATTGGAATAAAAACTGATTTTTCTCGGAAAAATCTGGGTACTGTAGTACTGGTGGTGTAATTAGGGCAGATTTTAAATACTGAAAAGATTTCTCGCACTCTTGAGACCATATGAAAGGTACATTCTTACAACACAATTTATTTAACGGGTATGCTTTATCCGAAAAATTAGCTATAAATTTTCGATAATAACTAGCAAATGCCACGAATCGTTTGACTTCGTCAGCATTTTGTGGTTTGGGGTAATTTCGTAAAACCATAGTCTTTTTGGGATCCGGTAAAATTCCACTTGCCGAAACTAAATGACCTAAATACAATATTTCTTTTTGTAAAAATTTACATTTAGCCGGATTTAGCTTCAAGTTAACTTTTCTGAGTCTGCCAAAAATGTCTAACAAATTTTGATTATGTATTGCCAGGTTTCTTCCAAACACAACCAAATCGTCTTGATAAACTAAACATTGCTCATAATTTAAACCGGACATAGCAACGGTCATCATTCTTGAAAAAGCGTTTGGGCTTGTTTTTAATCCTTGCGGTAATCTGGTCATTTGATATTGATTTTTACCAGTTGTAAAAGCAGTTAAAGGTCGGCTTGATTCTTCCAAATTAATTTGATAGAACCCTTGATATAAATCTAAATGTGAAAAATAGACTGCGCCTGATAAGGAATCTAAAACTTCGGTTATATTGGGAAGAGGGAATTTGTCATCTTTAACTTGATCATTTAATTTTCTGTAATCGATAACTACACGCCATTTCTTCTGATTTGTGGAATCTAGTTTTTTAGGTACTAATAATAACGGACTGGACCATGCACTCCTCGCTTCTTCAATTATCCCATCATCAAGCATTCCTTGAATTTGCCTATCAATTTCTGATTTTTGTGCATATGGTAATCGGTATGGCTTAACATAGGTGGGAGAGCTATCTGGCTTTAATTCTATGGTTTGCTTATATAGCATGGTTGTTGTTAATTTATCCCCGGGCAGGAAAAATACGTCTGGGAATTTGGCACAAATGTTCTCAATCGATTTTTGCTCCTCTTCGTTTAATTTCCGTAAATCTAACGCAGAAAATAACGACTTCACTCGTTCGGCATTCATACATGGTTTAGCAAAGCTACAAATATAAAAATCACTTAATTTATTTTTACTTACCGAAAAACGACCTAAACTAACGTCTGTATCTCGCGTATTTAATATTCTGATCGGTATTTTGCCCTTATTCGGCCTTACTATCGCATTGGCAACAAATATTCCTTCACATAATTCTTGATTATTAACTACGCAATCTTCTGTTATACTTGTCTCGATGTAATGTACGAATTCACTACGAGCCGGTATTGTCAGGTAATTATTGTGATTAGTTGGGGAATGTCCAAAAGGAATTGTTAACGGTTCACCTCCTTGAGTTACTAATTGTAACGTGTTTAATTCAAAATTTAAAACAGCTCCGTATTTGCTAAGAAAATCCTGACCTAAAATACCCTCCGTAATACAGGATAATGTTTTAAATACATAAAATTTATGTTCAAAGTAATATCCATTATGATGTAATTTTAGTATCACATATCCATCCGTCGTTATTTGTCCACCTATACCTCTGACACATAACCGCCTTTTATGGAATGGTATGGATAGATTCTTTATGCTTTCGTATTTGATTGCACTCAAAGAAGCGCCGGTATCTATAAGCCAACTGAAATTGATCTTGCCTATATCAAATGAGATTCTATTTAAGTCGTTACAAGAATAAATAAAGTCAGTCTCGAAAAAAATGATTCAGCTCCTCCGTATTGGGCGACACGTGTTGCGTTACCGAGCTGTTTTCGGTCATCGTGTGCAGGCTACCCCGGGCGCTGAACCCACGACCCCGATACTTGCCGCGTGAGCTACCCCGGGCCCATCTGCCTCGTGACCTGTGACCACGACCAAAATCATGTGAATTGTATTGGGTTTGATGATAACGACCGTATGAACTTTGTCGCGGCCCTCTCTGAAAATTCTGTCCTCGACCCCTATATGCGTTGTTGCGAATGTTGGGGCCTCTGTACCTGTTAAAAGAGCTGTGTTGCCGGTACATACCCATCACTTCTGCTTCGCTGGACGTCGATGGCCTCGACTCGTCCCGCGCAGCCTGGATAGCGTCCTTCAGGCTGCCGAAGTTCCTTGCTGCAATTATGGTGCTGAGCCTTTGATCTTTTAAACCATTTGCAAACTTTTTTATGCATGCTTTTTCATTTAAAGGTTTTAAAACATCAAAGCTGGCTGAATCACCATCTGCCTGGGTGATGGTTAATTCTGAGAAGAGATGCTCGATCTCGGACCCATACTGATCTACAGAGCGCCAACCCTGACTAATGTTTTCGAGCCTAGCTTGAATAGCTGTGAAAGATTTTTTCGGTAAAAGATGGTTCCGTAAATCCCTTATAAGTGACTCCACTGAGACATAACTATTTAACATGCGTAACTTTGCGCCTTCAGACAGTCTGCCTTTTAAAACAAAAGTTATTAATGTATTTTTGCCTGCATCGCTTAACATGCCCGAATACATATCTATGGCATCAATCAAACGTTTCGTAGTATTTTCAGTACCGTCCATAAGGGGTATAAGGCTACAGGCTGATTTTAAATCGAACTCCATGTTTACAATTTCTGTACTACTTGTTTGAATATGCGAACTAACTACTACTACTAGTCTCTACTGTAGTATTTATACATAAAATCAATATCTCATCATATATTTTGTTTATATTACAGTGCAATACATTGACCTCTTCAATTACCTCAGGTTTGACATCTTTTAACAATGAAAATTGATTTAACCATTCGTCGCACTTGTGCTTAATCACCTCAACATGTGACAGCTGATTTTTTGCAATGTTTCCTTCAAATCTAGCTTTTCCTTTTTTAACTAAATATCTTCTTATACTTGTTAATTCATCATAATATTGCAATAAGACATCAGCCATCACTAGCTACAGTGGTAGTTAATATAACAAAAAAAAACCTTAATTAATGTAACTTACATCTTATGCCGCAATAGTCTCTTACGTTTCCCGTTTCACGTCAGCGATTTTAACGAACAAAGCCGTACACAAGACACTTCACTGCTAAGTTTATATTAAAGGCAATAATAGTTCACTTTAAAAAAATCACCTCTATACAGTAGTTGAAGACCCGCGAGCAGATCGCTGCAATGCCGACATTGCGATCTCCTGTCGCATCCACTTCTTTTGGATTCTCTGGCACCTTTTGTAGACGGCGTAGCTGCCCCCAAGGACAAGGATGACGAGCATTGTCCCCAAGATGATGTTAGTCACGCTAGCGTGGAAACGTAATTGGTCGGTGCCCGCAGAAGCCTTGTTGTCGCCTCCAGCTGCAGTTTGCGCAATTATAACTTCTTCCTTTGATTCTGTCGCGCCCATGATGACTTTAACAGCGACGCGCGCATAAGCAGATGAAAACCATGACCACCACGGTTGCAAATACAGCCACGAAGATTACTGAATAGAAATACAGCGTGTCTTCTAATTGTTGCACAAATCGACTATTATCCACTTGAGCCATGTTTTATAATTAATTATAAAATCAATTAAGTTCTCGAATTCACTCGTTACCGACGAGCGCGCGCGGCACCGTTTATGGCAGGATCGCCATGTAGGGTGAGAGTGCGGAGTTGAGTAAAAGGCGATAGATCCAGTACGATGATCCTTTATTACTGACTACATTAAATGAGTACAGGTTATATATATGTATCTACGAGCTACGTCATTAGCCTACATCACAAGATCATATTTGTTATTATTATTCACACTGTGATTATGTAAACCAAAAATCATTAATCAATATTGCTAATTGAAATTAAAACGTTTTATTAAATCATTCTGCGAACGAAACCATTAAAACATCACTAGTTTTATTTCATGAGTCCGACGCTTTATGTTATCAGTTTCGTTACAGCCATTATCAGTTTCGTTACTCTCAGTTTAGTTACGAAATTCCAAAGGTACATATTTTCTGCAATTCACCCTATTATGATAAGAACATGGAAAACGTAGGAAAACCATCATAAGAAGACTAGCAGCTCCAGACTCAAACGGCAAAAAAGGAGCAAATCTCATAAAACTTTTGAGTCTACGGAGGCAATGGTGACATAAAATATGGGGGGCTCGGGGGGCAGAGCCCCCAGCCTTAAAAAAGTACAACATTTTAAAACGGCAACAAGGAAATAATCGTGTAAAACTTTTGAGTCTACGCAGGCAATGGTAACATTAAACATGGGCGCCGTAAAAAACTACAACGTCCTAAAACGGCAACAAGGAAGCAAATCTTATGAAACTTTTGAGTCTACGGAGGCGATGGCGACAAGACATGGGGGGCTCGGGGGGTGGAGCCCCCCGCCTTAAAAATCACAAAATTCTAAAACGGCAACAAGGAAGTTAATCTTATGAAACTTTTGAGTTTACGGAGGCAATGGTGACATAAAACATGGGGGGCTCGGGGGGCGGAGCCCCGCGCCATAAAAAACTACAACGATTTAAAACGGCAATAAGGACGCAAATCTTATAAAACTTTTGAGTCTACGGAGGCAATGGTGACATAAAACATGGGGGGCTCGGGGGGCGGAGCCCCGCCGCCATAAACTTTTGAGTTTACGGAGGCAATGGTGACATAAAACATGGGGGGCTCGGGGGGCGGAGCCCCGCCGCCATAAACTTTTGAGTTTACGGAGGCAATGGTGACATAAAACATGGGGGGCTCGAGGGGCGGAGCCCCCGCCATAAAAAACTACAACGATTTAAAACGGCAACAAGGACGCAAATCTTATAAAACTTTTGAGTCTACGGAGGCAATGGTAACATTAAACATGGGGGGCTTGGGGGGCGGAGCCCCCCGCCGTAAAAATCACAAAATTCTAAAACGGCAACAAGGAAGCTTATCTTATGAAACTTTTGAGTTTACGGAGGCAATGGTGACATAAAATATGGGGGGCTCGGGGGGCGGAGCCCCCCTCCACAAAAAACTACAACGTTTTAAAACGGCAACAAGGAAGCAAATCTTATGAAACTTTGAGTTTATAGAGGCGATGGCGACATAAAATACGGGGGGCGGAACCCCCCGCCTTATAAAGAAGAAGAAAGCAGATCTTATGGAATTTTCAAGTCTACGGAGGCTATGGCGACATAAGATGGGGGGGTCGGGGGCGGAACCTCTCGCCTTGAAAAACACAAAATGCTAAAACGGCAACAAGGAAGCAAATCTTATGAAACTTTTGAGTTTACGGAGACGATGGTGACATAAAACACCGGCTCGACCGGGCTCGCCTCCATAAAAATTACAACGTTCAGAAACGTCAACCAAATCAAATCGGCGGCAAATCTAATGAAACTTGAGTCTACGTAGGCGATGTAAAACACGTGGAGATCGGGGGGCGGAGCCCCCCGCCTGATATAAAACAACGTTCTAAAACGGCAACAAGAAAGCGGATGTTATGAAATTTTAAAGTTAACGGAGGAGATGGTGACATAAAACATGGGACGGGTATGGGGGTCGCACCTAAACTTTTCAGTTAAACTAAGAGATGGGGATAGGGGGAGATGGGCGGTGGAACCCCCGCAATAAAAAGAATACGTTATCCTTAAACGGGTACAAAGTAGCAGATCTTATGAAACTTTTATGGTAACGGAGGAGATGGTCACATAAAACACGGGGGAGCTCGGGGAAACTTTTGAGTTAACCTAGGAGATGGTGACATAAAAGATGGTAGTGATAGGTATATATGGATTTCCAAATAGTTTTTTCTGTTTTGCTTTTTAAGTTGCTGAAAATGTTGTGTCGTCAAATGTAAATAATTGTCGTTAAGACGTGATTATATTTAATAAATAGATATTGTGGAATTGAAAAAGTATACATACGAATAATCTCTTTTAGCGTAAAAATATTAGAGGTGTATGAATTTTTTTTTTATCGTTTGCTTTTCATCATAAGGTTTCAGTCGTCTACAGGTCCACATTACGATAGAGGCACAGGTTGGTCTCGAGAGCTGAAATTCGACGTTGGTATTCAACTTTGCGTATAAATTATTCTTAGTTTTGCCCGACTATGGTACTCGTAAATAAATAAATAAATAAATATTAAAGGACAATCATACACAAATCGACCTAGTCCCAAACTAAGCAAAGCTTGTACTATGGGTACTAGACGACGATATACATAATATATAAATACATATATAGATAACATCCATGACCCAAGAACAAATATTTTGCACATAGTCAAAGTAAAAAGTAAGTAGTAAAGTCAAAGGGAAAAGTATTAAGTCATGTTTTTATGTATGTTCCACAATAGCGCTCAAACTACTCGGCAGATTTTGATTACTGAGTATATTTTAACAGACTTCAAAGGAGGATGTAGCGATACAGCGACATTTTTTTAACTTACATATGAATTTATATATTCTGAATTAAATTGTATTAATAATTTAATTGAATTGAATATAAATTAATTGAATTAAATTATAATGTTATTGTTGTTAACTAACAGAAGATTTCAGTAGAATAGAATATATACAAGAACATTTTACTTTGTCAAATGTCTTATCTTGTGGAATAACGCGATGATACCGATTTTTCTACCTTGTTTTTAACTTTTTAGTTCGTTTCTCCGTAGTCGGGTTTAAAGTTTTTTAACCTTTTATTTTATTATACTTGCGTACTTTAATCTGTCAATTATAATTTCACAGACAAAATCACAATAACGCACTTTTTAATCCTATACCAAAATTCTATACTCTATGGTACCCGCTACAGAACTTAAATATTGATAAGACATCTCTCTACTCAACTCTAATAATTTCAAAAAGATAACATCAGCAGATTAATTAAAAAAAAGCACGCTACTGTTCATGATTTTTTTAAAAGGTCAGTTTCAGTTGAACGGAAAAGATTACATCAAAAATAAAAATTCATAGTAGGGAATGACGATTAAAGTAAAAAATGTTTTTCTGTGTTTTGCTCGTATAAAAAGTATTGTATGCAATAGTTACACAATTAGGTCTTAAAATCTCGTACCTTACTAAGGCCACTTGGTAAGCCTCGTGATCTAAACGTGGTACTCGACTTTAAGAACCTTCATTGTGCAACGATTGCATAAAATACAATTTAAGGGGACTTATAATAATTATGTATAGTTTTGTTCCGGTCTGGCTTTGATAGGCATTGATATATTGCTGGGTACATTGAACTTAAGTAAATAAATAGGTTTATATGTTCTGACGGTAGAAGGGTAAGGATATAATTAGCATATATCATTAATGTATATGCTAATGGACAACATTTCATTTTTTTGAAGTCACTATATTTTAATCCCTATTCGAAGAAATTGGTTTCCTTAGCACTATAAAATATTTTTTAGAATTTTCAGACCACCATTTTTTGAGAAAAATGGATATTAATAGCAAAAGATTATTCCCAGGCTGAAGAAAGTTAATTTCAAATCACTACGATTACGTGCGATATAAAAAAAAAATGTCTAGGTATGTGTGCGTGGAAGTAGACAAATGTCATTGATGTCATTGTCAGAATAAAATGATTTAATATTTTCACTGCTTTTTACGTTCTGTTCCAATTAAATTTTCAGAATAAGACGAATATATTATGAAATATACGCTAAAGAGGAGCGGCACACTGCCGGCAAGCCGATTATATACTTACATTATGACAAACAAAGTTTTATGCAATAGAATTTGGGGAAACCAAAACCCAGATATCTTCCCGATATTTTTCAGCCGTGTCCTACAATAAAGGGGAAATACAAAACTAAGAAGAAGGACCAGGGGCCTTCTGTCTACTTTGTGAGATGAAGAGTTAATAAATACTCATATTCTGTGCTTGCAACCGAACCGGAAGATACCTATAGTTTAAGAAGAGCAGTTTGATGCTTGTACCAATAATGAAGCAGAATGGATATCTGTGGTGTATCAAATGCAGTGATTACGAATTTGCCATCAGTGAAATGAAACGAGGACTAGACCGAGATTAACATTTTCCAAAAGACATGTGTGTAACTTCGTAAAAAAAGTTATTTAATTAAACAAATACTAATTAGTAGCGTAATTTTTATTTATTACTTTGATTTCAAGATACGTGAAATTTGATACGTTATTTTATTTATAAGTGGAAGTATTATGATTTTGAACATACATCAAAATCCAGGGAGCATTTCGACAATACGACAGTTTTGGTTGGTAAGGTTTACGAAAAAATATTCTAAATTGATATATTATTAATTTAATCTTGTTTAAAAATAACAAGTATATACTAGTAAGTAAGAATGTTTTTTTTTTAAAACCTTACCAAAGTTATGAACAATAATCCTAATGGGAATGTTTACGATTTTTTCACATGAAAAGCCAGTTTATCCAGATGTTTTTTTATTATCTTTCAATTGTACTAGATCTTGTCGTATTTTTCGATATATGCTTATTGCAGTGTAAAAAAATAACGACTACTACTACGGAATAAAAACAATAAAGGTAATACACATTTCATTTCAATATCTGAAGCCACTTTTATTCACAGTTAGTCGTTTGAGTTGAACTGCATTGGTATTTAGACACACAAGATGCCTTCGATTTCTTTAGTGTTTTACTTGATGATCCTCCCAACACTAGGTAATTCATAGATTTGTACATTTTCTTCTAACTGAAAAAAATAACATAATATTACCCACTGAAACATTTGTATTAACTAAGTGTATAATCAAAACATAGAGATTCCTAGTACTTACATTACATTACATTTATAAATTATGATCTTCATAAACAGTGAACCTTTTAGGATATTGACTTTGTACAAAGAAGAAATATTATTTATCGAGGGACACCATGATGATGCGTTCATAATTTCGTCCTGTGCCGAAACATTCTATGATAACACGGGCTTTCAATTATTATTAGAAAAAAACAGCCAAATCAAAATAAAAATTGCTGAAAGCTGAGAATAAAAACAAACATCTAATATGTTACCATGACAACACGGTCCTCTTAGTTTATGGACGTCGCAAGATGCACTACATTTTTTTACTTATAAATGCACAGGCGGTAGGTATCCATTCCCGCCTGGAAATTGCGTTACGCCTCTTTAGAATAAAGTACTTTTATTTTTACAAAAAAAGTGTCTTAAACTAAAAAAAGGATTAAAAGAAAAAAGAGTGTCGAGTAATTTTGCAAATACTATCAGATAAATTAATAAAAGGTAGGGGTAAAAAAAATGAAATGTTGTCCATTATATGTTAAGAAATGTCGTACCGGTACCTAATTTATTTATGTAATTCCTCTAATTACCAAGAAGCAACAGTAATAGCAGTTCTATGTATTCTAAAACAACTAATTAATCTACAAATAATATTGACATGTTTTTTGTCAGTCGGGAATTGGGAAGAACCCAAAATATAACTACATCTTTTCATAGACATCATAAACGATTCGTATAATTTCAAATCAACCACGAAAAGGTTGATATTGATATTCTGATTGATGTAGTCATGTATTTTCTTTTGTTTTTAACCGAGGAGTGAATAGGGGTTTTCTTTACGATTTCGTAGCTGACCCCATAGTAAAAGTTGCCCAATATGACCCGCCTCATCAACCCCTGTCACTTCTATTTACGACCAAAAATCACCCAGTATTTTGTTTGCAAGTAAAATCTAGAACCCACTTTTTTAATAGGTTTTTTTTTCTAGATGTTATTAGCTGCTACATATAATTTTTTTTAGGGTTCCGTACCCAAAGGGTAAAAACGGGATCCTATTACTAAGCCTTCGCTTCTGTCACCAGTCTCATGAATCGTGATAGGTAGACATATTTCAGTTCACCTATGTTTTTAACGCCCTGGGATATTACTTCTTATTGACCGGCTGTACCCAATATCAATTATCGTTCCGAAATGCGGTCACGCTTGTAATATTATACGCTAACATATTACACTAGCCATTCCTAGTGATCACGCTTCATGTTGAAACTGTCCTGCTGATATTGTTTAGACTAGACTAATGCTGACACAACATAACGCATCGACGGCTGCTAATCTGCTCATTCTGTCATTACCAGCGCAGTTAATTACGAACCAACACCTCAGTGAGCTCCTACTACGGCTACTACAGCCGAATGAACCGATTTTACCCAAATTGAAATGGTAGAAGTAAACTTTATTAATAACTAGCTGTGCCCGCGGTGTTACCTGCTCATCCCACTGGAACACTAAATTTATTCGGGATGAAAAGTATCCTATGTCCTTTCCCGGGTCTGAAACTATATCTCCATTCTCCATACTAAATTTCATCTAAGTCGGTTCAGCGGTTTAAGCGTGAAGAGGTAACAGACAGACAGACACACTTTCGAATTTATAATATTAGTATGGAAGTATGGATACCTACAGAAACTTAAATCAATCAGTCAATGGCCTTCCAGTCTTTTACAGACTATACAAAACATTGTCATGTAGGAAAACAACGCTTTTCATGCCTATGCAATCCAATACGAGAACGACACACGCAACCACAGGCTTGGCAGATGTAAGACTGGCCTGCGCGCGGTGAGCAAGGGTCGAGCTGATGTCTTTTGGCTCTCTTGGTTGCGAGAGTCCTAAGTTCTAAACCATGCCTCATCCAAGATTCTACGCCCATCCAACACCAGTTTCCGCCATTTGTCCGTAACAGTAAATGTAACTAACTATAACTAGGTAATTGATACCTTCACCATAACTAGATCACTTATAACTAGGTAATTGATACACCAAAGTGTACAAGATGGACAATGTGCAAGAGATGCCAGCCACAAAAGTTACTACTGGATTGACGCCATAATAAAATTATGACTCTAGGTAAAGAAAACGCAAACCCAACCTTAAAACAGTTTGAACAGTCACGTTACATAGCACTATAGCATATTAGATATAAACCTATTTAAATATTTTTTCTCTAAAATGTAATAAGGTATAGACTTAATTACATTTTAGAGGAATGCATTTGATTGGAGCCCATGGTAATCCGGAATGCAATGAATAGTAGGTAGGCAGGCGCAAACACAAACAGCGCCATGTTGGCTTTATCGCCGGCGCCGACTAATCATCGCACAACAGTTTGACATTATAGGGGTGTTTCCATTAAATAAATAAAAAAAAATATCGGACAACCTCATACAAATCGATCTAGTCCCAAATTAAGCTCAAGAAAGCTTGTGTTATGGGTACTAGACGACGATATACGTACTTATATAGATAAGATATAGATAAGATAAGATATATAGATAAGATATACTTAAATACATAAAACAACCATGACCCAAGCACAAATATTCGTGTTCATCACATATTTGCCCTGGCCGGGATTCGAACCCGGGACCGCCGGCTCACTAAGCAGGTGTCTGCAAACTGCGCCAAACGCGTCGTCGCTTCCATTGTCTCGCCAGATGTCGGTAATGTCTCAACCGACTATAATAACTAGTGGCTCTGTGAGCTGTAGCATCGCGAGGCTTATTGAGTTTCCAACCCCCAAATATTGAAACAGTTCGAAAAGAAAAAACAGGACTAAGATTTTTGCCTTCTGTACCTAAAGAGTTCCCGATGCCACCAGAAATCATATTATGGCTCCGTGCGTAGCGTAGGTAGGGCGTCCGGGCGTAGGTAGGTACCAAAGCTTCGGAACGCAATAACACAAGGGAGCCTGTTCGAGTTCAAAAGCTGATCTGCGGTCAAAGGTCCTTTAGAAATTGCACGCCCTGGGGCCTAATTTAATTCGAAAAGTTGTCATTGAAATGTAAATAGCACATCGCCGAAGTAAACATACAGCTGCGATATACCGGATCAGGTATCATAAGAAACGGGTTTAATATTATAAAATCTAGATTTGTAGTGAAAATCAGTTTTCTATGGTGATGGGTCATGATTTCAGGAAAAAAATTTATAGTGTGATGCAGGATCGTCTTTTGTTTTGTATGGGTGCGCGGCGCCATGCCAGTCTGGTGCCATTTTGTTGGGCATAATTTACTTTTTCCTCGCATCACGTCGAAACGGCTGGACAAATTTTAACCAATTTCGGTACAGGGATAGCTGAACATCCAAAGATGGTAACAGGATAATTTTTACCCGAGTATGGTATAAAATAAAATTACGCATGCGAAGCACCTTCTAGTTAATTCGTATATTTATTTTGATGAGAGCCCATGGTAATCCGGAATGCAATGATCAGTAGGTAGGCAGGCGCAAACACAAACAGCGCCATGTTGGCTTTATCGCCGCCGCTGCGATTGCCACTAATCATCTGATCGACAGTCTACGTATTACATCTACATATTGCCATTTTTTCCCGCTAGATGTCACTTATCATAGGACGCCCACTGTTGGACAAAGGCTCCTTAAAGCTTCTTATCCATTCAAAAATGCTGATTGTTTTAGACATTTCTCTCTATGATCAAACGTGTTTCTTAACATATTCTCAATTTTACTACTAAGGACAGTTTCGACTGCACGCAAGGAAAGCATTAAATAGCTATGTTACTATCTGGAACTCAGGGAAAAGTATTTTTCACCTTAAAAAGTTGGTTGAAATTATCAATATATATTTGTCATAATATGAATAAAATACATTTTAAAATGTAAAGTTCTCGTGATTTTCTGAATCAGCACACTGACAGTCTACCATCCTCCTAGCCTCTTGTCCCATTTTTTGAGAATGAATTCTCAATCGGGGTCGGCGACCTAAATCCCAAGATGTGGCGTAGGCACTAAGTTTTTACGAAAGCGACTGCCATCTGACCTTCCAACCCAGAGGGGAAACTTGGCCTTATTGGGCTTAGGCTTAGGTGGTTTCCTCACGATGTTTTCCTTCACCGTAAATATCAAATGACATTCCGTACATAAGTTCCGAAAAACTCATTGGTACGGGCCGGGTTCGAACCCGCAACCTCCGGATTGAAAGTCGCATGCCCTAACCACTAGGCTACCACCGCTTACAGACTGACAGTCTACATTACAAGAATATTTTTTTCACCTCACTCGCTCGGAAAACCTCCGTTTATAGCGCGAAATCTGCGTGCAAAAGTCTACTTTATCCGCTAGCGTGCAAAAGCCATTTGAATTTCGAACACGATTATTTTATTTATTTATTTATTTATAAAAATGTCTTACGGGCTTACAGTCAAGCCAAAGTGCCCGCAAGATAATGTGGAATACAAATTCTTAACTTAAAACATAACTATAAACTACACTATAGTTGTATATAACAAATACTTAACTAAAAACATAACTATAAACATAACTATAAATTACACTACAGTTATATATAACAATTGGACTTTAAAACCTTAACATCTTATAAGCAATTATTGTTACAATTGTTTGCAAATATGATAATGTTACGTTTAAGTGTCAGCCATGAGTCTGCAAATATATCAGCATCCTGGACTTGTGCAAGGAACTCATTTAATAACGCAATGGCTCTTTGCGTCGGGGCGTTGCGAGCTTGCAGAGTATGAGTTTTGTTCGTAGTAGCGAAGAGGTTGCGCGTGCGCCTTCCTCTACGGGTCACTGGTAAATTTGTCAGGCACAAAAAAACTAAACTCGCATAAAGTAGAGGGGTTTTCGATTTTGTGACGCAAAAGCAAGCAGTAATGGGTAAGCGTTGAGACTTTGCGTCTTAGTTGAAGGGTGTCCAGTCCGACCATCCCAGTAACAAACAACGAAGGGTATAGCGTTGGGTAATATCCATGGTACTTTTTGTACAGGAACCTTGCAAATTTTCGCTGCACTCTCTCAATCATCAGCGCATACTTTTTTTCGCGAGGATCCCACACAATCGCATTATATTCCAACTTGCTCCTAACGTATGCATTATATAGCAGTATGGCTACGTTTACGTCATGGAATTGAGAGGCTGTTCTGATTATGAATCCTAGCATTTTATTGGCACTTTTACAAATGTTTATTACATGCTCACGCATATCAAGTCTTGTGTCCAATGTAAGGCCCAAGTCCCGGATGGAGGAGACACGATCTAACAGTGAACCCGACAGGATGATAGTTTGCTCTACACGGGTCGTTAGACCTTTGATCCTCTGTGGGCCATGTAAATTATTATATTTTAAAACTCCTACCAACGCGTGACTGATTTCATCAGTCGATAAATCTTCGAATAACCAATCAACGCACGCTAATAAAGGGCGATCTGGTCAGGTCGGCTAAAATGATCAGTACGTTTGGATACGTCTTTATTAAAAAAATACATTCAGAAAACTGATTTGTGGTTACTGATTTTTAAGATTTAATTTTTTCTACACTTTATTTTATGTTGTATACTCGTATGTTTTAATATTATAAATATTCATAGTATTTCAGTTTCATTTACATATTTTGACTAGTTTATAAATTAAATACGACACAAATTTTAATGTTTATTTGTTATAAAAGTTGGAACATAAGAGTGTAATTTCTGAACGCACCCGAAAAAAAATAAAAATTTTAAAAGTTGGAAGTTTTCACAATTCACGTACCAACACTGTGGAGAATACGGTTCCCCTCCGTTAGCCCGAAAAACTTTCATCCTAATTTCATTGGCCCTAATTTTGGTAACCCGAAAATCACTAACCCGAATTTTCATTCATCGTAATTAATGAATAGCCCTAATTTCAGGATTCCGAATTTTCATAATGCCTAATTACTTAATGCCAAATTCTCACTAGCCCTAATTTACACTTAGGTAGCCGATTTTTTTAGACTACCTACTAATATTATAATACCTAATAATGCTAATATCTAAATTTTATTAAACCTAATTATCCATAAAATTAAGCCGAAAGCTGCTCTCCCTCCGCGCCTCCGGTTTTGGAATAACACTCTAGGGTTAGGACAGACAAGACCACGTGGAGTCGGGATTGCCATAGACTCTGGATGTACATAAGAATCTTTTGACGCTCCGCTATACGTGGTCACAATACAAACCTAACCTAACCTACAGTTTTCGGGGTTCAGCCAGTTCGATATTTGTCCAAAACTGTTTTTTTTTTGTTTTAACGTAAAAATTAGGTTAAATAGGTAATCTTTAGTACTCTTGACATTTAGTGTCAGCAATGATTAGGTCTAATAATCATTAGGTGTGGTAATTATTAGGTTATTTCCTCTTAGTATTGTTGACAATGAGTACAAATCATTATTAGAGTATTTGATTATTAGGTCAAACAGCTAATTAGGTTATAAAAATTTGGTGAAATGACATTAGGGCTAATGAAAATTAGAGCTAACGTTGATAGGTGTAATAATATTAGCACTTGCGTTATTACCTAGGTCAAGTAGGGGAGTACCGGAGAATACATACTGCTGTCTTACTTTATAGAAATATCAAAAACAAGAAAGACAATCTCAATTTGAAGTATTTACTCAATGCTAAAAGCCTGCATTAAAACGAAAAAGGACATATTATACATATTCAAATTTTACTGAAACTATCGGCGTAAATAATCTTGCTCGGATCCCCACCGTCCATCAACTTCCAAAGCAAGTGCTACCGTGCTGTATACCTACTTCCGAGTCGCCAACTAATCCTCCCGCAGAATGCCATTCTCCCACATTCACAACTAATGTGTCAAGTAGTTCACAGGTTACAAATACAAATCTAACAGTGTTTAAGAAAAACTCAATTATAAAATACTAGCTTTTGCCCGCGACTACGCACAGTGCCAAATAATGCCACATTTTTCGCCACGGACAACCTGATACAGAATTGGTTAGAACTTATCATTAGAAACCTCGGAATATACTACAACATGTAGCTATTGTGTTTATTTTCCAACTTATTCATGTTGGTAAAGTGACGTAATTTTCGGGCAAAAGAAAATCAAAGTAAGCCATCTCTTCAACTTTAAGAAATATTTTGAATTATAATGTTTAAAACGTAATATTGATCGTAGCTTTATGTTTAGAAACGATTTACAACCTTCTACAGGCATTAGAAGTCAAGATATTAACTATATTAGTTTTTTTGTTTTTATTTTTTTTCTCCCAAACGTGCAAGTAGTGGCTGATAATTTTGATATGGGAAGTACCTCTGAGTATCCTGAACATGTGATATTAAAATGGGCGCGGTAGCTCGTGGGGTCTTCAAGATACATGCCAATAAAACTTTTTGTCAGGGCTGCCAAAATAATTCGATCAAATTTTCGGTTAATTAATTTTTATGTAAACATTCATAGGAACTTTCTTTTCTACTTACTTTACAAATAATCACAACATTTTAATTAAAAAAATATATAATAAAAACAAAAAATATTATTCCGGTTTCATAAAATGTAGGTACGAAAACAACTTCTTTAATTTTACATATGCTGGTGTCCGGAAATCCCGCTCTTCCATCAATAGAATATAATAGAAAAAAAACAAAACAAATAATACTATAAGTATACATATTATGTATACAAATATGTCTATGTTGAAGATTAAAAAGATTCGTCACTTTTGGAGTCACTTAGAGTCAATGTTGGTGTTAAGGTTCAAAAGAGACGAACATTTTTCATGCCACGGCTGTACCAACAAGACGGCTGCCTAAACCTTATCCTTCACCGACTAGACCGTAAGATTATAGTGATTATTAACTAACATCAGAGCAAATTAAAAGGGCAATACATGTATCAATGAATGAGTCACTTATGTATTTTCTGGTTATTTACAATAAACATTATGGACAAAAAGTAAGATACAAATTTACACTAAACAACGCCATCAGCAGGATGACTAGGTACTTAAATTATAATAAACATGCGATCATTGAGGTGTGAATATTGGAGATGAAAAAGTAAAAGAAGGTCAGAACGGCAAAATTTGTGAGTCTACATATGTTACAAATGTATTTAAGACATTTTCAGATTTCTAACATATGTAGGTAAGGATGTTTCCCTACAATCACTACATATTATAAAACAAAGCCTTTAAAACTACGCATCATATTCATTAAGATTACCACCTGTTTTTTAAAAACCCTATGAATAAACTCGGCCGACTTGGCCGAAAATTTAATTCTAATAGAATGTCTAATTTCAAAAGAGAAGACGGTTTGCCACACAGATATAAACTATATATCTGTGGTTTGCCACTTACTACCGGCTTGGGAGCCGGTTTTACATCTTATCAAGGGTCAAGCAAGACACAAGAGTGGAAACCCTGGGCCTCGAACGGTGTAAATTAGATTAGTGCTTAAGGAATTTGTTTAAAAGTATATCCCGGCAGTTCTTTCTTCTCAGTAAGCCTTATAGCGAACCGCTGGTAGATATTTATAAAAAAAAAATTAATGCCCTTCTGGCACATGTATAACTGTTCTTACACATTAGGCCTATCTGGCATGTATGTACGCCTTTATTTTAAATTCATATACGCGATAGAATCAGTTTAAATTGTTTTATTGAAATCTGTGACAGGCGCGGAAACCGAAGAAAATATTAACTTAATAGAAAATATATTATCTGTTTGATTTCGACAAGAAGTGAATTAAATAAATTATGTTTTATTCAATTGTAGATTTTCTTCTCAAAAGACAACACGGACATATTGAATCTCTCTCGCGAATTAGACAGACATTATGCATATCGTCGTCTAGTACCCATGGTACAAGCTTTAATACTTAGTTTGGGACTAGGTCGATTTCTGTATGATTGTCCCTTAATATTTATTTATTTATTTAATATCCAATTTAAAATACTGATTTATACACAAAGGTAATAATTTGTAAGATTCAAATAATTAATAACATTATTACTATTCAGTCAAATATTATTGACCGAAAAGTATCAACCCTAGACGATGATATTTTTATCAAAACCGAAGTTGATATTTCTTCGAGACCCCACGAGCTACCGCGCCCATTTTAATATCACATGTTCAGGACACTCAGAGGTACTTCCCATATCAAAATTATCAGCCACTACTTGCACGTTTGGGAGAAAAAAAATAAAAACAAAAAAACTAAAATAGTTAATATCTTGACTTCTAATGCCTGTAGAAGGTTGTAAATCGTTTCTAAACATAAAGTTACGATCAATATTACGTTTTAAACATTATAATTCATAATATTTCTTAAAGTTGAAGAGATGGATTACTTTGATTTTCTTTTGCCCGAAAATTACGTCACTTTACCAACATGAATAAGTTGGAAAATAAACACAATAGCTACCTGTTGTAGTATATTCCGACGTTTCTAATGATAAGTTCTAACCAATTCTGTATCAGGTTGTACGTGGCGAAAAATGTGGCATTATTTGGCACTGTGCTACGTCCGCGTGGAACTTGGAAGTATGGAAGCAACCTCGTACAACACGATAGATATCCACCTAATTACCTTAATTAATAAAAGAGCGCCTAATAATAATAATAATATTAAATCATTTATTTTCGACCAACTTGGATCAATAGTGTATGCTTAAGCAAATGTAAGAGCAATTGTGCTTTTGGTCTAATCATTACATTTTCTGCAGGGTCATCAATGTCATCATGAATTACTTACTCACTTTTCAATCTTTATAGGGATAATTTCCAGGATGAAAACTATCCTATGTCCTTCCTCGGATCTTAAACTATCTCCATGCCAAATTTCATCAAAATCGATTCAGCGGTTTAAGCGTGAAGAGGTAACAGACAGACAGACAGACAGACACACTTTCGCATTTATAATATTAGTATGGATACACGACGATATTACAAATTACGGCAATATTACTTTTTATTTTTAATATTTGTGCTTTTCTCGTATTTATTTGGCTTGAATTTGAATGTTTTAGATATAATAAATAGACGGCAAAATTAAATATTTTTATGTTTTAATTGTTTTTCTTGTATCTTCCATTTTCCTGGCATTAGTGAGGTAAAAAGTTGTGTGTTCCACACGGCTGCAAAATTATTTGGCTTCTCGTGTCTTGAAAGCCTCGCTACGCTCAGCTTTCAATTTCAACACTCGCGCCAGTAACAACTTTGCAGCCTTGCATAACAAATAACTATTTCTGTCGCTAAATGTCATTCATTAACCAAAGCATACCGGACAAAGGCCTCCACTATAGATGATCTCGTGATTGTCACTAAATACATTGACACTTCATATAACTGGATCTTTCCGTTTTTAACAGTTTTACTATCAACCGACTCGACAGTATGACAAAAGCGAGGAAATATATTTTTGTTGCTGTACCTATTCAAATGTTAACAGAGCCATTGGCGTGCCCACCCCAATATGGTCTAGTGCCCACCCCAGAATTTGGAGTTATCAATAGAAAATTCATGACTTCAACTCATAGGCCATGGCCAGGACCCAGGCCCTACATGAAAAATAATCTTAGATACGTCAATGAACAAAGCCCTTATCATTAAAACTACGTTCAGCGTCACAAATAAGTACCTAACCGAATAAATCTTTGCTTTTAGGTACTGATCGGACACCTAAAAGTGTATTATGACGATTTGTACAATTATATTTCAATTACTATTCAAGCTTTGCTATTGATAAGTTACAGTTTGCCAACTGTAACGAATGTAACGTTCACACTATCACATAAAATAGCAAGAACCGTTAAGCAAAGGAATGCCCCAATCCCCACATACTCAATAGTTTGCCCGAGAATATCTGATACGAGACGAGGTAGTATATATTTAAAAAAGTATTTAAAAAAGCATCTATTGCAGACACTTGAGTGATTAAGTGGTTTATTCAAAGTGTCACTCAAGTGTTTCGCAATAACCTTTGTTGTAATGATTGTATAGACTCGCACCTGCAGACAAACGGTAAAAACAGTTTTGCAGGGAATTATTGTACCTATATACTTAAGTTGTATACTATAATAAATAGGTAAATTAAATTATCATCAACATCAATGGCGAATACATCACTCACCTTCGGTTTGCCGACGACATCGTAGTCATGGCAAAGTCGATGGAGGAACTCAGCATGATGCTCGATGACCTCAATCGAGTTTCTCAACGGGTGGGCTTAAAAATGAACATGGACAAGACGAAACTCATGTCAAATGCCAAGGTTGTGCCCATCCCAGTCCCTGTTGAAAACTCGGTACTCGAAGTTGTTGACTCATACATCTACCTAGGACAAGTGGTCCAATTAGGTAGGTCCAACTTCGAGAAAGAGGTCAACCGCCGAATCCAACTCGGCTGGGCAGCGTTCGGGAAACTACGCAATGTCTTTTCGTCCGACATACCTCAGTGCCTCAAGACGAAAGTCTTCAACCAATGTGTGTTACCAGTGATGACTTACGGCACCGAAACGTGGTCTTTCACTATCGGCCTCATCTCAAAGCTCAAAGTCGCTCAACGAGCAATGGAGAGGGCTATGCTCGGGGTGTCTCTACGTGATCGAATCAGAAATGAGGAAATCCGTAGACGAACTAAAGTGACCGATATAGCTCACCGGATTAGCAAGTTGAAGTGGCAATGGGCAGGCCACATAGCACGCAGAGCAGATGGCCGATGGGGCCGTAAAGTGCTCGAGTGGAGACCTCGGACCAGCAAGCGCAGCGTAGGACGTCCACCTACGAGATGGACAGATGACCTTGTAAAGGTCGCCGGAAGGCGCTGGATGCAGGTCGCTTCCAACCGGTATATATGGAAGTCCAAAGGGGAGGCCTATGTTCAGCAGTGGACGTCCTATGGCTGAGATGATGATGATGATGATGAAATTAAATTAAATATAAAGATAACAATATACCAAATTTCAGCAAGTGCCTGGATTTGTAAAAAGCCTTAAGCAGGTTTATCTAAATCAATTTGAATAAATAAAATAAAACACATCATTTTGGCAAAGGAAACGAGATGATTCCGCGGTAATCCATAATCTCCTTTCGACAAATAATCAATTTCCTGATGAAATAACCTTTCAAACAAATCTGAGATAAGGTGGGCGAGAAAATAAATATTTTTCAGTAAGGGCCTTATCACACTTGCGATTTGCGAGCGTATTTTCTATACAAATAAGCGACGCGGCGAACACCATAGAGTATATTTGTATAATATGAGACGCTGCGCGATCGCCTTCAAACAAAATACGCTCGCAAATCGCAAGTGTGATAAGGCTCTAACCCGAAAATAGTCAACCATTTATGAACCCTCAGACAACTACGCTAAGGAGAATTGATTTTAACGTTCGTGTTTTCATTGTTATAAAGGTCTCAATTACGAATAAGACCTTTATGAGAACGAAAACACATAAAGTGGAAAAACTAAATATCAATCACTTGAAAGTCATTTTACATGTTGCAACATTGATAGGTAGCCATAGGTAGCCAATAGACTTGTGTCCTATTTTTTATGCTGGCAATCAATCATATTTTGAACGTTTAAATGGATGTACCTACTAGATTTATTATAGTAGCAAAAGATCTTAATAGTATTGAAGCTTTGATAATAATATTCGTTCATTTGATACACATGTATAAAATTCTTGGGAATGTTTCACTGCAAACCCCGAAAAATGTGAACAAGGAAATTGTCACATCGTTCCAAAACAAATTTATTTATGATTAACTTTAAGTGAACAACCGATAATTATGTTTACTGCATAGAATGAGTTTCTATTCTGCGAAATACGATACGTTATCAACGAAGAAACACCGATATGCGTGTAAATTAAGAAGACAGTTATATGTGTGTACTTGTTATGTTCGTCCGGTTTTCTACATTAGAAGGATAGTTCGTGGTATTATCTGGTTCAGAGGTTATCTTCTGTTGAGACGCACTTGGATGCGCAGGTTGAATTGAACCTGCTCACTCATTATTGTCTGTTTGCCACCAGCCTATAATGGTTGCTTTAATTACGCAATAAATAAGTGACAAAGCATCCGTTCATAAATAAGTGACAGATGCTTTGTCACTTATTTATCACGTGATAAACGCAACCATCATAGACCAAAGGGCGCTAATTCGAGTGTACATTGAGATATCGCCAAATAAGCGATGCCTCAGGTATATTACCTTTAACTGTCTCAGCTGCAGACCTTAAAGTGACGTTACTACCCGATTATCTATACACTAGCTGTGTTGCCTGTGACTTCGTCCGCGTGGAACCTTATCTTGAAAAGTTTTAAATCTTTATAATGAATTTTTAATAACATTCAATTAATGTTATTTTGTTAGTCTTATATATGCCTTAATAAGAAGTTTCAAAGAATTTGTAATGGATTCAAACTTTCAACCCCCTTTTAACCCTTTTAGGGGATGAATTTTTGAAAACGCTTAAATTACTTTTCTTATATTTTAATAGTTTGCCTTTACACAAAAGATTCAAGTCCCGCGCTCAAAAGAATATTTGATCTTCATACAAACTTTCAACCCCGTTTTTACCACTTTAGGGGATGAATTTTCAAAAACAACAACACACACTTATTATATTATATATTTTACAAAGTTTCGAATTCCTATCTTTAAAAAAAATGCACCCCATACAAACTTTCATCCCCTTTTTAACCACATTTTTCAAAATCGCTTCTTACCTCTTGTACATTTTATGAATGTAGCCTACTGTGCAAATTTCAACTCTCTAGCAGTTGTCGTTTCGGCTCTGCGTTGATGAGTCAGTCAGTCAGTCAGTCAGTCAGTCAGTCAGGACACTTTCATTTATATATATAGATGAGCGACGCCCATACATGAGGCACAAACTAAACGCGATCGAGCTGGTGATGTGGACTTCGGAGCTCTCCCAGACATCAGAGAACCATAATATGGAATTAGGACCCAGATGGTTACAGTCTGTCTGGCCTTCCTTATTACCTCATATTCTTTGCGTACTTGGGATTTTTCATAGTAGAAAATCGTTGTGCCGCTGGGATAGGTATCAGTGCAAAACTCTTCCTTATTTGTGCAACTAAAAAGTGTATTACTTTTGCTCTTTTCCGGATACGGAGTAAGAGAGCCAGTGTATTATATCTACAGCCACATGGTGGATTCGGTACAATCAACACCAAAAGTAGCTAACAAGTTTAGTATGCAATTTGACATAAGCCAGTTTGTCCTCAGTAAGCCTTATAGTGAATCGCTGGTAGATATTTTTTAATTAAACATTACGTAACTACTAGGGTAGTAAACGAGGAATTAGAAACGAGTGTCTATTAGAACTTGAATGATACGAGTTTGGAATTCCTTTACCACCTTTTTTGAGGAAATAAAACAAAAGTAATAAAAAGTAGTCAATACCAATAGTACTTACCGCCCTAGAAGTGTGATAAAAATTACTTACCGCCCTAGGGCGTAATTTACGACTTACCGCCCGCTTTTCTAGTATGTAAACCCTTGTTTACGAGCAAGTGTGATGAAAAAGAATTAATGACCTTCTGGCACAAGTGTAACTGACTTTACACACGAGGCCCATCTGGCATGATGTAAATAAGTAGGTAGGTAGGTACACCTTTATTTTTAATTCATATTTGTAAAATGGGTAGTTTTCACAAATGTAACTTTGACAGAGAAAAATTGTGTTTTTCTCAGTCAACCTTTGACAACGGTAACTGTAAAGCTACCAAAACGTCAGGGAGGCTCAAATAATTAATATACACGATATAATCCGATTAAATGGTTTTATTTAAATGTGTGACAGTCGTGGAAACCTAAGAAAATATTATAAGCCAGTAGTTTAATTGTCACCTATTTTTGACGTTGACCGTAAACCTTACTAGCTTGTGTAAAAAAACATAAGGTACCCGGTCTTTGCTCACCCAGTTAAAAAGGGGAGGTTATCAAGTCAACCAGGTCTAGGTATTTAATATGCTTGTTACGAGATATTTTTAACATTTATTTAGGGATCAACAATAATATTTTTTTTTACATTGGGTACATTTGTTGATAAATCTTAAATAGCACGTCGCTTGTATTGTGTAGGTATACAATAAATGTATTGTACTCACAACGTACAAATACTCTCAAAATAATTGCTGACGCTACTACGCCTACCTACAACGTTCATGCTACACACTACGTGCCTGGTTTTCCTCTGTTCACTTAACGGTATCTTTATGTAGGTATGGAATAGAAGTTTCTGGACCACGGTTCTGGACACTACCAAAGATTCATAAAATGGTGAAACAATGCCCTAAAGCAAAAAAAAGGTCAATTAATAACAAAACACTGCATTTATTTGTGCACTGCATTTTCAATTAAAATGAATTTTCAAGGAATTAAGTAGTTAATTCAATTAAAAATTTAAAACATTTTGTGTTCTGTTTTATTCTGTTTTATTTCTAAAATCAATTTTCTTGGGGAGCTTGCTTCATTTGCACAGGCACAAATTCTACATCATCGTTAAATACTACTGAATAAGTCGTGGATTCCACTACTTCTGGCGTTTTTCCTTGGGGGATTTCGTTTGTATCAACTTCGCTGTCGCCCCTGGCTCCAACATCAGCATCCTGGTTGTTGTTTTCGGTTTCGCCACTTTCAATCTCCTCACGATCAGGTTCTGGAGTCGATTCAACTTCCTCCGTGGTTACTGAAGCCTCAGTAGTGCTAATACTATTTTCTTTGACCTGGAACACGACCTTCAAAAGCGTTTCCTCATAAGTCCAGCTGCCGCTGTCTGCTTTGACGAAGGACGGCAGAGTTCTGATGTCCAAGTAGTTGCTCTCGCCACCACCTTCTATTTTGTGGACGGCCTGCACCATAACCAAGCCTTCCCTGGCTTTGACGGTGATCTCCTTCTCTTCGAAGCCCTGGAGGACTATGTTGATCTTGTACTGGTTGCCCTGAAGCCCAGAGGTTGATTCGCTCTTCGGGAAATGCTGCGTAAACTCGTTCATCACTTGTTCGAACTGAGACATTCCCCTTTCGAAGTCGGACCAGAATCTATTAGTGTCGAAGACGCCATCACCGATAAATTCGTTCAGATCAGAATGAGGAGGATGGTGATGGTGGTGGTGGTGGTGGTGCGGAGGTGGTGGCGGAGGCCAGTAATACTGAGGAGCCGCGAAGGCACAAGCCAGGACACTTAAACACACAAGCGCGTACATTATGTCTGAACACTTCAGTATGCGACGATATACAGCCGTCTGACAGCGTCCCGGCCATTTTATAGCTTGTCTCGTCAGGTTAAAGTTCGATTCTTATCGCTCCGCTCAGAGCGGACTTCGTGAGAATTCTCCAACGTTCTATAACCCAAATACGTGCCATATTCCATACTCTGCAGAGTTCCTTTTGAACGACTAAGTATTATCTCGAATAGGTATGATCGATTTGTTTATTTGTAAAGCTTAATACACATGAGAGGGTTCGGAATCTGGAATCGACTCTTTTCGGCGCATATTGATTCCGTGTTTGATTTCGGTTTACGCTCGTGTGCTCCTTGATTTTAAATTATGTGGATATATAATATCCGAAAATATCCTTCCCACTGCTGCTGCGGAAATTTTTGGCACGTAATAAGTAGAACGTAGAGGAAAACGGCGTGTTATCAATACTGGAATAGATACTACGTAAATACCCACTTTCGCTATGTTTACATATTATGTTTGTATTAAGTGAGAAAAGTAGGTTTACTGACCACGTCGTGTGAACGTGTTTTGATGACACTTAAGAATAGGTATAATTAACATAACACTTAATAAAAAGGACAACGTAAGAAGTAGGTATGAGATTACACTTGTAGTATAAGCAGTTAGAAATTATTTGAGCTGTGTATTGTAGATTCATAATAAATCAATTTGCTTAAAGATTTTAACCGTTTCTTTTATCTTAAGTGCGACCAAGAAATACGGTTCAATGTTTTTGCCCTGCAATAGTTATACAATCTCATCTTCATAGTTAGGTATTAAAGACGGCTTAAACTAACGTAAAATATATCAGGAACGGGCAACGGCCAATGTTTCGAACCCGTATGGAGCTTTTCGTCAGGGATAGCTATACTGTGTTGTTTATTTATTTAAACTTTATTGCACACAATACACAGGTAAAAGTACAAATGGCGGACTTAGGCATTCTCTACCAGTCAACCATAGGACTAAACAGAAACATTTGTATGGTGCAGGGTCTTTTATGTAATCTGTTACATGAAACAATTAAATAACACATAAGTGATATACCTCATATGCAAATATATATACTTATAACATAAACGTACATAAATATGACATACAATATACTTACTTATGTAATAAATGTGTTATGACGTATGCGTGGGCCGGGCCGTTTGTCGCGCAACAGCACGGATAGCTGTCCCTGATGTAGAGCTCCATACGAGTTCGAAGTGCAAAAACATGTCGGGCCGTTGCATCCCATTCCTGACCATTTTGACTTACGTACAGTTGCCGAGAAACTTCTTGAGCCTAACCTTGACTGCGCAGTAGCCGATTTACGTACAAATATGCATGCGCAGATCCGCCATTTTGGGTCAAGAAGTTTCTCGGCAACTGTAGAGGAATCTAACTGATACAGGATCTTTATCTTGCCGTATTACACTACACGATTCGTCTTAATATTAAGAGATTTAAAACGAAACTGGCAGTGTATGTATATACGGCCTTAAACTTGCAACATTAGTCATCTGTATATGAATTATATTTGCTTAAGTGTCTTACACGAATATATTTGTTTAACACCATTTCCAAGAAAATAAATGAGACACATATACGACTCATCTAAATAAAATAACAACATCAATTGCCTACGGTAGCGGCAAATAAATCTATCATATTATCGGCGTATTTTATATGAAGACGGCGGTGCCACAAAATCAAAAAGTCAAAATCAAAATGTTTAATCTGTAAGTAGGTCACAAGGGCACTTTTACATGTCTGAATCTAAATCTACCGACATTTCACAAGAGGAAACTGTTGAGAAGCAGAATGAAACTTAAGAGTAAGTAATTTATTCGTAAGTTATACTTAAAACTATTATAATTAGGCAATTGATACACATAGAGGAAACTACAAGATTCTCCAAATCAATGCTTACAGTAATTATATAAAAAAGTAAGATTTTTTTCAGAGATGTAGGTCTAGACGTCAATGTCGGGCCACGCTCAGTGTTGGATTCCGTAGTTGCTCATCCTTCACAATAGACTTAAGTTACGAGAAAGATTGCAAGCTCTATAAAAAGGTCGTAAACGCCAAAGTATTTGTCCTTCTGGAAGTCAACTTACGTCCTTTTCAGAAAATTATGAAATTTTGCGATAAACGGCTCGACCGATTTTGTTCAATATAGTTTTCATTGAAAGTACTTATAAGGCCTCATTAACATGAATTTTTCCATAATTTTTTGACCAGTGGTTGAAAAGTTAGAGGGGGGGGGGGGCGTTTTTATTTTTATTTTCGGAGCGAATATACACAAAACTGCTGACTTTATAAAAAAATGATATTGCAAGACCCCTATTATTTTCAAAAAGAGGTAGGTATCCGAAAAAAAAAAATTTTTTTTTTAATTTTTTTTTACCCTTTTGTCGGCGTGATACATACCCATACTCATACGAAATTTCAGCTTTCTAGTACTAATGATCACGGAGCTAAGCCGCGGACGGACAGACGGACAGACGGACATGGCGAAACTATAAGGGTTCCTATTCCTAGTTGACTACGGAACCCTAAAAAGGTTTTAAAACAAAATACTAACCTGCCATTTCACTTTTAGCAAATAAAACGTCTATTTTTCTATAGTAGTTATTTAAAACAACGTCATCGACATTGTGCGTTGATAATTTTTGACTTGAAGCTGAGAAGGAAATGCCCCGACTTTGCGCGACAGCGGCGGTAGCCGCAGTGCGTGTGTCTCGCTCACTCGTATGGCCGCTACGCTCGGATCTCTCGCTCAACCGCTCTCCGCGCCGCTGGTTGCACAAAATCGTGGTATCTCCATTAGGATGCTCCGTCAAAACGTTGGAAGCGCTCAAATGGTACCTATCCTCAGCACTTACCGTAGTTATTATTGCCACAAGCCATGGCGGTGATTTACTTTCGTCCAAAAAATACGCAAATGATATATGTATTTAAAAGTTCGATATTATTGAATGAAAACAAAACGCTCATTTTAGATAGGTATATTTCAGTGCGACCAAAAAGAGTAGAAATTAAAAAGAGCCCCCGTTTTCTTAAATATTGATTAGAAAGGGAGGACACTACAGTATTGCCACTTTTTAATTTCAACTCTTTTTGGTTGGACTGTAAGTAAAGACTTGTTTGTATTACAGACAACATCATTTACAAAATTACGTGTTCGGAATTCATTTGGAAGTCAATCGAGGATTTTCAACAAACGAGGTGATAAGAAGAAGTCAATACCTTTTTATTTTTAGGGTTCCGTACCCAAAGGGTAAAAACGGAACCCTATTCTCCCTAGTCTACGTCCGTCTGTCATAGGTTGTATGTATCTCATGAACCGTGATAGCTAAACCGTTGAAATTTTTACAGATAGTGTACTTATTTCTGTAGCCGTTATAACAACAAGTACTAAAAACAATAAAATAAATATTTAAGTGGGGCTCCCGTGCGTATCTAACTAAGTCTGATCTGTATTCAGTCCACTGCTTTGCTACATAATGTATAATATAGACAAAGGCCTCCCACGTCACACAGCAAATCAGCGACATTGATAAGAGCGCCACCTCGCGGACAACTTGAGAACTTTTTGCATCGTAAGTTACTCGCTTCGCTTTTGTGGTGGCTTTTGCTGTACTCGTCATGTACCACTAAACGTTTTCTCTATTCACGAATAGGTGTCTCTAGTAATCATTATTAAGAATTTATTTATCCCATTTCCATAATTCCAGATTTGTTAAAATTCTAGAATTGTGAATAAATATAAAATTATTCATTCTTAGGCACCGTGTAGCTTCAGAAGCTGTTTTTTTGCAAGCTTTTATTTAACTTGCAATGGATGAATGTAAGTTATGTACTATGTTTGTTCGGGTGAAATTGAAATCTTGCAAGTCGATTTTGAACCAGGTATCTTCAACCGATTGAGCTGAAATTATGCATAGCTACTTCATTTTGATGACAATACAATAATATGATACCATGGGGCTGGGCTGATGATGGAGTCGGCACAGCAGGTGGCCCTAGTACCTTTTTAATAGATAAAGCAATCGTACAGATTTAGGGGTCTTTAGAATCTTCTCAGCGAGCAATAGGCATGATTCAATTTTTTGTCAAATTTAATCAAATCATCAAATACCTATAGTACTTACTTATAGTCAGAATTTACCATGAAGTTCAACATTCCTACAGAGCTAAAAATGCTTCAACCACTTTAGTTACCATCGTCCTGCCATCCTATGAATATGATTTATTCAAAAGGTCGGGGTGTAGCAAAGGGGACCCAGGAATTTTTGATGGGGGTGGTGTCATTATGACACCTATTTTTTATGATGCTATCGTATAGAAGACGCTAAATTAAGCATGTTTTGTATGGGTAACTTTTCTCTAAAATCAATCAAATGGCTGAGATATTCGCCCTCAAAGATTGATGTTTTTCAAGGGAGCTGGGACTTAGAAAAAATTCGATGGTTGTTGCTGTCATTATAACACCTATTTTTTATGATGCTATCATGCTTGCTTACATGGACCCTCGTAAATAGTCTACTATTAGGTACCTATACCTACATCAAAATATGTTATGCATTTGGATCCCAATATCTTTGGTAAATATTGATCTGAGAGAAAAGTTGAAAGAATGAAATATGCTTATTTTAGGGTAATCTACAAGATTCAATCTAATTTAAGCCCAAACCAATAAAAAATCATTTTTTGGTAAGGCAGGATTATAGCTTGGCAGAAGTAAAACAACTTAATACAGGTACAACATAAATAACATTTATTCAACTTAACATACACCATACACACAGTCTGAGACACTGGTAAAATTGGAATGTCCACAGAATTGAAAAGACCTAAGTACTTAAAATAATCCCTAGTTAAAATGCTTAACTCTGCTCCTCGTTTCCATCCAGTTGTTTCTTCACCGGTCCAGTTTGCACAATAGGAACTATTCTTTCATTTGAAGCTTTAGGAGGTGACTTCAGCGGCGCGGTAATGGTCAAAACTCCATCTGACGACAACTTTGAGATCACAGCATCTCCTTCAACACCCTCCGGGAGCGCGTAGCGTCTCGAGAAACTTCTAGAAATGAATCCATGCTCGTCCTCCCTTTCTTCGTGTTTGGCTTCAACGACTAGATACCCATCAACAGTTTTCACCGATATCTCTTCAGGCGCGAAGTGTTGCACATCCACATTGACTTGGAACTTATCTTTTTCTTCCTTGATACTTGAACCAACGTCTCGTGATGCCGCTTGAAGGTTCCTCCATGGTCTGCAGTATCCTTTGTTTTGCGGTAAAGCGATGATAGTCAGGAAATCTTGAGGCGTCAGCCCCAGGCCGAAATGCTGGTCTGCTAATTGACGCGGCCGGCGGGGACGCTCGCATTCGACGTAGAATGGATAATAAGCCATTTTTTCACAATTACTTGAAGTATTTCAACACAGTTTCACGTAAAAGTAGAATTATTTCACTTCGTATCCGTTAAGTCGCCGGTAACTTGAAGCTTCGCTTCGATCGAACAGCTGCTCACAACTTTGTTTTCTGAATGACGTATGTCAATAAGACGGCTCGCGTATTTATACATGGGCGCAGCGCCATCTGGCTGTGACTCGATGTTTCTAGAAGAGCGCGCCGCCCGTACCGTTTCTAGAAAGTGCCGTGGTCGATAAATGAATAGCGGTCAGGGAAGCTAAACCGTGTCGAATTTAACGATCTCGAATTTTCGGTTTTAAATTTGTAATTGTTGTAATACAATGATTATGCAATATACAACTAATGTAGCAAATATATTTTTTATTAAATCAGTTGAAATTGATATGGCATAAACAAAGCTAAGAATTTGATTTTTAATGTCTACTATAAATATTATGATGTGAAAAAATCGGTATTCATTTCGACTTTATTTATTTATTCATGAATTAATCGATTAAAGGTCTTCGCACATTATAACAACTCAACGGCGACTCGATTCTATGCCAAATATTGAAATTTAAGCCCTATGTCATATTTACTAGGTTTAATTTCAAAAAATGAAGTTAGTAGTGGACGAGTGGACGACGCGTCGGTGCATCGTCGAAATTAAACCTAGTAAATATGAAATAGGGCTTAAATTTCAATATTTGGCATAGAACCGAGTCGCCCTTGAGTTGTTATAATGTGCGAAGACCTTGATTCAATTAATTACGTAAGACATACAATTACCTATTATACAAACAATAAAATTAACCCTTAAAATAAAAATTCAGAACTAAGCTTTGAAACAAACTAAAAATTTAAAATAGACAATTAAGCATAGTATTATAATAATTATAATACATACGGACCTAGATAATACAATAATAATCAATTCATTATGTAAAGAAATCATTGTTTTCAACTTTTCACATAGGTAGTATTATTCGATTCAAATTGTAAACACAAATTTTCACTTCTTAAGTCAAGTCATTTAGTTTCAGATATCAACAATTTTAATTTATTCATTTTATTTCAGTAATTATGTAAATTAACAGTACGGAACCAAAACACTTACATAATAATGTATGTATTTGTCATAATATACATAAAAAAATCACATTTTATAATTTTTTAAACTTATCATGGGAACATGGTATGTGAAAAATATTAATAATGTCAGTACATTGCAAGGAAAAAGGTTGACATGCCCTGCGTTGCAAGCTTCCGCTACTTGACACTAGATGGCAGTAAAACATTGTATGATTCGAGAAAGTTCATTATCAAACTATTTTTAGACATTCGAGAAATATTGTCAATTTTCGGTCATGCCCTCTTTATTTCAGTAATTTGTGTCCTTATTTCATTATGATTCATAATAGGATATATTTATTATTATTAAATAACGAAAATAATTATTTTGTCCATTTTGAGTTACAAAGTAATTAGTATTTTTTCTCAATAGACCTCGTGAGCTTGGCGGTGGCATTAGAAAATGGTTAGTAAATTACATTGTTGACATTATTACTTATTGCATTTGCGTTGTATTTCCATGTATGATCTCAATGAATTTATCATGGACTCGAACAACTTGGCAACTACTTAACATAAAACTAAAACTGATTTATCTCAACCTTTTTTAGAATAATATTCACGATAGATCAATAGGGTAAACGCTGTGATATTGGCAATATATTGTCCATAGAAGCGTTTTTCAGACTTCAAATACCTAATATACAAAATTAAAAATAAATTCACTTGTATTAAAAGACAGAAAATCCTCGGTGTAACTTCTTTTATTTAACTTTTACACTTTTCACAGCCAGTCATCATAGCGAGCAAAATCACAGTCGTCACCATAATGGCGCGCGCCATCTTGACGCGCGCCGTCAAAACATTTACTTATTTGATACTTATAATTTAGTTTTGCCTTTCTTTCAATTAATACGTATTACAATATTCTCTTTCTAATTTTAGAAGCTAATTATATTATTATGATGCCTATTTGACTAGGATTGTCTGACAAGGTTGGTACGGAAATGTGAATACAGTATTCGAGCTAAAATCCTGTCAATGATAATACTTGGATGTTATATAATTATAAACTTTTCTTATTTGATATTTTAAATTTATTAAATGTTATAAAACAATGTATATTTACTATTTTTCTATTAATGTTGATACATTGACTAAAAAGGTTGATCCAGAAAGGTGATTATAAGTAATTGCGCCAAAATTCAATAAATGACAATATTCAAATATAGTTTTTCTAACAATCGGCCATCCTGATCTTTGCCTGTCCCTAGGCAATATATTTAGTAATTTCAGAATGTTAACAATATTCAATTCAAGTAAACCCAACTATTAAACACTTAACATTATTATACACAAAACAGCAACGTTATTTTGCAAAAGGTTTTTTTTTTAAAACTAGCTACCTTAATAGAATACTCAGTCATAACATAAGCTATCTTAAAATAAGAAGTTTGCAACCAGGTTGCCTAATAATAAAGTAGAATAACAACTAGAGTGAGAAAATTACCGACATTACATTTAAGCAATCATGTATGTCACATCAACATCATGCTACGTTAGTAATAAATTTCGGACTGAAAACGAGAAGGTAAAACAGTTACATTTACATTACTCAGGTACAAAATCAGACTGAAAACGAAAAGATAAAACAGTTACATTTACATTACTCAGGTACAAAATCATACTTGTTCATATTACGTTCGGCCATCCGCAACTAATTGAATGACCCCATTCGATATTTTGGAAACGACAACAGTCTATAGTATGTAGGTACTTTCACAGGGTGTAGTGAACGCCGACGAATACTTCGTGTTGTCTTGCCCGGTGCGCTCGCAGGGCGAATCCGCCTTCGGTGTGTAGCCATCGTGTTGTGGAAGGGACTCATGAGGTACGCAGCATCTCATGTCTTTCATTATGCTTGTTACCGCGTACATGCGCATGATGTATCGGCCTCAGGCAAGCTTAGTGAAGTAAATTACCGCGTACACGCACTGGGTGTATCGGCCTCAGATATATGTGGAGACTGATTACCGCGTACACACAAGGTGTATCGGCCTCAGAGAAAATGATTGTAACTGCGTACACGCACGGGGTGTATCAGTCTCGGGTAAACTCAGTAGAGTCAAGTTTGAAGTTATCCGGTGAGTCTTCATTGTCGTCTCGTTGCCGCGTACACGCACTGGGTGTATCGGCCCCAGCAGCTGAACAGTGTTCGGGTGGGTCGTCTTGTTGCCGCATACACACCCAGGGTGTATCGGCCTCCGGAACGCCACGCCGCACCAGCACTCCGTCGTATGTACTCAGTTTCGGTATGAATGTAAGTGACGTATTTAATAAAATGTTACGTATATAAATAAATATATGTTTAATATATATATATATATGTATATATCAGTTTATTATGATACCTAAGCGTCTATATATTTAAAGATAAAATTATATTTAATGGTGTATGTTGTTATTCATTAATATCAGTATCCGAGTTATAAATCTCATTTTCAGAATCAGACTCTATAATAGACCCAAGATTTATCCATGGCTTCATTTTATCAGCTGAATAAACGTTTTTATATTTTCTGGTCGAGAACCCATCCACACTACTAACCTCGTAACGATCATTACCCAGTACCGATGTTACTCGGTATGGTCCACTGTAAGGAGGGACCAGTTTGTTACTGTTTCCTATGTTACGAACAGTTTTCAAAACCATGACTAGGTCCCCAGACTTGTAATTGTTAGCTTTGCATCTCTTTTTGTCAAATCGAGTTTTCATTAGATGTTGTTGCTTCGCTATATGCGACGTTACCTGTTCTCGAGTTGCAGCAATATTATTGTTTAAAGTTAATTGACCTGATATTTCGTGTAGATGATTTTCGGACAAGTTAACTGTTTCTTTACCGAAAACGACCTGCACAGGGGTTTTTCCTATCCCTTTGTTCAAAGTATTGTTAAGACTCCACTGTACTTTGTTAAGATCGCTATCCCAGTTACGGTCGTCTTTATCAATATTTAGTGCGGTCAAAGAGCTTAAAATGGACCGGTTGTACCGCTCAATTTGTCCGTTAGCGCGCGGGGTAGCTACAGCATTCATCACATGCTTTATTTGATTATGTTCCATAAAGCGTCTAAACTCTACGGATGTGAAGCTGGTACCCCGGTCTGATACCACCACTTTAGGAGAACCAAATAGTCCAATAAACTCGCTCATTACTTGAACTGAGGTTCTACTTTTGGTATTCCTAACTGCACGCAAAACAATAAATCTAGTGAAGGAATCTATAATTCCTAAAATGTAGGTGTTCCCACTTTTACTCCTGACAAATGGACCAACGTGGTCAATATGCACACACTCGAATGGCGTACTTGGCTTAGGAATAGGATGTAAGAATCCTTGCTTTTTACCCGACGGTTCTTTTGCGTAAGCACAGGGGATGCATGCGCGAACGTACTTCCGAACGAAACGCGCCATAGCGGGAAACCAATAGTCCCTACGCATTTTTTCTAAAGTTTTCACGAACGAGAAATGGCCACTTTCGTCATGACATAAAAGACAGATTTTCCAGCGAGCATCTCGAGGTACGACCCACTTCAACTCTGTGCCTACTTTTCTGTATATTTTGCCATTTTGCAAAGAGTAATTATTTTTTATATCTTTCGCTTCGGTGCCATTCTTGTCCAGAACGCTCTTTATGAGTTTTAATTTAGGATCACTCAATTGTGCCGCCAGTAGAGAGTTTTCGGTTACAACGTTCATCACATTAAGTTCTATTACGTCATCATTTTCATTGGGTAATGGATTGCGACTTAAACTATCTGCATGCTGCATTTTAGCACCTGGGCGGTATTCGACAACGAAATCGTAGTCCTGAACGAGAAGCCACCATCTAGCTATTCGGGGTATGAGATCTCGTTTAGTTAGGGTGGTGCGTAGAGCATTGCAATCCGTTACCACTTTGAACTGAATGCCTAACAAGTACACTCTAAACCGATTTAATGACATTACAACTGCCAGAGTCTCTAATTCATAAGAGTGCAGATGTTGCTCTTCAGCTGATGTTTGACGACTGAAATATGCTATAGCTTTGAGTGGTGATTTTTCATCCTCTCTCTGTAATAATACCCCACCGATTCCCAATTGGCTTGCGTCTGTGTGCAGTTCCGTCAGATGTTTATGGTTATATATAGCTAGTACTGGTCTGGTCGTCAATATCCTTTTAATCTGGCTGAACGCATTAGCCTGCGGTTCACCCCAAACCCATGCTGTATTTGATTTTGTTAGGGACGTTAATGGTTTGGCTATTGTAGCAAAGTTACCGACGAACCTTCGAAAAAAACTTGCCAAACCGATGAACTGGCGGACCTCGTGACAGTTTTTGGGCACAGGAAAAGACTCAACTGCCGCAGTTTTTCGAGAACCCGGTCTTATCCCTTCAGCTGAGATTTCAAATCCCAAGTATTCTATTGTAGTCTTAAAAAAATGGCATTTCTTCAAATTAAGTGTTAGATTTGCTTCCTTTATTATATTTAAGACGCTTAGTAATTTTTCAATGCCTTCTTCAAGCGTCCCAGATCCTATGATAATGTCATCCATGTAGGCTAACACACCTGGCAGTTTATGTTTATTTAATAGCGAATGCACCATTCTTTGGAAAACAGCAGGGGCGTTAGTTAACCCAAACGGCATCCGATTGTATTCAAATTGGCCGTCTGGCGTAACGAACGCTGTGAGACATTTCGAGTCTTCGGATACTGGGATCTGGTGATAGCCTTGTGCCAGATCTAACGTGGTGAAGTACTTTTGGCCCTGCAGTTTATCTATTTGATCATCGATTAACGGCATCGGGTATTTGTCTTTAACCGTTTTTTGATTCAGCGCACGATAATCAACGCAAAGGCGTAGCTCACCATTTTTCTTAGCTACAAGAATGATGGGACTTGCGTATTCCGAATTAGACTCTCGTATAATTCCATTAGACAGGAGTTCATTAACGATTGTGTTCACTTTTTCCCTTTCAGATAGTGACAATCGGTAAGGTCGATACGTTACTGGAGTCTGATCGTGAAGTTGGATACGCATTTCGGTTACTGATGTTTTTCCTAATTCCGCCGTAGAGAGAGCAAAACAGTCCCGATGCTGGTTTAACAGTTGGAGCAATTTAGTTTTAAGCTCAGGTTTGAGATCGGTGTCAACATTAACGTCATCTTTCTCAATAGTGGACATTTCATTTTCAATTCGTCTCACGTTGGTAATATAAGCGTTGTCATTCGCTGAAGAGATAACTACCTTAGGTACGCCTACACCTCTGGCCAGAATTTTGTTTTTTGGAATTGATATCTCGCGATTATTTAAGCTTACTGCGATTAAACGTGCCACGCCGTTAGTAACAGGGTAAAGACCTGGCAGTACAAAATATTCCGATCCCTCATTTAACCTTACGTCAGTATTAATGTTAACGAATCCATTATAATTCTGATGACAGTTTACGTCAACGATAGTGTCACTTTTAATCTTTGTTTCATTCGCGGTTTTCATAACGATAGAGTTGCATTTGTTTCCAGTAATTTGATATAAAGTCAAATCTTTATCGATTTGAAGACTCTTACAGTAGGCAATTCGGTAAGGGATTGACCAATCAAAACGTCAGATGGTAATAGTTTCGATGGTACTATAAATGCAAATAACTGTACGTCTACCAGATCTACTGTAATTCTAACTTGAGTTTTAGCACATGGAACAATTGAACTATTACCGAATCCTCGTAACGTAGGTAAACTATCTGTCGTTAGGGTTAAATTTAACTCGGCACATATGTCTTCGCTAATTAGTGTACACTCGCTACCGAAATCGACGTACCCATCCATCACCACATTATTTACTTTAATCCGTTTGTAGTATTTCGAATTTGTATTCTCAGTTCCAGTTATATTTAGAATTTTCCTTGATGTAGATTCAGTACGGTTTTTATTTTCAGCGGGGTTATATACCTTCAGCGCTCTACAATTTACTTCTAAATGTCCATGACGCTTGCACCTATTACACTTAATAATTTCTTTTGTACATTTAGCTACAATGTGTCCAGCCTGTCCACAATTAAAACAGGTTGGTGGGTTAGCGGATTTACGTAATGGATCTGTATGTCGATCTGTATTAGGCCTTTTAGATAAAAATGCATCATTTCTGCTGAGAGTCACGTTCCTTAAATATTCGAGAACTTGTTCGGGTTCATTAAAGTGTGCACCCTCAACATTCATCCTGATGTTATTATCATATATGCCCTGGCTAACACAATCTACAGCTTGACGTCCCTTCAGTTGGCAGCGATTAATAAGCATTATTTTATCGTAATAATATTCGACCAAAGTTTCATTACGTCTACTCTTACGGTTTAACATGTCGACTAACTGATCTGCGTAATTTTGGTCGTCTGGAAATGATTTTAATAATTTTTGTTGCCACTCTGACCAACTAAACTTAACCGTGGTAAGGCCGTCGAACCATTTCTTAGCAAGACCCCGGAGTTTAGGTAAAGCGTAGAATATTGTTTGCTGTTCGGTCCAGCCATAAATTTCCGCGGACTCATTTATTTTTGTGATCCAGTCCTTCATAGTTTGAGACTTTGAATTGGGATCGAATTCTACTATTATATTTTGGGAGCCTTGCACGTGAGCATTACGGACGCCACCATTTTGCAAGACGCTAACTAATTGCTTCAAAATTGTAAAATTACTATAATGGTTTTCAATGCTCCTATCACGCGCAGGTGAACGCAAGCAATGAGTCGCATTTCTGTCAGTTTTATCAAAACTCCTAACGTGGCGGCTGGGACGACGTCGCTCTAACGAGTGCGAACGGTACCTTTTCGGCGACGGCGATTTATCATCGATTCGTGACCTGCGGTCATAACGTCGCCTGCGCGAACGAGAACGAGTTCTGGTCACCCTCGGAGGCGGCGAGTCGGCCCGCGACCGCCGCGCGCGTCGGCGAGAACGTGAACGGCTAGAAGATGACGCTGAGTATTCACTGGACGAAATATAATCACGTCGACGCCGACGGTCACGACGATCACGGGTACAACTGCGCGAAGCCCTCAATCGTGAAGGACCACGGCGACGTTTGCTGCGGTATCGTTCACGGTTTCTATTGTCAGATTCCCGTCTTTCAGAAAAGACGTTTTCCCGCGACGGAACAGGGTCAGTAGGCGTGAAACCTCGATCTGACATCCTGGCGCAAAGCTAGCTTCAAATATGTAGTTAATTAAGGAAATAATAGAAGTAAGATAAGTCAATGGGTTCTGGACGGATAAACAAGTACGTATGGTATCTAACGGTGGGTAACTAGTAATTCAATCAGGCAATTAAATAATCGTCAATCAATGCTATATTCAATCGTCGAGTATTTATACGCTATTTATATATAAAGTAAATTTATACATTGTTATATACACGCATATGACCGAAACTAAGACATAAATGTGCTCTGAAATAAACAGTTCTGTTTTAGAATAATCACTATATGCTTCGTATTTCAATAACTCCGCTCCTATTTATTAGGCATTTATTCAGGAATAACCAAGACATAGATCACTGACACAAAATTAATTAATTTCGCTTTATTATATTGCAGTTTGGTCACAACATCACAAGCAGTTAGCACATAAATTTCCGCCATGCCACGGCAAAAGGGCGTATCCTACTATGATATCCGTATAAAGTTACGACCCTTTACCGCTACACGGCAGATTTGTGTAACCACGACGAGTAGTAACACGCACAAAATAAATGTCAACACGAACAAATAGAGCAAATCTGATGGGCAAATCAGCGTTTTGTGCATAAGGGCACCGTCTACATTACACACATACTTTTTAAATTGTACAATACAATAATAATACTATTAATTTATTGCAGAACAATAACAGTTTACCCAGGGCAACAAGACAAATACAAGTGTAGATGATTGCGTCAAAATAAAATGTATTTAAAAAAAAATTCATAACCACAATAAATAGCTTTTGTATCGGTTCGGTACTAAACAAATTACTAACTTAAGTTCGCAATGCATGATATAATCAGATACATAAGAACGTACGTATCCACATAAAACACACAGAAATGTAATCTGGTTGGAAAATAAAGAATAAACAAAAATGTTTTGTTCGAACGGTTTTAAACACCGGTACATTGCATAATAACAGTGCACGTACGTGAAGCAACTTTCAGCTTTACGTATATGTCATAAGGACGACGACGTTCGAAAATGTTGGTTTCGTTACACATTGTGAATTTCCCACTACGTTCTTAATTTTAATTTCTCAAATACATTTATAGAAAACTAACAATAGTCATAATAGGAAGTATCGCAAGTTCACTCGAAATCCTCAAACAAAACAGTGAAGCTTGAAGACGAGAAGTATTTGCTTTGTAATGAATGACCTTCGTTGTAGCAAGCTTGAACCTGACGCGGTTTGTTTATAAACACAGAAAATAACACTTACCGGTTGCAGCACCGAAAGTTATATACTAGACCTTTCACTTGGGCGATCAATGTACTCCGGGTACCACTTCTGACTATTAAAAGACAGAAAATCCTCGGTGTAACTTCTTTTATTTAACTTTTACACTTTTCACAGCCAGTCATCATAGCGAGCAAAATCACAGTCGTCACCATAATGGCGCGCGCCATCTTGACGCGCGCCGTCAAAACATTTACTTATTTGATACTTATAATTTAGTTTTGCCTTTCTTTCAATTAATACGTATTACAATATTCTCTTTCTAATTTTAGAAGCTAATTATATTATTATGATGCCTATTTGACTAGGATTGTCTGACAAGGTTGGTACGGAAATGTGAATACAGTATTCGAGCTAAAATCCTGTCAATGATAATACTTGGATGTTATATAATTATAAACTTTTCTTATTTGATATTTTAAATTTATTAAATGTTATAAAACAATGTATATTTACTATTTTTCTATTAATGTTGATACATTGACTAAAAAGGTTGATCCAGAAAGGTGATTATAAGTAATTGCGCCAAAATTCAATAAATGACAATATTCAAATATAGTTTTTCTAACACTTGTGACTAAAACTGAGGTTTTGAATAATAAGAAATTATTTTGTTGAGATGTGCCGACTTGATTTTACAGTGTTTTTGTAACGCTGGCCACATTTTTTTAACAAATACATATTTGTTTAAATCAGAGATTTAACCACTGAATGTAAAAAAACTAAAGGTTATTATTTGTTTTTAAATAAATAAATTGTGCAAATGTATTTAATGAAAACCTAACAACCGTGCACTATATCATTCGGACCTACATAACAGGGCTATTCAGATAATGCATAATTTTCTTTGTTATCGATAGAATAACAAACGGGCGTATGTTTTGTTAGGGTTCCGTAGTCAACTAGGAACCCTTATAGTTTCGCCATGTCCGTCTGTCCGTCCGTCCGTCCGTCCGTCCGCGGCTTAGCTCCGTGATCATTCGTACGAAATTCGACGTAGAAAGATGAAATTTGATATGAGTATGTGTATGTATAACGCCGACAGAACGGTAAAATAAAAATTAAAAAAAAAAAATTTTTTTCGGGTACTTACTTCTCGAACACCTAACGTGTGTGGGGTGTCGTTGAATAGGTCTTGTAAAAATAATAGGGGTCTAGTAATATTATTTTTTGATAGTCAGCAGTTTTGTAAATATTCGCTCCGAAAACAAAAAAAAAATGTGTCCCCCCCCCCCTCTAACTTTTCAACCACGGGTCAAAAAAAATCGGAAAAATTCATGTAAATGAAGCCTTATAAGTACTTTCAATGAAAACTATATTAAACAAAATCGGTCGAGCCGTTTTTGAGTTATCCCCAAATATCATATTATTTTCTTTTAAAGGACGTAAGTTGACTTCTAGAAGGTAATAAGTGATTACAGTTTCTAGGGCGTTTACGACCTTTTTATAGAGCTTAAAATCTTTCTTAACTTAAAACTCGGGCTTAAGAGGCCTTATTCCTTTTAAAATGGTGATCGTTTTAGACATTTTTCTATATGATCAAACATGTTTCTTTTAATTTTATTGGTGTTACTACCTAGAACAGGGCTATTGGGATTTATTGGTATATATTTGAAACCTACAGTTTGAATTTTTCATTGATAATTTTTGTTTCGAAATCTACTCGAAATTGACAAAATTCACGCTGAAAATTAGTTTTTAGGGTTCCGTACCCAAAGGGTAAAAACGGGACCCTATTACTGAGACTTCGCTGTCCGTCCGTCCGTCCGTCCGTCTGTCACCAGGCTGTATCTCAAGAACGGTGATAGCTAGACAGTTGAAATTTTCACAGATGATGTATTTCTATTGCCGCTATAACAACAAATACTAAAAATAAAATAAAATAAATATTTAAGGGGGGCTCCCATACAACAAACGGGTTGTTTGCGTTAACTTTGCACCTCATTTGTATGGGGCGCTATATATACCAGGTGCAAACTTAACTTAACCACTTAAGGATGAAAAGTGTTTGTACGGAAACCTCGGTGCGCGAGTCCGACTCGCACTTGCCCAATTTTTTTTCAACTTATTTTCGACTGCACGCAAAAAAGCATGAAAAAGCTATGTTACTTCCTAGAACTCGGGGAAAAGTATTATTCACTTCAAAAAGTTGGTTGAAATTATCAATATATTTGTCATAATATGAAAAAAACTAATTTCAAAAGGAATAAGGCCTCTTAACAGCAGTTTATTGTGAAGGATGAGCAACTACGGAACCCTACACTGAGCGTGGCCCGACATTCTCTTGGCCGGTTTTTTTATAAAAGGTCACATACAAATCAGGTAAAGGTTAATCTGAAGGGTTCACGGGAAGATGTTTAGTTTAATCACATTCAATTATAATTTCGTATACTTGTATACTAGTAAAAAAATACATTTTAATTTGTATTTGTAACTGAGTGGTAAGTTATAGTTTATTGCGGACTCTTTATTTTGAGATTCAAATCTCATTTTAAATGAAAAGTGACCTGTCATGTCATTCCCATTTTAATATTAATTATATCCCCATCAAAAACAAAACTAATCTGGTCATTATTAGACCTCCGTTTTCGAACAGTTTTATCGGTATTAGAGGTTATGAATGAGCTTATAAGTAGCAATCGAACAACGTCACTCCTAAGGTCGTATCATCGTGTACCTAGGACAAACTCTCTTTGGGACTTTGAGAAGATGGCACAACCAAGTATCGATCGAACCACAACCAAAGCTGATACTTGGAGATGTTGTTTTGTGACATATTTATTTTGATGTGTACAAAAATAAAAACAGTATAATAATATGTGCCTTATGTGTCAGTATGATAGATAAATGATAAATTGTATAAGGGTGAATCAACTTTTTTGTGTTGTTTACTCTGTCCCCGTTATCCAAGTGACAGGGACAAATTTTGCGTAACCATAGCAACAAGGTGCACTTAAAAGTTGATTCACCCATAAGCTGATATTACCTTGTATTGCATTTAATAATTGTGTTTTTTTTTACAAAAAAAGAACCGACTCAAAAAAAAAATGAAAAGCAAAAAATAACCCGTTCATATACAGATTACATTTGAATCACCTTTTGAAGTTGGTGGAAATATGTTACACAGTAATATCGTATCTGACAATTTTGATAGTTTTCCCACTACTAGCGCCACCTAGTTTCTGGTATTCCTACAGGAACACTGACGAGCAAGGCAGAGGTGCAGATCTAACGCCATCTAGTAGCGGCATTGTTCAAATACGTTAGCGGATCGTTGCAGCTGGCAACACTGAATCGACTCTGCTCGATGTCTTCTTAATCATTTAAGGATTAATATTCATAAATATTAAATAAAGGAGTGTTTTATTTTGTATCTAATCGTATGAATCAATTATTTCATAATGAACCTCAATCAAATCAACTAATAGCTTCGTTTGTCTTTGGAATCGGAAAGATTCGCGATTGCGTATGGGCATCTCTAGTGTTCCGATGGTTAGAGCTGTGGCACAGCGCTCAGGCAGTGCGTCCCCAAAGCTCACGACGTGAGGACGTACTCGCTTCTCCTGCGGAGGAAGCCATTTTGTCTTCGAAAATGTGAGCACTCATATCTGGAGGCATCCTAGACACAAAACCTACGATGACACAATAAACCATTCGGTGAGTGACCCTGCGTTGTCTAGAAGTGGTTAGCGATGTTATTTCTCGAAATTCGTATAAGATTTCCTAACGTGTTTTTGTTCTCAAATTGTTACAGACATCTTTCTTTTCTTTTCTTGTGGAAACACACATCAGCCGATGTAACGGACAAATCTGTCTAACCCTGATTCTCGCCGGGTAAGAGAAATTCCTTTTATTACATAATTATTTCGATTAGAATGGTGCAATTAGTTAGGGATTGTCTGAGTGAATTTGTCGTGTACTTGTCTTGCAGGGATATGTCGTGTGTCGATTGTTTGTTAAGACAAAGTATTATTTTCAGTGATAGCACTGGCTGCGTACCTACGCTACGCGTAAATGCTGGCCGTAGCAGCCAGATTGCAGAGGTGAATTGAGCTGGGTGCGTCATCGTGGCCATCGCCGTGTTGACTCCGTGCTGCGGACTTGTGACTTTGACTCTGGGTGTTGAAGCTGTCACGAGCTGTACCTTTTACGAGGTCCAGAGTGGAGACATCTGTGGTCGAAGTGCACGTCGGCAGCGTGGACTCACCACGCCTGCTAAGCCAAGGTGAAAACGTTCCGTATTTAACTTCAACTCGCATTCCTGTTGTTTGAATTATAAAGTAAAGTTCTTTAGCCTCACACACAAAACCAAGTCCTCATGTAACTTCACTAAACTAGTACAACTTCTATGCGTACACGCCTCTTTAAGAGCTCCGTGTTCTCTTGGGAATAGCCCAAACTGTCTGATAGTTTAAGTAATTAATGGTAGAATAAGTGTTACTCTTGTGTAATTTATAACTTGCCACTTGAGAATTATATATATGTGGTTCATAATTTCAAGCTTTGTTTAACTCTCTCTCCCTAGCATAAATCCCTTTTTATCTCTTGACCTTTGGAGAATAAAATAAAAGTGTCTGGCGCCCTCTCTTTTCTATTCTTTCTCAATAAATACAATACTAAGCTGAAAACTCATCCATGTTCGTTGAAGACGTCTTACCCACTAAGATACCCTAGATTTATCTCGCTGACTAGTTCGGAGCATTACATCAAGTGTGGACAGAAACTCACTCCTGTCAGAGACTATCACACACAGGTGAGCGTAGGACTGCATCAGTTTGCCCAAAGCGCAGTTGCACGTTACAAATAGACAACCTCACACAAATCGATCGATCAAATAAAGTTTTCTCAAAAATTGCATGTAATGTTGCCTTACCATCGCTAGATAGACTACAGTAAGTGGAACATACCGAAGACTTTTTAGAAGTGTCCAGTAAACAGCGAGATTTTAAATTTGGAATCAATATTTGTCCAGTAAGTAAGTATGTAATTCCTATTACGTATCAAGATATTTGAATATCGAAACACGATTTACATCGTCACCGACCTATAAAAAAACTAAGGATGTGAAGGCGATGAGGTCGTATATAAATGTAAAAAGGATGCATTCCACAAATTGTTTTAATTATAAGTACAGTGCGAGAGCAAATTGTAGAAATTAAAAAGTGGCGTCCCTTTTTCATAGATTAAATAGAAAGAGACGACATTGCAGTATACACTTGCAATTTACACTAAGAGCAAATGTAAAATAAAAAGAGGTTAGTACTATTGGCAGTATAAACGTAACTTAAAGATGCATATAAAAAAAAAAAGTAGCGACAAGGTTTAGTGCGGAAGTTTGTATGCAGCGTTTAGTTCATAATTGTGCTGTGTAAAATGACAATGATATTTCGGAATTCCTTCCTTTTTTGTGTCGTTTAGAAAAAACCTGAGTTAAAATTGAAGGTAAGCTTTATGATATGAAAATTAGTTAGAAATTACAACAATGTATAACAATAATTAAATTTTATCTTTAAGACTTAGATTTGTAAGACAGTGCAAATAATTAAACGCAGTATTTATAAAAAAAGAAATTAAGGCGGGATTTAAATTAAAAGACAAAAATTTCAAATTTGTTTGTGTGATCTATTACAATAATTCAGCAAAAATGAGTTCAGACGAGTCTGACTCCGAATAGACGGCACTCCTCCATACTTAAAAGCGGAGGCAGAGTTAGCTAAAATAATTTACTTCCGACTAAATCCAAGGAGATATAAAAAAATACAAGAGATTCATTAAATGGAAGGAAGAAAATCTAGTTAATAGTTGGTCAGATAATGTGTGATAAGGTCTGAATATTTCAACAATCTTTCTGAGACAATCGGATGGCTACAAAGGAAAGAAATCACAAATATTCAGCATCAAAATATAGAAAAGTTCTTAAATCAAGCTCTAGATGATAAACAGTTTGGCGATGAAGGTAAATAAATGCTGCCACTATTTGATAACGATATAACTATATCTTTTATCCAAGTATAAACTCATAATTATTTTTGTTATAGGTTGTTATCGTGGGAGTTAATGGTGCCTGCGACGACGAATATCACAATGTGTAATAATAAAAATGGGATATAACAAAAATATTCATTGGAAAATGGCCGAATATGAATGTCACCTATAAAATATAATTTTAATCTAATTTTCTTGTTTAATTTTTGAGAAAAGCACTATACTTGCTTCGACCGTAAGAGCCATCCTGGCCTCGTATTATATCTGGACCTCGCCTACGGCTCGGTCCGTCTAATTCCTACTCGGCCAGTATGGCTTACTTACTGGTCTCTGCCGTAATGTACTATAATAATCAACAATACGACGCATGTATACGCAAATACGCAGGCAATAGGCAGTATCAATGGTCCCGGTAGCTATTGTATTGTAGGTACGCGTAGGTACCCATAATCACAATGCATGCAATGGAACTAAGAATTCTATGGGCTTGGGCTAGGCCAACTAACCAATTACCAAACCATTGCCTCAAAAGTGTTCAGCTAGCAAAAAAACCAAGTAAATTATTGATTTTAACTAACACGATTTTTACACATTACTTATTATTATATTATAAAACCTTATAAATAATATCAATAATATTATCTCTTCGAGACCATGAACGTAAAATATAAATTTTGAGATAATAAAATAAACACTTTTTGAACGCAATTAAGTTCCGTTTTGTTACAATAATATACAGTAAATTGACATAAAAATAATAGGTAAATTAAAGTTGAGAAAATAGTTACCACGTTTTTAAGCCTTTGGGCCCTTTGGTGGTACGCATAATGAGTATGATCAGTAAAATTAACCTTCAAATATTGCAAAAGCAATATTTGAAGCTCGCACCAAGTGCAATGACTTGATTGATAATAGTAAAGATAACTGGTGCACTGCCAAGTCAATAATAGAATGCACTCGTCAAAATATTCTGGCCGGCAGATGCAAGAAATCTTGATTGGTAGTGTCTGTCATGTAGGCTATTTGATAGAATACAGATGAAAAAAATTGGGCTCATTTATACGTCTTTGTGACTTCGTCACGGAAAAAGGTCTGGGCTAATTTCAGTTATAACTATAGATAAACAAAAAAAGAAGGTACATTTCACTAATTCTGCCGACAACCTTCTAGTCAATCGAAAGAGGTATGATGATTGTTTTTTTTTTTGCGGACATACTAATCGGTATCTTCTACGGACTACCGAAATAAAACTGTTTGTGTCAGTTTTCGTCGCGTATTGTATTTTCGTCCACTATTTTTACGATTGGCGTAAAAATACGTGGGTTTGAGTCAAAGAAGAATCAAGAAAATACGAGAACTGTTAGATAAGATTAAGTAGAGTATTTGTTTACTTTGTGATTGTGACTCATTGTATTACCCATACAATGTGGGCGTTAACTCGTAATTACAAATAAATCTAAATGGGTGTATGTAAGTAAATACTACACCCGCGTAATATTTTATTTATGAAATGTAGAATATGATAGAATTTTTGTTTTTTCCCGTCCAATACCTAAAATTTCATTTTTCAATTATTACATGGAGAAATGTATAGTAAAGTGCTCTCAAATCGGCCCTGTCAGTTTACTGTTTTTTTTTTAATGTATTCCAATAAAACAATTTACATAAAAGGAGTATATTCTCTACTGGCCATACAAAATTCTCTGAGAAATGCGACCTTTAAGCGAGAACAGCCAGAAATCTGGACAAATGGACATCCAAATTTTCAGATAAAGGTACGAAAGATTAAACGGGCTCCAAGCTGAAACGGGGGCGTTTCGCTCGCTCGGTCAATTGTTTGTTTCCCAACGTTTTGAAAGGGTATAGCCGTGTTTGTATGGGGCATCGGCCCCAGAAGCCAAATCGATTGCCGTTTTGCTAATATATTAGCCCAGATGTAAGATGCTATTTTACAAAAAAAGGACCTGAAATACTTCAGGTTTTTGAGAAAATTAAAAAAAACGAAAATTGGTTTTTATTTTCTTTTATCTAAACTACTCAATGGATTTTTTTGTAACTTATACACATTATGTAGGATATAAAGATGTATTATTAAAAAAAAAATGGATTTCCAAATATCCTTATAAGTAGTGAAATTTTCACTTTAAATTTTTCAATAATTTTTTTTTATATTTTCGAGATAGGGACACCCACCAATTTTGGCTATGTTATGTATAAACTAATATTCTATCATATATATTTTTTTCAAAAACATTCACTTGGATCAACATATCCAAAATGAAACAAACTTATCGCCTGGTGACAATTTTTCAGACAGTTATTTTCAAAACCTCGTATCTAGTTTGTTGATTGATACTGAGATACGAGCTTTATTTTAAGTAGGTATTTGTTATTTAGTTTTGGTTGTCAACTGACGTTATGGTATACCATACATTTGTTGGACTTAATATGCCTAACTACTCGTACAAGAATCGAATAAAAATAACATAAGAGCATCATCGAAATAAAATGTCTATATGTAGTACAAACAGAAACGCATCTAACTGACCATTGGTAGACCTTATGAACATTGACATAAGGCCTACTGATGGCCAGTTACAGTCTGATTTATTTTTAATCATCCATTTGACACTTCTCTGTTGATGTTTGTAGTGATCTAACGATTGATCGAATCGATTTTATCGACGAACTTTTTTTTCGAATCTGCATGTGTTTTGTGTAAATCAATATTTTTTGAGCTATGAGCCGTGGGACTCACTGGAGCTTTCTATGTAAAGACATTTTATTTTGACAATGCTCTTATATGTGATTTTTATTCGATTCTTGTACGAGTAGTTAGGCATATTAAGTCCAACAAATGTATGGTATACCATAACGTCAGTTGACAACCAAAACTAAGTAACTAATACCTACTTAAAATAAAGCTCGTATCTCAGTATCAATCAACAAACTAGATACGAGGTTTTGAAAATAACTGTCTGAAAAATTGTCACCAGGCGATAAGTTTGTTTCATTTTGGATATGTTGATCCAAGTGAATGTTTTTGAAAAAAATATATATGATAGAATATTAGTTTATACATAATATAGCCAAAATTGGCGGGGTCCCTATCTCGAAAATATAAAAAAAAAATTATTGAAAAATTTAAAGTGAAAATTTCACTACTTATAAGGATATTTGGAAATCCATTTTTTTTTTAATAATACATCTTTATATCCTACATAATGTGTATAAGTTACAAAAAAATCCATTGAGTAGTTTAGATAAAAGAAAATAAAAACCAATTTTCGTTTTTAGGGTTCCGTACCTCAAAAGGAAAAAACGGAACCCTTATAGGATCACTTTGTTGTCCGTCTGTCCGTCCGTCTGTCAAGACCCTTTTTCTCAGGAACGCGTGGAGGTATGAAGCTGAAATTTATATCAATTACTCAGGTCTACTGTCCCTTGAAGCTGTGAAAAAATCAAACTTCTAAGCCAACGCAATCAAAAGATACAGCCGTTTATGCCGCAAATTTTCGACACTTGCAAGGGAATCAAAACCTACAGGGTGCTTCCCGTGAACTCAGAATCTTGAAATTTGGTACGAAGCAACGTCTTATAGCATAGATAAAGGAATAATTACGAAAACCATATTTTTTTTTTTTTATACCTATAGGGTAGACTGGGGTCAATAGAAACACGTCATGATTGAAACAAGTCAAATTTCTCGAAAACTATAATACCTACGCGTCTGACGCAAGACTCAGAACACGCAGTCGGCCATGTTTGAATCTTTGGCCAGTAGCGCTCGAGCGACGGTGCAAGAGGGGGGTGTTCACGCGCCAAATCAGTTTTTCGCGGTAAAAAGTAAGGATTTGCGCTGTCTTATATTTTCTAATAACTTCGTGTACTCTTGTATATTGACTGATCAAATTGTTTTGGTGTTATAGTTAGGAATAAACGAATGTTTTTAATGGCCGTTGATCAGCATTCGAGTCTTTTTTATATTTATTATTTGACCTTAAAGTTAAAAACGTAGTGTGGGGACGGTAGAAACAACTTGCTTGTGGACGATTGAAACGTTTCAAGCGTTTTAATTGTCCCCAAAAGGAACCGACTTTAAAATATGTATATCAGAAAAAGTTTAGTTTGACATATCGCCATGTTTTTGTTTAGTAATATAATTGAAATTGATTAGGTATTTATTGCGTAATTTTACATCCCGACGTTTGCAACACTACGTATGTCACAGGGTAGGTACACGGAATGGTTATGATTGAAACATTGTTATAGTTGAAACAAACACTTGTATGAAACATGATTATGCTTGTGTTCTGAAATTCTGTATCTTTATATCTTATCATTGCATTAAAACTACTTTGGCTAAGCAAAATGAATAAGATAGCAGCAACAAAGAAAACTTAAAGTAAGTAGTTTTTTTTTAAACGCGGGTTTTTATTGAGATTTTTCACATGCTCATAAATTGAAAAATGTTTATGTAATGCTTGCGAACTTTTGAGGATCGCATTGTATGCCGTGGTAGTGATGAAAAAGATTAAAACAGATATAAGTACTTTTATTGTGCCGAAGATATTCGAGTGTTTCAATTGACCTAACATAGTGTTTCAATTGACACTCATTTGAGGTCAATTGAACCATTCTGTCCCATTCTCTTCATTACATGATTGTCAAAAAACTATGGATTATAGACCAACCAGGTGCGTTTTATTTAGGAACCAGATAACTAACCTTGAAATATTTTGAGTGTACATCTTTCTACTCATAAAAATATGACCGTTACAGGCTGTCAAAGGCAAAGTGTTTCACTTGACCCCAGTCTACCCTACAGCCGTTTATGCCGCAAATTTTCGACACTTGCAAGGGAATCAAAACCTACAGGGTGCTTCCCGTGAACTCAGAATCTTGAAATTTGGTACGAAGCAACGTCTTATAGCATAGATAAAGGAATAATTACGAAAACCATAAATTTTTTTTTTAATACCTAACTTTGCACCTAATTTATATGGGGCGCTATACATACCAGGTGCAAACTTAACTTAACCACTTAGGGATGGAAAGTGTTTGTACGGAACCCTCGGTGCGCGAGTCCGACTCGCACTTGGCCGGTTTTTTTTTTTTATTTTCTCAAAAACCTGAAGTATTTCTGGGTCCTTTTTTTGTAAAATAGCATCTTACATCTGGGCTAATATGTATTAGCAAAACGGCAATCGATTTGGCTTCTGGGGCCGATGCCCCATACAAACACGGCTATACCCTTTATTAGTGTTTCCATTATGAAGGGCTCATTAAAGAAGTATTTTAGTGAAATGTGTGCACCGCAAAAACCGAAGAGAATTATTATTGTATGGTTTTTCTAACAGATATTTTCGTCAAAGGTATTTTAAGATCTCCGGTGTGGTAAAAGAAATCATTCTACCTTAGGGCCGAAACACATATTAACCGCGTTGCGGCAGTAGCTTCAGCCGATTTACTACTAAAATCGGCTGACGCTACTGCCAATTTTAGCGGCGCGACGCCGCATAAGGCCGTTCCCTGAGCCAGAACCCCGAGCCCCTCCTCAGGCCACCCGTCCCTGTCACATCACAGTCACATTTCAAAAGAGTGACGGAGACAGAGCTTGCGGGTCGTAAGGCGATATCTTTTTTCGTAAGAATTTGTCGATGATTATTTATTTTAAAAATATTGGCTTCAATTATTGAAATTCGGAAGCTGTAAAATTACTATTTTAGTTATGATTGATTTTTCTCCTTTTTTTGTTTCATAGTGTCACGTAGAAAAAAAACAAGTAAAGTTGGAGTAAAAATTCGAATTGGAGGTTACTTTGGGAATTAATTGTATCGAGCGAAGTGTTATGAATCGTGTATCGAATGCTGTGTTATTAAAGATAATATAATCAAGAATGATATATATTTTTCCCTCGTTTACTAATATCAACGTTTCGTAGAAAAATAGGATAATTTTTGGGGTATTTTTGCAAATCTGGCTCAGGGAACGGCCTTAAGGTTGCAAGGCAAAAAGCCAATTAAGTCGTCCCAGGTTAAGTTTGCAATATTTGATATCCTAATTAAAACAATAACCGGCCTGTCAGGCAGTTCTTCCACGTCTTAGGTGCCCAGTCCAGTCCATAATGTAAAAAAATACTAATTGAAAAAAAATGTTGTTTTTTTTTCTATTACCATATTGTACCCCTCTGAAAAACTTATAAAGTTTCATCGTTAAAAAAACATTAACAGAACAAACTAAATCGGCACCTTTTAAGAGAGAACTACCATAGGGAAAAACGATTTATTTATTATTAAAATCGCAATAAGTTTCATAGGTACCTCTTGAATGTATTCTTTCTTGGAGTTTCGCTAGCCTCCTGACGACTATTGGGATAGTATCGAGTACTGGAATGTTTACCCAACTTACAGCAATAAGTGTTTTGTATTGATATAGAAACTTACGTTTTCACACATACATTATACATAATAGTAGTATAACGAAACAGTCATGCGTTCATGATGGGAACGTAACATCACGTTCAAAACGTCGAGGTAATCAATGATGATTAACCCTTTGAGCGCCGAGCGGCAAAGCAATTCACCGTGCCACTGACGCCAAACCAAAAAAAAAAAAAAGTGCTCCAAAATCAACAGAGATTAAGAAACACAGATAGTGGTTTGAATTAGCATGTTTTTGACCACTGAAATTTTTGACGTCAATAGACGTCGTTGGCGTCAGTGGCACGAATTCCCGATGACGTGATTGCCGTCTTTGGCGGTCAAAGGGTTAATGTGTGAAAATCGTGTAAGTTTACATCAATATAAAACGGTCATGATCGAAGGGACCATGAACGTAATATCACGCTCAAAACGTTGAGGCAATTACATAAGTAAACACTGAAGGCGATTGATGTCCGTTTTGTTATAATAATGAATAAAAGTTTTGTTATTACATATGTAAAATAACAACTTTTCTCAGTAGGTATTATATTCTAGAAGACTAGATATACAAATGAATTTAAAATGAAATGCGCTGATTACATGTTTACTACCTATAAAGATTCATGATGTAGGTGTACCTAATGGTATATTTATGGCTGTATTGTTGTATTAAGTGTGCGATTGTATCACTATTTGTAAAAGTGTGTATAAAAATACATACATAAAAGGTAAATTAGAAATTAAAGACACAAATAGTTTTAAGTTATTTATTATATTATACAGCATCATAAAGTAAAGGCGGCTTACAATTATAAAGAGTCAAATAATTCAGTCTTTGAAACAAAAGTCACATTTTTGAAACACTATTTACACTACTCAGGAGATCCAATTTGCTTCTGCACCGGTCCTGTGTGAGCGATAGGTACTATTCTTTCTCCGGTAGATGGCAGAGCTAGCACTTTTGGAGCGGTGACCGTTAGAACACCATCAGAAGATAAGTTGGACTGGACAGTGTCAGGCAAACAACCTTCAGGCAAGGCGTACCTCCTTACAAACTGCCTGGATACATAGCCGTGTTCATCCTGTTTTTCCTCATGTTTACCCTCCACAATAACATGTTTATTAATTACTTTGACACTGATTTCCTCTGGCTTGAAATGCTGCACATCCACGTTGATTTGGAATTTCTCGTCGTCCGAAGTAATTGAGCCTTCATTCAAAGCCAACTGTTTCATCGCCGAGGATAACTGATGCTCTATGGGCTTCATCAGTTGTTCGAATGGCCGCAGCATGTTGTCCCAGGGTTTGAAGAAGTGCTCCGGATTGAAGAAACTACGAGGCGCCATTGTTCCGTACGGGAAGTCCATGTAGGGATCCGATCTGAAGAAATCTCTCTCCATCATGCGAAGAGGCCTTTCCCAGTCGTAGAGATGCGGAACGATCGACATTTTGACTAGTTGTTTACGTATCTCTTCGAACTCTTCTCACTTAGTGTAGTGGTTTGCACTTTGCTCAGATTGCAACTGCGCCGGCTTACCGGCGTCCCGCCGTATTTATAGGCGACTGAGTACAGCGCCACCTAGTATGTATATCTTGAGTGTACGAGAACGTTCAAGACCAATCCGCCCGAGTCTAGAATATACGCGGCTAGTGTAGCATGCGTGCACAATACGCCTTCTCGATTTTACCGTGGTGCTGTTGTTTGGGTTTAACGCCACCTTGTGACGAATAGCCTAATTATGATAGATGACACTTGTGTCGTCTAGAAAATTCGGTTGTTCTTTTCATTATTTATGTATGAACGATTTGTACTAGATGTTTGCTGACTAAAATGACTAGTAATTTGTGTTCATGCCGTCAGTCTCAAAATTACGCGGCTAAGTTTATTTATCATTGCAGTTTCATGAATTTTTCGTCATTCAGTTAAGTGACATCTTGTGGTGAGTAGCAAAAGTATTATAGAAGGTTCTTGAGTATTTGAGAACATTCCCGCTATTACGCGGCTAGTCTCGTAAGGATCGGCGATTAGTATCAATATTGTTCGTAATTAATCATGGCGCTAGGTACTAGCTGTTTGTTTACTTTGTTTTGGTTGGCAATGGAGTTCAAGAACTTTCATAATTTGTACAATTAATTTAGTGAATTGCCTATCGAAATATGCTTGCATTTAAAAAAAAAAAATAAAAAAATAAAAATAAAAAATCGTTTATTTGCTTTTACACAGGTTTGCATTAATACAGTGAGATACCTGGCGGACCCCAAACTAGGCTGAGCCTGTATCTTGGGACCCTGGAGTGCGAAACAGTTTGCAAATGATTTAAAACTAAACGATACGACGTTACAATATGCGTCAGATGCGAAAGCGTCAGATGCGCGGGTGCGTGTGTGTGTGTGTGTGTGTGTGTGTGTGTGTGTGTGTGTGTGTTTGTGTGTGTGTGTGTGTGTGTGTGTGTGTGTGTGTGTGTGTGTGTGTGTGTGTGTGTGTGTGTGTGTGTGTGTGTGTGTGTGTGTGTGTGTGTGTGTGTGTGTGTGTGTGTGTGTGTGTGTGTGTGTGTGTGTGTGTGTGTTTGTGTGTGTGTGTGTGTGTGTGTGTGTGTGTGTGTGTGTGTGTGTGTGTGTGTGTGTGTGTGTGTGTGTGTGTGAGATTTGCCACTAGCCAGCGAGAAGTATGGCCTCAGTTTCGTGATACGATATTGACAGTAGCCACTTCTTCACAATCACTTGCATCTTACCACTGGTACAATGTTGAATTTTATGCACTTTGCATATATTGTTATAAATAAGGAAATGCATATAGTCAGGGGAGCGCCTGGCAAAAACTGTAGTTACTTATTATCTTGGTGCCTCTTATCTTAAAATATTATAAACTATGGCCCGTCCTGCGACTGAGGAAAGAAAATATTATTTTTCTTGGTTTAAACAACAATGCAACATTTTCAACTTGTTTTATCATAATTTTGAATAGATATTTGTAGGTACAGTCAACGAAAGTGAAACGCGTATAGTGAAACGACGAAATTAGGAATTACGACTGTCATGCTGAAATTTCATACGAATGTCAGTCACTGCGTTCAAGAGCCCAGTTCACAAAAAAACTAGATCGGATTTTTCGCTCTCGTTACAGTGACAGTAAGGATTAAAAAGGCACGCGTATTTGTTTCCTTTACTGGAAGTACATTTCAATCATTCGTTGAATAGATAAAACTATTTTATTAACAGATAGCATTTTTAGTACAACAACGCCAGTATGTTAACAAAACAAACTCAGCATAGGTATTAAATTTCTGTATACAACTACAGTTTTTATACGTTCACAAACAGGACAATTTTGAATATTGCATACAGTACTGCGGCACAGACAACTACAAAAAAAATTTGTGCGAGAAACGGCACAAGCAAGGCATTTGTCTGTATACATATAAAAACTGAGAAATGTTCGCCTGTAGACGGAGAGGCAGTTTCGCACAAATCCAAGTCGCCGTCCATACACGACGTGGTGCCGTAACAAAGGTTCTAATTTGCGTCTCTCGAAGCACGTCCGTGAAAGTGTTAAAATGAATATGTTTGTCCTGGTCCCCTAATATGTCCATCGAACAGCGTCCTCTTCTAAAGTGCTGGACAGAAACAACAAGAGATTTATAATATAGATACGCATAAGCACACATGTTCTGAAATAGCTAACTCACTAGAAGATTTCACAATGGCAACCCTATGGCACAATGGGAACCTCGTCATTCTAAAACTTCTAACTCTCTGCTGGTAATACGACTTATCTTCTTTTTCTTCAAGTTCATACTCAGACTCTTAATTTTCCAAAGGTTTATTCATATGTCCTTCTCTTCACCCATCGCTTCCCAATAAGACGGCGGATTATCCAAAGCATGGTCAACGCTTGAACTGCAAGCGATGTCTTCACCTTCAAAGCTACTCGGTAATGTGGTAATTACTTGGAATGGTATTTCTAAAGACAAATTTACATGTGGAATCGGTAACCTGACAGTAGCGACCACTGAGTAATCTCTAGATAAAAATTTACAGTGATCAATAGAAGCAAAATTTTCAGGCACCATGATGTTTGACGTAAGCTTCGCAGTTTCACCTTCTGGTATAACTTTGTGTGCAACTCTAGGATGTAGGCCTATTTCTGTATGAATTTTTATTTCTAGTCCACTAGAGTCGGTGTATGTGTCAACTTCAAACATTTTCAATTGTACACTTTTGATTGGTATATTACTATCATTGTCGATTTCATAATCGATTTTAACGTACTCTCTTGGTCCAAGCACAGAGTTGTCAATGGTCGCTTTTATGTTAACAATGCTTTTCTTACTGGAGAACAGAGAGGCCAATTGAATCAATTTCTTCTGATCGCCATATATCAAAGGTTCCGTGGTCCTTCTCGGTATTTGTCCTGAGCTCACATTGAATTCCTTTTTGTATTTCTTGTTCAGTTTAAACCAGCCTGCTCTCTCAAATTTAATGCGTATGTAATATTTAATGTAGCATCCCACGTTATAGTCCGATGTTTGTCTCTTAAATTCTGTAGAAACCGGAATATTGTCAGGCAGTTGGAAACTGAACTGATTTTCATACTGTCCAATTGGAAGCGGTCCTTCCTTTTCATTTCTATATATAACACTGTGTAGATTAACGTACACTTCATCGTTCCTGAGCTCTTCCGCGTTATCTCTGTTTTTCTTTTCTTTGTCTTCTATATAGAGATATCCAAGGCCTTTAACGGACACAGTTACAGCCGAGAACTCATATTCATCGCGTAGATAGTATCTTATTCCTCCGGATATGATGCTTCCTGGTTTGTACGTGTATTTGCCATTGGCAGGTCTACGCAAATTTATCTCACAAAAAATACCCATTCAGATAGGTACAGCTTCGGTGATGTTTCTTGAATAAATAATCTTATCCTATTGAGATGTTTGGACCACTCCGCTGATAACTTTTTATCGTTTAAATTGTGCCCTACTCCTTTGATATTTGTACACCGCTATCATATTTATCATCAAATCATAGGAGATAGGTCGTAGACATGGTCTCGCAGAACATTTTTGTAAACAACGAGATTATTGATCTATCTTTTCTATACACGTTTGACCAGTTAGGGTTGCAACCTTAATCTTGGGGTGCTTAAGATCGGACGAATGTAGCATTTGTGATTCGATTTCGAGCTTTTTTCAAAGGTTGCGCGTTGCAATGCTTGGTTCTGCGAAAAAAGCTTCCTAATTTTTCCGATTCCACTTAAGCTACGCGCGCATGCACAAAGGAAAAAAAAAGAAGTCAAGTGCGAGTCGGACTTGCGCACCATCTTAGAAGCTTGATTTTTGCAGCTTCAAGGGACTGTAGAGCTGTAAACACCCCCATTAACGTTAAGCGTATTAGGAACCACCCGGAATCATCAAAATTCCTTGTACTTGTTCAGCCCTCAGAACCACGAGCAGAAATTACGATCCAGACATAAGTAGTTATGAAATTCTAATACTAGAAAATTTTTGATTGCAGTTTTGTTTCCTCTCATTAAAAATATCAGTGTTTTTCCGGAATCAATCAATCTTTTCCACACTGTTTGTCGGCGCTATCATCAAATTTTGACTTCCAACTCTTTGAAGTTTCACATCAGTCATTATTTTAAGAAAAATCTTAACTGCGCGATGCAGGATTGGTATAAGCGCCGCCACCGTCGCCAGCTCTACAGCGTCATCTGTTGGTATACAAATTATTTTTCCGCTCTTCGCGCCGGAACGGCTGGACGGGAACGAATTTTGGTACACGGATAGCTGGATCCAAAGATGGTTATATGTATGTATGTATGTAGTGTATACGTACTTACGTTACGGTTAAGGTTACTTTTTTCCCGGCTACGGTAAAGAATAGCTCATTACTGCAGACGCCGGCTTGCCTGATGAGGTATAGACGGATAGTGATCCGAAGCCGGCAAGCCCTTTTCACGGCTAGGCATGCATTGTGCTTATCTCCAACATATGCAATGAAATAAAAACACACCACTCAAAACTCAACTCAACTTCGAGTATCCTACTTATCATTAATTGCCATGGCAATTGGCAGTGTTCACTGCCAATTGCCATGGCTATAAGCGTTCAATAAATAATAACAGATAAACTGAATGGTCGGGCTGTACGCCAGAACAAGAAGTGTGCAGCTAGTGTTGTATAATAATTATATTATTGTTATCCAGTGTCAGGAGTTATCGGGCACTGGGCATTAGTTGGTCGGCGGCAGACGGACGAACATGTTCCGATACAGTGGTATATTTGTTGCTTTAGCGGTCATTTGGATCGGGTGAGATTTCATTTGCATTTAACTTTATCGCTGTTTTAATGATTGATAAACAAACATATACTAAAGTGAGATTAAATATTTAATATAATATATGTCATGATAAAGTCATATGTAGTAGCTTATCGACTTTTGGCTTCAATAGTCTCGTCTCTGACTTGATTCGATATTATTTTATATTACCTTTGACGTTTGGAGACAGTTTACACCTTAAAAATGACTGTGTGGAGACCTTTTAAATCTCCGAACTTAATTTGCTGACCACGGAGACACTTTGTGATATTTGTTGCCAAACGCAATTAGAAATTGTATGAAATCGTGCTAATCACTAATCAAACTGTAAACAGGCCATAACAAATAGTACACTCATAATCTTAGCTCTATGTCGCCGACTGTACTATTTTTAAGGAGTCAAAGTGGTCAAAAAACATCGCTACAAGCTACTACGAGTATGAGAATAAAAATTTGTTACAATTTAGCAAATAAAGTACCTAGTCAAAGTAGTCGCTGCTTGCTACCTTTATTTTATTGTTATTATTACTGTTTTTTACTTTTAATTAATGATAAGGTATTTAAGCATTGCATATTTTAACTACTTATTTAAACTTACATAATAGTAATGTATTACATAGCGTTATATTCGCTTCTGGCTTCGTATACTACGTGACTAAAATGTAAACTATGGCAAGACTTGCATTTTGCATACATATTTTAGGGCACGCTAAGCTTGTAGTTTATACAAGGTGTCCTTATAAATCTCAGTACAACACGAGCCTCGTAAGCTAAGTTGTAGCATAACTTCATCATGCAAGAAGGTACTTATGGGCACCTGTGTGTCTCCAAGCGAGGGGTGTGTTAATAGTTAATGTTAATGCCCTGAAGCATCGCAAAACCGGTACGTACGATATAGGTGTAAATTTATCCCAAGTCAAGTAGATAGTTAGGTAGGTAGGTAGGTAATAGCCAGGATGCCCGACGGGTCCTCATATTTTAATACTGATACTTGTTGTTCATTTCTCGTAATTATTGTTCATCCTTGGGTGTCTAGAATAAATAAAAAAGTGTAATACATAAATATTTTTTCTCAAACATCCAAGGAAATGTCGTGCTTATGATCGTGGTAACAGAACGCGAAATACGTCTTTGTATAGCAATTGTTGAAGATTCGTTCTAATTTCAAATTAGAGGTAAATAAAGGAATTTCATACAACATTATTGGCCGTGGCCAACAAAAGAGATTGTCTTTTGTTTCAGTGGGGTTTATTTCTTTTATTGATAATCTATGGCATACTGCCAATAAAAAAAAAACGTAGTTTGTGCATGTATATTTACGGTTTATTTCTTATATTTAACTAGATTATTCAATCAGATTGAAACAGATATTCAATAAAATAAACAAGGAATCACGTTTATTGTTAAAAAATATAACAATATCTAATTAATAAGGTGTCATTTTTTAATAAATAGAATCATCTTAACATTTGGTGGCAAAAACATCAACCCGAACAGCTTAATATTTTTTTTTTGAAATAGTAGAAATATATTATGAATATATAAGTTGAACATTTGTATTATTTCCTTGGATTTATTTGAGAAAAGCACTATACAAGCCTCGGCGCGAACAGGGATTGTCGGCCTCGTATCTCTAGATGGCCTCGTTATCACTCGGCCATCTATTACTACTCGGCCAACAATTCCCTATTTCGCGGCCTCTGCAGTAATGTACTATTATAACGACTAAACATTGCAAACGACTTTTTTATAAGAATCCCTTTCTAGTTCGGAATGCCGTGACGTCTACTATTGACCGCTAGCCCACCCGATAATAAAATAAGCTCAATCTGCTGATCAATTCCGGTCAAAATCCTCCGCTTACTTATGTATACAAGCTAAAAATAATTGGATGTCATTTTTATTCAATCTAAAATCGCCGCCATGCTTCCTGAGAGCAGATTTCCCTATCTCTCATGTTTCCTGACTTTTCCATACTGACCCACTTGGATTGATCATCCTGTATAATATGAGCAGCGTCGGGCGGTCCGCATCATAGGTGACGAGAAAAGTACCAGATTCCTCGAACCCCTTCAATTACGTAGGGACATTGGGTCGCTGAGCGTTTTCTATCGCCTATACCATGGCGAGTGTTCTGAAGAGTTATTTTCTCTTATCCCACCCTCCCCTTTCCGTCATAGAACCACACGTGCCAGCTTGCGATGTCATCGCCTCACCGTGGAGAATATTCCCACCCGTACCAAGAAGTTTGGCAATTCCTTCATCTGCCGAACTATTAAAGTATGGAACTCCTTGCCGGCTCATGTGTTTCCTCCTTCTTATAACTTGGGACCCTTCAAACGAAGCGTGAAGAAGCATCTCTCGGGCCAGCATGGCAGTGTCAACTGACTTGGCACCGTTGGTTTCTCGTCAGTTGCCATTGCGACTTGGGCTCCCCTTTTTGCTTACCATCAGGCGAAGGGGAGCCACTATGTTGTGCCGTTATAAAAAAAAAAAAAATATGAAACTTTACACATATATAGTATTGAAATAATAGATTACGGGTTTTTGACTGCGTCATTAAAGTAAACTTGATTAAGTATAAAGGATTATTAATTATTAACCCTTGTTTTGTTTTCTATTCCAACCAGGAACCCAGGAGACCTCATTACATTGCAGAGAGACCACAATATAAAAACATATAAGTAAGTTTTATCGACATGTGTATTCTACCTGTCCTAACCTACGGTGCTCAAACATGGTCCCTTACCGAATATCAAAAGTCCAAATTGAAGGTTTGCCAACGGGCCATGGAGCGCAGCGTTTTAGGGGTAAAAAGGACGGATCGTGTCCGAAACACCACGCTGCGCTCCAAAACACGCATAGCTGACGTAGGCAATAAAGCAGCCAGGCTCAAGTGGGATTGGGCAGGCCACGTTTGCCGTATGAACCCGGAAAGGTGGGCCAGCATAGCCACCAAGTGGGTGCCCCAAAACGGGCGACGTAGACGTGGCCGGCCCAGACGGACATGGCGGGATGACATAGACGCATTCCTCAGCAACTGGCCGGAGGCAGAGTCAGACAAGGACCTGTGGAAATCAAAAGGAGAGGCCTTTGCCCAGCAGTGGGTCAGTCCTATAGACTAGATAAAAAAAAAGTTTTATAATTAAGTAGATTATTTGAGGAAAAAGAAAGCAGGGCTATACTTTTTTCCTGAAATTTATAAAGAAGAAAATTATTTATTTCCCTGTTTGTATCGTGTAGCTGTACCTGATAATCTTACAATAAATACGCTTAGAAATATAGTCAGCGCTTGAAAGTAAAGCCAGTTTTGGTAAGCCACGGGTAAGTTTCCCACGAGTGCGCATCTGTCATCAATCACAACGTCAAGCTCACAAGCAACACGTCTCTATGATTAGTTCGTATTAGACACGCACACATAAAACCAAACGCCTGTGAGCTGTGTCGGTTACCTTGGTTCTTCTTTTGCGGATATCCTAATTTCTGATCACTCTCGTTCGAGTATTTATTCTAAGCTGATGATATTATGTTGCAGCCCTGCGCAGTTATGCTTCATCAACCGAAGCTTCTCATTCGGGGTCGCCACCGCAGCCTTCCAAATAGAGGGCGGATGGAATGCTTCAGGTAACTAGCTGCGCCGCGTGATGCTACCCGCTCATCCCACGGGAACACAAACATTTTTCGGGATAAAAAGTAGCCTATGTGTTAATACAGGGTGTCAGCTATCTTCATACCAAAATTTATCAAAATCGGTCCAGCCGTTTGAACGTGAAGAAGTAACAAACATTCACATAAACACGCCTATACAATATTAAATAAATACGAGTATCAGACAACAAATCGATCTAGACCCAAATTAAGCTCAAGAAGGCTTGTGTTATAGGTACTATATACTTAAATACATAAAGCAACCATGACCCAAGCACAAATATTCGGTGTTCATCACACAAATATTTACCTTGGCTGGGATTCGAACCCGAACAGAGCCGGCTCAGTAGGCACAACAAACTGCGCCAACCGCGTCGTCAATTACCATCAGCGCGGCGTCAAAGAAATCCCTGTGTGAGCCGGAAAACAATTGCCTTATTATTTCTGTATGATTCTCGATGAACTTCATTCTCACTAGCTTGTCGCATGGCTTTCGAGTACCTACCTAAGTACTGAAACTGAAAAAATATTATCCAAAAAATATTTTGACGTTTCATCATAGTATCTTTATCAAATCGCATAAGTTTCGGAGTAGTTATTAGCGACTGCGAAACTTTGTACGAGACGAAGCGTGTGGGTGAACATGGTCACTTTAGGAGGCGAACCAAAATGCAATAAATAGGATGAAGGGTAAAGTAATTAGTTTGTTTTGTTACGTGTAACATTGCGTTGTGATTAATCGTGCCTATTTAAAGTTCATATACATTTTATCTGAGAATAATGTTAGACTGAGGACTGCCTACGGGTACCAATCGCACTGCTTCCACCACTTCATGCCGAGAAATTCGAGCATTGTGGTTCAAACACACTGGTTAAACACTTATAACTTTTTTATCACTCAAGTGTAAGATAATTTACTTGGCTCGTGTCGGATATGTCGGATTTTTTTGCTTATAAAGCTCTATCTCCATAGTAGTTCCTGACCCTTGGTACCTCAAATTTGCCCGCGGAAACCGACCTTGTACCTATCATGCTTATGTCACCTTATGTTAGACTAGTTTTTGCCCGCGACTACGTACGCGTGGAACTTGATAAAAGGGGTTATTAAAAGCGCCTAAGCAAATGTAAGAGCCATTGTGCATTTGGTCTAATAATTACATTTCCTACAGGGTCACCGCACCCCAACAGAAATGTTCACTCACTTTTCAATCTTTTTCGGTATAATTTCCAGAATGAAAACTATCCTATGTCCTTCCTCGGATCTTAAACTATCTCTATGCCAAATTTCATCAAAATCGATACAGCGGTTTAAGCGTGAAGAGGTAACAGACAGACAGACAGACACACTTCCGCATTTGTAATATTAGTATGGATTTGTATTGGGTATTAGTACTGACATCTAACGTTATCCCGCAGGAAAAGGTGAGAGCATCTGGGACAGGTATACCCACGAGCACCCAGAGAGGGTGTACGACCACCAGAACGCCGACGTGGCCGCGGACTCATACCACAACTTCAAGGACGATGTGCAGTTGATGAAACAGCTAGGGGTTACCTTCTACAGGTTCTCTATATCCTGGCCCAGGATATTGCCTGAAGGTTTCAATAAGTGAGTTGATAAATCATATATTTTTTAAGCTATGCAAAATGAGCGATTTAATGAAGCCAACGTCATTCAAGTCGTCGTCATATCAACTGAAAGACTTGACTGTTAGACCAAAATGGTACTGTAAAATTTCAACCCAAATATGGTAAAAAAAAACTCATTCATTACATTACTATAAAACTCCATATGTTAACAGTGTTTATATACGTTATTTTTAAATTTGTTTGATTAAGTAGGTAAGCGTTCATGTTTATCTTAGTTCCACTATTTTAGAAGGTTCAGAGGTATTATATGGTTTAGTTGTATTAACGCGTAACTTTCAAGTTAATTTTGACCATAGCTGTGGACTGAACTATAGTTGGGTCGTTGGTAAGAGAAAAGGTTCTTCAAGATGGCCAGTTTTACTCTACCTGCCTCGGACAGCAGTTTTTCAGGCCCTGGCTGGACTCAGGATTTGCTGCCTTATTTTTTTTATATCTGTAAAGAAAGCAAGTGCCTTCTGGAATATCTCTCTGCAGACGTGATAATATATCGCCGGCAAAAAGCGGAATCGCTGTAAACGCCAATGAATTCCCTTGGCGAATAGATTATTGCTAAACACAGTAATCGTGTTGACGCTATTATAATATTTTACAGCAAAGTTAACCAAGATGGCGTCCGTTATTATACGGAGCTCCTCGACGAGCTAGAAAGGAATAACATCGGGGCGCTGGTGACGATGTACCACTGGGACCTTCCACAGCCACTTCAGGACCTGGGTGGGTGGACCAATCCGCTCATGGCCGATTATTTTGTTGACTACGCGAGGGTATGTGGCTTAAACACTCTTATCTGTGTAAAAGTGCAAACATCGAAACTGATTAAGTTACTTTCAGACCTTCGTAATGTAATATCGACGGATGTTTTAATTTAAAAGATTCATTTTATCGAAAGGTTTTTTACGTAATGCGGTAACTATTTGATATTGTATTATAATTATAAAAAAACCCTGACTTAATGTTTCTATACGATAAACTTTTGATTTTTGTTGTATCATGTCATGTCATATCATGATCATGTACGGTTCTCAATAAGCACACAGCTTCGGCTGTTTTGTCGCCCTAGGCTAGGTACCAGCCTCACCCGCTCCGGCGCGCAGGTGCTTGTCATTTGTTGCGCAAGGGCATTATGGCTGTTTTTCCTTCCGCGCCTTCGGCTTGTGAATAAGAATAACTCTCTAGGGGTAGGGCAGACAAGTACCACGTGGTATCGGGGATTGTTCAACCTATTCGATTTTGAGACAATCTTCTAAGTTCTGAATACTTGTGCCTTCAGCTAAATGACGATTATAGAATCAGATCATAAAATTCTCTGAGAATATATTACACTGAGGACTGCCTACGGGTACCAGTCACTCTGCTTCCATCACTTCACGCCGAGTGGAAATTTGTGAGATTTATTTAGGTCCCACATTTTTTTTGTATAGTCATGTATATACATTATTTTCCTGCAGGTCCTATTCCAAACCTTCGGCAACCGTGTCAAGATGTGGCTCACGTTCAATGAGCCCTTGTCTTTCTGCCGCGATGGGTACGGAGGGCTGGACGCACCTGGCAGGGAGGCAAGTGGTCTAGAAGACTATATGTGTGGTCACACCATGCTGCGAGCTCATGGGATGGTGTATAGGATGTACAAGAAAGAGTTTAATACGGATAATCTGGGTGAGTTGAATTATGTACCCCATCAAAAAAATCTCAAAGCTACGAAGATCATATCATGTTGGATACAGGGGCCTCGGGAGAGAACACCAAGAATCGAAATAGATTTTTGTTGCCTTAGGTTCCTTCAAATTTCAAACTAGAGTCTTTCTGTACTCAAAATGCATCATGGTAATGTTTGTCCATGAACATGGGGGAGGAACAACAGGGAGGGTTGCAGTTGAGATATGACACGGGTTTTATATGGTGCTAGAATGTGCCTGCAATTTTGCCAGCGTATAACTTTTTTTTACCGTAGGTACTTAGTTGGATAAAAAGTCTCCAATAACCATCTTCGAATATACAGCTATCCTTACCAAGAATGCCCAAAATCCGTCCACCCGTTTCGGCGTGATAAGCGGACAAAGAAATGTTTACCAACAGATAAACCATAACATACAAAACCTAAATCGCGCTGATAAGATAATGATCCCTCTCCATACAAAACTGATTTTACTTATTTTGCATTTTATAATAGTATAGATGATAAGAAGGGAAAAGCACGCTACTTACTCCACTTCAGATAGTTTGCCAACTCATTTGCCTCAAAGTAGAACCGATATAAACCGATACAAATCTTCATGGTCCGCCTTAAAGATACAAGATACATTTATTTCTTTAGACAGTCATTGAATAACATGAGCTGAAGTGGCAATGGGTGGGGTACATAGCTGAAAGAAACAATGGCAGGGCAGAAAGGATCTCGAGTGGAGACCACTTACCGGCAGGCGCAGTGTGGGACGGCCACCCGCAAGGTGGTCAGGCGACCTGGTTAGAGTTGCGGGGACTCGCTGGATGCAGGTTGCTTCTATCCGGCCCATATTGAGGAGGTCTGTATCCAGCAGACCCTGTGGCTGAAATGATGATGATGATGATGATGACGATGATGAATAACATGCCTGCTAACGTGGAATATTCGTTCCAGGCCACGTAGGGATCACTCTGGACATGCCCTGGATCGAGCCAGCCTCCTCGTCCGCTGCCGACAAGGTGGCTGCTGAAACTGCGAGGCAATTTCTCGTTGGTACCTCATTTATTCTTACACAACAGTTTAACGAATACGTTCTGTACGAGCTAGCGTACATCATACAGCAATAGCATTTAGTATAGAATTACCTTTCTACATATTCCATTGATATGCGTAGCCTACATTATGGCAGTGCAATAAAGACCATCGTAGTCCACATCAATCGGGTGGTACTATTTTTGATATCAACTCTGACATCCCACAGTCAATTGTGCATCTGACATACTTTATGACAGAACGGCTGCGTGACCCGTACATGTTGGTCCTTCGAGCCGGATTACTAGCTTTTTCCCGCGGCTTCGCTGGCGTTGAAACGCCCTATGTGTTAAGTTAGGATATAAATGGTCTATGTTCTAAATTTCATGCAAATCGGTTTGAAGAAGTAACAAAACACACATACCAACTTTCGATTTTATAATATTATTATCATTGGGAATGCTAATTTATCTTTTCAGTCAACACTGATGTGCAATAATGAGCCATCGTCCCGGAAAAAACACTCGTACTTATTATATCCGGTTGTACCTACTCATTTTGATAACGGCGTGTGAATACTTGGTACTGCAGGCATTAAATTAAATAAATAATTAAATATAAAAAAGGACAAAATCTTACACAAATCGACCTAGTCCCAAACTAAGCAGCAATATTATGGGTACTAGTTACTAGACGACTATACATATAATATATAAATACATACATAATACATATATATATATAACAACCATGACCCAAGAACAAATATTCGAGTTCATCACACAAATATGCCCTTGCCGGGATTCAAACCCAGGACCACCGGCTCAGTAGGCACAGCTGCACTATAAAACTGCGCCAACCGCGTCGTCAATGAATACATATTATATTCCTGCAATATTTCCTATTCTTGGAAATATTTTATTAATTGATACGAAGGTTACACCAAGATTACATCACGATTGGGGATCGAACCTACGACTTCTGCTTATTCGGAGTAGTGTTCTGACCGTTGAGCTACCGCAACGTTATGCATATGGCGTGCATAAGCATTATATTCCGCCAAAGCGCCCTCTGTACAAAAGAAGACAATGTAAACTAAGTACACACCTAGACCTGTCCGCTGGTTCGAGTGCCCGTGCACGTCAGCACACACGCTAGGCGCCGCCTACAGCCTAGCAACACGATGTCGGTTACATTACAGCCGTAAGACTACCGAGCAAGCCATAATTTACGATTACGATTACCCATAGAACTTAACACGTTGCACTAAGAATTTTTAATAACATCACGTTGCACTAGTTTATATTAGTTTACAAATGTACAGTTATCACTGTTATCAGTGTCTTCGTTATACCACTTTTTTGTTTCTCCACAGTTCGGCTGGTTCGCCCACCCAATCTTCACCAGTGAAGGCAACTATCCCCCAATTATGCGTTCGCGTATCGACAACATCTCCAGGCGTCAGAATTTCTCCCGATCCAGGCTTCCCTCCTTCACCGACTCCGAGATCCGCTACATACGAGGATCGTACGATTTCTTGGGGCTGAACCATTACACGACAAATCTGGCCAAGCCTGGGTCAAAGAAGATCCATTTGAAGCCTAACTCCGATGAGGATATGGGGGTGAAGCTAACCGTGAATCCTAAGTGGCCGAAAAGTAATTCTACGTGGTTGAAGGTAAGTTGCAAAAAAGTGTGTTTATGATATTAACACGACTTTCATATATCAAGTAAAGATATAATGTATCGTCTGACGAACCGAGCGACGTTGCCAAATGCCAACTTGCTGTATCAAAACAAATCATTGATATAAAAAATTAAATATGAATTATGAAAGATTATACATTTCGCAAAACTCAAATTTGAGAGACAGCAAGATGAAAGTTTTAAAAACGAAGCATTCTGCGAAAACGTTAGGCAGCAAAAAGGAATGCCTCATTTATTTCATAAAGTAGGTATGGAAATGCACTTATATGCCCGATCTGATGCTATCTGTGTTATGAACCTATATTTTATTACATCGCAGGTCGTACCCTGGGGCTTCCGCAAAGTCCTAAACTGGATCAAGAAGACATACAACAACCCCCGAGTGATAGTCACAGAAAACGGCATTTCCTTGGAGAAGGGCCTGGCGGATACCAAGCGAGTGAACTACATCGACAGCTACCTGAGGTCCATGCACGCCGCCATTTATAAGGACGGGTGTGACGTCATCGGCTACACTCATTGGTCGCTGTTGGACAATTATGAATGGATGAGAGGATTCTCGTAAGTAGCTAATACAGCGGTTCCCAAACTGGCCGTAGTGTAAAGAGAGGCGTATCGAGGCTCTCTGCTTCATGAGACAATCCGATTTTCTCTTTTCCGGAAAATACCGTAAAATCTCCTAACAACAAGATAATAAGGTATGGCCACAGACAACCCCCACTAGACGGAGCATTTAAGGCGACCCGCGCGCACCACAACGATATGGTACGGCAGAACATTAAAGTATAAACACGGCGGCCACCGTTTAGTTGCGTCCATGTTTATGAGGTCTTCTACACCACTTAACACTACAATTTACCATGTTATTTATTTAATTTCTTTTTTCGTTGACGTACGCATGGATCATAAACAAGGACGCAACTGAACGGTGGCCGCCGTGTTGATACTTTAATGTTCTGCCGTACCATATCGTTGGTGCGCGCGGGTCGCCTTACATGCTCCGTCTAGTGGGGGTTGTCTGTGAGTATGGCACTCTGGAATGACAGGCGAGATTTTTGACCTAATAACGCTATGATTGGTTGGCTGTGTTGCCAGTGGTGTATCATTATACTCCCCGATTCTCTTGTTACCTGTATGAATCTCATAAAATCGTGAATGTTTTAATTGAAACGTTGCGACAAAATAAAACTTTGTCAAAGGACATGACAATCGTAATGCATGAATTCATAATAATTATTTTTTGTACGACTGGCGGCAAACAATAATAAATAAATAATAAAATAAATATCGGACAACCTCACACAAATCGATCTAGTCCCAAATTAAGCTCAAGAAGGCTTGTGTTATGGGTACTAGACGACGATGTGCGTACTTATATAGATAAATATATACTTAAATACATAGAACATCCATGACTCAAGCACAAATATTCGAGTTCATCACACAAATATTTGCCCTGGCCGGAATTCGAACCCGGGACCGCTGGCTCAGTAGGCAGGTGTCTACAAACCGAGCCAAACGCGTCGTCAAACAATTTTCTCCTTACAATGATTTTGTAACCATAAAGCGGCAACTAATGATAATCAGTGTCGTAGAAAGTGTCACTAGCCGAAATGCCATTACTTGTTTTCCTACCTTGCTACAGACCACCACCAGAGACACCAAAATTAAACCAATTAATAACCACCAGTAATCGAATAAACATTGCGATTTTCAATTCCCGTTCTTGACCTTTAGCTCTAATTACGCGGGTCCTTGCAACGATAACCAATCTGTAAACAATTATTAATTAACTAATGATAATTTTCTGGTACACACGATCTAGAAATAACTTACAATCATTACATTGTAATAGATGTAGGTATTGTAGGTACTTAATTGTTTAGGTAAAATTAAAAAGGTGGCTGTAAATTAGTTTGCAAAGGCAATAATAATTATAAGCATGCTTTTGGTTCAGCGTTATCGGGTAAAAATAATCCTAAAATCATTCTTATGCATCCTACTATCCTTGTATTAAAACCTTGTCAAAATGGTTAGTTTTCACATGATGAGGCTGCATTCATACCTATTTCGAACAATAGATGGCGTTGGGATCTCGATTTGATTAACATAAAAAAAATCCGGGGGTCATGTCCCAGTGAAGCAACTGAGTTTTATAATTTGATACTAATCGACATTGATACTAATATTATAAATGCGAAAGTGCGTCTGTCCGTCACCTCTTCACGCTTTAACCGCTGAACCGATTTAGATGAAATTGGCTATGGAGATAATGAGTCCCGGGGAAGCACATAGGATAATTTTCATCTTTCTATGCAGGCGAAGTCGCGGGCAAAAGATATGATAGTATTTTCTGTTTCCAGCGAGCGCTTTGGTCTGTTCGAGGTGGACTACTCGAGCCCGCGGCGCACGCGCACCGCGCGCCGCTCCGCCAAGTACTACGCCAAAGTCGCCAAGACAGGCTGCTTACCCGACACGAACCAACTATTTGAGGAATAACGCTTCATTGTTTTGTACACGGGAGTTCGCAAGACGATATTATTTTTAATTAAATGTTTTATTCATCGTTAACCCTAGAGTGACCTTAATTGTTACTATTATGACCAAAAAAAAGTAAATCACTTCAAAAATATTGCTGTGTCATAAGAGCACCGTGCGCCACTCCGTCATAAAATAAAATACTACGGGAGGTTGTCTCTTTTGATCTTCGGGAAAGTCTCCTTATTTATTGGCGGGCTACGAATGCGCACTGATTTTTCCCTAACAAAGGCGGAGGAGCCAGGTATGTTCGGTATTCTTGGTGTATTAAACAGATAAGACTTGTGTAATCCCATAAGCGGGTTATATTCCCACACAAACTCACTGGTAGTGAGGGCTAAACAGCCCTAATACGGTACAAGTAATGTAAAAAAAAATTTGATTAGTATATACGTATTGTTTTGACCGAGCGCTTTGGTCTTTTCGAGGTGGACAACTCCACTCCGGAACCGTGGTCCCACTGCGATGTCCCACTGGTGGGACAAAACTTTTTCGTGGTCCCACCATACACACACTTGACCGTTTTGTTACGCCGAATTGAAGGAACGCCATATGGTAAATATCACCCACATTATAATTAAGTTTTTCTGGGTCGGGGTTTATCGTACGTACCTAGCAAGTACCTAGGTAGGTAGCAATCTAAAGAGGACCCACTCGATTTTGAAGTATACCTAATTTGATAAAACCCTTTATTGAATCCTGACATTGAACTGACAGTAACATTAATTTCATTTGTTTTTGAAATTGTCAATAATGTAACATATTATGCTAGCACAATAAAATAATATTGCGGAATACTAAGATTACTTATGTATTGATAATACTGTCGAGTTTAACATTATAAACTGAGAGGGCGGCCAAGTGTTGCTCTATTTACGGTGGACGCAGATATTATCGTCAAAAAGTTTATTCGAATAAATCTGTAATATGGAACTGATAATAATATCTGCGTCCACCGTAGAGCAACACTTGGCCGCCTTCTCTGTTTATAATTTTAAACTCGTCAGTATTATCCATAGTTAAGCAATCTTAGTATTCCGCAAAATTATTTTATTGTACTAGCATAATATGTTACACTAGCACTAACCCGCGGCTTCGCCCGCGTTCCTATACAATAAACATTATCCTACGGGAACGATGCTCTTTTTTTCAGGATAAAAAGTGGGCTATTTGTTAAAGTTAGGGTGTAATCTGCTTATCCCTCATGCATATCCGTCTAGCCGTTTTATTGTTGAAAAGTTTGAATGCATTTATTATTACGGCTGCAGGAGGTTTCCCGATGACTACTCCAGTCTCGCCGCGCCACCCGCACTGGCCTTGACGACAATCGAAATGGCAACAAATACAAATTTAAACATCTATTAGGATAACGGGACTCATTCCATACCTCAAAAGCAAAAATAAATCCCTTATAGGATCACTTGTAGCTGTCTGTGAGTCCGTCTGTTACAACCGATTTGCTGCAAAACTACTGCACCGATTGAATTGCAATTAACGGGTGATAACAAAAAAATGAGAATTCGTTCAGAGGTGTAAAAAAATACTCGTGTATCTTTTTAGCACAATTTGATATTATTGGAAAATATGTACATAGAAACTATTTACAAAATCATCAATGCACATTAGAATAGGACTCGTGGTCAGCTGTTCCACTCAGTATAGACATGACGTTGGAACAAGACTCTTGGACGGAATTCTTGTCCATTTTCCGCACACATGTTTTAATTATTTATATCAGTTGGGTACAATTTTCAGCTCTCCAATTATTTTTGTATACTAAACTGCTCAAATAACCTAAGAAATCTTCAATCGGCCGACATTGTGCAAGGTTTATGGGGTTTCGGATTTTCGGTACAAATGGTATATTATTAGCGTCTAGGAAACGCGTCGTTTTTTTGGCATAATGCGACGATGCTTTATCCGACCAGAACATATTCTCCATCTGAGTGATGTTTGCGAATAAATGCTATCAGTATTTTTTTCAAGCATTCGCTCTCATACACTTTTTGGTTGACCGCTAAACCACTCGGTTAGAACGACAGTTTCGAAAGACCTTTGTCGGATATAGCCACATAAAGCATAACTTTCTGCTCAAACTTGTGCTTATACTTGTGTTTTATATCGTCTGGTGTTGTAAAATTATTGCTGGTGTAGTATCGGTCATTTCCAGGTATATGTGTTTTACTCAAAGGAAAATAACTTTTATCGTCCAAAATGAATGATTTTCCTTTGTAATTTCGGATCATCCAGCGACACTGTGATATAATAGTCAGTTTTTGCTGTTCAGTGTATTCCGGTGCTCTCACCTTCTTGCGGCATTTCAGACCTATCTTTTTCAAGAACGAACAAGTGCACGGTTGGGAACACTTTATTTTTTCTCGCGGCATCTCGTTGGCTCATAGGATTATTATCGTTAAAAGTGCTATGGTGTAGGTTCATCCTTCTCTTGGTCGTTATCTTCGCTGGTCGCCGGCTACCACTTTTGTGATCTATCGTCAAGGATGCAAGAATTCTATAAATAGTGGAGACTAAGTACATATTCTTTACTAAAATTATCTACAGTAGACTTTTTCCCCCAGTTATAGTTTGAATTATAAAAATGTTCAACCGTTTTCGCAGCGTTTCTTGTTTCGACACCATTTTGACAAATATTAATGCTTGAAAAACAAAATCAAATGAAGTTTAAGAACCTCAAAAGAAGTAGTAACAACTTCATAAAACAAAGTTTTTTGTCTAAGTGAATAGTCTTGTTTTGAGGTCCATAGAAAGTTATTCTCATTTTTTTGTTATCACCCGTTAGGCACAAATGCTTTCAAGAATTTTCATGTCCACAAATGTCCCAAAAAACCATGAAAATGACACCCATATTCATATAACCCACAATCATAACGTCATCGCACCCACACAGGGGAATGGTATTTCACGTCCGCTACGTTGAGTTTTAAAATAATTGTTGTACCCGTAATCAGCGACCTGATAAATAATAAAAATAATACCCATGTTGATTTTCAGACTTTGTCAACACATTTCCCCCTTTTAGGGGTTCAATTCTTGAAAGGCCTGAAAAGCGTGTTTACTCATATTCTTAGAAATACTCCTGTGAAGTTTCGAATAAAATAGTCTAATCTAGTTTCCCTATACAAACTTTGGATCTCTATTTCACCCCCTTTAGAAAAATCGTTTATTAGTGCGCCCCTATACCGTAAGGTTGGGTTACTTTAGCCCTGGAGTTAACATTGTCCACCCATTCCAATCCATTTAAATAATTAAGAAAACTATTATAATAACAGTGCCAGCGATCACTCAAGAGTGGATTCGTCATAATATTCAGTTTAACAGAATTTACTTATTAAATAAAGTTGGTTTTAATGGGCGGGCAATGATACCCCCCAGGGCTAAAATAACCCAACCTTACGGTACCCTATAAGGAACCTACGTTCTAAATTTAGACTCTTTAGAATCAGCGGTTTGGGCTGTGCGTTTAAAAACGACACCCATATTTTTAGACATATTTAGACATTTCTACCCCATCGCACCCTAACATGAGAGATGGTATTACACGTCCGCCATGTTGAATTTTAAAATCGTTCTTTTTTTAGTAATCAGCGACCCGATATTCCATAGAAACCAACTCTTCCCTCTTCCCACTTCCGGGATACAGGGTACCAAGTTATCTAATCTTGTTTCCCCATACAAACTTTGAATCCCCATTTCACCCCCATAGGGGGTGAATTTAAAAAAATCCTTTCTTAGTGCACCCCTACACCTTATAAGCAACCTACCTACGTGCCAAATTTGGACTCTCTAGAACCAGCGGTTTAGTATTTAGACATTTCAACCCCATTTCACCCCAACGGGGGAGATGGTAATTCACGTCCGCCTCGTTGGATTTTAAAATCGTTGCGGTTTTGGTAATCAGCGACCCGATAAACCATAAAAACAATACCCATGTTGATTTTCAGACTTTGTCACCACATTTCTCCCTTTATGGGGTTGAATTTTCAAAAAATCTGAAACACGTGTTTACTCATTTAACGTTAGAAATACTCCTGTGAAGTTTAAAATAAAATAGTCTAACTAATCTTATTTCCCCATACAAACTTTGGACCCCCATTTCTCCCCTTTAAGGGGTGAATTTTGAAAAATTATTTCTTAGTGCACCCCTACAATACCTAAGTGCCAAATTTGGACTCTCTAGAACCAGCGGTTTATTATTTAGACATTTCAACCCCATTTCACCCCAACAGGGGAGATGGTAATTCACGTCCGCCACGTTGGATTTTAAAATCGTTGCGGTTTTCGTAATCAGCGATCCGATAAACCATAAAAATTACCCATATTGATTTTCAGAGTTTGTCACCACATTTCTCCCTTTTAGGGGTTGAATTTTCAAAAAACCTGAAACACGTGTTTACTCATTTATCGTTAGAAATACTCCTGTGAAGTTTCAAATAAAATAATAATAACCAATCTTATTTCCCCATACAAACTTTGGAACCCCATTTCACCCCTATAGGGGGTGAGTTTTGAAAAATCCTTTCTTAGCGGATGCGTACGTCATAACATCTACCTGCATGCCAAATTTCAGCCCGATCCGTCCAGTGGTTTGGGCTATGCGTTGATAGATCACTATGTCAGTCAGTCAGTCAGTCACCTTTGAGTTTTATATATATAGATTATTGACAATTTCAAAAACAAACGAAATTAATGTTACTGTCAGTTCAAGTCATAGTTTATAATTCAAGTGCATGTCAGGATTCAATAAAGGGTTTTATCAAATTAGGTATACTTCAAAATGGGTGGGTCCTCTTTAGATTGCTACCTACCTAGGTACTTGCTATGCTAGGTACGTAGGATAATAACACAGAACAAGAAAAACTTAATTATAATGTAAGTAATATTTACCATGTGGCGTTCCTTCAATTCAGCGTAACAAAACGGTCAAGTGTGTGTTTGGTGGGACCACGAAAAAGTTTTGTCCCACCAGTGGGACATCGCAGTGGGACCACGGTTCCGGAGTGGACAACTCGAGCCCGCGACGCTTATTTTTTTTTATTCAGGAGTTCGCAAGACTTGAAAATCAAAATAATCATAAGTTAATACAGCCCATAAAACTTTTATTATTTGAAAAGGTGCTCTTATCAATTTTCTTCATTTATTGTAAATATATTGTAGTCGTAAGCACACCGTGAGTTGTGCCACTCCGCGTAGTACCTACTTCCGCCAAAACGTCCAATATTTCCATGAAGATTTGATTTAAGGCCGGATATAACCAAACTTTTATTCCAATAATAACGCTTAGTCTCGAATAGAAACGTTAAAACCCAATATTCTTTTATTATTGCCAATATTTATTTTATTTAAGAGGCCATTTTCCTTTTAAAAGCTGATTGTTTTAGACACTTTTCTCTATGATCGAACATGTTTCTTAACATATTATTGATGATGATGTTACTACCTAGAACAGGGCTATTGCGATTTATTGGTATATATTAGAAACCTACAGTTTGAATTTTTCATTGATAATTTTTGATTCAAAAACTACTCGATATTTACAAAACTTACGCCGAAAATTAGTTTTTTGAACTTATTTTAGACTGCACGCAATAAAAGCATGAAATAGCTATGTTACTACCTAGAACTCGGGGAAAAGTATTATTCACTTCAAAAAGTTGGTTGAAATTATCAATATATTCGTCATAATATGAAAAAAAAAAAATTTTTTTTTAAAGTAATAAGGCCTCTTAATGCATAATAATTAAAGTAAACAATGAAAACTAAGAACAAAATATATATGTATATTATATATAAAAACCTAACTATAAATAAAACACGGGCTCCAGATCGGTACCGAGCGAGGGCAGTGCCCAGGAGGCTGGCCGCATTACCGCGCTGAATAGCCAGGGCAATTCTTTATCATAGGTATGAGCCAGCCTTCTCATCACCCGTCATATTACTTTGGCATTACTATCCGAGATATAGCGTTAGTCTCAATTGCGGGCATGCTCAAAATAAAAGGCAAAAAGTAAATACTTTCAGAAAATATATTTTCCTTTGAAAAATACATTGAATGGATACTTAATAGTAGGTATTTGGAAGACTCAGTTCCTTTTCTAAGGGTACTTACATCAAAATTTGTATAAATTATTCTCCACTTATTACATTCGAAAATAGAATTACAGTTTTTTTTTATAGTAAGGACATATAATCATTTTTAATGATTCTTTACATATATGTAAGTATAATAGTTTCCAAACATATGTATAACGCTGAATACTTGATATGCTTAGGTGCATTATATCCCGTGAAAAACCACAAAGTAGGACGGATATTTTTTTTCAAGTCCCGATATTTTAATTTCTAATATACTATAATCTATTTTCTTATTCTTAAGGGAAAAATCCCAATTCGATAGTTCTAAATTATTTTCGAAACAACCGTACCCTGTGATTTTCACATTAATCAAATATTTTGCAATAATAGGTTACATTTAGGTCCTAACTTAAAAAAATTTGGTCCTATATGGTTAACCGTACCCTGTGATTTTCACATTAATCAAATATTTTGCAATAATAGGTTACATTTAGGTCCTAACTTAAAAAAATTTGGTCCTATATGGTTGTCCAAATATGTTTATAGAATTAGATAAACCATTGATTAACAGTAAAAATTCAACAATATAATTATAATGTAGACCTATATAATATAAATAAACTCAGTACGCTCTGCCTGAGGGTGAAGGCACACATTTATAGGAAATTTACATATAAAATTTAGACGTTTTATTGTTCATAGTGTAGGTATTGTTATTTTAATGATAACACTCAGTGACAGTCTCGTGAATTGTGATGATAATTTGACTACAGTTACACTGAGTATGTCAAATAAATAAAAACATATTACCGTATATTACTATTCTTAAATTCACGTATAAGCGCGGTATAAATGCCTACAGCCAGCGCTCTTTTACGTGAATTTAAGTTTAATTTCCATACCAAAAAGGTAGCCATAGTATGCAAGGAATAGCATTCGATCTTGGCAACAACCGATATATAATACAATACAATACAAATATGCTTTATTGTACATCAGTATACATTTATACAAGAAATACGAATACACAACAATTGAAAACGGTAGACAACTTATCGCTAAAAAGCGATCTTTCAGACAACCTTTGAAAATAAATCAGATAGCTAGTTTCTTACTATGAAACGTTGAAGTATCACCGGGATAGAAGTGCCATTTTATAAATATTTACATAAGTACAGTTTATTCTAAACATTAGGAACCAGCGAATAATATTTTTAAATACGTATGTTTATTAAATTTTACTACCTACATCATTATACGAGTAGCATATAATAGACATTGTTATTGCTTTTTATTTGAGCAATTTATTAATATTATAATAACAAGGCGTTATACAATAAAATATAAATTCATATCTACTTAGTGCAATAAATACATAATAATTGCACAAAAATTAACCCTGTCTCATTGGGGTAGATTATACCTAATCTTGAAGAGTTATATAATGAAACATATAATGTCTCATAATTTTTAATGTAGGTACACCACATTTTTTATATTGTACAGTTGAGTTCATTTACATTTACACGCTTACGAGAACAAAAATATCTGAACACGACCCTATTGTCAGGAGCATAAAGTCGTGTTCAGATATTTTTGCTCTCGTAAGTGTGTAGATGTAAATGAACTCGACTGTACCATTGATACAAAGGTCAAAGCACAAAGAAAAAATGCGTAGCTTGGCGGAAGAGCCAGGAGTCGAACCCGGTACCTTTGGATTACCGTTCCAACGGTTAACCTCCCCACCACCCTAACACCAGATAACCTTTCGAATTTTTCCTCATGCTTTGTGTATCGATCTTTACATTATTTATGTGACATTTGTCATCTAAGTGCGTTTTAATCGGATTTTGGTTATAACATGTAGTCGTACTAAGATGACAGATGTCACTATATCACAACTATGACATGCGACTCTGTCTCACTCGAAACATATTACTAGTCTCTTCCAATGCAGTACTGTGTGAGAGGGACGGGTGACGCTATGCCACAAGAGTCGCGTAGTTGTGCAAGATGGGCTATTCTTAATTCAGGAGCAATTTCAAAACAACTTGCAAGGGAAATAATTCCATATAAATTTCGTCACACTTTCAGTAGTATTCTGTGGTTCAACTATTTCAGGTTGCGGTACATCGGTGCCTCTATCTTGTATTATTAATGGTTTTTCAACAGGTGCTTTTAACTCTCCAAGCGCATTGCCTATTTAAAGCAAAATATGAACGTTCTTAGTAAGACGAATGTGCGTGAGCCGACAGAATGCGATTCGAGTTATACCTGTCTCGCTCGCTCTTACGCGACCGTGATACTGATAAGGACTAGAGCTGGGTCGTTACGCGTTTTCGATGAAACGAAACGTCACCAATTACACGTCACAAGTTAATTAAAAAAACTGTTTCTTTATTACGGCATTAGTTACTAGGTGTAACGCTATTTCAAGAACTAGTTTTTCATAAAATGTTTAGTTAACTATTGTAAAACTACTTATATAACAAGAATCGTTTTCTTTTCGTCTTTCGAGAAAATTTAGCCAACACATGTAAAACAGACACTACACTACACTGCCAAAGGCACAGTTTATGCTACGTTACGGCCGTAGCAAATTACTTGTTTCTGGCAAATTTGTTCTTGCGACAAAACTTAGTCTGTGGTACCTATTGTCTACGTCTAGTAGCAGGTTTTAAAGTAACTGTTTTTAGGAATAGCAAGAAACTGTTACTCCGTTTCTTGATTGATGAAACGGTTTCTCGAAACTGTTACAGAAAGAAACGCCCAGCTGTTTTAAAGAAACTGTTTTTAGGTATAGCAAGAAACTGTTACTCCGTTTCTTGATTGATGAAACGGTTTCTCGAAACTGTTACAGAAAGAAACGCCCAGCTGTTTTAAAGAAACTGTTTTTAGGTATAGCAAGAAACTGTTACTCCGTTTCTTGATTGATGAAGCGAATTCTCGAAACTGTTACAGAAAGAAACGCCCAGCTCTAATAAGGACCTCTCCGTTTTCAGCCAAACCCGAATCCTAATCTGAAGCTCACGGACTGTAAAAGGGTAGATTTTGTGCGCTTCAAATGTACAGACAATTGCACTATCTAATAAATACTGAACGTACACTAAATACTTTCATAAATTCGGATTCAAAATTAAACGTTCCTTTTATCTAACTTCAAAATTATACTATGTAAATTTTCCAAATCTACAAAATACAGTGCAGTTATTGATAAATTACGTGCATTTAATTATGTTTAGTAAATTGTTACTAATTGTGTCTTTAAAAGGTACCAACCAAACAACGCATAAGCTGCTTAAACCCTTTACAAACAGTACAGTGGCATAGTATTGTAACTAAGAATATTCATTTGTCTGTTAGGGGCAGACATCGGTAACTACAAGTCGAGAGTAGTCCGGTCAAACCAGACGAGTCGAATAAAATGCTTGATATAAGAGCAATGGATATGTAATGTGTATATAGCCGCTAAAGCACAACTGTGACACGCAACTCTTTGTACCCATACGCTCCCTGTCATTTTCCTGTCAATACCGTGCTAGCTAGACAGGTGATGCTAATTTGTGCGTGAAAAGAAATCGCGGCAAGATACGCTACATTTGTAGCATAACTGTCATACGCGACTATTTCTCGGGCGAGATAATTACCCGTCTCCTTCTATGCAGTAATGTGAGAGAGTGACGGGTAGCGCTATGTCGCGCGACAAGTGTCGCGAAGCATAGTTGTGCTAGACGGGCAGGTCTTATTTCGATGTAATTATAATTATAATTTTATATTCATTATTGTCATTAATTGACAGAATCAGACATGTAAAAGTGCTCTTGAGGCCTACTTGCAGAATAAAGATATGAATTTTTAGACATTTTTTTTCGACTAGGTTTTACATACAACCCTCGAAATACTAGTCTGGTTGGAGCATTTATCTATAAACAGCTACTGTACAACTACTCGTATCTAACTTGTGCACTACGGACTCACGACTGCGGCATCTTACATTGGCTGCAGGCCTCCATGCCATCGCTGAACTCTTCGATTTGGAGCGTCATCTCGAAGAAGTTGTACTTTGCGTGAACTAGCCGCGTCGCTTCCTCGAGGACCTTCTGTGGGCTCACTCCGGTGCCTGAAATATGAAAAAAATGTTGTAAAAGGAAACAGTAAGCACGGTAGCCGCAAGCAAAGAAAAAAACCCAAAAATAATATTCTTTTTAGAAATATGTGACTTCAAAGGTACGCAAATTAAACGTTTTTTATCCAAAATAAAATTTGAAATTGTTTTTAGAATCTGAATCCTATGAGGATTCAGATTCTAAAAACAATAATTGTATGACAACCATGAACTTACGCACTTTTCACGGTGACAATGGCAAATTACTTATTGTCTCCATACAAATATTAGAACCCATAACATATAATGATAAGATAATGTCGTCACGATTAGGTGACCATTTGTATGGAGCGTTCTTAGCGCTCCGTAGGAATGTTGAACTGGTGGTCATTTCTGAGTTTTAGAACAGTCTAAGTGTAATTAGTCCCATATAGACATTTGATCCCATTAAAAAATAGAATTGATTGACAACCTCAAAAAAATCGTTATGGTTCATCTGCTAGAGCATAGTCCATTCATTCATTGAAGTCATGGCCAAGAAACACTTAGTGTACATTGCCGTATTTACCCCTAGGTCCAAAAGGCCCGGGCCTAGCGACCCAGCCATTCTACGGGCCCCAGTGCCCGAAGTAGGACTGACATCATACATATGTTCTCCTTATTTATCACTTAGAATACTACTACCTACTATTTAATTTGCTGAAAACCGTTTCGAGACTGGGGAGGGGGCACCAAGTACCTAGGGGCCCTGGACCTCTAAGTCCGGGCCTGTTAGTGTAGTGCGGTACTCACGGATGGCGAGATGCGCCGACAGCGCCGTCTTGTCGAGCGACAGCGCCCACATGCGCAGGTTGTGCACGCGCACCACTCCGGGCAGCGCCAGGAACGTGTTCGCCACCTCCTGTCAGATTATATCAACATGTGTTAATATTAGGCTTTTCTAGGGTTCCGTACCCAAAGGGTAAAAACGGGACCCTATTACTGAGACTTCGCTGTCCGTCCGTCCGTCCGTCCGTCTGTCACCAGGCTGTATCTCAACAACGGTGATAGCTAGACAGTTGAAATTTTCACAGATGATGTATTTCTATTGCCGCTATAACAACAAATACTAAAAATAAAATAAAATAAATATTTAAGGAGGGCTCCCATACAACAAACTTGTTATAGATTATATATAGGTATGTATAATAATAATAATAATAAACCACGCTTACCAATGCACAAACGTAACCTAGCGCTGATGGGAGCCCTGGACGCTTTGCTAGACCCGTACCTTCGGGCTAGCGAAGATTTAGCTGATACCCACTCGATCATGTACTGTGGGGCCATCGCGGCGTGCCGCGTTGCTCGTGTCAGATTCCCGGACACTGACCGAGCACCGCGGACCGCCGGGGGTGTTCCTGCCTGGCAAGTACGGATCGAGCGGCGTATCAGCTCGTTTAGGACTTTCATTGCCAAGCTAATCTGTTTTAGGGGGGGCAACAACCGCCCCCGTGTGATGCGCTACGTGACACAAGCCTTCGCGGGGACTGGCACCAGGCCCTGCGATTACATGGCATGTGTCACGGAGCGCATCGACTACCTAAAGCAGAAAGTTTATGCATGGGCAAGCCGTATTCGTCGCTACAGAGAGCGTGTGGATCGATTCCAGCAGAATCGTCTCTTTCAAAGTGACCAAAGGAAGGTATACCGAAAGTGGGAGGGAACCGACCAATGTGTGAGCGACGGGCAACTGCCGGATCCTACTGCCATGATTAACTTCTGGCGTAGTATCTGGTCGGTGCCAGTCGAGCACACAGAGGGCGAATGGATGAATGTTGTCAGACGTGTGTGTGAGCCGATCGAAGCCATGGGGGCTGTGACTATCAGCCCCGATGATGTAAGGTGTGCGGCCCGTACGACCCAGAACTGGAAAAGTCCTGGGCCGGACGGGTTGCACAACTTTTGGATCAAGTGGTTTCGATCCTCACACGAACGTCTGGCAACACAATTTCAAGACGCCCTCGAGCTTGGTTCCCTGCCATCTTTCATGACTACTGGTGTTACCTTCCTGCTCCATAAGTCCGGTAGTACCACGGAAGCGAAAAACTATAGACCCATCACGTGCTTGCCCACTTTATACAAGCTCCTTACGTCCATTCTGAGAACAAAAATTAACTCGCACATTGTTGCGAACAACGTTTTGGCCTTTTCTCAGAATGGGTGTAGGGTTGGGTCCCGTGGTACTAAGGAGCTCCTCCTCATTGACACGACCATTTGCCAACAAGTCCGGCGGAACAAGGGGTCCCTCTCAACCGCTTGGATTGACTATAAGAAGGCCTATGATTCGGTGCCTCATTCATGGCTGGAGAGGATCTTAGAGCTGTATAAAATCGATACAGCTCTAAGATCCCTCTTAGGCGCGTGTATGAGGCAGTGGACCACAGTCCTTCGTCAACCAGGAGGCGGGGATGGCCCCCCTGGCCCGCGGGACTTGATAAGGATTGAGAGAGGTATTTTCCAGGGTGACAGTTTGAGTCCTCTGTGGTTCTGCCTAGCCCTGAATCCGCTCAGCACTCTGCTGAAGGATTCAGGACTAGGTTGCCGGCTTCGAAGAGGAGGTGAGGTTATTTCTCATCTGTTGTACATGGATGATCTTAAGCTGTATGCACCAAAACGCCAGGATCTGATGGAACTACTGGAAGTAACTGAAACCTTCAGTAGTGCCATCAAAATGGAATTTGGCGTAGACAAGTGTGCGGTCATGCATGTACAGCGGGGGAAAGTCGTAAATTCCGCGAACTTACAGCTTTCTGAGACAATGACCCTCAGGTCTATCTCCGAAGTTGAAACCTACAAGTACCTTGGTATGTCACAGACTCACAGTCATTGGGTATTGCGGACGGAGACATTAGACAGGCGTTGAAGGAGCGTTTCTTTTGTCGTTTGACAAGGAGCGTTACTTTTTCATACATATTATTGATTTTATGTAACTAAAACGGCAGCTTATAATTTTTTTATGGGCGTAGGAAGAATTACAGGTTACATTACAGGCGAGACGCCTAAACTGTTCGTTGAAATAGTATTACATGCTCGCTTCGTGACGACTCCCCGCCGCACCGAAACGTGAGACTTTCAAACCTATTAACTATATGGAATACAATGTCAATATTTCTTCTTCTTCTTCAATAATCTTAGGAATAATATAAAAACAGTGATTACGTCCTCTTTCTAAGCGGAATAACGAAAAGTTATAAAATTGTAATCTTAAAAATACGAAACCTTGTCAATTGTAAACCCATCTGATCCTTCGTCCATCAATATTTCGAATTACATGACTAGCCCACTGCGACCTTAACTTTGACTTTCTTAACAATGTCAAAGTTTCTGATACAGTTATTTAAGTATACTGTACCTGGAAGTCGAGGCCTCTCGGCGAGCCTTCCATCAGAACCAGTAGCGTCTCCTTGATGATGTTGAATGTGGTGATGAGCACCAGGACCGAGAACAGGAACGTGCAGATCGGGTCCACCAAGTCCCATGATGGCTGAGAGAGAAATTAATTGTATTAACAAGAGTTGGGGCAACACGCAGAGAGCAAAATAATTTGCGCTCGTACGTGTTAGCCGTGGTTACCTATAATCGGATAAGCATTTTGTTTGTCATTTTGTGTACTTATACTATGTTATAGTCTGATGTGTTATCTGTTGGTAATCCTTAAATAAATAAATGAATACGTCACTAGTGCGTCTCTGGTCGAAAGGTTAAGACGTTGGACCGGTAATAAAATGATACCGTGTTCGAGTCCCGGTGTGGACCACGTATGAGCGCAATTTAATTATTAATAAAAACATAATTGCGTTTCGAAATAAAATATAAGTAAGAGTTGGGTAGTAGTAGAGTAGGGTCCAGTAAAAAAAGAAGATCAAGTCAGCCGGTCAAAACTGGATGCGATCGGCACAGTCCAGTGAGGATTGGCTAACTTTGAAGGAGGCGTTTACCTGCAGAGGGGTTCTTATCGATTAAGCCACCCACAAAAACAATTGTGTTAATAATTTTTATCTCTTATTTTTAAAAGAAACACGATGTACACTCAAATTCTGTAAGAAATATAGGCTTTTTTATTTTATTTAGTGACAAGAGTTGTACCCTATTAGGATCGAATCCGGAACACCATTCTACGATCCAAATTGTTGACGTAGCTCGGAAAACGGCCAAGTTAAGGTGGGCCCGGGCTGGCCACGTTTGCCGCATGGCGGATGGCTAAGACCACTACATCTACAGAGTGGAAGCCGAAAAACTTGAATCGGAAACGTGGCAGACCTCGCCGGCGGTGGCGGGATGCGGGGCGTGAATGTTTTCTTGCAGGATTGGCCAGAATTAATAGCCTCATTTCTTTTCCTTCAAGAAAACATCCAAGTTTCGTGATCTCACTAGAAGAAAATGGGGGAGCCCTTTGCCCAGCAGTGGGATATTACGGGCTCAATATAATAGTAATAAGAGTTGGGGCGGTTGTTTTCACACAATGTCTAAGATGTAGTATAAGATGGAGGTAGTACGTAGCATTGATAGTTCAGGTCAGATCCAATGCAGAGAGATCGATAAGAACAGTCAACGATGCCGGTTGGTTAAATCACAATAGCTCTTCTGACTTCTGAAATACCCTTTGTATGCATATCCATTCGAAAACCCCAGCCTTCCGTTTATCAGCCACAGACGTCCACTGCTTAACATAGGCCTCCCCCATGACTCGGTAAAAAGTCCCGTGCAAACCGCATCCATTGATTCCCCGCTACCCTCACGAGGTCACCCGTCGATCTCCTCGAGGGCCGACCCTCGCGGCGCTTACCTATACGTGGTCGTCACTCTAGGACTTTGTTGCCCCAACGGCAGTCCATTCTTCGGGCTACATGCCAATTGCCACCTCAACCGTGCAATCCTGTGAGCTGTCGGCTACCTTGGTTCTTCTGGTTGTTGTATACTAACCTTAAAGTAAATTACGATGGCAGCCACCAGCACACCGAAGCTCTGCAGGAAGTCGCCCAGCACGTGTATGAAGGCGGCTCGCACGTTGATGTTCTCACGATGGTCGTGTTGGTGGGAGGACGAGCTCTCCACGTCGGATTCGCTGGCCCGATCCTGGGGTACGACAGAAATAACGATCAGAAAATCCTTGTTTTCTGGAGTCATCTACTCTACAGTATCCGTCATGAAATGTCTACGACTAAGGTTTGACGAGAGAGTGACAACGTTCACCAGTTATATCGCAGATTTATAATTTGTTGTCCTTTTTCAATATAGGAATATTTTCATTAATACTTGTGAGATTACAAATACAAAGAGACAGTGAAAGTTTTTTTACACCCTGACCAGATTTGAACTGGTATCTTATATGCTATGCCGAGACGATACGCTCTGACAAATTAAGCTACAGTCTGGTAAGGGTGTCTTCGAATTTTGTCGCTGCTTGGTGATGTTTTTAGATCTTTGTACTCTTTGCATTTAACCGGCTTATTATGCCGGTAACGCCTCTAGTGGCAAGCTATGGAACTAACTTCCTTACCCCAATAGGGAAAACTTTACAGTTGCCACATCTTAGCTAGAGACTATTACTAGAGACTAGAAACAAATTGCGAATATTATGGTAACATAATTTTCGTAAATACTTGTGACATATTTAGGTCTGGATATGGTGCGGATGTCGATGAATCATATCTTATGCTTAGTTGCAAAGATACTTTTGTGGAATGTAGTTAAATAATAACTGCACTTTGTTGTTCTCAATTAGATTCTCTAATTATAGCTCATTTGAAGTGGGTATAAAGCCAAAACGTTGTGTTCAGCTCTATTAAAATGGTTTGGGTAATAATTTTGGCCATCCAAGCAATTTTCATATAGGTACCTTATTGTTGAGGACAGGATTGTTGCCTCCATGCGAATGGCCGTGCCCGCCGCCGCCGCCATGGCTGTGCCCATGCTGATGAAGCGTCAAGCCCATGCTGGAACAATATGCCTTCGTGTAAAAATAAGGATGGGATATGCTTTTGATCAAGTTTGTCGTAACTTTTCTGATAATTTAATTGAGCTTCAGGTTGAAATTTAAATTGCCAACGAAAACAATCGTATTGTGTAAAACTTTCCACATGGAAAGATCTTGGTAATCACTAATCACACTAATATTATAAAGGCGAAAGTTTGAGTGTGTTTATGTGTATGTTTGTTACTTCTTCACGCTCAAACGGCTGGACCAATTTTGACGAATTCTGGTATGAAGGTAGCTGATACCGTGGATTAACACATAGGCTACTTTATATCCCCAAAAATGTCATGTTCCCGTGAGATGAGCGGGTAACACCGCGTGGCGCAGCTAGTGTTCTATAAAGAATGGTCCAGTATGGAAACAATAAACTCCTGAGAACTTTTTGAACTGCAAGCACGTAGGTCACCACCCAGATCAGCAGCACAGATGTCAGGGTGCTTATCACCTCGCCAGCGCTCGCCACTTGCCAAATCCAACAATTACTCCACCATGTATCGTTCTTTGAGGGGTGACTATGTATGCTCAACAGCCGCCTTTTCTTTGCTAAAACAAGGCTCATACTTACATGAGGTTAACCAAAACGCCCACAGCGGAGGTGATGACCATGACAGTGGCATCGATCTCGAACTGACGGCATATGACTTCTCTGCACGGCCATGTACACCAGCACATCGGTCACCACCCAGATCAGGAGCACAGATGTCAGGGTGCTTATCACCTCGCCGGCGCTCGCCACTTGCTAAACCCAACAATTACTCCTCCATGTATCGTTCTTTGAGGGGTGACTATGTATGCTCAGCAGCCGCCTCTTCTATCTTTGCTAAAGCAAGGTTCATACTTACATGAGGTTAACCAACACGCCCACAGCGGAGGTGATGAGCATGACGGTAGCATCGATCTCGAACTCCCGGTATATCACCCTCTGCACCGCCATGTACACCAGCACGCCGGTGACCACCCAAATCAGCAGTACCGACGTCAGAGCGCCAATAACTTCTGCTCTGTACCAACCGAAGGGCATTCTGAAAACAAAATCAAGTTGGTTAAAATAACTTCGCTCGTCGAGCGAGTTAGCATCAACTGTCATGCTCGCACGGTATTGAAAGGAAAGTGACAGGTAGTATTTGTCGCGCGACAATGGGTCGCGTGTCAAAGTTTTGCTGGACGTTACAGGTTCGATTCAAACAACATGGCATAATTTAATACTCTGCACCCACTTGCAGCACGTCTGTTTGGCCCTAAGGTTGAAGGGTAGGGAATGCCCAAATTCACTATTTTATAGTACATATTCGTAGAATCAAGGCAAAATGACTATGGGAAATACTTTATCTGCGTTTCTAAATTGGTTTATCAATCCTAAAAAAATGAGGTAAGGTTTATTAGGACCTCCGACAAAGGAGACAAAATATCATAATACATCTGCTGAATATTCTCTGAATTAGATAGAGTCTTGTCTAAATGATGGTTATGATGTATGCGAGAGGTAGACATCACACAAAAATAAATTAGAGCCTTTTAGGGATTTTGAGCTCAGAGAGGATCAATGGGAGAAATTACCTTCTGGTGGCGGGCCTGCTGGCGACCCATATCGAGAACAGCGAGATCATGAAACTGGCGAAGTCTGTGAGCAGGTGGGCGGCGTCCGTGGCGATCGCCAAACTGTTTGATAGGTAGCCACCTGAAATATTATGTTAAGTTATATATCGTCATCCTTGACGTATCCATCAATGGCGAAACCTGGATCCACGACCTTCACGAGTGTCGGTCATATCCACGAATGTGGACTGCAGCTTGCGAGTTTGGTTTTGAAGGATCTAAATATTATAATGACGATACCGTAATTAAGCACTCATGGACTTCCAAACGGCACAACCTTAGAACAATAGTACATTACTGCAGACGCCGGGAAATAAGGGCTTGCCGGCTGAGTAGGTATAGACGGCCGACCGCAAGGGAGGCCGTCTAGTGATACGATGCCGGAAAGCCCTTTTCACGGCTAAGGCATGTACAGTGCTTTTCTCAAACATATGCAATGAAATAAAAAAAATACACCACTCAAAAAAACATAATTCAGCTGTTCAGACCGTTCATGAACACAGACGCCATGTTAAAAAAAAAGTATTTTTAATTTTCCCTCCAATCCCTCTATATTTTTTTTCTTTAATAAGTCGACCACGTGTGTAGTGTTCGAATATTAGGGCCATTATACACAACCTGATAATAAGAACCTTAATTTCTATTAAATAAAATAACGGCAGAGGATTTTTAATATTGTCTATGGTCTCTGGTGACTTACGTATAGACAGTATTTTAAATTTATTCATCAACACATTGAATCGTACAGATTTGTATTCTTAATATCAGTTCGTGTGTACTAGGCATTAACGCGGATATTGTTGGTCCGATGGCTGAATGGGTAGCCACTAAAAAAAAAACAGCTGTTCATAAACACAGACGCCATGTTTACATTAAAATTAAAAACAAATTACTTCCCGGCCTAGGCCTTCAATTTTGTATGAAATTCCTTTACAGTTCTCTCGAATTGTTCCGCCCGAAACTTGACACTTCGAAGCCTGTTATAACGCACGTTATGACGATATTTCATTGCATGTTTGAGAAAATGTACTTTTTATCGGAGGTTAGAAAAGATAGATAATAATTAAACTTAGGTGGCTCATCATCATCCTTACCATCCCATCATCTTTCCTGTCCTATTATTCTCAGCATCTTTATCAGATCATTATTATGCAGTCTCTATGGCAGCGTTTAAAATTACTATATAATCCGATGAGAGAGCGACGACAGTGACATCCAGAACATTGCCATTCTAATTCTAATAGAGGGTCGTTCGTAGATGATTCTGCCGTGCTAAGCTAAAAGGCGACCTTTTGCTATGGAGCTTCATACAAAAAGCTTGCCTTTTGTGCTTTTAGCTTAGCACGGCAGCATTCTGGTGTCTCCTCACGTCGTTTTTAGGTGGCTAAATATTACACAAATAAATACATTTTATCATCGTGTACTTGTACTTACCGACTATTTCTCCTAACATAAATATGACGCATAGTATACTGGCTATGATGAGTTTTCTTCTCGCTCTTTTGTCTATTTCTTCGTTCCTCGATCTGTGACAATGTAAACGCCCTGGAACAACCATTAACCGCGTTAGTTAGTTATACAATGATCCATAAAACTTCAACACCTTTCGATCAATACCAGTAAAGAAAAGTACAGATGTAGTAAATAAACTTTACCATCGTATTTTGTCGGAACTACGCAAGTGAAAAGCAATATACGTTCGCATATAGCAGCCGGGCGGATAGTGTTCGATTGGCCGCCGCCACGACTGATCGGCGCTCTTGAGGATGAATCGCAAACCGATTCGAAACATCTACGACGTCAATAAACCCGTTTCATACTTATTTTAAAATATATGACTATATTGCTAAACATTATTACCTTTAGGGATGTTACGGAGCTCCGCCTCCGCCCCGCCTCCGTTAAGTCGGAACTTCCGTTTGGTTTTACACCTCCGGCTTCGCCTCCGCCTTCGCTATTTTTAATTTTAAACCTCCGCCTCCGACTCCGCGTCCGTTATTTTTTTACCGAAGTTATACCGGAGGTGAAGGTATGTTATGCTATTGCATTTGCCGCGGCAAGTTTTGACTTGTCCGGGAATTATTTACCTATCACTCAAGATCGCCCGCTTTTTGTCTTATTATTCAGTTAGTTCCGTCAGTTACTTCCGTATTGGTAGTTGCGTCATATTAGTGAGTGCTTTTACGTTAAAAATGAAGTCATTTACTAGTGCCATATGGAATTACTTTGTTAATATAAATACAAACTCGTCAAAGTGTAAACTGTGTGAGAAAGTGTATTCTAAGAAAGGAACAACAACAATGTTTTTAAACGGGCCACCTAAACGTTGCACCCTAAAGGGTATAGGTAAAGACTGAAAAAGCAGACTCGGGAAAAAGGTAGCTCCGTAGACATTTAGTAACAAATAATTAACGCAAAAGGTTTGATTGTATTGTGTTGTTTAGAAAGTTAAACTTGCACTTCAATACATTAAACTTCTACTTAAAACAAGGTTACAAAGGTACTCGGCTCCGGCTCCGTTAAAACTCCGACTCCGGCTCCGGATACCAGCTTCACCTCCGGCTCCGGATCCGACTCCGTTAAATAAAAATTGAAACTCCGGATCCGGCTCCGGCTCCGGTAAAGCCACCTCCGTAACATCCCTAATTACCTTCACCTGGCCACTTCACACACTTCTTCGATCCATGTGAAAGTTATACGTATAGGAACAAGGTAATCATGTTGAATTTCCAAGTTCATAGTAAATAATAATATTAAATATCGGACAACCTCACACAAATCAATCTAGTCCCACGGCAAGCACTAGGCTAGTGTTATGGACACTAGACGACGATAACGATAAACATACATGATAACATCCATGACCCAGGCACAAATAATCGAGTTCATCTCACAAATATTTGCCCTTGCCGAGATTCGAACCCAGGACCGCCGGCTCAGTAGGCAGTTGCTTAACCACTGCGCCAACCAAGTCGTCGTCATAGTTAATAATGACAATAGATTGTGTATAAACTACGCGTCCGCACGAACGGGGAAATTTGATCGCCGTGCGAACGGCCAGGTCCCGTGTGATTTTGGTAACTTTGTTTGACAACAGGAGTGTAGGTATCTCAGAAGATTCACGTGAACCTATGCCTAGTTTGCCGCTGGTATAATCAAATAGACGCGAGTCAGTGAAGCGGAGCGGAGCGGAGCGGAGCGGAGCGGAGCGGAGACGTGCGGAAGAGACCAATCAAACACACACAGTCACGCATACACACATGCGCACTAACCTGATCGAGCATACCATAATGTTTGTTTGATTTTTCTTGTAACTAGTTCTACTTACTGTATTTTTGTGGACATCTTTTAAAAAAAAAAAAAAACCTGTATCGAGATATAGGCGCCGCTTCACCTTTGTGATTGGTCGATTACATTCATCAATGTCGAGTATTAATCACTAAAAGAAAATGAAATAAACGGGCGAATTACGAGTAAGATTAGCGGTGATTAGACATTTGACAAGATTTGCGAATATAATAATATTTAATTTTATTAGTTTTTTTTTATATAACGACTCTATGTGATCAAGTTCCCCAAAAAACCAAAGGATACATATATACATAACTATAAGGCCTTTCGTACTTTGTCTTTAACACAGTAAACAGTGTACGGTTTACGCAGTAAACGATAAAAGTAGTCCATCATCCTCATATATTTAAGAGCTAGGCTCTTGTCGGTGGAGTAATATCCAGCTTTTTCTACAATCCGATTTTTCTTTTACTTCTTGAAATGATGAATCATTTATGTTTTTTCTAATATTTTATCTAAACGACAATTCGAAGTTACGAGACTCTTTAACACGGTCCCGTGACCATGTGCTCGTAACTTCTAATGTATTTTTTTTATGACACCATGAAAGTTTGCACTGATATGAGATTGCGTCAGTTACTCTATGTAATATACGGCCTTGACTATACCGTGGATAATAGCTATTTTGCAAAGCAAATTTTAATATGTAACAAGTTTAGTTAATTTGCGGAACACGAGTTACCATACACGTGTATACAAAATAGGGTATTTGACTCCCAGTAAATAACTTATTTCAGATTGGCATAGGAGCGTCGCACATTTCGATCTCGGGTCACAGTTATGTATAAGTATAACTAACAACGAAACTTATATGCACATTGCACATCACTAAAGTATAGTGTAACAACTTATTTAGTGTGTACAATTATAATTTTCATTAGTTAGTGGAATTTGTCAATTGGATTGAACATTTCTTGAATGGGCGTTCAATCCGAGTAGTTCTTGGTGGCGTCACTTCGGATCAATGAGCTATCGACACCGGTGTTCCTCAAGGGTCTGTCTAGGGCCTACTTACTTTCTACTTCAGAGATGCTGCCATTCCTTCGTTCCCCCTCATCCCCATCGCCGCTTTCAATAACCGCACAGCAACCAGTGGATGGGTTGCCGTGGACACAAAAGATCACTCTCCGGCCCCGCGCCGGACTGTCTGTGCCGTATGACGCCTTGCCATCTTTGAACCTGGAAATAGAAGAAACCATCATGAATTCGACGGTTCATAATTTCATGTAGCGCTTAGTGTACTGATTTGAAGACTTTTTATTTATTTACAATCTCAAGCCAGGTTTATTTCAAAATGAGTATAACACACCTAAATTGCAGTGGGGCAGAGCTCATCCTACCAGCTCAAGTTAAGCCCGCAGAGACTAAGATCCTTATCACACTTGCGATTTGCGAGCGTATTTTGTATGAAGGCGATCGCGCAGCCTGTTCGCCGCGTCGCTTATTTGTATAGAAAATACGCTCGCAAATCGCAAGTGTGATAAGGCCCTTAAAGTAGAACCTCATGAAAATGCGCGCCGCCGTCAGAAGTATTGCATACTGCCTTCCGTATCTGAGAGTCTCTTCAGACGTTGGCCGAGACTCATTGCTATAAGAGCGATTTGTATAACCCAATTTACACTTATACGTGAAAGTTTATTTAAGAGTCTATTCAATAGGTATACACGGCGCCCAGACTTATTAAATATTAACTTTGTTAAAAAAAACGACGAAAGAAAAAATATACATCATCAGCATCAAAATGCGTATAATGGCATCTTACTGTAACGAACCGCCGAAAAATCTCACACCAAAAAGTGCAAATCGATGTTACTAAATATTTGCTATATAAATGAAAATAGGTATCACGTTAGTCATAGATGGTATCCAGTACTAATATTTACATGCTTTGGAGGTTTAAAGTTTAAAGTAGAAGGTGAGATGTATTGAGTAAGAACTGCGGGCTTAAATAGCTCTCGACAATCTCTGAATGTAGAATCTTCGACCTTTTGCAAGCGTGCAAAGTTGATCGTAAGGGCAACATACCCTTTCTATTATTATTCGTCTTTAATATTGCATATTGACTACTCTATTTACTGACGACAATACCAAATATAGATAGGAAAATATTTTATTTGAAATTATCAATTTTACAGCAATGATCTTTATAAGGGAAGGTGGGGTAACACTATCACTGGGAGAAGACTTCCACCAACTAACTCGTTATTTTGGCTCAGTGACCTAAACTGGACTTTAGCCTCCGAAACGAGAACACGCCACTTGTCCCGATCCTGCGCAGTTTCTCGCCAGTTTTCGATTGAAGAAGACTACCACAGTCTAATAAATAACTAACTGTAGTCTCACCCCATTAGACAATAAACTATTATAGTCTAATCCCACCTTACCTTAACTAATCTTATTAACTATAATAAGGCTTATAAAATGTAGATTATAATATAATTTTTATTTAACACTAGAGTTCATTGTTGTTGTAACAATTCGAAACAAATTCATAATTTTGTATTTAATGCATGGAACAATTTTGTTCCGTAAACAGTTTCCCTTGTATTTCTCTTCTAATGCTGCTTCGAAAAGCTTTTCGTTAAAAGTTGGTAAGTATCGAGTTGTCTCTTTCACTAAAATATTGTAAAAAAAAAGCGAGAAACAATCTGTTGTTATATATATATACTTCGAACACAAAAAATCGGAATACAAACCATACGACGCTTCTCGACCAGACCCAACCTACGGTTTCCATGCTGGTCACAGAAATATGACTAAGTTATTTTATTTGATCTACCAAAAATATGGGACTACTGCGTATGAACATGAACATACATAAAAGTCTCTGATGTATCTATATTAGGAATGATTTATTTTGTACCTAAACTTAATACGCAGATCACGTAACTTCTATATCGGGTCCTTAGAGAAGCGAAGCCTTGGAAGGTTTAACCTATACATCGGAAAGGTCTTCAGAAAGGCCACAGTTTCTAGGCGTATTATGTAATTGAGGAAACTTCAAGTGTTCACATGTAGGGTACAGTTGTAATACTTGTGGCGTGTGACCTACTTGACATTACCACATTACCCAGTTTGGATATTCACAGTTTTAACAATAAAAAGCAATAGATATTAGATAACAGTATATTTTAGTATTTAAACTTACAATCGATCGTATTGATTCGTGACGCTACGATATCGGCGAAACGCCATTTTCTTTGGGATTTTTATGGCCTGGTAACTATAGGTAGACCTTTAAGCCAAACGGGAAGCCATCGACAATCCACAATGTTGCCAACATACGCCCTAACAATAACGCACGTTGAAGAAGGACGGAAGAAGTTAACGATAGTAGAGGTTAAAAGTTGTATTCTAAATGCCAAATTAAACCTGCTAGTCGTAGTTTTATGTGACATAAGGAGAGATAACAGAATATAGACCCCATAATCACGAGGCTCAAAAATGCGGTCTTCTGTAAGCAGGTGAAAATACATATCATTGCTATTTTTTTTTTACCAATCAACCTGTTAGTCAAAACCTAAAACTATTAGACAATTATAATAAAAATAACGACTGGCGTTTAGTCGTTACGAATGATTTAAAAGTACAGTAAACGTTCGATTATATACATTAGTGTATGACGAATTTCTAATTCGATTAGCAGTATTAGTAAACGTTAATGATTAAAACATACGGACGTTTGTGCAAACCTATTTTACTAATAACGCTTCATAACATCAGCCGAAAGATATAACTGACGAAGGCCTCTCCCAAGGACTTCCACAACGACCGCTCCTGACCTGTCCTCATCCAACAGTTTCTTGCCGTCCTGACATGATCGTCGGGGCACCTTGTTGGTTTTCCTCGCTGAATCTACCGATCAAGAACCTTTCCAACGCATCTGTCCTACGAGCAACGTGTTGCCAACGTCACATATTTTTATGGAATTTTACCATGAATCCTTTTAAAATTGAGAACCGAATACCCATCACACGTCGCAGCACGTGCCCCATTAGCGCATTACCGTAAGTGCATAATGTCTCTGCGCGCACGCATCTCGTTGGCGTGATTGCGTCCGATTGCCATGTTTACAGACCCCTCATAATGCGGACATACGTTTTCTATCCGTTTATGGAGTTCCGTGAGATTCACGTACCGTATGGTGATGGAATTTGGGATTTAAGGCTCTAACATATATTCCTATCCCAATTTGGAACAGTCTTAAACCCTAGAATCAAACCACGATCTCTTTCAAGCAAATTAACTGTCAAACCATTTTGTCCATGTCCATAACTGTCAAATTGAGTCAGTTTGTATGGTTTGACAGTTCATTGGCTTGGAGTAAGCGTGGTTTGACTCTATAATCTGAAAACATATATGTTCCTAATAATTCCATAGGTAGTAATGGCGGGTTTTTGCTTAGGTTTAAAATAGCGTCACCTTACGATGCTACTAATCAAAGTGAGGTATTGAGTGCCAATATTTAAGATATAACGTAGCTATGGCCGCGAATTTCCCTGACTGTACTACAATAAAAACGCGATACAAACACGAATGTCTCTAACTGTACTACAATCCATAGATCATGGAGTTAAGAGTGACAGTATTCAAGAGATACGTGGCTGTGAAAAGTCTAATAAGTGTCAATAGATGGCGTAGACAGTTAACGCAAGTGCATAACGTCTCTGCGCGCACTTAACTCAAAACAACTATAGTTCGCGTCAATAGATGGCGTAGCTCAGTTACAGTAAGTGCATAATGTCCCCGCAGGAACGCTGGTTACCGTGATTGCGTCCGATTGCCATGTTTCCAGACTGCCCCATAATGCCCGCGTTCAAGCGAATCGTACGTTTTTCTATGCGTTTTTAGAGTTCCACGAGGTTAATTGTCGCTTATGTAACAAGATTATTTACTAATAATGGATATACGTTTCTATTTTTCGGTTGTAAGCGTTTTCATGATAATATCAGTCTATCACTTCTTTGAACAACAGTATCTACATTTTTCAGCAAACTAAGTAACAATGTACTTTATCAAAGCGGATGTTCGTGTGAACAGAGTAATAATCTAATAATAATCCTGCAGTGAATACGCCTGTCACAAACATTGTCTCAAAAAAACATTCAACAAAACACAGACCTTGTGTACTCTCCTTCGTATTTGAGAAATGGCATGAAAATATGGGGAACGTTTGGTTCGATTGAAACTATTATTTTGACATCTTGGCACTGTGATTTCGAAGCTCTTGCTGGCATAATTTCGCAACAAGGAACCCTTACCTCGTTGGACAATCTATCAGTCTCAGCTTTGCTTAATTAGTGCAGTAGGACGCACGATATGCAGAGAGCTACAATGTAACGCAACGCAATACTATAATGACAACTCCTCACGTGATACACAGCCACATACTTAGTAGCCATTAACAGTGAAGTCGCTTACGACGTTATTTAGGTTCTTCTCATACGTATTCGATACTTCCTGAATAACAAAGACTTAAGTGATAGTTGCGGTAATGTAAGGTTTATGTGAAACAACCGCTAAATTTATAATATTATGTTTGCGATCACGGAACATTGCTAAATGGTTCATAGGTACAATAATTAATAATCGAAAATTATTTACCTCTTTTTGAGAAAATTAACAAAAACCTAAATATACACCCATTTCGCTCATTGAAGACGGTTATTTTTTTGTGAAAAGGTGCTTATTAGAACCCTCTTTTAATATCCCCATTATTAAGGAGTAAATTACGCATTTAGTTTGTATCAGTCACACCATAGTGGTCATACCGCATTCTTCGATTTATGATCTACATTCTAGATTATTCATACTCTTTTAGTTTAATTGCAAATAACTACATGTAAGCAATTAATATGTTTTTAAAACTAATTCATAAAAAACAACCGACTTCAACCAGATGAAATGGTATTTCCGAAATCTACTCAGCCTTAGAGCTACCTAAACTTTTTTAATTGGTTCATAAATGACGAAGTTTTGGTTCATACATTAAAAACAATCGCCGCCGCTCACCGCGTGATCGCCTTGAACATGAACATGAACATAGGCACCACACCCAGCCAGGTCGTAGCCTGACCCGGACAAGCCGGATACACCAGGGGGCACAGATTTATAAGGAGTGACACGCTCTGGGATGGGATAGGAGGGCCGACTAGCCGCAACCGGTCGACCACAATCAGCCGATTATGCAACCTTGAGCCAATATTGGAAGTTAGGTGAGGTTTGTAGAGCGTCGGGGATGAGCGTTGGTGAGTTGTCGCGTGCTCTCGTTGGCGTCTTTGCTTGTCGTGTTCACCGGATAGCCGTCGGGGTATCACGTTTCCTGTTCGTTGGTCTGACCTTCATCCTCCGATTCGCTGTCGATTTCTTGTAATTGGTAGATTTATTGGGCTGCCGTGATGTATTTGTTCTTGTCTGATGCAAGTTCTGCCCACTCAGAGGGGTTCATGTCTTAGTATTGCATATCCTTGATGAAGTTGATGAGTACTTTTGCATTTCTTACCGCTTGCTTGCACCGTGCGTTGATCGTATTTTTTCTGCTGAGGGAGGAGGTTATGTAGGTACCCAAGTAGCGGATTTCGTTCACTGGAGTAACTGTTGTCCCGGTGAGGTTAATGAAGTTTCTGTTGTTTTCTTTTATAGGATCTCGTACTAGGAGTTTTGCTTTTGTCTCGTTCACCTTTAGTCCCACTGATTCGAATAAGGTTTTGGCCTTCGCGTATATCTCATTTAGTTGTTGGAGGCCGTTCGATACAATAATCACGTCGTCCGCAAAAGCTAAGATAATCGGTAACTGTATTTCCTCGTCTTGGTTGAGTTTTACGAAGGGCAGTTCTCTTTCTAGTGTTCTGAACACGTCGTCCATTACGATGGTGAATAGTCGCGGTGAGAGAGGGCAACCCTGCTTGACGCCTTTGCCTTTATTGATCCACCTGGTTACGTTGTCCAAACCACTTGATGCAGGTAGATTCGTTCATCGCGGCTTTAACTATACGATTGGTTAGCGCCTTGTTTGTTCAGTGCATAATATGTCCCTCATGGCGTTGAGATTCGGTATTTGTGTCGAATGCTTTTTCTAGGTCGACTGCTAGGACAAAAGTTTTCTTTCCTGCTCTCCATTCCTCGTCTAGAATTCGACGTAGAGTAAACATGCGGTCGTCGGTAGATCTGTTTTTCAGAAATGCTGCCTGGTAGCTTCCGAGGTCGTCAATGGTTTCATCCAGTCTCAGTAGTAGTAGATTAGCGTAGGTCCTGTATCCCGTGCTGCAGATAGAGATTCGTCTGTAGTCATTTATAGATTTTGGGTTCGTTGTGTTTGGTAGCGGTACTTGGATTGATTGTGTCCAAGTCTCCGGCAGGGTGTTCGTTGTACACGCTGCCCGCATTTGCGTTAATATTTGGTTGGTGAGTTCGTCTGGATTTGATTTAAATAGCTCAGTCACCCTTTGATCTATTCCAGGGGCCGTACGCATTTTTTGAATAATATCCTTTATTTCATCAAGCGTGGGCTCCGGTTCTAGGTCTCTTGTGTCTTCGTCGCTTACTTGCTCATTGCTTAGGCCCTCTGACTTAGCAAGCTCTTCTTCCAATTTGGACATTGGAATAAACGTGTTTTTTGATTTTTGGCTTGCCTTGAGCTTGTGTCTTCTGTAGAAGTCGTAGGTGATTTTCATCCTCCTTGACGGATGTTCTAGCCCCTTAAAGAATATTCTGCATTCCCTTTCGTCTTCTGTTGATTCGATTATTTGTAGATTTCGTCTGCATTATCTGAGGTTGTTTATTCGTGTTACGTCACTTGGGCGTAGATTTTTCCTGAATTTTGCTTGTTGCAGTTTTGCTAGCGCTACTCTGCGTTTTTTTGAGTACTTTGGATGAAATTTGGTTGTTCTTTTCGCTGAGGTTTTCATTGTCTCCGTGATTTCTTGCCATTGAGTGGGCTTTCTTTTGTACGTTTCTGTACCATTGCCAGTTCTTGTGCGATGTTTTGATATTTCTTTTTTGTAGTTTTATCTTGGAGCATGTCGTAGTCTAATGTCTTGTAGTTGAAGGATTGTGATTCGTCTGAGGTTTTATCTCGGGAGGTTTTGTTTATGTTGGTCTTATTAGATTTTTGTGGTTTCAGTTAGTTTGATTTTATGATCTGATAACGGCGTGTGCTGGCCTTTGATGAAGCTAGAGTTGGATGAGCTCTTGTTTTGGGTCATTATGTGGTCTATTTGTGACTTTCTACTGCCTGATTGCCAGGTTACTTTAGAGCTACTTCGGCCGAATGACGTTTCCAATCGGAATTTCTCGATTCTTATTAGGTCAGTGAGTATTTCCCCATTACTGTTGCTGTTTGGGTGTTATAGGTTTTTACTCATTTGGTGATGGTTGATTCGCGTTTTTGCATCTTTATACCCGATGTGTGCATTGAAGTCACCTAGAACGATTAGGGTCGAGTTTTTTGGCTTGAGCTTTATTAATCGGAGTAGGCGTGACAGGTCGTTTGTGGCTGCTGATGTTTCGTTTGACCAGTGTGTTGTGACGACGTGTAATGTTGTTTTGTTATCAACGTCGATTGACGCTGCCATGTTGTTCAAACTGGTTTTTGTCCAGTTAATTTTAAGTACGCTGTTTTTCTTAATAAGAATGGCCAGATCTTTGTTGGAGTTATTTCCGCTTAGACTCCATTTGCAGTTTTCGGATTCGTGAGTTCCGGTTTTCAGGTGAGTTTCTTGTAAGCATGCGATGTGTATTGATTTTGATTCTAGTAACGTTTCAATATCAGATTTTTTCTTAGGTTTAGCTGCTCCTCTAACGTTCCATGTTGCCACGTTAGTTCTATATATTGGGTTGTGAACCGGGTGGTGCGGCCTAGGTCGTGACAGTCGGTATCCAGCGTCTGCTATCTCCTCTGGCGTTCCGGTATTTAGGTTTATTTCTGCTCGCGTGAGTTGTGTGTTATTTAGTCGTGTTTACACTCAGGTGGTTTTCAAAACAATCGTAGTGGTTGTGACTGTAGACCAGGCCTATGGTGCCTACCGCGTCGCTGGGTGTTTTAGGGGTAAAGTGTATTATTTCTTTTAGTGGGGTGCCTTGAAATACTTTTACATTGATGCCGTAGTATTCTGCTGCAGATATAGGTATATCGGCTCCACCCCACACCCCATCTTGGTGTTGCAAAGTCAAATATCGCTTAATTTGTTCATGTTGGTCTGGCTTGTTGACATGAATATTGCTTATGATCGCATTTCGCATTGTATGGTCATGTTGGTTTTCATCGGCATATCGTGCGAGGTCTCTGCGGATTGCTTGATGATCAAACGTTAATCCAAATAAGTCGTTGATTTGGTGGGCGATAGCTCGTAAAAGACAGTTACCATCTCCGGGTATATTCTTTATTGCCATCTTGCTTTCCATGTTTGTTGTCGTGTCCTGCTATCTAGAGGCGCGCTGTGGGGAGAGCTTAAAGTCTAGGTTATTAGTGGATGGTGTTGTCGAGGGTGATTATGTGTGTTGCTAGGTATTTTACTTATTGTTATATGGTGTAGTGTTTGTTTTTAATGCACACCGGCTGTGTTTTTTTTTTGTGCTCCGGTGTGACTTAAAAAGTAGTTATCTATTGTGATGGATGTCCTGACTTTCAAACTTGCGTCAACTTTCTACTACTTAATTGCTATTGTTATATGGCTTGGCAGATTCTCTTTGGTGACTTGTGGCCGCCAGATGTGATTTCGTTCGAAGAAGCGGTGCGCTTTAGGTAAAAAAAAATAGTCTGTTGCGTAGTGCTCTAACAAGGGTTTTTTTTTGTGTCGAGCTGCTTTGGTTGGCAATAAAACGGGGTGTTTGCCGGACTGACCATGTGCTTTGCTGTAAGTGGGTTGTAACAAAGAATATTTTTGTTTGATTATGTCTTATACCCAAGCTTCATCAAGATTCTGTGAATTGCGTTGGAAGTGATGGTATAATGTGTGCATGTATTTTAGGAGTTGTGTTGGGCGCGTGGTAATAGGTAGTAGTTTTTTGTTAGGTTTAGGTTCACCAATTAATGAGCCATGAGATTTTGCTTTAACCAGGTGTTTGCGAAGCAAAAAGACCGCGTTTTTGGATTGGAATTCTTGGCCCCGTTGTTTCTGGCGTCGAACTCGAATATAGCTGTTCGTCGTTCGTGGGGGTTATTTATGTATGTATGCGCTTCGGTCAGTTTAATAAAAGAAAAGGTTTAGGACTCTATTGATTTGTGATTTAGCGATGTAATTATTAGTGAAGTAAAGTTTATATACAAAAATCTGCTTTTAATACTCTTTCTTAGTTTATTAGGGCCTGGGCGTTTTTTTGGAGTTGATTAGTGCATCTAGATTAGGTACAGATCCTTCGTAGAGGTATAGAACCTAAGTGTGGCGGTTTTAAAGAGGTCGGGGGAATGTTTGAGTTGCAATTTGCCAAGGACCTGACGAGGTCTGTTGCTAGGCACGTGCTTATGTTTATCCGATCTGATCTTTATAGCTTTTCAACTCGGATATCTAAGGTATTTTACAGTTCAATTTCGAATTGACATTAAGTAAGCAGTGATAATGGAAAGAGCTCACCGAGTTCTGCTTGGGCTGCTGTGTCATCAGTAATTGAGGCAGCGCGCAGCGTGGTTACTCCTGTATGTTGTACTCTACTCGGCTGTTTCTGCCTGCAGCACTAGGTTTGCACTCACTACTTAGGCTATTTGTTATCTAGATGCACTGCACTATGTATAAGCCCGATGGTTTTGGTTTGGGGATATTTAGGGAACGCGGTGGAGTTAGTTTAAAATAATCTTTCAAGTTTAACGTCGAACGCGCGGTGAGAATTTTGAACTTTATGACGGGGGTTGGAACGAACAGACGGCCGGACTATTGTTTCGCGTGGGGCTATTGTTTTGGCTCAAAGATTTAAGTGGCGTTTTTAGGTCGGTCGGGGGCTTGCACAGATGCGACCGCTCTGTACCGTGTCTCCAACCGCGTGATCGCCTTCATACAAAACTCCTTCGGAACTCGCAAGTGTGAAATGGCCTTATCGCGACTCCACACTACTCGCGAAGTTGGATAGTGTGAAGGGGCACTTCGCTGCTGTAACCAATACTGGGCAGTAAAGTGCTAAGCCGAAAAGCTATCTCAATCTGAGTAAGTTTTGAGAAAATCGACTTCTCGTAACCAGTTCGAAAAACGGAATTACCGCTTACGCTTATTGCCTTAGAACTTGAATGGACTAGTTTTCAGTTATTTTTAAGCGATTATAGCCTATGTCAATAGGGCTTTTTGGTGTCAAAGTAACGATAAGCCGCGAAGTCTCATAATAATTTAATAAAAATTTGAGATATGAAAAAACTTAATAGTGGTTTATTTAATAGTTTTAAGTCAGATAGCACTATTTGGCTTATACCATTAGATGCGGAAATGTCATGGCTATCGAATGGTATTAAAAAAAAAAACAAAAAGGCGTATCTCAGACATAGCGCCTTTCGGCTTAGCTTTCGGACAGCATACTTCGGTCAACTTCATTCAACTTCGCGTGTAGTGTAGAGCAATTAAGTGAAAATAGAGCTCTAAAGAAAGAAGCACCTATCTAGACGAGAAAATGTTACCTAAACGCCGTCGACTACCTCCCGGGTCCACCCTGTTTTTTTTGTGTAAGTTTTCTTGAATGCGGTCATAACTCTTAGACCTGGTTACCTCGGTTTTTAGGTGATTGTTAATACTTTTTGTTCAGTGCAAAAAGGTTTTGTCGAGACCATTGAGGTGTAGTCTATTGTTTTTGTGACATAAACGTAATATCTTTTGTAATTATGTTAAGTACGCGGTATTCATTGTAAAGGTCAGTTTATAAAAATACATAAAAAATATCATCACAAATTTAAGAGTGTACTCTTGTTGATGTATCTGTTGTAGTATGTAGACAATGCGGTCATCAATTATAATTTCGTCGGGGGTTGCTGACTTGCAGCATTTGTGGCCGTACATTGCAGCAAAAATTGGCTATGTCAGTCACCTGAGAGCACACGAACGACGCTCTGACTAGCTAGTATATACAGTCGCCGTGGCCGAAATTGGCTAGGATTGGATGATGATGATGATGATGTAGCTGTGTCTATCTATCCCTATCCATACCCATCTCCTTGTTAAAAATATATGATACCAATATTACAGATCAATATAATAATTTAAATCTGCATCTGGGTATAAACATCACAGTTGGATACCATAACGGCAACATTATTTATATGGCATATCCGCTTCTGTGGATATGCCATATAAATAATGTTGCGGATGAAATACAATTAGACAATTAGGAAATAAAATTAGGAAATACAATGCGCAATTAGACATGACATTTCAGATTACTACGGTTTTCCACACGACCGACAAATAGGGTCAGGATATGCCTCAAAGGTTAAAGACGAAATAAGTACCTATCATAAAAAATCGGATGTTTGCGCGACAAGAAGCATCGTTTTACAAGCAAGTTAAGTTACTCCAACATGTGCTAACTAAGTTCCTTTCTGTCATGGCAATTTGAACCTTGCAGTGCCAACTTTAACATGCACTAATTGAACGCATAGCAATAGCCTAGTTGATAAAATCGCATGCCATTCCCATACTTATCTATTATTTGTGTATTGATTATTTATATATGATCGGTACACGTTTCAGTACGCCGTTGATAAGGTGTCCTTAATAAGGTCGGAAATGTCGGAATAATGTCAACGAACTTGCAGAACTTGTATCACGTTTCCATAAAATGAAACCGCGATCATAAATGATCGAACCGATTAGGGCTGACACAGATGACATGCAGTTTTAATCCAGTTGCCATTGCTGCATCGAAACTGCAAACCAACGATGCAGTCTGGTTGCAGTCTCTAGTACTGTTCGTACAAGTATACGTAACCGTGCAACTGCATCGTTACATAACCTTAATTAAACAAAAATACTAATTATATTGGACGGGTTTACCCTTGTTTTTATACCTAGAGATACGTTTCATAGAATTTTCATTTCACAGAAATTTCATTTCATAGAAAGCATTTTCTGAACACAAACCAAACCTAATCTATGGGTAGAAATTTTCAAGATTACTGAAAAATTTATGACTTCCGAGGAAAAACTTGTCTATGAAATGAAGCATTTCGCTGAAGTGTATTTCCATAAAAGAAGAGCATTCCATTCCATATTGGACATCATCGCCTAAGCTACGACTGAAAAGATGAATTTGTCATTAGATTACACAATTCTATAGAACTCGAGGGCTCCGGTGTACGACATCCTGTAACCCTCCAGTAGCAACACGAATACGACAGTGTCCTGGCGTGAAAAAATCTGGGCAAGCCGGTACCCGGTACCGATTTAGCTTATCTTTTCCCAAAAACAATAGAAAAAAAAATGGCACGCCGTTGGGTATCTTGTTTTATGGGCACGTTACTGCTACACGACTACAGTATGAGCTGACTGAATGCGATTTGAAATTTATACCTGTCTGCTCACTCTTATGCGGTCGAGGTATGAACCTCTCAAACCCGAATCTCAATCCAAGAGCTCACGGACTGTACCTCTCGTCCGAAGTGTCCAGAATCGGTGTCAACGGGACCACACAAGCGTGTTTTCAGATGACAAAAGCGAATGCTTATTGTCCAGTTCGGTAACACCGTTAAACTCATTTGCAAGCCTAAGAAAACACGAGCCAAGAACGGGCACGTAAACACAAAGGCAAACTACGTAATAATAGGCGTGTAGACATTTTTTTTTGAGGATGTCAATCGATTCTATTTTTTATTGGAATGAAATGTCTATATGGGACTAACTACACTTAGAAACTCAGAAATTACCGTCAAAGTCAACATTCCTACCGAGCGCTAAAAACGAACGAATTTTGAAAATCTTGTTAATAATCAGTTTGGTTCGTAAATTAGATCTGAAACCGTGGTAAATCTTTAAGAAAATCACAGACAATCATAAACAAGTTTTATCCTGTCTCATAAGCAAAAACAATCATACATTTATCACACATGATGCTATCAACGCGTCATTGCCGCCAAGGCGGTGGAGATAAAATTAATTCAGTAATTAAATGATATGTCAATAGGCCTCCGAGACTGCTGAGAACGGGTAGTCTTCCTCTCACACACCAGGCGCGAGGCACTGCACAAAGCCACAGAATAGATAATAATATAAAATAAAATTAAACACTCTCGACCCAACCGAACTTAGCTAAGAAGTAAGAACCATCTCGACAGACAAGGTTATTCGTTTAAAATAAACCTTCTTCAAATTAGACCATCCGTTTCGGAGCTACGATGCCACAGACAGACACACAGATAGATAGATAGATAGATTCAATCTTTTATTCATATCCACAACTTACATGGTTAGACACAGTAGATATTAGAATACAGAAATACACATGTTTTTTTTTCGGGGGATAAACATACACTGACTGTTTTCATTTTAGCGAATGCTGTGCGTATTAAGGAACCGGTAAAACGTACCGTGCGCGAATAAAAGGGCAAGCAATTATTGCTACATGGCTGCGCTCAAAAAATTAACGTTCGTGGATTACGCACCGCTATCTACTCACAACGGCCTCGTGATTGAAGCTAGCGTATCTGTAACTGTGTGGCATTGTATAGGAATTAGCTTGACCTAATTCCAACGAATCCAGAAGCGTATTACATCAATAGTTCAGTCTTGTAGTTATATCAAAGGTCCCGTCTTGGAATAAGTTCTAACGATATATTCATTAATTTCATTAGGTATGTTCCATTGTTGGCTATCGATCTGCTCAGCATGGAATCCAATACTTATATCAAGAAAAACATGAGTTGAAATATCTATAATCTAATGAATGAGGGCCGTGCTTAGTAGATAAAGAATATCCATCCATGCCGCGAAAATTACGAAACTTAATATTATAAACCAAGATACCGGCAAGGATAAAGTATAAATTATCGGCTTGCATTTTTGGCTGTAACTTCCGAGAAATTCGGTAGGGATTGCAAAAAGAAGTGTACAAACGTGGCGTGCCTGCGAGGACGATGGTTGAAAACTAAATTCTTATACAATATACATGTGTATTTTTATTTGGAGAGTAAAGATAAAAGCGAAACGTTAAATATAATCAACACCTTATACTTATACTCATAGTATGTAGGTTTATACATTATAGTGTGTGCGTGCGTGCGTGCGTGCGTGCGTGCGTGCGTACCATTTATCGTATCTTGCAACTTACGCCATTTGAAATATGAAGTCAATAGGTACTTCCGATTTACCAAAGGACATACAATAGATATATCAGTAGATATATATCAATGTGTAAGGAATTTATGTTAGACAGTAAAAATAATAATAATCGCTCTTTATTCTTTGGTAATCTTAGAATAAATACGCCTTTCTAAGGGTAGACCTCAGTCAGCGCTTGACAGTAAAGCAAGTTTTGGTTAGCCACGGGCTTTGTTTCCTCCATGTCCGCATCTGTCACAACGTCAATGTCACGAACAAAACGTCTCTATGATTGGTTCGTAGACACGCACACATAAAACCAAAAGCGGCCTCATCTTTCGCAAATCTGTTGCATTTGAAGGCTATTGTTCTGGTAGTATTTATTCTAAGGTGGTAATGTTAAGATTTAATGCATTTACTCGTATATGTGAGTATCACATTGTTTCTTGTAATTTTAGGTAGTGGATGACTCATAAGATATTCAACTGTATTACTTCGTTATTAACCCAGAAACCAATATAATTTCGGTTTATATTATATGCATTTATATTATGTACTTTTTTACTTGATCAGACAAGGCAATATGTATTTTTTAAATCTTTGTTATGATCTGAAGTCAAATCTGAATGGGAATCCATAGAATGCGATTTCCATCGGCCTATTTTACGATTTTACTGAGCTTGAAGACGAAATACTAAGCCCAATTTACCCGATGGCTAAGCCAGGAAGGTTCACACCACGCCACAGGTTTCAACACAATGTTATTTTACCTACACTGCCGTCTAAATAGCTAAACCCGAAAAGCGTGCATTCAAATCTGACATCAAAACGCGGCACCTTCACATAAAATCATAGTTTTACGTGAGACCGCCACCGAAGACGTATTGCAACGAATCGTGAACAAAAGAACAGATGTGTATCGAATCGTAGTCGCATTAAAATTCACTTCATTTACTGTGTAGTTCGAATGGGTGGCTTAATACTAATGTTTGCTGAATAGTTAACATTTGCATAGTTTTCTAGAAAACATGTCTATATTTACTCGTATCAATTACAGTTTTATAGGAATTACTGAAAAACATGTGCGGTATTACCTACACGGAGTTAGCAAAGAATTGCACGTATAATTAACAATATTAAATATACAGTTAAAACACAGTATATCGTGCAATGAGAGAATGCAGGTAACTATAAACGACCTTATTATGTGTAAACTAGTGCAATCGTTTTACTGTTACTGTTATACCACACATTTGCCTCAAATGTGAATCGGAAGCACTTTGGAAATTGTCGCATATAACCAATAACTATAATTTAATATAGTGTAAATAATAAAGTTTATCTATCCAAATATCATAAACCCTCCATGATGCGTATGTGTAAACTAGTGCAATCGTTTTACTGTTACTGTTAACCCACACATTTGCTTCAAATGTGAATCGAAAGCACTTTGGAAATTGTCGCATATAACCAATAACTATAATTTAAAATAGTGTAAATAATAAAGTTCATCTATCCAAATATCATAAACCCTCCATGATGCGTATGTGTAAACTAGTGCAATCGTTTTACTGTTACTGTTAAAACCATACATTTGCTTCAAATGTGAATCGAAAGCACTTCGGACATTGTCGCATATAACCAATAACCATAATTTAAAATAGTGTAAATAATAATGTAATTAATTTGTATAGTTATCAATAAATAATTTTCAAATTAATCAATAAATAAATCTTTATTTATTGATAACTATACAAATTAATTATATTATTATTTACACTATTTTAAATTATGGTTATTGGTTATATGCGACAATGTCCGAAGTGCTTTCGATTCACATTTGAAATAAATTGGATAAATTTTGCAGTTTACGGTGTTTTATTTATTTAATAGGTACATTGAGCCAATAAGATCAACAAGTATCGATTCAGTTCACTCTTATTGTTTAGATGAATGTGTTAGTACAACTGCAAGTCTTACCTTTACAAATTGTACGCGATGCACCGTTGATAACAGTAATAACATACTATATACAGACGTATCTTTACAAATCAAACACAATGGCAGTACCGAGTCATAAAATCTGCCACAATCATATATTCTACGGCATGCGTCGTGGACTGAAGAGAACACAAACAGCACTGGTTATAAAATATATGTTTCATTTGTAATACTATTAAATAATAAATATTAAGATCAATCTACTATGGACAACTTAATACTAGACAACGATATACATAACACTCCACTCCACCCAACCAGGAACAAATATTCGAGTTCATCAAACAAATATTTTGCCATGCCGGGATTCGGAGATAGGAGCGCCGGCTCAGTCAGCAGCTGCACTACAAACTGCGCCAACCTTTTCCCTTCAAAAACCTCAAGCAGTGGCTATTTTGATATTAACTCTCTCCGACCGATTTCAACTATGGCTACCTTCCACTCCTAGTTTTCTTGGCGCTCATGCACCCGAAGATAACTTATATAGCCGATCTTCGCAATGAATTTCCGCGTATTTTGTCAGCACGTAAGTCCACTGTCTATATAGTTATATATGATAGCAGTAGGTGTATGCCTGTACGGGCCTTCAACTCGTCGTTTTAGCCTTAGAAGTCTCTTACTCCGTTCTGTTACCTACTTCCGTTGTGTTGCCAAACTTTCCCATTGAGACGGTTCTATGTTGCAACTCCCAATGCCGCATCTGGACATCCTTGTAGATACTAGAGGATTAGAGGAGTTGCTCGCCGTGCTTCCGCTTTTCTTCCTTCAATTCAGAGTAAGATGCGATGATACCGACGGCAAAAAGCGTATACGCTGTAAACGCCAAAACGCTCTAAACTATCGTTTAGCTTCGATAAAACCGTAAGGATAAATTGAAGCACTAGTAATTAAACAATGTATAAACACGTCAAAGAAGGTAAACTCACAGAATCAACGGCTTCTTATCTTCAGAGTCTTGAGACATCCTTGGATCCAAATGCCACTAGCGACCCAAAACCACTCAAGCACACTTCTTAACCAAGCGTTTACAACTTCTTTGAATCCTTATTCAAAATATTTAAAGGGTAAACACAGTAAAATCAGTCACAGTCACAAATACAACGTATAACTTTACTATGGCTGTAAGACCGAACTAGTCTATAGTCTATGCAAGCGCCACATTGCTCGATAGGGACTAATTTAAACCATTACTGAAGCGTTATCTAAAACACATTGAGTGGTTATCACCTACCGGGCACTCCTTCACATTTCAGATAACATTACGATGTGCAAATAGAAGCCGATAATACTGTAAACATATTGTATTAGGGTCCCGTCTAACTGACAAAATAGCGTTTATTGTATAGGTAGTAAGGGAAGGATGGGAAATAAAGGTTATTTTACGCCCTAGATCAATAAAAGGACGTTTAAACTACGCGTAAAGACGTTTAAACTAATCTGACTTCCACAATAACGGAGGTATCGATGCATACCTATCCGAGAAATAGTTACAATACTTTTTCGTGAACACTTCAATTTAAAATGGGTGACGCACGGAAATTTTTGCCGATTTAGTGAGCAGGTTCAATAATTACATAGATCGTTGAGTCAGTTTTGTGTTTTTTCAAAATCACGGAGATAAAGAAGTACAAAAGTCATATATCTCCGGCATTTAAAAAAAGTTCGCGAGGTCGTAGAGTCACTAGTGTGCCCTTGATATCTTACCTGTAGCTAATATTCTAACCCCCGACCGAAAAAGGGTTATTATAAGATCAACAAATGTATGTTTATCTTTGGCATCGTAGTATGTAAATTCTGACTAAGTCAAATATGCAAAACCCTTCCAAATGAAAGATCGGTCGCCTGGCGAATATAGGGTTCTCCCGCTCTAGCCTCTGTTCACTGTTTACGGTGAGTTCCCGAAGATAGTCGTTTGAATTCAAGGAATAAATCATTAGAGACGATATCAGTAGCCGCGGCAGAATGCATAATGATGCAGACGATAGGTACTCGTCCCTTCACAACCTCATCTTTAAGTTATTAATTACGTAGGAAAAATAACCTAAATTGATATTAAAACACCCCCCCATACAAGTAGCTATCATTAGACCCTCATTCATTGAGTCACAGGCTTACTTCTCAACAGCGGTCTCCTCTTGTGAAATGCTGGTAGATTCAGATTCAGACATGTGAAATAAACGTTTTGATTATGATTAAAAAAAATATCTATACGCCTATTGTATATAATTTATTGTCAAGTCAGTTTTCCTTTTTTTCAAAATGGCGGAGATTTTCAGGCTTAGACATATGCATCAGCCGTTTCGAGAAATAATCGCGAGCTCTACAGCTCACAGAGGCACTTGTGTAGTTGTTTCATAATTAATAAGCATTTTGTTCCTTTCGACTTACGGAACCCAAAAAAATGTAGGCACTATGGTGATGTATTATCGGCTTAATGTACTTTTAACAGATTTGGCCACTCATACCTACAACTATGTCGGATTAGAGATTATGTATATTATTAGACTAGAAGGTCCCCGCAACTTTGTCCGCGTTTTTTTAGGGTTCCGTACCCAAAGGGTAAAAACGGGACCCTATTACTGAGACTTCGCTGTCCGTCCGTCCGTCCGTCCGTCCATCTGTCACCAGGCTGTTTCTCAAGAACGGTGATAGCTAGCCAGTTGAAATTTTCACAGATGATGTATTTCTATTGCCGCTTTAACAACAAATACTAAAAATAAAATAAAATTAATATTTAAGGGGGGCTCCCATACAACAAACTTGTTATAGATTATGGTACGGAACCCTTCATGCGCGAGTCGGACTCGCACTTGCCCAATTTTTTTTTATTTCTTTTTTCATAGTCGGATAAAAAGTATCCTATAACCATCTTTGGATGTCCAGCTATCTTTATTCCGAAATTGGTTAAAATTTGTCCAGCCGTTTGGTCGTGTTGAGAGGAAAAAGGAAATTACCTATGACCAACAGATGGCGCCAGACTGGCATGCCGCCGCGCGCCCATACAAAACATAGTTTTTATTGAAATGTAGGTAGTTTTTAAATTGTTTTTTATTGACATTATATAATGCATAGTATGTAGAATTCTAATTTTAGCAATGGGACATTGGAAGAATATGTTTTTATTTTTTGCGTAATGAATGTAAATAAGTTGGAATGAATATGTATAATTTGTAATGCGTTGAAAATTAGTTAATGTTTTATTATGTGTACTTAGTATTATTTTTAATCGTGTTCTTTCTCAAATATTGTACTGTAAGACTTATATTATATTTCAAACACAATGTACATTGTTTATGAATAAATAACTATCACTATCACTATAACTATCACTATCACAAATGACGATCCTGCATCACGCTATTAAGATTTTTCCTGTAATCATGACCCCATAGAAAACTGATATTCAATACATGTATAACATAATTTTATAATAGTAGAAGTTCGAGTACCGATAAACATAGGCATTAGACGATTACGATTAGATAAGTGGTTTACTATACACGTGAATTTACAACAGGTAGCTGCTAGTAACACGGGATTACTACGCCGCGAGCCGTGCTAAACAACCCACTCACGAGGGTGCACCAGGGTGCCCGGCTCCGCCTTTCGGCGCGCGTTCTTAACCACTTCTATACGGTATATTCCCGTGATTAATCTCAATGTTGTCATTTAATGCTACAACTAGCTGTTTACTCACATGAAAATAAATTGTGAAAGATAACTTCTGCGGCCCTAGTGAAACAAGAATTTACCTACGAGCAAAGAAGCTTAAGTCTCCGAATAGTTTTTCTTGTTTCTGGTTAATATTGACCCCTTTACACTAGGGCCATACTTTTTCCTGAAATTGGCATCGGGACATCCGAAATAGTGGCTCAGGTTATCAAAAAAATCGGCCAAGTGCGAGTCTAACTCGCGCACCGAGGGTTCCATACAAACTTTCACTTTGAATTGAGTTGAGTTAAGTTTGCATACAAAGGAGGTGTAAACTTATCGCAACCGAATTTTCCAAATATGATGTTTGAAAAGGACTATATTTTTTAAGATTTTATTACAAATGTATAGCTTTCAGATTTTTATAAGTATTTGTAGTATGTGATGATATTACTTGCCAAATTTCATAGTTCTAGGTCATCGGGAAGTGACCGTAGAACGCAAGGGACCGTAGACCTGATAGTGTTAATTTCAACTCGATACCTCCACGCGTTCTCGAGATAAAGGATCTTGACAGACAGACAGACTGACGGACAACAAAGTGATCCTATAAGATATTTTTATTAAAGCAGTAACGTCTGCTAACGTAAACTAAATGTTTACAAATGAAGCGAAAATTGAAAAAGCCGACGATAAAGTCTAAATCTTTACGGTAGATGGCGCTACGATGCCACCCTAAGGCATGTCGAAGCAACTGGTTGAAAAATTCAATGACTCCGACATCTGATTCGGTGGTCCAATTGGGAGGACGCCCGTGTTGGCCCGGAAAGCCGTTGGAAACGCAGGTTCGAATCCTGTCCGATTCATTAAATTTTCGCTTCATTTGTAAACATTTTGATCCTATAAGGGTTCCGTTTTTTTCCTATAGAGATACGGAACCCTAAAAATAAAAAATATATTAAACACCGTAATTCAGTATACAAACGGTGTTGGTGCCCCCGACGAAAAAAGAGGGGGGTTATAAGTTTAACATGTGCGCCTGTCTGTGGCATCGTACCTTCCAAACGGGTGGACCAATTTGAGTGGGTTTTTTTTAATCGAATGATATGTCTCACACACACACACACGCACACACGCACGCACGCACGCACGCACGCACGCACGCACGCACGCACGCACGCACGCACGCACGCACGCACGCACGCACGCACGCACGCACGCACGCACGCACGCACGCACGCACGCACGCACGCACGCACGCACGCACGCACGCACGCACGCACGCACGCACGCACGCACGCACGCACGCACGCACGCACGCACGCACGCACGCACGCACGCACGCACGCACACACACACACACACACACACACACACACACACACACACACACACACACACACACACACACACACCCCCCATATTATGCTACCTGTTTGCATCTATTTGTGTCTAGAATTTTAGTTACATGTATACCTAGGTATTTACCTAATTAGTCCAATGTTTTTCATGTTTTCTTTTTCTTACATTCCATTTTGTGTATGCTTAGCTTATATAATCTGCGCATAATGTTAGTTAACATCATCATGTTTAGTGCACTCCAAGGCCCTGAGATACAGGCACAGCCTAGTTCGGGGTCTGCAAGATATTTCCTGTGTATTTTATTCATGTGTGCTTTGTGAAATAAATTTATTCTTATTCTTATGTCCGTCCAGATGGTTCTTAGCTATTTTTGGTGGAAACAGGACGAGAAATGAAAAACATAAATCTTTATTTGCTTTAAGTGTAGTTACATTTGGCTGACATAGTAAATGGCTCGTATTTCGATCACCACACTTAGCTTATCAGTTATCACAGTCACAGCATGCAGCTCAGAATGCAAGCTAAGAATTCCAAATTTTGCATTTATGTTCAATTTTAGTAGTATTTTCTATATCACTCATTGAATGAGGGTCTCATGACATGATGACCAGTTACTTGTGTTATAAAAGTTGTAGGTAATTTAGGCTATTAAGTATTTGATACTTGTGCTATCAATAACATTTACTATTATTATAGTTACATATGTTTGCTAAAGTATTTCATACCTACCTACCTATCAGCAATAGACGTCCACTGCTGAACATAGGCCTCCCTCATGACTCGCCACAAAGTGCGATCCTGTGCAGACCGCATCGAATGATTCCCCGCTACCCTCACGAGGTCATCCGTCCATCTAGTCGGGGGCCGACCCACGCTGCGATTTCATATACGTGGTCGCCACTCTAGGACTTTGCTTCCCCAACGGCCGTCCGTTCTCCGGGCTACATGGCCTGCCCATTGCCACTTCAACCGGGCAATCCTGTGCACTATGTCGGTTACCTTGGTTCTTCTGCGGATATCCTCATTTCTGATTCTATCGCGCAAAGAAACTCCGAGCATTGCCCTTTCCATTGCACGTTGCGTGGCTCTTAGCCGCCTCATGAGAGAGAAGTATTTCATATTATTTACAAATTGACGATCAGTTTTCATTTCACATGCATAAGAATGTTTATACAAACTGGGACGATTTTGACACCCAGTAGCAGTTTTATAATATTAACAAAGCAGAGGACACTTTGTTGTCATTTTTCATTGTAAACACAAATTCTTATACACAATCAGTGACAAATATTATCATGAATTCATGAACAATAAAGATAACATTATTTGTATAACATTTACGCGTAACTTATAAAACTTATAAATACACCTAGCTACTTGAAGGTTTGTCTACATAATTAAGGTCAGAAGTGAAACATACCTACACATATGTCTTATGTTCTAATAACCTTAATTAGGTAACGCTATAAAATACGTTTGGAGTGTCCCCGTATCGGTCATTAACTAATATCGTAATATCATAAGTTAAACGCGTAATATCTATACAGGGTAATCAATCTAAATGGGTCAGTAGGGAGAAGTCACAAACTATAAGAGGTAGGGAAATCTGTTGTTAGGAATCATGGCGTCGATTTTAGATTTAATAAAATCATTTTATTTTCTTTATAAATCTCATACATGATTTCATACATAACCCGGTCAAAACCGCTGTAAAGAATGATACAATACGACATGCGATTACTTACAGAATTTTAACTGGGTTCAAATCCCGATTATGTATATAAGATAATGAAAAAAATGGAATGTAACTAGTTTCTATTAAATCTAGAATCGACGCCAGTGGTTTCTAAGAACAGATTTCCTATATCTTACAGTTTTCGTTTTCTCCCTACTGACCCATTTGGATTGATCACCCTGTATATGAACAAGCCACTCATTACTGACAGAGTAGACTTAGTAAGATGAAATCGCCAGTTAATCACATATTTCGGGAAATATGTTAACAAGAATCAAAAAGTATAGAACACGATCAAAATGATCAAACGCATGGTACTATATGTATGTACATTGAAGATATAAAAAAAGCGAAATAGGCTATTCGCAGGTTAGAGGATCGAACTTTTTTTTTGTGTGCATGTATGTTTTTGTGCGTTCATTGCGGTTAAACGATTGGACCAAATTCAACTATTTTAGGTACACGGGAAGCTAATCCACAGATAGGATAGGATATTTCTTTCCCCGACTACGGAAAAGCAAAAATTAGGTTGTGAATTTTTCTTCCACGCGGACTCGTCCGCGTCCAACAAAATATTCGCTCCCTCAGCCCGATATACGACCAACACGACGTATACGACCCAACTTAAGGCGACGGGTAACGCGAAACTAGTGCCATTTCAATTTTATTCTTATATTTTCTAAATCCAATAAATTTTACACTCATTTCAAGAGTGTTGAAACTTGAAAAACACCTTGTTTCGTACTACAGCCTAAGGCTAAGGCTACCTGTCCACTGGAGCGGAGCAGTGTAAAATTGACCATTCGCATTCCTCGGGTTAAAATACACTTCTATTGAGCGTCTCAAAAACGCAGCCTGGTTGATTTTGTCCACTCCAACTTTCTCCATTAATTCCCCAAATCTAGGAACTACGAAACTACCTTCAATATTTATTAAATCACTGTAAATAATTTATCGTCCTGTAGTTATCCCCAAAAACATGGGCAAAACTAAAGTAGTCGCTTTTGACGTTAACAAGAGTTGTGGGGTAAATTTCATTAAGTGCAGTGCGCTCGAAGCTGGCAGAGTGTGACTCGACCTTTATAACTGTCTCGCTCGCTCTTACGTGATACAGATAAGAACCTCTCAGTTTTCACCCAAACCCGAATCCCAATCTGAGAGCTCTCGGACTGTACACAAATTATATACAATGATATAATAAATATTAAAGGTTTTTCCTAGTTCATAGATTCCGGCAATTACTGAACAATTATCCAATTATGAAGTTATAAAGAAATATTAATAAATATATATTTTAAGGGACAATCTTACACAAATAGTCCCAGTCCCAAACAAAACAAAGCTTGTACTATGGGTACTAGTTAACGATATACATAATATATAAATACTATATAGATAACATCCATGACCCAGGAACAAATATTCGAGTTTAGCACACAAATACTTGCCCTGGCTGGGATTCGAACCCAGGACTACCGGCTCAGTAGCCAGACGCACTAAAAACTGCGCCAACAGCGTCGTCAAAAAAAAAACTAAAAAGTGGCGCCAGTTTCGCATGACCATTAACCGTAAACAGAAGTGGCGCCAGTCAGGAGCATCACCGGTCGCCTTAAGAACTGTTCCATGAAAGGATTCCATCAGATACGAAACTGGATACCGATATGCGCGTTAGTTATTGTATTTGTAAACAATTATGGATGTTTCTAACATGCGTAAGACCGGCGAACCGAGTCACTCATTAATATACTGTTTTGAAACCAGTAATTCTCTAAGACAATGGCGTATGAGGTTTAAGCAACGAACGACATATATCGATATCACCGATGTCTAGAAATGGCCACAGGCGTTCATAGTATGTATGTACATACATGGTTTCTAACCTGGCTGTCTTTTAAGGGTCCCGTACTTCAGTCGGTTTTTTTAAAACATGACTTGAACTGTATCAGAGCTGGTTAGCCCTCACTACCAGTAGTCGGACTTTGTGTGAGAGTATAACCGGAAGCAAGAACGGAGCAAAAACGGAACTCCTATAGGATCACATTGTTCGTCTGTCTGTCAGTCAAGAGTGTCAAGACTCTTTTTCTCAAGCGGAGGTATCAAGTTGAAATTAAGTACTTAGGTTTGCAATCTTTTGCCCTCGAAGCATTGAAAAAAACATGTTTATACTCTGCCATGCTACGGCAAAAGGACGTATCTTACTATGACATCCGTATAAAGATACGGCCTTTTACTGTAACACGGCAGTACTGTCGACGCTCAAGGGGAATCAAAAGCTACAAAAATCGGAAACTTATTAAGTACTTCCCGTCGTTGACTTAGTATAACTTTTTCAAGAAGCTACATTATGTGGCACAAGTTAAAGAAAATGTCCGAAAATCGACAATTTGAAGTTACATTACAATAAATGTGACAGTATTTAGTAAAAGGGTCCATTGTTCGGATGTCTCGCATATTCCCTCGCTCATCTCGAAACAATAGGGTTGACTGATGTTGAATTATACAACATTGGTACCGTAGTTATATGAAAATGCTCCAAAGCCATGAAACAAAGAAGACTTTTCATGAAATATGTGACTTCAAAGGTATGTAAATTTTGTATTTCTTTTAAATCCAAAATAAATTTTGAAAATGTTTTACGAATCCTCATAATTTAACAAAACGATAATTGTATGACTTCTTCTTAGTCGTACACTCTTGTCAGAGTGGTCGTGGTTATGGATTGTCCTCTTCTACATTAATGACGGCTTTTGCGATTTTTCTCCATCTCTCTCTGTTTGTGGCACTCCTTGCACACTCCGTAAGGGAACGTTTCGTCCTGGACTTTATGAGATCCGTCCACCTAGTAGGAGATCGGCCGCGAGAACGTTGACCTTCCACTCCCCCCCAAATTGTATGACAGCCATGACCAAACACACTTTTTCACAGTAAAAATGGCAAATTACTTAATATTGCCTCCATACAAATATTGGTACCCAACCCACAAATAACATCTCAAGTAGGTGGATTTTGTATGGAGCTTTTCAGCGCTCTGTAGGAATGTTGAACTTTAACGGTCATTTCTGATTTTTAGAGCAGTCTAAGTGTAGTTAGTCCCATATATGTAGACATTTGATCCCAATGTCGCTTCCTGCTGTCTGTCTGTCTGTCCTAATGTATGCTTAGATCTTTAAAACTCCGCAACGGATTTTAATGCGGTTTTTTTTAATAGATAGAGGGATTCAAGAGGAAGGTTTATACGCATAATTTATCAGCATTGCACCCGTGCAAAGCCAGGGCGGGTCGCTAGTAAGAAATATAATCGATTGAGATCCTCAAAAAAACATTGTCTACAAGCCTATTCCATATATGAACTCGTCGTTGACTTCTCGGGATGACATTCAACAAGATTCGAATGCAAATTATAAATAATTGCAACCACATGCATTATTGCAATACAAAGGCTCGTGTCATACCCATATCAAAACTCCCGCCGATAATTGAATACTTTAACTGCCAGTTACTCCATTGGGAGTTAAATTTATATGATAATGCTTGGATTACTATATGTAGTAAGGCACCTATATACTCTGACCGAGCGAGCGAAGCGTCTCTGTTGAGCTTGACCGAAAAAAAATCCGATATATGTCCGAATTTCGGATGTAAGAATCGGATGTTTGGCTGTTCTCGCCTACCGGCCTCATTTCTCAACCGATTCTCGTAAAATTTTGTGACCAGATTCTAATTCGCAGACAAGAAGCACGAATCAATTAAAACACATCAATGTTTGTCATACGAATAATTGAATATAATGTAAATATTTTTTTGCAATGATATAATCAAAATTAATTAATTAATCAATCAATTTATTAAATTGTATGTGGTAAAATGTTATTAAACAGGATATCATTATTTTTCCTTAACATATATTTTTTGTGCATCATACAATATAAGTTGAATATGTGAATTTCTTGCTCAATCGTAATTAGACGTATATATGCAAAAGGGAACCAACCCAAATTGAACGTATGTACTTTATGCTATAGTTACAGGGTTCAATGTAAACAGCTTTGATATGTGGACTGGTATGGGGGATCCTTTTGCATGAATACGTCCAATTAAAGCAAGAAGCTCACTATGCCAGCATTTATTAAAACGCAGTCTTTTTCGTGAACATTGTATCCACAAAGCTACCTTGTAGCCATTTACTAAAAGGCGGTCTTCTGTATGATAATTTTACAGGGAACTTGAGAAGGCTGCCTTAAAAAAAAATCACAGCATATGCGCAACGAGCTGCGTTAAGAGGCCTTGTGCCAAGGTATTGATAATTTAATTAGTTTGGCTCGATTTGTATAAGATTGTCCCTTAATATTTATTTATTTATTTCAACCAACTTTTTGAAGTGAATAATACTTTTCCCTGAGTTATAGAAAGTAACATAGCTATTTCGCGTGCAGTCGGAAATACGTTGAAAAAAACAGTTTTTTGCGTGAATTTTGACAATTTCGAGTAGTTTTTGAAACAACAATTATTAATGAAAACTTCAAACTAGATTTTAAATATATACCTACCAATAAGTCGCAATGGTCCTGTTCTAAGTAGTAACATTGATAATATAATATGTTACGAAACATGTGTAATTTTATAGAGAAAAATGTCTAACAACAATCTGCCTGATGATAAGGAGCCTTAACGCAAAGCCGTGGCATCTCCGTATAGTGCAGTCATTGAAGCGAAAAATACGGTCTACGGTCTCCGATTTTTTTTACTGTGAACCGATTTGCATGTAATTTTGGAATTAGGCTCATCTTACCCTTAACTTCAAAAGTGAAAATGATCTGAACTCCCCCTATTATTTTTAAGGGGTGTAAACAACCCCTTAATGGAAAAAATGACATTGATCCATTTTATCGCTAGAAAACATGTCTAATAGTAAGTGGTGAAATTGTAAAGTATTTTCTAACATAATTACCTCATATTAAAATCATTTTCAACCCCTTGAAAATCTTACAACCCTTGCAAACAACCCCTAAATTAAAATACTTTGGTATGACATAAAAAGATGTAAGTAAAGAGTAAGTAATATTTTATATTCTCTATAATAATTATCAAATTTTTAACCCCCTTTCAACCCTTGAAAACTACCCCTTGATAAAAAATTGATAATTTTTTTTTTTTATAAAATGAAAAGGATTTATATATTATTCCACACTCTCGAAAATGATTATCATATTCTTAAGCTTTTCTACCCTTAAAACTACCCCTAAATTAAAACAGTAAAGTGTATATACACATTACAATAGTTGTGGGTCTCTATTATATTGCGTACTTTCACATTGCTCCAAATATTCACACTCCGAAATTTTCAGTTACTAAGTAGAAAAAAATATGATAAGTTTTTGGACCATAACTCCTTCAATTTTCATGCTATCACAATTTATAAAAAACCATTGTAAAGGTAATTAAGAGAGCTACAACATCCTTTATTGCAATATATAGTAAAAACCCTTTTTCTAAAACGGTGAAGGGTTGAAGGGCTTAAGAGAGGCTGTGATTGCGCTGCCACGCGCTCTTTAAACAATCATATCTCCGTCAATTTTTGTTTGACAGAAAAAACAAATAAACCAAATTGTTTGTCAGAAAAATACCTAAATTTTTAATTCGTACACTTTTATACGTATCTGTCGTCATTTTTGAGATATTAAGAAAAGAAAGTGGGTTTTTAAAAAATTTGAAATTTTGTTTTTTTTTTTAATCGTGACTTTTTTGAAAAATATGTGTCCTGAAGCAGCCAAACTGATACTATCTATCAAGCTCTTCATAATAAAGTTAAATCTAGGCGGAATACGATTAATTTTATTTTTGGTGGAAATGGCACTTATGAAACCCATTGATTTAAAAGAAAAAACATTAGATGCTCCCCTTATTTGCAATACAGCTCACTTATTTTACGTGCAAAAGACTTTTAATAGTGCTCATTTTAAAGCTTATTTCAAGCACTACAAAACCCTTTTGTATTAGAATGCATAAAATGCATCTGCTCGCCGCTAGATGGCATTGACCACATCGATTAAATTTCAGACAAAATAAAAAACGGCTTTGATCTTTAATATCTAGCTTAATATTGCACTTGGAATACTTTATAAAAAACCAAATTGTTCATTGTTTTACCTGCTACAATTTTGTTCTTTATAAAATTTTCGATAAAACGTATATTTTTGGAGATATTTGCTAAAAACCGATGAAAAACGTGAAAAAATTGCGAATTTTCAATTGCCAATAACTTGAAAGTATTGGATTTTTTGAAAAACTTTATAGTCGATTTTTTGCTTAAAATTAGGCCTTCTATCGATATCCGAGGTTATTTTGAAACAAAAAATATTCACCCCCGAGAAGGGGTGGCAACCACCCCCAGGGTGGTTGCGGAGTTCAAATCATTTTCACTTTTGAAGTTAAGGGTAAGATGAACCTAATTCCAAAATTGTATGCAATTCGGTTCACAGTAAAAAAAATCGGAGCAATAATGCTTCAATGACTGCACTAGTAATAACTTACGCGCCGGCGCACAAGCTTTTTTTTTTCTTTTTTTTCCGCTTGGCTCCATCTTCAGCTTTCGTTTGCATGCTTTGGCTGTGCGTTTATACCCACTCACGCCGAATTGCGTTCATTACATTTTACGAAAAAAAAACAATAAAAAAAAATTACGATGTCATGAAATTTTTGCAAATAATAAAAAACAACTTCAACGAAAATCGTATTTCCGAGGAGAACTGAACAAGTTACTATAAAATCATCGAAAAAAATCGACGACATCGAAGCTATAGATGTGCCTATAATATAAGAGGAGTTCCTTCCCCATCATCAGATGTTCACCAAAATTAACGGGACCAACTTGCGAGTGGTCTACTTTCAAACAAAAAATAATTTTCTAAGGGTGAATTTAACCAAACTGGAATAAGACTTACTCAGAAATTAAGAGATTCCATATAAACTTGAAGTTCAATCTAAGATTAAACCTTAATCAGTGTCCGTTAAATCAAGCATAAATCATTAATACTGAAAAAATACTAGATGTTTTATTATGCGATTAGAGTATATTTCATTACAATTCCCCTGACTGTAATTTTGACCAGACTTTTATCACAACTCCTTATGGACCTGAAACTTCACAGTTTGCCACTCTCACCAAGTCTCCGGAATATCAAATTGATAATCTAATCATGAATATGCAACGTGGATTTATGTAACCTCAAGGGAATCACTTATTTCGGATTTTACTGAACCTCATTTTTGTATTGTTACATTATTTAATACCAGATTTCCACTAATACTGTTGGGAATGGCAGATGAGAGAAGGCTTTTGTCTTGCAGATGTCCACTTCAACAGGCTCATAATCATAATAAAGAACTAGCTTTGATAAAAATAAATTACTGGCCACTTGTAACACCCTGCTAGGACTTAATTAACAAATCTAAAACATTAAGCCTTTTAAATATGTTTTGTAAGCAAATAATTCTTTTTTCCAATCTTATTGGTTTCTTATAATACCAATACATACTAGCATTCAACCACAATCATGTCACCAATAATACATATCCAGGGACAACAAGTTAAAACAAAAAAACTCTCAAAACATTTATAAAAAAGCTGATGGTCTTTAAACAGCTGTACTTATTCAAAACCATGTTTAAAACATAAAAACCTAATTAAAATCTGATCCTTTTAGGAACTTTGAGCCACAGATACATGGATTACTTGAATTTATAAAATTACCTGACTCTTATCAAGAACATTATTTCTTCCTTATCAGAAAATAATTTCAGTAAAGACAATATTGGCAAAAAGGAACTTATGACGGTACCATAAGGATAGAAAAGATGCAAAAATTCACACATAACCATAATGCTTATGATTAGGTTATAAAATAGCTGATAAAATTAACACAACAGTCTAAATAACTACTAATACATATTATTATTAACCTGTTCTAAAGGATTCAGTAATATAAAATGGTGTCCGGCATACTGGACCCGAGTAGAGAAGTTAGGGGAGGAGACGCGAAGCCGGGCCTGAGTGATAACAAACTAATACCTAATATACTATTTCCTTATCATTTGTTTATAATTAAAATTATCACATCACTTGGGATTGGGACTAAAATAAACATATCAACTTTACAATTACTAAATTTTGTCTCAAATTGTTTAAGTTATAAATATGTATGTTTGGGGTAGGGTATACCTGCGAGTATAGGTAGTATTTGAATAAAGGAATTTATGATTTTTATAACATACGATTTTTATTCATCATTGACAAATTTTTGCAAATTTTTATAAAATTAGAACACAAAATGTTCATAATTGTCATAAATAAAGTATAGCAAAGAAAGGTCGTTGGTACTGAAATACCGCGGCGGATACCCTATAGCGAAAAAAAAACTATAAATATTTATCGGTCAAACCGCTTGCACTTTAATTTTTAAACTGTCAAGAGGTCCAAGGTGACACAAATTGTTGGCTAACAAACAGAAATGGGCAGAAAACTCACCCGATGTGTGCTGCCTGTGAATCCTGCTCCATCACTTTGTTTTGCACTAAACACCCAGGAGTTTCTGACTTCTCAGCGACGTGGTGAGCCTCCACATCGTCCAGAATAGCCGCCCGATCCGCGTTCGATTCGTTCAACTTATCACTCGACAAACTCTTCGCTTTATACCGTCCGTTTAGAGGTGTCAGGCCTTTATCACCAAACGAAGCACTCAAACCGTTCAGTTTCGTATCTATCTGTAATTTATCGCTAATTACATTAGATGACATTTCGCAGTTTGCAGTTCGCACCAAACAACGCACTACGTCAGTTCTGTCAAGTGTCAATCACAGCTGGCGCGGGCGAACTGGCGTGCGGTGTGTGAAACCAAACGTTTTGCTAGACGTCGAACGGCAGAACAAAACAATAGCACTCGACCTAGTTCACAATGACATTGCCCTCCACAGTTATTTGTGGGGGCGGACGGACATTCGCATCTGGCAGTGTAAACGGCGCGTGACAACAATCGTTTGAAAAAAGTTGGACAGTTTATTTCAATGTCAAAAACTAGGGTGAAGGCTAGTCGCAGTGTATTGTGTAATGCGTCCCATCTTTGTTAAGACATTTCGGTGAGGAAGTAAGTAACTTTTTTCCTATTCATAAAAAAATGGGAAGAGTATTTCATTCACTATTCACTACTGCGCGCTAGATGAGATAATAGAGATGATTCTGTGATAAAAACAAAGCGCGCAATTTCCGTTCTGAGATGAAACAAAACGCTTTTTAAATATATACGCCACTGGAAAAATGCCGCTGGAAATATAATTAAAAAAGTATAGAAATATTTTTTGCATAATGATCATGCCGTCTGCTAGTCATTTAATTAAAATTATATTACAGGGGTTCCGCAAGTATTTGCTTCGGCACTGGTGCGCCGTACAGAGCAATAAGGGGAATATGACCTTTTACTCATACGAGATATTATGTCCTGACAAATTATTAGACTAGACGTGATGCCCACGGCTACTTTCTACCATCGCACTGCTCGCCATCGGCAGGGTGTTCTGCCATGTTCATCGTCTCACACTCCCTCCTCCTCAAGAGGAATTTCCTAACGCGAAAGCTCAGCATGTGGAATGAGCTTCCTGAGGTTTAACCCGGAGGGCTAACGCAAGCGTCCATAGGCGGCGGTAGCTGCTAACCATTAGGCGGGCCGCACGCTTGTTTGTCACCATCGGAGTACCTACTTATTTACAATAAAGTACTTAACTAAACAAAGCTTCCCTTTTTCGACTAGTCAGGGTATCAACGCTAAAGTAGGTACCTTTATCTATGCAGCTGTGCGTCACCAACTGAAAAAGTTTGGGAACCTCTGAATTATTGTATCCTATTGACACTGACGGTATATTGCAGCGATAATAGAATAAATTTCAATTAAAATAAAGCTTCTATGATTTTTGGCCCGGTGTGCCCTTAAGTTCCTAAAGACGGAACTGATGAACGCTCTGTAGTTTTCCACCCCTTTAGTTATATCAGATTCAGGTGGATGAAGGTTGATGAAGGCTGATCCCCGCAATGGCAAGGAACTAACGAGTATTAACAAACAGCCCCTGGTTTATTTATCCATCGCAGTAAAAAAGAAATATGTATGACTTTGGCCCCGTGTGTCCTTATCGTAAAGACGCAGCCGCAACTGATGCGTAACTACGCATCTGTAGTTTTCCATCCCTTAAGTTGTATCAGCATCAGGTGGTTGAAGGGTGATCCCCGCAATGGCAAGGAACTAGTGAGTATTTACAAACAGCCCCTGAGTGTGTTATGGTTATCATCACGGCCGTCTGCGAGGACACTTGACCTCCGCCGCGCGTGGCTCGTTTACTAAGCCACTTGGAAATGACACGGAGTGGACACTCGCGTAATATCTAATCATTATTCAATTGATTAAATAACCTATAGGACGTAGCAGTTACTGCGTAATAGGTACTTGGTCACTTATTGACTGCTACCAAATGCCTACACTTATATATTTAAGTTGCGTTAACGTGTTTGTGAATTCATATGCACAAAATAAAGCTGTTTAAATGGCGGTCTTAAGGCCATAAGGCATTCTCTACCAGTCAACCACTAGGCACCTACACATACATACGTTTTTAGGTGATGAATATTATTATTTCTAAGCCGACACTATCACTGACAACTGACAGAGGGCTGATCATTACTGCCCAGACGGATGTATAGTGTCGAAGTTTTCAGAGAGCAATTGGATGAGAGAGAATTCGGGACCTGTAATTATACAAGTACAATACAATACAATACTGACAAGTATTCTTTATTGCACACCTCACAAAACATACATGAGAAATACTTACAAAGCAAGCAATTAATTAATTATTATGAATAGATGGATAACGGTCCTGACAAGTGGGCTAGGTCCAAAATATACAGTAGGCCTAGGTAATGATTGTGAAAGCAATCATCGTTATTAAATCATTATCGGCATAAGTGGATTATTATCCCTCTTCCACAAGTAACCTTTAGCGAATCATCACTTCACCTAGTTGGAGGGCGTCCAAAGTTTCGCTTCGTTTACCGCCCGTCTAGTATATCTGTGGCATGCGCATGCGACTCTTTGTCGCGCGAAACCTACCTGTCTCTTATCTTTTAATACCGAGCGAGCAAGAGAGATCATGGCTTCGTCACAGAACACGATCACAACACGCCGATCAATGGGTAGAAACCAGTACATGCAGGCAGTCCCGGGAATCAGTTCCATACCCACGCCTGACAAAGCGCCTATTATCGCTAAGCAGGCCCGCCTTGCGAGTAGTAGTAGGCACTATCACTGGACACTGCACACTTAACAAGCACTTATATGTTCTAGGAATGACCGATAGCCCCCTGTGTAGTTGCCCAAAGAAACAGCTACCCACGTGATCCTGGAATGTGCTGCCGTAGCCTAAGCAACGGGCTGAAATCCTCACAGCACCGAGGTCACTTCGAGAAGCCTGTGGAGACGACAGGAGAATCCTGCGCTTCTGGACGGAGTTTGGCTGGCTAGACTATTAGCTGGCAAATCTGTACTGTACTGTACACCGAATATACATGGGCTAAGTGCGGAAAACGGAGCCCATAACCATAACCATATAAGAGAGGTAGCGTTGAGTCGCGTGACAAGCGATGTCGCGGCAAGATATCCTAGACCAGCGGCTATTGGTTCTTCGGCAGACATGGCTCGTCCTCTGCCACTTCAACTTGCTAGTAGAGATGTGTAGCTCGCGAGTGAGTGATTCAAACGAGCTATATCATTTGGTGTAGCTCACTAGCTCTTTCGCTCACTGAAGATTCAAGTAGCTCAGTATATCATCTATCATCTCAGTATTACTCGCTCCCTCTCGCTCATGAAATGAATGTTGCCATGCTGCCGTGAATCTAATTCATCGACATCTCTAGTTCTCTGCTCACTCGTGAACGATATAGTTTAAAGATCTACTGAGCTAAATGAGTGATACATATCTCGGTGAGCTAAAGACACATATCACTCTTTTCACTTTAGTGACACATTCTGCGCATCTCTACTTGCTAGTCCGTGCTACAGCGGGCCTATGATGCTCGACTTTATCACGCAATAAATAAATGACAAATCATCCGTCACTCTCACACACATACTTGTTAAAATGTCAGCATTGTTCTGCCTTCCTCGAATGTTTAATTTCATCAAATGTTTACTTCACCGAAACATTTTTCCTCTGAAGTCATACGTTTTCATGATTCTTGAAAATGTCATCCTATACCTTGAATAGGTTAGGTTTTATAATAAAAAAAAGGCGAAAAGACAGATAACTGTTTACCGATGGTAGGTACCTACCGTTTACCAGTGTTTCCCCGTATATGTCATCGCATCGCGATCACAATTATCAGGAGGGATCGTAAAATGTGAGTAAAATTGATTGAAATGACGTATAACAACCCTGGTACTCCAATGAATTTTGCTCGCATTTTCCGAACCCTGCTTATCAGTCATAACTTCATAAGACTGACCCACTGCTGAACAGGACAGAGGCATCTCTCTAACAACTTCATAACGACCAATTGTAGGCTGACCGAATACAATGGTTTCCTGTGATAGATACCAGATCACCGATATTGTTCAGATAACCGGAGGTATTGAAGTACTAAGAAAAGACTCCAGAATGAATAAATGTAGATTTCAGCCCATAAATACTCTCCTCGTCAGGTCTCCCCCAAGGATTTCCATAACGATTAGTCGCACGCCTTCAGTATCCATCGAAATATGAATACTTAAAGAATAAATACACTGTCTGCTTTTTTTCTGTATAAATTTTCAGCTCTCGCTTTTCTCGGAATGAAAATCCAAGTTGTTGTTTTATAAGGCTGCATCATGTGGGTTATAGTGTAGGGGATGCCTGTCGTTCGAAGACACAGCTACCCGCGTGATCCTGGAATGCGTTGCCGTAGCTAAACAACGGGCTGAAATCCTCAGAGCAGAGGTCACTGCGAGAAGCCTGCGCTTCTGGACAGGATTAGGCTGGCTAGACCCTTAGCGGGCGAAATCCCTGCGCACAACGGCCCGAATATACACGGGCTAAGTGAAGAATTCGAAGCGAAATAAGAAGTGAGAAGGCTACATGTCCACTGAAGCGGAGAGAAGAAAAATACTCAAACAGACGTCTTTGTGAAGCCCAGAAATAGGCATTTAAATCAAAGGAATATGATTCTCCAGTCCATTTTTCACAGGTATTTTTAGAATTTTAGAGTAAAAACTACCAGTTTGTAAACCATAATACATACATAAGTAGGTATGTTAAAATAGTATACTCGCACACGTACTTTCGGTTTGCGGTTCTAAATTGATAACCTTCATATTTATCACACTACACACAGGCAGGGGAGCGTGGGAATGTTAAATATTGATAATATTATGATAAAAACACATATAAGACTAGCCTGTACTGTAGGACATCAATGACGGATATATTCTCAGGTTAAACGCCACTTATTGCCGTACCAAAGCAGAAGGGCTACTCCGATGTCCAAAATTCGTCAATCGTATATAGTGCCGTCCCTCTCGATCTTCTGTGTATTGTTACTACTACTAAGTATACTTGGGTGACCGGGACGGCACTATACGACAATGGATTTTCGAGCATCGGAGTAGCCCTTGTTGCCAAGCAGTGGGCATGTTCTGCGGTCTCTAAAACAGCTGAGCTTGTTTCTCGGAAACAAGCTCAGTTATGACGTCATCAAAATGCATCCCGAGGCGTTTGGAGAAATACTCACTCATACAGTGTTATTAGCTGGAGAACATACCCGGCATCATATTAATATGTTGTGCTTATATCCGAAGGGATACAAGATCTTGCACAGACCAAGACAAGGAAAACATAAACAGCGTAATCGTATAAGGATGTCAAATATTATGCTGAGGATAGAAAGACATCGAAAAGACCCCAGCTCATTAAGTTTATTATGATAATGAATGATGATGATCCGAAGCAAGCTATACTGGATAACCTCGTAATATAGTGCTCTGTCTTAAAGGCTTCGTCATAACGTATAGCACAGAGCGATATAGCAGAGAGTATACTCATAAAAAGTTCTGTCAAAATAAACGAAAATCCTTCAGAATAGAATTCGCCTAGTACGGCAGTCTCCATACAACAGATTTGCGAAAGATTTTTTTATATAGGTTTTTCATAAAGCCCTTTTCCGCTGAAAGGAAACGGAAAGTAACCGCTCAAGTAAATTCTACAATGATTAAGCCCTAATTTTTCCTAATAGAGCGGAAACAATTGAAAGACGATCTAGCTCTGACATTCAATCATGCAAAGTAGATGCTACCCTATGCAAGACGTGTCGCAACCTTGTGCATCCGGAGGTCACTCGTTCAATTGCACTCAATCTAGACCACATTCAATTAAGATGGGTCATGGATATCGGGGAATTTCCAGGTGAGAAGGGTTTTCCAGAATAGGTAAATAATATCTTGCCAACACACACCCTACAATACAATAATGGTCTTATTTCTATCTATGTTATTTTTCCTTATTTCTCTTTATGTAAATTAGGCCAGCAGGTCTAGCATAACTTTGACACGCGACAGATCTTTGTCGCGCGACAAATACTACCTGTCACTTTCGTTTCAATACCGTTGCGAGCAAGACAGGAGATGATGACTCGCGCGACAAGCGAAGTCCCGGCAAGATATGCTAGTCTTACTGGACTGTGTGCAAAAACATTGTCCCTAAAGGTGTGCCGTAGAGGGTATACCTACCAATATCCTCTCGAAACTGAACTTAATATAAGTATGTATTTATCATGTATCATGGTGCCCTACTTCAACTAAGGCTCTAACCCTGAAACAGAATACCTTGTAATGTAAAAATAAATACCATGCAATAAACTGTTACATCACACATGAATGTTTCCAGTGAGGAAGCACCGAAGAGTGTGCTAATACAAGCTGAAAAGTTCGGGAACCCTCAAGAGCCTAGCTCAGGTAAGGCAATCTATATTAACAAACGATGAAGAATACCGTCATAGGGCCCTTATCAACTAACCATTTACAATTGTTACTAATACTTACCTATTTACATATTCTTGGTCTCATTCAAAACTCGGTCAAATAAATTGAAAGTACTATGTTACGTAAGTATACGCAGTGTCATAGATTAAATAATAATCAACAGCTCACCACCGGAATATCGTTAAGGTGCTTTCACACGTCCTGAGCAGTCTGTGTCATCATCGTCCGGATAAATAGAAATGGGTATGACCAGAGACAGGTACTTCAATGAGAATTTAATTGTAAAGTACTGTTTTAAATTACAAATAAAATCATTAATGTGGAATAAATTAAAGTAAATAGGAAGATCGTTTGTTTTTAGTTGCATAGAAGATCATGATCACTTTAATTATTTACTATGAAACAACTATCTAACTAGGTATATATAGGTAAAGTCACTCAAGGATTGCTGAGAAGATGAAGATGATGCTGAGTAAGTGCAGCATTGGATTAGTCACAAGTGCAAGTAAACCATTTCTGCTTCAGCATGCCTTCGTTAATGACACGCCTTTGGTTTATGGATCGCATAAGTAAAAGTGAAGAGTGGTAACTATATTAAGTACTCGTAAAATAGGCAAACTGATGGGAATGGCAGATTTTATGAACGCCTTGCTACCGCGGACTACACTTATGGTGATCTCTCCCTGTTCCACCCTATTAAGATATTTATGGACTTATAACTAAATGTAACAGAATCTCGCTATCCACAGTCGGTTAAATACTCCTGACTCGTGTGAAACCGTACCTACTCTAATTATCATGCACAACAACACGCCACACCTTCACAACCAAAACACACTAAACGAATCATTAAAAACGTTAAAATTCAATCTTACCACAAACTATTTAGTTCTAAAATCCAAGTATTCTATCTTTCTAGTGGTTGCTCTTTGGTTATAAATGGGTGTTTTTGTTTCGGTTTGCGCGTACGCAGCTGAAATTCGTTCAGTCAAATCATGACAGCTCGTGACTGGAATTCTGTGTTTCTTTGTGAAGGTACCTACGTGAGGTTTTGTGACGGCTGAACCGAAAGAGTCATTCTTGATTTGTTCCATCAAATTTTGGGAGTTTGAGATGATCATTTGTAAAGCTGTCAGTGATGAAGGCCGGAAGTAACTAACTAGCTTCCATTTTTTATAAGAATTGGGATATTACCTCATCATCATCATCATCATCTCAGCCATAGGACGTCCACTGCTGAACATAGGCCTCCCCTTTGGACTTCCATATATACCGGTTGGAAGCGACCTGCATCCAGCGCCTTCCGGCGACCTTTATAAGGTCATCTGTCCACCTTGTAGGTGGACGTCCTACGCTGCGCTTGCTGGTCCGAGGTCTCCACTCGAGCACTTTTCGGCCCCATCGGCCATCTGCTCTGCGTGCTATGTGGCCTGCCCATTGCCACTTCAACTTGCTAATCCGGTGAGCTATATCGGTCACTTTAGTTCGTCTACGGATTTCCTCATTTCTGATTCGATCACGTAGAGACACCCCGAGCATAGCCCTCTCCATTGCACGTTGAGCGACTTTGAGCTTTGAGATGAGGCCGATAGTGAGACCACGTTTCGGTGCCGTAAGTCATCACTGGTAACACACATTGGTTGAAGACTTTCGTCTTGAGGCACTGAGGTATGTCGGACGAAAAGACATTGCGTAGTTTCCCGAACGCTGACCAGCCGAGTTGGATTCGGCGGTTGACCTCTTTCTCGAAGTTGGACCTACCTAATTGGACCACTTGTCCTAGGTAGATGTATGAGTCAACAACTTCGAGTACCGAGTTTTCAACAGAGACTGGGATGGGCACAACCTTGGCATTTGACATGAGTTTCGTCTTGTCCATGTTCATTTTTAAGCCCACCCGTTGAGAAACTCGATTGAGGTCATCGAGCATCATGCTGAGTTCCTCCATCGACTTTGCCATGACTACGATGTCGTCGGCAAACCGAAGGTGAGTGATGTATTCGCCATTGATGTTGATGCCAAGTCCTTGCCATTCCAGGAGCTTGAAGGCGTCTTCCATAACGGCCGTAAACAGTTTCGGGGACACAACGTCCCCCTGTCTTACGCCTCTTCTCAATGGAATGGCCTTTGTGCTCTGCTCCTGAACTCGGACCGACATGGTGGCGTTACTATACAAACACTTCAACACTTCAATGTACCGATAGTCAATATGGCGTCGCTGAAGTGACTCGAGCACCGCCCATGTTTCCACCGAATCGAAGGCTTTCTCATAGTCCACAAACGCTAAGCATAATGGCAAGTTATACTCTTCAGTCTTCTGTATAACTTGTCGCAGCGTATGTATGTGGTCTATGGTACTATAGCTTCTTCGGAAACCGGCTTGTTCGGGAGGCTGGAAGTCATCAAGTCTATGTTCGAGACGGTTCGTGATGACCCTTGAAAACAACTTATAAACATGGCTTAGAAGCGTGATGGGCCTGTAGTTCTTCAATAGGGTTTTATCACCTTTCTTGAAGAACAGTACCACCTCGCCTCTATTCCATGCTTCAGGCGTTTTGCCCTCGGACAAGACGGAATTAAAGAGCTTCTGGAGGACCTTAAGTACCGGTGTTCCACCCGCTCTCAGAAGCTCTGAGGTGATTCCGTCTTCGCCCGGCGCCTTGTTGTTCTTAAGGTGCTTCAGGGCCATCCTAATCTCGTACAGACTGATGTCCGGGATATCTTCGGTATAATGTCGGGACAGCTTGGCTCTTGGATCGCCTACCAAGCTGTCAACGGGCTTTGCGACTGAAGTGTATAACTGACCATAGAACCTCTCGATCTCGCCTAGAACCTCTGCTTTGGTCGACGCTATGCTGCCATCTTCCCGTTTCAGCTTGGTCAGCTGGCTTTGTCCAATAGACTTGTCCTTTGCGAACACTTTGGAGCCTTTGTTCTGCTCAATGGTCTCTTTAACAAGGTTCGTATTAAAGAGCCGCAGATCATGTCGCAAGGACTTCGATATACGTCTATTAAGCTGCCTATATGACCTCGCGTCATCGGGAGACTGCAACTGTAGCGAGCGTCGTTCAGCCATGAGGTTTAAGGTTCGATCAGACAATTTCTGAGGTCTATCTTTACGGCGGGGTCTGAAAAACTTAGACCCTACCGTGTGGACAGTTTCCACTAGCCCGTCGTTGATCTCGTCCACTGAGACAAAGTTCTCCAGACAAGCGAAGCGGTTGGAGATCTCGAGTTGAAAGCTCTCGGGGTTTTGAATATGGGCCTGAGTAGGTCGGAGCGTAGACTTCATCAGACTGGACCTTTCCAATTTAACATTGATATTCAGTGTGCCTCTTACGATTCGATGATCACTGCCGGTCTTGACCCTATTGATCACAGACACATCACTGAAAATCCGTTTCTTGTCGGTCATGATGAAGTCAATCTCGTTTCTCGTGGAACCATCGGGACTTATCCAGGTCCATTTCCTGTGAGGCGGCTTCTGGAAGAAAGAGTTCATCATGAAGAGTTCCTCTTTCTCTAGAAAGTCGGCCAGCCTCTGTCCCCTAGGGTTCCGTTGCCCGTATCCAAATTGCCCCACTCTCAACTCATCACCGCTGTTCTTGCCCAACTTTGCATTGAAGTCCCCCATAACAACAGTGAAGTAGGTTTTGGAAGTATGTATGGCCCTACTTACGTCCTCATACATAGCCTCTACTTCCTCATCAGAATGTGACGAGGTCGGTGCGTATACCTGAATGACCTTCAACGAATATCTTTTGGATATTCTGAGTATTAGGTATACCACCCTGCTCGACACACTGTCGATGGTAGTGATGTTGTTAACGAGGGACTTGTGAACGAGAAACCCGACACCACCTTGGGACTGTTGGGCGCCCTCCCGGTAGTAGAGCAGGTTACCAGACTTCAGGGTTACGGTGTCCTCCCCCTCTCTACGGACTTCGCATAATCCTAAAATGTCCCAGTGTAACCTGCTCAGTTCCTCTTCCAACTCGCAAATCTTTTCATCAGTCCTCATTGTGCGTATGTTGTGTGTTACCAGGGCCAGTCGTCGTGGGGATGGGTAGCCGGATTTCGTCCGGGGATTCTTAGCACCCCCTGCTCCGCTATTACCTTGGCCGCTACCCACGCCAGGGATAGCAGAGCTGCCGGAGACTGGGGGCCTGGTATTTGTGTGACTCATCATAAAGGGGGGATTTGCCGTACGCGCCACGCTTGGCAGGCGGGTTGGCGCGCGCAGTTTTTTTTCTTTAAGGTCTCTGGAAGACGCTGCTGCCCATCTCCCGGTATATTATTATTATTATTCCCTTAGCAGGCTTCTACTGCAACCACGGGACGATATGGTGGGGGACAATTCTAAGGCCGGTCACCCCACGGCACTTGCTACCTACCTACCAAATACTGGATATTACCTACCTACCAAAAAATAAAAACCCTATATATTTTAATTACAGCTTAAAATAATAATATAGGTCAGCAAATATATGGTTTCAGAATTTACATAGGTCGTAAAAGATGTGGAACCCAATCATCGTAAAATACTCTGATTGCCAATTTAGTGCTATTGTTTTCTATTTTACATTGATGTTTCAGGTGTAGTCACTTTTTACTTTTTGTGTAGACGGTTGGGTTGGTAGTCCTCAGTTGTGCTGTGCGTTTCTTCAAAAATGTCCTGCCTCGCGCAGCTAAATTGTGGAATGAACTGTCGCCCGCGTTATTTCCAAATCGGTACGTCCTTCAAACAGCCACGAAGCCAAGCAAAGCGCAACGGGACTATCTACCTTTTATCGAAGCGCTTCTGATCTGAAAGGTTGTACATAGATATAGCTCAGACAGTCGCCAAACTACCAGTGGGCGAGGCACATTGCTCGTAGAATCGATGGCCGTTGGGGCAGAAAGGTTCGTGAGTGGCGACCGCGGATCGAAAGACCCAGCGTGGGAAGGCCCCCAACAAGGTGGACGGCAGAAATTTGATGAGGCCAGCACAGGATCGATCGATGTGAAGAACTTTGGGAGAGGCCTGTGTCCAGTAGTGCACGTCCATCGGCTGATATGATGATGATGGTGATGATGATGATCATCTGAAAGGCTGGCAACGCACTTTGTAACTCTTCTGATGTTGCAAATTTTCGTAGGTGGTGGTAATCGCTGACCATTATTAGTTTGCCTCCTATATGACGGCGAGGATTGCAAATGACGATGATGTGTAACATTTATCTTTCCCCAAACATACGTTTGATTACATTGCTGTAGTACCTACAACTGGATAGGTATTTACGAGTAATTTACGAGAGTTGGCGATCCGTTGAAGCGGAAAAATCTTCCTGTTCCGCTTAATTATTGTCAATTTGCCGCGTTTTTGTTGCTTCCGCCTAGCCTAGCTAGTAAATAGGAGGGCAAAGGTAACATTAGATATAGTCATGGCCGTATTTTCTATAAGACTATGTAGGCACCAGCCTGGCTCGTCGCCACCGATGGGTCCCTCTGTTTGTTGTAGGGTTGCCACCTGTACTAAATTATATAGTATCGTATTATATTTCAGTAAATTGGGTACTATAATTTTATAAAACAATAATAGAGTAGGTACGAAAATACTCTGTTTTTATTACTAAATCCACTGTTTTTGCATTGCACACATTGCATTGGGATAGGTAGTATTCGTCGCGCAACAAAGAGTCGCGTGTCACAGTGGCGCGCGATATCGTGTCACGTTCATGTGTCAAAGTTATTCTAAACGTATTGAGGTAACAAACATAAAATATATATAAAGCCTGACCAGAAATATATGAGCGCCATATTGCGGAATTTCACTGGAACTAATTTCTTACACTGGCAATGATTTTAATGGTCGTTTGTCAACATTGTCACTTTCATTCGTGGCGATTTCTTTATAAAGACAAATATTTAAAATTATTGAAAGAAATTGCCGAAAACCATTCACAGTCGTGAAAGTAAGATTATAAATAAAGTGTACATATGTTTACTACACGAAAACCAGTCAGGAAAAGAGTGCATTCCATTAAATGATATTACGAGCGAGGTTAACATAGTGGAACTGACAGGTATTTAAACTAATGTCATTATAGTGTGGTTGCGATTGGTTGGAAAACTGTTGCCATATAAATCTTATAAATAGCGTCCTCTAGACAATCCTCATATATTTCAGGTCAGGCTTTACATAAAATAAAAAATAAGTACAGGCGAATTAGAACCTTCTTTTGTTCAAGTCGGTCATTTTCAACCGACTTGAATAAAGGAAGGCTCTAATTTCAACCAACTTGAACAAAAAAAGGTTCTAATTCGGTTGTAGACTTTTCACTCACGGGAATAATAAAGTTGCGGAAAAAATCCTATGAAATAATTATAAGGTTAATTGTTATAAAAAAGCGTATGGGTAGACCCTATCAAGACTCTATTAAACTACCAAAGTATTGTGTGTGTGTATCTAAATGCATTATCTGCGGTATATAAAAATAAAACGCCTGAAAGATAATTGCGGCAACCAATTTGAAGAAGCTAATTGCCCAACGGAAAGTATAGGCGCCATTTTACCTGACGAATTTTTATATAACGCGCTTAATGCTACTAATAACGGTTATCTTTCCTTAATATTGTAAATCATAGTTCCCAGTATCTTCTGGCTGTCCAGGATAAACTTGAAATTACTTAACTTACTTTTGTACGGTATTCATTATTCAAGAATACACTATATCCTATCTGTGTAGGTATTTATAGTATTATACTATAATTTGAAAGGAGCATATCTTTAAACGATAAAAAATTACTTACCTACTTATTTTATTTTATTAATTTTTTACGAGCTTTTATTTAACTTGCAATGTATGTACCTATGTATGTCACTATGTTTGTTCGGGTGGGTGGGGTGGAATCATGTAACTAAATTTTGAAGCTTATATCTAGGTATTCCCTTGATTTGTCTAATTTCAGTTTGTCTCACAACTTTTACCATAATGAACATTTTATCTAAAGTCAATATGTATAATATCATTTCTCATAATTATTATTTCGTCGAAATTCGTTCTGCCTAAATTATCATTTTCATAACTCTTGTTTTGTCGAACATTATTTTATCTAAAACTCATTTTGTCGATTCTTATTTTGAAAATTGTAGGTTAGGTTGAAGACCGAATACTGTAGGTTAGGTTAGGTTTGTTTTATGACCATGAATAGCGGAGCGAGCGAAGCGAGCGGAGCGTCAGAATGCTTGCAAAATAAATAAATTGGGCAAAAAAATTGTTAGGCTAAATATGTTTATACGAATTAAAAATTAGGCCAAATAAAATTAGACGAAATAAGATTATGTGAAATGAGTATTATTCAAAACGAATTTCACTCAAATGAAAATTAGGCAAAGTGAATAGTTATGCTAAATAATATTAGTATAAATGAAATTAGGCAAAGCGAAATTAGGCAAAAAGTTGTTAGGCTAAACAAGGTACAACCTTATATCTAACTTAAAACAATAATAATATATACCATGGGGCTGGAAGGTGGCCCCTAGGAACTCAGTAATACTTAGATAATAATAGATAAAGCAATCCTACCGAGTTTGGCATCTTTAAGAAAAGTATCAGTGAGCCATTGATGGATGGTCAAAGAAAAGAAAAGTCGGCTATAAAAGCTTGTTACAAAAATGAAATTCTTGAAAGAAACTTGTTCATCTTTAAATTATTTTGTTGACTCATAAAGCAAAACAAGCTTTTTTAGTATGTACTATATAGAAGGCGCACGCAACTTCTGAAGAAATGGTAATTTCCCCTTGTTTCGCTTCTCCGTTGTTGGATCAAAACATACTACCTACCACTATCTATGTACCAAAGTAGTTGCTTCCGGTCATGTGTTTAGTGATGCTTCGAAGCATTCCGGTCAAGCCTTGAGTAAATAAATACATACAAGAAATCCATTTCTTTTTTCGTTTCAGTTAACTCCTAACGTCCTATTTATTACACTTTGAATAAGGTACCCAGCTTTCGGTAAGTCGTGCAAAACAAATGTAGGTACAAAAGCAGGGTTTCGACTGTTCTCGCCTAGAGGTCGAATTTCTCAACCGATTCTCATGAAACTTTGTGAGTAGATTTGTTAATTATACAGATTTTTGGCAATTCAATATATCGAAATTTTTCAAAATAGCCTAGGCATGGGGATTGAGAACGTAGAAAATGTCAAATTTCAGCCATTTCCAAACAAACTCGTGAGATCTACAGCTTACAGAGCCATTAGTACTACTTCACTTTACAACGATGGCTGTGACTCACATGCGATGACCGCTATGATGACCTCGCCAGTGACATCGGCCGGAGGTCGGTGCTGCCGGTAGGCCTACATTCGGCGGCGACACACTTTGCATTCTGTTGATGAAGGTCAGGGTACGCGGCCAATTCATCCATTCAGGTTAATGGAGTAAAAATGGAGTTTATTTTGCGTGTCCCAGCCCAGTGGGAGGTTATATAGTATTTCGATCGAATGTAGCAGTTTGGTGAGCAGGTAAGGAGTCCGACTTATTGTTATAAAAAAGAATATTCTGTAGTTTATGCAACTGCTACATAATGAGAGGTCTTAAGATACGAGTGTGGTTTTATGAAACGAGCCGTAGGCGAGTTTCATAATAGGATCACACCGAGAGAGTTTCAAGACCTAATTATGTAGTTGCATACACTACTTTATCTACACACATATTCATAATCATTATCATAGATTTTCTTTTATGAAAATATGAAACACTCCGTCCTGCCAGTCAGTCCGCGGAGCAGAGGAACACATGAGGGGACCGCGCGGCGGGGGGGACCTCGCAGTGGCTACGGTACTGTTATGAAATTACACCTCTGATTTTGGTCGCTGCCAAGTAATGTAGTACTTACCTATAATATCTACACTTGTTATAGGAATTTAACAAGATGGGTGTAGTTAAAAAATATTGTAAAGTCAACTCGATAAAATAGGTTCGGATTACCTTGCAACCTTATTACGTTTCTGACTGCCTTTCTTACTCCTTACGATTGATTAAATTAGTGCTTCTTGAGCTTTTTGTTAAGTTACCTCCTAAAGTAGGTAATTCTGATCTCTGGACAATCAAAACTCACTAAGTAACAAAAAACCTACTTAAAACAAATCTTGCATCTCGGTAGCAATCAACAAACTTGATGGCTCAGTTTCATTGGTCGATAGGGCCCGCATGCGGAGTGCGGGAGATTTCCAGAACGCATGCCATAGGGCCCGCATGCGAGGAATTGTTTTCATAGGTCGATAGGGCCCGCATGCGGGGTGCGGTACATTGCCATAGAGAGTATGCCATTATGAGTTTCACTGGTCGTTATACCGTATGCGGGGAGTCCCCGCATGCGGTATATCGACCGAGGTATCGACCAATGAAACTGAGCCATGAAGAATAGTGTCAGAAATTTTTGTGAGTTTTGCTTGTCACTAGGCGATACTTTTTCCTCCTACCGTTAAACTACCCAACTATAGTCCACACAACTATGGTCCAATTTAATCCGAAAATTACTCGTTAATATAATTATGTCAATTATAACGAATAAACTCTAAAGTGAACAACATAATTAAACAAACTTATAAAATCACTGATAGAATATGGATTTTGATAAAAATAAACGAGTTTTGTTTTGGACCATAGTTGGATGATTGGACTATAGTTTTACCATACCTAGGTTTTTCTTTTCTCATCAAAGTAATTCATATTTCGTTAAGGATATACGAAACCGTGTTTTCCTTTGTCTTTTAAAATTTAATCTCCATAATTTCAGATAATATTACAAGAGTAGGTACACATTTAGTAAAATTTAACTACCACGCTAGCTAACCTTGAAGTAGTTGGAGTTTGGATCGCCATTATTGTTTTCTCACATAAGACCGAAGTAGATTAATTGCTATGAATGCAGCAGCAGAACCTGCAACGAACTTCACACAACTTATATAGTTAAATATTGGGAACCAACGGACTATAGGACCTTCGTCGAGAACAGTTTGTTGAGCATGTAGCTCCATGTCTTCGAATGTCGCCGCTTGAGGTCGCAAGCACGTCAGGAGATGAAGGTAAGTTTTGTGTCCTGCTTCTAAAGCCGCTGCCACATCCCCATCATTAAACACATCCAATGCTCCCCACTCAACCACACTATTAGGCTTTGAAAAATCTGTGAGGTGACGTAGAGCCACGTAGTCCCCACAGCGGGGCATGAAAACATCAGAAATGTCTTTCTCTTTATAGGAAACGGGCGTCGCAGCCTCCTCTCCAAATAGCTTAGTCAGCTGTTCCACCACAACATCCTTGGAGTTACCAGCACCATCTCTAACTATAAGATACCCAACCAAACCTGAATATTTATCTCTGGCTTCCGTGGATGATAAAACTGGGCGTTCCATAGCCCAAACGATAGGACCATGAATGCTAAGTATATCACCGCTGTATCCTTGATTCGCCCAGAAATTATTCTCATACTGAATTCTGAACTTGGTCACTTTTCCGGGTCGCATTCCACTGACTACTGTAGCTTCTTTGGTTGACAAAAATTGTTCTTCAACCGCAATCTTCACCAATTCATCAGGTTTTATAGCCATCGCTAATAAATTGCAAATGTAGTTGGTGTCTCCTTTTATCGTTTCCAAAATGACTTGCTCATTCGCATAAGAGCGTATTTTCTGAATAGGTTTTGCCATTAAAGTAATTTCTGCTACGCTCTTTTGCAAATTGTTAGCGATATGTCTTCTACTGTACCTTAATAGTTTCTCACGGAATCTGGTGTTGTTTCCGTCTAAATGATTTCTCGTGCTGGAAGTTCTATAACATTGGTGTAGGTAGAAAAGGACAGATACCGAATGTGAAGGAGCCCCACAAACCAGCCTGATTGTCATCCTCATAACTTCTCTTGAAGTAGGAAATAACAGAGAACTGCAGATGTGCTGTTCCATCGTGGTCTTATCGAAATATAAAAGATTCCTACTGATGTCTCCACCGACTCTTCTAATTTGAAACAAGTCTCTAGCGTTTTGATCGAGTAAGTTTTGATATTGGTTCAACTCAAACCTTTCCATTATATTTAAATAATCGAATTCATGGTAACTGCTATTGCATTGAACTGCACTTCCGTCAGTGTACTGAAAAAGTTTATTTAACGGAGATCTATCGAGTTCAGGGTTGGCTATGGCATCAGGTAAGGGTATTTTGAATTCCTTAGCGCAGTTGAGGAGGTATTCTTTAGCGATATTTTCAGGCATAATGACCGTAGAAGGTTCCTGCGAATGTTCATCAATGTCTGGCTCGTCTTCGTCGTCATCTTGAAAAGCTACGTTCCCTTTCGAAATAGTCCTGGAGGCTGAGGATAAGTCCAAGACCACAATGTCCATCGACTTTCCGAACCTTTTCTTCAACTTGTGAGCGGTCACTATGCCTGGTAAGCTGCATCCTAAGATAATCACGTCAGCCTTTATGTTGGTCGGACTTTTTAGCATAAGTGAAAATTTAATTGATTAGTTTATTAATAGGAACGATATAGTAAATATATATAAAATAACTATGAATGTTATGGTAAATAAAACGTAAATAAAATAACTGTCATGTTGGCATATGATTGACATTTAAGTTTTTTTTCTAGAGGTAAGTACTGCTTATGAGTATACTAGTACAATTGATTTAATATTATTAAAAAATAGTGCGTCAGCTGTCAGAATGCGATTCGCGTTTTATGCCTGTCTCGCTCGCTCTTACGCAATCCAGATAAGAACCTCTCACTTTTCACCCAAACCTGAATCGCAATCTGAGAGCTCTTGAGAGAGAGAGAGAGATTGAATAAACCTTTCAATACTGTGGATAGATTTGGGTTTATTATGCGTTGAAATTTGCGGAATATTTAGTCCTGATTCCTGTTAATAAATTTTGACATGAGGGCCAGTTATAGGCGGCAAATTAGAAAAAAAAATGGCAAAGTATATCGTGTGACATATCAAATGAAAGGGTACCTACGTTATGAACATCTCAAAAATATATATTTCATCATTCTAAATTAAACGGTTTTGAAGTTATTTACGAAAATGAGCAATACTTGACGATTTCCCCAAACATCCCTTATTTCCTAAAATAGTAGATCTAAAAAAAAAAACAAAATACAGGATATAGTTCAATATTTGTAGATTACAGAAAAACATATAAGAAGTCTATGGTATTGCAAGGAACACCGTTTAACTAGTACGAATATTTATATTTCGCATAATGGCCAAATGACTTAAATTTTAAAAATAGCATTGCAACGGTAAATTAAAGAGTAACAGAAATAAATTATACATTTTTAGAAAGAACATTGTCCATTCTTTACTTTTGTCATACATATTTTGGCCGAGAAGTGTGCAGTTTTTGAGATAACTAACCTTTTAGCAGAAAAAAAAGATCAATAATTAAAAACGTTAGTACCTATTTGGTAACAGATTGCGCTGATTATATAAGTGCTATCGCTTTTGTATGTATAAAAAGGTTTATAGTAAATTTATTCAGGATTATTTTGTTCCTATACACCTTTTGTTCCTTTGTATGTATCGTACACGGTTTTCTTCTAAAGTGGAAAATACCGCGCTCCGGGAAGCATTCGAGGGCGCGGGGGGGTGACGCTCACCCCTGAGAGGGGGGAGAGTAGATAAAATTAAACTTGGCTCTATAACCTACATATCCTGATAGATAAAAGTTGTCCTTTCATTTTGCCAAATTTTCAGCTAATCTTACTGAATTATATGTAATAGGGTTAGATCTAAGTGATAACCAAGTGGAAACCAAGTCTTTCCAAAGGTCCTTAGATTAGTATTAGTTCCTGCTGCTCCATGCATACCCTTTTTCCTATTGTTTTGAATTATTTATGTGTCAAATTTCTGGGCCACCTAGAAGTAGAACACATTTGTGAGTGTGTGTGAGTGAATCAGTCAGTGATGAAAACAGTGATTTTCGGACGTCAAAATCAAAATCATATACTGAATGTGATCAAAACTGTGAGAGATTTTTGAATGAAATTTAGATGGTGTTACGAGACTCACTCAGTTAGGTCAAATATATTTATGTTATTGGGGGGTCAAAAGGGGCCCGATGGTCGTGTTTGGCGGTCACACTGCCGGTTTACCTAAAAACTTAGAATAAGGACGCCTAGATCGAGAATCCTCATAAAACAGAATTGCGAAAGATGAAGTCTCTTTTCGTATGTGTGCGTGTCTACGAACCACACATAAAGATATTTTGCTTATGACATTGACGTGGTGACAGATACGCACAACGCACACAGACGAAACTTAGCCCGTGGCTAACCAAAACTGGCTTCACTTTCAGGCGCTAACTAGGTTTCCAGGCGTAATTATTCTAAGCCTAAAAATACCTGGTTGCTGCGTTGCGCTGCGTGTCACATCACATTATACTGATGCCAGTTTAAATATAGGTTATGCACGTTGCATTACGTACGAGTTTGCATACCTTTATGATCATTATATGGGTGCTTTTATGATAGCAATCGCGTGTGGTGATGTTCTTAAGATAGGTAGGTACTACATACTCGTACGTGGCATTGCTATTTCTACAAGAAGGGCAAGAAAAAGGGCTCAAAAGCATCAACGAAGAGAAGCCCGTAGAAACACAAAAATATGGGTGCGATCAGGATCACCGACCAAAGTCAAAAACGGAGCAGGTTCTCCGGTCATTGGGGAGTTTTTTTGTAATTTTTTTTATGTAGGTATGTTCCCCGATACCTCAAAATCGGCTACAGATTTAAAAAAATCTTTTTATGTTTGAAAGAGTATACTTTCTAGTTGGTCCCATTGTCATATAACATAACTTAGTTTCGTTGACGTCAGTTATTTTTTCCGAAAAAGTGGTTATAACAAATACTAGCTGTGCCCCGCGGTGTTACCCGCTCATCCCACGGGAAAACTATTTTTTTTCGGGATGAAAAGTATCCTATGTCCTTTCCCGGATCTCAAACTATCTCCATACCAAATTTCATCTAAGTCGGTTCAGCGGTTTAAGCGTGAAGAGGTAACAGACAGACAGACACACTTTCGCATTTATAATATTAATATGGATTAGTATGGATGAACTTGAACATAAGGATACATAACTGCCACTGCCACACAAGCAGCCAATTATTTGTAAAAATCTCGCAGGAACTCGGATGGTCCACGTGATATCCTGATGCACACCGATAATTACGTTCGTTGTGTGAATCATGGATTCACGATGAGTCGATCAGCTTATCAGGAATTTACTTGTGATAAAGTGTAACACGCTCAACAGGTTCCAATGTCTCCAAAAACCATGATTCATTTTAATCTGCGTTGTGTTTATAGCCTAAGAAGTGTTGGTCCGGCCCAGGGATAGTGGCGCTACAAACAGCTTTCATATGGCAATAAATAAGTACGTCATATATTTGCATTATTAAATGTCAATAGCGATTTTTCAAGGATTTGTCATTAACCAAATTCAAAACATTATGTTTACCGGAATGCTGGTCAATCGTTCGTTCTTCTTGCGAAATAAATACTGAATCCTCATGATCCTCCTAGCCTTTTGTCCCATTTTTTGAGAATGAATTCTCAATCGGGGTCGGCTACCTAAATCCCAAGATGTGGCGTAGGCACTAGTTTTTACGCAAGCGACTGCCATCTGACCTTCCAACCCAGAGGGGAAACTAGGCCTTATTGGGCTTAGGTGGTTTCCTCACGATGTTTCTTCACCGAAAAGCGAGTGGTAAATATCAAATGACATTCCGTACATAAGTTCCGAAAAACTCATTGGTACGGGCCGAATTCGAACCCGCGACCTCCGGATTGAAAGTCTCATGCCCTAACCACTAGGCTACCACCGCTACAAAATTTGTTAGTACCACAAAAATCCGCAATATGGCGTGGGTTGAATAACACCCTGTTGGGCTATAATAGTAGTTTATGTGACTGTACATAATGAAGGGTATTAAACACGAGTGTGGGTTTATGAGTGTTTTAATGCCTAATTATGTACAGTTACCTACATACACTACTTTATCTAGCCACATATCATAAGCCTCCATGATGCATTCAGGAGTCGCACATTATGACAAATATTTCCCGGTAATGGCGGTAATGAAGTTTTCTGGCAGCTGTCATAGTTTTTTTTTTTATTCAGAGAGAAACTAGAGTCGGCCCCAACTATCATATCGTTCGATATCTAACTTATGTGCAAGATTTGTCAAATTTGATTGCAAAAATTGACGATCCATTTCGAACTAAACGTCATCTCGACTGATATAAGAATAGAGGTTAAATCAAATTTCTTTGTTTTTCAGAGATGTTCGAAATTTGAATAAATAATATTATCGAAATCGATGTTATTATTTAGCAATAATAACATTTTTACAGATAAGAAATTTGTTCTAACAAAACAGTCTATATTTATGGTGGTCATAATGTGCGGTTCTTGACACATCATGGAGGGTTTATGATATTTGGATAGATAAAATAAGTTATTATTCAATAAATATCTTATCTTATTTTATTAATTAAATTCATGAATGCATGGAATAGACCCAAGATAACGGTATCGCAAATGCTCTTAAAGTTACAAGTGCATGTGAAATATAGATTTTCATGGAAATTTCTAACGTGGGCTGTTTCTAGACGTTATTTATTATAAGCCCTACTATATTTGGAATCGAGTAATAATTTTATGCAAAGCTAATCACTTGAATGGTGTAGAACCCACCTAGAAATTTATTCGAAAATCAGAATTAATTTACAAACTTGTTTGCGTGACAATAATTATAACTTACGCCTGTATATTTAAAGATCTATCAATCTTTTTATCTATATACTTACAGGGTGATCAATCCAAATGGGTCAGTAGGGAGAAAACGAAAACTATAAGACACAGGAAAATATGGCGTCGATTTTAGGTATAATAGAAACTGCATTTTTTTTTATAAATTTCATACATAATCGTAACATTCTGTAAATAATCGCATATCATATTGTAACATTCTTTAAAGCGGAGGTATGTATGAAATTATGTATGAGGTATACATATAAAAAAAAATAGTTTTTATTTAATCTAAAATCGACGCCATGGTTCCTAAAAACATATTTCCCTATCTCTTATAGTGTGCGTTTTCTTTCTCCCTACTGACCCATCACCCTGTATAATATATAAAAACCGGCCTAGTCCGAGTCGAACTCGCACACCGAAGGTTCCGTACAAACACTTCCTATCTTAACTGGCGGGTATAAGTTGCACCTGGTATGTATGGCCGCATACAAATGAGGTGCAAAGTTAACGCAACCGATCACGTTTGTTGTATGGGAGCCCCACTTAAATATTGACCAATTTTATTCTGTTTTTATATTTGTTATTATAGCGGCAACAAAAGTACATCATCTGTGGAAATTTATCACGGTTCATGAGATACAGCTTGGTTGTCACCACCACGGACAGACAGATAGACAGACGGCCCAGCGGAGTCTTAGTAATAGGGTCCCTTTATTTACCCTTTGGGCACGGAACCCTAAAAACGAGCAAACGAAACCGCGGTATTTGCTAGTCTCAGATCAAAGCCCCACAGTCATAATACGTCATCCGATAAAGCGCACTTAATTATGTCACTTCAGTGCATTAAACGCCGCCAAACCGGTTGCTGTCATGGGTGTACTTCCGTTTGGCAAATTATGTTTCCCAAATATGACTTCCCAAATAACTTATCGCAGTAGTTTCATTTCCCAAACGAATCTTTAGCAAAGTTACGTTTCGCAACTTATTCATTTGGTCAAAATATCATTTGGCAAAGTTTCACTTCGTCAAGATTTTATTAAGCAAATGCTTATAAGCAAATGTTTCTTATGGCCATCTTTTCTAAACTGGATAATTACCGAGATATTGGCTCCTAAATGGACACAATTTTGAGGACTTAGATAAATAATGATAGGGGTGGTAGTAGTGGGTCAAAATGGGTCCCAAAACCGAAAACTGTAGGTTAGGTTAGGTTTGTTTTGTGTCCATTGTATAGCGGAGCGAGCGAAGCGAGCGGAGCGTCAAAATGGGTCCCAAAACCGAAAACTGTAGGTTAGGTTAGGTTTGCATTGTGACCTGTTGGTTCTCCGTGTATAATATTTTTTTTTGGGAAAATAGAACTTGACCATGTAATTATTTGCTAAACAATTATTTGCCAAAAAAGAGGTTTGCCGACTGTAAAATTTGCGATAAGTAGTTTTGACAATTGAGTTTTTCCCAAATGAACATTTGGGAAACAAAGTTTGCGATGTGATACTTTGGGGAACGTTTTTTGCCAAACATTAGTAATCCTTTATACAGCTTATTAGAGTTATAGTGGCTTTATAATCTCTTATACAGCCTGTTTGATACTTGGGATGCGACGTTATACACAATAGGGATAAAAAGGGCTCCATATAGCCTGCAAGTCTCATTTCCCTTAAGTCTTTTGTATGTAGGTACATTTTAAATGACGTCGTTAAAATCGAGTTATGCTCCAGTTTACTCGCGTTGAGTTCTACTAAAGACGTTTCTTATGTAGTGTGTTGGTTTTATTATTTTGCTTGGTATTTATTAAACCAGGTAAGGTTGCCGACACCCGCATCTAGGTTCAGCTGACGTAGGGCTGCTATCTCTCGTCTCCACTTCTTTTACATAAAAATACTTCACCAAACGCTTCAGTTCATAGAATTTCCATTTCATAGCCAAATTTATTACCTGTAGATTAGGTTAGGTTAGGTTAGGTTTAACATTCCAGAATACTTTATGGTTTCAGAAAACAAACGCTTTCCATGAAATGCAAATTCGATGAAACGTTCTCCAAACAAGGGTAAATGGCCGTCTCTAAATTCACCTAACCCGGACAAAGACTTAAAAGACCCGGACATTCGGTGTAAATCGCATTTATTCCCCGGACGTGTCCCAAAATAATATTAAAAAAAAACAATCGCTTTAGGCTGAATGCCTTGATTGCGCTTTGTATTATTTATACGGTTTTTACCTACTTTGTACACAATAATGCCGGTACCTAAATAATTAATTAAGGTACCTCACATAAAAAGTGTCCGGTTATAGGTCAAACTAGGACAAATCCGTGGAAACCCGGACGGATGGCAGCCCTAATCTGACGCATGCGCACTGAAACAGGCTCCTTGGCCCGCTCATCTCATTCCCCATAAGTCCTTTCGCCCCTACACCGTCGTCGGCGCCCGCGCACGCGAGCCGGCGCACGTAGGCCAGCGCCGGCGCATGCCCACGGCTCGTGACGTCACGGCGAGCGTCAGATGTTTTAATTGATAATTCGCGACGGCATATAGGTCAATGCTAGAGATGCCGTCAGAGGTTTGCAGATGTTAGAATGAGATACCTAATAATCTTATCTGTGTTTGTGGCGTAGCGTATTGTATATTCAGTAGATACATAAGGTTGCATGATATGTGGAGAAGTTTGACGGTTACATGATGTGTGAACAGGTTTATTCTCCTTCTTCTTACATCCATTTCATTACATTCTTGTCAGAGCGGTCGTGGTTATGGATTGTCCTGTTGCAATGCTCTTGCAATTTTGGTTTATTCTGACTTGATTATATATTCTAACATTTAATTTGCAATTGATATTTTCCGCTGACGTCTATATAATAGTATTTTATGCAATCGTTGCACAATGAAGGTTCTTAAAGTCGAGTACCACGTTTAGGTCCCGAGGCTTGCCGAGTGGCCTAAGTAAGGTACGAGATTTTAAGACCTAATTGTGTTTTTGTATGGTAAATATTTATTTTATTCTGTATTTTAGTATTTGTTGTTATAGCGCCAAGAGAAATACTTATACATCATCTGTGAACTGTGAAAATTTAAACTGTCCAACTATCACGGTTCATGAGATACAGCCTGGTGACAGGTGGACAGACAGGCAGACAGACAGACAGACAGACAGATAAACAGACGGCCGGGCACCGGAGTCTTAGTAATGGGTCCCGTTTTATACCCTTTGGGTACGGAACCCTAAAAATACTCACGCCGCATATGAACTCAACCTGTCTGGCTAAGAGTGAGCGGGCGAGAAAGAGTCCCGTGTCACAATTACCTATGCTAGACGTACAGGTGGTGTACAATCGTGAAACATATCTAAGAACCTGCCTTGAAATTCTCCGTTTGACAACCTTAAAAACAATTTGAAATTATTCAAGTAATTTTCCTAGAAGATGGTAACATATAATAACAACACGCATATAAAATGAAATGGTGAAGTTCGCTGAAGTCCGCTGGATGCGGGCGGCGCAGGACCGGTCATGTCGGCGTTCTCTGGGGGAGGCCTATGTCCAGCAGTAGACGTCTTTTGGCTGATGATGATGATGATGATGACGCAAATAAAAATAACCTATAACGTGTGTATAATATAACCTTAAACGCTTGTTCCATTCTGTCCCACGTGGGTAAAATGGGCAAAGGGTTGTTAATAGTATATTGTCCATATTCCATTATGTAACGAACACGACTCATCGAGAGAATTAATTATCAAAAAATATCTAATCTATACTGTTATTGAACTGCGAAATAATATTGCCAACCATTATGTTAATACGGTGAATAGAGACTAAAGTACTATGTGTGACCTTACAAACGGTCCGGTAGTTTTGAATTTTTGATATGTTGTCTAGGATGGGTAGTCAGTGTTTAAATAAAAAATGCACAATTCCCCCCCCTCCGCGCCCGCCGCCATATTGAAAAAACCGGCACTTTCTTCATATTTTTACTCATATCTTCCTTTAGGAGCATTTTAGCTAGAAGAAAGCTTCGACAATGTTATAGAGAGTTAAATTTACTACATTCTCCATTTTATATTTTTTTTCTAGGACAGATAGTTACGGAGATATCTACATTTAAAAAAACGTAAAAAATCGCAATTTCCTACTGAAAAACAAACTTCTGGATTATATCTTCGTTTAGGAGCATTTTAGCTACAACAAAGCTTGGGCAATGTTGTAGAGAATTAAATTTACTATAATTTACACTTCAAATTTTGTTTCAAGGACGGTTAGTTACGGAGATATGCACATTTAAAAAACAGGAAAAGTAGAATTTTCCTAAAATTTCTCAAAACTCTTGGTTTAGAACGCTGTCATTCAGTTACGGACTAGTCTAGGACAAATTAAAACATGTAGGAAATATAATTGCTTATAAAACTCATGTCCATTTTTACATACATTTTCGGAAAATGTGACTTTATTTTTTACATATCTCCGTAATTATCTGTCCTAGAAACAAAATTTGAAATGCAAATTATAGTAAATTTAATTCTCTACAAAATTGCCCAAGCACTGTTCTAGCTAAAATGCTCCTAAACGAAGATATAATCCAGAAGTTAGTTTTTGAGTTGGAAATTGCGATTTTTTACGTTTTTTTAAATGTGCATATCTCTGTAACTATCAGTTTTTGAAACAAAATTTAAAATGTAAATTATAGTAAATTTTATCCTCTTCAACATTGTCTAAGCTTTTATCTAGCTCAAGTGCTCCTAGACAAAGAATTAAGCAAAAATGTGAAGAAGTTCCCGGTTTTTTCAATATGGCGGCGGGCGCGGAGGGGGGGGAATTGTGCATTTTGCAATTAAACATTCACTAACCATCCTAGACAACATATCAAAAATTCAAAACTACCGGACCGTTTGTAAGGTCAAAATCCTTTATTCACTGTGTTATGTATGGTTAAAGGCCAAGATTTCAGATTGTAACATTTATACAGCACCGTTATCATTAAACGTTATCTCACAACTTATCGTATAACTTACAATCTCGATGTAAACATTTACAGTTTTTTTTTTCTTATACTTACGTGGTTTAGAACGTTTTCCCGTACTGTACCTGACCCGTACCAACCTGCGGGCCTCATGGTACGGTAGAGTAGGAGGCGGTAGGAGGACCTAGGCGGGTAGGCAGAACAAAAATATAGAAAAATATTTTTTTTTCATCAAAAATTGTCTTTACTCATTAAAGACAAACATACAAAAGTATATCTATAAATCAATTAAAAATTAGATTTATCAATAGGTACAGGAAGTTCCAATTCATTTCATTTTTAACCCCTGACCAAAAAGTGGAGTGTTATATAAGTTTAACATTTGTATATCTTTGTGTGTCTGTGTGGCGATTTTAAACCGTAACTGAGCATTTCTTAAAAACCTTTGTACAAAATTGAGACTTGACAAAATTGAAACTCCAAGTTCAATATAGTTTTCCTATTTAATTACCAATTATTTTAGTAATTTTATATAAATTTTATGTCTATGTTTGATAAATTAAGGTTCTGTTTTAATTATAATATAATCTGAAATCAATGCATTGGAAATCACAAAGAAAATTGGTAACAAAATAGGAACAATATATTTGAACAATAGGTAGTAGGTACACACTTTTTGAGAAATGCTCAACTCTTGTCTGTTAAGATGGTTCTTAAATTCATACGTATGCTCCGTGAAAATAAAGGAAGCCGTCTCAAAGAGAATGTAGCTAAATTGTTTCAGGATCTCAACGAATATTGAAATTGGTGCAATAGTAGCATTTTCTAACACTCATTCAATGAGGGTCTCATGATAACCAGCTACTTGTATACTATCAGGCAATAAATAAAATAAATATTAAGGGACAATCATACACAAATCGACCTAGTCCCAAACTAAGCAAAGCTTGTACTACGTGTACTACACGACGATATACATAATATATAAATACATATATAGATAACATCCATGACCCAGGAAAAAATATTCGAGTTCATCACACAAATATTTGCCCCGGCCGGGATTCGAACCCAGGACCGCCGGCTCAGTAGGCAGGTGGCTGCAAACTGCGCCAACCGTGTCGTCAAAACTACAACAAAACTATAAACATTAATTTTTCAATTTTTTATTTCAAAATGTGAAATGCCGTAGTAAAATGGAAACTCGCCGCGCTCTCATGTAGACGGAATGGTCCGTCCCATTTAAGCGGCTCGTCCGCGTCGTTACGAGAGTGATTAGACACGATTATTTCCATTATACCAAGTTATATTATACCTGGTTCTGTCACCAGGCAGATTTATATCTCGAGAAGCTAAGAGCCGTGGTACACTGGCGATTTACAGGCGAGTTGAAAGCGAGGCGATCGCAGCGTTTTGTCGCGAGCGCCGCGAGCGCGCAACGATTTTGCCGCAAGCGTGCGAAGATACCATATTATATTGCATCACTTAAACCATTAAAAATAACCTTTTACTAATTTGAAACTCTTTGATTTTGTTTGTGTGTATTATTAATGTTAACAGAGTATATTAGAAATATTTTTTAGTTTTTTCCCCTACCGCCTGGCGAGATGGTAGTCAGCAGTTTCCAGTTTAAATTTGTCCAATAACTAAGGTTCTCTAAGGTTCACCTGTGCAGGGTTTCCTTTATAAATACAGCGTGTATATTTGATATAACCGCATATTGAAGCCGTCTGGCGATTTAAGTGCTATAATCTGATATTTATAACAATTATTAATTTAGCGTCAACTGTTAGAGCGTAATTAATTTTTGATTTTTTTCTGAGCAGCAATGTATGGCGTAGTTATTACTAGTGGCAGTTGTCACATCACGATGTTAAGTGTCAACAAACAAATACATTGCGTGCTAAATTATTTTATATGGAATAAAAAAAGTTGGATTTTTTAAATAATTTACGGTGCAATATATTAATAAATGCCTATACTAAGACCCCGTAAAGTTTGCGGTAATATCAAATATACACGCTGTATATATTTACAACATTCATTGCATTAACTGCGCTAGGGTTTTTTTTTTACATTTTACATATTTTCGTATATTTGAAAATTTCGAAATTACTATACATCGTATTTAAATAGTTGTATGTACCAAATTATTACCATGTACCTAACATACCTAATATTTTAGGTAAAACTTTAATTGTACAAAAAAAATAAAGTAATTTTCTTCGAAATATTTTAGAAGTGCCAAACGTTGATTTTCTATTTTAGGTACTCTATTTTTTACTGGGCTAACTCCGCAAACTCCCTGCGCGTCCGCAACGAAATCGTTACGCGCTCGCCTCGCTTTCAACTCGCCCACCAGTGTGCTAAGGCTCTAAGAAGTAAGCTGACGCATACTTAGTTTAATATTTTGAAGTAAAATGAGTGATATGAAATTTAAAGTACATACTTAATCCATACTATATAGATACTATATACTATAATATACTATATATACTATTATACTATATACTATATTACTATTACTATATCCATACTATACTATATAATATTATAAATGCGAAAGTGTGTCTGTCTGTCTGTCTGTCTGTCTGTTACCTCTTCACGCTTAAACCGCTGAACCGATTTAGATGAAATTTGGTATATAGATAGTGTCAGTCCCGGGGAAGGACATAGGATACTTTTCATCCCGAATAAATTTAGTGTTCCCTTGGGATGAGCGGGTAACACCGCGGGGCACAGCTAGTTATTTATAAAAAAAATGTAAAATTATAAATAATTGTTCCTCATTATTTATTTATTCAATAATTACATACAAAACAGTTCATACGCAATATTAGGTATAATGGCAGGTACATTCGATGTACTAAAACGAACAGAATATTGAATTGAAACTATTCGATTTCTCAAGCAAACATTTCTGCTCAATAAAACTTCACATTACAGTGCAAATTATCCATTCAGGCAATATTATGTCAAGTATTTCACTTTTAGAAACCAGCACGTCTAGCATAAGTTTGACACGCGACTCAGGTCGCGCGAGATAGCATTATCCGTCACTATCTCATAGTACTGTACAAATGGAGACAGGTATATATCTCGCGCGAGAAAGAGTCGAGATATGCCGTTCTCGATAACGGTTCCCGATTTGTATGGGAAATATTTTCGAGAACGTTCTTTCCCTATAGAAATCGGGAAACGTCCTTCCACATCTTTACATATGATAAATGTGTGATGACGACGTGGTTGACGGTTTGTACTGCCTGCTGAGCCGGCGGCCCCGAGTTCGAATCCCGGCCAAGGCATATATTAGTGTGATGAACTCGGATATTTGTCCTTGGGTCGTGATTGTCCTATGTATTTAAGCACATATCCATACTAATATTATAAATGCGAAAGTGTGTCTGTCTGTCTGTTACTTGTTCACACTTAAACCGCTGAACCGACTTAGATGAAATTTGGTATGGAGATAGTTTGAGACCCGGGAAAGGACATAGGATACTTTTCATCCCGAATAAATTTAGTGTTCCCGTGGGATGAGCGGGTAACACCGCGGGGCACAGCTAGTTATATATATAAGTATTATATAGATAATATGTACTTAAAGTATCAGGGCACCATCGCAAGTGTAGACTTCTGGCCGAAGGGTGTTGTGTTTCGGCAGTTCCGGGGCAATCTGCCGAATCCTGCACCAGATCAGACGACGCAACGGAGCCACGCTCTGTTACGTCGCCTAAATCAAATTAGATTTAATTTTTTTTTTATGTAATTTTGTAGTTCACAGAGCCTTGGTTTATTGACTGCTATGCTGTGTAACTAACTTAAATAAACAAATAAATAAATAAGTATGTATATCGTCTTCTAGTACCCATAACACAAGCCTTCTTGAGCTTAAGGCTGCGTTTCCACCAGAGATTGTAATGCTTCATCTGAAGCTTACCCTACTAAACTCTAGAGCTATCCTGAGTCACGGGACCACCAATCGTAATGATTATCAAGACCATCTGCTAAATAAATACATCCTGGGAACGAGCACCAACTTGTAATGTATCGACGACGAGCTACCTATTAAATACCATGAAAATGCATCTACTGAAATATATCTACGCCTAAACTAAAGGTACAGGTCCTACGCCTGCTTCACCCTCGCCACTAAACTCTACTCCTACAACGAAACCCTAGGAAACCCTTCAATGAATACCTAGCCTTCCAGAACCTACAACTAACCTAGCCTAAATATGAAAGGATCCTTAATACAATTGAGCTGAACATTTCTTAATAATTAATGGCCAATATGTGATCGGGATAACCGTTGTGATACGTCTAGATGGTAGGAACCTACGTTGAAGTAGCAACTCAGTTTCTTTAAAAAGAAACTTAACCGTGATGTGTCGCTAAGTGCTTCCGTACCTATATACTGTGCTATGCTACTATGTATTTCCTAATAAATGTGTATTCTCTTAATTATTTAATGCAAGCTTCTCGTATCCTACTGCTACCTAGGTTCCTTATACTAATTAAATTTCTAACTTAATTTAATTGTATCTATCCTCATAATATAAACTTATTACTTCCCAAGAAGTCCAGCCAACAAGAATATCCATAGTTCCTATAGCAAGATTCAATATGAAATATTATAAATACTCTTATAAAAATATTATTTAATTCTATAAAATTCATCTAATCCATAGTTAGGTATAGTTTTACTAGATTACTCCATGTAACAATAAAGATCAGTATGTGAATCAAACCAAATATTATTAGGATTCCGAAATGAAGGGTAATTTAGTTTTTAAAATTGCATGTTCTTACTCCAGGATGATTAGAAATCAAATGTCTAAGTACAATATGAAACTATACTTCATTACCAATCTATATATAGATGGAAGTTACAGAACCTATGAGATTTTATTATGACTTTAATTAATCTTAAGTTTTCATACTTAACAAAAATTAAGTAATTTTGTTATTATAATCTAATCTGGGAAGATGGTATACATCCCTTAAATAAGTTATAGTAGGACAATCTGAGGTGGATTAGACCTATACAATAAGTAGTAAGTTGCTATAATCACCACAATAAAAAAAAACTAGTAAGGACTAGATTATAGTATAATGGAGAAGGTATCTCCTATTGTGAAAAGAAATAAATATAAATTTTTGTTAATTATCCCCTACCACCCTGAGTGCGCGGAGAATGTCACTGAACGCTTTACCTATCTATTCCTGAGAAGCAAATCGAATTAAAGCGTTCAGCTAGAGGATGGGGAACTCCGCACCTATTCTAAACTGAACAAACCACTGTGGGATCTCATCACATCTATGCATGACGTCCTAGCCTACGGCATAGTGTCAAGGATCCATCTTTTTGGGGAAGCCTTTTGGCGCAGGCTTCTTTACGTTAACTACACAAGGCCTATTTTAAGGATTTTACCTACCTATTTAACTAGATAAACATATGTGATGGTTGTAAAACTATTATAATTCAGAAAAATAAAGTTATAATTGTATTTGTAAGAAGTCTAATACACTACTCCTTCCTAGTAGGTTTGAACCCTTCTAATGAGTTCTAGAACTGGGTTTTCGTTTGACCATATTCATAAATGTAGTATATCCTTGAAATCATGAAGACTATTGTGCCTGTTCGTAGTATCTTTCAACTTTCGACTGACTTATTCTGATAAGGGAATTCTTTTACGCCCTGTGATATAAATTAATTCAATTCTGGGATCTGTGATGTAAATACGGGAACGAATAACTTTCATTATTGCTATCCATAAGTCCCCGGCTTTTCTTAGCAATTTACACTTCAGATTCTCCACATCCAGTCATAGGAATGCTTTGTATTTCCACACTATACAACGATCCACAATTTCCTTATCAAAATTATAATAAAGTTTAAAATTACTTCTGTTCATTGAAAAAGCGATTATCTACTGCCAACTGACTCAACTTTACCTCAGTGATGCCATTCTATCGCTTAAGCTATACCAAAGGTTCATTACTTTAAATCATAATCGGTAAGTTCTAATTAATTATTCCTTTAATTTAGGTGTTAAATATCTGGTTGGCCTAAATAACTGGTTCCCTATCCCCAATCTTTACAAACCGCCACTAGACTCTGTTCTTCCCCTACTAACTTCCCGGGTCATAACCACTTAAGAATTTAATAGTTCAACCTCTTAACCACTATACCTAACAAGGTTAAAATAATTTGAATAAATGTTATGCTAGTTAATGACGATTGACCGATTGCTCAGTAGGTAAAGATCCCCGTCCTAATGTTCCTATTAAGGTGTACCTATCGCTAAACCCTGTTCCCTAGCTAATACAAAGAACACTAGAGACCTAGGTCTCGTATTTATATTTAAACGTGTATGGGGCCTAGCTAAGCTAAACTGTAAGTTCGGGAGATTAACCCGAGGATGTGACTATCATCAGTGTAATTAAGCCCCCCCCATGTGGCTAATGAGACGCCGGAAACATGGAGTAGCTTGCCCTAATATGTGTATATAAGCAGATATATAAATATATAGTTTATGAGACCGAGCCTGGAGGTCCGTTTGGCTTCAGCGAGCGCGGAAAGGCCCGCATGTCCATCACGTGTGGTCCTCGCTTTCACCAAACAAAACTATCCACACTCGTAGGCTATTCACTGCACTTATATATGGCTAGTGTCCGAATCGCCTAATTCGGATAAAACTAGAAGAGTCCGAAAGATATTCGTTTAACAGCCGCAAGGTTAAATATCTTTCACCTGGTAACCATGTACCAAAACACTATTTCTGGCATGTGACTAAGCTTAATATCCTTTAAAACAACAGAAACCCCACTAAATTTCAATAGGCAAATATAGTTTCAAAGACAATCAAAACCCCAATAGAAATTCCCCTTAGAATTAATTTTAATACCTTAACTGCCAGAAAACAATGTTACTCGGACGAAGTCCCAAACAAAAAGAATCCCCCTCCATTAAGCCGTTGCCTATTTATAACCAATATCTCCCGACATTCCAGATATTCTAGACTTTTCAGACTATCCAGACTTTCCAGACTTCAACGACTTTCGCGTCATTCGCGACATTCCCGACACGTCACGTGACCTAGCCCCCGCCCTCCAAGCGTTGTATATGGGATTTTGATTCTTATTTGGTCTAAATAAAGCTCAACTCCTCTGTTGTCAATTTGTGAATATCAACTTGCTATTTTTAAAGTGGTAGCATGTTTTAGTTATAGGAATGGTTTTATTTGCTTCCGCAAACATTCACACTATTACTCATATTTTGCATTTGTATTGCCTATATCTAGTAAATGATAATTTTAGTATGAGCTTGATGACGTATGATGCTAATATGTCTTAAATTCGATGATGATAATGATGATGTGAGTATCACGATGATGATATATGTTTATATGATGGCGGGCACATGACGAGATCATGTGAATCGCCACAATCGCCCCCCTGCGAAAGTTTGAAGTGGATTGACATCGTCAAATAACGTAGAACTTCGCATTCCCCTTATTAAATTGTAAAATAATTAAAAAAAAACAATATGTATATTTATATATGACAATTATTCTTAAAGCAAATAACATTTTGTGATAATCTTGGATATTCTAAATCCGTTAGTATTCGTACCCTTAAGTGTGTGTGTGTTTAAACCGATACTTGGGAAGTCACTTGTGTATTAAATCAGAATTCAAACCATAGAATAATATCATTGAATCGTGAATATATTTCTCCAAATCTCGACCACATCGTAAGAAGTGTTTGGTTGTGAGTCAAACAAGCCCTATTAGCTCGGTTTTGCCTAAACACCTCAAACTTGACCTGCCCATTGCTCAGCCTTATTTGCGAATTCACCTTGTACGAATTCTTCGATGAATTGACAAAACTCTCTTCAGACAACATAGCAAAGATCTTTGGTATAGATACTGAATATTCATCCTTACTTCAATTCAATAACTGATTCCGATTTCAAATTCTTCTCCAAAATCACATGCGACTCTCGTTTCTCGGTGCGTGTTATCACATCAAGAATAAACAAGCCAATTTCAGCTCTATAATCATACAATTGTGTTTTTTTTTTTTTTTCTCGTAAGACTATAGACTTACTAGTCGAATTGTGAAATAATGTTTCATTTCAAAATTATGCTAAATAATACTATTATACCAGAGGTTCATACAAATATATCAATTCAGTTTTATCCTGCCTTTACGGATAAACCAATCCACAATTCCTTTTATTTAAAAATATACAGTTGGCCAATCTATTTGTTGACATGGGTGTGTGTGAAACCTGCACGTTCCTGCCCGTGCTCGTAGAAGGTTAGCCCGTAGGCCATGTAAAGTATTGTTTTGCACAAACTACCGCACAATCGGTCTTAAATCGAAACTTCGATTTACTAAGCCTAACTTCTAAGTATGTGCAAACCAATTGATGTCTTTAGAAAATACTCCCGTTCGTACCTCTAAAGATAGTAGACCCCCCCGTTTTCGGACCCGAATACTTTCGAACTTAGCTTGAATACATATAGACAACATCCAACTCAAAAGGTCCACTCACTCCTGTTCATTCTTATCATATCTTTCATCCATCACACAAGCATACATCGCGCACTAAAACATTTCCATACGTCACACTAACAGGCTCCTACATTCATTTTTCCGCATTGACTTAGTCAGAAGAACATCACCCATTATGTATTCAAAATCCATACTACTTTACCTTCCTATAATATCCCAAGTTCCCCTTTACTTCTTTCATCAAAATCAAAATAAAGATTTTCTCTAATATAAATAATAAAATTGACCATCCACTTCACACATTTCGTATTTTTGTTATACTCTAATAAAACTCGTAATTATTTTATCCACCTGATTCAATTCACCCCTAACTACCCTTTTGAACTTATCGAATATCAATTCATTAAAGAAACTCAAAATACGTTTTAATGGAATCGAACCATTACGTAATCATCCATGAAACTTATCAAATTTTAACTTATTCAAGATTCTCAAAATACGTTTTAATGGAATCGAACCATTACGCAAATCATTCGATGAAATATACTGCTATCGACCTCTAGTTAAAAATTTCCTACAAACTCTTTCGTTTCTTATACTGTTGCAATACTTTTACTGCGGTACAACTTAAATTGTGACATCACTATTGTCCTTTAAAAAATTTCGTCTGTAATCGATTCCTTAATCGATCTTAACTTAATATCCCTATTGAATATTACATATTGCTAAAATATTATCACTGTTTAATTAAATAATATATATATATATAAAAAAAAAAAATGTACTTGTCTATTTTCTATAAATGTTACGTAAATCTTACGAACTAGGTAAGGTGAATCTATAATAATAGTCTATTACTTATCTCAACCTATTTCTTTAACCTGGTAACACTGTCTTATGTCATGTCACATGTCAATTCTTTTTTTCATAACCTATATCCTATTCTATGAAATGGGAATGAAATTACGAATAGGAAAATAATGAACAACAAAACGGATTGTAATGAAGAAAACTGTGATAAAATGAGTCTACGATAATAAGGTAACTATTTTCCACGCATATTACTATGATCTGACTAAAATATTGAGCAAAGAAAAATCGTGTTGTATGTTTACAATCAAAATTTGTTTTTGTTACAGAATCAAAACAATTACGTTAACCTCCGCGTAACGGTTATAAGTTATATCTCAAAATGTATGCAAATATAATGAAACCCGGATAATTAGACAAGAAAAAATGTAGTCGAACTGCGCCAGCGCCACCTGAAACAGACTAACAGAATGTAAGTTAACAAGAATTTTAACTGCGTTTGTTTATAAAATAAATCTTGATTCTTCTGTACGCCAATTTTTGCTCTTTTCTTAATTCTAATATCTTCTGTTTTCTTTTTTCAGACTGTGCTCGTAAATCTTGACAACTTCTTTAGTACAAATTTATCTTGAATGAAGCAAAAGTTATGAAGGATGGCATGAACCCCACATCTACGGCTGTAACTTATCGGAACTTCTTCACAAGGTAATATTATTTATCTTACTCTACTTATTATTTCAATTTTGAAGAACATAATTGTTAAAAAATATCTTCATGCTAATGTTCATGGAAATGACTTCGATCAAAATCAGTAGGTACTCCTTCGGGGTCGAAATTTTATTTATTTCTTCCTATTATTACTGCTACTTCTCTTCTTGTCTTCATCCTATTGTTTTCTCAAACTGTTTCCATCACCTGATTACAATTTTCATTCCAGTTGAAGTCGAGCAATTTATTTATGAACTAAATTTATTTCCCCCAAACAACTGTTATAAATGTTTACATCTCAAATTTAAGTATGTAAATGTACTGTATAATAACTGTACCTTTGTTTAATAACAAATAATATTTAATCTAACTTGTTTCAATAATTATTTATTTTACTTTCCAGATTTTTAGATTTCAACGGCAAGCTCTTGACCAAATCTACTTTAAATCTAAAATGTAACCTGAGTATCATGACTAATGTGTAATAAAAACTTGACTGAGGATATATTTTTATTTACTTAAATATATAGGATATTGAACTGAATACTTTAATAAAATCTGGTAGTAACATTACAGACATTTCTACTTTTCTTCAAAGATAAATTAAATATATATCAATTGATTTTCTGTCTGATTCTATGATTATACTTTTATACTACATGTGAACATATGTAACTAAGTGATTCTAATAATTACCTATAAGTGATACATGTGCCTTAATTATTTTAATAAAATTACGTTCATTTCATTTGTTTCATTATATGTTAGAAGAAACTCAAAAGAGACCGCCCCCCGAGATATGAAATCACTAACACTCCTATTTTCCCTTATAGTTCCCATATTTAATATTTCTAACAAGACTTATAATAAGCTAAAAGATTAATACTTAGTATTGTGGCTAGGAGCCTTACACACAGTTTAACATTGTTGTTAGGATCATATTTATCAGATCTCATTGTGAAACATTTCTAGATTGAGCTAAAGCCTATAAATAAACCCGCGCCCCCCCAAATAATAAATCCTTAGTAACCTCATAACTTATTTTTAGTTTCACAACTAATTTTCAACACAACTTGAACTAAAGTAGATAAAATCTCCACAAACTCATTTATTCTGTAGTCAAGAACAATGACATCTCTATTCTACCTTACTTATTCAATTTCCTACAACATTCCGACTTTATAACTAAACTAAAATTAAATTTATTTAAATAATCATCCCATCTCGATATCATATTAATTACTGATAACAGATAACACCCTGTCACTTGTCAACTTGTCAAATCAACCTACTCAGAAGGCGTTTTGTTCACTCAACCTTGATTATGTTTTTACTTTAAAAATAAAATGAATTACCTATTATTATTTTTCCCAATTATGTAAATAATGCATAAATAATATTAAGTGTATCCCTAAATATCTAAAACTTATGTTATATTAATAATATGACCATATTGAGTAAAGTTGTCTACGTATCTGATTGAAACTAAAGTAAGTATATTATTACTTAATATTATTATTTTATGTAACGTAAATGATTATCTAGAACTTAAATAAACCACCTATTTCATTATTAATCAATATTCAAAATTAGCTTTGTGAACCATAAAACCAATCGCAACGAATTTAATCATATCTCAAATAATCCAGTATAGATACAGATAAAATAATAAAATGACTCAATGAATGAACTGTCAATTGATTACTGTTTGCAAAATATTGATTGATAAAATAATCACGTTGTTCTAATATAAGTCTTTTGTTTCAGGTACTATTACTATGTGAAATAAGAAAAATATCGTGTGTTATATCAAGAAGCTACTCTATTCACTATAGTTTGTGTATAAATATGCAACAAAATGTGTTTCTTGACGATGTGCACAACACAACCCATCACGGCTAAATTCTCCTTTCCATTCTCACGTCAACAATTGTACCCTTGAGGGTCTCATAGTTCAAAGCTCAAGTGTTCAAAGATCCCTTCAATAAAACCGTCACTAACAACTCAACTAAAATTCCATGGCGAAATAACAAAATGAAAGACAATTGTTGAACTACAAAACGCAAGAAGACAGCAAGACATGAAACCTCACGACAAACTACATCGGCACGACCTCAACAGTCCCGGACTGATCCTATCCATGGTCACGGCGCATATTGTAATGTTCATCTGAAGCCTACTCTAACTCTAGAGCTATCCTGAGTCACGGGACCACCAATCGTAATGATTATCAAGACCATCTGCTAAATAAATACATCCTGGGAACGAGCACCAACTTGTAATGTATCGACGACGAGCTACCTATTAAATACCATGAAAATGCATCTACTGAAATATATCTACGCCTAAACTAAAGGTACAGGTCCTACGCCTGCTTCACCCTCGCCACTAAACTCTACTCCTACAACGAAACCCTAGGAAACCCTTCAATGAATACCTAGCCTTCCAGAACCTACAACTAACCTAGCCTAAATATGAAAGGATCCTTAATACAATTGAGCTGAACATTTCTTAATAATTAATGGCCAATATGTGATCGGGATAACCGTTGTGATACGTCTAGATGGTAGGAACCTACGTTGAAGTAGCAACTCAGTTTCTTTAAAAAGAAACTTAACCGTGATGTGTCGCTAAGTGCTTCCGTACCTATATACTGTGCTATGCTACTATGTATTTCCTAATAAATGTGTATTCTCTTAATTATTTAATGCAAGCTTCTCGTATCCTACTGCTACCTAGGTTCCTTATACTAATTAAATTTCTAACTTAATTTAATTGTATCTATCCTCATAATATAAACTTATTACTTCCCAAGAAGTCCAGCCAACAAGAATATCCATAGTTCCTATAGCAAGATTCAATATGAAATATTATAAATACTCTTATAAAAATATTATTTAATTCTATAAAATTCATCTAATCCATAGTTAGGTATAGTTTTACTAGATTACTCCATGTAACAATAAAGATCAGTATGTGAATCAAACCAAATATTATTAGGATTCCGAAATGAAGGGTAATTTAGTTTTTAAAATTGCATGTTCTTACTCCAGGATGATTAGAAATCAAATGTCTAAGTACAATATGAAACTATACTTCATTACCAATCTATATATAGATGGAAGTTACAGAACCTATGAGATTTTATTATGACTTTAATTAATCTTAAGTTTTCATACTTAACAAAAATTAAGTAATTTTGTTATTATAATCTAATCTGGGAAGATGGTATACATCCCTTAAATAAGTTATAGTAGGACAATCTGAGGTGGATTAGACCTATACAATAAGTAGTAAGTTGCTATAATCACCACAATAAAAAAAAACTAGTAAGGACTAGATTATAGTATAATGGAGAAGGTATCTCCTATTGTGAAAAGAAATAAATATAAATTTTTGTTAATTATCCCCTACCACCCTGAGTGCGCGGAGAATGTCACTGAACGCTTTACCTATCTATTCCTGAGAAGCAAATCGAATTAAAGCGTTCAGCTAGAGGATGGGGAACTCCGCACCTATTCTAAACTGAACAAACCACTGTGGGATCTCATCACATCTATGCATGACGTCCTAGCCTACGGCATAGTGTCAAGGATCCATCTTTTTGGGGAAGCCTTTTGGCGCAGGCTTCTTTACGTTAACTACACAAGGCCTATTTTAAGGATTTTACCTACCTATTTAACTAGATAAACATATGTGATGGTTGTAAAACTATTATAATTCAGAAAAATAAAGTTATAATTGTATTTGTAAGAAGTCTAATACACTACTCCTTCCTAGTAGGTTTGAACCCTTCTAATGAGTTCTAGAACTGGGTTTTCGTTTGACCATATTCATAAATGTAGTATATCCTTGAAATCATGAAGACTATTGTGCCTGTTCGTAGTATCTTTCAACTTTCGACTGACTTATTCTGATAAGGGAATTCTTTTACGCCCTGTGATATAAATTAATTCAATTCTGGGATCTGTGATGTAAATACGGGAACGAATAACTTTCATTATTGCTATCCATAAGTCCCCGGCTTTTCTTAGCAATTTACACTTCAGATTCTCCACATCCAGTCATAGGAATGCTTTGTATTTCCACACTATACAACGATCCACAATTTCCTTATCAAAATTATAATAAAGTTTAAAATTACTTCTGTTCATTGAAAAAGCGATTATCTACTGCCAACTGACTCAACTTTACCTCAGTGATGCCATTCTATCGCTTAAGCTATACCAAAGGTTCATTACTTTAAATCATAATCGGTAAGTTCTAATTAATTATTCCTTTAATTTAGGTGTTAAATATCTGGTTGGCCTAAATAACTGGTTCCCTATCCCCAATCTTTACAAACCGCCACTAGACTCTGTTCTTCCCCTACTAACTTCCCGGGTCATAACCACTTAAGAATTTAATAGTTCAACCTCTTAACCACTATACCTAACAAGGTTAAAATAATTTGAATAAATGTTATGCTAGTTAATGACGATTGACCGATTGCTCAGTAGGTAAAGATCCCCGTCCTAATGTTCCTATTAAGGTGTACCTATCGCTAAACCCTGTTCCCTAGCTAATACAAAGAACACTAGAGACCTAGGTCTCGTATTTATATTTAAACGTGTATGGGGCCTAGCTAAGCTAAACTGTAAGTTCGGGAGATTAACCCGAGGATGTGACTATCATCAGTGTAATTAAGCCCCCCCCATGTGGCTAATGAGACGCCGGAAACATGGAGTAGCTTGCCCTAATATGTGTATATAAGCAGATATATAAATATATAGTTTATGAGACCGAGCCTGGAGGTCCGTTTGGCTTCAGCGAGCGCGGAAAGGCCCGCATGTCCATCACGTGTGGTCCTCGCTTTCACCAAACAAAACTATCCACACTCGTAGGCTATTCACTGCACTTATATATGGCTAGTGTCCGAATCGCCTAATTCGGATAAAACTAGAAGAGTCCGAAAGATATTCGTTTAACAGCCGCAAGGTTAAATATCTTTCACCTGGTAACCATGTACCAAAACACTATTTCTGGCATGTGACTAAGCTTAATATCCTTTAAAACAACAGAAACCCCACTAAATTTCAATAGGCAAATATAGTTTCAAAGACAATCAAAACCCCAATAGAAATTCCCCTTAGAATTAATTTTAATACCTTAACTGCCAGAAAACAATGTTACTCGGACGAAGTCCCAAACAAAAAGAATCCCCCTCCATTAAGCCGTTGCCTATTTATAACCAATATCTCCCGACATTCCAGATATTCTAGACTTTTCAGACTATCCAGACTTTCCAGACTTCAACGACTTTCGCGTCATTCGCGACATTCCCGACACGTCACGTGACCTAGCCCCCGCCCTCCAAGCGTTGTATATGGGATTTTGATTCTTATTTGGTCTAAATAAAGCTCAACTCCTCTGTTGTCAATTTGTGAATATCAACTTGCTATTTTTAAAGTGGTAGCATGTTTTAGTTATAGGAATGGTTTTATTTGCTTCCGCAAACATTCACACTATTACTCATATTTTGCATTTGTATTGCCTATATCTAGTAAATGATAATTTTAGTATGAGCTTGATGACGTATGATGCTAATATGTCTTAAATTCGATGATGATAATGATGATGTGAGTATCACGATGATGATATATGTTTATATGATGGCGGGCACATGACGAGATCATGTGAATCGCCACAATATGTGCGAGGATGCGGAGCGAGGGATGTGTTTTTGACTTCATTTACGTATCCTCACTCAGCTCAGCTGATTGTAACAATTGGTTAACAAAAACACATCCCTCGCTCTCGCGGACTAAATCGATTTGTGTGTGTGGAGCGAAGCGGTTTTAAATGGACCAAACTCATTCCTCATTAATAAATGCACTTCTTTTGGGCTTCACAAAGACACAGCCTGATTGCCCAAGTAACAAACAAGCTGCAGAAGCGCTTATTCAGCTTAAATTGGTAGCATAAGGGCTGTAAAAGCGCTTCTGCAGCATGTTTTGCTACTTGGGTGGTTTTCCACTCCGCTTCAGTGTGGGCATGCCTAATACACCGAATAAAGTGAAATGTGAAAACAATGTACATAATTTTATCGGTTTCTTTTCTGTTATCGGCGATTAAAGGAGCCTTTTTATTTTATCAGGCTGCTACCCAGCCTTGCTATTTGTCCGATTAATATGGATTTGAATGCAATTAGGCGAGAAAGAGTTCAACGCGCTAGTTGCGCAATCAAAACGTTGCTATAGTAGTTTAATCTTGATAGTAACAACACAATCTAATCCGATATCGGTTGATACACTGTATATATTTTTTAAGCGCTCTGTTGCCTGAAAGGTATCGCTATTTAGCGATAAGGACGCCTGTTGGTAACCGCCGCCATTAGCGACCAATTTATATTTTAATGTAACTATCGTGTTTTGCATTTCTTTATTAATTCAAGTATCCTAAAGAGTGCAATAAGAGTATTTGCACTGTGTTTGTCTTGTAATACGTTGATGTCATCTCGCATAATGAAATATTTGATATATTAAATATGATTACCGTTGCTATTCTGTATTAAAAGGTTTATTTATTTATTTGTTTATTTATTTATTTATTTATTTATTTATTTATTTATTTATTTATTTATTTATTTATTTATTTATTTATTTATTTATTTATTTATTGGTATTCAGGATAACAACAGCCGTAATTATAATATTTACATTAAATGGTTTACATATCAGAAGGCCAATAACAGTCATCCATTAATTACAAAAAATACAGAAGTACTGAGAAGTCTAGGTTATAACACTATAACAAATTGAGATAAGGTAATGCAAGTGTGCAATGACAAAAAATTTAAACTTAAGGCATGATTGAAAAACATCGGAGACATATAATTGCCTTGTTGTTGAAAAGGTAAAAGTACCCACTGACGTGAAAATGTTTTCCACACCTACAGCGCAGATCTTTTTTTTTTAATATATATTATACAGCTATTTAATAGTTACTATACAAATAGTTACATGTTATTTTTAATAATATGTATATATGCCAAAAAACAAAAAAAAAATATAAATGTTTCATTTGCAAATAAATATCTTATTGTCACTTGCCTTTTTTAGACTGTGTATACACTATTTATCATATTTAAATTAAATTTCACTCTAATAACTACAACAACGTAGTAATTTGGATATGTACGGCTTTTTACATCACAATTTAGGCAAGTTAAGAAACTTAGCAAATCCGTTGATGTACGCGAAATATTAACATGAGACAAATTAGATTTTATACTAAATTATTGCCTAGTATCATCGTTTACCCCTTCGATAGTATCCTGCAAACTTCATTTTTAAATTTATTTTTGGACCCGATGAATGGATCAATCATGTTAAACTCTCTGTTGTACAGATGAGGAATGCGAGATAATACAGCATTGGAACCGTAGTTAGTCGTGTGTAAGGGAACTTGGAACAGAGTGGTATGCCTATAGTACGACGTTTCGGGACTCGGAACAATAAACCCGATAGTAGCTCTGGGCAGTCAATACGATTCCTAATTATGTCGAAAAGCAGGCTCATATCAGCCAGTTTACGTCTGTCTTCAAGTGTTAAAAGATTATATTCTTTGCAGCTGTCGATATACGTAGCGAAAGATTTATGAAACTTGTAATTCAAATGCGATACGATTTTTTTTTGGATTCTTTCGATTCGATCTTTGTGAGTGGCATAGCAGACTGACCACACCGGTGAAGCATAGTCTAGAATACACCTTACAAAAGCGTTGTATACTATTTTCAAACTTAATATATTCTGAAAGGGTTTGCAGGTCCTCATCACAAAGCCAAGATTACGAAAAGACTTATTCACTATTAGGTCGACATGATTCCTCATGGTCATCTTGTCGTCTAGCATTACACCCAGGTCGCGCACCACATTGACCCGCTGCACTGCAACGCCATTAAGATTATATGAAAATGTTAGCGGTTTAGTTCTCCGAGTAAAACTAATACACTGACACTTGCTGATGCTTAATGTTATCTTGTTATTTGAATAATATTCAAGTAGATTATTAAGATCACTTTGCAGGAGCTTACAGTCGGCTATGGATTTAACATGCATAAAAACTTTCTTGTCATCTGCGTATAACGGATGGCGGGCGTTAACGAAACACTTGTCAATATCATATATGTATGCGTTATAAAATAAAGGTCCGAGGTGCGATCCCTGGGGTACGCCAGATGGGATTTTCATATAATCGGACCTGAAGCCACCAAGAACTACAGCTTGAGAACGATTAGAGAGATAGGATTTGATCCATCGTAGTAAATCACCATGGATTCCAAGTGCTTGAAGTTTTGCGAGCAAGATGGCATGATCCACCCGGTCGAACGCTTTCTCGAAGTCCGTGTATATCACGTCAACCTGCCCACCACCCTCCATTTCGGTCAGAACATAATTTGAAAAGCTAGCTAAATTGGAAACTGTGGAACGTCCTTTAAGGAATATTTATTTGAATTTTTTGTTTCAATTTTTTACTTCTAGAACGGGCCGACATGTTTGGAATTCGTATGGAGCTCTTCATCAGTGACTGCTACCCGTACAGCGGCGCGGTAACTCCGTCACTCAAAAACAGCTTAGTACGATAATTAAATGTCTCACGAAAGTATTAAGTATTATTAAAATAAGTTTATTTTTACTTCAAGTCATTATTTATTAAAAAATATACTTTTTGTGCCTCGCTGACAAAGTTGTGGTGACACGTATATATATAGTCCGTGAGCTCCTTAATTTCGATTCGAGTTCGGGTGAAAAGGGGGTTCTTGTGTGGATCGCGTAAGAGCGAGCGAGACAGGTATAAAACGCGAATTCACGTATTAGCACGTGTAGTCACGCGTGCGAGATTAAGACAAAGATATTGGACATTTTCAATGGTTTTGTCTTAATCGCGCACGCGTGACTACACGTGCTCCGACATTCAAATCGGGAATCATAAAGTATAGATTATCGATAAAGATAGCGGCGAACATCTGTCCTGTCTATATAAATCAAGGAATGTAGATACACACACAGCTGATTAAGTATCTAGGATGATAAACAGGGGTCGGACTTTCTTTCGCACGGTAATGTCCTGCCTATATAAATCAAGGAATGTAGATACACACACAGCTGATTAAGTATCTAGGATGATAATGATAAATTTACCACATACTTTTACCAGAGCCCGCGAGTCGAAATGCCGTCGTACACGGTGCACCGTTGGAGCGGGGCACTGAGATCCAAAACCTGGGAATCACGATGGGTAGGGAACTCAACTTCCGGCAGCAATGATTATTATTCAATATATATTTATTAATTTGAGAAGACAAGTTAATGTGTAACAATATAATATAAAGTACCTATATACATTCAGGCATGCGGTTACATCCTTATACGCTCACTACACACAACATGAAATATATAACACTTACTTACCAGTTACCTATAGGTACACTAAACTACTGCATAGGATAAAATGCAAAATCTTATAAGAGGCAAATAGTAAGAGAAAAACTATATATTATGCCAAATAACTTGTAAATCTTGTAATATAATCAAATGCCTAAAGATGTACATCCCTGGCAGATATTTAGTTTGACGAACATTTTTGTATGCATACCTAAATTACTTGTGCAAAAATAAGTTCATTCTTATAATTTTTTTAGAACGGTGTAATTTATTAATGCAACTGAAAAATTACTGTGCGTATTTTACTACTTTTACTACGTCACAAACTTAAGTGTAGTCCACTTTAACCACCGACGTAGTACTTAAACCGCTCGGATGACTCGTTGTAAATCTTATGTAAATAAACCATCGTAAATCTTATTATTATGTCTGGTCTGAACAATATGGGAGTTATACAAATACATTCTCCACCACCCAACGCTTTCAACGCTTGTCTCCATATTTTAAATGTTCCTTTTCGAGAAAGTCGGCTATAACAATCCGATAACATGGGAAAAACCGTATGTAGCGAAAACTTACTACGAGCAGAGTGAGCGCCCGGCTACCGGGTTGTTGGTGTCGAAAGTGTTAACATGGCCGTACTAAATAGTACAATTTGTAAACATAGTGTATAACATCACTACATAGTATAAAACAAAGACGCTTCCTGCTATCTGTCTGTCTGTCCATGTATGCTTAGATCTTTAAAAGTACGCAACAATCCGTTGCCCATGCCGTTTTTTTTAAAATAGATAGAGTGAATCAAGAGAAAGTTTTATTGTGCATAATTTTGCAGCATTTTGCACCCGTGCGGAGCCGGGGTGGGTCGCTAGATATTACACAGTATATTATAGTAACATGTTATGTAAGCATTATATAAGCGTTATAAGCGCTATATATCTAAATCTCCACAGCTAAACCACCCATATATCTTGTCATATTACTTTGATAGATGTGGATCTATTTGCTTACATCAGATAATGATACCACTGTTTCCACTAGATAAGCTAATCAATAGATTTATTGCTGCTTGTTGAAAACAAGATTGTCAGAACATCGCGGAATTGTGAAATAGAAAATGAAATCTGTCCTGTCAAATAACGGTAACGGGGCCCTAATTCCATATACACCTCTCTGATATCTCGGAGAGAACTCCGAAGTCGATATACGAAGTATGGGTTTCCGCAGCAAAGTGCCTCTCCTCACTATCATATTCGCCCAACTTCGGTCAACTTCGCGAGTAGGAAATATATTGCCTCTACACCAACCCGGTGGCGTTATGTTTGCGTCTCACTTATATGCGACGCCATAGATATCAGGTGCCAACTTAACTTGACCGGGTAACAATGGCGTGGCGTCCATAGAAACTGATGCCCACAGGCTTGCCCATTTTAGAACGGTTGAGGGCCACTCTCTACTGGGTAAGCTAATTCTATCCGACTTATTCTGAGTTCCTGATGGGCGCCATGTTACTGCCGGGTAGTAACGTGAAATGTCACTTTATGCAGCTCGAACCGTGGACGTCGCGTTTTAACGACAGCTAAAGTTGATATACCAGAGACATCGCTTATTCGGCGATATCTCATAGTGCACTCGAATAAGCGCCCAATGGAAATAACAGAGGTTTCAAGATTGAGTATGATGATACTTTTTAACAATCTTAACGTCATTGACAATTTTATCAGCAACTACGGCGTAGTTTTACTTGAATAATAGATTGCTTGACAAGGGGAGAAGATTTCAGATTGCATTTGCCTCCTAAAAAGGTATTTTGACTTGACATAGTATATACGTATGAATCATACCGACAAAGTTTTATATATTTTTCCCAAATCTGCATTGAAATGTCGTCATAACGTGCGTTGTAACAGGTTTCAAAATATTACGTTTCGGGCGCAACAACTCGAGAGAACTGTAAAGGAATTTCATACAAAATTTAAGGCCTAAGCCGGGAAGTATTTTTTTTAAGCATGGTTTCTGTGTTCATGAACAGGCTATTTTTTTATTTCATTGCATATGTTTGAGAAAAACACTATACATGCCTAGCCGTGAAAAGGACTTGCTAGGAAGACGGCCGACCGTCGGGAGGCCGGATAGTGAAACGAAGCCGTTACTTCTTTCTTCTTTCTTCCCGGCGTCTGCAGTAATGTACTATTACGTGAATACCTATATGTAAAGCGGTGTTATCTCCGTCTTTTTACTTTTACATTCCAAATTGATACTATCCCATATGCGTACCAGGAGAATAACGAATATTACATTCGGGAACACTTCTAGGTTTTTGTTCCACTTCATGAGAGTTCCTTTTTGGGCGCTATAGTATGTAACGCTAAAATTCAAATAGGTATACTTACCTACGTTGAGCTAAGTGAAGTTGTAAGATTACTTATGGGCATTTTATGTTTTAGACTTAGCATCTGTCTCTTGCCTTAAATTATATGAACGCGTGATTCTAATAGTCATTCTTAACAAGAAAATCTCATGATGAAAAGGCAACGATGCAGTACTGACGCCAAAAGCCTTCAAAATGACCCAACGGTATTCTTTTTTCAAAATAATGGCCTATTTTGTTTATGCGCGGCCGTATAACTTGTTGCAACCACATTTTACAATCTCGCTCAACCACATATCGTAAAAATCGCCGTAGATTCGAACCATAGAGCATGATTTTTTACACCTTCCTATTTAGGATGCGATGCAGTATGATCAGATAAACCGCAGGGGCCGAAACGGGAAGGCACCAATTACTGCGGAATCACGCTTAACACAACGGGAATAAACCAAATCAACGTACAAACCAATCATAACTGTATCGCTCTAGGGTTGGGTTCATTTTGGATTGCATGATTTATTATAGTTGTGGCTAGCCAATTTAGAAGCAAGATATTTGCAATGGGTGCAGTAACCCTGCAAGACACAAGTCACGTAGGCACAGGTCTAAAAAGATTTATATATTTACATATTTTACGTAATTAGCGAGAAATTTCGGTTAATTGCAAATATTGCAATGTTTGTGTTGAGAAGTGTAGAAAGATTAGGAAGAAAATGGTCTCGCTCGATCACATAATTTTTAGGAAGTCGGCACTTTCTGGCTGTGTATTACTTTTAAACGGACGACCTTGGGGAGTCCATTTAATTTCATAAGAAGCCAGCAATTGCACTGGCTGAGACAAATATATTGCTATTCTCTAAAATTGTGCAAGAAAACAAAATAAGTACAGATAAGTTTTATTAGCTCTACCATATGTCAAAACTGTTTATTCGAAGACAAGAAAAAGGCGAAGCAAAGTAACAGTAAAAACTTAAACTTAATAACAACACAGAAAAAAAACGTATGAATAAAACCTTTCTAAACAACCATAAAATTATTTAAAAAAAATATAATTATAAAAAAACTGATTTTTTGCAATGCAACCTTTTTATTTTTTTTATAAAAAAGTAGAAGTGTATTTTTCTTCTTTCTTCCGAAAACGCCATAAGCTATTTGAGATACTATTTTAATTAAAAATAAATTCAATGGAAAGTAGTACGAGATGATCCCCTTAAGCGGGAATGACCATAAAATCTACAGTTTTCCATGCAATCCAAAAATGTTGGCACTAATTACTAGCCAATTTATCGATCTAACTTTCCTCATACTCAAAACAATAAATTAGTTTAGATTTCATGGAAATATTGTCGTTTTTCCAAAACCTTACGAAGTAATCATCTTGTACACCCCGGTGTACAAGATGATTCCCATGGTAAGGGTAAGATGATCCCTATGATCATCTTACCCCCTATTAAATGTGACCTAGTTTAGTTACTTATGTTTTTATTATTGTAATATTTAATATGTATGTTAGATTGTAAGGTATTTATCTATGGGCCTTTGATGCCTGAAATAAATAAATTATTATTATTATTATTTATTATTATTGAGAATTAACAACTGTTTTTGAGAATTAAAAGGTGTTAAAAAATAAAATTACGCAGAAATCATAGAACGTATTTATTGAAATTAATTAAAGGATCTAGACTATGGTCTATAAACTGATATAAATATCAGGCAGACGAGTTTTGTCATGAACAAAAAAAACAAACATAGTTCAGTCTTCTGAGATAGATTAGCACTAACAGTCATAAACTTCTTCGTGCCATTTTTCACAGCCTCAAGAGCGGCCTTCATAGATTCTTCAGACCACTGACCGCGTGTGGTCTTCCTTTTGTAATTACGCGGCATTTATCTGCAATAGAAATATTTAATTCCCATAACCAATTTGAAGATGGAAACACATACAGACAAGCAAACAGACAGATATACTGACTAATAGAATAATAAAACATTTTTTATTATATATTTAAAAAAAAGTTTCGTTCATATTGTAAAGATCATCTATTCCATATGTACAAGATGATCCCCGGGGATCATCTTGTACACATAGAATGGGATCATCTCGCCCCAAATCAATTTTTTTTTTCAATGTCACCAAACATAACCTCCAAGCACGAGGCTATGTTTCCGTTGCCTAAAAACCAAAATTAGGCATATTAGAAAGCCAAAAACATAACATTCATTGCAATTAACAGCATAGAATAAAAGTAACATAAGCTCAAAGTCATCCTTACCTTAGATTAAGGACACACAATTTTTATTTTTTTACGTAAAAGACGCTGTGTCGCACGCACCGCTATTACACTTTGACTGAGGCGGGGGGGTGTTTGGAGCTACAGTTTGGCAAATAAACGTACTAGATGGCGTTAGCAGTTTTCACACAATCGCAAATGATCATCTTACCCCGAGGGATCAACTCGTACTACTTTCCGGCCGGGGCAAATATTTGTGCAAATATTTGTTCTTGGGTCATGGATGTTATCTATATATGTATTTATATATTATGTATATCGTCGTCTAGTACCCATAGTACAAGCTTTGCTTAGTTTGGGACTAGGTCGATTTGTGTATGATTGTCCCTTAATATTTATTTATTTATTTATTTATTTATTTCCCCTACCATTTCCTTTCATTCCTACTCATTTCCGATTCCGATATTGCCGGAACATGAAGCAAATATGTATAACAAATCGCTATTCCTTTGAGCTGTCAGCCGGTGCCGTGTTAAACTGCAAAGGTTACAATTAGGGTTAAGTACCTCGAAGTTAAGAATAATACCGACGATGAAACTTTATTCATGCATGTTCCGTAGTTACCTAATGTAGTGAATAAACACTTTTCAAAAAAAAATTACGATTTCAACGGGAAGAAATTGTATTTCCGAGATAACTGAACGGGCTACTATAAGATTTTTTTTTTGTATCTACAAAGATATACTTATAATATTTGAGGACTTCCGTTGATTCTCCATGTCATGGATTTTGTCATCTGATGTTCACAAAATATTTATGGGACCAACATCTTAGAGATGTCTATGTCTACTATCGAATAAAAAATATTTTCGAAATCGGTTCATAAATGAAGGAGTGGAGTTCTGAAGTAACAAATCCAAAAAAAATATAACAGAATTGAGAACCTCCTTCTTTTTGAAGTCGATTGAAAATTAAATACAAAATACCTATACAATACCTATACAAAACTAAAAGGCAAATTCGTTAGCGTGGGGAAGAAAAAGTCAAAAAATCATTGTTGCACAACTCCTAGATGTATTGTAGCTCTGACAGTTTTTCCACATTTTTTTGACCGAGCGAGCAATGTGTCTCCGTTTTAGCTTGGGCTAAAATTATTTCGTACGTCCGGAATTCCAGCTGTCCCCGCCTAAAGGTCCCATTTCTGCGCCGTTTGTGAGTAGGTTCGTTAATTATATAGGTTAATTTTTTGTCGATAATATTTTTCGGTTTTAATGGCAGATATATCGGGGTTTAAAACGTAAAATATTACACATTTGGGTCATTGTCAGATCCCACCAAAAACATTCTGTAAAAAACTAACCAAGTCTCGATGGAGCTGCTTGTTTATCTCTAAAAAGTAATGAAATCTAGACAAAGTCGTACCAAGTCTAAGGTTCCTTACTGCGATTTCTTTATTATTATAGTTAATGCTGTGTGACTAGGCCGTTGAAGGGTACACCAGTATGGGTTATTATCTCGCTTAACAAACATAGGTAGTTACAACAGATATAACATTACGTGTAAACAAAATTGACTTGTAGCGGTTCTGGCGACAGATTGGTGCAATGGTGTCATGGAGCACCTGGTTTTGTACCCTTGTGTACCCTTCAACGGCCAAGTCACACTTATCTCGTATGTCTGTAGTCTTACCGATTCTAATGTTTATTTTATACAAAGAATATTAACCTAAATTACGTAACCTACTTGCCTACTACTATACTTACTATTTATAAGTGAACTCTTCTGTGGAACCGATCTGCTCCGGCGCTGCGGGATGTGCAGCCCCTCCTAGTACGTTAGTACCTACTCTTTATTATACTGTGGCCCTAGCGTAAGAAAGTGCGGGCATCAAGCGAGTCGCAGCGGCTGAGGCTGGTCGCCGAAGGTGACTAAAAAGCCGAAGCTGCGGAGGCGAGCGTTGACAGCTTCGGTTCCAGACAAGTTCGGTTCGGTTGGCAGTCCATGACAGAATATTTTATCATAATATCGAATATTTAGTGTCATACTTAATTTCCCACTTTAGTACTCTTTATTAGGGGCTGAACATCTCGCAGCACCGGAGCAGATCGGTTCCACGGAAAACTCAGATTAGTTTAGTGTCCTGACACTTTTAAAGTGCTCATTGACTTTCGGGATTATAAAATTTCGGGATTATGAAATTTCGAGATTTTGAACTTTCGATTTTCTGAAAATAGGTAATTTGAGCTTCGGTTTATCGAATATCGGCTTTTTGAACTTTCGGTATTTTGATTTTCGGTATTTTGACCATCGGTATTTCAACTGTAGGTCTTATGAACTTTCGGGATTTTAATACGTAACCCGCCCAGCTGTGGGACGCTATAGGCTAGATTAAATTAGATGTATCCCACTACGCTGGATTTTTGCAATGACAGTCGATTTTTTTATGTACCAATAGTCGAAGGGGGCATTACCATATCTCTAATACAGCTGAGACCAGCTGAGGGTTCTTCATCAAATAAATAATAAATAAATAAATATCGGACAACCTCACACAAATCGATCTAGTCCCAAATTAAGCTCTAGAAGGCTTGTGTTATGGGTACTAGACGACGATATACATACTTATATAGATAAATATATACTTCAATACATAGAACAACCATGACCCAAGCACAAATATTCGAGTTCATCACACAAATATTTGCCCTGGCCGGGACTCGAACCCGGGACCGCCGGCTCAGTAGGTGTTTACAAACCGAGCCAAACGCGTCGTCAAAATACTTCAGACCTTGGATTTTTGACATCAAATGAAGCGGCCCACCAAGTTGAATATTAAAATACTTAAAGGGGTTTACTCACGTCGTAGAAATCGAATAACGCTCTACATGTTTCGAATCGGTACGCGATCCATCATCAGGAGAGACGATCAGTCGCGACGGCGGCCAACCGAACACAACAAGTTGAATATCTTTTGTAAAGGTGGTATGTCGATCTCTAATAGTTTGGTTGGGTTCTTGTGTTTTCTAATCAGAGTACTCCAGATCTTCGATTATCCTAGTTTTTAGGGTTCCGTACCCAAAGGGTAAAAACGAGACCCTATTACTGAGACTTCGCTGTCCGTCCGTCCGTCCGTCCGTCTGTCACCAGGCTGTATATCAAGAACGGTGATAGCCAGACAGTTGAAATTTTCACAGATGATCTATTTCTATTGCCGCTATAACAACAAATACTAAAAATAAAATAAAATAAATATTTAAGGGCCAGGGCAACAAACTTGTTTTATGGTACGGAACCCTTCATGCGCGAGTCGGACTCGCACTTGGCCAGTTTTTATAGTTTTCGCTTTATGTGGCCATTAAACCCTAACTCTGTACCAAATTTCAGCTCTCTGAATTTATGGGAAGTACTAGTTCTTTACTGATGATCATGAGTGAGTGAGTGAGTGAGTGTCTTAAATGCGAAACTTTGCTTTCGCTTAACTTCGGAACTAAATGACCTACAGACTTGAAATTTTGGGTTCTAAGTATGTGATTATAGCTTACTAGATGACGAAAATTTCTGCGTTCTGGTCTTATCCAGAGGTGCTCAAATAGGGGCCTGAAAATGCGGCGAAATGGTTCCAGTAAAGGATGGTACGGCAGTGTTTGCTTCGCGCTCGACTTGGCGGGGGCACTGCCGTGCCCCCCGATTAAGGTTCGCGTCTTTTCGGTGGACACGTACAGTCAACCAATTTGATTCCTAGGCCATTTCGTACCTTGTCACAGTGAACGTCAATATGAAAGCCGCTTGAAATTTAATATCAGTCCAGTCATTGTGACAAGGTTCTATAGTGGCCTAGAAATCAAATTGGTTGACTGTACCAAGTTGAGGACTTTAGGCCTAGTTTTCCGATCAAAATTATATTGGCATAAACGACGTTTCCCTTTCTATGGGCTTGCGTGCTAAAAACATAACTTCTATGTACATACGCTGTTAACTATTGGCTACCGAAGAGACAACTTTTGTTTTTTGAACTGACAATGACCCATTTCAACCATTTCGTAACAAACTCACCAGATATCCATCTCACGGAGCCATTAGTAGTAGTTGTGGTATAGGTTGGTCTGGCGAAGGTGATCATATAGTTTATGGTTCCATCAAGTAAAGGAACCCTAAAACTGATCCGATCTGCAGGACTTTTGCCAAAACCGGTCTCCCGGTCGTTAACCTCTACTAAACTGCTACGGTTCTTATTGTTCGGGCTCGGTTGCACAATATTATTGTCAATTACGTTTTTATTTAACATTTCTCACAGGCTCTCTTTTTTTACACAACTCTTCTACTACTACGGAAACCTAAAAATCGCTTCTAGAGTCGTTTTCTGTAAAATCTTATTTTCTGTTTTTTAGGGTCAAACCTACTCAAACGGAAAAAATGGAACCCTTATTGGATTGGATCGCTTATTTCTTGTCCGTCCGTTCGTCTATATGTCAAGACCCTTTATCTCGGGAGCGCTTATAAGTATCGAATTAAAATTAAAACTGAGCTCTACGGTCCCTTGAAGCTGAAAAAAGAAATCTAAGTAACCGTCAGAAAAAGATACGACCATATATATATTGCAAAAAACTTATATTTCGACACTTAGTATAGAGTATGTTCCGTTGACCTACACTATGAAAGGCAAGCAATACCGTCTTATACTACAAGTAGGTACAGAAAGAAATAAAAATAAATACATTTGTTTAATAATTATACTATAAATAATATAGATTTCCAACATAAAATTTTACCGCTCAGTACTTACATCATCTTTTCGTTAGAGCAATACTACCCCTATAAAGGTCGCCGGAAGGCGCTGGATGCAGGTCGCTTCCAACCGGTATATATGGAAGTCCAAAGGGGAGGCCTATGTTCAGCAGTGGACGTCCTATGGCTGAGATGATGATGATGAATACTACCCCTTAGTTTGTGCCCCTCCAAAAACCATACCAGCCAAACGTAAGATCCAAGCAGAAAGGGCTAGATAGGAAATTTCATCCCCAACCAGAAAATACCACTCCCAGGACAATCGGACCACCCATTAGGCAGTAACAACAAAATATTTTTTTTTAGTACCAAACCACCCAGACGCAAACTTTAAGATTGTAAAGATAAATACAAATCCCAAAATCCCCTTTATTTCGGAAACGGTTCGTCCTAGCCCAGAAATAACAATTACCCCTTGAGCCCCCGGTGCGCGAATTCAACTCGCACTTGACAGTTTTTTTTTTCTTTCGCTTGGTTATAATCAATATAAATGTAGGAAAACCTTGTATCCACGCATGTTCTGTAAAAGTCAAATCTATCAGCCTGAAATGTGCATGAAATCTTAATTGCATCCAATTGGAAACATGCAACTAACCGCAGTACACTCATTAGGTTCAATTCTCAGTTGGCCACTAAACCATAAATTAATTTAGCCGATTAGTCCACAAGCTAGTCTCGTGATTTGGATAGATATTGGTGTCATACGAGTAGTTCATTTAGTAGTTTACGTATTATTGTCCCGCAATTTCAAAAGAAGCTTCGCTTGACGAGTAAAATCGAACCATACTCATAAGGTTTTTCATATATTTTCTAAAGCTAGTATTTGCATATGGTAGTCATCATCTCATCATGCTGTGCTGATGATTATTTATAAATTATAAATATAAATATTGGACAACCTCCCACAAATCGATGTAGTCCCAAAGTAAGCTCAAGAAGGCTTGTGTTATGGGTACTAGACGACGATATACGTACTTATATAGATAAATATATATATAAATACATAGAACAACCATGACCCAAGCACAAATATTCCAGTTCATCACACAAATATTTGCCCTGGCCGGGATTCGAACCCGGGACCGCCGCTCAGTAGGCAGGTGTCTATAAACCGACTTACGTTTATAGGAATCCTTTTTTGAAACAGATTTCAGAGATCGTTTTTTGACGCATTTTCCGATATAATCAAATAAAGGACATAAAATTAACTGTATTATATGTATATTTAAATTTTCGTAAATAACCCAATTTATGATTAAAAATCCATTTGAAAAGATCCTCATTCTAGAAAAGCGTAGGCGACAAGTCTCGGTGCAATAAAATCACGCATTCGGATGATTACTAAGACGGATTTAGTACCTATGGAAATTGTACCATTGTTATTTTTATAGGTTGCGACTGTCAATTTTTCTAAGGTGACGTCATTTCCAAATCAAAATTATAGTTTTGGGTTCTTTGATAATAAAGTAATGAAATTAGTTTAAACTATTTGAACATTTGAAATGTTATTCAATTAAATTGAAATAATACATTTATTATGGGTCAAAAATAAAACAATATCAAATTTTTGGGATTAAAACTAAAAATTAAACTAAGATTAAAATATATTTATAAAACTAAGACCTTTCGGTAAGGTGCCCATGACGCAGGCAGCATTCCCACGCTGTATGGCTATGGAAAGCCTTTGCGCGAGAAATAAATAAATTGGAAAGAACACGTTGATTTTATATGCTCTAAATTAGATAGATTTGTTTTTTTCCTAAGAAAACTTAGCAGAACCGTTTCTACTGAAGCAGCTATAACAGCATATTATGGCTACGTTTCGTCAATACTCAACTAAGGTATTTTATTGTGGGGTTTGGTCAATGTTGAAAATGTATTTAAACTGCAAAAAAAGGGCTTGCGTGCGATTGCTAATTGTTGGATAGCCGTAAAAAAACGATTTGCTATGTTTAAGTATACGAACTGACACAATACAGTAAATGTTCTTTATCATCCAATCTTACGTAGTTTCCCTTCATTGCCTGAAATTCTGGCCCGTCCGTATTGACAAATAGTTGCATAAGTATAGGAAGAAATACCAGCAGCTATCAGGAGCTCCGTGTCTCCATTCCGTTTGACATACTTATTTATTTTATTTAGATAAAGCGTATTGTTTTCGTTATCACAGTCGTAAATAAATAATGTCCAAGCTGACAATACCAACACAATTGGGTAGGTACTTTCACGTGGTCTGTATAAACGAAGTCACACTTATCGATAAATGCAATTTCTGAAAATACACAAAAATGTGGTAATTTAATAGCCATTTTTTTATGATTATGTGTATTTTTATCATAATATGTATCATTTGATTGTTTCTTGAATAAAATCGAATATTTTTTATAAGGAAGACAAAATATCGACGTCATATAATTATTTATAACATAACTAGCGACCCGCCCCGGCTTCGCATGGGTGCAATGCTGATAAATTATGCATTTATTATAACATATAAACCTTCCTCATGAATCACTCTATCTATTAAAAAAGCCGCATCAAAATCCGTTGCGTAGTTATAAAGATCTAAGCATACATAGGGACAGACAGACAGCAGGAAGCGACTTTGTTTTAAACTATGTAGTGATAATTCTTTTATTTGACATTTCATACGCCTGAATATTATTTTTCTCAAAAATTGCATATAATGTTGCCTTACCATCGCTAGATAGACTACAGTAAGTGGAACATACCGAAGACTTTTTAGAAGTATCCAGTAAACAGCGAGATTTTAAATTTGGAATCAATATTTGTCCAGTAAGTAAGTATGTAATTCCTATTACGTATCAAGATATTTGAATATCGAAACACGATTTACATCGTCACCGACCTATAAAAAAACTAAGGATGTGAAGGCGATGAGGTCGTATATAAATGTAAAAAGGATGCATTCCACAAATTGTTTTAATTATAAGTACAGTGCGACAGCAAATTGTAGAAATTAAAAAGTGGCGTCCCTTTTTTATAGATTAAAATAGAAAGAGACGACATTACAGTATACACTTGCAATTTACACTAAGAGCAAATGTAAAATAAAAAGAGGTTAGCACTATTGGCAGTATAAACGTAACACAAGATGCATATTTAAAAAAAAAAAAGTAGCGACAAGGTTTAGTGCGGAAGTTTGTATGCAGCGTTTAGTTCATAATTGTGCTATGTAAAATGACAATTATATTTCGGAATTCCTTCCTTTTTTGTGTCGTTTAGAAAAAACCTCTTAGTTAAAATTGAAGGTAAGCTTTATGATATAAAAATTAGTTACAAAATACAACAATGTATAAATATAACAATAATTAAATTTTATCTTTAAAACTTAGATTTGTAAGACAGTGCAAATAATTAAACGCAGTATTTATAAACAAAGAAATTAAGGCGGGATTCAAATTAAAAGACAAAAATTTCAAATTTGTTTGTGTGATCTATTACGATAATTCAGCAAAAATGAGTTCAGACGAGTTTGATTCCGAATAGACGGCACTCCTCCATACTTAAAAGCGGAGGCAGAGCTAGCTAAAATAATTTACTTCCGACTAAATCCAAGGAGATATAAAAAAATACAAGAGATTCATTAAATGGAAGGAAGAAAATCAAGTTAATAATTGGTCAGATAATGTGTGATAATGATAAGGTCAGAATATTTCAACAATCTTTCTGAGACAATCGGATGGCTACAAAGGAAAGAAATCACAAATATTCAGCAGCAAAATATAGAAAAGTTCTTAAATCAAGCTCTAGATGATAAACATTTTGGCGATGAAGGTAAATAAATGCTGCCACTAACTATTTGATAACGATATAACTATATCTTTTATCCAAGTATAAACTCATAAGTATTTTTGTTATAGGTTGTTATCATGGGAGTTAATGGTGCCTGCGACGACGAATATCACAATGTGTAATAATAAAAATGGGATATTATAAAAATATTCATTAGAAAATGGCCGAATATGAATGTCACCTACAAAATATAATTTTAATCTAATTTACTTGTTTAATTTTTGAGAAAAGCACTATACTTGCTTCGACCGTAAGAGCCATCCTGGCCTCGTATTATATCCGGACCTCGCCTACGGCTCGGTCCGTCTAATTCCTACTCGGCCAGTATGGCTTACTTACTGGTCTCTGCCGTAATGTACTATTGCCCTTAATTTGAACAGTTCATAAAAATAACCTTATTTTATCAGTTTTGTATATTAAAATACATATGGATATACTCACGTCGTAATAGTCGAATAGCGCTGGACATCGCATTTTTTACATCGGTACGCGATTTATCAATATTGAAAGACAAAAAAAATAAAACCTAACTACAATAAAAATCCATAATTATCTATCAAAGTGCGACCTGTAGGCGGGCAACCGGAAAACTGGGATCCGGACATACGAAAGATTTTTGTCCAAGCTGAAACGAAGACGCTTCGCTCAATCACTTGATCAATAATCATAACAATCTGGCTTCATGTTGGTAGAGCATCAAGATGTGTCCAATAGTATATAAACTTTTAAAGTTCACAACGACCGAGCAGACGGAGCCGGGAAGCTCTTATATCGAGATAACGTCCTTTATTACATTTAGTACCACCACTGAGATGCACCGCGCACCTCCACCAAATGTAGCGAGGGGTGTAGCTCAGTGCTGGTTAAATAATGAACAGGACTTCTTCACATACTTTATATTTGGACTTCAATATTCATTCTTAGTCCATAGCTTATTCCCAAAATGCCCGACTCTTTTGGTGAGTGACAGAGGGCCATAATTAGATTTTTTCTTTATTTTATCGGACTACCTCACACAACTCGATCTAGTCCTATAGTAAGCTTTAGTAAGGCTTGTGTTATGGGCACTAGACGACGATAAACATACGACAAAATATATTCTAATATAATATCTTATCTGACAACTTCGCTGCCACCGACCAATACGTTCCTTACAGTACACTAAAAGCTTCGAGCTTGTGACTATAGACCATACGTGTTAAGAAAACAGTGACTCATCAATGACGTGACAATAACTTAAAACTTCATCAGCAACGACAATAACTTAAAACTTAATAATTAATCAATGCGAACATTTTACTGGGACCTAAAAGGTCGAGGGGCGTGGCTAACCCGAGTAACAGAAATATGTCACTAATTTCTGGACTCAAGACTACTTATAGCAGCCTCAGCTGTGGAAAGCGCCCTCGGCCCCGCGTAGTCGCGAGTACAAGCCTCATTTATAATATTTTATGCAATCGTTGCACAATGAAGGTTCTTATCAATGCGCATCCCATGGCCGAGAGCAGAATTCAACGTGTTCTGTCACATCATCCCGACAACTTTAAATTTCCGTTTAGGACCCAAACGTTCACCTTCAGAAAACTGTGTTTACGTTTTTGACTGTTTACTTGTTTTGGAGACTAATAGGATTATTGCTCCGATCATTTGAGTAACAAGAGGTTGTTACAGCAATGAGCAGTATAACAAGGTACGAGTATTACAGGATAAATTATATTAATTATAAACAAGTCAATGTACATTGTACATATCCCCTCAGCCGCGGAAACTCGGGGCCGGATAGATTTATTGTCTCTTTGTTTTTGTGATAATCGGACTTTATTGTTTTAGTCTAGGCCACAAACGAAAAAAAAAATTTGATCTGTTTATTGTTACATATTCTTTATAATGACGCCGACTTGCGTGTATTAGAACTATGGTAGCCAGGAATTTTTATTTAATAGGTCTAAAATAAAGAAATCCGTTTGTCTTAAAATAAACAAGTTTGTGTGTGTTTATGTTTCGTATCACTTAGGTATGGTGAAAAAATTAATGGAGATCAGAGCGGCCAAGAGGGTTAGTAGGTTGTCCATTAAATAAAGGACACCGCGTATGACAAATCAATCATATCTTGTAGGTATTTCGGTCACGGGAAAATTGGGCAATATGACACATCTCATGATTCTATCGCACGCATCCGCAAATGACTCTATGGAAAATCTAACGATATCTTAATGTTAATTTAGAAAGAGGAAGTTCCAGTTATTATACCTAGAGGTAAAAATATTTCCTGATGATGATGGCACAATAAAAAATAAAATAAGTCACTCTCAAAACGTTATTTCCATGATCACATTGATCGCACCCTTTCTCCAAAGTTAATCATAATACATAATGTAAAGTTTTTTGTAACTTAAAAAAGACGTAACCCCGTCGTTTAAGAGCCTTATCAAACTTTAATACTACAATTTTAATTAAGTTACTAAGGCGATCACGCAGCGAGTGCTCCGTGAGGCTTATTGATATAGAAAACTCGCTCGTAAAACGCACAAGTGTGATACGATAAGGCCCTAACTGTAGCTGGTTAAAAAAATAACCAGTTACGAAATTCATCCCGCTATTTGGGGGTTTCGGGCTATATTAGGCCTTAAAAACAACTAAGTACATTAAGACCGATAACATAAAAGAAAACATTGTGAGCTAGATTATTCGACTTACTTTTTGTCAAGAAACTTCATTTCGCCGCGTCTTTGCGCACTTTAGCCACTTATGAAATATTATGTTTTTATTAGCCGACTACGGCAAATCCAAAAGAAAGGGTTATAAGTTTAGCAGTCTATGTATGTATGTATATTTATATTTAATAATCTAATTTGTTTGCCAAGTTTTGTCTAAATCCGCTATACCCTTCACGCGTTACTGAGTAACAAGCTTCGAAATATTTTCACAAATTTTCACATTCGTCATATTATTTATTTATATGTTTGGCACTGCAAATAAAATACAATAACCTAAGTAACGTGCATTGTTAGCAGTGCATAATTTGCGAATAATAAATACTTTCTTAAATTAAATTAAATAATTCCTTATTTGTATTTGTATGTGTGTATGTATATGTTAATACCTTACACCACAATCGTTGTAAGTTTTTGGAAACTAGTACGAGTGTGAACTAAGGTATCTATGTATTATGTCTCGTAAGTCTCTTGACATTCATAATCAAGCTCGTATCTCCAATGATTCCCAAAATAACTCGCACAGTACTGACTCACGTAGGCCATTTTTATCCAGACAATGTCATGCAGTCACCTGAAATATCCGCCGTACTGTTTATACATCAACAGCAGTAGGTAAGCATCATGTGACGACGATCACAAGGTATCGTCACAGTAACGTGGGAATGTTACAATACAGCCACATGCCACATGTGCCTGTGTACTTCATAGTATCTAAACTCAGACATTAGGTTCACTTTTAAGGTAGGTAACATAAAAAAAATCTTTAATATTAAAATATCGAAAAAATATTTATTTAAGGTTTGTTGTTGTTTGTGTTACATTTCCAACATCCCTTTTTTTTTGACAGGGGTTAAAAATACTAGCATTACCTAAATCATTGCCAAACAGCTATGGCTACATAATCATTCCTAAGTATTAGTACGTTAGCGAAACAAGGTATTGAAATAACTGGCTATAGGCTATGTATGAGTAAAGCTTACTAGATATCCTACGTACTGCTACCTAGTTATTAATCAGAGTTAGTTTCCTTAAATTATAAGTAAATATGACAACGAAGGCAGCTACTATGTAAGTAACCGGCGTGATTAAAAAAATCGTGAGAAGTTAAATAATAAAACAATTATGCATAAAGATTTTATAGCTTATTCGACGAAATGAAATACATTGTCTCAGCATCCTCTTCTCCGGGCCGGCCCTAGACAACTCATACAAGCTGATAGGTTGGTTATGTCAGGCATCACACACAAAGGTAAAAGGTGCATTATGTAGGGACTCTTTACCATCTTCCCAAACGGTCCCTCATTGAGGACTGTGAATCCGGCTGATGTAACATACCCTTTATTTATAGGGTTCCGTACTCAAAGGTTTCTAACGGGACCCTATTACAAAGCTTCGGCTGTCTGTCCGGATTTCACAGTGCCGTATCTTTCCAACTTTACATATAGGTACTTAGGCAGAGACTGGGCAGAGACTTCAAATTTTCGCACAATGTTTATTAAGAGTGTTAATACTGAAAATAAAGAAGTTAAGAATTAAAGGGGTCCCCATACAACAAACGTGTCTTTAAGGGTTTTATCTGCAGGTCCCTTATTTCCTAGCCGTTGAATGGCAATAATGACCATGTTACTATAACCACTATCAATCGTTGCACAATGAAGGTTCTTAAAGTCGAGTACCGCGTTTAGGTCACGAGGCTTGCCGAGTGGCCTAAGTAAGGTAAGAGATTTTAAGACCTAATTGTGTAACTATTGCATACGATACTTTTTATACGAGCAAAACACAGAAAATAATTTTTTACTTTAATCGTCATTCCCCACTATGAATTTTTATTTTTGATGTAACCTTTTTCGTTCAACTAAAACTGACCTAAGTATTTAAAAAGATCGCGATGGTCGTGGCGGGTGCCTCGACTCGACTTTTGACAAGTAATTTCATCCAATCAGTAAACAGTAGCGTGCTTTTATAAATCCAATATGCTGATGTTCTCTTTTTGAAATTAGAGATTTCTTATGAATATTAATGTTCTGTAGCGGGTACCATAGAGCATAGAATTTTGATACAGGATTAAAAAGTGCGTTATTGTGAGTTTATCTGTGAAATTATAATTGACAGATTATAAAAAATTGAGAGTACGCGAGTATAAAAAAAATATCGTGCACAAGCCCGACTCGCATTCGGCCACTTTTTTTATACAGGAGCTCGTTGAAGTTACACAAACGTTATGCCTATCTGACAAGATATGGAAGCATCTTACCTTGTTAAAAATTAAACAGTACCCTTACCACGAGTTAACGTGACAGTACTCGCTAGCGACAGCGTAAACAATTTGTATGGAGAATAGTACAGCGCCCCTAGCGGTTACTTTGTAGAACTACAATTCTCCATACAAGTCGGTATCTCCACGTAATAATAGTCAATACAGTCACTGTAAACTCATGGTGACTCAGTAAACATTGTTCGTACATCGAACTGTATCACTTTGTCTTGCCAGCACGTCATGGCGCGCAAGCATAAGGGAGTGTCACATTATCAAGTGTTTTTTGTTTTTTCCTCCTAGTACTTATCTAATTATACTCACCATTACTCAACATTAAAATTCGCTCGGGTAAGCTTTCACAAAATTTGGTGGGTGTGGTGTGCTCAACCTTAATAAAGGTTGGTAGGCCGATATGTATCAATAGGGGTGTTGACTGATGTTGAATTATACAAATAATACTGTAGTTATATGAATGAAATTTGCTCCATCCATACTAATATTATAAATGCGAAAGTGTGTCTGTCTGTTACCTCTTCACGCTTAAACCGCTGAATCGATTTTGATGAAATTTGGCATAGAGATAGTTTAAGATCCGAGGAAGGACATAGGATAGTTTTCATCCTGAAAATTATACCTAAAAAGATTGAAAATTGAGTAAACATTTATGTTGGGGTGAGGTGACCCTGTAGGAAATGTAATTATTAGACCAAAAGCACAATTGCTCTTACTTTTGCTTAGGCGCTTTTAATAATCCCTTTTATCAAGTTCGACGCGTATGTAGTCGCGGGCAAAAGCTAGTATGTCATAAAAAAAAATTTTTTTTTTTTTGAAATATGTGACTTCAAAGGTACGCAAATGTTGTTTTTTTTTATCCATAAGAATTTTTGAAATTGTTTTAAGAATCCTCATAATGTAACAAAATTGTATGACGACTTGAACTTAAACACACTTGTTCATGGTGAAAATGGCAAATTACTTATTGTCTCCATACAAATATTGGTACCCAACCCACAAAATTACGTCACAATGTAGGTGGCCATTTGTATAGGGCGATTTTAGCGCTCTGTAGGAATGTTGAACTTTGACGGTCCTTTCTAACTTTTAGAGTAGGTAGTGTAAGTCTACACTTTAGTCCCATATATACATTTGATCCCAAAGAATAAAAGAATCGATTGACATCCTCAAAAAAAATTGCCTACACGCCTATTGATTTCGCTCGTGACATATCGCCTCTATGTGTGTTTATGCACAAGCCCCTAATCTAATCATATGCACTTTCTTTAACCTTATGTTTGCCTCATCTCAGTCGGCGACGTATGCTTGAGCTACGGCAGTGATACATATATGCAGGATCATTGTGTTCGGTAAAGTTCTCGCCTATTGGCTTGATATGAATTAAGCGAGACCTTTTCTGATGTACAATTTATGATACGATAAACAATTTAATTTCTTAGGCTGCCCAGTCGCAACCTTATGCATAATATAAATTGGAAAGTTAGAATGTTGTTGTACTTGTTGTGTTGTGTTCCTTTTCAGACACCAACAATATAAGTAACGATATAGTAAGTGCCGCGCGGTGTCCTTATACTTCGAACGTTACACATATTAGTCAAGTGCCATACTGCATTTAAACATTCCGCTCAATCTGGCACGTATAATCGATAACTACCAGAAACTTCTTTCCTTCCTTCTTTCTTAATATAGAATCTATAATAGTATAAATATCTGTCAATTTTTTTTTTTTAATCAAATCAAGTACCTATCGAAAATGGAGTTCTGCAAATGTAGGGGAGACGCTGTTACCCAGCAGTAGCCATTTTGAAAAGACACTACTCATTTTGCCTGTGTAATGGATGAAAACGCTACTTACGAGAAAGGAAACGAGATAGTGTCATAAATTCATAATAAACTCCGTGGATTTGGGCAAAACTGAGCAACTGCAAATCCGCTTGTCACGCGACATATACGCGGAAAACTTATAGAACAAAAATGGCGGATCTGCGTATTTTGTACGTAAATCGGCTACTGGCGCAGTCACGGTTATGCTCTAAAAGTTTGCCGGCAGCTGAAACATCTCTCGTCTCGTATTTACTGAATGGAAAGGGCTCGATAACATGTCACGCGTCAATAAAGAAAATCGTTTAATGTGTGTAAGTCAAACTGTCATGTGTGTACGTTAAATAAATTTTGAGTTATATAGGATAGGATCAATCAAAACTAATCGAAACAATTAATGCATCGCCAGTTTCTCTTCTTCGAAATTGGCTTGACAAATTATTGATGTATGTGACTTGAGCGATGACTCAAATTGGAGCAAAATTCTAAGTAATTTCAATGTTTTTTTCCTTTTCATATCAATTTTTTTGCAATATTCATTATTTATCAGATAGTTGGTAATATTATCTTGAAAATTTGGCATTAATAGCAAATATTATGAAATAGCGTGTAAGGGAAAGCGAATCGGTATTTTTTTCGATTACCGGTAATTTCGATACAAAAAATTACCGGTTTGCATTCCTTAAGCGCGAAAATGAGGAGATAAGCAAGAAAACCAAGGTTGTAGATATAGCTCAGACAGTCGCCAAACTTAAGTGGGCAGTGGGCAGGGCACATTGCTCGTTGAACCGATGGCTGTTGAGGCAGAAAGGTTTTTGAGTGGCTGTACAGTACACGGCACCGCGTACCGGAAGGTGCAGCATGGGAAGGCCCCCAACAAGATGGATCGACGACCAGGATATGATCGCGGGCAGCAATTGAACTAGAGCGGCGCACGACTGATCGTTGTGGAGAACTATGGGGGAGGGGGTCTCACAAAAGTAAGCACAAAAAGTGTTGCCATCAAGGCTTATCATGGTTATGTCTGCTCTTTATTTAGTTACGGCATTCTCCTGTGGGGCAACTCCTCCCATGCTCAGAGAGCATTAGTAGCACAAAAACAATGTATTAGGGCTATTTGTAATGTGCCTGTTGAGACATCCTGTAGACCATTGTTTAAAGAACTTGGATTACTTACTGTATCTTCCCAAGTAGCAAAAAAAGCTGCAGATACGCTTATACAGCCTTTATTCAGCTTAAATAAGCAGTAACGGGCTGTATAAGCGCTTCTGCAGCTTATTTGCTACTTGGGTTGCTTGTATACATTGACGAAATTTGTTTGTTTGTAAAGAATGCGGTTGTGCATTTGTTTAAAACTGGCAAGGACACATGTAACTTTAATACGAGGTTTCCTGACAAATTGGTTATGCCGGCAAAAAAACTCAGCTGCATAGTCATAATTCCTATTGTATGTCAATTCGTATATATAATAAACTACACAGAAATGTCAGAGAATTGCCACTAAACAGGTATAAAAATGCACTAAAAAGTGGTTAATACAGGAGTGTTTTTTATTATTTCAGGAGTACTTTAGCTATTGTAGTGACAAATAATTCTACCTATCTTTGTATAATTAAACGTTTTCGTTAGACAGTCACAGGCAGCGTAGCATGTTGCATTGCATCCGAAGAGCTACTTACTGTTGTTCAGTTACTTGCGGTCGATTTGTATATTTTGTACTTGTTCTAACATTTAAACTTGTAACCATGTACATTTTTTGATGCATGCCAGATACTGGTGTGATTGTGATGTGTGAGAAAATTTGTGAAACTTCTAAACGTATGTCATCTATTGTATCACATTTTATGCTCAAATAAAGATATTCTATTCTGTTCTAGGCCTTTGTCCAGCAGTAGACTTCTATCGGCTGATATGATAATGAAAAAAAGGGCTAATAACAATTAAAATATGATTAATGGATAGTTGTTTTTTAGCTTTATAAGTAGACCAGTGATATGAGCGAATGGGAGAACGATTAAACGGTACTGGGGGGCCACGTGGGGGACGAGCCCATTATTACCTGAAGCTTTGATACAGTTTGGGATTCCCAGTTTGATTTCTGCTAAAAGCAGGTAAACCGCGCCGCAATCCACTTTAAATAAACGATCTCACTACCAAGAAATCAAAGAAACAACCAAATCGTTTTAGAAACTAATAGTGGTGGTTTTATTGTAAAATAATATCTATAAAAAACAAATGCCTACTTATAACGCTGAATGATCCACCACATATGCTCATTTAAAACCGCTACCCAAAGGTTGTCTGGAAGAAAAAAAAAAAAAAAAAAAACGCCTATTGACTCCACCTCACAATGGGGAACGATGATATCTAGACAATAATATACAATGTAAAAGGATTTCACAATAATAAATAACCTTAATGTTTTGCTGTTGCACTACACATGATAAATAACCTTAATGCTAGTGCCACACTTGTGCTTTTTGTAAAGTAATCACACCTTTATAATGATAGTTCCGCCCTTTAAATGATAGCTCCACCCTCTAGCTAATTGTTCATGGTGAAGAATATTTCACGTTCGCCAGAGGTAATATAATACGAATGTAGCTTTACATTGCAAATAAAATAACTTCCTTTTTAACAGCAATCGAAATTCATAGCTTATACTGAGTTATTGCCAACAGGAAAGCAATAATCCAAGTCCAACTCCCACGAGTACATCTAGCACAACTACGCTTCGCCACTCTTGTCGCGCGACATAGCGCTACCCGTCACTCTCTCACATAACTGCGCAGAAAGAGACGGATATATCTCGCGCGAGAAATAGTCGCTTGTGACAGTTGTGCTATAGGTGCAGCTTACTTCTCCCCATTGAAAATAAAGTAACAATTTAAAAGTTTGTTAAGCCAACATTTTCAGAGAAGAAAAGTTTAGTTGTGGCTCCGCATTACTCGCGACGGTGACCGAAGTTGGGCGAATCATCATCATCATCATCATCATCCAATCCTAGCCGATTTCGGCTACGGCGACTGGACACACAAGCTAGTCAGAGCGTCGTTCGTGTGCTCTAAGGTGCAACTGAGTAAAAGATGCGCTTAGCCACTCTTTCTTCTGACATTTGGGAGACATGGCCAGACCACCGCAGCTGCCGCCTCATTAATTAAGCTTCAATTCCGTTGACATTAGCACGTCGCAGAACTTCCGTGTTCCGAACACGGTCCGACCAGGAGATGTTCATAATGTCACGGAGGTATTTAAGATTAAACCTATCCAATGTGCGAATATGTCGGCGATAGAGGCACCATGTTTCCGAGGCATACAGGAGGGACCTTAGTCGGGAGCTTTATGTCATGTGAGCGAAACACCTTGACGCGAAGTTTCCCGAAGGCAGCAGCAGCCGCTCCGATCCTGCTGTTTATTTCGTCGTCAAGGTGGCACTTGGCAGTTGCAGTTATCTGGGGAGCACTGTTGGGCGAATATGGTAGTGTGGAGAGTCCCTTCGCTGTAGAAACTGGAAACCCATAGATCGGCCAACTTCAACTCCGCGCGCAGTGTAGTGCCGAATTAAGGGAATAAGGTTGTAAGAAAAACAGAATACAGTTCGTTGCGGTGTAACATTTCGATGCATATTATTTGTTTTTTATTCATTATTGATTGTCATGTAATTAGTTGTCCCAATTATCGGTTAAGTATAACGGGAAAATGATAAATATAATTATATATTTAAATTTGTGAGTGCATAGTGTTAGTTTATTAAACGCTTAACATAAAAACTATTACGTTACAATAAAAATATTGATTTTGATGTTATAGCAAAAGTTCATTATATCTTGTGAACGTTATTAATATGAAATTATATAATATGTAGTTATATCTCGTGGGACGCACCCGCCAAAAATAGTACTCATCGTTTGAACTGGACGTTTGGGCTCTTCACATGGTGCCTTTATTCAATATAAGTTCCTTGAATTATTTTTCGTTAAGTATGTTGTAAAACGGTAATAAATATTTGTTTTACGTTGGACGATAAGAACTAACATTTAAAACTTAAGTACACTAAACGATTAAAATATAAACAGTTGATTAACGAAGCATTACGATTCGCTCGCGAAAAATCCCCGCGGGGTTGATACTCGTATCAAGAATTTATTATGAAATTGTATTTTAATTAAACAATCTTGTGTCGGCGTTTTCTTCAGAGATTATTACATCCAACCATTTTATATGAAGGTTAATCCCAAATAAGTATGGTTTTTTTTTTTAAGTAGGGAAGGTACATAGTATAAAATAAAGTCGCTTCCTGTCTGTCTGTCCCTATGTATGCTTAGATCTTTTAAACTTCACGGGTCAAAAAATTATGAGAAAATTTATGAAAATGAGGCCTTATAAGTACTTTCAAGGAAAAATAATATATTGAATTAAATCGGTCGAACCGTTTTTGAGTTATCGCAAAATTTTATAATTCTCTTTAAAATGACCAAGGTGCCTCGCGGTGTCCTTATACTTCGAACGTTACACATATTAGTTAAAAAGTGCCATACTGCATTAAAATATTCCGCTCAGTCTGGCGCGTATAATCGATAACTTCCAGAAGGTAATAAGTAATTACAGTTACTTTGGCGTTTACGACCTTTTTATAGAGCTAGAACAGCGGTTTTATGCCCGTCTATTGTGAAGAATGGGCAACTACGGAACCCTACACCTAAATATCAAATGTTTCGCAATACATTGCTTCTTTAAATAAACTTTAATTTACAGGTTTACATTATAAATGAGATTTTTAAAAGTGGTTTAATAAACGTTGTTCAGTTTGAGGGGTAGAATCTATGTTTTAATTTTATTGCTCCTGTTACATTACAGGGCCCACCTGGTATATATACATAAATGTATATATTCGCCCAACATGACCAACTTCGCGAGTAGTGTGGTGCTAGGGTTAAATACATTATTAACAGGCCTTATTCCTTAAAAAAAAAAAACATATTATGACAAATATATTGATAATTTCAACCAAGTTTTTGAAGTGAATAATAGTTTCCCCCGAGTTCTAGGTAGTAACATAGCTATTTCATGCTTTAATTGCGTGCAGTCGAAAATAAGTTGACACAACTAGTTTTTCACGTGAATTTTGCCAATTTCGAGTAGTTTTTGAAACAAAAATTATGAATGAAAAATTCAAACTGTCGGTTTCAAATATATACCAATAAATCCCAATAGCCCTGTTCTAGGTAGTAACATCAATAATATGTTAAGAAACATGTTTGATCATAGAGAAAAATGTCTAAAACGATCAGCATTTTAAAAGGAATAAGGCCTCTTAAGAGAGAAACATGTGGATTGTGGAGGCTACCTATCTGTTTCTTCCACTTAGCCACTTTTGAGTACCTACTCAAGTTGCATAAATTTAATGTCTAATGAGTTATTACATAACTAAGTAATTACCGTAGATAACGCTGGACCGCATCAATTAGTTAATCTGTGGCGCACTCGTGGCGCCCAGCAGCAATGTCAATTGGGAGTACGTGCCAACTTGAGTGTCATCTCTGAAGTACTCGTAATATTGAATATACGCAGTTGGGAGTATCGATAAAATATAGCTTATTTCTTCCACAGAAGCGGAACGGAAAAACCGAAATTTTGGGCCAATTGTATGAGGTTTGAATTTGTATGATTCTGAGTCTATGTCTCACCTTGAGCCTTAAAAATTCAAGCTCCTTTGCTTCCTTTCCTTTGCTAAAGAAAAACAGCATCATTATTTATTTATTATTGCAAATGGGTCAATCAACTATTTCCTGCCACTCGTTGCCATGGTGATGTCCCCTGGGTCACATTTTAAAACTACGATTTTCCGTGGTTATATTTAGCAAATGCTTTGTAATTTAAGCAGTTATAAGCACATTCTTATGTCGACTATCTCCTCACAATACCAGTAATATAAATTATCAACACTTTTCTTAGAAGTTTAATCACTATTGTCCCCTGGGTAACGGGACAGAATAACAGCAAAAAAAAGTTGATCCACCCAAATGTGATTTAGCCAGTTCCGCTTACCGTTCAAATGGATCGTGTTAGCCCTAATGAAAGGTGAGGCACACAGCACGTAGTAGGGTTCTCTAAGTAGGGCAGGTCACGAGATTCAGTTGCGCCACACTTATCTTAGTTTTACTTACCCACTGAGCTACAAGGCGGGTGGCATGTCCTTACCGACATGTTCAACTAAAATAGCATGTTTAGCACTTTAGAAGCAAGATAAGTGCTGTTAAGTTGAGAGTTACTGTGCTCATTTGCTTAAAATATAATCAAAAGCGCATTAATATACTTAATATTTAATTATTAATTTAACGAATAGTACGAACAAACTCCAATAATCCGACGCAGATCAACAAAAATTATATCCGTTCAATACCAAATTTCTGAAGTGTGACTTTTTGCTTTGCCCCATTTTTTGTAAATTAAATTTATTTCATAATTCATAAAACACACTGGAATAAAATACACGGAAATATCTTGCAGGTCCCGAACTAGGAAGGGCAGGGCCTATATCGGGGTCTTATTAATAAAGTGTTATTTTTTCTCTCATTGGATTCAAACCTTATGTATAAAAATAATACTCTTAGATAAATTCAATCCGTGGAGATTCCGGTTATCATAGATATGTTTTTTTTTTTTGGAAAAGATACAATAAAGATATATAGTACCTACATTTCAGGTTTATTCTTATTTTGTGATTTGATTAAAAAATATCATCAGAATTTCCTCTTGTCTTATTTTGTCCTCCTTACGCTAAACATGGTAGGTACATTTACATACACGCTAGGTACATTTTATAATATAACGCATAATAAAATATCAAAACTATAGTATAACCACTTTTATCTGTGTATTTTTACGGATGTTCTACACTTATCAGTTTGTTTTTACCTGTTTTTTTTATCAGTAGTATTTATTTCGCAGACTGGTTCTTTCTGGTTATTTCTAAGAAAGGGTTCAGCCGAACTTGTAAGTATCTTCTGATAATGTTATCCTATGAACACATTGTGTTACTGACTACTTATTAATAAAAGACCGCTTAAAAATATTATAAAAATCCCCGACCTAATCTTAGCTAAAACCTTTTATGTAGGTAATAAATTTTTAATAAGTTTTATTTCAACACGGATATTACTATTTTACCACAATTCGTCAAGATACTGAGCATTTTTAGGGATAATCAATATCTTATGTCACTCTCCTGGCCACACGTAAATAACATCATCGCCCATTTCCCTAAAGACTTGACTTACTTTAAAAAAAAGGTGGCGAACACCTGAAATGCCTAGAAGGAGGGCATGGAAAATTTTGGTGTATTTATTCTGAGATCCTGAGAGGTCCTGTTACGAGGTCCCGGAATCAGGCACAATGCAGCGCAAATGGCAGCACCGTTACATATAGCAGAAGCGTAGGTTGTGTTAGTCGGTAGACGGACACTGCGTCAAATACAGGGAATAAAAGCTTTACAGTCGTGATCCCTGTAAAGCGGGCACTCGGCATCACATTGTGCATTGCAGATATGGCAGTAACGCCATGAAGTTTTTAGTGGCTAGAAATATGCATCGCGCAACCCAATTTTATTTTTAAAATTCACGAGTTTCCTTAGAAATTGCTGACATTTGTTTTTTGATACTTTTTCAACGTCCATAACTCCGCCATTAAAAAAAATAAGTTTTTAAAAAACTGAATCGACAAAAATATATATACTTATCGAACCTTTTCACAAACTTTTATGAGAAATGCGACCTGTCGGCGAGAACAGGCGAAAATCCGAAAACTCAAACAATTGGACATACGAAAGAATTTTAGGCCAAGCCTTAAACGGAGACGCTTCGCTCGCTCGGTCAATATACCCACGCGTGCTTTTAATTTTTCTAGAAAAACTTACCTACGATGATAACTCCAATAATATGCCTTCTGTCGCAAATCTTGTAGTTAGGTAACACAAATTATAACGGGTCACAACAACGCTGCATAAAATCATCTGATAGAGATGTAAAGGCAGTGTAAAGGCATATAAGATGAGACTGAGACCATGCCGTGTGCAAACCCGCTAAAACGTTAGATTATGAAGGTAAAAAAGTATCGCGACATAATGTATGTTAATTACCTCCCAAGTTGCACACAAGCTGTATAAGCGCTTATACAGCCTTTACACAACTGTAATAAGCTGAATGAGGGCTGGATAAGCTCTTTATGCAGCATGTACCTATGCTAAGTGGGCTATGTGTACAAGAGTATAAAGTGTCAATCTTGTAGTTACTTAAGTATCAATCGTCTTAAGAATAATGTTAGATAAACAACACATAAGTCAGATATAAGCTGTCGTTGTGTACACCAAGCAATGATAGAATAATGCTAATTAAGAAACTGTTATCCAATAAGATAGCTGTTGAGTGTCGTCGACAACTTTACGAGACGCGATTGCTGCGCCGGCGCCTCCGTAAAGGACAGGCCACACCAGAACCTCTAGCATAACTGTTCATATGCGAATATTTCCCGCACGATTTAATTACCCGTCTCTTTCTGTGCAGTAATGTGAGAGGGTGACGCGTAGCGCTATCTCGCGCGCAGACACAACTATGGTTCGCGACTCATGTCGCGCGACATGGCATCATCCGTCACTATCTCATAGTACTGTACAGAAAGAGACAGGTATCTCGCGCGAGAAAGAGTCGCGTGTCAAAGTTATGCTAGACGTGCAGATGTATTATTTAATTGTATGGCGTTTATACATACATACCTTAAAGGTGGCTATTTGGAACCCAAGGGGTTAATTCGATCCAAGTAAATGCAATGAAATGAAAACTTTTATTTCAGGCAACTGTGGCCCATACATACCTTAAAACTAACATACAAAATAATAAAAACTAAACTAGGTCACATTTTTCAACAGCGACGTGTTACGCTTGTTCGAGGTGTCAGTTAGCCGTCCACAGAAACGCCGGAACATGACACCCTGCGGCCAGTTCTCGACAATTTAGGCTCCAGCTCGCGAGGTTGGTGGAATGAGCTCCCTAGGTTTTCCCCGGGGGCTACAGTATGCGGTTCTTCAAGAGGTGAGTAAATAGGTTCTTAAAGGGTCGGCAACGCGCGTGTGATGCCCCTGGCGACGCAAGCGTCCATAGGCGGCGGTAACTGCTTAACATCAGGCGGGCCGCAGGCTTGCTTGCCACCGTCGTAGTTTAAAAAAAAGCCTGTCATGACTAGACCACGACTATGTGACCCCTCCTTGACATTTAAGCTGGATTCGCGATGGCTGCATACGCATCTGGTGTGGCTAGCCCTTAACCACGAGATTCTTGCGCGCAAGCCTATTCAATTATAAATAGAAACTATCGGTTAATAGGGTGTGTTTGCATGTAAAATCTTGGCACGAAGACCACACATATATACTGTTATAAAATTTAAAATTTGTATTGAAAATGACTTTTCTATGGAGAGGGAGGGGCATAATTTCAGGGAAAATCTTAATAGCGTGATGCAGGATCGTCATTTGTTTTGAATGGGCGCGCAGCGCCATGCCTGCCTGACATCTGTTTTCATAATTTCCTTTGTCCTCGCATCACGCCGAAACGGAAACGAAATTTTAACCAATTTTGGTACAGGCATAAAGAGGGTTATGGGGTACTTTTACTCGACTACGTTATGAAAAAATTACGCGTTCGAAGTTCCGGGCACCTTCTAGTTTATCATATAGGTAATAGAGGCAAGAGGCGGTTCTACGACGCTGCTATTCAGCAATAAGACCGTCGGTTGTCTCCGATTGGGTAAGACTATGCTATTTCCTGAAGTAAGGATCGACGCTTCGGGAGACCAGGGTTGCCGCTTACCTCTGCCAGAGAATCTCTCTGACTATACAGAGGTAACGCCGTCATTTTACTGGGGACCAGCAGGCGGACCTCTTAGAAAGGGTATTATTTTTATTATATTATTTTTATCCATTATTTTTTTAAACCATGAAATTATGTTTTTGTTATATTATAGGTTATTTAGATTAAGATTGTATACTTATCTTTTTTTACTATTTTATGTACTTATCCATTGTAATTGGTTCCCGAAGTAATTGGAATGTGTGTACCCATTTCAATTACCGATGACGAGAACCGAAGACGACTAAACTAAACTCCGATGTTTCATTTGTCCGAATGCATCACAAAGTATTTAGAATTTTCAGAATTCCAAAGACCATGTTCTGATAAACATGGTTCAGGGTTCATCCCTTCATACCTGCTTAGCTTTTTATTTATCCGTAGGAATGTATACGTTGCTATTTGTGTTGGCTTTATGGGAAAAGGATAAGATAGTAGGTACACCAAATATTATCCAGCGCAGTTATAACACCACGCTGAAGCTGAAACCAATTACCTCGTACGTAGAACGTACGTTCTACGTATTTAACGTAAGTTCGTTGTGTCGTGGTTACTCAAGCCATGAATCCAAGCTTTTATGAATTACCTAATACGGGTTAATTCCCACACCGACTCGACTTTCCTATTTAAAGGCATTTGAGTTTATTACTTTACTTTTCTGGAGGAAAAGTAAGCTGATTAATATCCAATTATTGTATTAAACAGTTTTCACTCACTTGACATTGTAATTCATAATTATCTTGTCAATTGTTTGTCTGATTCTTGGCTGCTCCAGCTTTACCAAGTATATTTTTGATGGGAAACCTCTTGTGCGAATGCAACGTAATATCTGTCAACGGTTTCTTTGCTCTTTTCATAACTTTCATGATAATTTCCTAATTCCCCTTTTTTCACATATCTAACTGAAAATCACATTTTCATAAATCGGATTCCCATTAAGGGGCTCCCTACAGAAATCAGCCAATTTGATGATTTTTACATCGTATCTAGTTTGTGGATTATAGAGTTATAATGTCCTATTTAATATATATTGTAGTATGGTCTATGCTTAACTCTTTGTAGTAACCCGAATTTTGATTTAACGACTGTGTATTTTATAAAAAAATATTCGGTGAAGGACCAAAAATACATTAATCTCGTTTCTACTTTTGTCCCCGGTGTATATGTAGAAAATCTCTTACATTTTATTGTTCTAAACCATATTCCACAAAATTTGTTGTGAAGCTTTTTCTATTTTTCTCAATACTTTTCGAGAAAAACGCAAAAAACCGTTTCCACAACTTTTTCCCCGAAAAAATCGTAAACTTTGACGGCCTGTATCTCAAAGTCAGTGACATGTGAAAGGTACTTGATACGGTATTTTGTTGTGGAAAAACTATGTTATTATGATTAGCTATTTATAATATGGGAAAATCTATCGCAACAGATCGAAGGTCATTGAGAGCGGGGAGCCCCTTAACATAACGGGACTTAAGACCCATTTTCTGTTATAAAATCGGTTAAACCAATATTTGAATCAATGAATCCTTAGATTACGGAAACTTCTAGTTAGAATCAAGGAATCTCTATGCATTGGCGTATCTAAGATTATTTTTCAGGTGGGGCCTGGGTTGGGGCCTGGTCATGGCCTATGCGTTGAAGTCATGAATTTCTATGGGTAGACCAAAATCCTGGGCTGGGCACTAGACCATACTCCAATGTCTCTATGAATCTGAACCCTTGAGTCATATTATATTTATATCGTAATTATCATAAACAATCTTAATGTCTCCCCACTTATAAATTACACACTCGTGTATAAATAGATGAGAGTACCTACCGATAACAGTTTTCCCTCAAAAATTTCCGATATATAATTCAATCCTTTGATTAGGACTTTCCTATTAGCAAAGAGTATGAAAATCATCGGGTTATACTATCTAAGAAAGACGCGCAGAGAGAATAACTTCACCATTAGATGGCGTTACAATCATCGACTATTACTATGTTCCATACATCCAGTACCCAAAGCTAAATAAATAGGGACAATCTTACAAATCGACCTAGTCCCAAACTAAGCAAAGCTTGTACTATGGGTATTAGACGAAGATATACATAATATATAAATACATATATAGATAACATCCATGACCCAAGCACAAATATTCGCGTTCATCACACAAATGGCAGTGGTCACCGCTTGCGGTCCTCTGCCAATCTCACTCTGGCTGTACCGTCTAACAAGACGCGTACGTACGCCAAATCTTTCACAGTAAGCGCTGTGAAGTTGTGGAACGAATTGCCACTGTCCCTTAGGAAGTCTCCATCTGTAGCATCGCTCAAGACGAATCTTAAGAAGTTATGGCTTTCCAATGACTTGTGAATTGGATCTACAATGTATTTATATTTATGTGTATATTTATATTACATTATATATATGTATGTATGTATTAATAGTTTATATGTGTAATTATTAGTAGTCTTATTATTTTAATACCTTTTTGTACACGGTGTTAGTTTGTCTATCTTCTTCTCGTACTCACTCAACTGCTCAAAGGTTAACTGGAAGAGATCCGTTATAGGGATAAGTTCGCCTTTGTATATGTTAATTGTAATAGATGTATTTTTTACCTGTTTTTGTGTACAATAAAGCGTTTACTTACTTACTTACTTACAAATATTTGCCCTGGCCGGGATTCGAACCCAGGACCGCCGGCTCACTAGGCAAGTCTTACAAACTGAGGCAACCGCGTCGTAAAAGGTATAAAATAAGTAGGTAGCAGGTCATAATCATAAGACCCTGATGATGTAGGAAATGCTACTAAAACCACATAATTCTTAGCTTAATTTGCTGAGATCCTGTCTCTAGTTCCTATAAAAGCTGAATTTCATGGAGACTCGAGAGAGACAAGGCTTTCGATAAAAAAAACGCACTAAAATTGATTCACACGTTTTGGAGCTACGATGCCACAGACTGACACAGATACACCGAGATAAAAATTAATATGTTAAACTTATAAGTTATAACATTTTTCGTCGAGGGTAAAACGGCCGATGAAAGGAAGCGGTGGTAGCCTAGTGGTTAGCGCATGCGACTTTCAATCCGGAGGTCGCGGGTTCGAACCCGGCCCGTACCAATGAGTTTTTCGGAACTTACGTACGGAATGTCATTTGATATTTACCACTCGCTTTTCGGTGAAGGAAAACATCGTGAGGAAACCACCTAAGCCCAATAAGGCCTAGTTTCCCCTCTGGGTTGGAAGGTCAGATGGCAGTCGCTTTCGTAAAAACTAGTGCCTACGCTACATCTTGGGATTTAGGTAGCCGACCCCAATTGAGAATTCATTCTCAAAAAAAAATGGGACAAAGGCTAGGAGGATGAGGGTAAAACGGCCGATGATGGAAACACCCTCTAATTATATAGCTGCCCTGAGGGCTAGAATCTTTTTTAACCCCCGGTAAAAAAGAAGGGTGTTATATTATAAGTTTAACATGCGTATCTGTGTGTCTGTCTGTGGCATCGTAGCCACAGATTAATATAATTCGTAGCTCCCAAACGACTCGTCCGATTTTTCAATCGAAAGCCTTGTGAGTCGATATGGTTCTTACGTTCTTAGATATGTTTGGTGGGGACGGGGGTCACTTGAAAAATTTAAATTTAGGTTATTAGATAGTGTCACTCTGTTTCTTTCATATTCTTTGCTATTAGTACGTATTATCAATGACAGTAGGTGTAAGTGATTCATTGATGATGAAATATCTATAGGATCGGATAGGTATAAAGACGACATCCAATACCTATCAGTAAACACTTGACGTAATTATCGTCTCACATCTTCATTACGTCTAATTCGAATGTATGTGTGCATTACTCCGTTAGAGGCGTCGTATTGAATGTTGCAATACTAGGTTCAATGACCTGTTGAATAAAAAAAATTGGGCAAGTGCGAGCCCGACTCGCGTATGAAGGGTTCCGTACCTATACATATATATAATCTATAACAAGTTTGTTGTATGGGAGCCCCCCTTATTTATTTATTTTATTATATTTTTAGTATTTGTTGTTATAGCGGCAATAGAAATACATCATCTGTGAAAATTTCAACTGTCTAACTATCACCGTTGTTGAGATACAGCCTGGTGACAGACGGACGGACGGACGGACGGACGGAGGGACGGACGGACGGACGGACAGCGAAGTCTCAGTAATAGGGTCCCGTTTTTACCCTTTGGGTACGGAACCCTAAAAATTAACCACAACCAAACTAAACGCAAGTACTAGACGACGATTGCCTCTAGGTCCGAACCCAGAACCAGCGGTTTCAAAGAGTCAAAATATTCAAAAAGTCTACGTTTATAGTTAAAACATAGTTAACATTAAATTGTAATTATATACCAAATTTAATACCTAGTATTCTTTGGTATATTGGGTATTTTTCTATTTCTTGATGACCCTCGTGATATAATTAATTATAATGACCTATGGGTTTAGTTGTAATTTTGTTTTTCTTAATTTCTTTACTACAAATATACTAAATCTCTGTTGGCCCTGTGGTTAATTGATAGACCCTGTTTAGTAATAATGAACTCTAACATATTTAAACCATTCGCAATTATTAATAGTTATTGTGTATATATCAACATTCGTAATAATATTCTAAATAAAGTACAAATAAACAACATAATTAATTTTATTTAAAAATGCTCTAAAATAAACTGGAGTTTAATTTCAATAAAACCTACGTTTGCTGTTATGCTCATAAAGACTCTAAGTGCTACATGCACAAATATAGGCACATGCACACCGTATTTGCGAATGCAATAACCATTGCGAATAAATCTTCGAAACCTTATCAAAGAAAGGCGGGCCGGCCGCACGTCACACCGAAGTGGTGGGGCTAAGAAATGCTATACTTATATTCGTGAACGCGGGCCGCTCCGCCACACGTTACCCGCCAACCGCGTGAACCACATCACTAGCAAAATAAAAAAAAATGTGTAATATGTGTACTCGTGACGTCACTGTGGAGAGTGCCGCGCCTCCCCCGCCGGCTAAGAAAACAACTTTAGAAAGAATGAAGAACAAGCATGGAATCGTCACGAACCCCGAAGCTGAAGAGAAGCAGAGGGAGGTGGCATACCAACCTGATCTCCTGGCTGTGTCCACGCAGTACTCCAAAGTGGCTTATGACCTCTTCAAGTCTACGATGGTCCGCGCGCAAGAGACCAAGGCTTATGTGTAAGTGTTTTTTTTTATTGTTATTTCAGCTTTTATATATGGAGTAAGGAGTGTCCATAGAGTCCGATTCGCGTCAGCTTGGCTATTGTAAGGCATTGGGAGCATCTTACACTACTATCCTTAAACTCTTGGATAAATCAGCCCCGATTTATACAAGGATTTTAACGCTACGCCATCGCCATCGAGGTCCCTATATTTTTTTATTGTATTTTGTGGACTCTTAAAGTACATATAACGCATTTGTCATAACAAAATAAGCGATTAGACAACACCAGGACAGTTCCATCGGTTTTATGTAAATATGTGTAGATTTTTTATGTAACCACTTTCGTATCAGATTAAACTTCTGATAAACGAATCAATTCAATTAGTCATCCATTCATTAAATAGATTTCAAACTCATTAGACTCTCACGTAAGTTTCACGTATTTAATTTTCATAACAATTGTACGAAAATAAAATACTGACGTCAAACTTGTGTTCTGATTCTGACCGAGATTGTTCATAACATAATTTATATGTAGCGCAAATCTAACACTTGGAACTACTCGTAGTTAACTTCCTGTTTTTGTTTTTGTGGAAAATTGCACACATACAATAGCTTTGTTTTTTGAAAGAACATATTAATAACCTATTTCTATTTATTCAAATAGGATTTTAGAAAGCAAAAATAAACATGTAGATATAAAAATATGGCCAAAACGACGATGTTCTTCTCCAATTAGTTGGAATTATCCCAAAAAAAATCCTTTAAAACAACTAAATAAAACATACGTAGGTAGGTACTAATTGCCTTAATTAATCCTACTGATATATAATGATCTTATTTATGCCAAATCTGATAGTATTCTATGCAGAGCAGGATAAAGGATAGAAGATAATCATATAAGAAAAAACAAACAGCAAAAATATCAATGATTGATCTGCTTTCTTCCAATAACAAAATGACGCACGATAGCTACGTAGGAAACATAAAGCGGAGCATGTGACATGCTATTCATACCTACTCGTATACTAACTTTCTTTGTCACATGATCGACGTGTTTATAATCTCCTAGTTAACACTTTCACGAGTACGTCGAGATATGTCAATTTGGACCTTCGTGATACGTTTGAAGTCGGCGACTTTTATCTTCGTAAAACTGGCACTCTGTCTGCAGCCGAACATTTCTCATTTTTATACTTAAAGGTTTTTTGTATGAGTCTTGTCTGTGCCGCAGCATACAATTTTCAAAATGCCTCTGTGTCCGTGAACATATTAAGATGAGAATCTAATACTAATTACACACAGCTAAGTACTGTTCCACCGCAATAATCCAACATGTTTCGCTCGAAATTAAATTTGGAATTTAAATGCAGTTTCAATTAACCTGGAATCGGAAAAGACGTAAAGAATACGAACTTACAGCCAGAGGCGACTTAAACGGCCTAGCTAGCTAATTAAATACTAGGATGTCAATGTGATAGAGCCAGGTAAGAGAAGAAAGATAATTTTAGTCGTCTAAGTACAGTCTAGACATGACAATCCCATGGGCTTGTATAAACGGTAGTTTCATCGCTTCGCATATTAACACCTATTTGTAACAAATTAAATTTGAACCATGCCACTTAGCGACGGCTTATCGGACGTATACCTATCGCAACCGGCCGTTATAAACGTGCAGGCAAGATCTACGAATGCAACATCGTAGAGACACGTGCAACTTTAAGGACAAGGATATATAACACGGTTATGGTTATGATTATGGGTATGAGTTATCGCTTCCCCACGCACTCTGATAAATCGAAGGGTCGGACAAGAAACGCGGGATTCGATAGGTTTTGCGGACGTGACCTAAGGAGCACCTTAGGTGTCAACGATCGACAGAATTTTGATTAGGTGTAAAATCATATTCTTTTTTATTTGAAATAGTAATACTATAAGTATATATCATTACTACTTTAGGTTTACCTATTACACCTATAACTTTGTTCGACAAACAGATATTTGTTATAATTATACTTATATAGGATAGGGTTACTAACCTATCTAATACAGGTTCATATACATATTCAATGAGAAAGAAACTTGAAAACTATATTATTTTCGCTAGTAAGTTGCTTTATCACGCGGCTGAAGACTACCATGTAATATCCACTCACTTGTACTCGTATTTCATAGTCTCGACTCTCGCTCGTGCCCACAGAGTTGAAGGCAAGTTCAAAGTGACTTCAAACTACCTAATAATTCTCAGAACAAAAGGCTGTTAACCTATAAGAAGCTCGTATATTTTTTGTCTATTTGGGTAATTCTATAATACCATTCATACACGTGTTTGTATCGTGGCCGTGTCTATGGAGGGCTCGACACCTGTCATGATACATCTAATGACGATTTGTTCCAATATAATCTGAAATACGTTCTATCTGACAGATAATTCTGTAGTTGATAACATAATCGCAACGTTAACAACTGACCCTGAAGCGGAGTACGGGATTGTATTATTACAATTGTTATATTATTATACTGAGTATTGAGAACGGATCTGAAATTTCATAATTATTTTAAGACTAATGCATCACGAGGCCAGACTGACGACCTTAACTTGACTCACGAAATTTACTGGAAATCTTGACATTTGAAAGCTTCTAAAATACATAATGAGACGTTTTAAGGAAATTAGGATTAATCGGTTAAATATTTGGAAAAAGTATGTGTCTACGCAAATATACATGGATTTGGCCGCATACATATATTTTATGTATTCTTAGGACCATTTTCGTTTCGCTTAAGCGTTGTTTGAAGGATAAGCAACAAACCAAAACAAACATTTTCATTTATGATATGGGACTTCGATTGGTGTAATCCACACCCCCATAACAGTTATCATCAAAGATTATGACGATGTCATAATTCCTAATGTAATTGTCAAATCATACAGAAATAGCTTTAGTCACCTGCGGAGATACCCACGTGTTGACTCGACTTCACACATGTTATTTTTACTATTCGCAATAAATGAGTTTTACGTCAATAGGTTTAGCTCCAAACAATCCAAGAAAAATATAAAATTTTCCAACTGTCATTGCCGCCATTAAGAACGTTATAGTTTCACACCGTCCAAGGATAATATTTACTTTCAAAACGTTTTTCCCGCTCGATAGTAAAACCCAATTTTCCTACCAGTACGGAAGTGATTATAGATAGGTAGTTTAAAATCTGGATGTTTCACAAGACTCCGGTCACATGTTCAGGTGTACGCCTGAAACGTGTCTGGAAGCACGTACCTCTCTAACAACGCTGTTTATAGTATTGGGGTTTGTTTTTGTAAACTAAAAACTGCAGTCAATCACTGCAAGAAAATGCACTTTATTGTTAAGAAGTTAAAGACCGTCAAGTGATGTGAGGAAGGTGATGGTTGACCGATATCGATCAAAGCGCGTGCGTCTGTTTTCACGGACCTAAAGACTACAATACAGTAGAACTCGCTTCATATGATTTCCCGCGTAATACACCATTTTCGCCGACTACTCCAACTAATTAATTATAGTCGTCTTCCCGCATGATATGACTTCACGCTTAAGACGCGTTTTGCCTGATCCCTTCATCTTCAGAAACGTCCTAAGCGGGCTTTACTGTATAGGTACGCTTCGTATACGCTTTATTTGAAGCTGTTGCTATGCAGCGATAAGAAAATAATGTCAATAATGCTGTTGCGGTTAATTAATTAGTTCAAGGCCGCGTTCTTGGCACATAGTTGTAAATATTTATGTTTCATTTTCAACTGCAAATTACCGGTGTCCAGTCCAAGTATCGTTAAAGATAAACTGCATCTGAGAACCAAGCCTGAAGTTATTTATAAAATCTGAAACATATCAAATAGTCAAATAGATCTGTCATAGATTCTGGAAGACCGAACCGTTTAACCATAAATAGTTCACCTTGCCAGGGATTCGCGGAATCATCGGTGTCCCTGAAAAGCTAAACCTGATCTAATCTGCATATCGAATCTGTGACAAGTACAAATCGACCTGTCATGCAAGAACTGTCAATGCAAAAAATGGAAGGGAAATCTGCACTACGAAGCATTCTGTAAATGTGACACGAACACAATACGTGCCTGAGCTTGACTAGTGGCAGATATGCCCTGTAGGTACTTTCATATACTACTCAGATTACTTGGTTACAAACACTAACATTATTTCGACAAGTTAATCTTCTTTAAACTTCGGCCGCGTGAAAATAGTATTTTGTGTACCGATCCTTCAAGAACGGCACAGTTTGTTCGGGATACTTTAAAAAGGATCTTAATCACTTTCGGACTACATCATGATCCGCTGTTCCACTCTTGCGTGAAAGTGGAACTAAAAACAAACACACTTTCTCATTCATAATAGGGAGAAGAATTTGTCCTAACTGACGTATTCTCTCCATCATTAACATAATAGAAAAGCACGCAAATATCATAACAGAAAATCCTCGAACAACACTTGAAGTTGCTCAATAAACATATACCGTTAGTGCAAAATAGTAGTTTGTTTGTGACGATCTACTAGTGACGTATCAGTTCCTGTAGTGTGGAAAACTTGAGTTATCGCAGCCGTGATAATATATTTCACAATTTGCAATCGCACATTGCAGTCACGTAGGCAAATATTTTGTCGTAATTGTGATAGTAATGCAATGTTAAATGCTAATCGATAGTTAACTGTAGTATTCTGCTGATTCAATGAGGTTATCATACCGTATGTCGACAGCCAAAAATCACTAAGTAACAAATACCTACTTAAAACAAAGTATCTCAGTGCCAATCTACTTACTAGATACGAGGTTTTGAAGAGCAGTGGCAGAAATTTTATCGAGTTTCGGCTGTCACCAGGCGATATGGAAAGGATCTTAAACATAGTTGTATTGATTATGAACTGATAACTGGCAACAATAAGACTTGTGATTATTTCCATTGTTCTAATCTACCTATCTTAGGTTTGGGCGCCTGTAAGGAATACATGTTTTAAATTGCACAAAATTATAAATTGTCAACCTATATTCTGTATTTTTTTTTAAATGATCAAGTAGATTTAAAAAAAGATAATTATATATTTGTAAATGTGTTTCAGTCTATGTTGGTTCCTTCTATAATAAAGAGCCATTGAGAAATTCAATGTTTTGCATGAACATTTATAAGAAAATTCAATTAGCATTATCTATCTCTTAATGTACCTAGTCACTGTTTGCCTAAAAAATGCACACTGCACAGTTCCCAAAATATAATTAATACTTCACACGGGAGCAAAGCTGGGGCAAAAATGTAGTAGGTAACAGAACTAAAATGAATGCTCATTCGTGCTTGACCTACATTTAATATACCTAGGTAAATAAAAATTTTTTTAGCTGTACCAGATTTTTTTAATTTCTTTCTCAAAATAAAACAAATGTTCGTATTTAAAGCAAATATTCAATAAATATTACGTAACGTAAGTGTTCATTTACGATTAAGCATTTTTAAATCTCTTTGTCAACTAGTTACCGATTGATTTTCATTAGAACGTAGGTACTCAGGTAAAAGACAAAATCTTTAAGTAATGGGTTCTACCAGTGATTGCTTTTGAGTACTGACATATATTACTATCTTTTGTTTCTTTTATCTTAACACGGTTAAGGCCATTGACATGTCAATCTACAGATTCCAAGATAATTTGTATCGGTGGCCGTTTCTTTTGTTTGAATCGTCGTTTACATGCATTCTTAACGAACATGTCATCATTTATTATGAACTTGAACCACCATGTCGTTATCAAAACATCATTACACCCATTATCGGTCGTTATCAGATGAACAAGAAATGGTAATGATATGTCATTTCCACACAACTCGCAAGGGCGATGACTTTAAATTACGACTTACATGGTATATGCCAATAATACACACAAGGATCTGCTTCTTTAATGAAGGATAGCATAAAAGGAACTTCAGAAAATATTAGAGCTTGTTTTTTATTTTGAATTAATTTTCATCATCATGTCAGCCGAAAGAGACTTTCCTGCGTACTGGACTGGGCAAGGGCATCCACCCCGCTCTAATCCAATAGTTTCTTGCTATTTGTGATCACATTTTTCTTCTGAATCATTTTCTTTATAATTTGAATATAAAGTTCGGTCAATTTGGTCCTAATATGAAACGAAAAAATAAAAGTAAAGTATGATAGAGTCCTCATATCAACAGCCGTCAATGATTTATCTTAGTCCAAATCCCTTTAAGTACCTATATCGATACCTATTGACAAGATACAAACAGCTAGTCGTGCGTTAGATAGTCATAGATAAATCTATAATCCGATAATTACGAGGTTATCCATAACAACAAACAAAAATCGCGAAGTAGCATTATCTTCTAGTGTAGTGGTATCCACACTATCAATCATATATCTTCAGTCTAGCTGTTACCGGTTTGAACGGGTTCGGGATGTTGCCTATTGGATGATTGAACCAGAGCAGTTCAGATTCAGCCGCAGCTTCAACCTCATTCTTGGTCACCTTTACGATTTAAAACGTCTTCTTAAACTTGTTTACTTCAGTGCCTGTGACATTTGATTCGTCAAAAAGATACGCAACCGAAGATGAATTAGATTCATCTGATTAAACTCTCTCATATCAGAATCGATAAACAGATGTAACTAAATATTATTGAATATCAATAGGCAATAGGTGTATGACTAAATTATCATTGTGAGCCGCTTTGACCATATTTACAACATTGATTTTTTATCGAAAACTGTGAGTCTCCTAATATTAGGAGTACGTAAGCCCGAAGTATGGAGTATTTAAGGAGTATCTAAACCCAGTATCCACACTATCAATCTATCATATATATATATATATATATATAGGGTGCCTGTCGTATCGCATAACGTTTTTTGTCCTAAAAATGTTTGGCCGAGAATGTTTGGCATACTGTTGAATGGCATACTACTCGTTTGTCCTAATCATTTTTGCGCATACTCATTTAAAGTCCTAAAGCAAGTTTATCCTAATATTGATAACTCTAAAATCGAATTATCTAAAGCATAATATTCCTAACATGAATTGCCCTTAGAATTATTTTGCCTATTATTAAATTGGCTAAAATTACAGCACCTAAACTAAACTATGGCAGGCGTAAAGTCAGAATCGTTACGTATTCTACCTTCAGGCAGGTCAGATTTTGGTTAGGTTAGGTACGACGACGAGCGAAGCGAGGAGGAGTGTTAGGTAGAACTGTGACCCTAACGAGCGAGCGAAATTATATTAAAATTTAGCAGTCAGTAGGTTAGGTTAAAGACCGAAAACTGTAGGAGAGGTTAGGTTTGTTTTATGACCATGGATAGCGGAGCGTCAGAATGCTTGCTTGCATGGAGGTATATTAAAATTTTGCAGTTAGTAGGTTAGGTTAAAGACCGAAAACTGTAGGTTAGGTTAGGTTTGTTTTATGATCATGGATAGCGGAGCGTCAGAATGCTTGCTTGCATGGAGGTATATTAAAATTTAGCAGTTAGTAGGTTAGGTTAAAGACCGAAAACTGTAGGTTAGGTTAGGTTTGTTTTATGAACATGGATAGCGGAGCGAGCGAAGCGAGTGGAGCGTCAGAATGCTTGCTTGCTGTATGGAGGTATATTACAATTTAGCAGTTAGTAGGTTAGGTTAAAGATCGAAAACTGTAGGTTAGGTTAGGTTTGTTTTATGACCATGGATAGCGGAGCGTCAGAATGCTTGCTTAAAAATCTTCGAGATTTAGGTTTAATGAAATGTAGTCAAAATATTTTTAGCACATTAAATATTAGGAACATTACAATTATGCACATCAATCATTCGATAGTTGAATTTTAGCCACATTAAACTATAGGACAAATAATATATAGGACAAACGATAATAGGAGCAACAATTTCGGACAATCAAAAATATGCGGAACAAAGTGTATGCCATACGTTATTAGGACAAAAGACGTTATGCGACATGACGATAGGACTAATAATTGTATGCCATCCGATATAGACCCATATATATATATTCAGACTAAAGGATAAATGAATCAAACACATCTTCTCAAAAAAGTCCTATTTAGTTTACCTCAGTGGTATCGGTATGATGCACACATAAATTACATGACATATACCGACGTAATTGTGTTAATGAACATTTTGATAACGGTATCATCAAATTTTAAGATTAAAAATGTATTTTTAATTGGTCAAAATTATTCCGCAATCGATCGAAGACGGATTAAATCCTTCTGATTAGACTTTCTGTTGTCGGAATCGACAAACAAGTATTACCTATTTTTAAGCAATATTAATAGACATCAATAAATGATTACTGTAAACGGCTACAACAATGTTTCACTACATTTTATTCTATCAAAATCACTCTCAGCACAGATTCAAAGATTTCGTTGTTCAAAAGTTCGCTATTCGTACCCGTATCACTATCAAAATATAATGCATTTAATTCCCAATAAAACATTTATCCGATGTTTATCATGCAATTGAACGTCTTCGTCACGATTTGCTATCGAATGAATCAATCACGGTCAGATACCGGTATTTTTAGATCGCCACTAATTTATCGCTAGAGCGAAGGTAAAATTAGTCATGGGACTTGACATTATGTAGCATACTGCAAGAGGTGTGAACGACCATTACGAAGGAATTCAGAACGTAATCTATTTTGACCGATCAGTCCACTGTATTGCAGTGTTTTTATTTAATTAACAACATAGTCATATACATTAAACAAACATATTCAGATACTTAGAAAACTGAATTGTGTAGGTATTTCCAGCTGACGAATAGTGAAAACCTACTCTACTAGGTAAAATCCGTTTTTATTGCAAATTGTTCATTACAGTGATCCATAAAAATAAATAACTATCGATTTCCCCAGAAAATATTCCATAATGACATTAACAAAGTTTGTGTTTGTATTTAAATAAAACGACTGTATTTAAATCGTTTTATTTCGATGTGTGACAGTCGCGGAATCCGAAAAAAATATTAATGTCTGTATTCTTGTAAACACTATTCGAAATTCAAATGTGTGTTAGTTATTCCAGGATAAACACAGTCCGCTTCGCATCGCACTGAAAAGTTCTCTAAAGACTCGAAAAATAAAAACTAGTTGCATGACGCTTTAATGAATACAATCAGGTATTCCTAATCATTTGTGTAAATGACAATGTTTGTCAACAACATTAATCAGCTGTTATAGCTACAAAAAACCTGACACTGAAGACTATGTTAATGGCTGATTACGCTAAACGGCTGAATAACTTAGCTAACCGAGGGTGAGAAGTTATGCAAATTGTAATTATACCTACTAAGGTATCCATCAATCGTTCAGATTATTCATGAGCTACTACTGTTTTGTCTAAAGTTATAGCAGCGCAAACTCTTATAATGCTTTCCCGCTCTTACATACTTGAAATGCCGTGCATATAAATGGAACGAATACATCTAACTTTTATAAGTCACAACAATGTTTGGGTACAATTATAATGGCCGCTGCTTGATATGATTTACATAGTATCGCTCTCAATTGATTCGACCGATTGGCCTAGTGGCTTCACATTGAACTTTTATTACTTTATCTTTCACACTCAAGTAATTTATTTAGTCGTATTTACATAAACATTTCAAAGAAATTTATGTGAATAATAAAATGTAACTACTTACTTATATAAGCAATAAACAAGGGCAAGAAATTTTTCATTAACTGATCCGTGAATTACCAAAACGATGTACGACCCTCTCGACGCGACACATATCCTCAGAATCATTAATCATTTTTGTGATCACTAGAATGGCCCGGATCTAGGCGGACCAAACCGGGATACCTGCTCCAGGTGCCATTTTCAGGGGGCGCCCAATTCGTATATTTGGAGAAAAAGCTTCGCAAGGCGTCTAACAGTAGAATAGGGAGCGCCAAATTGAGCGTTTGCCCCGGAATCAAAGTATTCAGAAGAATAGGCGCCACGTCAAATTATGCCCTGGTTCAAAAAGTCGTAGATCGGGGGTGGATCTACTAGGACATTTTTGGAAGTTGGAAAGGCACTGAAAATAGTTGATGGTATCTGAAATAGTAACAAGACCCTCCTACATGTTGGCACCGTGCATGCTTTCTCTTCGACACATGAGCGTCGCTTTTTGCAATTAATGCAAAAAAAATGTTGATATCATTTGTAGACGTTGTTGCTTACTATAACCACAGACCCGTCTTTATATAAAGGCTACGGCTTATATCAAAAGATAACACAGAAGTTTACAAGTAAATGGCTTTCACCGGTATAGTGCGATCTATTTTAGACGCCTTAAGAGCGAAGTATACACGATGATTTTTAATCGGTGATCAGGTACCAACTTTTCTAACTCAGTAATTGATGGCGGTCACGTTAAAGTCCTAATTGCATGAAAACAAAACTTTTATTTTACTATGACAATTTTTATTTTGAATCCAATTTTGTCTTAAATTCCTTGTCACCGAACTAATCTGTATCGGTGTGCTTACAACCTCTTTAATAATTTAATGAAAATGACAATTTATGAGTAATAACTTGTCATTGTCATTGTCATTAAATAAACAAAGTCCTAGAAAATTTCGTAGAATTTCCCGCCAAAGCGATGACACTTGACGTAGGTATCGTACTTCAATAATTTATGTAGGATGACCATGTATCTAGTGGTTATTAGTTTTAATTATGTTTTAACTTTTAATTAATTTAACAGTGAGGTAATTGCGCGGGACCTCGCGTATTAAGTTTAATTTTAGCTAAATATTAATATTTTTCTACTCCTGATCACCGATTAAAAATCATCGTGTATAGTCGGAAGTGCAGTTATATAAGCTCCAATTTTAATGTATTTATTCCTAACATACATCCTTTACAACTTTAGAGATTTGTAAATACGTTATTTATACAGCGTGTATATTTGATACAACCGCAAATTGAAGCCAGACGGAGATTTTAGTGCTATAATCTGATATTTATAAAAATTATTAATTTCGCGTTAACTGCTATAGCGTAATTAATTTTTGATTTTTTTCTGAGCAGCAATGTATAGCGTAGTTTTTACTAGTGACAGTTGTCACATCACGATGTTAAGTGTCAACAAACAACAACAAACCAATACATTGCGTGCTGAATTATTTTTTAAGGAAAAAAAAAGTTAGATTTTTTAAATAATTTATGGTGCAATATATTAATAAATGCCTATACTAAGACCCCGTAAAGTTTGCGGTAATATCAAATATACACGCTGTATACGATTTGTAAAAATGTTAAACTACATACTTTGAAGAAAATCTCGTAAATATTTCTGTACTGACTTGTACTTGATTCGCACGCGGCTTACACACCTGAACAATGAGTTTCATATAATTGCACAGTTCACTTATCGTAAATTTGAGGGAACACCTCGTAAAACCAGTTGACTGCAGAACGTAACGGTCCAGTGTTAGCACTTTGTTTATTGTGGCGCTTAAATGTTCACTTTATGACTATGATTGTAGGTTTAGACGCCAAATAGCGCATCATGTCTACGAACGCTATACTGCGTACCTACTAAGATATAAAAAAATAAATAAATATCACGCTTATATGTTTACTTGCTTATCTCTTGATAATTATTTTGTTCTCTCTTCCCCTTCTGCATCATCACCTACTCATTGTGTGATTTACACTGATCAACTCCACTACCTAAAGGTTGTCTGGAAGAGATCGCTCTTTAGCGATAAGATCGCCTGTTGTCTACCGTTATGAAAATTATTGTTTCTGTGTTCAATTTGTAAACTTTTTTAGTGTGCAATAAAGCATTTTGTATTGTATTGTATCACTCAAATCGATCTAGTCCCACAGTAAGTTTTATAAGGCTTGTGTTATGGGCACTAGACGACGATATGCATACTTATTATAGATACTTATATTATGTATGCATATCGTCGTCTAGTGCAGCAGAACATCCATGACCCACGAACAAATATTCTATTGCGTCACACAAATATTTGCCCTTACCGGGATTTGAACCCAGGACCAGCTGCACTTACACTGCGCCATCAAATAACATATCCATAAATAGTACGGCTCCATGTCCGAACAAAAGTCAGTTTTATGGTCCCATCCTGAAGAAAGCATGAAACTTGGCATGAATGTAGCTGTCATGTATGTGCTTCAATGCAGATATGGAAGCATGTCGAAAAATTATTTTTTCCCCCCATTCCCCCCCTTTTTATGTGCCAAATCGTGGTTTTTTTTATTTTTTATGAAAACGGGTACAGCTATCAGAAAACTGTCAAAGATCAATATGTTCCCTATGAAATTCTCTACAATATTGTCATTGGACGTATGTTGATAGAATTTATAGTTTACAAAATATGTACATGTAACTTTAAAGTTAACTTTTTATTAAAGATAGTACTATACGCGTACTAACTAACTAACTGCGCTGGCTCAGCGACCCAAAATGAGTCTTGGCCTCCGACACAAGAGCTCGCCACTTTACCCGATCCTGCGCAATCTCTCGCCAGTTTGTGGCTCCGAGCTCACGCAGATCCTTCTCTATCAGATCTATCCAGCGGTACTTTGGCCGACCGACCGGACGACGCCCCGTCGGTCGCCCAAGGTATGCTCTCTTCACCTGCCGATCCTCTCCCATTCGCTCAAGGTGACCGAGCCAGCGAAGACGATGGGCCTTGGTCTCACCAATGATGTTCGGTTCGGCTACCAGTTCTTGTATTTCGGCATTTTTGAGGATCCTCCAATTGCCATCGTCCTTTTTGACCGGTCCCAGAATTTTTCTAAACACCTTGCGCTCCGCTACTAAAAGGCTATGCTCCTCCTTAAGCGTTAGCGTCCAAGCTTCGCACCCATACATAAGAATGGGACGGATAACGGTCTTGTATATCCGAAGCTTCGTAGATCTGCTGAGAAGCTTGGACGCCAAGACCTTGTGGAGAGCAGCGCTGCATCGTAAGGCGTTCTGGATGCGGATGTTGACTTCGTCCTCTCTTGTATGCGTATCCGTGACAGTGCACCCGAGGTATTTAAATTTCTCCTCACCCTTGTAAGAGCTTCCCCCTACAAGTAGGTCCTCTCGTTTAGCACGACTGTTCCGGTATCGCTTCACGTGGAGGTATTCCGACTTCCCATGGTTAATTCTAAGACCTACCTTTGCTGCTTCTTCCTCCAAAATTCGGATCGATACTACCACTTCTTCACGGTTTTCCCCAAGTAGGGATAAGTCGTCTGCGTACCCTATCACCCTATGTCTTCCATTCAGCTCTATTCCGGAATCCAATGTCAGTAATTTCCGGACAACATATTCCAGAACTAAATTGAAGAGCATAGAGGACAGAGTATCGCCTTGTTTCAGTCCGGTACTCACTGTGAATTCTGTTGTCAGCTCATTGCCCACTCTAACCCGCATCCGGCTTTCGCTGGTCGCAACTTGGATCATATCGACCAGTTTTTTGGGGATATTAAAGCTTCTTAGAATGGAATACAGGGCGCCCCGGTCGATGCTATCATTTGCTTTTGTGAAGTCCACAAATAGCAAGTGAATGCTCTGCGCGTACTCCCATCTTTTTTCCATCAGCTGTTTTAGTAGGAAGATCTGGTCAATGGTACTGCGATTCTTGCGAAAGCCACACTGGTAATCGCTTAGGATTTTTTCTGTGTACGGTTCCAGCCTTTTGAGCAGTACATATGACAAGACCTTGTACGCTGTCGGCAGCAGAGCAATTCCCCGGTAATTGGAACACCTCTTTTTGCAGCCTTTCTTATGCACCGGGCAGATGATACCTGTATTCCATTCTTGAGGTTGTCGTTCAAGCTCCCAGCTTTTCAATATTAGCTCGTACAGTTTGGACTGAGCCGCTCCACCACCATACTTCCAAACCTCGGAAGGCAACGCATCAATACCTGCAGCTTTGTTATTTTTCAGCCTCATAAATTCATAATACAGGATCGGACCTCATCAAACGAGGGAGGTTCTACATACAGGTCATTGTCGCGTACCTCCACCGTGATTTGTTCCTCAACAGGGGGGCAATTGAGCAAGCAATCAAAGTAGTCACGCCACATCGTTTTAATTTCCTCAGACGACGTAACAAGGTTTCCAAGATCATCTGTTAGCATTTGAGAGGACGGTTGGGAACCTTTCTTGAACGTCCTCACCTCTTGAAAGAATTTTCTGGATTCTTGGGCTTTCATGAGTCCTTCAATGCCCTTCACAAAATTTTCCATATGTTTTCTTTTCTCTCTCTTGGTGATTCGTTTTGCCTCTATTTGTAACTGTCTATGTCGGGCGCTCCATTTACTATCTTGTTCGGCCAGTATTTTGTAATTCCGCCTTTCTTCTATCACACTCTTACACTCATCATTCCACCACTTTTTACGCTTGCTCTTTGCTTTATGTCCAAGTATTTGAAGGCCACCCTCTTTTACGGTATTTTTGATTACTTCCCAGTTATTTTCTATGTTTTCATCTAGTGTCAGTCCTTTAAATATATTGCTTAACTTGAAACCCTAGACCCTAGCTTTAAATCTGGAAAGATAGTATTGTAAAAAGGAAAAAAAGAGTACTTGAGTCAGACGCGGTAAGCTGTAACTCTGGAAATAATGCCTCTACGACTATGAAATAAGTGTCATTTTGTAGCTTAATGTATAAGGTATATAACTTCTTTAGACTATTTTATCACCACTCTTGTCGTTTTCCTATAAATGGAGCAAGAAATAAAAAAGTGTGCCTGTTTTTACAATTTCGTAATACGTTGGTGGCTGTATACAGAAATATATTAATCTTACCACTATAAAATGTAGTATCGTTTTGTAGGTAATTTATCGACGATGATTTGGTCTCTGAAGAGTAAACTCCTCAGTCTTATGGTTTTTGTAGAAAATTCGAAAAACCAGAATGAGGGAGATAAAAAGGGGGGGGAGTGGGGGGAAAAATAATTTCTTGAAGTGCTTCCATATCTACATTGAAGCACATATATGACAGCTACATTCATGCCAAGTTTCATGCTTTCTTCAGGATGGGACCGTATTTTAAGTTATGGACTCGTACAAAATAAGGTAGGCGTAGGTAATAGATAATTAGATACCGTTGTTAGATAAGTATATGACCTGTTCCTTGAGAACAATACATTTTTCGGATTAAAAAGTATCATATTACTACTCTAAAACCCATTAAGGATATTTCCACGTAAATAAGAATCGCTGCAATACTGCGACGTAAAAAAACAAAGACATTTTCTCATTTAAACATACTTAGTAAGGATTTTCATATCCTTTTCAAATAAAGCTGGCGACACTGTTGCTTGCGATCAGCGCTGTTTACAGTCGCCGGTACTTTTATAGGCGCAAAAACGATTTCGTTATCAGGCGAGTTTGTTTTAACAGCTTCACAGGTACAGTTAGCCACAGAAGAAATACCTGTCTAAGGACTCTAAGGTTCCACACAGACGTCACAGGCTGTCCACAAAAGTGGAGCGGAAAAAATAACAAATCACGCTGTGTCTTTGTGAAGAACGAAAAAAGTGCATTTAAATATTTTTTTCATCTCCCCTGTTCGGAAAGTGTCATTTTCATAAGTAGATAGCCGGGTGGAAAATAGCTTTTCCATCCCTAGGGTGGAAAGTAATTTTTTTTTAATTGCCACGGTGTCAAAGACAATTGCCTTCTAGATGCACGTCGTGACCAACTAAATTAGGTACAATCTAGTCGGCCGTGGTAAGTGGCAATTGAAAAATGTCTCCAAAGGTTAGATATAGCCAAGCTTAATTTATTTATATCTAATTATTAAATAATAATATCTAATTTTTAACACTTTGTTTCCAGCAATTTAATTTATACATGTATGATAATAATTTTTCTTTTGGATTATTAAAATATATAAAGTTGCCTTATATATAAAATAATACATACATATAATTCCGTCCTACATTTATTGATAGATCGTACATTTATTTATAAAATAAAATTTAAACCATTGGATTGTTTTTTGCTTCAACTTTTTAAATGTTGGCGGTACGTAACTCTTAACTTTTTTTATCTATAAAAATAAGAAGAATGGAAGTTTGAAGTAGAAAAAGCGGGAACACGAGATTAAATATAAGTACCTTATGACATATGTGCGTGTAGTATTTTATTTTCCTCGCAGTCGAAATGAAAAGTAGAGTGTTTAACTCGGGTGAAATTACCCATTTCACCCTCGAACTAAGAATATCTCGGACTAGAAATATCTCGGGTGCAATGGGTCACTTTCTACCCTTGGTTAACAATCTACTATTGGTCCATTTTAGACCTGCCTCCTGTGGACAGGCAGCGTAAGCTAACGATTTTTATTACAAAACGGTTACTTTTTCTTTGCAGCTGGCTGTAATACCGGACGTAAAAGTCCGCTCGAGTTAACTGGAGTAAGGTCTAAAAATAAACCCGGTAGCCGCCATGTTACTTATGTGAGACTTGTTGTTGTAACACTGATATATACCTAATAAGATTAAAAGGTTTTCTTTTAACCTCTACTGCTTAACACGTAATTAAGTCACTGTGTCACGTCGAATACTGCTTCCTCAAATTAAATAGATAATTTATTATATTTCCTTTTGTAGGGTTCCGTACCCAAAGGGTAAAAAGGGACCCTATTACTGAGACCTTGCTGTCAGTCCGTCCGTCCATCTGTCACCAGGCTGTATCTCAAGAACGGTGATAGCTAGACAGTTGACATTTTCACAGATGATGTATTTCTGTTGCCGCTATAGCAACAACAAATACTATTCATGATAAAACAATAATAATTAAGAGTGGCTCCCATACAAAAATAGGGCTTTTTGCATGATATTTCGTTCAACAGGCATTTTCTCATGAACCGTTATAGGTAGGCAGTTGAAATTTTCACAGAATGTATATTTTTGTTACCGCTATAACAACAAATAATAAAAATAAAAAATAAGTAAAAATTAGAGGAGGACCCCATACAAAGAACGTGTTTTGTGTTCAATATTGGTACGGAACCCTTCGTGCGCCAGTCCGACTCGCACTTGGCCGGTTTTTCAACTTTTTTTACGTTGAATACTGTTTTACAGTTCGTAGTCACCACCTGACTCTTCGATCGGTTTGATATTTCACTGGCAAATTTATTCAGCAAATCAATAATTGTATGACAGGAAAATAAATCTTAAAACAAAAATTTCAAACTAGACATAAAATAAACTATTAATAGACAATTTGGCCCAAATCGCCATCTATTACGAATGTTCGAGATATGTACCAGCCCTCCACCTCTCTACACTCTTTAAAGACCCTGTGGGCGCTTTCACCTCAGGGTCCCAGTCTCAACCCAAAACGGCTCAAATACCTATGCTATCTATTTATACTTATGTTCCGCTATTCACTGGTTATTTTTTCAGCGTCAACGATTTGTCGTTTTTAATCTTATCCTTGGCACATTTGGCACCATGGAATTTACTCAAGGAAATTAATGCCCTATTGGACATACTATCTAAATAAAAAGGAATAATATTAGATCCGCTATTATGTATAATATAAATGGTCAAAATTTTTTAAAAACATGTCCATTAGCTGCTACTTGCAAAATTGAATGCCACCAGCCTAAGTTAAAGCATATTTATAAATAAACTTACAAACAAGCATGATATTAAGTATCCATCGGACTTAAAATGCCATCAGTTAATGTTGCAAGCCAAAACTGAAAGCATTTATAAACGTTCCGTTAATTACACACACACCTCGATAAATCATCGCAGTTATTTTAACTAAAGAAATACACCGAAAACTTCATTTAACGAGGAACATAAAGTAGCCGGCGAGATTAATTCACAGACAGTTGTATTTATCAGTAACTTTTTTCTGGCCATATACAGAAGTGGACTTCGCCATTGCCAATTTGAATATTTCTCAAGAAAACTACGAAGTTCCGCTGAGTTTTCATTGCAATTTGTAAATCTAGGTATTTTTTCGTAAGCAATGTTCTAGTTGGATAGACAGACTTTGACGACGCGTTTGGCGCAGTTTGTAGACACCTGCTTACAGAGCCGGCGGTCCCGGGTTCGAATCCCGGCCGGGGCAAATATTTGTGTGATGAACTCGAATATTTGTGCTTGGGTCATGGTTGTTCTATCTATTTAAGTATATATTTCTATATAAGTACGTATATCGTCGTCTAGTACCCATAACACAGGCCTTAATTTGGGACTAGATCGATTTGTGTGAGGTAAAAAAAATGGAAAACTAGGCTTGGACAAGTGTCAGTTCTGTCGGGACGCAATGGTGAACCTACATTAACCTCAACTTTGCAATTTAGGTCAGTGTAACAACTTAGAATATATACACATTATTGGTATATTATCTGTAGCTATACAGCTAGAACGAATGTTCATTTACATTGAAAGCAAAACACGTACATTCCTGGCAACGGCATCAGTCATCGAGAAAAACAATAACAAAAGTTCAGTCAATATTTTGCATCTGTGTGGCCAGTTTGTTGATTTCAGTGAATATACGTCATAAAGACTGGAAGTTCCGACAATTTCAATATCAAAATAGGAATCTATAAATAATCGTTTACCAACGTTTGCGATTACGTCTATTTTTGTTACCAAAGGCCATGCCAGGATAAGCTAAGTGAATCTGCCCCCAGCGAGTTTTGGCTTGTAATTTTTTTTATTCATTTGTCTTTTTATTAGTGTCGTTTATGCCAAATTACAGCTACCCAAACCTTACCGTTTTTCTTAAAAAAAAAAAAAACGAAATCTGATCTTTCTTCGATATTTTTTTTTCTAGCCGGCCGATTTTGACGTGAGTCACGTATATTGTGCTTATAATAAAGGGAATTATATGGTATTAATTTTAATACATATTGCCATACAAAAACTTTAAAAAAAAATTAGAATTTATTTTTGATAATTTTTTTTTTGCATCATCTCGATAGCGACACCTCCAGATTTTTCACCAAAACTAGCCTCTTTAATAAGCTACAAAATGAATGTATTAACTTAATTTTATTTGTGGTATAACGGGTTGTTTTTTTTTAATTGAATTCATCACCATACATTTTCTTTACCCGCTCATTATTAAAATTAATCGATTAAAAACTGTTTAAAGAAACGTGTATGTTTATAATGAACACTGGCCACTTACAAAAAAAAAAGTATTGATTTCTTCGGCGCCGGTTATTCACATAAACTTCGAATATTTATCGGAAAAACTTTTAGTTAAAAATGGATTGCAGGAAAATAATAAAGAAGTGCTTTAAAAAAAACGTTAAAAAGCTATACAATATAGCAATGGAGTCTGTGCAGGGACGTATTTACCCTAGGGCCATCCGGGTTGAATGGCGCCAAACCGACAGGGGCGGCGTAGGCACGCCTGGCCGATTGCATTTTGTTTTGGTATTGGCGCCATTCAACCAACTATTACTTGTCACCTTTTTTTTGTCAATCCACAATTTTAAAATTAACATGAAAAATAACAAGAACAAGTTAGTCTTGGTCGAAAACAGTAAGTTCGTCAAATATCTTCGGGGCGCGTCTGTACTGTAAGTAAGAACATGCTCCAAAACATAGGACGCGCGCGGGGCGCGGGCGCCGAGCGAGGTCGGGGCGGCACGGCGAGAGGGGCAAGGGCAATAGGCCATACATTTCATTAGCGTTGCCAGATCGGATCTTTTTACAATACTTTTTCAATACGAAGGAATCAATACTTTTTTTTTTTGTAAGTGGCCAGTGTTCATTATAAACATACACGTTTCTTTAAACAATTTTTAATCGATTAATTTTAATAATGAGCGGGTAAAGAAAATGTATGGTGATGAGTTCAATTAAAAAAAACAACCCGTTATACCACAAATAAAATTAAGTAAATACATTCATTTTGTAGCTTATTAAAGAGGCTAGTTTTGGTGAAAAATCTGGAGGTATCGCTATCGAGATAATGCTAAAAAAAAAATATTAAAAATAAATTCTAATCTTTTTTTCAAGTTTTTGTATGGCAATATGTATTAAAATTAATACCATATTATTGTCTTTATTATAAGCACAATATACGTGACTCAAGTCAAAATCGGCCGGCTAGAAAAAAAAATATCGAAGAAAGAACAGATTTCGTTTTTTTTTTTTAAAGAAAAACGGTAAGGTTTGGGGAGCTGTAATTTGGCATAAACGACATTAATAAAAAGACAAATCAACAAAAAAAATTACAAGCCAAAACTCGCTGGGGGCAGATTCACTTAGCTTATCCTGGCATGGCCTTTGTATTTCAGTAAAACAACATACAACTATAAAAAAACCGGCCAAGTGCGAGTCGGACTCGCGCACCGAGGGTTCCGTACAAACCAAATCAATTTAATACCTCTACGCGTTTATGAGGAAATGGGTAGTAAGTTTAAAATTATTAAAAAAAAATATATTATGTGATGTAACTAAAAATTTATGGTTTTCGTAATTTTTCCTTTATCTATGCTATAAGACGTTGCTTCGTACCAAATTTCAAGATTCTGAGTTCACGGGAAGCACCCTGTAGGTTTTGATTCCCTTGCAAGTGTCGAAAATTTGCGGCATAAACGGCTGTATCTTTTGATTGCGTTGGCTTAGAAGTTTGATTTTTTCACAGCTTCAAGTAGACCTGAGTAATTGATATAAATTTCAGCTTCATACCTCCACGCGTTCCTGAGAAAAAGGGTCTTGACAGACGGACGGACGGACGGACAGACGGACAACAAAGTGATCCTATAAGGGTTCCGTTTTTTCCTTTTGAGGTACGGAACCCTAAAAATAATCTACGTAACTTATACTAACATATTCCAAATTATGATACACTTGCATTCGGTATATGTGACTGTTAATCGTTTTATTGTTTAAGTCCCATGCACTTATCATTATCATTCCAATACCAGCGACCAGGTAACAACATCTTTTTTCTGCGGACAATGGACGTAATATTATGATATATATATCGTATGAACATACGCCAGCTGCGTAAACCTAGCGTAACGAAAGTTTGCCCACCACGCACGTCATTCGTTCAAAACGCGTCATATTACGTGCTGTCGGGATTTGCCATTAAATGTAATCTGTTGCATCTGTGTGAGGTGCCCGCCTGTCCTTTTTATGCTACAAGGGAATCTTTTTTAATGAATATTCTTAGGACGTACAAAAATACGAAATTACGCCGGTATGCAATAGAAACGGTTCCCTTACTCTTTATATTTAGCATGCCACTGTATTAGAAGTCCACTGTAGTAGAAGTCCTAATACTTGAATAGTTAAACAAAGAAGAAGTTATTGATTTCTTACATAAGTTACAAATATAGACACAACCTTTAGTACTGTTTACATAAACATAACGTTTTCAGACGTGCAAGTCGTAACAATAATTTAATTTTTTCTTGTTTGTTTCAGTTCAATAGGTTTGTTTGGTTACTGCAGTATAATTAGTGGCAATTAATACTCCGAACGGTACTAAATGAATCATGCCAGTCAATACCACAGATTAATTACAAATTAAGTGCCGGCTACCACCTGGCTAGACGTTCATTCTTAGCTTAGATGATTTACACATAATTGCTATAGGTATATGCCACTGGAAGTGATTTTCAAACGCATTAAAAGATAAGATAATTGGTGAGTAATTTTACCATAATCATTAAACCGATTCATTGATGTTTAATTAAAGTGATTGGATTAAGTTTATTATAATACTTTGATATACCATTCGTATATGTTATTAAATATGTATTTAGCAAGTCACTGTGTTCTGGAAAACTTCACGCCCACATAATATCTCGAGCCAGTGTTTGAAGACTTATTTTTAGGACTGCAACTATATTGTTAAAAAGTACAAGATTTCATCGCACATCGCACGTTGCTGCGCCAAGTCTCGAAGCTTGGGTCTAAAAACAAATGACAACGCATGCAGAGAAAACGCAAAATGTAACAACTGGACACTAACGTGACATTCTATACGTTTAACCTCAACCGTTAATGCATCACATCTGCCTGTCATCTCAAAGAACACTGCGTCTAGATATATGTCTAAACCTTTGAGTAATACGAAACTTCTATTCTCAACCTCGAATACTACTAACAGAACAAACTAAGCGAGCGAGGCGTTTCCTTTTCAGCTTGGCTACAAATGCTTTCGCGTATCCGAATTCCGGATGATCGCATTGTTCAGATGACCGGCTGTTTTTGCCTTCAAGTGGCATTTCTCAACCGTTACTCCTAAAAAAATATATAATACCTACGGAACTTCTCCGTCGAAACAGTTTTTATAAATTTTTCATAATGGTGGAGGGGTGTGAAAACATTTCATAAAATGTTCGCAAAGGTCTCACAGTGCCCGCAGTCTAATTCTTGAGAATAATGTTGTTTCCAGTAATTATTTTTCTTCAACCTTCGCTTTTATGCTGAGTCCCATGACCTATGCATACACTGCTTGGTAACTGACAATTTCTATTTATAGTCTCATAGAATTACAGCATTCTTGCGGTTTGCGAAGGCGCCGGTGTGGCACTCGCAAGTCGTAAACTTGTCGACAGCTCCAGTGGTGGTCGGCCATTTATTAATTGACGTTGTTTTATTACACGGTCATCAGGACATCCTTGGGCATAAATCTTCCTTCTCTGACATCAAAAGTCTCGCTTCATCCTAGCATAATTTGAATTACTATACCTACCTAGGTATTTCATTTATAGGAACTTTATTGCACATAACAAAAGTTAGTACAAATGGCGAACGCCTAATGGCATTCTCTACCTGTCAACCATAGGGCCAAACAGAGGTGCTAGAGGTGGTAAGCTAGAGCAAAATCGTAACAACAATATACAATATGTACGAGTATACATTTTTCGATACTAATTGTTTCCGATAATTCGCACGCTACATAAGATATGTGTATTTTTCGATGTTTTTATGGTGGGTCTATACAATACAATACAATACAATAATTCTTTATTGCACACCAACAAGAAAAATGTTACAATTGAAACCTTAATTTATAAATGGTAGACAATAGGCGGTCTTATCGCTAAAGAGCGATCTCTTCCAGACAACCTTTGGGTAGAAGAATAAGTAAAAATAAACAATGAAAGAGTAGGTGGTGAGATAAAAAAATCAGCAACATAAATAACATAAAGTATAAGTCATACACATACTTAAATAAATATATATAAAGATAAACATACATATATACAAATAATATACATATATATAATATAGGCAAAAATACACATATACACAAGAAAAATAATAAAAACAACACAGCTGATATCCAACTTAGCTAAGAAAATTACCAATAGCACACAATAAGCTATGGGAGCGACAAGTAGTAATCTTTTAATTTAATCTTAAAAACAGATAGTGATTTAGCCTTCTTCAGATCCAATGGAAGAGAATTCCACAATAGAATGGCTTTAAATATATATTGACTATATTGACTCCTAGAATTATTTTTCGTTGAATGATTCATTTCGCCGAAAAATTATTACGTAAAATCATTTTACTTTGCAACCGTAAAATATTCGAGATTGTTACAAAACAAACCTAACCTAACCTAACCTTATCAATAGGATGATATTTGCAAGAATTGTAAAAAAAAATGTATGGGTACAGAGGAATAAAAATTCTGCGAAATGTCATTCGACGACATACCTACTTAACCCTTATTATTATTATTTATTTATTTCTTTATTAATTTTACAACAAAGATTACATATAATCTAAAGCCCTGCGAAACTGTTATGACAGTTTGTCTACAGGAAGACTTTTCAATAACTAATTAACTAAAAGAACAATTTATAAAAATCGGTATCAATTTTTTAAAGATTACGGTAGTGTATCTAGTAAATGCTTTTTCAATTTTCTTATGTATTTTTTTCTTTTCTTTCCTTAAATGCATAAATTAAAAAACACAATATTATAAAATATTATTTTATATCAAATCAATGTTTCTTTTTTTTAACCAGTAATTCATTTTTGTTTATGAAAGCTGCATCTTACACCATGCACTTAAGGGTTAATTAAGTTTCTAGGAAACAAACGGCTCCATTTTATGGTAATAGGTGCGTGTATCCCGTGTGGCGCAACTGAACTTAAAGTCTATGTTTTTGTAGCTTGCAGTCGCACTGTAATAGAGTAATCTAAAACTATAAATAAATGATGATTCTCGCTGACTAGGATTTCAACATTGGAACTTATTACTAACCAGGGAAACAACCTAAAGATGTTTAAGTATGTACTTGTCTTTGACAACGGATTTAATAAATCATACTTTATACTGGCGTGGGACCAGTTTCTTGACTACAAATTTGATATTATCTCCAGATTATATTCGATTTTAATCTGCTTAATATGAAGTAATATTCATATTTTAGTCTCGAATCTTGCTTGGACTAGGTACAAACCAAGTTTGTGTAGTATGTATATACAAACTTGTACTTTATAGAATACCGAAAGTAAATGAAATAAATTTTAGTTTATTTATTTAGTTATTAAAATATTAAATACGTTCGTTTTACATTGAGTGAAGATTAATCTTATCTATCTAAATAATAAATCTATACTCAATGATTTTCCAAATGAGTCATTGCACTGTGTGCCAATATTTATGATATTTGTGATACATAATTGTGGATTTTATGGATTACGTGAGATATGTTTTTAGATCCAAAATAAATCTCTGGGTTGACGCATAGATACGGAAACGTCATCAGAAAAACCCTAGTAAAGTTTTCCGATTTCCGTTATTAACCTCGAAAACACGTAGGTATCTAACTATTAATTGTTAGGGAAGTCATGGGTGGTCAATTGGTCATGGTCAGTTTGATGGTGGTACCTTTTAAACTACCTTTAAGTTTCTTAAATCAGTTTAGTTTCTTCACTAACGTACAGCCTAAGTATACCTAATACTTAATATGAATAGAGCTCCGTTATCAATAGAGTTACAGTTTAGGCCACCTACAAAGTCAAATATCGGACTACAACCTTTTTACTATATCAACTGTCATAATGTGTTAAATTTAAGGTTTGCTTCGGTGGAAGTGGGTTCAGTTGCAATGTACTAAGTATTATTATTTATTAGTTAATAGTTCCGTAACAGTATCACGCCTGGACGACTAGATGAGTCAGGATCTAGTCGTCGATACAAAGATCGCCGCCTGCCGTCACGTACAAGGCTACTGATCCCGGCTATCAGTCCGACTTCTACGAGTCTTGCACCTTCGAGAACCATGCTCTAGATACACTTTGGCAAATGCTGAGAATTCACTCTAGTTCGCAAAGGCAACAACTCCTAATCTCCGGCAATGAAACATCTACACAGACGATTTTAGAATAGAGCTTGCTTTTACTTTTATTTATGTCTAACTATGTGTAGACTTTTCAAGTACATTTCACATAGCGAAGCTGATATCCGATCGATGTCTTCGATACTTAAAGATAACCTAAATAAAATGAACGGGCCTACAATTCATGTTGTTAAATGAAGAAGTTTTTTTTAACTTCCCACACACGTTTACCGTCCCTTTTGAAGTTCAAGATCGATTGAATCGTAAATCGATTTCGCGGAACAATCGCAGGCAAATAAAAAATCACAACAGAGCTGTTGAATTATTCAAACTTTGTCCACTTTTATCGATACGCACCAGTCCAGTCCTCCATTGAATCGAAAAGGAACAAATTCAGCAAAATGTTTTTAAATTCTACTGTCTTTCGTTGAACTTCAAAAGTTTACCGCAAAAAAATACCTCGGGAAAGCACACGACCGGTAAGAAATCAAACTGTTCAGATGCCCTCAAGAGATTATAAAACAGTCACTACAAATTGCACAAATGAATATTTCACGACTCCGCGACACCCTCCTCATACTTAATAAACTTTAAGCTGTAGCATTAAAGTAGATCTTTGTTTAATTGAGAAGCGACATGCACTTGTTTCGTATTGCTGATAAAGGTATCATGTAGTATTAATGAGTTGATAGACTTTGATTGAGGTCATTGGCTTTTAGTTGTCATGCGTCCGCCATGTCGTAATTAGACATCAGTCAAACGATTGGCCGAACGCCAGTGCCAAAGTCAACGACTACTTTCTTTTCATAAAAAAATAATGTTTATTGTCGACTTGTTTATGGCTCCTTACCGTATTCCTTACTGGGTGATTCTTGAAAGGCTCAATTTACAGCGTCCAGAAGGTTAAAGTACCCGCACAATTGAAATAATTGACCATAGTATTTTTTATATATTACATTAGCACCTAATCTAACTGGAGCACGATTTATTTTTTGTTTAAGTTAAGTATAATTAACTCTAAAAAAATATTAAACACCTAAAACTTTATTCCCTTGGTGCGTCCATTCGCCATTTTTTGAACAAACTACCCCAAAAAGTACATGTTGTGAATTGAAATAAAGTATAGAATTGAGTTAAATTATTAGAATATAAGTTATTTATTTAGAAGAAAAAATATGGTTGATGTGTGTATCGTAATTTAAAAAAAAATCTATGTTAAAGGTTTGTCCAGAGCTAAGCTATGATTCCTCTGGTGCCTCATTCAACACGGCGCACATCCCTACTTAAACGTCATTTGACCAGTTGCAATGGCCGGGCTTGGCAAACGTCAGTAACGCTTCCAGATATGCCGGGAATGGTCGTGACTAGTTGCTGGAATTCTTAGCTATGAAGGCTAATATATGATTCACTTGGCATTGGTTCACTATGATTTTGATTCCCTTGAATTTTTATATAAATTTTATATCTGTAATAGGTACACAGTGTTTAGTAAAAAGAAAACTACATGAACGCCTGCATGTGTTGACTTAATAGTTGTTCTTATAATAATTTTAGTTTCGGCAGAATCGACAAGAAACATACTTTTTTCTTATTCCTCTGGTTCTAATTTCGAACAAGGGAATCACAGTTTTCTTGCGTTTTCATGAAATGAAAATAAATTTCCCTTTAATTCGCGTTGCAGATGACTGAATCATTGATTTAGAATTTTATTCCATTTAGGTACGGCAGGTCTCAAATAATTTTGAGCTGAATTCAAGAGAAGATGCTTATTCCCAGCAATTTTTATACTACGACGGTGGTTCGATCATTAAGAAAATTGCCAATTAATGCGAATAAAACACTGTGAATTTTTGTAACCTTACACTTTGTAAAACTTTTTATTTATTGAAGAAAAACTGATCTGAATATTATTCCCCTGTACTTTTTTTTTATGATTCCTTTGGCGTTTTTCTTATTTTCATGTCAAGTTTTCTTATTCCCCTGGCGGCGAAAACATAAAGTGGTATATTTTTGTATCAAATTGACCAAAAGTGGTGCCTATTTGATAAATCTGCGTAAAATTAAATACCTACCATTTCATATTTTCTAGCAAATAGGTAAACAAATATAAAAATAAAAATCGCCAAGGGAATCACATGAAGAATTCGATTCTCAAGAATGACCCTACTATGGAGTGTAAAAGGGGGGAGCGGCATCTTCATATATCCATAGGTGTTGGTGGTGCTACTGTAGCTGAAAGTTGTTCCGTTACTTTGCAACGGTTTGTTGATACATTTTTAATAAACATTAAAAATTTCGGATCGACATAGTTCACTCCGTCTAAAATTTAGATTTTTTTCATACTTTCTTGCTACTAGCGCTATTGCAGACGGCATTGGAATTATACATAATAGTTCCCATGCCGTCCCTGCTTACCGCAACACATTTTTTAAGTACATATTCTCCTTTTACACTCCATATTCCTTACCTACTCTTGTTTCGGTTTAAATTTTTTAATAAATTCGTCCGTTATCTAAGATACCATATAATCAAGATTTTGTCTGAATTCAGTAAGTAATTTATTATATTATGTCAAGTTTATTTTTGAGACAATATAAAAGTGCATAAAAGAGATAGTGCACACGTTTTGACCTGCGTGACTTCACTCACTAAGCTGCCTTATCTAACTACCGCCAGGCAATCCGTCGTGCTGTGATAACATTTACGACACTATCGGTAATAAAACTAATAAATTGACTAAATATGGACTCAATTCCGAGATTCGTGTTTTGTTGTTTATGAATAACATCCGATATTTTTATATAAATATTAGTGTTTAATAAATTTCACTGTGTTGACGGCATGTGTTGAATGTTTTCGTTAGCATTATATGGAATGTTTAGGACCTACTCAATATGTTATGTTCTGTTAGTTGCTAACTATTCGGTAGTTAGCTTTCATACAAAGGCACTTACGCCTGTCGTTAATAACTAACGGACCATGGTGGGATTGGACCTTTATCTAAATTATGCATATTTAAAACGGGTATTTGTTGTTAGGGTCCCGTTTTTACCCTTTGGGTACGGAACCCTAACAAACCAGACAAATCATTGGGCATGATATTTCATGACTGTCGTAAAAACTTACGACTACTAGACAAAAGCTTCCCCTTCTAATAACCGCGACTTCCGAAACATTGTCCTAAGGCTAATTATATAAATTTATATCGGCCCTTACTCAGTTAGCGTCATAAACAGAGTAAGATAAATCCATTCTCTGTTCAAGAATGGTCCGTGGTAAACTGGCATCGCAGTTAACGAAATTGGCGTGAAACTATCAGCCGGCGTGGTGCTGTTGCTTCACGCTTCTTGATACACGTGTATTGATTTATGCATAGGTATTAAAGACGTGCATTAAAGACGTTAACGTATAATCGGTACGAACTTTAGTTATTTTAAATTGGTCTCATGCTATACAAGGATCTATCTCAGCCTTGAAACAAAATACAACTTAATTGTCAGGTTTTTCTATGACGATCTCGGTCGAATAAATAGCATCCTCGCGTCTCCTTCCTCGAGGAAGGCTCAACTTGTGTCAGTCTAGCTAAGTATGTTATCAAAATAAGGAATGTTTAGAGTAAGGGAGCCACGATGGGGGTGGCATATGTAAAACCCTCTATATAAATAATAAAATAAATATCGGCCAAGTGCGAGTGGGACTCGTGCACGAAGGGTTCCGTACCATTATCTGTAAGTTTGTTGTATGGGAGCCCCCCTAAAATACTTATTTGATTTTATTTTTAATATTTGCTGTTATAGCGGCAATAGAAATACATCATCTGTGAAAATTTCAACTGTTCTTGAAATCCTGTTCACTGTGCTTGAGATAGCCTGGTGACAGACGGACGGACGGACGGACAGACGGACGGACGAACGGACAGCGAAGACTCAGTAATAGGGTCCCGTTTTTACCCTTTGGGTGGGTACGGAACCCTAAAAAAGTTGTACCCAATTTTGAAGGTTAAAATACTCATCTGATCGTCCTCTTCCACAGAGTCCTGACCCGCACATCACAGCCTTACCATGTGGCGCTGGCGACCCTTGTGGCGTTGGCGTGGCTGGTACACCCCAGTGGTAGTGGGACCCTTCGCGCCTGGCGCGCGCTTTACGTCGGAGCGGTAGCAACGCACTTCGGCTCGCAAGTCTGGATGACGCTTATTTCTGGTAAGTGCCTCTTATTCCACAGAGTCTTCATCATGTGGCGTGGAGGTATAACGCAATTAGCGGGTTATACTACCACACAAAGTCCGACTTACCGGTAGGTAGGCTAAACAGCTCTGATACAGTTCAAGTCATGTTTAAAAAAACAGAGTCCTCTTGATTATGTGAGAGTACGAACGTGTCTAACTTATATGCTAAAAACCCAAATACTTCCGTAGGGTAATTTAATTAAGTTTTTTTATAAACCTTATCTAATTTTAAACAGGTGGGTCGGTGAAGTGGTACGACATATGTTTTAATATTGAACCTTGTTGATGACGAGATTCATCATAAAGAAAAGAACACGTCAACTGTTTTCAAGCAATTGTAAATCAATTAGAATAATGAGTACGAAGCCGAACGTGCCAAACACCTCGTTCACTCGATTGAAATTATGCAAATTCTTTGGAAACGGACTCATTTGTAATTAAGAGGCAATGAAAATTATACAAATACAATCATCTTATAGCATTTTAGTGAACCGGTTATTATTTTAACTCTCATTGCTTTTAGTATCCAATGAATTGAATGGGCAATATCTATTCATAGCCTTCAGGCAATTGTGATGTACTTATTACCAACACTCATTACGATTTGGTCTTCATTTTATATTCAATGCAATTCCTTTATAACGTTGATATAAATAAGTAATATGTCATGCAAATACATTTTATGATGACACAGCATAGTATTATATATCTGTGACTCAGCATAATACACAAATCGGTAAAATATAATGTAAGAAGAGATAAAAATATAACTCGTTATTATACAATACTAAACTTAAACAATAAAAATGTGGATATGTCCTGTATTTCGATTAGGTCTTCGTTTTATGCCTAGACATAAGTATACCTACTTACTTGCACTTTTTACAATTCTTTGCTTTTCGCTATCTACATTCTACAGTAAGTATGTAAGTATGTTGTATATAAGTATGCCTTATTGTAAGTGTTTATTATCGTTTTAAAAATGTCCGAACTTTCGCATATCGGTCGGAACCGTAACTTTTTGTATTTAAGAAAACTTCAAATACTTAATTTATCATTTTAAATTTAACTAGGTCGATGCAGAGTCAGCCACCGGCTAAGCTTGCACCATAGATTGGAGCGGAGTTTTTTTTTTTTTTCGAAATTTTCTCTTCGTCACGACCTAGCGAAATTTAATTTGTGCATTTTAAAACAAAAATTTCTAAAATCGGTTGAGAACTCGCTGAGATCTGCGCATTGTTACAAAGTCCATTCGAGTCGATCCATGGGAGCTTTTTGTTTTTTTATCATAACTTTTTAACTAGGTCGATGCAGAGTCAGCCACAGGCTAAGCTTGCACCATAGATTGGAGCGGATTTTTTTTTTGTTTTCGTATTTTTCTCTTCGTCACGACCTAGCGAAATTTAATTTGTGCATTTTAAAACAAAAATTTCCAAAATCGGTTGAGAACTCGCTGAGATCTGCGCATTGTTACAAAGTCCATTCGAGTCGATCCATGGGAGCTTCGCTCGCTTCGCTCGCTCCGCTCCAACTAGGTGATATGTCCTCTCGTCTTTCACAACATCGATACGTCTAGCACAACTGCTTTTCGCGACTCCTGTCGCGCGACAGCATCGCCCATCACTCTCTCACAGTACAGCGAACGAAGAGATGGGTAATATTTTTCGCGCGAGAAAGTCGCGTGACACAGTTGTGCTAGAGGTGCAGCTATAGTGTAGGTATGTTCGTGACATCAGCTGTAGGCATATTTCCTCCTCGATCAACAGGATTCGCAAATTGCCGATGTCAAGTGCTTTGCGTCTGAGGGGGGATTCGGCTGTTCCGGGTCCTATTGATTCGACCTTTATGAGAATTATGACTATCAATACTCTATTCTTGAATAGCTCTAGTATGTAACGTTATTGTGTGTTTAGTATAGGTAAGTAGGCATGCTTATCAGAAGAGAACTAGAATCTTTGGCTCTCGAGGTTTTTTAAATAACAAGGAAGATCCATACATAGCTCTATCTAGAAGCCGGTAGACTCAGACACAGAAATGTGCCTACTTACAAAATAAAGGTCATCATTTAATTTCATTATTCATAGACTTTACACCGAACAATCAACGTTTTCGAACTCGACTCTTACATATTCGTCAAACCATTCTGACATTAAATCCAACAGTAGGTATCAACACCGTTTTGTTGTGTGATAATAAATAATATGATAACGTAAACATGAATTGCTCATTCAATTAAACATACCTATATGAGTAGGGTGTAATGTCCAAAGAATCGGATAGCATTTACCATGATATCCCAATATCTACATTCAATTCACTATCTATATCCAAAAGTCAACTATACCTAAGAATCAGACATGTTTTGTTTGATACATTGTCGCACTTACAGCAGTATTTTTCCTTCATTGATAAGACGCCGTGTTTCTATTTTGATCCTTGCAAACTGTTTGTTATCACATGGCAGCGGAAAATACATAGGTATTGTTTTTCAGGTATTGTTTTTCTCTAGTTAAACAAACATGTTTTCAATTTATACTTATTCGTATAAAGACAACAAGCTCCGACATCCGATGAAAATCGGAGTTTCAATGAGATATTGTAGTAATTTGGCTGAGACTCTTCCCTTACCATTTTAATGTCACAAGTCTAGTAGATTTCGAAATTACATCATATCATTTTGGAGAAACCTAACACTGAAAGTCACCTCACCTGAAGTCTCATAAACTCAAAACAGATACAACACTATCACTACTCACTAGCCATCATAATTCGTTTTAACGATACGGATATTCTAATAAATATTTATAAATTGATATGGTTATTGTCTGTACTATAAAAGTCTATATAGAGGTAGTATATCTACTTAATTACCTATCTATACCTAATTCATGCACTTTTCCTTAAAATTCAAAAGGTTTACGATACATTTGGCTTGTACTCGGTGAATGAACATATAGACACACTAGCATTAACCCGCGGCTTCGCCCGCGTTCCTATACAATAAACATGATCCTACGGGAACGATGCTCTTTTTTCAGGATAAAAAGTGGGCTATTTGTTAAAGTTAGGGTATAATCTGCTTATCCCTCATGCATATCCGTCTAGCCGTTTTATTGTTGAAAAGTTTGAATGCATTTATTACGGCTGCAGGAGGTTTCCCGATGACTACTCCAGTCTCGCCGCGCCACCCGCACTGGCCTTGACGACAATCAAAATGGCACCAAATACAAATTTAAACATCTATTAGGATAACGGGACTCATTCCATACCTCAAAAGCAAAAATAAATCCCTTATAGGATCACTTGTAGCTGTCTGTGAGTCCGTCTGTTACAACCGATTTGCTGCAAAAGTACTGCACCGATTGAATTGCAATTAGGCACACGTGCTTTCGAGAATTTTCATGTCCACAAATGTCCCAAAAAAACATGAAAATGACACCCATATTCATATCACCCACAATCATAACGTCATCGCACCGCCACAGGGAAATGGTATTTCACGTCCGCTACGTTGAGTTTTAAAATAATTGTTGTACCCGTAATCAGCAACCTGATAAATAATAAAAATAATACCCATGTTGATTTTCAGACTTTGTCAACACATTTCCCCCTTTAAGGGGTTCAATTCTTGAAAGGCCTGAAAAGCGTGTTTACTCATATTCTTAGAAATACTCCTGTGAAGTTTCGAATAAAATAGTCTAATCTTGTGTCCCCATACAAACTTTGGATCTCTATTTCACCCCCTTTAGAAAAATCGTTTATTGGTGCGCCCCTATACCCTATAAGGAACCTACGTTCTAAATTTAGACTCTTTAGAATCAGCGGTTTGGGCTGTGCGTTTAAAAACGACACCCATAATGTTTAGACATATTTAGACATTTCTACCCCATCGCACCCTAACATGAGAGATGGTATTACACGTCCGCCATGTTGAATTTTAAAATCATTCTTTTTTTAGTAATCAGCGACCCGATAATCCATAGAAACCAACTCTTCCCTCTTCCCCTTCCGGGATACAGGGTACCAAGTTATCTAATCTTGTTTCCCCATACAAACTTTGAATCCCCATTTCACCCCCATAGGGGGTGAATTTAAAAAAAAAACCTTTCTTAGTGCACTCCTACACCTTATAAGCAACCTACGTGCCAAATTTGGACTCTCTAGAACCAGCGGTTTAGTGTTTAGACATTTCAACCCCATTTCACCCCAACGGGGGAGATGGTAATTCACGTCCGCCTCGTTGGATTTTAAAATCGTTGCGGTTTTGGAGCGACCCGATAAACCATAAAAACAATACCCATGTTGATTTTCAGACTTTGTCACCACATTTCTCCCTTTATGGGGTTGAATATTCAAAAATTCTGAAACACGTGTTTACTCATTTATTGTTAGAAATACTCCTGTGAAGTTTCAAATAAAATAGTCTAACTAATCTTATTTCCTTATACAAACTTTGGACCCCCATTTCACCCCTTTAGGGGGTGAGTTTTGAAAAATCCTTTCTTAATGCACCCTTACACCTTATAAGGAACCTACGTGCCAAATTTGAACTCTCTAGAACCAGCCGTTTAGTATTTAGACATTTCAACCCCATTTCACCCCAACAGGGGAGATGGTAATTCACGTCCGCCACGTTGGATTTTAAAATCGTTGCGGTTTTCGTAATCAGCGACCCGATAAACCATAAAAACAATACCCATGCTGATTTTCAGACTTCGTCACCACATTTCTCCCTTTTAGGGGTTGAATTTTCAAAAAACCTGAAACACGTGTTTACTCATTTATCGTTAGGAATACTCCTGTGAAGTTTCGTATAAAATAGTCTAACTAATCTTGTTTCCCCATACAAACTTTGGAACCCCATTTCACCCCTTTAGGGGGTGAGTTTTGAAAAATCCTTTCTTAGCGGATGCCTACGTCATAACATCTACCTGCATGCCAAATTTCAGCCCGATCCGTCCAGTGGTTTGGGCTGTGCGTTGATAGATCACTATGTCAGTCAGTCAGTCAGTCAGTCAGTCACCTTTGAGTTTTATATATATAGATTTACCTCTACTGTGCCCACACGTTTCGTACGTGTCATACAAAAGTCGTTTATTCATGAAACAAGTCCAACAAGCCCGTGGGAACAGCGAACAATATTACTCGGAACAAATACGCAACCAAATTCCATGACCACAATCGTTTAATCATTATGTACTTACGTAATCAGTTACAAGTGAAAGACAATTATTCGGTAGTTACTCTTTCCGCTTTTTTACGAGGAGTACACAAGGCGTTTTGCATAATTAATTAAAATAAATGGTAATCGATACCCTCCCGCTAATTCATTGATATACCTAAGCAAACACATTAGTTTTTTTTTTTATCCTTCATTCGAAATTCAGATATATAGCATCCTAAGACCCAACGGCCTATTTTAAAGACCAGAGATCGTACTCATTGCGGCCCAATGACATGTATGAATTTATCAAATATCCACCCAAGATCCTAGAATTATGACACAGACTAAAAACCTAAAATTAGGTCACTGGGTCGCTATTACAAATGTCCTAAAAATATATTGGGTCTTAGGAGGAGTGGCTCGAAATACAAAATTCTGTGTGTCGTAAGTTTGTCACCTGGCTGAACAGCCAGTTTTAGTCATAAAAAGTACCTATATCTAATTTCATCTCTCTCTTCCGCAGGCATCGTACTATACTTCAATCTCCCTCGGCACGAGTTCGGGCGCGTTCAGACCGTGCTTTTCCCGGTGTACTACGCCTTCAATGCCATCGTCAGCTTGGTGGCATTCCTCGCTTACTTGAGAACGCAGACGATGACGCGGTTCGAGCACACTAGCTGGATACAGGTAAGGTTTTAAAATGTGATCGCGTCACGTAAAAAGAGAGCTGCCAGTCATATTGCGTAGAAGTAATTTATATAATTTACCTGATGCGACTTATATTAGGTAGGTACCTACTTAACTTAGCGTTTGGATCTAAGAACAACTCAGGTGCTGATATTATTTTTGGGATAGATATTATTAGATACCTAGGTACCAATTAAAATTTTTGCCCAGTTATATAGTCTACTTAAATCTTGATAGTAGTTTGGGATTTTGTAAGTACTTTCTTGTTTTTTTGTAAATATTTTTCAGCTTCTTCCTTATTTTATTTACCTAAATACTTCCGAATAAAGTGCATGCTCGGAACCAAGATACGTTGAAAAAATAATTCAATTTTCATTACTCTGTCAAAGACAAGGTTAATCTACAAACAGCACTTTACGATAAGGCGACAATTAAGGCAGGTCCTTTCACCTTACCGCCATTGGCCTTAATTTGCTGACCGATAAAACGGTTCAACTGTATTGGGAACTTTCAATTCCGTTTAAATAAACATTCAACAATATCTATTGAACGGCAGCAAAAAAACTGTCATATACAAACATTTTACGAACGAGCGAAAAAAACGTGTATTTTTTTAATAGCGCACAATGTCGACGACTTTGGTTTAAAGAACTATTTGGGTAGAAGATAGAGAATTTACTTGCTAATGAATTAGCAGATCACTTATATGGTTACGACGTGTTGCCATGGTAACAGTGTGCATCTTTCATATAAAAAAAAGAAATAAAAATATATACAGTGAAACATAGAAGCTCCTCCTTTTTTGGAATAGGTTAAAAACAAAATACACAGATACCTATGATAGATGTATTTCGCTACTGTATGTAGGTAAATGTCCAGGATGGTTCATTAGAACTTGGCTAATTAAATTTATGTTTTGTTATAAACAGAACAATATATATCCTTCATTTGCTGGATGCAATGTACCTAAACTATTTGCAGCATAAATTCACGTGATTTGTTATTTGGCCATTTTCTTGTAGTACATTCCTGGCAGCAAGCATCACGTGAACGATGAAAGTGAGATTACGAAAAACTTGGCTGTCATACAAAGCTTTTTTATGAGTGTAGTCGTCGTTGCCATAGTCGTATTAATATCTTCTTGTTTTGTTTTTATACGTCTGTATATAAATGTATTTGACTCGAAAAATAATAACTCTGGTCTCCCAGGTATCTTATACTAGAATTTATTTGTTAAAAAAAGCGGACATGACTTAGTCTTAATTATCCATTGTCCTATGTAACAGAAATGCAGCAGCTGATTATGATATATAAGACAATATTACTACTCGTCTCTTTACAAACAGACAAATTATATAAAATAAAAGTAGAAAAATAGTAATCTACGTGGGTTAGATTTTGGGCTTATACGGCCCTTATTCAACTTATCACAGCTGTTTAAGGGCTGCATAAATAGATACTTATACAGCCTGTATCAATCGTTTTTAAAATTGACAAACCACATTCCTCAGATTTAAATGCACTTCCTTTGGGCTTCAGAAAGAGGCAGTCTGATTGCTTTATTTTCCCCACACCGCAGTGGACAAGCAACTTAGTCTGTTCTTATTTTGTGTTCCTAATCCTATTTACGTCAAGTGATTAGTTTGCAAAAACAAATGAACATGTATTGTTTACGTGACTGTTGTGAGGTTGTGACACAAACACACTGTACACGGGTAGATAACGAAGACTAGTGATATATCACCTAGATATTGCTTTCTTATGTACGAGTATACATGTGGGATGTATACAATCACTGCAGAACGACGTGCAACCTTTAAAACGGAGAAAGGAGAAGTTATTGGCAATAACAATAACTGATAACGTGACAGTCTGTACTTAATTAAGTACCTATTCATGGAATGTGTTAGCTTATTATGGTTAACACTTAGATATTTACTTATCGTTCCCGGCATATACTTATATGCCCTTATAGCTTGACATTAATAAGACATAATTTTTATAAAAAAATCTGCCATTTGGTTTTACGTTCTAATACTGGTTCTATTTTAAAGTTATTCTTCTTTAATTTCAATTTATTTAAGCAGACATACCTTAAAAAGGGGTGCTCGACGTTTGATATTACGTTTTTAGACCTAAATGTTTCGCATGACGTAACGTTGGATATAACATGGATTAGGGTAGGTTAGGTTAGATTAAAAACTGTTTCAGAAGACGTGTTATATCAAACATTACATTAGATGAAAAATAATTATGCAAAATATGGACCATTAAAAAGACATGTATTTTCTGAATTTAATAAGTACCTAGGCGCGTTTACAAAACTACCTTTGTTAGATCTCCTGCAATATTATGTAGTTTTTTTTCTGCATTAGTGCAATATTTCGAAATTATTCCCACTTGTGTCAATGACCTCTACTCGTATTGACTGGCCCGCCACTTAGTAAATTAACACATTTGTCAAGGTTTACCTTGTCATAATATGTAATGTAAATCATATACCTATTGTATGTATAATATTTACATCTCGAGCACTTATTATTAATGATGTAATGATGATTAGCTCGTTAGTAGGTATTCGCAATGATTGTTGATTACTATCTATTGTGCTTGGCAATTATTACAAAATTTAGCCTTGGCGTCGTAATATTAAATTAATGATTTTATTCGTGAAAAATGGCTATTTGTATAACTTTTAATTGGTTATATCAATCATTTTAAAATAAGATCGATATTCATAATAAATATTATCAATGGAACGACGTCAATTCGTTATAGGTAGACACAAGGAAGTTAGATAACGCTGATTATAAAAAATATCGTGGACTTTAAACAATACACTGCCCGCTGGTGGCATAAGTATAAGAATAAAATATACACTCTAGATTACGTTATGATATCAGTTCTAACACTACGAATTACACTAATAGACGGCGCATATATAGTAAACAAAATTTGATATTTACAGGATGTCCATCTTCGTTTAAGTGAAGACGAGCAAATATTAAACACTATTTGACTCATATCGTCTCGCAAACTAAAGATTTCCACTGGTCTTCGCTAACCCGATGACTTTTGCACTAGATTGTCCAAATTACCGACTAAAGTGCCGACGATATCTCCAAAACTGCGAAACGTTCCACATGGGAATTTCTTAAAAATTAATCTAAATTCTCTATATTCTTTTAAATTCTTGTGAATTTTGAAAGTTTATTGGAAACTCCGCTTCTTGCCCATGCGTAGTCTAAATATCCTTGTAGGTTCACACTGACCGAAGTATTTGTTTGTTCCAGTTCGCTCTGCTGCTAGCAGTGTTCGCGATCGAAGCTTACGTGCGCCTTCGCCTGGTGAAGCCGATGCTGCGCGCTAAGCACACTAAAACGCAGATGGAGGAGGCTGCTGGTGGTGGACAAGAGGTCAGTACCTATTCATTTTCACTTGGAACTAAACTGGTCACAATATTCTCTCTTCCCGACTATGTATCCCACATGGTGGTAGGGTCAGCCTTCCTTATCTTCCTCCTCCACTTCGCCCTATCCCTGATGTCGTCTTCGGAAACATCGCATTCTTTCGTGTCTGTCAGCAACACATGACATTACACTGGCCACAATATTACCTTAACAAATATGTTGCGAAATAAGAGGAAGATTTTAGTTAAGAGCTAATTAAATACAAGAGTAACCGACTAGCATAGAAGTACAAAAAACATATTAAGTATTTTCTAATTTTCTGTAATGCCTTTTGGTTTGATAAACGCGTACGCGTTTATTCTTGTATAGTCTGTCCGATCTCTAAGATTATATGAAGTAATTTTGGCACAAGGTACAAACAGCCGTCTTTAAGGTAACACGTAAATTTAAGGTCGTTTCTCACTTGTGCCAGTTTGACATAATTTGACCTTAGAATTCCGGATAGACTATAATTCTTTACAAAGAAAGGTTATACATGTAGGTACCTTACGTAATCGCGTATATAACGTTATCTACGGGACCAAAATTCTTAAGAAATCGTTTAATTGCTGTTGCAATCATTATTAAATACACATGTTAGTAAAATGGCGATTCAGCGTCACAGCAGGTGCATTATTACGCAAGCAAATGAATGGCTATTGTGAAAATCGGATGAGCAACGCCGGCTCGGGTTGCAGTCATGTGACACTTTACTACACGGGTGTCTCATGAGGACCACCCATTAACATAGTCTGATGTAATTGTGAACTTTAAACTTACGTTTGCATAATTAGTTGATGCTTTTCAGTTCGGCGTTATTAAATTCGGTTACTAAGTAAGAAAAAAAAATTTAGCCCGAATACTACTCAGAAACATTGTTTTTGGACTATTAGAGTAATCCGAAATCTGAAAAGGAAAATGCCTAAAAAAGTAGAACAGTTGATATAAAGTTAAATATATGGATTACTCGTAAATTGGTAACATCTTCTCGAGATATTTACAACAGTACCTACAAGAAGTCAAGAACTGATCCGTTATACAAATGGGCACATAATTTCGAGCTCTTACCAACCCATACCTACGTTATGACCAGCTTTTCAATTATCGTACATATTTTGAGACCTGGCCTTGTTTATTCTCCCCATTAGCAAGTCCTTATGTTATTTCTCTTTGTTGCAGGTCGGTCGTCTGATCCTCGGCGAGCTCGCCCACTGTCCCCGCTACCTGCGCGTGCTGAAGTCCTTCCGTGCTTACCACTCCACCATCGCCATGGGCACCATGATCACCCTCGGCTGCTCGCTCTACTCCGTCATGATCATCGTCGACGCCATGTGCCGCTAAACCCTGGACTCGTGACGCTGTGATCACACACTGCCACGGATGTCCACAGTTAGGCAACAGCTTAGTAAAGGCGGTATGCAAACAATCTCTTCGTCTTTAATCAAAGAATAAGACTTCATCAAAACTTGGAAATTTGGTGGAGTCTTATAGAAAGAGATTTGTTGAAATACCCACCCTAGCATACCCTAAATTTAATGAATTTAAGCAGATTTGATTGATTGATTTGGAACTCAAATCTACCTCAGAAGCCACAACAGTTTTATAGCCAGATTACTTGTGTCGCGCGGTCTTCTTTTTTAACAATAATAAACTCTAGTTTTGTTAAAAATAATAAATCACTACAACATTACATTATAATGTACTAATTGTAATTTTCCTTTTTTAGGTTTTTGTAAGTAATAACCGAATAATTTCAAGTGCAACGACAGACTGCATCAGGCAACTGTCGATCTCAGTAAAAAAGCGGATCGAGCGAGATACAGGTTTTTATAATGTTTTGATGACATCGTCGTGAAGAAGAAATGTAGTGCTTACAAAAATATCAGTATTCGTAGCGGTGGTAATAATATTGTTTGTATGAAATAAACCTAGTTAAAGCTTAATTCGTTTAAAAATAGAATCATGTTACTGCCAAGCGACGCTTGTGCATTTGCCAATTATATTTTCGGCAGGTAGGTATTTTAAATTTAGTAGGTATTTAATTTACAATTGTATTATTTAAGGATTATTTGTATTTAACTAATGCAAAGTAGATAGTGGGCTCGGGCTGTGAAGTCTGTATTTCGTATAGATAGAAAATTAACGAATATGTGTGATGCATTAGATACTTGGAAGCGCTGGTCGCTAGTAGAATGCTATAAGAGTTTAGACCCAAATTGTTACTTGAGCTATAGTTTGATAAACTGTGGTTGTGAAGAACTATGTTTTTGTAGCACGCTTCGCTGATAATAAAAAATCGCAAACGGGCGACAAAAATGTAGTCATAAATAAAGAGAGATTCAGATATCACGAATCTTGCCAAGTGTAAATGGGTTGAACGACCTATTTTATAGAAAAATTGCAGCCGGAGCCATCGAAGCTGCTTGATGTGGAAACTCTAGTTGTTCGCTCTCTAATTTCCTGCAGAGGTACTGCCATGATAGTTGCTAAGTATAGTTTAAGTTACTTACGCCACGGCCGAACCGTTGGTGTTGCCAGTCTCCTAATTCGCAGGAAGTTAGGGCTGCAACTCCGCGCGATGGCGCCAAAATGCAGTCGCTATTTCGGTGTATTTGCACTGTCTCAGTAATGCTGTTCATGATATTTATTGTGAATTTACGAGGTGTATATAAGCGCGATGTGATACAGGAGCAAGATACTGCCCATAGGCGTTGACTGCGCGTGTTTGGCGCTCTGTGCGATTTTGTATGCGATTTTAATGTTTAATCGAACGCAGAGGCTCACAAGTGACGCAGGGTTCATGAGGGTTAGTTGTGACGCTTCCGCATTTGGATGAACGTAATTAAAAGACCTTCCCGTAGCAAGCAGCTTAAAGAATTTAAGTGGGGGTTTATTTAATTACTGGCTTATTTCTAAACGTAGAGCTAGCAGGCTATTTTGTTATTAAACACGTCAAAGTAGACTCTACATTTACGAATAAGTATTTTAGCTTGTACGACTGTTGTAATATAGCTATTTCATTTGAAAACTGGGGTCTTGCGCAGAATTATGTTGTTTTTTTCTTAACGTTAACTCTTTGCTCCTACTCACTACTGGATCAAGGGCCGCCACAGACGTTCGCAATTTTCGTTCGGTTTCCGTACGGAATTATGTCAGAAAGTGTCTTTGTCTCTGTCTGTCATATGGCGATGTCTCGCTTGCTGACATCTGTGGCGGCCCTAATAATAACTAGCCTATTCCATATTTTGTCTAAGCTATGTAGAGTATAATCCGAACTATTAAGGACAGAGAGCCATCACAAGAACATGCTTCTAACTCTGCGTATGCCCCACTAGCCAAAATGTAATGATAAAGAATGAATGCGCATTAGAGCACTGATGTTCAATCATTAGTATTTTATTATTAATCAATGATCTGAATGTTAGCGTGTAAGAAAGTTGTGTTATTTATTCGAGAGAATGAAAAACTATCAAATACAAAATTATAAATATATACTGTGTTAATTATTTTCTAACTTGTTACTGTGTTATAAATACCCTAACAAATACCTGGCAGCATTTATTGCAAAGAAACCCTTTAAACAAAAATATACTTTAATAATATATGAACTTTGTAATGGCCCATCAGGTCTATTTGACTCGTGCAGAGATACTTTTTATCAAAATAATACATAGTCATCGAAATGGTCATGTGTATAATTCATAGTTAGATGAATCGACAGTATCGTCACGACCAAGTTACGACGTAGCAGGGAACAGGGAAGCAAAATACATGAAATTGTATGCAGCCTTAGTATTTAATAACCACACATAACATTATTCGTCACAATATCATCGACGAAAATAGAAAAGATACAGTGTCCCCTGATACTTAGGGATGGCACTGCCTTGTCAAGTTGTCATTAAGAGGCCTTATTCCTTTTAAAATGCTGATTGTTTTAGACATTTTCTCTATGATCAAACATGTTTCTTAATATATTATTGATGTTACTACCTAGAACAGGGCTATTGGGATTTATTGGTACATATTTGAAACCTACAGTTTGAAAAACTACTCCAAATGGACAAAATTCACGCGGAAAACTAGTTTTTTCACCTTTATTTTTACTGCACGCAATGAAAGCATAAAATAACTATGTTTACTACCTAGAACTCGAGAAAAGTATTATTCACTTCAAAAAGTTGGTTGAAATTATCAATATATTTGTCATAATATGCAAAAAAAAAATTAAAAGGAATAAAGCCTCTTAAAGTCACACTACAGTTATATACACGATATATCGATATCGATTAAAGTTCGCAAAGTAATTTAAATTTTACCGCCGCTTACAGTGTTCCTACACTAAAAAAAAATATGGTTACGATTCAATATATAATCGAATAAAATAAAAAATGTGACCGTAGTTTCAAGTATTTTTATCTGTAGCTTAAACAGGCTCAGCGCCAACAGCTGTCGAATGTCAAGTGTCAAAACATTTCTCTGTCAACTGTCATTAAACCATGGAATTACGTGGTTTCACATTATTAGCGCTCACTAATAATTTCAGCAATACACGATGCAATCTGAATTATTTCCAGTGATTGAATCACAGATTTTATCAATCTGCTGTAGCTACTTCATTCAGTACCATGTTGTTCATAGGTAGGACGTCGAGAAATGAAGAGAAGTCGGGAGAAATGAAGTGTAGTGATACAAAATATTTACACCTAAAAATGATTTTAGAAAGGTTTCGGACGGTGTTGATATGGTCTAGTGTTGTGTGTACGTTGGCTGTGGTCGTTTCTTTGCACAAATTACTTAATTATGAAGCAAAGTATTCCAAACCGTTCTTCCCTATACCTATTGGTTTATACGGTAACTACCTCGAAACGGTTTCCCAGGAAGTGCCGCTGCCCTTGGCTAAGCCTAAGCACTCCGTGCGCGATGCCGAAGCCGTCGTGTCACTAAACGCGGCCCTAGAAATGAAGAAACATGGGAAGGCTGACAAAGCTTTGAAACTCTTCCAGCATGCATTTGCCCTGTCTCCCAAACATGCCGACGTTTTGAACCACTATGGGGAGTTCCTAGAAGACACGAAGAAAGATGTAGTTAGAGCGGACCAACTCTACACATTAGCATTAAGCAATTATCCGGAGCATACTGGGGCCCTAATGAATAGACAACGCACTGCTAGCATTGTTGAAAACTTGGACAGAGAGATGTTGAGGAAAATAGACGAAAAACGCGATGCACTATCATCAATACCAGAGAACAATGCAGCTTTACGGAGAGCTAAAAAAGAGGCTTATTTCCAACACATTTACCACACTGTTGGTATTGAAGGTAACACAATGACTCTGCAGCAGACCAGGAGTATATTAGAAACGAGAATAGCAGTTTCAGGTAAAAGCATAGATGAACACAATGAGATCTTGGGATTGGACGCAGCTATGAAGTACATAAATTCAACATTGCTTTACCGCTTAAGAGATATCACTATGGGGGACATATTGGAAATCCACAAGAGGGTACTGGGGCACGTAGACCCGGTGGAAGGGGGTCAGTTCAGACGGACACAAGTGTATGTAGGTGGGCACATACCACCTGGCCCCTCAGAGATTCAACGGCTAATGCAGCAGTTTTTAGAGTGGCTGAACTCTGAAGATGCATTAGACTTACATCCAGTAAGGTGAGTGATTAATGGAAAGACATTATACCAGTGGTTTCTAAACTGTGACCCATATAAAATTAATTATAATTTTAAGTATGGGCATACTTAAAACAAATAGTCTGAATAACCAACCAGCAACACCAACCCTCACATATTTTCAGCAAAACAATAGTATGTATATTAATTAGCACTGTATTTTACATTTACTGATGATGCCTTAGTGTAATGTTACATCAGAGTATTTGGACATATATACTTACATAGTAATGAAACATCAAAGTTATGGTCTGATGAATCTGTTACATTTTATAATTAACTAGGTAAGTGTATTTATCAACTGACTATTCGATCTAATATTGGATCTCTAGAGAAAAAATACCGCTAAAGATCAGTGCTAAGGATCAGACCTTACTGTACCAGTTTTTTTATTGAAATGTAGTTTGTTTTTTTTTGCCAAATACTAACTAAAAAAAGGCATCAGGTTGTATCAACCCTTTTTTAGTTCAGTTTATTCATCACTGTTCCCGGTTTTCATTAAAATATCTTTCTAATTCCATGATCTTTTTCAAATATAATTAAATGGTGTTTTGGTAATAATCATACTCCGGTGTTTTTGGTGCACGAATGATTCGACGACTACTGTGTGCCTAGTGTTAAATAATTCATGCACCTAAAACCCCGGGGTATGGTAATAATTATAATATAGAGGTTTAAACCTAATCCACTAATATACCAGTTATTTTAAAAGTAACACTGGTATGGTATTCCTTTATAATATTATAAAGGTCGCCGGAAGGCGCTGGATGCAGGTCGCTTCCAACCGGTATATATGGAAGTCCAAAGGGGAGGCCTATGTTCAGCAGTGGACGTCCTATGGCTGAGATGATGATGATGATGATGATGGTATTCCATCCCTGCTATCAACACCAGTGCTTACATAGAACTTGATTGCTTGGTACCGTTATACACCATTATAGGATGTTATGACTTTAGAACTGTACAATTTATATTGATACCCTTTAGATAAGATATATAAATTTTCGCACTTCTATATTTATATACTTACGGATTTTCCCACAGAAGTAAAATTCTTATCACATCAAATGACCTTGAATTATGGTAATGTTGATATCATCTGTATGTGTACTTAATTGATTTGTTCCATACACCCTAGAATTGATTGCTTATTGATATCGTTTTCTCAGACAAGATAACATTTTCATCACTACATAGTATATAACAAAGTCGCTTTCTCTGTCCCTTTGTATGCTTAAATCTTTAAAACTACGCAACGGATTTTGATGCGGTTTTTTTTAATAGATAGAGTGATTCAAGAGGAAGTTTTATATGTATAATACATGCATAATTTATCAGCATTGCACCCGTGCGAAGCCGGGGCGGGTCGCTAGTAGTTCATAAAGCCTTAAAAATAAGGCATCACAATATAATCTCTCATAAAGTAGGTGGTCTAAGGCTCTCCGCACACTACGGCTTCTTGTGGCCGCGACAGTACATCTCTCTTTTTCTCACTTCGAGCGTGCAAAAGAGACTTATGTACTGTCGCGGCCACAAGAAGCCGTAGTGTGCGCTGGCTCTAATAGGTAAGACGTGCTCGTGTGGGTCCGGAAAGCCGTTGGAAACGCGAATCCAAACCCCGCCCGGACATATAAAATACCAAACATACCGGACTAACAAACCGGGCATTTAAACCATTGATACAAAGATCAAAGCTTAAAGAAAAAATTGAAAAAGGAGCTACCTGAGCTAGCGTAGCAAAGTGGTTAACGCGCTGGACTGGTAATCCAGAGGTACCGGGTTCGATTCCCAGTCTCTTCCACCACGTACCTCCTTTTTCAATTTTTCTTTAAGCTTTGATTTTTGTATTAATGGTTTAAATAAAATTGTGGTGTACCCACATAAAAAAATGAGACATTACATGTTTCATAAATTTATAAACCGGACATTGTTTTCAGATACGCAGCCCTAGCGCACTACAAGCTGGTCCACATCCACCCGTTCATCGACGGCAACGGGCGCACGTCGCGGCTGCTCATGAACCTGCTGCTCATGCAGGCAGGGTTCCCGCCCGTCATCGTCCCCAAGCAGCACCGGCATCTGTACTACCAGCACCTGCAGACGGCCAACGAGGGCGACGTCAGACCGTTCGTCAGGTGAGGCCGCTGCTCCATATGCCACGTATGCTCCATATCAGCTCATGAACCTACTGCTCATTCAGGCAGGATTCCCGCCCGTCATCGTCCCCAAGCAGCACCGGCATCTGTACTACCAGCACCTGCAGACGGCCAACGAGGGCGTAGTTTTAGCAATAGGACAATTGCTTAGCTTCTTCTACCAAAAATAAACTTCTGAACAAATACTGTTTGACTGTCAATTGAACGATCAACTCTATCGCTATCGGTACTTCATGTGCCTAAAACAACGTTTAATAGAAACCCTGTGTGGTTCGTTGATGGGTTTATCTGTAAAGAAAATAAATCCACAATTCTTTATTTTCATGAATATACATCACATTCCAGATTTATAGGGCAGTGCACGGAGCGCACGCTCAACCTGTACCTGTGGGCGACGAGCGAATACGCGCACATGGTGCCAGCTATCGGCGACCCTCACATCCTAGCCGGCGAGCTCGAGATGGAACAGGACCCTTTGTAACCCGGCTTACTACCTGAATGCTCATTAAGCCTCAATGGTAAAGTAAGGATGCTAAGCATTGAGAATTGAGTACATTGACCCGTGATTACCAATGGGTGTTGAAAGTACCGCGTCGGTGTCGTAATACTGTGTCGCTACGTGTGCCACACAAGACAGAAGCTATCGGCCCGCGGTCAAGCACACACATAATTTGCATACCAATTTTTCCAAAAAGTTTGTAAAATCATTGAAAAGCATCCACAACAACGGGTCAATGTACGATATTCTTCGTACTTTAGCGCTCCGCGCAAACAACTCCACGGATAAGTGACACTGCTTAATATAAGAAAAGCTCAAAGAGCTTTAGCTCTCTTAACGGTCGTGTGTATTTTATTTTTTTGTGAGATTATCGACCGTGATGCCGACTATTCCTAGATGGAGTTATTTGTATTGTGATCGTTGTGTGAAGCTTTATTTAGAATAATTGCTTACCTACTTTCTTCACTTATTTTGGTTCATAGTGGAACCTAGCCAGAGAAAACAACACGGTTTCTCATCAAGCGTTAAATCATTTGATTAAATGTTTATTATTTTCATTTTCATATGCTACTTAATCGACTTGTTACTTTAATTAGAATGTCGTTTCCTTTGGACAAATAGTAACGAGGAAAACAAATTTCATAACACACGTACCACGTTACCCGATTTATTTACTCCCTTGCAGTTTCAACTATTTTCTCTGGCTTAAACACAGCTTCCAAAAGCCTGCTGGCGGGCTCAATTATTGTAGTAGGTGATTACTATCTTTCTAACTTAATATTAATGAAAATTTAAATCATTGTTAAATTAGAGGTGTTAGAAATCATTATGGTACCAGGTTTGTTTGAACAGTACCGGCAGTACAGTGAGTGAGCTGTCAGAATGCCATTCTCGTTTTATACCTGTCTCGCTCGCTCTAACGTGATACAGATAAGAACCTCTCAGTTGTCACCCATACCCGAATCGCAATCTAAGAGCTTACAGATTGTACAACAGTTTTCGCGAACATAACCTGTCCTTTTCCTTTCCCATTCCTATGCATAACCCTATGGATAATACGGTGCAACATAACATTTGATATAAAACGTCTTCGATAGTAGCATAATGATTTCTAAAGCCTTATTCGTTCTATTTATGTGAAGTGGAAAATTTATTTGATTATTTAAAATTATTTGTTAGTGTTCAACGCACAGTATTTTGAGGTTGCTCAAGGCGTGGTTGAAAATGATTAGAATTTACTTTCTCTTTCTATTCTACAGTGTAAGTTAATTCATATAGAAAAATCCAGTTTATACAATTTTGATTTTCTAATAAAATACATTGAATTCGCCATTCGCATTCGTCTAAGAAGCTTTCGAAAAGTACTTATAAGTGATATGGATGCATTGTTTTTTTGTTTTCAATTTGTCTATTTATATCCTAAAGAAAGGTATTAATATTTAAGTCTTGCCACATATCTTTTTAGACGACTGCCCAACAAAAGTATGTATTCAGGGTACACATTTTATCTTCCAAAAATTATTATTTGTCGATGGATTCGACGGTTATTTTTTCTCTGCCACGCATTTCGTTTTGTATGTCTTTCGTCTCTCGTATAGTTTTATTATTACTTACCAAAGAATTTTTTTATTTTGCTTTATTTTGTTTATCACATCACGTCTGTTGTAATGCGACCTTTTTTCTGTGATACTGTACATATATCAAATTTGTTTATTCCTATTATAAGTGTGCATTATTTAGGACATATTTTAGGCCTTATTGCATTCGTTTTAATCAATAGCTTACTATCAGGTAAGCTTCCATGAACACGAATTTATTTCACAATGTCTATTTGTTTATACATTTAAATTTTCTTGTTTTAATCATGTACCTAAGTACACAATTCGTTCGACATATTCCACTGTTATGGTCCTTTATATCTTTGGTTGCGTAATTTACAGTCTAATTCTTAAATTTCTGAGCAATCATTTGATCAAAATATCTGAACCCGCCTCAACACCGTTAATACTTGCTCATAAATAAAAAATTTGACTATAGGTACCTGTGCATAGATACAGATTATGCAACGAAAATGTATTATAGAAGTGCCATAGTTATAAAATGTGTGTCCCATATAGCCATTTTCGGTCGCAGAATTTTCAAAGCAGTTACAAGTCACAATAGTTTCGTAACTGCTACGGCACATTGCGACTGCGGTGGGTTTTGGTTTCTACGTGTAGATACAGTTAATACACAATGCGACCACGAATCCAATAGTAACTGTGTGTTGTCGCTGTGTCCACGCATAACGGAAACATTTATGTCTACACATTTCTATACACTTTGCGTTTAGTTTGCGACTAGTGTACAAACTAGGAATAATGTGTAGTAACAGTGTGGTAACTCCGTAACCACATTATAAACAATAAAAATAAAGCATACGCGAAGTGTAGTAATGTTACGTCAATGTTTCTGAACTTGTAACGGGAAATGACAAAAAAAAAGCTTCATCAAATCCAAAGGTTCTCGAACTGTCCACATAGCATGTACTTTATATTATAAATAAAATAAAATAGCTTGCCATTTCATGTGATAACCTGATCAAAAATTGTGTTCAATCATGTGTGAGCCAAACGAAAGGAATAAACCAAAACCATACAGACTCTCATCGAATTTCTGCAGAAAAGTTGCAAAATTAAAGAATGTACAAAACAAAACCTCAAGTAAGTACTTTTTCAAATAAATAATTGTTAGAAAATAGAATATGGTGATCATGAAATTCTACGACATATAAAATTTTACGTAATTACACACACTTAAATTGGTAGTAGTTTTTGAATATTTTACACTTGGTGGTTGATGAGTTTAATAATAAAATTTAAGGAACATGACACATTTAATTACAAGCTTTTATTTAACTTGTCCTGTATGTATGTATGTGTGGGTCAAATCTTGCAGTTAGATTTTCACCCGCTTCCCATGGTCAGATTGAGCTGAAATTTGGCATACCTAGGTACTTATGTAACTTCGGTGACGGACAATACAATGTATTATTGTATGGTACCATCAAGCTGGTATTATGAAGGCGGAAGGTGGCCATAGGAACTTTTAAACTAAACGTGATAAACCCATCGTGTTTAGGCTCGTTTAATTTCTCTTGACATGCAGTTTATGATTATGCAAAAGTACAGTCAGTAAGAAAAGCTTGTCGTAGAACTGATTTTTTTTGACAGAAACTTATGTGCTTTTAATTATTCTTTTAGGTCATTTAACAAACACATCGTCTTCAGCGACTGGCAGTCAAGATAAAAATACCATAATTTTTGGTGACGATGACTTTAGTGCCAAAACACCTAATGCCGAAGTACCTTGTTCCGAAATGTCAAATTTCTTGCACCTTGATACTGTTGACACCCCTGCTAATATTTTTGATGTCAATGAAATGCCGCATAAGGCCCCGAATACTGTGATGCAGATACGCTCGACTATGGATCGTCTGATTCTGACAGTGAAATGGATTCTATAAATATAAGAGATCAAATTCAACAATGGGCACTTAAGTACCAAATCCATCATAATGCCTTGAATGAATTACTTCGTATATTGCGAGAGAATCATCATCCTCCTAGCCTTTTGTCCCATTTTTTTTTTTTGAGAATGAATTCTCAATCGGGGTCGGCTACCTAAGTCCCAAGATGTGGCGTAGGCACTAGTTTTTACGCAAGCGACTGCCATCTGACCTTCCAACCCAGAGGGGAAACTAGGCCTTATTTGGGCTTAGGTGGTTTCCTCACGATGTTTTTCCTTCACCGAAAAGCGAGTGGTAAATATCAAATGACATTCCGTACATAAGTTCCGAAAAACTCATTGGTACGGGCCGGGTTCGAACCCGCGACCTCCGGATTGAAAGTCGCATGCCCTAACCACTAGGCTACCACCGCTCTCCGCATATTGCGAGAGAATCCAAATACGAAATTGAAGGATATATTACCAACTGATAGTAGAGCTTTATTAAAAACACCAAGAAGTAACAATATAGTTACAATGGCAAATGGAGAATATTGGTACAATGGCTTAGAAAATTCTCTAAAAGATGTATTGTCACAAAACATTTCAGTATTACCTACCGACCTGCATATCTTTGACATTTAACATAGATGGTTTGGCTATTGCGAGAAGCACTAAAAACGAATTTTGGCCTATCCTGTGCAGAGTAGACGGCATAAGTATTGCCCTTAATCCAGTTACTGGGTACCAATGATATTAATTTTCTCGAGTTTTCCTCCGTTAAAACCACGGAAAACGGCATTGTTTTATTGGGTGTCCGTGAAACTTTGAGAATCTCTGTAAACAAAAAATTACATGGAACCATTTTGTGATTTCAGTAACTTTGTTACTACTTTAAGTTTCACGTCGACACATGTCGACACAATCTAGTAACAGTGCGACCACTTGTGACTGCAATGTTTTTCCGCCACAAAAACACATTTATATCAATTCAACGAGTTATATAGTTTATTCTTGCTTTTTATGTATTATTGTTATTGCTAAAATATATTATTCTGTCCATGCAAGCTTCGGAGCTCGTTAAATGTTATAGACTTATTTAAATAATTGCAATATATACACTACCATGAATTTCGCTAAATTGACTAAATTATGATTATATGGTGGCCCGTTAATATATTTCAACAAGTATGAAAAATTATACGAAGAATTTATTTCCCCACTGAGATTTGAACTTATTTAAAACCATAACAAGTTAACAGTAATAGCAAATACTTAGTTTACGTTGTCAAACTTTTTTGCAATGGCGTCTCTTCTTATTTTATTTAATCACTTGAAAATGAAGTTCACTATTACGAAAAAATTCAACGACTTCTGTCAAAATGAGTGAATGATCGAATGATTTCTGTGATGACTGGTTTCAAACTGGGAACACTGTTACCACACCGCGACGGAACTGTGAGACCAAAAGTTACTGTGTCGACTCTTCCCCATTTTAAGTCGTGGTGACGTAACAAAGTCGCAGCAGCGACCAAACGTGTTACTAGAATCAGTCTGTGTCTACACAAATGTGTCGACAATTTTCGTAACGGCTACCAAAAATGGCTATATGGGGTGTAGGTTTCTTTCTGAGCTCTGTCAGAGTAAATAATGACTTAGTTGATGTTGTATAATATTAGTCGCGACTATAGTCTATTTCATATAGCGACATCTGTCATCTTAGTACCTACATTTACATTTTATAACCTAAATTCGATTATAAACATGGATCGGATAACGTTTTCGGCTCCATACAAAATACCGTTATTCAATTTCGTTTTTTCGCTTATTATTCGGTACACATTTTTATATGATAGTGATTTAAAAAACGCGAAATTAGAAAGATCTTTAAATTTTAATAATTACAGGTATCGATCCCTGATTATAAATGACAGATGTCACTCGTACAAAGCTATGTGAAATAGACTTTAGTGGGATGGGACTTTCTCTCAAGTTTCAAACTCGGTACCTATTTTGTAAAATTAAATAATTTAGAGCGACACGATGAGAACTTCGAAGAGTTTGAAGTGAGGACCAGTGTTCAAGTCATGCTTGGGGTTAGTAGTTCTAACGTTGATGTTATTTTTCAGTGGCTATGTCGGTTTGATACATTCTCATGGTTTTGTAAAATTGTCTTCCGGTCCATTTTGCTACACGTTTTCATTTTATTTAAAGCATTGTCATGATAACAGTACAAATTACTTGGTACGATACGAAATAAATTATGTAAATAACAAGAATTTGGCGAAAATCATTGTCCTTGAAAACCTATAACGATCGCTGTAGAGATGTGTGCCCGCCGGACCATCTCTACCATTGGGCCACTGGGCAGTAGGTACCAATGATGGTACAAATTCCACCGTTTGGGCGGCCTCTATTCAGCAATGGATGTTGGACCATGTAAGTGTCACGAACGAATTTGGCAAGCTATATTTACCAAGCCTGCCTGTCCACAGAAGCGGAACGTAGAGTATTTAAATTTGAGAAATGTGATTGGTCCATCTAAAACATCTCCGTTCCGCTTTTGTGAGGTCAGGAAATGCAATGTTAAAAATAGATGGCGCCACAATCACGCGCTGTCAAAACCGCTTACAAGTAAGCGAATGTTACCGAAGTGTCTCAATAAAACTTGTTTCAAGCGAATTGTGATGACTAAAGTCATCTAAAGGACAATAAACTATAGAAAATCATGCAATACCTATGTTTGTTTATTTGCGATGGCTTGCAGACTTAGCGCAGTAACTTGGCAAAAAATGTCCTATTCTTTCTCCTGCCTCCAACAAATCTGCTGCCGTGTCTACCATTCAATTTAGAGCCTTATGGTGGGTCTAAGCTAGACGAGCCGAGCACGAGCGGAATCGTTGTGTAGTTGATCGCGGCTCAAGTGTGGACTTACAACATGCTTCCAACGAACATAACTATCACTGCCCGAACGCGATGCAATCCCTTTTGTGTTCGCCAAATAACAGAGTTCGAGCCAAATGCTCGATGCGCGCTCGTTCGAGACGGTCCACAGTCCACACTATACGAATTGTGTTCGATATTCGGTGCTTGATACAATAATTCCTGTGGCGCGGAGACAATCCCCTTAGCGTGTTATACTCCCACACAAAGTAGACTAAGACTGACTGGTAGTGAGGGCTAAATAGCCCTATACAGTTCAAGTAAAAAAATAATCGTGCTTGAAAACGAGGCGAGTGTGCAGCGAACTCGCGCCAGCGCACGAGTTCACCTCGCCTAGCTTTCAACTCGCCCGCAAACCGTGCTAAGGCTTACAAGGTAAGAAAAATAAAACCAACGACGCTCAATTTCGATTAATTTATTATGTGCGATGTTAAAATATGTTTATTACAATAAAGCATTTGCTCTGGCGGCCGCCTCGTCGTTCCGTGCCCGCCGCCGGCGAACAGTCAACGCAAATATTACAATTAATAATAATTAAACCATGTATAATAATAAAGAGAGATTTCGTTCAGTACAATCAAATCGCCGCAACGCAGTGACTCTGATACAGAGTACTGATTTAGTTGTTTTTATTTATTAATAAGCACTATCTAATAAGTCGATAAGCTAGGATGCTCGAGGACTAGCAAGCAAAGCCGACAGCCGTTGACGGAATACGTATTTCTTAAACACACATAGCAATAAATATGGCTAAAGTCAACGACCGTCGGGACCAACCGAAGCCCGCAGCGGTAGCACCTGCAGTAGGAAACCAAAAACATCCAGTTCTTAATATTTATTGGCAATACAAGCAGTTGTAAACAATTTTGAGATACCCGCTTACAGACAAAAACAAGCCGCGAGACCGTATACTTTACATTCGAGTTGAGTTTTACAATAAAAAATAAATCATTTTACAATTTTTATGACATAAAAACGTATGCTATTTTTTTAATGGTAAGGTGAGTCGGGGCTATTGTAGCTATGGGGTTATTGTATCTTCTTACCATTATAATGGTCTGTGACCATTATAATGGTCTGTGTATATATAGGATACACAGACCAATGGTATATATACACAATCCTATATATACACAGACCATTTTAAGGGTCGCAGACCATTATAATGGTAAGAAGATACAATAACCCCATAGCTACAATAGCCCCGACTCACCTTACTAATGTAAAAATAAATTACAATTAAATACAAAACGTTGAGATATCTGTGTATATAAACTTATTTCATCGGCTCACGTCTATTTACCTGGCGCCGCTCGGTTGAAAAATAGCTCCTAACGGATCGCATTAGGGTCTGATTCCGCCCGGGGCCGACAGTCGTCGCTAGTACGGTCAGCCTCAAATATACAAAGCCATTGTACCTTATCTTTTTTAAAAAATTTCATTCTGCCGTAAAGGTTATCCGCATTAACTTGCGTTGTAACCAAATTTCTAACCTCAAAACTTTGATACCATTTTTTTTTTCTAAAATAAAGCAACTTGAAACTTTATTTGTTTTTTTTTTATAAGTAATGTAAAGTACTTGAGCTAAACAAGTAGACTGAGGTAGGAAATGGTAATTTGGACAAACTTCAGTATTGTAGTCACAGGGACAAGATAGTAAAATAGCAAGCTTCTGAGGCTGGCTACTACGTTGCCATATTACGCACGGTCGCGGGTACAACCTGAAAAAGTCAGGATAACCCGCCGATACGCGTCTCGCAACCAGGTACCCACTCACATATTACAATTTCCTTTCATCGATATCAAGAAAACGCCAAAATAAACGCAAAGTAATGAATTCTAACATTACTACTGAACACAACCTCTAACGATCCCACATTGTATATGGATTTTAGTTCATGTTAGGCACAATATAGAAGAGCACATAAAGACCACGAAAGTAAGATTAAAGAAATTGACATGTACGTGGTTTATTGCTTGGTAAAGGCGTCTTATTTTCGTGGTTCTTTTGCAGAGCGGTTAATTTTTGTTCGAGAGACTAATGGAAAGGATTACTGTCAGAAAAACAGTTTTCATTTGTAATACAATATAATTTTTAATTAATTGCGTACCCTTCCACTTCGTCATATAACTTCATTCGTGAAGTTGCTATGTTCCGCTCTGTGAAATGTCATCTCGAATAAAAAAAGTATAGTCTGTCCGAAACTCTACATTAAATTATGACAAACTGGCACCAGTGGAAAACTTGTACGTAACTTGTGCCAAATTGACATAATGTCATTTTAGTTTCGGGTAGAGTATAACGCTAACTTGCCTCGTGATGTCGTATATAGAAACACAATTAATGATATGAATATATTACAATTTAAACAACGATTAATAACAAGCATATTAAGGCAACATATTCAACGTATACCGTATTAAGTAGTCACGACTCGAACAAACCACTAATTTTGAGCTGGCTTTCATACATTTAATTTCACTTTGACATTAGCGTCGATTTTGAAAAGTAATTTTCAGTAAATTATTACATTCTACTAAGAACTTGATCTGAAAAACACAAATGAAAATGAAATTATACTGCCATAATGATATCAATATATTATCATAAATAATCGTAATAAATACGACGAAGCACCAGCGGTCTATGAATCCACCAAATTAAGTTACACACAAAATAGTTGTTTTTTAGATCAAGCCCTCGCAACTAAACGTTACTATAATTTTAATTCGAAATGTCACGCAAACACTGGGTATGCCGAGGCCTCATCTTTCTTTGTACTCGCCCGATCTCCCGTTTTTAATACGAATATCTACAATTTTAACATCCTAGAAAATTCTTTTGAACATTACTATATAATTATTTCTATAATGCTGATAATGACTGACAATTCGAATAATTATCATAGCGGCGTATCTTAGAAAAATACCTTTTTTATTTAATTTACTCTTTATGGAAGCGGGTTATCAAACGAACCTTCCGTGAAAGCTTTTGAGAAAAGCATTTTAATCTTAGTCTAATCTAAACGTTTAAAAGAATTTTCTAGCAAAACCCTAAGAGATAGGCCATTGGATGAGTTAAATGCAATGAGTAAGTCACTTATGTTAAGAGGAAATAATTTCCATGAACGCACCACATCTACCCTCAAATCCGAACTTCCCCTTGCTCATTAACAGCTGAAAAGCTGATAAGAGATGGTATTTAGGATTTAAGAATAGACGCCAAGACCCCGACTAAGGCTGGATTCAATCAAACTAGAATAAGACTTACTCGGAAGAGAGACACAATGCCATATAAACTTGACATTAATTCTACGAATAAACCATTATCTATGTTGATTAAATCAAGCCCAGTGTAATTACAACAACCGCTTACTATACACGAAATATTCTCAGTGTATAACATTCACTATTATCAGCAATTGTTGTACACAATAATCGCGGGTCCTCAATCGATATTATATATACACAGCGCGCTCCTAGTGTCGCCGGTTTGTGCTTCAAACACTTACAGTAAACAGTCTATCGTTTCATCAACAACGCGACGGCATCCGTTACGACAATGTCATTGTACACTAAGCTTTATTATATACCACTGCTTACGTTCTGATACAGAGTCTACTACAAAACAAGGTTGGGTTTGTACTGTGTACATGCGAAAGAAATATACTCAAAGTACAGAGAATAAGCAGTAGATTTTTACTAGCGCCAAACTGAAGTCATCTCAAACTAACTCCCACACTAAGTGTGAGTGTGGTTGCGTAGACTCAAGTTTGGATTTCGTTTAAGGAAGATAACTAACTGTCACTCGACATCCGAAAAATAAATGGAAGAGGATAGTTTTATAGGCCAGCTACTTACATTATGTTAAGATCAGAGTTAAGGGTGACTGAACCGATAGGGAGTCAGTTTGACAACTGTTTATTGAACTGCACTGGTTTCTGAAGCGTCATTTCTCCTAAGATACTCAACTTCGCATTGAAAATTCAACACAAAATAACGCTTAATTCCTTCAAAATAACACGTACAATTTAGAACAGTCTGTGTTCCTCAAAATGACACAAAACCGTTGTAAAACTTGACCGCCTAACGATTCAGACCGATTAGATTTATACACAATTTGGAATAATCGGCCGATGCCGACTCCGACTACGTTTAGTATCACTGCGACGAGATTCGCGGTCCGATGCGATCTTCTACGAGAGCATGAGGCCCTGGTACCTCGAGGCGAGGCTGAGCTGTGCGAGCCAGAATTGTTGTCTAAGGATTATAAAACTGTGGCAATTCTATTGAACATTTTGTATGAGGAATTTTAAGCGAATTGATGAACTTGGTCAATTTTGATTCAAAAAACGAAATCAAATAGAGGGTAAATTCGTAAAACTTGTCACGACCTCAAGTTCCATAAATAATTGGACACCAAGTTGGACAAACTTCTTCCGGACTGTAGGTTCCTCTAGTGGGTCCAGCAGGATTTTCAAGTAAGTAACCAACAATCCGGAAGGGACAATCGAAAGTCACTTTTTGTCATTAGAAGGACATTTGTTTCTGTACGTTGGTGCGCCGCTCGCTCAGTCCTATATGACTCGAGGTAACCTATCACAACTCTGAATTTTGTATCCCAAATGTTAAGTTTGCCAAAAATCCGCCTCTCGAAACGATCAAAATATAGAAATCGATAAGCTACTAGAAGTTTAAAGCAACAATGAAAGAAAAGAGATCATCGTATAGAACCCATTAGGGTTTTAATTATTTATTTTATAAGAAACATATTAATTAAAGCCCACTAGATTAACTTATAATAGTGGTAAAACAATCCTGGAAGATTAAAAAACATTGTATATAACCGATTAGGTTGTATATTATATAACAATCTACGAAAAGTCATGGTTTTAGACTAAACCAAGCAGGTGGTAATTTGGCAAAGATACACTTGGGAAACAATGTTCCGAACTTTATCTTCAGTTGCAAAAACGTTTGTATTCTGAATGCCTATAAAATCATGCCGTTTTGACGGATCAAATACTAGCAAAAAAATTAAAATGACATTGGTACATTACTATCCGGTTATTTTAAGTCAGAATCTAATGTCATACAAACGATGCTAATAAAATAAAACTATACAATCAGAGAATATGGGAGTTATAGACCAACACTGTCAAAGAGAGATAAGAATAGTTACATCACTAGACAGCGATAATATCACCGGTTATTCTCAATACAACAAATGTATAAAGAGTCGCTTATGAAAGTAAAGCCATTTAGTGATACCGTTATTCTAAAAGCACTTATATGTCGCAGACAGTAGGTGTGGCGTTAAACATATTATTTTCAAAATCATTACAGATTTGCACCTTTAGCACAACTGTATCATACTACCTATCACTTTCCATCCAATACCGTCCGAGCAAGACAAGTAATGTTGAAATCTCGGCAGGATTTGCTAGCCCTACTACCTTATTGTGTCTTCAAGAACAGTAGAATAATACGCCTCTCTTAAACAGTGTTACTCTCTTACTTTTGTTTAGATAGCAATTAACGTTTATGCAACTGTAGGGCATCGGTCACGCGCTCATTCTGGCGTCAGTTCAGTTCTGTACTGTCAGTTTACTGTCATACAATTATTTTCATCAGTCCGAGACGTTTACACGATCATTATCTCTTCATTCGGACTAGACTGATACTGACGCCTGAGCGTGTCACCGCCGTCTTAAACGATCATTCTCTCGTCATTCTGACCAGTACGTCTAGCACAACTACGCTTCGCGACCCTTGTCGCGCGACGTTGTATCGCCCGTCACTCTCTCACAGTACAGCGAAGAAAGAGATAGGTAATATATCTCGCGCGAGAAAGAGCTATACCTGTCTAGCACAACTATGCTTCGAGACTCTTGTCGCGCGACATAGCGCTACCCGTCACTCTCTCACATAACTGCGCAGAAAGAGGTGGATAATTATCTCGCGCGAGAAATGGGCGCATGTCACAGAGGTGCAGTACGTCTAACATAACTGAGACTCGCGACTCTGTGCCGCACAACAAATCCTACCGGTCACATTCCTTTAAATAAAGCGAGTAAGACAGGTCATGCTGAGATATGCTAGCGCTACAGACTGACGGAGTGAACTGACGCCAGACCGAGCGTATGACCGCTGTCTTACACGATCATAACTCGTCATTCTGACTAGCACCTCTAGCATAACTGTCATACGCGACTATTTCCCGTGCGAGATATTTACCCGTCTCTTTCTGCGCAGTAATGTGAGAGAGCGACGGGTAGCGTAGAATCGCGAAGCATAGTTGTCCTAGACGAACTGTACGTCTAGTACAGTACAAGTAGACTCCGCACCACAAATAGGCTAGTTGACTCATGTCAAATTGTAATAAACTAATGTTTATTCCGTATATTATTTAGCAACGGAAACCTAAATATATATTTTTCAATTCATAAAAGTGAAAGATGGCTGAAAAAATTGAATTTGAAAATATGGTTTTTAATCTGTATTTTGAAATGCTTAAAACGCTGTCCGTCATTTTCGCTTATGATAGTGACGTCATCGGTCATGTAAACAAAACTGAAAGTCTACTTTGACGACTTCGAATAGTGCCGTCCCTCTCGATCTCCTGTCAAAGTATATTGGAGTGAGCGGAATGGCATTATACGACGGTCGAATTTCGAATATTTACAGGTAATTCTACGTCACGCCACAGATTAGCGAAACGGAAAAATGGCGGACGGCGTTTTTGACTGTTTACAAAATTTCTAATTTTCAATTGATAAAATTTAGCTTTCTAGCTTTCAGAAAAATACAAGACATTTTTTTTAGAGCTAGTAAGATCATTATTAAACATTCCAAATATATTTCAAAACTGGGTCAACTAGCCGTCACATTCAAGTGCGAGCAACGGTCACGCTGAGTCGCGGCGAGACATACTAGCCCTACAGACGGAGTGAACTGCCGCCAGCCCGAGCGTGCCCGCCTCCCCCTTGCCCCTGCCTGTCTAGCACAACTATGCTTCGCAACTCTTCGCGACATAGCGCTACTCTCACATAACTGCGCAGAAAGAGGCGGATAATTATCACGCGCGAGAAATGGGAGTGTCAAGGCTGATTTAGACGATGCCAATTTTGAGACGCCTAAATTACGGCGCCTCGAAAAGGCACCGTATAAACACTTTCCGCGCCATTTTTTCGCCGCATGCCAGCGCTGGCGCGGAATAGAACACGAGCCTATTTTTTGGCGCCAGTGACCCCCCCCCTCCGCGTCTCTCGCTGCCACTAATGACTGGTACTGAAAAAAAGCACTGTGTAAACACGACTGGCGGCGAGATTTAGGCGGCTGAACATAGTCATTGTCTAAACGGTCGGAGGTGTGCTGTGCGGTAATCACTGGCGCCGTAATTTAGGCGTCTCAAAATTGGCATCGTCTAAATCAGCCTTCACAGTTGTGCTAGAGGTGCTGGGGCGGCGCTAGTGGTGCGGCCCCGCCTCCTCGTCCCTGGGGCGGGGCTAGTGGTGCGGCCCCGCCTCCTCGTCGCTGGGGCGCTAGTGGTGCGGCGGCTGCATGCGGCGCGAGATGTGCTCCTCCTGCTGCATCTTGGCGCGGAACTCGGCCACCAGGTCGCGCGACTGCGCCAGCACGGCCAGCTGCTCGTTCAGCAGCTCTTCCCATTGCGTCGCGTACGCTGTGAACGGAATTATAACAGGTTATTTTTGATCGGATGATTACAGTATCAAAAAGGATACTACTGAAATGAAGAGATACTTCAACTTTACGTCCACTTGATATTTGTAAATTAATAATTATTTTTTTATGTTAACGTGGTCCTTAAATCATAGTATTAGTCGGAACAGTTATGTCCTCATACAACCATATTATAGTTAGAATGGTATATTAAATATTAGAATAATATTCTGTAGTCTGTTTTTATGTCTGTAAAAAACTTAGTCTCTCTCATAGAACCAAAGTATGAAACATGGCTCAATAGCAAAAAAAAAATACATAATCAAAAGCTTAGTTAGCAAAAAATCACGATCGCTTCCTTTGTGTGACGAAAGTTAGTCATACAAAATGTATGGGTAACTTTCTTCACACAAAGGTACTATGTACAATGTTTTGCAATCGACCCACATAGTACTTTACAGATATGAAAACAAACTGTCTGTAACACCATTAGTAAAATTAACCGTAGATGCAACAGAACACTATACGGAGAAATTTTAGATAAGCCTTTCATTAGTTGATAAGCCTTTCATTAGTGCTGTTCATGAGTACTTTCATAAGCATATATCAATTAGTTGTTATTTTGACATACAGTACCGCCAACGAAACAATATACAGTTCGGGCAAACTTCTTGAGAATAAACTTCACTGCGCAGTAGCCGATTTACATACAACTGTACATGCGCATAACCACCATTTTTGTTCAAGAAGTTTGCCGGCAACTAAAAAAGGTGTGGTTTCAGTCCTCTGCATAAGTTTTACATAACATATGAATATAATACATATAACTCAACTTTAGGACAATTAAGAAGACACTGTATACCTAATAAAAGTAATAAGCAAGTTCTGAAAGCAAAACAAAAAAAAACAGTATGAGCGTCAGCATTGGCGTTATCTTTTCGAAGCGATGACCGCGGATGAATTTTGTTAAATTTCCAAAAATGAACCGACATCGGTTTGCGGACATTATGATTAAATTTAAAAATAAGAAACTGAAAAATGTTCGTTGAAAGTCTTGTTTACAATTTTTTTACATATTCCAGCGAATGGATTCAATAATTATTTTATCTATCCAAATATCATAAACTCTCCATGATGCGTTCAAGAACCGCACATTATGACCAACATAAAAATAAACTGTTTTGTTAGAACAAATTTCTTATCTGTAAAAATGATATTATTGCTAAATAATAACATCGATTTCGATAGTATTATTTATTCAAATTTCGAACATCTCTGAAAAACAAAGAAATTTGATTTGACCTCTATTCTAATATCACTCGAGATGACGTTTAGTTCGAAATAAATTGTCAATTTGCAATCAAATTTGACAAATGTCGCACGTAAGTAAGATATCGAACGATATGATAGTTGGGGTCGACTTTATTTTGTCTTTGAATTAAAAACAACTATGACAGCTGCCAGAAAATTTCATTACCGCCATTACCGGGTAATATTTGTCATAATGTGCGACTCCTGAATGAATCATGGAGGCTTATAATATGTGGCTAGATAAAGTAGTGTATGTAACTGTACATAATTAGGCATTAAAACACTCGTGTGATATTATTATGAAACTTGCCTTCGGCGCGTTTCATAAACCCACACTCGTGTTTAATACCCTTCATTATATACAGTCACATAAACTACTAATATCGTTGATTTCAAGTTTTTTGCAGGTTTAGAGAGTTCATTAGTTCACCATTATATTTTTAGAGAGAACTCGTGGCAGGTGAGAAAGGCTTCCTGATCGCTAGAATAGATTTTCTTGCGTTATTTTCCTACCAGTACTTTTTATTAATGACAGAACCCGTAGCGAAATTAATAAGCACCGTTTGTTTATAGTTCCCTTCGGGAAATCACAGTTATATTATAAAGGCGAAAGTTTGTGAGTGTGTTTGTATGTTTGTTACTTTCTCACGCTAAAACATCTGGACCAATTTGATAAAATTCGGTATGGAGGTAGTTTATCAGCTACCTCCATCCCCGGATTACCACATAATAGGCCGCTTTTTATCTGATAAACGGCGGGTAACACGCGCAGCTAGTCAAAAATTAAAGTGCATCTATGCAATTATATCACCATCTTATCCCATCAATACGCTCAAATTTAAACGAAAAAAGTATGTCCGCAAACGTCTATCGCGTTAATAACCCCGTCCCTATATCAGACCTATCTTCCTGCGCTCTCGCGCGCCAAGGCCTCGGCTCGTGGGCCGCAGCCGCTTGCGAGCCAAGTACGACCGCTCTGCAACACACGCCGACATGCAAACAGACATGCAACACCAATATCACACATACACATAGAAAACGTACAAGCTCAATACATATTATTGGAATACAACTTCTGTTTAAATACGCCGGATTATTTTAGGATGGGATGTGTAACGAACAATCAAATCTTCACACCAAAATCCCGCCGTGCTTACAAAAAATACAGGTGTCACTTTGTATTTAAAAAAAAATCTAATACAGCGAGCGGTACTTCCATGCAACATTGCTTACATTTAACAATAAGAATATGTTGATTTTCATAGAAAATAACATATCTTAGCGGAAACAGGAATTTATTCACTCATAAAGTATACTTGTCAGGGCCAAAACACAATTACATGACACGACATCGCATCGTCGTACGACGCGACATCGTGCCACGATGCGACGTCGTATCGTGGATATGAATAAATCCAAAATGAACTTTATCTTCAAGTGACAAGATGCAACATTCATTTTACAATCTCACGACGTCGCATCGTGGCACGATGTCGCGTCGTACGACGATGCGAAGTCGTGTGTTGTAATTGTGTTTTTGCTCTCATTCATTCTCAAACTTCTCAGCCTTAGGCTAGATTTGACCAAACGTTTATTCGAAAAATAACGCTTACTCTGGGATAGTCAAGTAAAAACCTGACAATAGTTTGACATTAGTATCCGAGACTAGACATTGTTCTTGGAATATAAGTTTGGTCGAATCCAACCTTAGCAACGTAACCAGAAACTTTTCAGGTACGACCGAGCCTATTCAATCGGTGTGGCAATAAACTCACCGCCTTGACACGTCTCTAGTGACGCGCTTGACTGCCCAAACTTGGCCTTGTGTTCTATTGCTATTTGACCTAACTTGTTCCAACAGGTTCTATCACAATTGAAGTAACCAATGTAGACTCACCGTCCTGGTCGTAGTCGACGTCCCTGGTGAGCTGCAGCAGCTGCGCGTGCTGGATGTAATCCTACAGCCTTGTGGTTACCCAAAGAGCTCGTTGCATTTCGGAGTAGGCCTTATAACCTAACTTGTTGCAACAGGTTCTATCACGGTGGAAGGAACTCACCGCCCTGGTCGTAGTCGACGTCCCTGGTGAGCTGCAGGAGCTGGATGTAATCCGATATAGTCTTGTGGTTGCCCAAAGAGCTCGTTGCATTTCGGAGTAGGCCTTATAACCTAACTTGTTGCAACAGGTTCTATCACGGTGGAAGGAACTCACCGCCCTGGTCGTAGTCGACGTCCCTGGTGAGCTGCAGGAGCTGGATGTAATCCGATATAGTCTTGTGGTTGCCCAAAGAGCTCGTTGCATTTCGGAGTAGGCCTTATAACCTAACTTGTTGCAACAGGTTCTATCACGGTGGAAGGAACTCACCGTCCTGGTCGAAGTAGACGTCCCTGGTGAGCTGCAGGAGCTGGATGTAATCCGATATAGTCTTGTGGTTGCCCAAAGAGCTCGTTGCATTTCGGAGTAGGCCTTATAACCTAACTTGTTGCAACAGGTTCTATCACGGTGGAAGGAACTCACCGTCCTGGTCGTAGTCGACGTCCCTGGTGAGCTGCAGGAGCTGGGTGTAATCCGATATAGTCTTGTGGTTACCCAAAGAGCTCGTTGCATTTCGGATTAGGCCTTATACGAACTTGTCGCAACAGGTTCTATCACGGTGGAAGGAACTCACCGTCCTGGTCGTAGTCGACGTCCCTGGTGAGCTGCAACAGCTGCAGGCATCGCTGCTGCGCGTGCTGCATGTAGTCCGATATAGCCTTGTGGTTGTCCAGGACCTCGTCCTCGGCGCGCTGCAGCTCGGAGATGGCCTCGTGGAACGTGTACATCTCCGCGGACATGTCGCCCTCCTGTATGATGATGATCTATGGTCACATGTAGGTATACGACTGCGCTTGTGAAGGGAGCGCGCCTGTTAAAAACATATACTACAAAGATAAGATCGCCCGGTTCGATCGCGTATGTTATTTCGTCTGTGGAACGCGCCCTAACATTTTAAATCTTATCCTAGCTATACACTACTCGCGAAGTTGACCAAGTTTTTTCGATATGAAGAGGAACTTACCAACAAACTGTTTTACAGTTTGGCAGAAGTTGTGTAATAGTACTGTTACTACGAATAAATGTTTTTTGGAGCGGAGCGAGCGAAGCTCCCATGGATCGACTCGAATGGACTTTGTAACAATGCGCAGATCTCAGCGAGTTCTCAACCGATTTTAGAATTTTTTGTTTTAAAATGCAATAATTAAATTTCGCTAGGTTGTGACGCAGAGAAAATTTCGAAAAAAAAAAAAAGACCGCTCCAATCTATGGTGCAAGCTTAGCCGGCGGCTGACTCTGCATCGACCTAGTTAATATTATTATTATTATTAAACTTCGCTGCAGAAACTAGTATTTCGGCCAACATCGCTTCGGTCAACTTCGCGATAGTGTGTAGCCGGGGTTACGGTTGTTGTAATCTAGGGATAGAGGCAAAAGCCTATTGGATTGTACCACAGCCAAGAGAAAGGCTTCATGAGGGTTTTTGGAGATGGTTACATCTGTAACTGGCTCCACTGGAACGAGTGGTCTTCTTGACAATAAACTTTAGAATACTGTTCTGTGATTGGCATCCTTCTCTCTCCTAACCTAACCTAACCGAAAATCCTTATTGCAAGATGTTAGGAGCATTTCAACTGGGATTTTCTCCGCGTATATCGTCGGGGATAGTGCAATACCGCGTAAATAACAGCTGTCGATAAAGTTCTCATTCCAATAGAATACTTAGCATTTGTTTGATTATTGACTCGTACTACACTTGTTACTTACGCGGTATTGCACTATCCCCGACGATATGATGTTTTGTGTTTGTAAACGTGCGTGCAAATCAGGTTTAGAAAGATCCGGTCTTGAGCATTGTAAGTACGTTAAGGAGTTTCTAACGGCCGACTACGACTCCGCGCGACCGGCGCCATTGCTGGGAGCGGAAGGTCCTTGCGCGGTGTCCGCTGGCCTTTGTCAGTGTTCATTTTTGACGACGCGTTTGGCTCGGTTTGTAGACACCTGCCTACTGGGTCGGCGGTCCCGGGTTCGAATCCCGGCCGGGGCAAATATTTGTGCAAATATTTGTTCTTGGGTCATGGATGTTATCTATATATGTATTTATATATTATGTATATCGTCGTCTAGTACCCATAGTACAAGCTTTGCTTAGTTTGGGACTAGGTCGATTTGTGTATGATTGTCCCTTAATATTTATTTATTATTTATTTATTCATGTTTTTCGGAATTTATGTACGGAATGTCATTTGATATTTACCACTCGCTTTTCGATGAAGGAAAACATCGTGAGGAAACCACCTAAGCCCAATAAGGCCTAGTTTCCCCTCTGGGTTGGAAGGTCAGATGGCAGTCGCTTGCGTAAAAACTAGTGCCTACGCCACATCTTGGGATTTAGGTAGCCGACCCCGATTGAGAATTCATTCTCAAAAAATGGGACAAAGGCTAGGAGGATGATGATGATGATTTATTTATTCATGTTAGGTAGACGCCTAATGTGAACACCGACAGAGGGCAGCAGTGTTCTCAGACAAGAGCGTGTGTGTACGTACGTTGAGCGAGCGCAGCTGCGCGAGGTCGTCGTGCTCGGGCTCCATCTCCACGTCGGCGGCGGGCGACTCGGCGCGCTGCCGCGACGCGTCCGACGTGCCCAGCTCCTTCACTCTGGAACAACAAGCGATAACATTTGGTTCATCATCTATACGAGGCACTTTGTAAACTTTCTACTTCGACAGGCGAATTTGATTGATTGATAAAAATTAGAGTGCGTGTTACTGCAGTATCGTAACGATACTAGTATAACAACCATGCACTTAAACGGCCAATATGTTTGCAGGAGTTGAGCGCGGGCGACACCATGGCGATCATGCAGGTGCGCGACTTGTCCCCGATGAAGCTGTCGCGCAGCACCTGCGTCAGCTTGGACGCGCGGTTCTAAGTGCCAGTTCTACGTACCTGTCGGCGTATCGCAGCGTGTTGAGCGAGTGCTCGCAGGAGTTGAGCGCGGGCGACACCATGGCGATCATGCAGGTGCGCGACTTGTCCCCGATGAAGCTGTCGCGCAGCACCTGCGTCAGCTTGGACGCGCGGTTCTAAGTGCCAGTTCTACGTACCTGTCGGCGTATCGCAGCGTGTTGAGCGAGTGCTCGCAGGAGTTGAGCGCGGGCGACACCATGGCGATCATGCAGGTGCGCGACTTGTCCCCGATGAAGCTGTCGCGCAGCACCTGCGTCAGCTTGGACGCGCGGTTCTAAGTGCCAGTTCTACGTACCTGTCGGCGTATCGCAGCGTGTTGAGCGAGTGCTCGCAGGAGTTGAGCGCGGGCGATACCATGGCGATCATGCAGGTGCGCGACTTGTCCCCGATGAAGCTGTCGCGCAGCACCTGCGTCAGCTTGGACGCGCGGTTCTAAGTGCCAGTTCTACGTACCTGTCGGCGTATCGCAGCGTGTTGAGCGAGTGCTCGCAGGAGTTGAGCGCGGGCGACACCATGGCGATCATGCAGGTGCGCGACTTGTCCCCGATGAAGCTGTCGCGCAGCACCTGCGTCAGCTTGGACGCGCGGTTCTATGTACCAGTTCTACGCACCTGTCGGCGTATCGCAGCGTGTTGAGCGAGTGCTCGCAGGAGTTGAGCGCGGGCGACACCATGGCGATCATGCAGGTGCGCGACTTGTCCCCGATGAAGCTGTCGCGCAGCACCTGCGTCAGCTTGGACGCGCGGTTCTAAGTGCCAGTTCTACGTACCTGTCGGCGTATCGCAGCGTGTTGAGCGAGTGCTCGCAGGAGTTGAGCGCGGGCGACACCATGGCGATCATGCAGGTGCGCGACTTGTCCCCGATGAAGCTGTCGCGCAGCACCTGCGTCAGCTTGGACGCGCGGTTCTAAGTGCCAGTTCTACGTACCTGTCGGCGTATCGCAGCGTGTTGAGCGAGTGCTCGCAGGAGTTGAGCGCGGGCGACACCATGGCGATCATGCAGGTGCGCGACTTGTCCCCGATGAAGCTGTCGCGCAGCACCTGCGTCAGCTTGGACGCGCGGTTCTAAGTACCAGTTCTACGCACCTGTCGGCGTATCGCAGCGTGTTGAGCGAGTGCTCGCAGGAGTTGAGCGCGGGCGACACCATGGCGATCATGCAGGTGCGCGACTTGTCCCCGATGAAGCTGTCGCGCAGCACCTGCGTCAGCTTGGACGCGCGGTTCTAAGTGCCAGTTGTACGTACCTGTCGGCGTATCGCAGCGTGTTGAGCGAGTGCTCGCAGGAGTTGAGCGCGGGCGACACCATGGCGATCATGCAGGTGCGCGACTTGTCCCCGATGAAGCTGTCGCGCAGCACCTGCGTCAGCTTGGACGCGCGGTTCTAAGTGCCAGTTCTACGTACCTGTCGGCGTATCGCAGCGTGTTGAGCGAGTGCTCGCAGGAGTTGAGCGCGGGCGACACCATGGCGATCATGCAGGTGCGCGACTTGTCCCCGATGAAGCTGTCGCGCAGCACCTGCGTCAGCTTGGACGCGCGGTTCTAAGTGCCAGTTCTACGTACCTGTCGGCGTATCGCAGCGTGTTGAGCGAGTGCTCGCAGGAGTTGAGCGCGGGCGACACCATGGCGATCATGCAGGTGCGCGACTTGTCCCCGATGAAGCTGTCGCGCAGCACCTGCGTCAGCTTGGACGCGCGGTTCTAAGTGCCAGTTCTACGTACCTGTCGGCGTATCGCAGCGTGTTGAGCGAGTGCTCGCAGGAGTTGAGCGCGGGCGACACCATGGCGATCATGCAGGTGCGCGACTTGTCCCCGATGAAGCTGTCGCGCAGCACCTGCGTCAGCTTGGACGCGCGGTTCTAAGTGCCAGTTCTACGTACCTGTCGGCGTATCGCAGCGTGTTGAGCGAGTGCTCGCAGGAGTTGAGCGCGGGCGACACCATGGCGATCATGCAGGTGCGCGACTTGTCCCCGATGAAGCTGTCGCGCAGCACCTGCGTCAGCTTGGACGCGCGGTTCTAAGTGCCAGTTCTACGTACCTGTCGGCGTATCGCAGCGTGTTGAGCGAGTGCTCGCAGGAGTTGAGCGCGGGCGACACCATGGCGATCATGCAGGTGCGCGACTTGTCCCCGATGAATCTGTCGCGCAGCACCTGCGTCAGCTTGGACGCGCGGTTCTAAGTGCCAGTTCTACGTACCTGTCGGCGTATCGCAGCGTGTTGAGCGAGTGCTCGCAGGAGTTGAGCGCGGGCGACACCATGGCGATCATGCAGGTGCGCGACTTGTCCCCGATGAAGCTGTCGCGCAGCACCTGCGTCAGCTTGGACGCGCGGTTCTAAGTGCCAGTTCTACGTACCTGTCGGCGTATCGCAGCGTGTTGAGCGAGTGCTCGCAGGAGTTGAGCGCGGGCGACACCATGGCGATCATGCAGGTGCGCGACTTGTCCCCGATGAAGCTGTCGCGCAGCACCTGCGTCAGCTTGGACGCGCGGTTCTAAGTGCCAGTTCTACGTACCTGTCGGCGTATCGCAGCGTGTTGAGCGAGTGCTCGCAGGAGTTGAGCGCGGGCGACACCATGGCGATCATGCAGGTGCGCGACTTGTCCCCGATGAAGCTGTCGCGCAGCACCTGCGTCAGCTTGGACGCGCGGTTCTAAGTGCCAGTTGTACGTACCTGTCGGCGTATCGCAGCGTGTTGAGCGAGTGCTCGCAGGAGTTGAGCGCGGGCGACACCATGGCGATCATGCAGGTGCGCGACTTGTCCCCGATGAAGCTGTCGCGCAGCACCTGCGTCAGCTTGGACGCGCGGTTCTAAGTGCCAGTTGTACGTACCTGTCGGCGTATCGCAGCGTGTTGAGCGAGTGCTCGCAGGAGTTGAGCGCGGGCGACACCATGGCGATCATGCAGGTGCGCGACTTGTCCCCGATGAAGCTGTCGCGCAGCACCTGCGTCAGCTTGGACGCGCGGTTCTAAGTGCCAGTTGTACGTACCTGTCGGCGTATCGCAGCGTGTTGAGCGAGTGCTCGCAGGAGTTGAGCGCGGGCGACACCATGGCGATCATGCAGGTGCGCGACTTGTCCCCGATGAAGCTGTCGCGCAGCACCTGCGTCAGCTTGGACGCGCGGTTCTAAGTGCCAGTTGTACGTACCTGTCGGCGTATCGCAGCGTGTTGAGCGAGTGCTCGCAGGAGTTGAGCGCGGGCGACACCATGGCGATCATGCAGGTGCGCGACTTGTCCCCGATGAAGCTGTCGCGCAGCACCTGCGTCAGCTTGGACGCGCGGTTCTAAGTGCCAGTTGTACGTACCTGTCGGCGTATCGCAGCGTGTTGAGCGAGTGCTCGCAGGAGTTGAGCGCGGGCGACACCATGGCGATCATGCAGGTGCGCGACTTGTCCCCGATGAAGCTGTCGCGCAGCACCTGCGTCAGCTTGGACGCGCGGAACGGCAGGTGGCTGCCCTTCATGCCCAGAGCTCGGATGCACTCTTTTAGGGCGAGGAGGGATTTGTTGATCTCGGCTCCCTCCATTCCTGTAAACGTATGGTAACTATACAGTCAAAAGGTCGTTTTATAATCGCGGCTTTCCATCAGTTATATCCCTCGATACTTTGAGAAAATCTGGTACTGATATTTAACAGCATTCCGACTTGTATATTATATCAGTAACACAATTATTTTATGAAACGTTTTTTCATCAAAAGTACTAGTAATGATATAATGTAACGTTTGATATATCACGTTTTCTGAAACTATTATAGTTTCTAGCTGAGCTAGTCAAACAAAATCTAAGTCATCTGACAATGTGTGTGTGTACGTACTCGTCTGCCGGTTGGCGGATGAGGTGTCGGCGCCGCGCTCGTTGCCGGCGAGGTCGATGAGCGAGAACTTGCCGTGCACGCGGTGCATGCCGGGCGACCGCACCACTATCTGGAACACGGCGTGCGATCGAGACGAGTTCGAGTTCGCTGACGTCTGTGGACAAACAACACACATGGATTAGGTCAAGGGTTAGGGTCACTAGAGTTAGAAAGCAAGCAACGTGCCGGATGACCAGCCGGGGCTGATTTATTGTATTCTGACAGCAACATCGACTAACCGATATGTTCGATTATGTTTATAAAACTGCTTCGATTAGCCGGCCAAAATTACTCGCACAAACGCAGATGTCGCCCCTATCGGCAGTAATTTCAGATAATTTCACAAGTGATCGCTGTCAGAAAGGCCAGTTAGTTGAGCAATTATCCCAACCGCATCATGTCGATTTTGGATTGTAAGGTAACGAACAACTTGTTTATAAAGAACCTCGTAACGACGACTTTGGCATACGTACGCTTTCCACTTAACATCTTTTTTTCCACGATAGTCAAGCATTTGGCTTCAATTGCACCTGATGTTAAGTGACAATAAGACCTAAGAAGGAGCATTCACTCTCAACTTGAAGATATTCAAGTTATATAATTCAGGGAAAATGTGCACAGCAGGGCTAACATATCTTGCCGCGACTTCGCTTGTCACGCAAATCAGCATCACCTGTCTTGCTCTTGTGTTACAGTTATGCTAGAAGTGCAGGAATAGAGTTGAACCCTTTCGCTGTACTGATAAGAAAAGTGTTTCGTAGGAATGAGTGGTGTGCTGACCTGTCCCGAGGTGCGGGCGGCGTTGCCGTGCTGGATGAGCTTGAGCACCTCGTCCACGTTGTCCACCACCTTCTCCGTGAGCCCCACGATCTGCACCTGCTGCTTGCGTCCTCCAGCACGCGCAGTAAGAGTGCTGTACTGACCTGTCCCGAGGTGCGGGCGGCGTTGCCGTGCTGGATGAGCTTGAGCACCTCGTCCACGTTGTCCACCACCTTCTCCGTGAGCCCCACGATCTGCACCTGCTGCTTGCGTCCTCCAGCACGCGCAGTAAGAGTGCTGTACTGACCTGTCCCGAGGTGCGGGCGGCGTTGCCGTGCTGGATGAGCTTGAGCACCTCGTCCACGTTGTCCACCACCTTCTCCGTGAGCCCCACGATCTGCACCTGCTGCTTGCCGTCCTCCAGCACGCGCAGCTTCGCCTTGTCCGCTAGCAGGTCGAACACCTGCAATGTTTACATCAACGTGTCTATATTGTCGTGGCTTATAACCTCCGTGGCGACCTGAGGTAGACCAACTGACTGACTGGCTGATTGACATAGTTATCATTACATTCAAATTCAAAATTAGACATGACAACCACACGGCAAAATACCATCAATTCTCGACGGACAGACGACCAGACTGTTCAGGTATCATTAGGTATAGACCACTGGGGCAAACGAGTTCTGGAGTCGAGGCCACGAATCGGTAAACGTAGTGTAGGGATTTTTATATGTCATAGGATGCAAACGAGCAAACGGATCGCCTGATGGAAAGCGATTACTGTCGCCCACAGACACCTGCAACACCAGAGGAGTCATAAGAGTGTTGCCGGCCTTTCAGGCGGGAATACGCTAGTTTCATGCTAAATGGTACTTTTAAAAACCGTTTGTTTTTCTAAGTGGTGTTTAACATTAATATTCAACAAATTTATTGAATAAAAATATTCAATAAATTTGAATTTTGAATCTCCATTATCTTAAGATGCCATAACAAATATTTACCTTCCCGGAGTAGATCTCGAAGAAGGAGGCGGAGACGATGAGGTTGAGCGGCTTGTACTTGGGCGACTTGAGGTACGCGAACACGTCGCGCGCCGCCATCGCGTAGACACCCTTCTTGCAGTCTTGCGTCTTGCCCTGCGGAACAGAAATATCAGTTATCATTACGTTATTTTATTATTTACTAGCCCGTTGGTGTCAATGCTGGGCAAAGGCGTCTTGGTTAGATCTCCACAACTCCCTATGAGCCGTTGCTTCTTGCCAGTCGACTAGGAATCCAACTAAATCGTCCCGGCATCTCTTGCGGCACCCACTTGGTGACTATATATACGCCCACCTGTCCGGGTGCATTACATTATACGTTACACTAGGTTATCTATCGTTTGCCCGAATTTCATATGCCATAATCTATCACTTGCTATCATACTCATTTGCCATAAATCTATTTTTCTCTGTAAGCGGAAACTTTTCGATTGTCATAAAACAAACCTAACCTAATGATTTCTCCATGAATAGTAAGTATTAAAGAAATCCCGAAGAGTTTATGATTTATGAAATAAAAAGTTTATGGCAAATGAAAATGATGGCAAGTGATACATTTATGACAAATGAAATTCGGGGAAGTGAAAAGTAAAAACATGCATATGGCAACTATTTAGACAAAGCTTTTTAAAACCTATAAAGTGACCCAGCCTGCAAACTCAGACTCAATAGAATTTTGACCGCAAAACTGTTAGATCGGAGCTTGAGCGTATCCAAAACATCTGCATTCGGTTCATATTTGGGTTACGCAAGTATGACCATGTATCCGACTTCCGGTCTCAGCTCAAGTGGCTCTCAATCCGTTCTCGTCGTCACTCCCATATTCTGTCTCTTCTTTATAATGTACTATTTATATTTAACCCCACAACTCCCCGCTACCTCAAGGAGCGTTTCAGTTATTTGCGTTCTGTTCGCTCTGCACAAAACTTAGTTCTTACTGTTCCCCCTTCATCCTCTAAATTTTATAATGGTTCTTTTACATTCCGGGCTACTTTACTGTGGAATTCGCTTCCTCTGGATATAAGGCGTGCCCAATCTCTTGCAACATTTAAAACCCTCGTCAAAAAACACTATTTGTCTCTCCCTTAGTACACTGCAATAATAATCGCTCCTTTAACTTTGTGGCTCATACTGTTTTTGTTTTATTTATTACTTTACAATATATTTATTTATTATGTCTAAGTATTTATGTAAGTATATCTGTATATTTTTATTTATGTACCTATGTTTATTACTTTTGTCTTTTATGGTAGTCGTTCATTTAGTCCTATTATTATTATGCACCACCTACTAATTTCAAACATTAATTTTCAACTACTCCGCTACCTGAAGGTTGTCTGGAAGAGATCGCTATTTAGCGATAAGACCGCCTGTTGTTTACCTCTGCCTGTTATTTTAATGTATCTCATGTTGTGTTGTATTTTCCTTTATGTTGGAGGTGTGCAATAAAGAGTATTTGTATTTGTATTTGTATCGGATAAGGTACCTGGAAATCTCCACCCATGGTGTGAGTCTTCCCAGAGCCCGTCTGTCCGTACGCGAAGCACGTCGCCATGCCGCCCTCGAATATCGTCTGTACTAGCGGCTTTGCCGTATACCTGGAAAATAGAGAAAATCATCAATTAATTGGTATTATATGACACTTTATACTCTCGCGATTTGTACACATAAAGAATATGAAGGTAAATAAGGAATATTGCGATAGACCCGTTATAACAGACAGCCAAATTACTCATTCCATGCAGACGAAGTCGCGGGCAAAAGCTTGTATGAGATAAATCTGATTCTCCGTACTTGGTGTACTTACTTGTAGACGATCTCGTTGGTGCAGTTGTCGTCGAACGCGTAGTCGAAGCGGAACTTCTGGTTCTCGAGGTACTTGGTGAGGTCGACCTTATTCTTAGGCTCGTGCACGATCATTTGGTCCTTCGTCGGCACGCTGATCACATCAACCTGGAAAGTCATTATTCCGCGTTATAAACTTAGTCGTCAGTGTTGCTTCTTTTTTAATTTTAGGCTACACGCTTAAGAAAAATGCTCATGGAAGTCTGGGAAGAAAAGCCCAGAGGTACCGGACTCTTATCAACTAATATTTCCAAAGCAAATTGGAAGGTTGAGCGTCTGGTACCAAGACGCGGTCTTTTTCTTTGGATTATCCGGATTATCGGAACGTTTCAGTTTTACAAAAAGGTTTATTGCCACAAAACCTAAATTACAACAGCAGTTAAGTACACTACAGATTATGCTATATACATCGCAATACATATTGAAACAAGCGCAGGCTCAGCGTATACTGTGAGCTGGGTCACTTGCATAGCGCTATATCAGCCTGTATTTTCCGCTTCTGTAACTATGCATATCGTATTAGTGTATTTTGTACGAAAGTTGCCCAACTGACATATTTTAGCCGCCACCGTACATTTCATTGCCGATAACGAGGGGAGCATTTTGTTACTTTGATTTAAACTTACACGATTTTCACACATTATCACTACATAGTATGAAACTAACTCGCTTCCTGCTGTCTGTGTGTCCCTATGTATGCTTAGATCTTTAAAACTACGCCACGGATTTTGATGCGGTATTTTTTTTTATAGAGTGATTCAAGAGAACGGTTGCTACATATTTATAACAATACGTCAGTCCCTTCGAGACCATGAACGTAACATCATCACTGACCTCTTTTTTGTTGAGCTCCTTCTTGTTGAGCGGCCGCTTGCGCACGCACACGGTGATCTGGTGGTCCTCGACGGGCTCGTTGCCCGTCAGCGGCCGGAAGTCGATGCTCTGCTGGTATTCGCGGATCATCGCCAGGAACTCCCAGTTCGGGTTGCCGGGATCCATGTTCATAAGGGCTTCCTGCAATTATGACACGCGGGATCACTCAAAAATTCCGAAGTTTCATTTATCGAAACCATCAGTATACCGAATTTTCAAAATTCCGAAAGTGAAATAGCGCGAAACGATCATTTTCGCCATGGATCATATGTTACATAATTAGGTTAGGTTGGGATTTTACGATATCAAAAAAAAAAATGAATATTTTAACAGAACATCGTTTTCGGGATTATAATAATTCGAAATGACAATGCATTTGGACAAATTAACCATAGCATATTGATTATCAGTCATTCGTAGACATTACTGCATATAACCATAAAGCGATATCAATCAAACAGTGCATTTACACTGACTGATGATTTTCTAGCTGTCGCATCGTACTCTAATAGTGGTGTAGAACAGTGGAACAAACCATCGAGTACGTGTAAAAGAGAGACTAGCAGGAATTCCTGCCTCACAAAATAAAATAAAGTACAAACAAAACGTCAATTCAAACATTTGTTTCAACTACTCCGAAGAGATCGCGTATTTAAGGTGTGCAATAACCTCGTAAAGGCCCAAGCTCAAATAAAACCATAAGGCCTAAACCCCGAATGCAATGCACATTCCAGTGTAATTTTTTTTACATGTATCTGCGACCCAAGACTTGTTTTAAGATGCTCTAGAGTCTAGACGAATAGAATGCACCGACTTAATGTTGCACACCGTAAATGTACAATGAGCTGCAGATTTGCTTGGCCCATTTATGAATGAATTCATGCTTAAATAGGCCATGCATTTGTGCAGCCCATAGTACACCGGGCGTTTGCGGTTGCGTATTGCACAAACTGTCTGGGTCCGAGTTATGTGTTACTTTGTTGGAGTCTCAACCGATTTTAGAAATTTTTGTTTTAAAATGCAATAATTAAATTTCGCTAGGTCGGTCGTGACAAAGAGAAAATTTCGAAAAAAAAAAAAAACTCCGCTCCAATTTATGGTGCAAGCTTAGCCGGTGGCTGACTCTGCATCGACCTAGTACATTGAGAGGTACATTGGGCGTCACGAGGATAAAGAAGATTAGTATCTGGAAAGTACTGTGGGCTGCACATTGCACAAAGGCATGGCCCTTTTATGAATGAATTAATTCAATTCGCAGCTCATTGTACCTTCTCCTCCTTGAGCTCGGCCTGCCGCTGCCGCCGCTTCTCGCGGTTCTCCTTGAGCCGCTCGACCTCCTTGACGACGTTGGAGCGGCGCACGGCCCCGCTGGCCACCGCGTGCGGCACCGACAGCGTGCTCGACGCCGCCGCCGCCACCGCGCCGCCGCCGCCCCGCGTCACTCCCGACGTCATGTTCGTCGAGTTGAACTGGAACAGAAAAATAAGTTTCTGTCAAAAATTACATTTTAGTGGCAAGGTTTTATAGCCGACTGTACTTTTCTTTGGATATCCATCAAATGCTCACTGAGACGATTCTAAAGAGCCCAAGCTCGGTAGGATTGCTTTTTTCTATTATAGAGTTCCTATGGCCACCTTCCGGCTCCATCATCAGATCAGCCCCATGGTACCATATTATTGTATTGTCATCAAAGTTAAGTAAGTATGCAAAATTTCAGCTCAATCGGTTGACGATATCTGCTTGAAAATTGAGTTGCAAGATTTCACCCGAACATACATACTTTAAACATACCATGCAAGCTAAATAAAAGCTTTAAAAAAGGCCTGTTATAAAACGGATATTTTAATTGTGACGTTATGACACAGACAGAGTTATAGATCCCGCTCAAAGCTAATAAGAGTGGCTCTTAAATTGAAAAACTCACACTATAGCCACTCACTCTTGCTTCGAAATAACTCTAGATATACAATAATTTATAGAACACTGTTATGCCAGTAATGTCCTGTCTGTGTGTGCTTTTATGGAATAAAAAAAATTCTTTCTTTCTTTCATTCCTTCTTTTTATATACATATAATAAAGTAAGAGCGTTGACAGGTAGCTGTAGTTAAAGCAATTGAGTGAATAAGTACAAAATACAAGCTTTTATTTTACTTTCAATGTAACTATGTTTGTTCGGATGGAATCTTGCAACTTAATTTTGAAGCAACCGATTGAGCTGAAATCTTGCATACCTACTTAACTTTGATGACAATACAATAATATGGTAACATGGGGTGGTCTAATGATGGTGGCCCGTTCAAACGAAAGTACAGTCGGCTATAAAAGTAGTTCCAAAAAAATATTTTTTGATAGAAACTTCTAATCTATTGTGATCGACTTTTCTGGATAAACAGACGGACGCCACAGTGGCATCAGTTAGAGAGGGTGATGTTTCGATTAAAAAAAAACTCTGAATCCGTTAGCGTTACGGATTCTGAGAGTTACGGTGTCCATTGGACACTACTAGCCATCAAGGTATTTGTGATCCAATCTATCTATGAAAACCAGACTACATCTCGTGAAAACGTACCGGAGGCGAAAATAATATAATAATAAATAATAAATAAATATCGGGCAACCTTACACAAATCAATCTAGTCCCACAGTGAGCTCTAGTAGGCTTGAAAACTAATCATCAACGCCTACGTGACAATTACAATAACGAAATAATATTTCAATAGATCATACCATAAATACCATAATAGATGACATAATTAGAAAGGTATACAGTGCTAAAATGAAAATTATTAAAATGATATCAGCCAACATTTAGGATGAATTAGCGCAAAGGAAAAACCTCTTTGTTATTCTTGCGAGGGAGATAAGTTGTAACAAGAGCGGGCACTACAGAGACGGTGCTGGGGATGCTGACGGCGCCCGAGCGTCCGCTGGACGTCGGCGCTGGCTACGGATGAGGAGAAACGGAGATGTGAGGAAAAATTGCAAAAGTAGGAGGATCCTCTGTTATTTTTGTGAGAGATGCAGTTTACATCCTAGCTGGTGAAGTCGAAGCTGGAGGGGACATTGATGTAATCATTTAACAGTTCGCGCGTTAATCCCGCGTTTTTATGAATTATAGGTACGAATATTTAGAGGAGTAATGCGAGTTTTTAAGCCACACGAATAATGCATCCGTTGAGCGAAAAGTGGAGAGTGCAATTAATGGCATATTATTTCAAACCGTTCGTAGGATAATGAGATTAGAAAACCTACTCCCCTAATGTTGGACACTCGCTTTCCGTATTCACTTTATACAAAACCATGTTTAAACACCCTACTCTTCTTTTAAGAGGACGGCGCTCATATCTAGTGCGAAATGAACAAATAATTTAGATTTTTCAATTATTTTTATAAAGGTTATGAGACATTGTCTTTTAACTGTAGAATCGTGAAGCTTACGATATAGTAAATTATTAATACAAAGAGCGCTTCATCATGCACTTTAAAGCGGTTGACAATACAGCGTACTTCAGACGTTTGTCATTCGTTATTCTGCGTTAAACAAATAAGCCTGACATTAATAAAACCCGCGGACGTAGTATGCTACATCCGCGTATTGTACGTAGGAGTCCTGAACTGACAGCACCGTTTATAAGGTGATATACGTGGCTGGTCGTTCACCTTTGGGGGGTAATAGAATCTATTCGCACTCTTGTTTATGAAGCTTCATTCATAGGTCATTTGCAGAGAGTAGTACTAGTAATATACACAACTTCCTTCACATTACACACATACAATTCATATGCTATTATGTATTAGATATTTTTAAATTTTGTAAAGAATATCTTGTCTTGCCACGTTAATTTATGGCGTAAAGACATTCTGATGGCTTCTAGGATCCAAATACCCCATAATAATTTCTAGAAGAATCTATTCTAAAAGATTGGAGTGAGAGGCCTATACGATGGTCGGAGACAGAAAAGCTCTATGAACAGAATTAAGGCGAACTTTTACGTAGTTTTTGTAGTCTGCACTCCCGAAAACATTGAAAACGACACCCCTGATTTGAGAAAAACAAGTTTTTCGTTAAGCTAAGTGATAATGATATAGTAGTGGCAAAACTGACAGTCAGTTGACAGTTTGGGTACCGAAGTATAACGTTTAGTGGAATTTAATTAAATTTGAAATTTGACCTACCGGAGTTCTCGAGCAAAGATGCCTCTATCTTAACAATATTTGAAATAGGGTAAACTGACCTGTTGCGTGACCCTGGTGGAGTTGGGCACCGGCGCGGGCGGCTGCGCGGGCGGCGGCACGTTCTCCGCCCCCCGCCGCCCCGTCGTGTCGCCGCCGTGCCCGTTCGTGTAGCCCGGCGCGTTGGACATGCGCATCTGGTTGTTGCGCGTCGTCCGCGTCGTCGCTGGAAATTTGTTTGATGTTAGATCACTGTTATGCCAAAGGTCCAAAGTGCCAATGCAGATATGGAAAGCTCTACCTATGCACTATTCACGCTCGAGCTCCGAATCATCAGGGACTGGGGAAACACAGGGTAAGTAAGAGTAACAGTGGGCTGCAGAGAAAAGTATAAAGAAATTACAACCATGCAGTTTCAGTGTCACGGAGCTCGCACGTGAGTCTTACGAAGCGTATTTATTAGGGTATGCATTGAAACATTAACTTAGGTTCGTGGTCAGACGATAAAAATTTGTACGTTTTCGCCAATAATTTCGCCAGCTATTCAAGACCTGACAAAATCGTTCAAATATAAAACTAGAGATAGGAAAACTACTACACTATTTGTCCATGAATCATACTATAAATACCAAGCCGAAAATGAATCCAGAACGCGCAAACCGAAGAGTGCAAAAAGCAACGCCGTCCTAGGAAACCGTGCTACAAGGTGTGTCCCTTACGTGGTGCCGCGTGTTGCGGGGTATGTTGCTCCGTGACGGGTTCTGAAGGCAAGTGTTTGGGTGACTCGACGAACGCCTCCGTTGGCGCGATGCTCTCGGCCGAGACGGACGCGACGCGCCGGCGGCATCGTAGCCACGAACAGCACATTCTTTACTCTCTTTATTGGTTACTTTGGCATCGGTTTACTAAGCTATACGCATTTATTTCTCAAGTAAATATTTTAGTTCCGCTAACACAGTCTGTATTTAATACGTCCCACGTAAGCGCTCTATTCAACAGAACGTTTTTGAAAGTCACCCAGATGGATTCATTTTGCTGCCACCAAATTCAACATAATAGTCAAAACGCCTGTAGCTCATTTAAATTAGCAGCTATTAACACAACCCCGTTGAAACAGTTAAGGATTAAACCACTTTATTGACCGCCTATAAACGAAAGATCAAGACAAGTGACATGCGAACCGAGAGACGAATAGTTTGAGACTCGCTGCGTTGGCGCACCTCCTGCGCTGCCATATTAGGATCTGTTTCCGTACTCAAGGCAATGAACCATGACGCATGCGTGAAGGTGAAGTTGCACGAGCTCCACACGCGATTTAACACGATATCTAGATCGAGGCGAAAAAAGATGATCGGTTTCTGGAGAAGAAAACTGATGAACCAACCGTAGCCAATCGTGCATCGCTTTAGATAGAGGATACCAGCAATTTGCGGGTATATTAATTTGCAGCAGCCAAACTGTAAATATCATAGTAACATAACAATTTCTTCAGACTGCATAAGCGTTGCTTGAGTTTGACAAAAGGTACACATAATAATACCTAAGATTCAATTTATAGGATCTTAATGTTTTGGCGAATATCTTATGCCCTTGCAGATCTGATGCGCCGATCTGACATTTTGATTAAACTAGTAAAACTCTTTTTATCGATTTACTGGGTTCATACGCAATTTACCTCGGCACCTTACTCAAATAAAAAATGCGATCGATTAGTAGAGCAAGAAGTTATAATAGACGAGGCGTGAATGCTCAGGTGATCATAATAGCGTAGAAACGCGATAAAATCATTGATCGAAAAAGTTGAAAACGAAACTTATAAACTAATGGACACTCCTTGGAAACGCAAGGTTCACTAGCCTCCAAATAACAGCAGGTTGTGATTAACTTTGGCGAAGTCAATAAAAACTTTTTTGGCTACGAGAAAGTCGCATTTCAGCGAAAATGGAAGCCTAATTTTGCAGATACATTTGAATATTTTACTCGTTTCGCTTTCAAGTAAGAATTCTGTTCGTTGAAATTAAAAAAAAAACCTAAAGCGCCAAGTACCACATCGCCTAATAAAACTGTTTAAATTTGACGCGTTTAAAAGCCACAACTCGAACGTCAAGTTCCTTTATAAAGTCCTACATCACACACAACAAAACAGCAACGCTGAAAACAACTGACGCCGACAGCACCACACAGACTGACATACAGCTCAGTTACAAGAACTAATTCCCTTCAGTTAAGTAAAATTGGAAAATAATTGTCGCCCATTTGGCTCCGTCTTTTGTCTGGATGAAAAATGGCCGCAGTGACGTCACACGATTCAAATAGACGGATCGATAGTGATTGATTACACTGAACTTGGTCTAGCGCCTGAATTTGTAATGTCTTCAGCGGATTATAGCTCAATTAGACTGACGCTATCGTATATCGCCTTCAATAATAACTGCGAAATCACTCCGTCGAAAAAAGATCACGAGTTTAAAAACTTTGCTCGGAACTTTAAATCCTTATGCCGCCATTTATACCTTTAGTCTTGTGGTACATATTTTATTGTCATTCTTTGATTTAGAAAAACCATAAAATAAAGGTTAAGAGGTAAACTGCCTACCGAAAAGTAACTCTTGACAGATTATTTCCCGACGATTCGCAAGGTTTCTTTATCATTAATTTTGCTTATCCTTCATAAAAGAGAGTTTAAAAAAAATACCAATGTTAAAACATTTTGACGAATTAAAGATAATTGAATTGAAACATGTTGGAATTGAACAATACAAAACCCCAAGTAGTCGCAATCATAATCATAATACATCACAGTTGCCGCTTGGCAGAACACATTAGATCGGAACAATGTAGCGTGAATTGAATTTCGCTATTAAATTGCACTTAACGTTGGTATACTTGAGATTTGGTCATATTTACTGGACTATAAAATCTATGATTATACTGGCATAAAATCCAAATAAAACATTAATTTCCCACAAAATGTCGCTCTCTCTCTCTCTCTCTCTCTCAACTTTGCAATTCATAGCCAAGGGGTTGCTTTCCGGATTGATGTTCTGCACTTCAAAAGTCATCCATACGTTTACGTTATTAGCAATCTCAAGTGAAACAGTCGTAGTTTAACTAGTAATAAAATAACAAACTGGTCAAGTGTGAGTTGGACTCGCGAACGAAGGGTTCCGTACCATATTTTTTTTTTTAGTAGGCGTACAATAGTCTTATCAATCATCATCATCACTCATCTATGCTGATTTCATGTGTCATGTAGTACAATTCAACCGTTAGGAAAAAGAAAAAAGCCTTAGAATAATATATTTTTTGTAAGCTGACGCCTTTAAATTTTTAACATTTATTGTTTTCAGTATTTGTTGTTATAGTGGTCATACTAATACACATTATGCGAAAATTGCAAGTTCAATGATGGACGGAGGCTGAAATTATAACAGTTTTGCAAAAAACCGATTCTCAGTAGTTGTCCCGTAAAATGTATACAAACACATGCACAAATATAACTTCTAACCTTTTGTTGCGACCGCTGTGGGCAAAAATGGTTACGATAGCCGTTGGGGCAGAAAGTTTCTTGAGTAGCCAGTAGCCACCGTGTGTTTAGGCTGAGATAAATAATGTTTGAAACTCACGCTCACGTTTTTTTTTACTCCCGACAAAAAAACGCACAACATATTATGTATCTGTGTATCTGTCTGTGGCATCGTAACTCCAAACGGATGGACCAATAAGAGAGCAGTTTTTTTTTTGTCGAAATACTCGTAAGTCGAGGTGTTTCTAAGCTATATTTGGTGGAAATAGTACCAGTAGTTTCCAAGATATTCAGCTTTAATTGATACAAGTGACTAGATCTCAGCCAATATTGAAGCTAAAAATTCAAAATTTTGTAGTTATGTTAAGTTTTAGTAGCATTTTCTATATCACTCATTGGTGAATTTGGTGACCAACTACTTATGTCGGGGGAGATAATTTTTTTTATTTAGGTTATTACCTGGAAAGTTTTACGGTATCCTAACGCACCAAGAAAACTCATAAACAATATGTTAAGAAAGTATAGTCTATCTTCTCTCTCATCACACATTTTAGTAATACAGCAATTAAGCAAAACAAATGACTACTACTGAGAAGCTAAAACCTCACGGGTAAAGAAGGAACTACCAAGTAACTCCTACACATAAGGTCATGACAACGGTCACCATGGTAACGCCATAATACGGATTTTATATGGACAGGTCACATCACCATACGCAAATAACCTCCAATCTAGATAAAGATAACCTTTGCAGCGCCGTATACGGAGGTATAGCACCACGATTATACACCATTTACGTACATTTCTTGGGGCGAGTTGTTCCAACTTCCAAACGGTCCGTAATCGCAAGAAAATGGCGAAGAGATTAATATCTGTTAACGGTGCTATTCGACTTTTATCGCTTTAGCAAAATAGTTTTGAGCAAAAATCGTTCGTTTGGTTTGGGTAAGAAAAACAGTGTCGGGCAGACTTTAAAAATACGTCTCTTTCTAAAACATGCTCGCAAATAATTATATGCGTTTTTGTCATGAAATTAAGACACAAAGTTTCCCGTTTATGACACTGCAGTACTTTCCTGTCCCGGGCCAACAAAGTAAGCATTAAAATCCAATATTGTCCACTACTCAACTTATTAAATTCGCTTACTAACATTAAACTGACCATCTGCCGACCATACTTTTAGAAGTAAATTAAAGAAGTCATCGTTTTATGACGATGGTAATGAGTTGTCAGGAAATAGCATGTTTCATTTGATTATATACCATGCAAAGATCCAGTTTTGATTTGAAGAGAAAACCACGTGGTCAATGAAAATCGGTCAATTTAACATCCAAAACGTGCTATCAAAGCATCTTTAAACTCCATCTAGGTAATACGTGCTCGCAAAACTTCAGGCGGGTCCCGTTAGGTTTGAAGAGATTTACTACTTGACCTGGATATCTTGAACGGTATTTATTGCACTATCCTCGGGCTTGAGGCATTTCCTTAGCGCTTTAGTGCCGAGGGATCTTGATATGATGTATTTATTAAGAATAGCTGTAGTTCAACTCGATGTGCTACTACCAGAATATTTAGAAGTAGACTCTAGAAAATATTCCCATTATTAGATGTGTATCTAATGTTTGATAGCTTCAATCGTCACACTATACCGAAATGATAATGATACGGTAATGATGTGGGTTGTTAATAGGAAGTTGACACTATCAACAATGCCATTTGACCATTGCAGAACACTGACTTAACGTAAATGATATCTTCGTGGCAGTTTCTTGATGCAAGCCGTTACCCTAGCTCTACACTATCGCGAAGCAGGCAGAAGTTGGCCGAAGTTGGCCGAAGTTAGCCGAAGTATGAGTTTCCGAAGTGCCCCTCCACACTGTCATATTCGCCCAACTTCGCGAGTAGTGTACAGCCAGGGTTAGCATCAATAGCTCCTCAAAGAATCGAGTGACACCACTGCGTATTGTACGTTACTATCCGATCGAGTATTGTTTTAATTACAACAATGCAATGAAATCATAACCAATACGATAACCAATCCCTGTGTTGAGCATTGGCCGCATATTGTGTTGCATGCTTAAATCAACCAATTACAATTTCGACCCACTCTCATTGCAAGACTGACAATTCGTCGTACTTTGTTCGCAAATTGAGCATGAAAAATCGCATTTATCTGAATGACCTGTCTCATCAACAATCATCAAGATCTTTTAGCCTCTAGGGCGGCGCAATCATTACATATTGCGAATTTGATTTTTAATATTTCTAGGTATGAACAACGTAAGCGGCGTCACTGGCGTCAGCCATATCTGCGAAAGAACAGCTTCTGTAAAGGTTTGTATGGAGGATTCATAGCGTCCATCTTTATGACTCCAACAATAAGAAAATTATGACAGCTAGTATGGCCACCAGCTTTTTATCAACTTGTGACTCGCGAACTTGTAGACTTAAGGATACTAATAGTCGAGAACAAATCACAATGGAAAATTTATAAGAGCTTTATTTTTGGCATTAGGTAGCTTTGTAAAATACAACACCAACTTCGAGATACACAATGAATTTAGAGATTTTCTTGTAAGCAGAATACTAAGAAAGGATTGGAAAGGAGAAAATTGTCTGTATATAAATAGCCAAATAAAATAATTCAGAAAACCCAAGGAACCTCCCGAACTAGGAAGAACTGTAATAAAAACAAGCGCGGGTCGTCACTCTGCGCCTACGCACCTGAATCACCGCGGCCGGTGCGTTATCCTCTATCAAAACATTATAAACAAAAAGCACATGATTCCATGTGGGATGCTTAACGACACGATAATAATACAAGTTCATGTCTAAAATAATGTTTTTAATAGGATCGGTTTTATGGACCGCGATATAACGATGCCTTGTCATAAGAAATACTAGACAAAGCTTCATATTTCTAAATATGTAGCAGAATATAATTATAACCAAAAGCTTGTAAAAACGAGGGAACGGCTTCCATTTGCATGAAATTTATACGCATTTCGTTTTTCGATCAAAAGGAAATTACAGGACATGAGTCAGCGATACAAAATGTTAAATAACAAGATAAAGTTGAAGTTCATTAAGGCGGTTGACAAGGTCGTCCGGCGACATTCAAAAGGGCAAGCAACTTCACTTCAAAACCACTGAAAAGGAAACTTTTCCAACCGTCGATACGCGACGGGGAATCCGATTCCCGGGACACTTCAAAAACTCCGTCCACATAAAGTTGAGTCGCAGACAGACAAGAACTTACGGCCAACACTTTTAGTCGACCGCCGCTGCAAATGCGGTTGAGTGCATCTCTCGTACAACACAGGCATAATGGAATCGATTTAATAAAAAAAAAACACGAAGGTCAGGTTCAGTGCACTGGTGTGTGATCCATTGGTTCGGTAACGGTGGTGCCAGCCGGTGTTTAACACGGCCGCTCGCGCACTGCCCGGGCGCGAACCGCCGCCCTATACTTATAGCCGAAGCGAACGCGCTGACCGCCCCATGTAAAATTTAACCAACCCCAAAACCCACGGCTTCACACGCCATGTTTAATGATAAACATGGAAAATATAACCTCATACGTAGGGTAAAGAGGAAGGGTCGATTATCTGTTTTCCTGTTTCGGTAAGTTATACGTCTTGATAAGAAAGGTTAAGTTTTAAATAGACATGCAAAGAAGGGTGCGAAAGGTCTGTTTGGTGACGACCTTAGCACGAGTGGCTATCTAGATTCTCTTGAGATTTTTTATAGTCTAGTTTTATCAAGTGTCCAGTGTGAAGCGTCATCGTGAATCTCCAAAGTCAGATTAGGTTGTATGTGCTTTGTAAAAGATAGATGTGAGGAGAAAATAAATTAGATTCAGGAACCTTACAGGTTATTTTCCTTGATAAAATTCAAATATCATAAGTAAAAATAATACTCTCGGTAATAGACTTCTAGATAGGCGACGCAGGCCGGCTTGCCCGTGGGAACGAAGACACATGAAGCACGTGCAAGTGAATGCAGTACTGAAATCTAATGCCTGTCCAATGCCCTGGCCTGTCACATACATTTCGAACGAATATTTCTATTGAGATTACTTATTCTGCTTTAATGAATGATTAGTAGAATTTATCGAGAAAAGATTCAATAACTAGCGAACCATGTTAAAAATTTAGAACGAACCAGCGATTAGTGATGCGCCGTTTCCGAGAATTTCCGTAAACTTATCCATACAAAAGTTTCCGAAAATACTCGAAAGATAAAGTCTGCCTGCTGCCTGTCCAAGTGTCTACAGAAGCGGAGCTGAGAAGAAAAGAAACCAACCAGAAAGAAAAAAAAAAGTGCATTTAAATCTAAGGAATGTGATTGGTCCATTTTACACATCTCTGCTCTCTGCGCTTTGCTACATACGTTTACAATTTGTTTAAAACCTAGCATAGAATAATATTACCACACGAGCTTTTCGTCCATTACAAGTCAAACAATAATAAAGAACCAATGGTACGCCGTAACGGTCGTCACCAATTGGTTAACATTACATTTCAGTCGTATTACCGCTATTACGAATTAACACCAAGCTCATAAAAGGTCAAGCAATACAATTAACATACATATACTGGAATCAAAGTTCGTGATCCATCTCATTGCCACGGCCGGTCAAGTTCAGGGGGCCGAAATATGCAGGCTATTATTAGTCTGGACTGGAGAGCCCTTTGGCGACAGTGGACAAAGATGAATTATTGCTTTTGTGCGGAAAGATGCATAATGTAGACCTAGACCCCATTCAAGGACGACGCGATATTTGGTGCATATACGATGAAACTACAGGGACACGTTCGATTAATTAATGTGATGATAATCTATTTGAATGAGTTTGATTGTACTAAAAAAGATACTAATACCATTAGAGACACATAATATGTAACTAGATGCCAAAGTAAGTAACTATAAAGTGAACCAAATTAAATATAGAATGTTAGCTATTCGCGACCGTAAAAACTAAGGCTTGAAGGCGGAATTTTATTAAAATATTATACAATTTAGCCGTAAGTAGAAAGCAAATTTTAACAAGTTAATAATAAATGCAAATGCAATGCATGTCATACAAGCGCGGAGGTACAAAAAATGCCACTGCATTGCGTTACGTTAGAATAAAACAAAATTGCACCGCCCATGTAGATTGAGAAAACACGACGTGACGTCAACAAGGCTTATCCAACTCCAATGTAGTAATAATGAATTGAATTTTATTATTAAAGTTGCGGGCTAAAACAATGGGGAAAACTGAGGTTATATCGTTAATAAGCACCGAGGCAATGAAACGCACGTATATACTTTTATGATATAATTTCAACGATATCCTTTATATAAAAACAGGTGTCAGGGTTGTCGAGGTATTTAGGTTTAAAGACTCGCTTTAGTAATCGTTAGTAAAAGCCAGTAAACCTCAAGCCAGAGATCCGTCTCTGGCTTGAGGTTTACTTGAGGTGTAAACCCCACCTGTCAGCAACGTCCGCGTTGCTGACAGGTGGGGTTTACAGGACGTACCTAAAAGTTAAGTTAATCATAAGGTCAAATAATAAGATTTATAAGATTAAATACTCTCAACCAGAGACCATCTTTGATAAAACTGAGGTAAATCATGTCATAAACTACATAGTAGGCAACAAGTTAGTGGCGCGGGGAAGGCGCAAACTAATCGTTGCCAAACTGACGTTACGTAACGAGCGGCCAAGACGCGAACGCGAGCTGGCACGCGACTAGGGTGTCCAGGGCATGAAGATCAAGAAGAACAATAATAATAATAACAAGATCTCAATATGTCATCTAAGGTAAGGTAATACCCAGGTAAATCATGTCAAAGACTAATCAGTTCTTAATTGCACGTCACAGCAACAAGTTAGTGGCACGGGGAAGGCGCAAACTAATCGTTGCCAAACTAACGTTACGTACCAAGCGGCCAAGACGCGAACGCAAGTTGGCACGCAATAGGCTAGTAGACCCAGTTTTGAAATATATTTGAAATGGTTAATAATGATCTTACTAGCTCTAAAAAAAATGTCTTGTATTTTTGTGAAAGCTAGAAAGCTAAATTTTATCAATTGAAAATTAGAAATGTCATAAACAGTCAAAAACGCCGTCCGCCATTTTTCCCTTTTGCTAATCTGTGGCGTGACGTAGAATTACCTGTAAATATTCGAAATTTGACCGTCGTATAGTGCCATTCCGCTCACTCCAATATACTTTGACAGGAGATCGAGAGGGACGGCACTATTCGAAGTCGTCAAAGTAGACTTTCAGTTTTGTTTACATGAGCAATGACGTCACTATCATAAGTGAAAATGGCGGACAGCGTTTTTAAGCATTTCAAAATACAGATTAAAAACCATATTTTCAAATTCCATTTTTTCAGCCATCTTTCACTTTTATGAATTGAAAAAAATATTTTTAGGTTTCTTTTGCTAAATACTATACGGAATAAACATTAGTTTATTACAATTTGACATGAGTCAACTAGCCTATTGGGCTGTCCAGGGCATGTAAAGTTTTGTGTCTAGGTTGCAAAGCTAGATGCACGAAGCTTTTTGAATGTGATGATAACGTTATCAAAATATAAAAGCTCTATATGTGACCGTTGTTCAAAACCCCTACCCTAAGGATTCGAAAAATACTGCGTTTTGCGCTATGCATTTATCACGTGATAAATAAAGTGATCAAGTATCCGTCACACGCAATGTCACATGCTTTTTAAGGCGACTCCTAATCCCAACGTCCTTGAGGATCTGGGCGGAGCCTAACGTTATTCCCCCCGCCGACCGTGCGCCCCCGGAACATTACTTCGTTCATAATCTCGTTGAGTGGCGTCCAAGCAGCTTCATACACTCGCATAGTCCGAGCGAGAGTTGAAGATCAACAAACCTTATAGGTATAATTTTTAAAGGCATTGAAAAATCTCGAAGTAAAATAAATCATTTAAACAATGATATAATTATTGCGGATTACTAAATATCTATTTACCCACTACAGTAGAATATTAAAAATAAAATGCGTTAAAGCTATTTTCCAAAAAAATAAGTGAAATTGGCCATTTGGAAGTCTCGCATCGAAAAATACTTTTTAGTTTCTTTTGTATGTGTAGGTACCTACCAAAAATAGTTAAAATTCCGACAAGATTCTTGATTATACGTGTAAAATCATGCAGAAATAAAAAATACCGTTTTTTAATAAATAAATCATATCGTGACCCAGCGAATAAACCGATATTTTAACATAAGTAGTAGTGGAGGTACAACTTTATACCCCGGGTCATGCTGCTCTAATGAAAAGATAAACTATAAATAATAGAGCGACAAACTCAACTTTACCGTTGGAAAACGGATTTACGTCCTTTACCTACTTATAAACAGTGATAGTTTTTTATGACTACATTAGTAATGTTCTCAGATTTTCCCCTATACTTGTTGATATTGACGATATTTTACTAGACGAAATTTTTGGCTAATTTCAATGTTCAAGGTCAATGGATACCCTATAAATGTTAATTTACTTGAGTGTCAAAATATGCCGATGCTGGAAAGGAGAACTTATCTAAGCGACATTTTTGGGGATATTGAGTTATACACACTGTTGGGATCGGCAGATTTTTCTGCATCGAATGGGTTGGGTCTCGTATACATCTGTCTGACGACTTTTGTGTCGCTTATCCCGTCGGTGATTTAGAGAATCTCTACTCTTTTTTCTACTAATCGACTTGATTTTTGAGTTTTTTTTAGCAAAATGGAGATAACATAAAAAGTTTTTTGCATAATAATGAACCTTAGAGCTTTTTTACTTATTTGTCAAAACAGATCAAACAACTTGGATAATTTTCTTTATTGCAACTAACCTTGCACTTGTTGGTTAACTGTTTTTATCTGATCGTAAAATATATTTTAATGTCGTTTGAGGCATTTTACCTATGTCTTTATGATAAAAAGAAAGAAAAATTGAATGTGACCCACTGCAATGTAAGCAGGACTCGAACCTGCGACCCTAAGTTTCCGGCGTAGTGCTCTACCAACTGAGCTATCATATCGTTACGTCAATCACACTAAATCTTTGATTCCATAATTCTTCGCTACTGGAGCGCCCTCTGTGTCATGTCATGTGTGTTTAAAATGCTTATGCGCATTAGCCAAAAAGTAAAAATGTGGTATTTCCACATTATTAAACAGAATCGATATAAGATTCTATAAAAAAAATAACATAGTTAGATAAATGACCTGATTGTCTATCTTAACTATCTTAACTATTGGCGTTTATCCAAATTTACCTGCTTTGATACTATGAAACCATTGTCGCTTATCCTTTTTTACCTAATATGACTTTGATCGACTACTGTCGCTTATCTTGAATTGCTTGAATGACAATTGAGTCGTATTTGTCGCATAGAATGTACTAAAAAACAAATATTTTCGTTAAATTGGTAGTTAGACAAATTTACCGGTTCTGTTTTATAAAATATCACACATTTAGTAGTAATTCAATATATTTATAAAGGCCGTTAGGCCCATCTGCGGCGTAAATCTGTGTCTGTGGCGCTAAGGCATTACTTTGGACTCACTTGATGGACCCAAACGCCATCTCACTCAAACAGTGTCTTACGAGACGTCACTTATACCACACAGAGTTGTAGGTAGTTTTGTTATTCTTGTTAGGATAGGATATTATCTCATTGCAATTGTAAAACTTGAAATTTCACGTAGTTCGTGATTTAAAATTCCTTAATGAGTACCGAGTGACTGCAGTCTTGAGAACTCTTGTGTTGTTCTCATTAGTCATAGCTATCGTTTGCTACTATACATTGGTCTAGAACTACTGGAAATCTTTCAGCAGATCACATATAAAAATTTATAAAATTGAAATTTCACGTGATATCTGATGAATAAATCTTTAATTCCTAAAGCAGTTTTTTTTTTGTATTTGCGTAGTTGGACCATAAGTTTTTGTCTTAGAGAACTTTAAATGTCACTTCATTAATTTTAATGTTTGAAAATAAATATTTTTCTCTAATTAAAACATTAATCGTGAGGTTTTATTGTACGATAAATAGCTTTTCATGTCTGAAATATTTCCTACAAAGGCGATTAGATAATTTTTCTTGATTTATTTCATGCTGATTTATGCACATTTATATATTTACCTGACTATAAAATGAGCATGCACATATATATTGCTAAACTGTGTTGATTGTTATGTAATAGATTATACTATTTTACCTGACTAATTTCTCGGGAAACGTGTTGTTTAGATAATTTTACCTAATTCTATTTTGATGGCCATTTTGCGTAAGCGACGCTAAATCCTAAAATATTCCATTAATAGACAAAATAACAAAAGCAACATGTAAAAAACATGATATTGTTTATATAAAATGAGCATCGTATGCACATAGATATTGTTTACTGTGTTGATTGTTGTGTAAAATGTAGATTATACTATTTTACCGAATATCTCGGGAAACGTGTCGTTTAGATAATTTTACCTTATTCTATTTTGACAGCCATTTTGCGTAAGCGATGCTAAATTTTAAATTATTCCATTAATAGACAAAATAACAAAAGCGACATGTAGAGAACATGATGTTGTTTATAATTATAAATGCTTCATTTAAAAAGTAGGTCCACAGAATATTTAAAACTTTTTATTTTTTTTAAAAGTTCGTAGTTTTTTAGATGTCCTGTAAAGTTAGCTCCGTGTCTCTTGGATAATTTTCCTTTCCAGCGTAGATACGTTTTTTTTGCGGCATAAAGAGCCGTATCTTTTTTTTACGTTAACTTAGAAGTTCCGAATTTTATTGGGTGGGTGTAGATTTCTTGATCTGCAGATCGGTTGACATGCGGCAAACGTGTCAGCCCTACTTTAGTTTAGCGGTTGTCTGAGTTACGTAAGCTATTTGGGTTTTGGCGTTCCTTCCGCGATCGATTAATTTGATCCAAGATCGTTTCATTGCCCTCTGGCAAACTTAGAGAGAAAAATTCTGAGCATTAGTCAAAAATCAAGTCTGGGCATTACGATGAGTCTAAATAAAGTTATATATTTTTTCATAATTCAACTGTAATCCGATCATTAATATATGGCTTTTAAACGATATGTAATAAAAATCAGGTTTTTATTTTATAAACGGTAAACAATTGGAACAGAACTTATGGCCAGGCTAGGTATGTCTAGCTAGGCCCGGCAGACATGTCAATAATTACTAACGCTCATTTAGATTTAAATATGAAGTGGGAAATTTATTGATGCAAATATGTATTCTGACTATATTTACATAAATAAGCCCTCATGCCCAGATTGTCACTTGCCTTCTTGAACTAGAAAATTATTGTAATTTTTGATAATGTATTTTTATACCATATGTCATGTACTGTACTAGTGACGCAACGAATGTGAATACTTACAATAAATATTCGTATTCGTAAATTAGCGTTTTACCGAATATTACAATGGTATTCAAACGAACAATACTTGTTCTGCATTACGATATTCATATCTCTTAGGGTTGAATTAATAAAGATCATTAGACGTTATCATACTTAAATATCTGTATTATCAGAATTTTTTACTAACCGAAATACCTACAGTACTCTAATATTACACAGAGAAGGGCCCTAAAACCCACACCAAAAGTGTTATTTTCTGGGAATCCTGTCTGGTGTGGGCCCATGACTGAGAATATCTAAGTATCCAAATGTGTCCGGGAATGCTAAGCTATGACATTTTTTTTTATAAGTACTTAAAATTAATAGATACCTAAATACGAAAAAAAACAGTTACATTTAATTCTATATGAAAATGAGTGCTTTTTGTTATGTCGCATAGCGTAGTCGTAAAAAACGAACTACACTCTCTTAAAATACACTTCAAACGCACGAAGACAGATCGAACCTCCGCGGTATCCGGTACTATAACAATTTTCCGTAACTAGATGGATCGCGAGAGCAAGTGACACAGCCTTCCCCTTCGACGGTTAGATTTACACTGAGCTCGCAGCCCGGGCACGGCCGCGCTCGCGGAAATTCAGTTTTTTTGATGCTTTATTAGACCGAATTTACATTTTACAAACTTTTAAACAATACGATTAAAGATCAATGAATTGTCAATATTCTTGCGAAAGAGCCGTGTAAATATCATTTGTAGTTTAGAAGCCTTAGGGAATTGAAAATGGAAAACGACCCTATTTCAACATTATTTTTTCCATAGTAATTATTGCTTTAAAAAAAAATCCAACCATGATTTTTTAGAAGAAATAGTCAAAAATAACATATATTTTTTTCAGATTTTTCCGTTGGCTAGATTACGAGCCTTAGGACTTTAAAAATCACCATTCCACGTACGGAGTCGCCTTAACAACAAATGACGGACTTTGTCACTTTATTTATCGCGTGATAAACGCGACCATCATACACAGGCCCACAGGATAGTATAAGTCTTACACGCAAAGACATAACTATCATAAATTCATAACTAGCGATGTCAAACCATGTCTAAGACAAGATCAAGCAGGCAAGCGAAGCAATGCCATGATATTGACGAGTCTTGAACCTCAAATAGGCACCAGAAATAAATTAGACGTTTAAAATTAATTTCAAATTCAAGATCAAAATTCTAAAAAGTAATTGTCACCCTAGCTAAGCAATGGTATCCAAAAATAGCCGAATTATTCCGAGTCGTACAACGGGGTAGAACAAATCACGTTACGTGTTACGTGCAAGTGCAGTTCATAAACACACCAATTTCCGGTAACTGGGGCGGGCCGAAACTTTAATTGCTCCGCTAGGTTGAACTGCATACATTGCGAAGGACGCAACATTTACGAGTTATTCTTATTGGGGATTGAACTACTTCCACTTTGTATGTATTTTGAGCCAATATGTAGCCAATTGCTAACCTGGTTACTTATATTTTAACCTACGACAGTTCTCATCTTTGGATGTCATATTTTCCACAATTCTCGAATTTGCCCTCCGAGATCCATCGTTTATAAAGTCGGTCGCGGTTCTGGTCAAGATAACAGAGAAATATTGAATGAGAGCAGTTCACAACCGGTCGTTGTCGAGGTCTTGGAAGAAGGCCGACCGGCAATGAACGTTTTTCGGCTGGCATGATGATGAAGTGATGACGGTTAGTATAGTAGTCATAGGAGGAGTAAACAATATATTAACAAGTGCGACTACTACCAGAAAACCATTGCGTGGCAACGGTTTACGATCCCAGCGAACTATCTGCTTACTAAAAACTATACCCATTTCTTAGTTCTGCTATCTTTTATAGAGGGCATTTGTAAGTCTACTGCACTGTAACATATGTATGATAATGTAACACATATGCACAAATCAGCATTAGGACATTCCATGACGTCATTAAAATTTTCTCAGAACGCCTAATAAAGGGGCGTCTGTAATCTGTATGTGCATTTGGCGAGCTAAGTGTAATTGCCGCCCGATTAGGTACAACAGGATCAGTCCTTGTGTCAGTTGCCTGACTCACTTGACCTAGTAAGACGGTACTTTGGGCACTAGTGAATTTTGGGAGGACAAAGTCGGTTACGATCGAGACAAATTGTTATTTGATTCATAAACTCGATATAGCCAGTCGTATTGATGTTAAGGTTTTAAATATACTAGATGGCTGCCATATACTAGATAGCTGATTAGAACGATACGAAATTTAAATTACATCCCGCAATTGCCATATTTGACAAGATTGTCGGTTAGCGACTATTGGTCCACTGTGATGCCTATCTGCTTCAAGACTATTTATTTTATTTCCATTTCTTGTCCTGTTACAATCGGGATTGTCATAAACAGTAGGATAAAAGAAAAATAAACGAATTTAATAACACCGTTTGTACAGGTGTTGACACAGGGCGATGACCTAACATGTGGGTCATTCATGCGTCTGTTTAAATCAATAAAGATCAACGTTTCCGATAAAGTGAGGCCTTAATGATGACAATTTTACGGTCGCGATTGGATCGTATCATACTTGACTATTGTGTTCTAAAGTACGTATGAATTGAGATCGAGAATATCGATGGTTTAACACACTGGCATCATCATCATCTCAGCCATAGGACGTCCACTGCTGAACAAAGGCCTCCCCTTTGGACTTCCATATATACCGGTTGGAAGCGACCTGCATCGAGCGCCTTCCGGCGACCTTTATAAGGTCATCTGTCCATCTTGTAGGTGGACGTCCTACGCTGCGCTTGCTGGTCCGAGGTCTCCACTCGAGCACTTTTCGGCCCCATCGGCCATCTGCTCTGCGTGCTATGTGGCCTGCCCATTGCCACTTCAACTTGCTAATCCGGTGAGCTATATCGGTCACTTTAGTTCGTCTACGAATTTCCTCATTTCTGATTCAATCACGTAGAGACACCCCGAGCATAGACCTCTCCATTGCTCGTTGAGCGACTTTGAGCTTTGAGATGAGGCCGATAGTGAAAGACCACGTTTCGGTGCCGTAAGTTATTACTGGTAACACACATTGGTTGAAGACTTTCGTCTTGAGACACTGAGGTATGTCGGACGAAAAGACATTGCGTAGTTTCCCGAACGCTGCCCAGCCGAGTTGGATTCGGCGGTTGACCTCTTTCTCGAAGTTGGACCTACCTAATTGGACCACTTGTCCTAGGTAGATGTATGAGTCAACAACTTCGAGTACCGAGTTTTCAACAGAGACTGGGATGGGCACAACCTTGGCATTTGACATGAGTTTCGTCTTGTCCATGTTCATTTTTAAGCCCACCCGTTGAGAAACTCGATTGAGGTCATCGAGCATCATGCTGAGTTCCTCCATCGACTTTGCCATGACTACGATGTCGTCGGCAAACCGAAGGTGAGTGATGTATTCGCCATTGATGTTGATGCCAAGTCCTTGCCATTCCAGGAGCTTGAAGGCGTCTTCCATAACGGCCGTAAACAGTTTCGGGGAAATAACGTCCCCCTGTCTTACGCCTCTTCTCAATGGAATAGCCTTTGTGCTCTGCTCCTGAACTCGGACCGACATGGTGGCGTTACTATACAAACACTTCAACACTTCAATGTACCGATAGTCAATATGGCATCGCTGAAGTGACTCGAGCACCGCCCATGTTTCCACCGAATCGAAGGCTTTCTCATACACACTGGCATACTTATAGATAAATGGATAAAATGTAAAATTACTCTCCCTATAAAAAAAAATAGAACATTCATTTATGAAACATGTAATGTCTCATTTTATAATGTTTAATAAAAATAGTGGTGCAAAAAGTGAGACATAAAATTTCATAAATTTATAAATAACAGCGCCCTCTCTCGTTTGCTAGTTCACTGCTGTAAAGTAGTGCGTTAGGATGTACGTTAACGTATTTACATAGAGGTCGCTAAGGTGTAAAGCTTTTCAAATAAACAATGCAAAGATCGACACACAAAGCATAAGGAAAAATTCGAAAGGTTGCTTGGGCGTTAGGGTGGCGGGAAGGTTAACTGGACCGGCAATCCTGAGGTACCGGGTTCGATTCCCGGTCTCGTCCAACAGGTAACGCATTTCAATCTTTCTTCGAGGTTTGATCTTTGTATCAATGATTTAAAAATAGAACAGTTTGATTGATTTCAAAGATAATCAGCCATTTTTTTATATGAAATCTTAAAGTCAATTCCACAGTATTTCATATTTGGATCCAGTTTGTAATGCAAAGGGCGCGTTTTTGCCACGCAAAGAGAAACGACGAACAGTTGTCGTATAATTTCAAACGTTTTGTTTTTATTTACATTCACACGTCAGGGTGACTGAACTATAGCGTTATTACTTATTTACATTAAGGTATTCTGTGACACAACAGCTATTAACCACTCGCGGTATTGTCTAAGAGCAATGTTTGCTAAGCTGACCCGACCAATGAACTCTAACTTAGTACAATGTTGTTTTGGTCAAATTGTCCAACTGAAAACGGAATGTCTCGTCTCGTTCTGACTTTCACGACTGAATTGAGAGGGTGGGATAACTTGTGTATGGACAGTTCTTTAAAGCGAATAAAGGATCTGCCTTTATTAGCTTGAAGCTGTAAAAGGTTTCGTTTCCATTTATAAATTAAACATCAATGTAATAGTAAGAGTTATACAGGATCTATTAATTAATTTGTTGCGAGAAAATACGGAAATCTTTGTAATATATGCTTTTTATACGTTTAGAAATTTACATAAGTATATAAGTAGGAATCGACAGAAAACAACCAGATGAAAGTGTCCAGGGAGTAAATAAATAACCACAGATAGAAGGAACCATTTACACGACTTTCTAGATTACAAAACCTAAAAGTATAATCTTCCATATAGCAAATTGTCTGCAAAATTTGCTAAACATCACGTTTTTTATTTTAAAATTTTATGGTAACTAAACGCATTCTTTGTCTAGTAAAAACCATGTAACCAATGAGGATTAATGACTCCGTCAGGTCGGTCACAAGAGGAAGACAAAACAAAAAAAAAAACGAAAGAAATGATGACCAACCGTTGAGTCAAATTCTGCTTAATCTTTGAACATTTACATACAGGGCTAATGTGTCATTTTAAAAGGCAGACAATAAAGTGAATGTAATTTAATGTAAGATTGCAAACCGTTACGAACTCTCCTCATTAGGCCAGTCTTTGTGATATATTTAGAATATATTCTGCGGCATAGGACAAAAGTATGATTCATGAACAACACAACAGGTTTCTTGCAATTCCTTAAAATAGTACGACGGAAATTTCTAAGAATATTTACGACTGTATGGAGCAGAACCACAAAGTTATAGGTTATCTATGTATCTACACAAAAAGTTAACTATCTCTAGAAAAAAAAACCAACTTATTTACGTGTACGCTAATCGTTTTCTAAAACGAGTCTCCTTAATATAAGTGTTAGTTATAAAACTTATAAAATATAGTAATCCTAGCTTGATATCTTATATATAGCTGCGAATAATTTATATAATGATAATGACTTTATGTTTGCCGTTTGGCAATGCATCTATTAGTAACCGCGAGGCGATGTTTCGTTCACTCGCGTATACCTACTTAAAAATAACTCATTAATTAGTGAACTTCTTGCATCCCATTATTTTGCCAAATATTTATCCAAGTATTAATTTAATAATTACTTTCTAATTTTCAAATGTAAATACTGAAATCAACTTACCTTTGGTGGGCACTGGGATGGATTGATGGATGGATTGTCGAGTCATGTCCTAAAACAGAAAGGTCATTTCAATAAACAAATCACAAACACTATTGCAATACACGAAAAGCAGCAAATGTAAAACTGAACACAGCAAAAACTATCTATACAGGAGATACGATTAAAATATAGTCGAAGATATTAAATAAAATATTTACAAATAATATTTAAAAAACCGACGAACTATGAAAAATACTAAAACACTTCCAGACAAATCGTGGCCAGTTTCAAACTGAATCGTAGTCGTCTGAAATTAGCCACGAGCTTGAATCTAAAAACACTATTCACATCGCTACTAACGTTTTTGAAGCAGTTTATAAAGAAGCTGGGTATCATCGGGAAGAGAAAAGGGTATAAATTAGCTTATAATAACAAGGTCCCTCATTTGAACACTAGTTGCGGCACTTTCGAAAATGATCGCACCGCCGCGCGCGGCCGTATGCGGGCATTCTACTGTAATAAGCAATTTTGTACTAAATGTTACGTAAGTTAAAATATGTAACAGTATAGAAGCAGCTGGAATCGTATATTTTAAGTCGAAACTGTATATAACTCTTCTTAGTTTTCAGCCACTATTTGTAGTAAGTAGAAGAATAGGCAGAACTCTTATTCCGTGTGAGAAATTAAATATTTTAACTATATACGTATAAATACACTATAACCATCACACTAAAATACCAGATTTAATAATGTATATTTTTAAATATTAATCTAAAATAAAACTCCTCTTTAAACATGGAGCATAATCAATCCTAGAAATTAATGAAAAATAAATCATAAATTTAACACTATTGCCAAATTCCAGATCAGTACTACCAACAGGGTAATATTTATTCCCCTCACTTTTAGATTATATTGTCTCACTACTACAGGAACTGTGTATTCAAAGAACAAAGGTAGTTTTACTATGACTACTGCACTTAAAGAAACGCGTGCATGTCAGCTGTCCGTAATGTACTCTATTAATTTACTGGAAGGTTAGTAGAGTAGCTGCATACTATCATGATATAATGTGACCTATTATATCATTATAAAAAAGTTATGGTTCATAACTGAATTCGCACACATCACACATATTAATCTTCTAATTTATTGAGTAGGTAATGCCACAATAACATCATAGTGCTGTGTAATGAAATGAACTAATGGCGCTAATCATTTTGCGAAATACGATCTAATATTATACTATGTTCCGCTGAATGTAATCGGGAGACAGGTACTGTACTCACTATTGACAACAGATATGCTGCATTAATGTTTTTGTGATAAAAGTTCGTTTTAGCATGTTCTCCCTATCAACTTTAAAGGAACAGTTGAGATGGAAATATAAAAACCAGCTTGCCCGTCAAGTCGTGATGGAAAATCATTACGCACTATACAACCGAAGAAAATATTATTACACACTATATCTGTACCCACCCTGGTGATGATTAACTCAGGTGGACCACAACTAACCACAAGCATTACACGAAATTAGATACGTTGGTTTTCTTAATTATGGTTCCGTTCGAAATTAGATTATAATCGGTAGGCGGACTAGTCATCGTCCCAGTTGGCAATCGGTGTCCGAATTAAAATTGTCCACGCTAATTCCGGACCAGATTAGGGTTAATTTGGGTTTTTAATTGAGCAAGCAGCTGTAATTATAAGCTTGATAAATATAATTATTATATGAATTTTACTATTTTACCCTGTAACCAGTAATAAAAAGGAAAAAGCAAGTAAATAAAAGAAAATTAGTTCCAAATGAGGATGAGAAACTAAATAGAAAGTTGAGGGAACGGAGTTAAAAAGAATAAAGTAGTGTCAATTTAAAAAAGAGTATCACTATATCTAAACGGGTTCCAAATTTTCCTACCAACGGCTATTTGTAAACGGTTGTGTTGAACAAACACAAGAAAAAATAATACCAATATCCTATGTGTTTAGTGTTATGAACAAACACAAGAAAAAATAATATTAATATCCTAGCAAACTAAATGAGCCAGGGTATTATAATGAGGTATTTAATACACTTCATGAACTGATAAAAATTCAAGTATAGGTATTCATTATTTTTCAAAAACGATGTCAAATGTTAAATGCAAATAAAGAACTGACCGGTTATTTTTTTTTATTACTCGCTACTATGTTATACATTTTGTATATTTTTGTAAAAGTGTAAAAAATCTGTCAATTAGTTTTAACAGAACCTAATTTACTGTTTTAACCCCACAGCTAGAAGCTCTTCCAACTAATGCGAATGCAACTAGGCCACCTGCAGGATGCGTTTGCAATTTCCTCTTCTACTCCATCACCAGGGCGAAATGGGAATCATGTTATGTAGAAAACATGTTTGGAATTTGCATAATAAGTCAATTACTCCTTTATTTAGCCCATCAAAATTCAAGTTAAACAGTTGCAGTTAAAGAACCTTGACAAAAAACTGGATATGTATTGATTTTTAAATAAAGAATAAGTATAGCGCATCAATAAGAAGGTGGTTTTAAAGGGATAAATTAAATTGGATTTGTGGATAAAACATAAAAGCAAAAGAAGAGAAAGACTACAAAAAAAAACTTTACAATATTAATGTTCATTAATTACTTTAAAGCTCAAATCGTCCTAATGGAACCACCCTAACGTTTGCCATCTATATCCGCTCTTGGTTTATTCACAAACAAAATACGAATTGTAATAGCGCTAAAGTAATCTTAAGTAAAAAGCACTCCATACAAATGAGGTGCAAAGTTAACGCAACGTGTATTTCTAACGCCGCTATAGCAATAGAAATACATCATCTGTGAAATTTCAACTGTCTAGCTATCACCGTTCTTGAGATACAGCCTGGTGACAGACGGACGGACGGACGGACGGACGGACGGACGGACGGACGGACAGCGAAGTCTCAGTAATAGGGTCCCGTTTTTACCCTTTGGGTACGGAACCCTAAAAGTAATTCGTCTCATTATATTATAGGCAATTACACGGACGTCTCCCGAAACGTAATCGTCGAGAGAATTGCCATCCCGTTTCGAACAATTTACTTCCCGCCAGGAAACCTAATAAGCCCCAGCCCCAAGGCACTGGGGGAACGTTTTTATACTGAAATAGGCAATAGAATCAATTCGGTGACGTTACTGCAAATTCTTTTCGAGTGCGTCATTTAAGCCAGAAGTAATAAGAAATTGAGAAAGAAGCCAAGTACATTATCGAGGAAACTCAGTTTTGGACTTAATGGCAACAGACGATTGCATTTCAGATTTAGGGCGATTACTTTATTTTTAATAAAAAAAAATAACAAAAGAAATAACCGACTTCAGTAAAACTAAAAAGCCAACAATAACCCGTTCAAGTACAGATTACATTTGACTCACCCTTCGAAGTCGATCCCATCCCAAACCACTCAGTTCTTATATTTATATATTATAGTTTACGCGAGGTTTGGCACCGACTTCGAAGGGTGTGTCAAATGTAATCTGTACTTGAACGGGTTATTGTTGGCTTTTTAGTTTTACTGAAGTCGTTTCTGTTTTGTTAAATTTTTTTTTTTGCTTTTTAGTGATTCGTATGTGTGTTCATCATCAGTTTCCTTACACCAAATCCTATTTACTGAACGTAAATTCTTGACTTTATCAATAAATTACCGAAAGCGCCGTGCATGTCCCTATAACATTTGAAGAGTTCCCTCGATTTCTCCAAGATTCCATCATCAGATCCCGACTTAGTGCCAACGGGACCAACTCGGAGTTATACCTTTTCGATAAAAAAAAAAATTTAAAATCGGTTCACGATTCTCGGAGATATCGAGTAACATACATAGAAAAAAAAAAAAAATAGGTCGAAATGAGAACCCCCTCCTTTTTTGAAGTCGGTTAAAAATAGATGAAATTTCCACATAAAACGATTTCAACGAAAAGTTCAGCGGACAAGCTTGTCCGGCGACTAAATAGTGACAATCAAAAGAGATAGATGGCGCCAGTAGTAAATGTAACGAATAAACATCATAAGACATAAAGGTATGTAGTTGCTTTTTCTGATACAATGCAACCTTTAATAACCTAAGACTTTGTGCGGGGCCAACTAGCAATAAAGACCTTATAATCCAAAAGAACGTACATGACAAATATATTTTTTAACCAAGCCTTTAAAACAGTTTTCTAGAAAAAACTACATAACCTAATTAGGTCAACGTAATTTCAATTCAATTATAATTCAATTAGGGATGTTATTCACTGGGAACAAGATCCAATTTTCTGATGGCGTCGACAATCATAAATCCGAGATGTTTTGAGCCGCTGCCAAATACATAACAGTAAAGTAAATAGGGAATATTTGTTAGATGTTACGTTGCAGCATCGTTTGGTTATATTTAATGCTAACAAATTCAATTTGCTTGTTGTTATTAGGTCTATAATGGAACAGAATCGGTCTGAGCTGAGTGATACTTAGCTTATTTTTAGCTTGTCACTAAGGATTGTAATATAGTTCATCAAATCTAGAGCCATTTTGTAAGCCTCTCGCATAAGAGGGGGCTTCTTTAAGAATTGTGGTTATTATACAGACAGCCTAACAAGCGTCGGTCCGTCCCAGGTATAGTGGCGCCACAAACCAGCTTTCATAAGGCAATAAGTGCACACGTCATATATTTGTATTATTCAACCTCAATAAAGATTAGTCATTCTCATTAAGCAAATTCAAAACATTGGTTACCGGTATGCTGCTCAATCCTTCGTTCTTCTTGCGAAATAAATATTTAATCCTTAAAAAAACTTAACTTTCGTCAGTGTCGATAGTTTTGGCTTTATTATGCAAAAAAAATTACTTGAAATTTGCGGAATATTTAGTCCTGTTTCCTCGGAAATTTTGTCGTTGCCAGTTAGATAAATTAGTACCACAAAAATCCGCAATATGGCATGGGTTGTAAAACTGTTAGGCTATATACAAAATACTGTTTACGAGTGGATATAGTTTATTTCACATAAGCACGTCTCAGTTTTTTAACATAATTGTAAACTAATTATAGAAACGGTTTAAACTCACGTAAAAATTGTCAGAGCTCTTTATCAGGGACAGCTATCCGCGCTGCTACGCGACTTGAACTTTTAATTTTTACATCAGTTTAAACAGTTTTTATAATTAAAAAAGATGTCTTACGATAGTTTTAATAATATTAATTATAAACCTTTTATAATCACAACAAATGTCACAATTTTATTTATATCTTCAACTTTGCAACCAAAATAATGTTTTGTGTAAGTAACGGGCGTATAATGAAGAAAAGCAATCACTTGACTGAAATACTGGCTTCATTTCATAGTCCATATCTCTTATGAATCGCATTAAGTGATTAACATGCTAACAACGTATATCGTACGCTTAATTATTGGACGCGCCCAAATTGCTTGGAACGAGCGGCTACTTAAGAAAATGTATATAAGCAAAATAATAAAAATTACATCGATATCTATAGGAGGAATATGATCTGTAAATCTATACTATTATAAAATTCTAAAATCAGTTTTATATGGAGAGAAAACAACGACCATTTCAGGACAGATCTTATTAACGCAGCGCGATGCAGGATTCATATTCGTATTATGCCGCGCGGTTCCAGTTGTACAGTGCCATCTATTGGTAAAATATTCTTTGTCCGCTCATCATGTTGAAACGGCAGAACTTTTGTTTTACCATATTTGGTACAGGGATAGTTAGAATTAACCGACTACGGTATAGAAAAAACGGTACGGTAAGTTTTGAGATTAGTTTATGAAATAACGAACAAGAGCTCAAATTTCAGTTTTTTGCAGTTGAGAACTATCAGAACAAGTTCGTCGAACCGTTTTTGTCCTCCAGTGGTCGAGCAAACACTCCGGTACACACAACGTGGATACTTCGCTACAACCTCTCAAGCTTGACGTGAACTAAGTGTATAATAACTAGTGTAAATAACCGTAAGCATCGTGTGGCCCCATGGTATACATTCACTTTCGCGCTGAAAAAAACATTGATTAGGTACAATTTTAATTTGTGTAGGAGACTTTAGTGCTGTAGTGAGACATCTTGCATGCGCCGTCCACCGCAGAGCTGCAGACCCTTTTTAGTCTTCCTTAGTGTAAAAAATAACCAGTAAATCTCCTAGCAACAATTACATTGTCGTTAATATGGTGAATGTGCCCTTAATCCACTGTAAAGTTTTGTACAAAGTAATATATTTACACAAGTACTGCCACGTAAGTTTTTTGAAGAAACATTCCGTTTGGAATTGGTTTGGGAAGATGAATCAGCCCGACATGATGTCATGCCATTAAAGTAAGTGCAAATTGGAAACAAAATGACAAGGTAACATTTAACTATTGAAATACAGTGATACGAAAGTGTAATATTAATAATTGCGTCAAATATCCACAATACAACTACGGAACAATCGATCGGATCGAGTTTTTGTCATGGTGGGGCAGAGCGAATTGCATTGTAGCATGTGTAGCCACCAAACAGCATGATAATAACGCGATCGACCAACCAAAACAAGCTGTTCTTAAATCGTGTGCAAATCATAGATCGTGGAGCAACGAAAATAAAAAGAAGTGTATTAAACAATTTTCGGATCGAGTGAGAGAAACCTTCGTGATGTCGTGGATTTCCATATTCCTGAATAGGAAAATTTTCTCAATTCATTCAGTTAAATGCAGTATTCCGTAAGAATGAAACCCAATTTGGCGCACACTCGTCGTCATTTTGAATTTATTAAATCCAAGCTTTTAGACCTTGTTTATTGATAGAGAAAACAATCAAAATGCAGTCGGTAGTGCACTAGCGTGTCGAACAAATATCCAATGAGCATCAGGCAAGACAGAAATCCACAACAGACAAGGTTCTCGTCCGGAGCCCGTGCGAATGTGGCCGTACCGATCGGGAGTTGCGCACGGGCAGCGTGTGGCCGGAGTCGCCGGCGCCCTCGCCCTCCGCGCCCGCCAGGAACCCGCCGTCGTCCGACGAGGAGCCCGATGCCTCCTTCACAAGCATGCCCAGTCAATGGAGAAATTGGAGTTCGGCCGATCGTTTAAACTAATCCACAGCCGGATATTTCGTAATACATCTCTGCAGGAGATGGCTCGATGGAAAGTGGAAACAGTCACCTAAGAGATATAGACGAAACAGAACAGCGAAAGTGCTCAGTCGATCGTGCGTAATGCTTTCGCGATACCTTCCCGAGCCCGAGCCTAATCTAATCTAGGCTTTCACGAGACCGATCGAACTCCAATCGAGAGTAAACTTACAGGTTTGTCCGTAGCGTCGTCTGACATGGTCATCGTATCGAATCCGCGGAACACTAGCGTCCCTAAACGTCTTCCAGTCCGCGTGGAAAGTGAAACTGTTGTGCTAATAGGGCGCCGTGGAAAATCGATGCGGACCGTGCGTCAGACAGCCGTACAAGTCGGAAGGTCGCTGGACATCAATCATCTGATCGACGGCCGGCACGCGACCAATGCATTGTTGTGGTAAACATCGATAGCCGCTACTTCAGGTGTTTCGGTGCTTTCCGGTGGCGAATGCACTAGTCTCAAAACGCACTATTAGTCAATACACTCTAATTTCGAAAGCCCCTCTTCTCATAAGAAACTAGGCCCAAAATACCATATTTCCAAAAAGGCTCATTCTCGATTTACACGAGAACCATTGAGAACTAGTCCCAAAATACACCTTTCCCAAAATACCCCAAATTGTGTTCACCTGTGCGTGGCGTAATACTTTATTCTCATAATGCATAGGTCTCAAAACACTTTAGTTCCAAAATACCCTATTTTTTTGGAATGTCTCTTTGTGATTGCTTTCAGCCGTAACCATTACCCGTTTGATGCCAAAAATATTTTTTGCAAAAAAAGGATTTATTTAATTATTATTTTCAGCTATACAGGGTGTAATCGTTAAGTGTTGCTCGGCGATAGTTCCGTAATTATAGCAGATATCAGAAAATTTCAAATTGATATCGGAAGTGCATAAAGTGAAAGTGAAGGGCAATATACACACGAGTGTTGTAATGCCTAATTATGATAGTTCCATACACTGCTTTATCCACACAGGCATTAAAACACTCGTGTGATGTTATTATGAAACGAGGCTGACAACTCGTTTCATAAACCCACGCTTCACATTTAATGCCTTTCATCATATACAGACACATAATAGAAGTTTATGCAACAGATAATAAGGGTTCTTAAAACTCAAGGGTAGCCGTTACAAAACGAGACGTAGTCGAATAATAGACCCGAGAGCTACGGAACTATCGCCGAGCAACACTTAACGATTACACCCTGTATAGCTCAAAATAATAATTAAATAAATCCTATTTTTGCAAAAAATATTTTTGGCATCAAACGGTTAATGGTTCCGGCTGAAAGCAATCACAAAGAGACATTCCAAAAAAATAGGGTATTTCGGAACTAGAGTGTTTTGAGACCTATGCATTATGAGAATAAAGTATTACGCAACGCACAGGTGAACACAATTTGGGGTATTTTGGGAAAGGTGTATTTTGGGACTAGTTCTCAATGGTTCTCGTGTAAATCGAGAATGAGCCTTTTTGGAAATATGGTATTTTGGGCCTAGTTTCTTATGAGAAGAGGGGCTTTCGAAATTAGAGTGTATTGACTAATAGTGCGTTTTGAGACTAGTGCATTCGCCACCGGAAAGATACGACAACTCATTTCAATCCAAATATTAACACATCGGTGTAAAATCTACATTGCAATCATTGCACTACCTGTTGTGATTTGTGATTATAGAGGCGTGCGCGTTGCCTAGCAACTGTGGTAACTTTAAAAAACTATCTATGCTTCATTTGCGCAAACTTTTTGCAATTTTACAATGGTACCAAATATTTCACAAGCAATAACACAAGGCAAAAAGTGGTCGCATCACAATAAAATGATCACCTGCCAGCTGATGATGTATGGGAACATATCTACATTGTTCTTAAGTTTCTATGACAGTCGTAACACTAGGTTCCAGCCATTGATGAACAAATTTCACTAATGATCGGCCAAATTTCTTGATTTATTTTGCCGTTCTTGAGTAATGAGTACCAGGGTGGCATGGGCGCCACACACATTAGGCTTTCTCGGCTGAAGACGTTGGACTGTGTGTTGAATAGCAACGTGCTTGTGGGCAAACAATGCGAGTGATCGCGGCTTGGTACGCGCTGAAGCGGCCAGCTAATCGATAACTAAGGAGGCTTCATGGTTCCGCTAATGTGGGCTGCAATCGATTAACCCAAAAGTGTAGCGATATCATGTGAAATTGCCACTTGTGTTTGATATTGTATAAAGCAGATATATAATTAATTCAAACAATACAGCTACTCTACATAAATGGTCGAGTGGCAACCCTGCTAAATTGTATTACCAAGCCTACTCCTCTTTGTTATTGACGATACATTATTCGCAACTCTACTTATAGTTTTAACTACACTGATGCGACTACCAAGAATTCGAAGCTTAGAAGAAAGCGAGTTCGTTCACGTCATCTTTGCAACATCTGTATAACCCTACACAAATAAATGCAATCAAAATTAAATCACTTCTAATACACGAGATGACGTAACGCCTACGATTAATATAGTATGTCGTGTTCGGTTATGATTAGTAGCTGATGAAATCACTCGAGATGTACGTTAGGATCGCAAGCGTTAGTTGACACAGTCTTAGTAATAGGCGAGTAGTTGAGAGGCAAGCAAGCGAGCGTGGTCATTGACTGAACGACACGGTTGAGTGGTACAAAGACCTGCCTCAATTTTATGGATCAAGGGTCTTTCCGGCATCCCTGCTCGTGTGTAAGTGTATGCTTATACTTGATAACAAACAGATCGCAACAATAGATTCGAAATTAAAAACTCTCTCATTGTTCGGAACCATTGACTAACTTTTAATAGCTTTCTGTGAGAAATTACGTTGCATGAAAGTCGAATTCCCAGAAGGATGTTTGCAAATATAGACTTAATTGTTTTATTGAAGTCTGTCTTTACTTGCAAAGAATCGTTTTATGGTTATTCGATCATAATAATAGATTTTCTGTTATAACACTCCACTCCATACAATAGAGCATCATTATGGGAAAATCACTCTCTCTTCCAATTCTTAAGAATCTCACTAAAAAGTACCAGGTGTTCATAAACCTTAAGGAGCTTACCCGTGTGATTTTGTTAGGCATGGGCTGAAGGTGTGGCGTGTGGCGCGAGCCCGCGAGCTCGGGGTTGAGGGCCAGGATAGCATCGATCTCCACCTCCTTGCCTTTGGTCTCGCCGCGCTCGTACCACTCCACGGTGACCGACCGTGTCTCCAGGTTGACCCCGGACACGATCGCCGAATGAATGCGGCCTGGAATTGAAAATTGGAAATATGTTAGAATGGTCAACGCATAAAAAAATATGAAGCCAGCATCCGACGAGGAAAACGATAATTACGCTTCGATAGTGTGAAAAATTCAAATATTACGCACGATTACATTTTAAAACTTCATATGAAATGTAGCATGCATAATAAAAGAATTCAAACGGCAGCTATTTTTAAACCATATCTATTGACACAGCTGTTGAGCTCAATACCACAACAATACACAAACAACACCTAGGTATGTTTGTAGACTCGGGCTAAACCTAAACCTCTCATAATCAACAATAGAATAATCCTACTTAAATTATATCTCCTCATGGACACTGCCAAAACCTGAAAAGTTTACTAAAATAAATTTTAATAGTTCAGTGCAGTTTCCATGCAGTGTCCAATTTAATCTATGTTACTGCATGAACGGCAAAGGCTAGCTTTTGTGCCAACCTATTCAAATGTGTTTTGAAGGCAACAAGGGATTAAATGGCTCGGGGACGGGTAAAAATCTGTGGTAAAAAGTTATGTATCTGTGGAACGGACGCGCGGACGGTAGGTACACAAGTATGGCGTATTATGTTTAGTCTCATAATCAATTCGCATACTTTTAGGCCCTCATAGGCACTGTCAATAACCTAAAGATGTTATTAACGAATATACAGTTCCATGCAGTTTTTATGCAGTGTACAATTTAATATACTATGCCACTGCGTGAACAGTCTTGCCGAGCTTCTGTGCCACCTATTCCGAATGTTTTAACTACAGTAAGAGATTTATGGTGCATTAGAAGTTCAAATTTTGAACTGAGGAGGAGCGTAGCGGAGAAGCAGATTCCAACTCACAATTGGTCGATCCGCAAATCGTGAGAGTCAGAATGGCGGGTGTACCATCACGGATATGTAAAACAATTATACCAAAAAAATGTACTCAAAATGTACTATTTTGTACCAACTTTAAAAAAAATTGTACCTCTCCGTGCAAAAAGTTATTACAATGTTTAGGTACACCCGCCATTCTGACTGTCAGGATGGCGGGTGTATCGCAGTTTACCATGAAGCCCTTGTTTATTGAGAAATGTTATTACTCTAAAAAAATGTACCAAAATTGTACTCCAAAATACAGTTAAAATATTAGCAATCGGATGTGTAACTTGCGAGTTATACACAAATTAAATTTTGTTCGTAGTAAGTGAAGGGCCAAGGGGAAGAACTGGGTAAGTCACATTTAGCAAAATTTTACAGTACTGAAGATTGGCTGACTGCCAGCATATTATTGCTGAAGCCATACGGCTTCAGTAATAATATAGCAAAAAAACCGACCAAGTGCGAGTCTGACTCGCGCACCGAGGGTTCCGTACAAACACTTAATCTTAACTGGCCGGTTAAGTTTGCGCCGGATACAAATGAGGTGCAAAGTTAAGGCAACTGAGTTCTCCAAATATGATTTTCGAAAAGGACAATATTTTTTATGATTTACCTACAAATGAATAGTTTTCTGAGCTTTCCCTATACTTGTAGTATAAGACGATAATTATAACTTGTAAATTTCAGTTCTAGATAAACGAAAAATACCCTATAAATTTTGAATAGGTAGGTACCTTGAGAGTGTGTGTCGAAATAAACGGTTATGCCAGGACAGGAAGTACCAACCACCAGTCTATATCCACTAAGTATGGCAATATAACGAATTATAATGGCATATTTTTTGAAAACGGAAGCTCTTTCTTACGGTGGCGGTTCGTAGCCGACTGCAGACAGCAACAGAAGACGATGGACGTCGGCTGCGAAGTGCGGACCGACTCCATTACAGTAGTACCATTGGACAGTAGCATCAATTGAACTAGTGACACACTTCTATATTGCTAGTTCCATCGATGGATCTAGAGACACATGTTGGTTTGAGTAACCCCTTTATTTCTGTAGTGCCATTGGATAGTACCATCAATGGAACTAGTAAGACATTTGTATATTGCTACTTTAATTACTTGTACTAAACAGACATGTTGGTTTTAGTAACATTGACCGATACTACGTCATGCTCCCTGGAAACCCCACTGTCTGGTTTGTGATTTATTACTGATGTACACAATATGTACTGAATTAGTACATACTTAAAAAAAATTGTACCTCTATAGATCGAGAGTACAATAAACTGAATTCGGAGTTGCTGTAGACCATCTCCCCAGCAACCCCAAAATTGTATTGAAAAGAAATCACGTAAATACCGACTTTTTCTGGAGATCCAAAAAAATTGTACTATGGTTTTTACCGTTGAATGAGTTAGGCTAGTTAAATTACTTAATTGTGACCAGGATGCGAGTGCCTCCAGGCGATAATATTTATATTGTTTCTTCCTTCCGTGCTATTTCTTATGTCTAGGCGTTCAAGTGGTTGTTAACATTACTTCTGCCCTGCCACCTAACACCCCTACAAGGTAATTTAACTAGTGTAAAACCGTAGTACAATTTTTTGGTGCATTTTACAATTTTAGGGTTGATCTACAGCAACTTCGAATTCAGTTTATTGTACTCTCGATCTAATGAGGTACAGTTTGGTCTTATTATTACCATTCGTTTAGCACGTAAACCCAGGAATTATGAATGGATAAAATGTTGTTGTTGTGTTAATACAATGTTGTTTTAAAGTTATTTAGTAACGTTGCAATAAATGTGTAATTAATTACATTGATGGTTCTGAGCAATAAAGGGACCGAAAGTATATAAAAGTACGATTATTTTAATGAATTTGTACCGCAAAGGAATAAGAAAATCCTCCGTAACGTGGTCGTGAGTGCGTGTTATATGTATAGTATATTTATTTAAACAGAATTAAAAAGTAGCACATGAACAGTAAGTAGTAGTACAGTAGTACACACTACTATTATAAGCATTTATAATAGTAGTTTTTTCCTGTGCTACTATAATAATCGATGTTTTGGAGTACCTACATTTTTTTTTTCTAAAATATCTACTTAACTTAGGTACCATAATTTACTTTTAAACCTTCCTGGACTTCAAATCTTGCGTGGTCCTTCCAGGCAGTGACTACCCAGCAATACCACAACAACTGTGCTGGATAGACGAAACTATAAAAGTTCATTTTATTTAAGCAATAATACAATACAATAAGTTTCTGTCAAAAATGACATTTTAGTGGCAAGCTTTTATAGCCGACTGTACTTTTCTTTGGATATCCATCAAATGCTCACTGAGACGACTCTAAAGAGCCCAAGCCCAAGCCACCTTCCGGCTCCATCATCAGACCAGCCCCATGGTACCATATTATTGTATTGTCATCAAAGTTAAGTAAGTATGCAATAGTTATTTGTGCAACAAGAGAGCAAAGTTGTTTTTTGTTACGAGTGCTGATTTTGAGTCCCGAGCAAGCGAAGGATTCTACGTTTGAATCACGAGCGTAGCGAGTGATTCTATGTTAGAATCCTGAGTGTAGCGAGGGACTCAACAGCACGAGATGCAAAAAAACTTTGCTCTCGTGTAGCACACACAACTTTTCACCTCATCAGCGAGAACATATTCGACATTTTGTGCTTTTTCTTCCAACGTATGTGTATAGTCTGTTGCTGATTTCAATAATAGATATTTTCAGAATAGATAAGTGCTGCTTAAAAAGGAATAACAATATAATTTAATTGAAATTACCAAAAAACCAACCAACGCGGCTATTGTCATTATTTGATCAAATTGGAAGATTTAGCAGATACCTACATGACGTGTTTGTTTATAAATACATAGTATATTACGAGATTTTGTTTATAAATTGATTAATATTTTTACTCGTAAAACACCAAACATAATAAATGCAAAAGAAAATAACAATTACCATATGAACTCGATATTTTTTAAGGTACGTTTCGAATATGCATCTATGATAAATGGTGAAATTATAAATTATTATTATATTTACAATAAGTAATTAGTTGAAAAATCTTATTTTATTTGAGCACTGATCTATTGTATTATATAAAGGGCACAATAATTTTAGTATTCGGTCGTTAAATAAAAATATAATAAAGAAAAAAAAATACGTTGCAATTAAAACTTTTTCGAGTGTTTTTAATGATTTTTTTGGCATAACGCGTACCTATCCGAACTGTTCTCAATCGAGGTCGGATTCGAAAATCGAATTTCAATTTGATAAGTTTCTATCCCTCTTTTTTATATATATATGAAAGAAACAGAGTGCATCGAGATTCAAATGATTAGAATTTTATATTTAACCTTTGGCTGAAGAATGACAATTCGTGGTCAGATATTGAAAAAATTAAAAAGCTACTTTCTACTCACGCTCGAAACAAAATCGCATTTTGCTCACTGTTATCTGACAGCAAAATAGCCATGTTTGAGCTGGTGAGGTGAAAAAATTTAACTCAATCGGTTGACGATATCTGCTTCAAAATTGGGTTGCAAGATTTCACCCGAACAAACATACATTAAACACACAATGCAAGTTAAATAAAAACTTGTAAAAAAGTACATTATTTGTAAGAATTTCTACGACTATATTTTTTTATAAATTCGCCGTGACCGTGCCAAGAAGGATCTAACACATCGCGGTGTGGGCATATGAAAATATGTATAACTTCATTAATGGACTGAGCGCGCGAAGCTAGAAAAACGCCTCCATTTCAGCTTGGCTTAAAATTCTTTCGTATCCGAAATCCGGACGTCGGGATGTCGGTCTGTTTTCGCCTAGAGGTTGCATTTCTCAACGGATTCTCATAATATGAGTAGGTTCGTTTCGGTTTGCTTTTTCGTATGCTTCTGTTGACAACCAATATTCACTAGGTAAGTAACAAATACCAACTTAAAATAAAGTTCGTATCTCAGTATCATTGTAAAGCCTGACCAGAAATATATGAGGATTGTCAAGAGGGCGCTATTTATAAGATTTATATGGCAACAATTTTGCAACCAATCGCAACCCACTATAATGACATTAGTTTAAATACCTGTCAGTTCCACTATGTCAACCTCGTAATGTAATTTAATGGAATTCACTCTTTTCCAGACTGTTTTTCGTGTAGTAAACACGTGTACACTTTATTTATAATCTTACGATTGCGGCCTTTTTTTGGATAAGTTTAAATATATGTCTTTTAAAGAAAGCACCACGAATGACATTGACATTGTTGACAAACCATCATAAAATCATTGCCAGTGTAAGAAATTAGTTCCAGTGAAATTCCGCAATATGGCGCATCCTCATATATTTCTGGTCAGCCTTTAATAACGAGATACGAGGTTTTGAAGAGAAATTACAGAAATTTTAGTGAGTTTTGCTTATCACCGGGCGAAATATCTATATTGCTGACTCGTTGTTTTACACGGAAATTTGACATAATTTAGAAACAGCCATGGTTTCCACTAAATTAAAAAACCTCTATGAGAATGCTCTATGTTTTTTCTCAAAGCAATGATGCTTTGAGAAAAAACAAAAGTTGATCACTGGTCATAGTCATAGACACGTTTATACATTTTGACAATGTCAGCGCCATTTTTTTTTATTGGCTGTGTACAATTTTAGGAAGACCATTAAATTATATTTTATTTCGATAGATAGTCCTTCCTTGCTGTAAGGATTTACGAACTGTCATTGTTTTTTCTTTAACATGTTTTTTTAATGACTATTTCATAGTTCTCAATAAGTTGACCAAAGTTGGCCGAGGCGAAGTTGGCCGCAGCGATATATCATATTCGCCCAACTTCGGTCAACTTCGCGAGTAGTGTGGAGCCTAGGTAGAAAAATATAAATCCATGATCATCCAAAAATTGTAGCTAGCCTATTATGACATTTCATGTTTCAGTGGGAAATACAAAATATAGGTTTGTGAAATATGAACAATAGTTTTAATCGCAAAATGGTTTTATATGGTAATATGCGATTTATACAAATAGATTATGAAACGCGGAAAGAAATGTGCGGTTGAATTGGGTGAACAGAAGAAAGTTTTTATAAAATATGAACAGTACTTTCGCTCATATAATAGTTTGCCTTCATGTACTGATAAAATATTTTTTGATATTAGTAGTGAACTTAATCAAAAACTCTCTGCAAAAGCGCTTTATTTGTCGGTAAAAAGAAACCATAAGTTTTTTTTTTCAACGGATAGCAGTGAAACAAGTGTTTGTGAAAAAAAATACAAAACTGTAGAAAAATGGAATACTGAATATATCGCAGATTCTAATGAAAGTGACGAAACTAATGAAAATGGGGCATTAGAAGTTGATGACGAAGTTAATGTAATAAAACCGGCCGAAAATCATGACACTCAAAGTATCACATTTTCACTTGATATATACCAATGGCAGAAAATTCAGCCTATTTCAAAGGGTTCAGTTCGAAGGAAAATGTCCACTGGACGTAATATTCGACAGCAAAAGTATGTATTGCCGAAATATGAGTGGGCTGACTTATTTCGCGAGAAAATTTGGACATCATCAAGAAGTCCGTGCAGTTGGTCGTTTAAAACGCACTTCATACAATACGGCAATAGGGTGACTTGCCTTGGAGAGTGCAAACAATGTAACGCAGGAATTAAAATACTCATTGAATGGCCTACTGATAATATAGCCACTTGTACTGGCATAATAACAAGATTTGATAAAGACTTTCATCATAATACGGAGAAAAAAATGAAAATGTCATCAATAAAGCGTAAAGATTTGCTAGAAGAGCTGAAAAATGAAGCGCCGATTACAGTTCATAAAAGTTTAATTAATGCGACTTTAGAAGTTGGTGATGTTGAACCGTCTCATTTACCTACACATGGTTGTTTACGGCAGATTAAACATGAGCATAAAGTAAGTCAGCATTACCATTCCGATCCTATTCTGGCGTTATTGATTATGGCAAAAAATGTGGAACCGTATAACATCAATATTAAACAAATCACTATACATCCTAATTTTTATGTTTACTATTGGTCGTCGCCACAAGACACGTATTATACTACTTACTCTGACTCCAACAGAGTTATAATGAGCGTAGATGCTACAGGAAGCATGATCAAAGAGTCTGATCTAATCGAAAAAAAACATGTTTTCTTGTATCAAGCAATAATATATAGTGACCAGAATGAAAGGAGTGTTCCAATTTTGCAGATGCTTTCTAGTAGTCATACTATGGATACCATATGTTCATGGTTAAAATCTTGGAGAGGCTCAAAATCAGTACCCAATGAAGTAATATTAGACGATTCTTCAGCATTAATAGGAGCGACGGTTAAAGCATTCAGTAATTGTAAATCTACCAATGATTACCTCGCAGAATCCTTTTTAAAGTTAGAGAATGACAAAAAAACACCACAAGAATGTTATGTTCGCCTCGACACGAGTCACTTTGTGAAAATGATTTACAATCTCTCTTGTTTCAAAAATGTGGATTCAAGAACGAAAACATTTTACTGTAAGTGCATCTTACATGTCAAGACTCTTGATGACTACGAAGCAATTAAAAGGGTAATATCAGATATTATCAATGTGTGTATCAATAAATATGATAATAACGGATCTAGATGTCAAGAAGCCAAATTAAGGCTTAAACAATTAGGGAAATCAATAAATCTTGAAGAATACGAAAACAGTGATCTACTTGCAAGTGACAAACAGGAAGTATTTAATTCAGAAACATCAAACTGTAAAGTTAGCAATGCTTCTATTCCTCAATGGTTTAGCGACAAATTAGATCGTGAACAATTAATAGTTACACTAGCACAGGATGATGACGATGTGTTAGCACATGAAAATTTATTTTACATGCCTTCATTGATACCAACGCTAACACGATTAGTTCGACAGCTTCCGTTGTGGAGTAACGTTATGGTAAAAATATACCAATCTGACATTCTTGTACCATCTTCATCGAATGTGGAGAGTTATTTTAAAACACTAAAAAGATATTTATGCCACATCGCTATAAAATCAAACAGATTGAGATTGGATGAATTCATTGTAAAACATGTTGATTTCATAGAAGGAGAAGTGAAGGAGGCGATAAGTAAAGAAAATAATTTAGTCACAAACTGTAAAACCAAAACAAACTCCTGTAAAAACAAAATAAAAAAGAAAGTACATGAATCTTTAGAGAAAAATATAGAAAAAATGTTCTCGGATGACTCTATTTTTTCTAAAACGCCATCATTTGTCGAAAATTGGAAAGGAAAGGGTATATCAAATAAAAAAGAAACAAAAATGCAAAAGACCCATAAAAAACTCGTTCCATTGTTGCTAAACGGAACAAGGACACTAGTTGGTATGAAAGACATTTATGTATCGAATACGTGTGCGTTTGATTCAGTTTGCCAAATAATAGCAGCCGCCTGTGTTGATGGATTTGATTTAAACAGTATAGTAATGAACAGTAAAAACAAGTTCTGTGAATTTATAAAATCTATGATTGATACAAAGACGATCAGAACAGATTTATATAGAATCAGAGCAGATATCCTCCAGCAACATTTTAAAAAACAATGCGTCGATAATAAAGTGTACATTAGTTGTGAATGTAATGTAAACTTTATTTTAGATAATATCTTGATTGATGACATTTATAGTGCTACTATACGAGAATCTTGCACAGAAGAAGCATGTAGGATCAATAATGTACAAAGACATATTCCTTTTTTACCATTAAATTGTAATATGCCTATAACTGCGCTTAATCAATCAGCTCAGTCTATGTTATGCGAAGACAATAATATTGTACAATGTCGACGAAACGATTGTAAGGGTATAAGAACATTCACGTACCAATTGTGTAACACTATAGCTTTCGAATTAAACCAAACCGATATAAGTAGTCTAGATGATGTGCCAATTCAAATAAATTTGAACAACATAAATTATGAAGTTTTAGGAGTCATTGAATTTTTGCCTTCTGGTGGCGTCATTACTGACATCAACAATATTGGACACTATAGAGCGCATTGTCGTCATAATTTGATATGGAAATGTTATGACGACCTTAAATATTACGTTTGTAAAAGCCCTAAGCGTCTGATTGTAAATTGTATATTGTATGGACGAAAAACTGTCCCTTAAGAGGACATACCACTGCTCACTTTCCCATATGATCAGTTGTATCACTTTACATTAAGTTTGCACCTGGTAACTATGGCGCTGGAGACAAATGAGCTCCAAACTGAACATAACCGGGTTATACCAATTGTTGGTTCGTTCTCAACTGTTTCTTCCTCCAAAACTTAACCAATAGTAACAAAATTTTGAAAACTGAATAGGAATTAGTATATTCTGTGCCGGACCGTTTCGATTTTTGAGATTTTTTTTACAGAATTTATGTAGGTACTGGCGTTCGTTTGCCGCGGAATTTTGGCCAAAAACAGACGCATACTACACAAATTTTATAATAATAAGCGCAAAGATCAAAACTACACAGACCCTTCTCATTCATTTCTAAAAATTTCGTAACTATTGGTTAAATTATAGTAGTATAATTATTATAGACGAGAACGATACCTCAATTTGTTTGGAGAAAGGCGAAGTGGTATTTCCTCTTAATAAATAAATGGTGTCTAATTAACCTACAAATTAAACTTTTAACTTTTTTCTACTTAGGAGTTTACCCGGTTACCTATCTGAAGCACTAATTTTTGTTTCCCATCTGCAACATTTTACCAATGTTTAATTTCTCCGAAAGCCATGTTTCCAAAACTGTTAACTTTCGGAATAATTATAAAACAAACCTAACATTACTTAATGGGTTTTTTAAAACGATACTTATAAAATCCTGAAAATATTATGGTTTTCAGGAATAGTTATTTGTTATGCAAGGCTGCAAAGTTGTTATTTGGCGCGAGTGTTGAAATTGAAAGCTGAGCGAGCGAAGGAATCTAAGATTGAACCATGAGCGAAGCGAATGGTTCAAAGATAGATTCCTGAGCGTAGCGAAGCTTTCAAGACACGAGAAGCTAAATAATTTTGCAGCCATGCGGAACACACGACTTTTCACCTCACTACAGCGAGGAAAATGGAAGTTCAAGAAAAACAATTAAAACATAAAAATAATCATATTTAATTTTGCCTTCTATTTAACACATCAAATTTAAAACATTAACACACTCAAATCCAAACCAAATAAATACGAGAAGCACACATATTAAAAATATGGCCGTAATTTGTATTATCACTGTTAAATTATATTTGTATAATATATTTGAAACTTCTTGACACATTCGTTGTGAATGTGGGAGAATGGCATTCTGGGAAGGATTAGTTGGCAACAGGGAAGTATTTTCCATAACACTTGCTTTGGAAGTTATTGGACGATGGGATTCGCACAAGATTATTTCGGCTTTATCTTCTTTAAAAACGCCAATAGTTTCGGTAAATTACTTATCGTCTCCAAATATTCATAACAAATCCTTTTTCGTTTTAATGCAGGCTTTTAACATTGAATTAATACTCCAAATTGGGCTTAACTTTCTTGTTTTCCATATTTCTATAAAGTAAGACAACAGTATGTATTCTCCACAGAACCAATTGACGTTGTTTACGTGAAATGTGAAAACTTTCAACTTTTTAATTATTCATTTTTTTCTCGGATGCGTTCAGAAATTACACTCTTATGTTCCAACTTTTATAACAAATAAATATTAAAATTTGTGATGTATTTAATATATTTACTAGTCAAAATATGTAAATGAAACTGAAATACTTACTATTAATAAATATAAACATATTCAACATAAAATAAAGTGTAGAAAAATAAAAACTTAAAATTCTGTAACCACAAACCAGGTTTCTGGACGTGACATTGTGTGTATTTTTTTTTAAAAGAAGTATTCAAACGTACACATGATTTTAGCCGGCCAGACCAGATCGCCCTTTATTAGCTTGCGTTGATTGGTTATATTGGAAGATTTATCGACTGATGAAATCAGTCACGCGTTGAAGGTGTCTTAAATATAAAAAAGTTACATGCACCACAGAGAATCAAGATCGTCGTGTTCGAAATTCAAATGACTTTTGCACGCTAGCGGATAAAATAGACTTTTGCACGCAGATTTCGCCCTATAAACGGAGGTTTTCCGAGCGAGTGAGGTGAAAAAAATATTTTCGGACAAATAGAAAATTTGGTGAAACGTTACAGGTGGGAAACAATGTTTCGGATTTGAGATATGATATCATTTTACCCACATTTATTCGCAAAATGAGTGTGAGAAAATTTTAGATTACTAATATTTGTCAAAAATCTTCATGGTAAATTAGCATACACCCGCCATCCCGACAGCCAGATTGGCGGGTGCGCCTCCACATTGTATAATAACTTTATGTACGGAGCGAGCGGTACATTTTTTTTAAAGTAGGTACTATATTTTTTTAAGTACATTTTAGTATAGTTGTTTTATATATGGTATAGGTACTCGTACACCGGCCATTCTGACTCTCACGATGTCCTATTTTTGGGCCAAGCTGAAACGGGACACTTTGCTTGCTTGGTCAAACTGAGTTGCATTTGTTAATAAACGCCTCGCTAATTCTTTCTGTAGTGTTTTGGCGTCCTTTTTGTTAAATAGGTAAGTTACGTAGGTAAGTTTTTTTACTTGAACGCATCGTAAAAAATTTACGAATAGGTACTAAGTTTAGTAATACATGATATTTTACGTGTATCTAATCAATATTCATAGGTACATGTTATTTAAGTATAATATGAATCATTAATACCTACATTAGATTGTAAAGCACGATATAGTTGTAATAAGTTGTTTACCCAAAAAGTAGGTCGAGTGGAATTTGTCATAAATTCCGTATTTCTGCACAATCAAATTTATGTACATCAAAATTCAGCTTGGTACATAAACACTACATGGATGAAGCTATAGGCGCTATAGCTCTGTCAACAAAGTATATTTTTTCTGCAAAGCTGTAGTTTGTAACACAATATTGGCAAAATCCTGTGTCAAACATAAAGATGTATATACCACATTTATTTAAGCTTTCATTTTAAGTATAAGATAGTGGGTGTCAATATCTCGCTTCCAAAATGAAAAAACAATTAGGATTTAAGAGGTAAAATTTTATTTTTATTTAAACTATGAATACAAAGATCAAAGCTTAAAGAAAAATTGAAAAAGGAGCTACCTGGTGGAAGGGACCGGGAATCGAACCCGGTACCTCTGGATTACCGGTCCAGCGCGTTAGCCACTTCGCTACCCTCGCTCCACGTAGACCTGAGCGAGGGTAGCGAAGTGGCTAACGCGCTGGACCGGTAATCCAGAGGTACCGGGTTCGATTCCCGGTCCCTTCCACCAGGTAGCTCCTTTTTCAATTTTTCTTTAAGCTTTGATCTTTGTATTCATAGTTTAAATAAAAATTGTGGTGTACCCACAATAAAAATAAAATGAGACATTACATGTTTCATAAATTTATAAAATTTTATTTTTGTTAAATGTAGGGCGTGTTAAATATGTGATCGACAATGAAAAAAAAAGATTGAAATAAAAAAAATGCTCAATGTGTCTTTTTTCATTAAAATTTTACTCCACTATAGTATGTATTTTATTTAAATCACTAAAAAGCAAATAAAAAAAGAAATAAATAGAAAAGTCAAAAAGTACCCGTTCATGTACATATAACATTTGAATCATCTTTTGAAGCCGGTGCCAAACCGTTCATTATTACTGTGAAAACAGATGCCACACATGCCTTTAATAATTATTACTATTTGATTAAAGAACACTGAGTATTTTTGATCGATAAAGAAGTTTATGTGAGGTTTGGCATCGACTAATGTTATCTGTACATACATATATGAACAGGTTATTTATGGCTTTGCAGTCGGTTTTATTTTTTTATTTTTAGTGATTTAAATAAAATGCATGCTATAGTGGGATAATCAGGGAGGTGCAGGCCTGCATGCATCTCGGTTGAATTATCCCCCAACTCCTAATTACGGATACCTTCCTTCATCAGCTGAGCATCATGAGATGATGATTGAACTTCAGAAAATGTATGAAAAATAAAATTATTCTTATTAGTGCCTGTAAGATTTGAGGGTTGCCCTCAATTTCCCTGGGATCCCATCATCAGATCCTGACTTGGCGACGATGGAACCAGCTCAAGGGCATACTTAAAAGAATACAATTATCAGTCTTAACCTACCTATAATATTTAAAAGAATTATCCCCTAGCTGTTAACTTTTATTTATAAAATCGATTTCCCTGAGATGCCATCACCAGATCTCGACATGATAATAACGGGACCACATCAGGAGGATGCTCTTTCAAATACATAAGAATTTTGAGAATCGGTCCACAAAGGGAAACCATTATAAGATCACTTCGTTGTCCGTCCGTCCGTCCGTCAAAACCCTTTATCTCGGGAACGCGTGGAAGTATCGAATCGAAATTAAAACTTAAATCTTAATCTTAAATTAGGTCTTTTAACAGGTCTACAGTCCCTTAAAGGCCTTGAAGCAGTGAAAAACACCAACTTCTAAGTTAACTAAAAAAAAGATGCGGCCGTTTAAGCCGCAAAAAACGTTATTTCAAAGGTTGCACCTCATTTGTATCCGGCGCAAACTTAACCGGCCAGTTAAGATTAAGTGTTTGTACGGAACCCTCGGTGCGCGAGTCAGACTCGCACTTGGTCGGTTTTTTTGCTATATTATTACTGAAGCCGTATGGCTTCAGCAATAATATGCTGGCAGTCAGCCAATCTTCAGTACTGTAAAATTTTGCTAAATGTGACTTACCCAGTTCTTCCCCTTGGCCCTTCACTTACTACGAACAAAATTTAATTTGTGTATAACTCGCAAGTTACACATCCGATTGCTAATATTTTAACTGTATTTTGGAGTACAATTTTGGTACATTTTTTTAGAGTAATAACATTTCTCAATAAACAAGGGCTTCATGGTAAACTGCGATACACCCGCCATCCTGACAGTCAGAATGGCGGGTGTACCTAAACATTGTAATAACTTTTTGCACGGAGAGGTACAATTTTTTTTAAAGTTGGTACAAAATAGTACATTTTGAGTACATTTTTTTGGTATAATTGTTTTACATATCCGTGATGGTACACCCGCCATTCTGACTCTCACCCGCAAATCTACCTTTCGCTCGTCCTCAATGGAAACGCACTCTATATGGATCGTGGATGGTTAAAAACAATGGCTTAGATTAGAGATACCGCTCATGTCTCTGTGGAGCGCCCGGTAGGGAGGGCGTGAGGTTGGCTAGACGCATTAAGTATGCCGTAATGTTTTAATGTGTTTAGACAGCAAGGTCGGAGTTCCTGCTGGGATGCGAGGGAAAGTTTTACGTGTTAAAATGGAGCCAGACTGGTTTAATTGCAACGACTTGAATTGATATTTTCACTAGCAAAAAGTTTACAATAAACAGGTATACTTGCTGATTAATGTTTAGCCATTGTATTATTTTTCATCGTATGCAAATAAATTCGCGTTCAAATAGTTCTCTCAATAAGCTACAGTAAAAAATATTGAAACAGAAATATAAATACGAACGAGCATTTGCGAGATAATACGTCGGCAAAGCTTTATTCACTATCATGATTGAAACATATCGTTTACTTAAATGAAATACGGATCAAAAAGCCTCAATCCTGCATTTAAATAAAACAATTTAAACGGACTATGTCGCGTATATTAATTATTTGAGCCTCCCTGACGCTTCGGTACCTTTACAGATACCGTTATCAAAGGGTAACAAATAATTAACATACGCGATATAATCCGTTTAAATTGTTTTATTTAAATGTGTGACAGTCGCGGAATCCGAAGAAAATACTAGCCTTAATCCTGCTTTCTGATATTATTATGAACCAACATTATCAGTTTGCCCAATGCCAAACACATTTAGCAAAAAGGAAACTTAATCGTCATCGTTAGTAATTAGAATTGTAACATCGTAAAACATCACACAAAACGATTTTCAATCTAAGGGGATTTTAAGCATACACTAATGGCAACAAATTGAAAACTGTTTCAGTGTAAATCAACAATCGATGTGTGGCGCTGGGCTCAATTGATCCTTGAAGGTACTTGACCGTGTTTAACGATTTACGGCCCATCCTGAACGTTTGCTCTCCCAAATTATATCGAATATGTTACTTTGTTAGTTCTTTCCTTACATTCTATCGCAGCAATGAACCCGACATAGAAATATTGAAGACATTTCGTATAACGATCACTGTTCAATTGGTCAAATGTAAAGCCTAGTAAAACATGTGTTCTTAACGCATATTATAAATTACATATACAATGTTTACTGTTCAGGAAAAGTATAAAGCAAGCAAAACCAAAAGTAGTTAAGTCTAACTACGTTTATGAAGAGGTATAAGTATAATTTAAAAATACATCTATTCAGGCAGACTGAAGAGAGCTGTGTTTATGCTGAAAACGTGATGGGCGTATCTTTTGGTGTCTTGATAGTCATAATAAAGAAGATTTTAATTCAAATGGCAAAATACGCCTTAGCGTTATTAAAAGTGCCAACATACGATCTGAGAGTTTCGCGGGTGAATACGGCAATTTATTTGGGAGAAACTGGCAAAGCACCTACTGCCGCCTGTCTCTAGATTTTATTTTATCATCATGAAATGAAAGATCCAATGTACGAGGGGCGTCTGAAAAGTTCTAAGCCTAAGATAGAAAAAAACAATTTACACAAATGAACTCTCTTTATTTTTCAATATAGTCTCCTCCTAAATCAATGCATTTTTTACATTTTTTATACAGTGCTTTTAGGCCATTAAAAAAATAATCTTCATTTTGCCCTTCAAAATGCTCCTGTACAGCCGCCTTCATCTCTTCGTCACTTCTAAATCGCTTTCCCCTCAACTCTTTCTTCAAATTATTGAATAGAAAATAATCGCTTGGGGCTAGATCTGGGCTGTAGGGTGGGTGGTCAATTTCGTCAAAACCAACTTCCTTCAGAGCACGCCTCGTAACATTAGCGGTGTGAACGGGTGCGTTGTCTTGCAAAAACAAAATGCCTTTCCTTAGTTTACCCCGCCTTTTCTCAACTATGGCTTGTCGCACCTGTCTTATTAGATTTGCATAATAAGTTCCGTTTATCGTAGAGCCTTTTTCTAAATAATCGATTAAAAGAATGCCATCACAATCCCAAAATACCGTAGCCATTAACTTAGAGGCCGACTTTTGCACTTTAAATTTCTTCGGCGGCCTTTCACCCTTTTCAATCCACTGCATCGACTCAGACTTACACTCCGGATCATACTGTCTGATCCATGTTTCATCAACAGTTACTATTCGGGAACAAACTTCATCTAAATCATCTTCGCACAATTCTAAAAACGCCCGAGAAGTTTCCACACGACGTACTTTATCGAAGGCCGTTAGCATTTTCGGTACCTAACGAGCACTGACTTTACTCATGTACAAATGTTCATGTAAAATTTCTCCGACTCTTTCTTTACTAATACCTAAGACCTCAGCTATTTGCCAAACCTTAATTCTTCTATCTTCTAATACCAGCTTTTTGACTTTTGCTACGTTTTCTTCGGTCACTACCGATATTGGCCGCCCTGAGCGGGGGTCGTCTTCGATCGATTCCCGTCCGAGTTTAAATAAGCGACTCCACTTTTTGACTGTGGCATAAGAAGGCCCAGAATCACCGTAAATAATAGTCATTTCCTCAAAAATACACTGCGGTGATTTGTCACTTTTTGTAAGGAATTTAATTACAGCACGGTGCTCAATTTTCGTAATATTCGTTGGTAATTCACACATGATGTACTTTTCCGTTGAATATCTCGAAACAGAATAATAAAAACGTGACATGTTATTTTTTAATAATTTGTTTTTAAATGGCCTTTCTAGTGGCCAGTATCATAAACGCATATATAACCTCGAAATACCTTAGGCTTAGAACTTTTCAGACGCCCCTCGTAGGGGAGGAGGTTCCAAGAACCTACAACGTTGGACGACCTAGCGATACCCGCCCCGCACCCAACAGTCATCTACGGGATATATTTAGTATATAATATTAGTGAATATTATAATATTCGGGCATCGTGAAAGCGAGAACGATTGCAATGACACGGTGCTTTCTCGCGTATTGTTGTCGGGATAATGCGATCGTTGAGGCGTGCGACTTTTCACAATAGTGGCTGGCACATACGCAAAGCTGGATACCCTCTATTCAAAGTGTTTTGAGTCGTAAGTAATTCACATTCCCTGAAAAATAACATGGCTAGTGCCAAATATAGACACAACCGTTTCAGATTTTCCAGATTTAAGATTTCATATAAATATTTTTTCCAATGTTAATAGATTTGATGCAAATACATATATAATCATTTGCATTTTATATATTTGTTCTTCATTTCATATATTTGTTCTATCATAATTAAGAAATCCATCTTGATTGTACACAGTCTTTATAAATCCATTATGTCAGATAATGATGGGCACTTTCACATCGCAGATAAAAGGTCTACTCTGACAGTTTCTGTCTTTTAAAATTTACAATAAATGTGGCTGATTACTCTGCCACAAAAACGAAATATTATTGGGGCTTGGGATACTTGGAATGTATCAAATTAGTAAATATTACCGGGGCAGCCTGACCGCACCTAATTTGCTGACATTCCTGTATAAATCATTGCAAAAGTAAATTTTCCTTTATGGCTCCATAACTGTCATTCTAATCGTCGTTTGACTGAGATTAATCGCGTTACTGTTCTGCTACCGTATGAATATGAAAGGTTCCCATCATTGTGGGGCGTCAAAAGGCATTCATATCAGACGCAGTTCGCTTTCAGTGACTCACGGCAATATCACCTTTGCCTTTTACGTCTACGCTTAAATTTTTCTTTAAAGAGAGTCTTTGGTCTTTCTTTACAAATACGCAACTGTAGGTACAATAAAGCACTTCCATAAAATAATTATATTCTAATCATTTCGTAGATGTTAAAAGCGACCGGTCAGATGAAACGAATGTCATTCTCAAGATTTACAACATTTTTTCTGCCAAAGTCGGAAGTATCACAAACTTGATTCAGTTTTTTGCTTCCCTATAATAATAAATCAGAATAGGTAGACTCACTCGATGACCTAGCTAGCTCACCGTTATATTTTCAAAAAGATTATCTAAAGTTGCATGGTACGGGACTACCGGGAAATGTCGGTAAAGCCTTACTAAAATTTCCCGGTTCTGCAGGGCCTAGTACGACTCCTTCGATCACATGAGGGCCTAACAAAATCCGCACGTAATGTCCGTAAATGTCAACATTTCCCCACGTGTCCCTTCCATAAACCCCACTTACTGACTCGGGAGACGCCGAGATGTAAGTACGCACGCTAAACCCGGCGTGCGGAAGGTCGGTGACCTTGCCCTCGCTTGTTATAATTAGGAACAGTTCCACAGGGTTCCGCTCTTTCACCGTTATTGTTAGAAATTTTAATTATTCGAGACTTTTATCCCCCATTATGCAGATAAGGGTAGACTCGTAAATTATGCAAAGAATACCGCAACTGAGAGTCAAATATCAAATCGGCGGATGACCGAGACTTCACCGCGACGGATGTAAACAATTAGCACGGCTTCGAAAGCAAATATCTCATCTTCGCCGTCTAATTTGAGCCGACGTTACATTTTAGCTTTCACTACATTGTAACCTGTACGACAGGGGATCTATTTTAAGTAACGAGAATATAAGATTTGTATACGAGTGTAAAGGGGCACCCACCCACTGCTCTGCAGCTATTGAATACGCAGTTACCATGGTTACGCTGCGCGACCGAACTAACGAAAGTGTATAGAACTGCCGAAATCGAGCAAAAAGCGACGGTACGTGTAAAAAGAGAAAAACGCTTAACGGTACAATAGGTAGTCAGAGAGTGGTACTGACGTAGGCAAAGTTAATCATTATAATAATAAAGAAGTATGTAGTTAATGAAGTTCAATAACCAACAACTATGAAAGTGATTCATTGGCTGTCAGGTGCCCGACTGAACTAAAAAACGAAACCTGTCGGAGTGTCGGCAAGAATTCAGATAACGACTTTCATATTAGAGTAATCGATACACCGAAAATAAAACTTTCAGTGGATACCTACTTTCGGAAGTTTGTCTTGAATTATTAAAGATTCCGAAGTCCTTCAAGACACAAATGGATACTTGTTTACGTTAACGTTTACGCATGGTTACGTAAACATCGACGCATAAAATGTATCTTACTGGTTAATCAGGGTAATAAGCTTGTATTATAATCTTCTATCGGTGACAACCAATACATGGCCAACTGCCAATATGTAACCACGTCCACCACTCATACATGATCCGTGAAGGCTCGAAAACATGCAAGGCCCGAAGATCTAGATATATTGGCATATTGTTGAGCCTGTTACAGTTTCATTTGGTCGCGTGCTGTGCGTGTCATTGACCTGTTAACGCATCGGAGTGAGCTAATTATAATTTGGCTGCGTTTCCTCGTGAGTTCATAGGCTCATTCAGTTTGATAGGATGGCGAGGTGTTACCAGTCACGGTTATATTTTCATAAACTCTCTTTTCGCTCACCATCTAATGTACAATTCGCTTTGCTAATTTGGAATATTTCTCTGGTTCAAGCTCTAGGCCATCGAGATGACTATAACCTCTTTATGAAACATACTCACTTGGAGAATGATAAAACGTTTTGATGCGGTATTTTTCTTTGCAATTATAATTATTTATTTACAACATTATTCTTAACGAAAAATAACACCAGCTAACGAAAAAATAAGTTTCAATACGAAACACCTTCTATTTATAGTATCGGTGTCCTAATTTGCGATGAGTGTACACAGCACATGTTGATGCTCTACAACTACACTAATGCAGGGGGCTCATTGAAGGCAGAGAAAAACTATATAGATAATGTTATTATGGAAGCGTAAGAAATGCGAAACACACCTCATGATTAGTCGGCGAATAAAAGAAAAGAAAACTAGCTCGATTCCCACGGCCAAGTTCGCAGGGAGAGAAGAGCAATTACCAGCAATGCATCAACTTAACTATACCTTTGCGTTTATTCCGTGGAAGGCTTACCGTAAAGCACATTTATCATAGGCTGAATAGGTTTAACACAAGTTCCCTAGAGATAGCAATCATTTCACATCTATCATTTAGCGGCGGATGAAAACTTGATGAGGTAAATTAAAGCAATCAATGGTGGTGACGTAAATGAAACTAGAACTAATTTATCAAATTCTATTATTGAAACTCCCATAGTTGTCCTAGCGCGGTGCTAAGGGTCGACAATGTCACCGAGATATGAAGTTAATACAGAGGTCAAACTCGTGAAATGCCGACTAAGGTTAGTACGGCTTTCTATTCAGAACACAATCCTAATATGGTATATAACGCCACATTTATAAGGGACGTTTGTTATGCATTCATGGTTATTGGCATAAATCCTGCGATGTGTGCGTACCTACTTACCAAACGGAGTTTTCGGTGCGGGAGTAGGAGAAAATGGAGCGCGACAAAAAATCTATCACGTATATATCTGTGTTTGTATGAAACTTACCACACTATTACAAAAAGGTTTTAGAACGTAATACTAACCTACGATTTCACTATTAGCAAATAAAGCGTAAATTTTCCTAACCATTCGACATTGTGCGTGATTTCAAAAATACGCGTTTAACATTCAGTACTATTTGGAAGTTCCGAATATAATAATAATTTGAACTTCAGAAAAGTGCATATTTTTATATTCTCTATCTATTACCTATTGGCAATTTTCATTTGGATCCTATCTTTGGATCCTAATCTTAAAATGAATATGTTTGAACATCATAGATTTTCAATTTTTTGCTGTTACTGTAAGGCAATGAAGGGCTATAGATAGATTTCTGCGTCTCGAGAGTGAGAAGAACCATTACTCGTCGTACTTCAGTTCATATAACACGTCTCCAACATTGAATTTCTTTCAAACCTCGTTTGAGGCAAGGCTCGCTAGGAGAGTGTAAAGTAAAAGTAGGTGCAGGCCGTAATGAGCCGGCTCGCATAGTGATTTCGCAAAACGCCGCGACCGTGGCCCACATAAAAAACAATTGCTTGAGCGCTTTAATACATTATTATTTTGTGAATCGTGTTCCGGTTGGCAGTTCTCTGCGGAGTCTTATATGGATTTTCTATACGGTTGGAAACTGCACTTGAGATCTAATGTGAAATGGGTCAAAATGAGGTAGTGTGTTTCAAAACTATTTTACGTGTGGCATTTAGTTGTGTCCTCAATAATACCTTGCTAATAGGTTCTTGTAAATGGTTTTTGTAAAGCAGCATATGAACGTTCCTTTCAGAAAATGTACGTGTGAGTATGACATCTGACTATGTATGTCCCAAATAATACTTTGAAAATGGCTTCTTTTAAACGAAGCAGAATTTTATAATTTCTATGAATTTACATTTCGCATAATAGGTACATGGATAACTAACTCTTTATTAATGTGGATGTATCTTAATGAAAAGGTCAATATTAACAAAATGAATCAATCTCAACGGCAGACTAAAGTCAAGGGCAACTAGCCGATCAAAATGAATGCAATCTGAATCTGAACATATTACTACATACATTATGTTATGTCATGTAATGAGTTGACATTTCATCGCTCCAAGGCTAATGACCTTATACGCTAACCCGTTATTTCATTAAACTGCTTGAAATTTCAATAGAGAAATAAGATACATTTAGATGGAAACGGTCGACCAACAGCTGGATTTAAACAAACATACTTAGCAGATGAAAAGCGCGCTACGAATAGCATCAAAGGAACTAAGCAATAAGGAAGTATTTGTAGAAAACGAGCAACTATATCGTTGATAAATCTGCATAGCTATCGGACAAGAATATGCCAGTAATTTAATTTTAGCAACTTAATTCTAAACTAGGTTCCGATGTCAGTACTGGCAACAGTAAAAGGCCGAGGCATGGTCACTGCTTCAATTCACATAGGCCATTTTGGATTCAATTCTAGGTGGTTACGGGTGAGTCAGCGATCCGGTCACAACCGGCTAGACGAGCGGCGCCCGCGCAGCGAGCATTGCGCACCGAATGCGGCGGCGTGATTGGAACCGAGCGGTGTGCGTTACAAGAGAACAACGCCGATGTTATCGGATGTATGCTCTTTGTGCTTTACCGCGGCACGGACAACATTTACCAAAATTTATACGATTACTATTACCATGGAGGACATGGAAGAAATCATTTAAGAAGACTGCAGTGCAGGAAGACTTTTTAGATCAGGTCTAACCCACACACACTCTCGTGCCCTTTAGACAAGTAGGTACAGAATTTTGAATTCAAATTGAAGATGCTTTTGTATTTAGCTATCTTGTGAGAGTCAAGATCAACCAAAATTAAGAACACGATCATTGGCCGAAATTATTCTAGTTATTATTATTAATCCAAATTTGCTTTATGTTTCTTCTTGCAGAAACACAATACAAAGCATTTGCCACTGCATTACTATAAACCCAGTTAACTTCCTTTATACGCTGATAGTTTGCTTATTGGACTACCGCTTATAGCCGCCTTATTTGGCCGCCATGAATTACTTAAAATATTTAAAATGCAAAAAGTATGTTTAATCGAACTTGACGCACCGTATTCAGGTCACCGTCCACTTTTAGCGCCGAAGAGGAGATAGCATTTTGCTATCTAGAATCAATAGACAATGTACCTACCTACACCGTTTGTTTTCCTTGTACTCTAGTTTTAAGTTTATATCTGAAAACTCCCTTTAACGGAAAATGCTACAAGTGTAATAGACTTGGTTTCCATTTCTCCATTCCCCTGATTTTCAATTTATTTTTGAAGCTATTTAGACAATGGTTTCATATTTAGTTATTAGGGTTGGTTTTGGGGATGTTTTACGGCCACAATCAGTATTACGGTTTTGTAAATAACAACGAAAAGTCGTAAATTACTTCTTGAATTATAATATAATCTTGTTTTTTTTTTATCATATTAGAATCAGTATCATATATAGTCGAGTTCATTTACATCTACACACTTACGAGAACAAAAATATCTGAACACGACCCTATTGTCAGGAGCATAAAATCGTGTGAAAAACGAAGTGTTTAGCCACTAGTTGAGACAAGACAAGATTATCGATTTCAATCGGTGATGTGAAAAGAATGTCATCATCCTTCCCGAGTTCTAGTTCGTGTCCGATTGATTTATGAACGCTTTATGAGCATTTCTGAGATACCACAGATACGCTTATTTATTTATATATACTCATGACCCGACAGAATGCATTCGATTGATTAACTGCACCCACGACTGAGAAATTCCCAAGATCATAAATCACAAGGATTTAAACTTGCGTAGGAACATGTTTTTTTATTTCTGTTAATGTTTATACAGTTTGTTTATGTCGTATTGTTGGGATAGAACAACATTCGCGTGGCAGTCTGGAGATTTTTTCACACTTTATAATTAATAATTATCCAACAAATACTTATATTTTGTTTTATGCCGAGGGTTGCCGTGTTTGGAACACAGAGGTGTTTATAATTATGGGCCATAGCTATGGGAAATTCATTCGTTGGTAATCTTTTCTACGAATCTTTCTCAGTGTGCCCAAAGGTGCAATTATTTTCCGTGCATCGCGGCCGATCGCAGACGCGTGCGGCTGATGCGACAATAGGCAGTGTATGAAAATGTTTGCACCGCGATGCACGAAACTGCAGAAAGCACGTTCCGGGCGTGTCGCTGTCTCCGCCCTACGGCAAAACACAAAGAAAATACCCGACACGGGTACCGACACCGACCGAGCCCGCGCCCCGTCCGCGACGCCTCACTCTACGTCCTTTCTGTGTGGCTTGCGCCTGCCTGAGTTGACGCTGCACTGTAGCCTACAAGATACGCATCATGAAACTTCGTGCAGATTTTTATCCGTTAAGCTTACTTAAACCCAAAACGAATATAAAGAAAATTCAGGCGTAACCACGACATTAATTTCTATATCTAGCCATTTATCTTTGCCAGTCCAGTCGGAGGCCGAGAAACGGATGACATCACTACCCTCACCGAAAAGAAAAATGGAATAAGAATGTTCATTGGCCGAAGGCACCAAAGTCTTTTTAAGAATTCGCGTCTTTGTAGACGGAACCACACGGCCGCCCACTGCCCGCCTACGGTGCAAGCCTTGTTAAACCCTGCAGACATGGTGTGGAGAGGCAGGCTAGAAGGACCTATGTGTAAAGGAAAACGGAAGGATTATATAACATTAACACTTTAAGCTAGCACTTCTAAAGTAGAAGGCATTAAGCACTGAGTGTTTGTTGGCATAATCATGTGAATATTTTATTGTTTACACGTGAAAATGAATATTACGACTATTGCGAGATATTTATATAAAACCGAGTAACCAAGAACATCAAATTATACAATAATCCCTGATTCAATGCATCGTAAAGACCAATAATTGTTCAGTCAGATACAAACGAAAGAACAAGTTCACAGGTAAATGACAATCATTGTTTTTTGCTTGCATTTGCAGCCGCATGCATTGACGAGCTAGAAGTTTTCACGCTTAACCCATTCATTGCCGACGCCTCATATTTTTACTCATCACGCAGTGCCGCCTTCCAAGCGACGACGCGAATTTGCGTCCGCGGCATTAGGTTAACCCATTTCAAGGACGCGAATTCGCGTCCGCGGCATTACGTTGTCAAGGACGCGAATTCGCGTCCGCGGCATTACGTTGTCAAGGACGCAATTTCGCGTTTTCGGCATTACGATTACACATACATGGGACGCGAATTCACGTCTTCGGCATCCGAGATAAGAATTATGAAAATTACAAATGCACGGAATCCAAAAACCAGCAACAGTATAATATTATCCTTCATAAATAAAGTAACATTTAGGTATCAGCATTTAAGTACACTTGTTTTCTAGCAAAAAAAAAACAAATAACTCGAGGACGCGAAATCGCGTCCTCGGCATTGAATGGGTTCCCATTCATTGCCGACGCCTCATATTTTTACTCATCACGCAGTGCCGCCTTCCAAGCGACGACACGAATTCGCGTCCGCGGCATTAGGTTAACCCATTGCCAGGACGCGAATTCGCGTCCGCGGCATGACGTTGTCAAGGAAGCGAATTCGCGTCCGCGGCATTACGTTGTCAAGGACGCAATTTCGCGTTTTCGGCATTACGATTACACATACATGAGACGCGAATTCGCGTCTTCGGCATCCGAGATAAGAATTATGGAAATTACAAATGCACGGAATCCAAAAACCAGCAACAGTATAACATTATCCTTCATAAATAAAGTAACATTTAGGTATCAGCATTTAAGTACACTTGTTTTCTAGCAAAAAAAAACAAATAACTCGAGGACGCGAAATCGCGTCCTCGGCATTACGATTACACATACATGGGACGCGAATTCGCGTCCTCGGCAATGAATGGGTTAAGACCGCTGAATATACAGGTAACACAAAACAGGTGCTTCAAAGAGTTCTGTAGTTACAATAACATAACAAAATTAATAACCTTGGTCGGGAAATCTATCACAGCAACCGGCTAGCAACGTAGGAGTAGAACATAAATCATTTATCAGATAAACCAGATCTGTATTATACTGTAAAATCTATGCTCTATCATATACAATAGCATCTAACAATGCGTTTTACGTGCCAATTTTATAAAAGCATGTAACCGAATAACAGGGTTCGAAAGGATAATTATCAACGATAATTATCGCGATAATTATCACGATAATTATCGTGATAATAACAGGTGGATAATTATCAATTGATAATAACAAAAAATTGCGCCCGTGAAATAGAACTATATTCTAAGTATCCAAACGTGTATTTCCGCACTTGTTGCGTCTATCCGAACGTTTCGAAAAAAAACGTCAGTTGGTGTTATGCAAAGCCAAGTGAACTCGAATGTCATTGGTTTGTTAAGTTAAATATTGTTTATTGTTTTATTTGTGTTGAATTTGAACAATGCCATCAACCATCGATATTTCTTATGAAACAATTTAACAAATGATCTTTTAATACTGGTGATAATTATCCGATAATCATCCGATAATTATCCGATAATTATCACGGCTCGTTATTATCTTGATAATTTCGAACTCTGCCGAATAAACTATTTGCATATATAGCATATAACCCCGAGATAAACATTTACAACGCTTATCTACACACAGTATTGCTTTCTTGTATTAACAAGAAAGCAATACTGTGTGAAAAACAAGTAGACTTTAGCGCACGACTTTAGAGCTTCTCGCTTTTTTGGAGGCTGAGCTTTCCATTTTTGATTTGATTAAAAATGGAAAGCTCAGCCTCCAAAAAAGCGAGAAGCTTACACAATCCGAAATTTAGAAACACCTGACGACATTGGTCACCAAGTGTAGAATCTATTTAAAATATCAAGACGCTTGGGAAAAACGTTAATAAAGTCCTAACTGGATGAGAAATGATTCAACGTCGCTAAATAGAACGACAAAGTTGAACAATTCGATAATTGGTCGCGCAAACGGTTTCAGCCAATTGAGGATAACGACTTGTGTCGACGAACTACAATACGTGGCGAGAGGATTATAGAAGTTAGGTACACTCAGCTATAGTTAGTCATTTGGATGTAAGATGGATGTATTGTATACTAGCGAGTCCTGAAAATTATGCACAGTCAATTAAAAACCTCGTCATATCCTTCTTCCAAACGAGAGTTCCTTAAAATAGAGTGTAGAAAATTGCTCCTTTATGTGCACCGGTATAGTAAGGTACCTGCACTCTCAAATTCATTTCCACTGACACATTCATTTCTAGATAAACTTAAACCAACAGAAAAAAAGAATAAATCAGAAAAAAACAGGGGTTGAAAGTGACAATTCATAATTATTTTCTAAAATTACAATACAAATAATGAACTACGAGTATAATAAACAGCACATAGTTTTCCAAGTAACGTGGAAGTTGGGCAGAGAAATATCTGAATTATAATGGAATAGAGAGGGTAAAAAGGAAACGTCTGCATATCAAAAGGAGAGGCAATTAGCGAGCGCATCAAATAGAAGCTTTGAAAATAATAAATATTAAGAGGTATGAATTTCTTTGATACACAACAACATGAGAACTAATTTTCCTTAGAAACAGGCGAACTTGACTAGTATTCTTACCAAAGATACTCTTCCATAACGCCAGTAATACACTCAAATTAGTTACAAATATAGTTTTAAAGTAAATACATGTGTCTTTAAGCATGGTAGGTCTGTAATGATGTGCTGATGTGAACTTGGAGTAACCGAATCGTTAACTGCAAGCGTGGGTGTTGAAGTCTGTTGCTAAGATTTATTTCTTACGTTAATGTAATTAATCTAGATTGTGGAAATCCCAAGCAAAACGATTTAAAATAATTACACGCTTTCCTATAGGCTCGATGTTAGGTGTTGTAATTCAAAAATGAGATTGTAATGAATAATATATGAATAAAAATTGGGCAAGTGCGAGTCCGACTCGCGCATGAAGGTTTCCGTACCATAAAACAAGTTTGTTGTATGGGAGCCCCCCTTCAAAATTTATTTTATTTTATTTTTAGTATTTGTTGTTATAACGGCAATAGAAATACATCATCTGTGAAAATTTCAACTGTGGTGACGGACGGACGGTCGGACGGACGGACAGCGAAGTCTCAGTAATAGGGTCCCGTTTTTACCCTTTGGGTACGGAACCCTAAAAATTAAATATTCTAGTGTACTTTCTACTTCCAAGTACAAACTAAGCCGCAAGACATGGATATTGCATCTTGGAGAAATTTCCAAGAAATTTACCACAAACCGATCCAACCTTTCACGCTAAGGGTTACACTGTTAAAAATTATGTGATTTTACACACAAAAAAATTACAGAAACCTGTATAATTCCCTCAAAACCTGGGAAAAGTACCAAAATTTTGGTTTTTTTCCATAATTTTTGGTAATTTTAAATATCTTCGTTAAATTCAACGATTTTGATGTCTTTTTACAAAAAAAATATGTAATAATTAATAATATGTGTACGTTTACATAAAATCTGTAAAATTCCATACAGCGTCTGGGACAAATACATTTCAATATGTATTTATAACGCTTAAAACTGTAATTTTACATACATAAGTCGTCATTCTACACATCTTCAGAAAAAACCCATTTTTATGTGAAATTACATAAGTTTTTTGTAATGATCATAATAATTTTAGTAGGATTACGTAGAATATTAAGTAAATTTTCAGTTTTTTCTTTATTTTTCAATATATCGTGTAATTTTCAATTTAATTCTGTGTTTTTTCATAAACAATATGTAATAATCATAAAAAATTTGTATATGTACATAAACTCTGTATAATTACATGGAATGTTTGGGAAAAATACATTTCAATATGTATTTATAACGCTTTTATTACATACGGAACTCGTCATTTTACATAGTTTTGTAATTATCCCAAATGTATCAGTAAGATTTCATAAATATTCTGTAATTATACAGGTTTTTCTTTATTTCACAAAATATCGTGTAATTTTCAATTATTGTGTGTGTTTTTACATAAAAGTCATGTAAAAAATCACTAAAAACTTGGACGTTTACATAAAATCTGTATAATTACATTGAATGTGTAGGCAAAGTACATTTAGACATGTATTTACAACGATTGAAACGGCTATCTTACATACGAAACTTGTTAATTTACATATCTTTCTGAAAAACACATTTTTTTGCAAATTTCCTGTACCTTTTTGGAATTTTCCCTAAAGTATCTGTAAGTTCTCATAAATATTCCGTAATTATACAGGTTTTTCTTTATTTCACAAAATATCGTGGAATTTTCAATTATAGTGTGTGTTTTTACATAAAAGGCATGTCAGAATCACTAAAAACTTGGACATTTACATAAAATCTGTATAATTACATTGAATATATGGGAAAAGTACATTTAGATATGTATTTACAACGATTGAAACGGCTATTATTACATACAATACTTGTTATTTTACATTTCTTTCTGAAAAACACAGTTTTTTGTATATTTCCTGAACCTTTTTGGAATATTCACAAAAGTGTGTGTAAGATTACAAAAGATAGTATGTCATTGTACAGTTTGTACTTTATTTTTCAAAGTATCGTGTAATTTTCAATTTTAGTGTGTGTTTTTGCCTAAAAAAATATGTAATAATCACCTAAACATGGACGTTTACATAAAACCTGCATAATTACATAAAATGTCTGGAACATTTAAATAAATAAATAAATAGATTAATATCTTGTGACTATTTACACCAATTGGCCTATAAAGTCCCAACCTAAGTAAATCTTGTACTAATATGAATACAATCGCCGTCAATAATTTTACAAGAGAGATTGAATGGCATTTATATACAGTTCAACAAGGTGTTCACAAATATCTGAACGATATAGTCGTATATAGCCTGGTGACAACCAAAACTCACTAAAATTTCTGTCACTACTCTTCAAAACCTCGTATCTAGTAAGTAGATTGACACTTAGATACGAGCTTTATATAAGTAGGTATTTGTTACTTATAGTGTTTTGGTTGTCAACAGACGGTATATCCATGAAATAGGTATAGGTAGCTACCGTTCCTAAATTACTATTCTTATTTTTATTACATTATGGCTCATTTTGGAAAAAATCTACGTGCGCGTAAAATTAAGAAAAAATATTTTTAGGTTTCCGTACCTCAAAAGTAAAAAAACCGGTCAAGTGCGAGTCGGACTCGCGCACCGAGGGTTACGTACAAACACTTTCCATCCTTAAGTGGTTAAGTTAAGTTTGCACCTGGTATGTATAGCGCTCCATACAAATGAGGTGCAAAGTTAACGCAACCAATCCCTTTGTTGTATGTGAGCCCCCCTTTAATATTTATTTTATTTTATTTTTAGTATTTGTTGTTATAGCGGCAACAGAAATACATCATCTGTGAAAATTTCAACTGTCTAGCTAGCACCGTTCTTGAGATACAGCCTGGTGACAGACGGACGGACGGACGGACGGACGGACGGACAGCGAAGTCTCAGTAATAGGGTCCCGTTTTTACCCTTTGGGTACGGAACCCTAACAACGGAAAATGTAAAATGTATAATGCCCTCGTGGCAAAATAAAGTTCATTATTTCATTTAGTTATTAAGTCCATGCCTGAATACTGCATTTGATGACAAAACAAACCACTTTTGAGTCAAAAAACCAAGCAACAGTCGCGACATTAATATTGCTTTAAAACTGTGTGCGTCAGAATGATTGGTTGACTGTTGAATTCCGCATTGATTGCTTACGTAAAAATTGCTACCTATTTGCTAGTATTTGCTACCATTTACCAAATAATTGCTACCTCAGTATAATAAAACATATCACATATTTTTTTTGACCAGTCATTCTGACGTCAGGATGTTTGGACAAAGTTCATATTTTGCGAAGGACGCACAATTTTCATGTTATTTACTAACCAAAATTTGCTACCTAATTGCTACCTACATTTAGCTTAAAATCAACTCTGCAGCGTTACAGATCAAAAAGTTTCGCGTATAATTATTTTTTGGACTACTTACAACATGAACGCCTGTGCGTATCAGCAGAGCAATCCAAATCTGTGGTGTATTTATGTTTGTGTCAGGCGCTAAGTAGTCAAAAAATAATTATACACGAAACTTTTATTATACATGAAATGTTTTTGGAAGGATCTCATTTATAAAACACGAGGGCATACGTTCACTACGAGAGATAAAAACCGATTAAAACAGTGGCTTGTAGCTATTCGCAGAGATAAATTTACTCCAACGAAAAATAGCCTCGTTTGTAAAAGCCGGATTCAGTACTGGAAAAACGTAAGAATATTTTCAATATTAATGATAATTTTAGTTAATCACTGATTATCTCAGTTCTCGACCAAACTTCAATGATGAATTGCAAACATTTTTAGTTTGTGCCTTATCAAAAAATACTAAACTATAACATTTATATTTATCTAATTATTATTTCAGCCAGACCAGTGTTAAAAAAAAATGCAGTGCCAAGTCAATTCCCATGGAATGTACAAAGTTCTAGTAGGGATAGGAATGTACAAACAAAGCCAATAACACCTCCAAATACACTAGAATTTCAGTAAACAATACGTTCAGTTCCTACGAGTTTATGCTATTTGACAGCTGTTTGGTGGACCGCCAGGTAGCGCCGCCTGGTGGCAGAAAAAGTATCGAAAACCCTCATTGTCAGCTATTTTTAACCGACTTCATTGTGTATAACAAACAATAGGGAAGATGCAGATATAGTATATATCAATATTTTGTGGCTACAATGTAAAAATAACGCGAAAGAAAGGCCATTGCTACATTTTTATTTTAGTTATTATCAATTTTTAACAATAATTATGAATTAAAGTAACGTGAAACGGAACGTTTTTTTCATACACCAATCAACGTGTTTATCTCTGCATGTCAACCTGACGTTGACGTCTACTTATTTTATTCACGGCATAGTTGAGATTATAAATATATTATTTTATTGTGAAAATGTATTGCACATTTCGAATAAAAATGGAACTTGGGTTCATAAAAGCAGACTCCAGGAATCTGCCAGAAGTTAGTGTTGACATGGTCTTACATTTTCTTGATGAAAGTGCAGTTTTCAAGTGTTGAAATGAAAAACTACAGAAAGAAGTTCTTAATGTTCTGGGCAAAAAAGAAAAGGTAAGACCATGTGATGTTTCACAGTTCTGTTGGGAGAAACAAACTGACCAAACTGTAGAAACCAGATAACTATGAGTATTGTTTTCGTGTTCCACAGACAAAACCTGGTGGTGGGCGCGGTGGTGCTGCGCAAGGAGCGCCCGCTGCGTCTCGGACGCTACATTCACCACCATCTCCTCTTGCGGGCCCGTCGAAGGGTCAGTATCCTTGCTTTGTCGGCATACACACCAGTGTTGGCAGCATCGCTAGAAGTACTCATTATATGAGTAAAATTGAGACAATAAACAAATGTTTCTTTTTACAGCATTTTGGATGAAGGCGTTTACAAGTTCTACAGCATTCCAGCCACCACCACCTACCACCTCGCACTCGGGTCACTCGGATCTGCTGCGGAAGAAGCACTTCAACTGGACGGCCGAGCTCATCGAGGGTTACGCCAACGACAGCGTGCTCGGCGACAAGAAGATGACCGCCGCCGTGTTCCAAAAACTTCAACAAGACGTACTCGGGCCTGGTGGAGCTCATCTCGTCGGTGCGCACGCTGTGCCCGCTGGTGAGCCTGGCGCGGCTGCGGCTACTACTACTTGTGGTAGGGGCACCTGCCGGGGCCCGAGACCGGGCTGATCGCCGTCGGCCAGGGTGAGAGTCAGAATGGCGGGTGTACACACGGATTTGTAAAACAATTATACCAAAAAAATGTACTCAAAATGTACTATTTTGTACCTACTTTAAAAAAAATTGTACCTCAGTACAAAAAGTTATAGAATATTTAGGTATAGACTTGTAAAAATGTTGATTTGTTTTCTTTTACTTTTCGTGAGGAACTATATTATCCATAGTACTGATAGATACCGGATTCAAATCAGATTTACCATTAGATAGCAGCATAGATATACCATTTGATAGATGTACCATTTGATAGCAGCATTGTGTCTGTGCTGTATTAAAAGATATTTATAATATTTAACCATGCTTTTAATTTTTCCAAGATATTTTTATTAACATTCATACTATACATCTGAAAGTAACTTTGTCCGTCGGTCGCCTATTCACCCTTAAAATAATGAACCGATTCAGATGCTGACGACATGGTACTGTTGAGCCCATCGGTCGGTGGTATAAGAATACTTCTCGAGAAGTGTGAGTCATATGCCCGTAAGCACAATTTTCAATACAATGTAAAGAAAAGCCAGTATATGATTTTCAAGGCGGGTACCAAGTGTCCATCTCATGTCCCACCCATTCGATTGAATGGCGAACAGCTCAAGAGGGTAAGTTCATTTAAATATCTGGGTCACTTGGTCACCGATGACTTGAGAGACGATTCTGACATTGAGCGGGAACGCAGGGCGTTGGCCATTAGGGCCAATATGATTGCTCGCAGGTTCAGCAGGTGTACAGCGCAGGTTAAAATAACATTATTTCGTGCGTATTGTACTTCTCTGTACACCTGTAGCCTATGGACGAGGTACACGCAGCGTGCCATGAACACTATGCGTGTACAGTACAACGACGCGTTCCGGGTGCTGTTGCGGCTGCCGAGGTACTGCAGTGCGTCGGGCATGTTCGCAGACGCGCATGTGGACGGTTTCCACGCGACGCTGCGCAAGCGCTGCGCCGCGACGCTCCGCAGAGTGCGCGACAGCCGCCACAGTCTCCTGACTGTCGTGGCGGAGAGATGGGACAGTGCCCTAATCAGGCACTGGACCTCTCAACACATTAGTTTAGGCACTAACATAGTTATTTAAGTTATTTTTGTAATACTAACAATATATGGATTAATTTGTCTGAAATAAATGCTTTTTATTTTTATTTTATTTTTTTTTATTTTTTTTAGAGCTACCTGTACACACTTGTCATACACACAGCATACATTTATATTCTGAGGGTGAAGTGTGTCTTGGATTTCTGAATCTTCAGAGTTGGATCTGAAATGTAAGAAAAGAACATTTCTTAATTAGAGAGCATGATATCCATACTATAATAAAAGGGAAGATTATAAGTAGGTACACCCTGTTTGAAAGCAATGAGTTAATAGTGCAGCTTTTGTTAAATTAATAAGTAACATCATTATTACGTAAATACCCCAACAGAATATGAAAAATCTAGTATCAGTCATTATACAAAAAGGCTGAAAATGCAAACCCAGCATATATCACTATTATCTCAATGGAAAAGTATTTATTTATTGCACAAAATACAAAAGTAAAAGTACAAATTTTAGACTTTAATACCAAAAGGCATTCTCTATCAGTAACCATACGACTAACTAAACAGACACATTTGTATTGTGCCTTAATTCTATAATCTGTTACCTACATAAAACCAATTATTATTATGCATATTAATTAATACTTTATATACCTACATAAACCTATTCATGAATACTTATACACAATTTTGGTATCAATGTAGACACTTGGCGAGTGTTATTGTAGACACTTAAAATGTCGCCTGATTCATAGTCATTAATAGACAAATAAGTACTTAGGTATTCCTGAAAATAAATACTTACTGTCCAGTTAAACAAGATGACTGTGTTAATTACTACCCAAAGAATTGTGAAATAATAGATCGAAACAAAGGCATACCTGATGCATTTTCAATACTTACAAGAATTTCACGTCTGTTCCTTTTGAGTATTGCTGATGTAGGCTTTATATTGGCATCATTCTATTTTGGCACTCTAAAATGTGTGGTACCACATTTTTTTTAGATAAAGATTTTCAACATCTTTCTCCAGCTGTAAAATATAAAGAAATATTGTATGTGTCACAAAGAAGATTCATTAGTAAATTAGGTACTTAGCTAAATTAATTTTAATCAGAGCGTACTACCACAAGCAAAACATGTACTTAAGCAATAATATTTGCACTTACATCGGGTGATCTTCACAGCATCGACTGACAGTCTTTGGAGAATAAGTGTCTGTCCTCTTCGCAGCTTGGAACTACTTTTTTCTCCATTTCGATAAGATAAGAATATTTTATTTGGAAACCGCTGAAGTTGAACTGAACACACAACACGGCTCTTTATATCCGAACATTGGAGCCATCGTTGTGATTTCCTGATGTTGACGGATAGTCCATTTTTTATAGTTCATTTGACCCTAACCTATTTATTCAAGAAAGCCGGAATTTATTAATTTTAGCAACTACGATCAAATTTTTCATTGTTCATTGACAAACAAAGATGACGTGACGTCGTCGCAAGTTTCGGTGCGTTTTGGCGCGAAGCTGTCAACTGTCAGTTTGAAACCCCCAGTATTTCATTAATCATTATACCTAAATGATAGTAATTTAATTGTATAATAAATATACTCGAGGTCTATTCTAGATGATATTCTTTCAAATTATATCAAAAAAAAAAAAATGGCGGCAAACTTGACTGCGCACAGGGAGCTTGTATCTAAGATTGTGCAATGGTCCCATGACAACGGTATTATGTTAAACGCGGAGAAAACCAACCTACTTGTAATACACTCGCCATATCTGAAAAGGGAACAATTTAAACGCTCACCAAAATGGCTTTTATACCCCAAAACTAAATTCCAAATAAAATGAATTGCCTCCATTTAATATAAATTCACTCTATACAGTGCTCCCCAAATTAAATCATTTTGTATTCCAAAATCGATATACATTACACCAGAATAATTTTATGTTGAGTCAGAATATCTTTTTGCTTCCCAAAATGGATTTTTTGCTCACCAAAAATTGTTTTCATAAAACATCAAAATGATTACCAAAAAATATCTTTTTGCTTCCCAAAATGGATTTTTTGCTTCCCAAAATGGATGTTTTGCTCACCAAAATGGATGTTTTGCTCACCAAATATTGTTTTCATAAATTAGTGTTTAAGCTAGGTATCCATCTAATCCTGATCACCTTTCAGAGCAGATCCGACTCGGCCGGGTTAGGTTAGGTTAGGTTTTTTTTTTTTATATCCCTAAAAAACGTTCCATAATGTGCGGTAGTCATTATTAGCTATGCTATATCAATTTGAAATTTTCTCCATACAAATCGTTTTTTTTTTCGATGTTTTCCGAATTTGACCGAATTTTCGGACAAGATTTCAGATTCATATTTCTGAGCCCCGAGAGCCCCCCGATACCGAGTTTTAGCCGCCTAGCACCAATTTGAAATTTTGAAAAAAAAAATCGGTTTTTTTTCGATATTTTCCGAATTTGACCGAATTTTCGGACAAGATTTCAGATTCATAATTTTGAGCCCCGAGAGCCCCCCGATACCGAGTTTTAGCCGCATAGCACCAATTTGAAATTCTGAAAAAAAACACGTTTTTTTCGATATTTTCCGAATTTGACCGAATTTTCGGACAAGATTTCAGATTCATATTTTTGAGCCCCGAGAGCCCCCCGATACCGAGTTTTAGCCGCCTAGCACCAATTGAGAAATTTTGAATCGTTTTTTTTCGACATTTTCCGAATTTGACCGAATTTTCGGACAAGATTTCAGATTCATATTTCTGAGCCCCGAGAGCCCCCCGATACCGAGTTTTAGCCGCCTAGCACCAATTTGAAATTTTGAAAAAAAAAATCGGTTTTTTTTCGATATTTTCCGAATTTGACCGAATTTTCGGACAAGATTTCAGATTCATAATTTTGAGCCCCGAGAGCCCCCCGATACCGAGTTTTAGCCGCCTAGCACCAATTTGAAATTCTGAAAAAAAACACGTTTTTTTCGATATTTTCCGAATTTGACCGAATTTTCGGACAAGATTTCAGATTCATATTTTTGAGCCCCGAGAGCCCCCCGATACCGAGTTTTAGCCGCCTAGCACCAATTGAGAAATTTTGAATCGTTTTTTTTTCGATATTTTCCGAATTTGACCGAATTTTCGGACAAGATTTCAGATTCATATTTCTGAGCCCCGAGAGCCCCCCGATACCGAGTTTTAGCCGCCTAGCACCAATTTGAAATTTTGAAAAAAAAATCGTTTTTTTTTCGATATTTTCCGAATTTGACCAAATTTTCGGACAAGATTTCAGATTCATATTTTTGAGCCCCGAGAGCCCCCCGATACCGAGTTTTAGCCGCCTAGCACCAATTTGAAATTCTGAAAAAAAAAACGTTTTTTTTGCGATATTTTCCGAATTTGACCGAATTTTCGGACAAGATTTCAGATTCATATTTTTGAGCCCCGAGAGCCCCCCGATACCGAGTTTTAGCCGCCTAGCACCAATTGAGAAATTTTGAATCGTTTTTTTTCGATATTTTCCGAATTTGACCGAATTTTTGGACATGATTTCAGATTCATATTTCTGAGCCCCGAGAGCCCCCCGATACCGAGTTTTAGCCGCCTAGCACCAATTTGAAATTTTGAAAAAAAAATCGGTTTTTTTCAAAACCACGGGTCAAAAAAATTCGGAAAAATTCATGTTAATGAGGCCTTATATGTACTTTCAATGAAAACTATATTGAACAAAATCGGTTGAGCCGTTTTTGAGTTATCGCCAAATTTCATATTTTTTCTTTAAAAGGTCGTAAGTTGACTTCCAGAAGGTAATAAGTGATTACAGTTTCTAGGGCGTTTACGACCTTTTTATAGAGCTTAAAATCTTTCTTAACGTAAACCTCGGGCTTAAAACAGCAGTTTATTGTGAAGGATGAGCAACTACGGAACCCTACACTGAGCGTGGCCCGACATGCTCTTGGCCGGTTTTTTTTTTATATTTTTGCCGAATTTGACCGAATTTTCGGACAAGATTTCAGATTCATATTTTTGAGCCCCGAGAGCCCCCCGATACCGAGTTTTAGCCGCCTAGCACCAATTTGAAATTTTGGTGAAAAAAGCCATTTTGGTGAGCATTTAGTTTTTTGCCCTACAAATAACCATTTTTAGGGTTCCGTACCTCAAAAGGAAAAAAACGGAACCCTTATAGGATCACTTTGTTGTCCGTCTGTCCGTCCATCCGTCCGTCTGTCAAGACCCTTTTTCTCAGGAACGCGTGGAGGTATGAAGCTGAAATTTATATCAATTACTCAGGTCTACTGTCCCTTGAAGCTGTGAAAAAATCAAACTTCTAAGCCAACGCAATCAAAAGATACAGCCGTTTATGCCGCAAATTTTCGACACTTGCAAGGGAATCAAAACCTACAGGGTGCTTCCCGTGAACCCAGTATCTTGAAATTTGGTACGAAGCAACGTCTTATAGCATAGATAAAGGAATAATTACGAAAACCATATTTTTTTTTTTTAATATTTAACTTTGCACCTAATTTATATGGGGCGCTATACATACCAGGTGCAAACTTAACTTAACCACTTAGGGATGGAAAGTGTTTGTACGGAACCCTCGGTGCGCGAGTCCGACTCGCACTTGGCCGGTTTTTTTTTTTTTTATATCCTCATAAATGTGTTCATGTCCACGTACATCAGAATATGTTTTTTGGTTTGTTTCGTTTTTGAGTATGACTTAAGTAACGAAGTTTGTCATTTATCAAATCAAATTAACAATTACGGGATTGCTGCGTTCTGTTAAAATAACGGGAGCCAAAAGTGTGTTATTGCTGGCATAGTAGCTAACATTCACTATATTTATTTATGAGTTTCATTAGGTATATAAAATAAATCGAACGAAGCAATGAGCACTCCAGGTGTACTATAAGTACATACTAGGTCCATATGACTGCGCAGTAGCAGACAAGCCATAACTTGCGCAGATCCGCCATGTTTGGTTTGCTATGCAAGCGTGGGAATATTCTAGAAGTGGTGCCAAAGAGTAAAAATAAGAGATGTCAAGTCAAGTCAATGCTCTTGCTACCTACCTAGTAGTAAAAAACGGCAAAAAATCACGTTTGTTGTATGGGAGCCCCACTCAAATATTTATTTTATTCTGTTTTTAGTATTTGTTGTTATAGCGGCAGTAAATAGGTAAATAGGGTCCCGTTCTTACTCTTTGTTACATTCTGGAAATAAGAAGGTTTTGGTATACAACAAATGTATATTAACCGACTTTAAAAAAAAAACAGTTGCTCTCGAAAAGTATAATTTAATGACGTTGAGCTGATAATGGAAAACAGCAGGCTACTGAAACTACTCAATAATAATAATTAAATTTCAATGACTAAAAAGCAAATAAAAAGAACCACCTTTAAATAAAACTGAAAAGCCAAAAATAATCTGTTTATATTAATAATATATTTTATTGCAACCAAGTACTTATAAATGCTACTCTAAGGTCTAAGCCATTTTTGACTCGTCGCGTCTTCGTTGGTACACACTCTATGATAGCGTTCAGTCAGCGCGCGGCGCGCGCGCCAATCCGCCATTTTGCATTCTGCCTATAATCTGCGTCATCTGCGTATTGAATGTTCGTTGTAAAGTGAAATAAATTCTGTGATTTTTATTATATATACCTAGACCGAAGTAATTGTATAAAGGTAAGTCCTTTTTTCTTCTTGGTTAATAATAATAATTGGTTTATGGCGCCAGGCAGTCCGATTTCACCTTTTTTCACATACAGAACGAGGTAGGTACTCCTGGACACGGCGCCATAAAGAATTCTTCTGTTGATGTCAGTATTTTTCACTTAGATACGGCACTACAAATATAACCTGTATCTTTTAAGACCAGCGTCTTAGTCCATATCAGCAGTTAATATGTTAGTTGGACTTGGAGGTGATAAATGAGATGTTTTTTTTTTATTGGCACAATATAGTGGCTCCACTTCGCCTGAGGTTAGGACTTTTAACCTTAAGACAGTGATCTTTTGCCAAATCTATCACAGACATCATTAAGTCTCAATCAAAACCCTTGTAAAACAATTCCATTTACTTTAAAAATTCTGCCTCAGGTTTGTGACGTAGACATAAACGCAGCGACCTGGTTCCCCTGCGTCGAGAGCAACAGCTTCGCGTACAACAAGGCTGGAAGCCGCTCTTCTACAACAGCTCCGACCATCTGCCGCGCGACATGCCCCAGGACCTGAAGGACCATGTCAAGAATATGACTGCGTTCGATAAGCAAAATGTGAGTATTGTGCGGTTCCAGAGGAATATTTCAGTCCGTTCCATTCTGAAGAACGTTAAATTTACATATATACAATTTCATTGTTACTAGTTCTTATCCCTTTATTATATTATTCCTGACAAAAAATCCATAGCAGTACGGCCCTTCATCTAAAGGTTTGACTGCATCGTCTGTGGCAGTAGCTCTTCATAACAATATTTAATGGACCTTACAAATAGTCTGACCCATTTTGTTCACCCTTTAACTTATATTAATATTTTATTATTATTTCAGTGAAATCCCAGTGTTCAAGGAATGAAAAGAAATGCCTGTATTCAAGGTGTGGTGCAACAGTTTTAAGACGAAGAAAATAGTTTTGATAAAGGAATATTCCAAAGCAGAGATAATTGAAAAAGGTAATCTTTTAAATTATGTTGATATAGATAATGTAAAATAACTAACTAACACTTTTTAGTTTAGATAACTCAAAAAACCTAGTACTCTCTGCCATTATGAGTTTAACAATAAATGCCATAATGTCACTATGATTTCAATGGGGAAGGAAGGGCGGATGTTGTCTAGTTGTATTTTGCTCGTACTATTTTTGTAAATATTTTTAATTAATGTTATGTAGCTGCTATGTACTTGTTGGTCCTGTAGTGTTCTCCAAATGGCGGAATGTAGTATGGTGTCGAATGCCTTTTTGTAGTCGATGTAAGCAATGTACACTGGTGTGTTGAATTCTTGGTGCTTTTCTATGATTGTTCAATCGCATGTATGTGATCTATTGTTGAAAATCCACGCCTGAATCCGGCTTGTTCTAGCGGTTGGTGGCATCGTGTGGATTTCCTTTTTAGGGTTCCGTACCCAAAGGGTAAAAACGGGACCCTATTACTGAGACTTCGCTGTCCGTCCGTCCGTCCGTCCATCCGTCCGTCCGTCTGTCACCAGGCTGTATCTCAACAACGGTGATACCTAGACAGTTGAAATTTTCACAGATGATGTATTTCTATTGCCGCTATAACAACAAATACTAAAAATAAAATAAAATAAATACAACAAACTTGTTATAGATTATATATATGTATAGGTACTTCAAAGTTTTGATCCAGGTCTTGTGTGTTTGTAGTTCTTTATATGCCTTTTTTAAGCTGCCTGTGCTGATGAGGTGTTTTTCTAGTGTATGAAGTCTATAGTTTTTGTAGTCCTTTTTAATATACTTGTGTGTTAATTTGTAAAGCGCCCTTAACTCATTCTTCATAGAACGTGATTTTGGTTTAATTTTTTGTAGGTGTTGTCTTCGTGATAACAGTACTTTTGTTCGATCGGACAGAACCTGGTTTCCTTCAGCAACGTGATTTGGTTTTTTAATTTTTTGTATGCTTTTAGTTACTGCGGTTGTTAGGTTGTCGTAGCACTGTTGTACCTTTGTTGAGTGCTGATTTTGAGTCCCGAGCAAGCGAAGGATTGAATCACAACTTTTCACCTCAACAGCGAGAACATATTCAACTCTTTGTACTTTGTCTTCCAACCATTCAAATTTAGGTATGTTTGTAGTCTTTGTTGCTGATTTTATTCATATTATTAATTAGAAAATAGATACCTGCTGCTTAAAATTTAATTACAATATAATTTAATTGAAATTATACGTTCCAACACTGTACCAGTCCGTCCAGTCAAGTCAAAAGTTATATAAGGACTACCCGTTTGGATTAAGTTTACACCTCATTTGTATGCGGGGCCATAGGTAATACCAGGTGCCGCCATCTTGGATTTCAAAATTGACATCATTTTCGAATTTCCAACCCCCGATTTATTCGAAATCCATACCCCACATGATATGTTTAAAAAGTCATTACTTTTTTCAAAAATGTCATGTCCGCCATCTTGGATTTCAAAATTGACATCATTTTCGATTTTCTAACCCCCGATTTATTCGAAATCCATACCCCACATGATATGTTTAAAAAGTCATTACTTTTTTCAAAAATGTCATGTCCGCCATCTTGGATTTCAAAATTGACATCATTTTCGATTTTCTAACCCCCGATTTATTCGAAATCCATACCCCACATGATATGTTTAAAAAGTCATTACTTTTTTCAAAAATGTCATGTCCGCCATCTTGGATTTCAAAATTGACATCATTTTCGATTTTCTAACCCCCGATTTATTTGAAATCCATACCCCACATGATATGTTTAAAAAGTCATTACTTTTTTCAAAAATGTCGTCCGCCATCTTGGATTTCAAAATTGACATCATTTTCGATTTTTAAACATATCATGTGGGGTATGGTTTTCGACTAAATCGGGGGTTGTAAATTCGAAAATGATGTCAATTTTGAAATCCAAGATGGCGGATATGACATTTTTGAAAAAAGTAATGACTTTTTAAACATATCATGTGGGGTATGGATTTCGAATAAATCGGGGGTTGGAAATTCGAAAATGATGTCAATTTTGAAATCCAAGATGGCGGATATGACATTTTTGAAAAAAGTAATGTCTTTTTAAACAAATCATGTGGGGTATGGTTTTCGACTAAATCGGGGGTTGTAAATTCGAAAATGATGTCAATTTTGAAATCCAAGATGGCGGATATGACATTTTTGAAAAAAGTAATGACTTTTTAAACATATCATGTGGGGTATGGATTTCGAATAAATCGGGGGTTGGAAATTCGAAAATGATGTCAATTTTGAAATCCAAGATGGCGGACATGACATTTTTGAAAAAAGTAATGACTTTTTAAACATATCATGTGGGGTATGGATTTCGAATAAATCGGGGGTTAGAAAATCGAAAATGATGTCAATTTTGAAATCCAAGATGGCGGACATGACATTTTTGAAAAAAGTAATGACTTTTTAAACATTATATCATGTGGGGTATGGATTTCGAATAAATCGGGGGTTAGAAAATCGAAAATGATGTCAATTTTGAAATCCAAGATGGCGGACATGACATTTTTGAAAAAAGTAATGACTTTTTAAACATATCATGTGGGGTATGGATTTCGAATAAATCGGGGGTTGGGTGTTGGTGTTGTTGCTGGGTTATAGTTTTTTGGGGTCACTGAACTGCTTGAGGGCATCTTCTTCCTTGCCTCTGTGTTACTCCCCTTAGATGCAGCTTTGTGGGAAGGAGTGTTCATTGGTGACATGAGAGTAAAAGCATTTATTTTATGTGGGTTGTTGCAATTTTCCTCCTCTACTGTCCTTGGAGATCATGTATCAATAGTTATTTGTGCAACAAGAGAGCAAAGTTGTTTTTTGTTACGAGTGCTGATTTTGAGTCCCGAGCAAGCGAAGGATTGAATCACAACTTTTCACCTCAACAGCGAGAACATATTCAACTCTTTGTACTTTGTCTTCCAACCATTCAAATTTAGGTATGTTTGTAGTCTTTGTTGCTGATTTTATTCATATTATTAACCTATTGACCGCCAAGCGGTCTAGCAATTTACCGTGCCACTGACGCCAGAGTAAAGAAAAAATGATGTGCCCCAAAATCAACAGGGATTGAAAAATACTTGTAGCGGTTAGAATTACAAAGTTTTTGATCATTGAAATTTGGACGGCTGTGGCCGACGTGGCGTCAGGGGCACGATTTTTTGTTGACGGCCACAGCCGACTGTGGCGGTCAAAAGGTTAATTAGAAAATAGATACCTGCTGCTTAAAATTTAATTACAATATAATTTAATTGAAATTATACGTTCCAACACTGTACCAGTCCGTCCAGTCAAGTCAAAAGTTATATAATGACTACCCGTTTGGATTAAGTTTACACCTCATTTGTCTGCGGGGCCATAGGTAATACCAGGTGCAAACTTAACTTAACCGGTTCCTACCAGTTAAGATGGGATGAGTTAAAATTTGTAGGGAACGCTCGATGCGCGAGTCCGACTCGCACTTGACTGGTTTTTTTTGTTAGGAATACTTATTTTAGTTACTTAGTTATTTAGTTAGTTTAGTTATTATAGTTAGTTACGCTTACTTATGGACCTCACTCGACAGTGGCGCCGACTGGTGAGCACGAAAACGGTAGCCCACACTTTACAAAAATACAAAGAGTACTAGGTTTTTGAAAAAATGTAGAAGACTAGAAGTTGTAGTCTAGGCTTGTATAGTGCTTTTCTCAAATAAATCCAAGGAAATAATACGTCCTGTCATGTTTGGTTATAGGTACTTACTGAAAAACCTAAAACACTAACTCTATGCTGATGGCCACGCTCCATAATATTGTATGAAATTCCTTTATTGACCTCTCGCGCGCGCCCGTAGCAATCCTAAACCCTGTACATACCTATAATAAATATAACGCTCGCCGCGGCCGGCACCGCCGCCGCGTCGCCCGCGCCTCGCCTCGCCCGGACCGCCAGTCGCGCCGTACTTGATGTCGTGTCGTATCGTTCGCGCAATATATAAGATTCTTTGCGTCCCGCACCTTTTCTGTGTTACATACCAGTGTGTTTTTGGTGTATGTATTTGTTAATTATAAATAAAACTGTACAAACATTACACCTCTTATTTTCAAATTAGAATGAATCTTCAATATGTTCTGTACAAAGACGTTCTTTGCGTTCTATAATCACGAAGTTAAGAACGACATTTCCTTGGATGTTTGAGAAAAATATATAGATTATTGCCTACTTTTTTAGACTACACAGAATTAGCGGAGGGAGACAGTTTAATTTTTATCTTTATACATACTCTGCTATCTGCTCTTATAGTAAAGATATGTGATATCCACAGTGTTACATTCCAGTCCATTATATCCACTTGCCACACAAAAAGTACCGTGACTATATAATATCCATAGTTTTACACTTTACAATAAAACTGTCTACTCTCTGCTGGTAGTGAAATAGATACCTATACATTTTTTTAGTTTTTAAGCTAGAAACTGCTTTTACTTTCCCCGAGTAGACTGCTGAATATACTGCATGAGACGTCCGCGTCTACATCGCCATGCCGTCTCTGCTGAAGCACCTATATCCAGCAACTAAGCACAAAATAGTTGGACTAGTAAGTTCGCTTATACTTTTTTTATTCACCGTTTCTCCCTTGACCCCTAGCCTTCTGCACTTTTATAAACATAAATTACTGTACCTACTGTGTCATATTTGTGTAAAGTTTTAATGCAAAAAACCGTTTACAAGCATTACACTTTTTTATCTAAAGAAAGATCAACAGACAGTTTCCTATCTCCTATAAAATGTAAAAGACTTACTATGGCTGTATATTTTTATTTTTTAACAGAGTTTAAAAAAAGAGGATATCAATTATATATACTGTTAAATTGTAAAAATAACATTATCTTCTTGATTGCAGCCAATGAAAAGAATATCTTCGGTAGTAAGATTTTTCTGTTAGACGGAACAGAAGTTGAAGACGATGAAATTCTTGTAGAATTAGAAAAGGACGTTCTAATTGTAGGAGATAGTTGGAACCCCGACCACCACAGGGATGATCAGAGTGCACACGCGACTGTATCTGCAACGACTATTCCTAATTCGCCAACGTCCACTATAGTCAGCAATACCAGCGAATGGAGCACAAATAGCACTGTGTTAGACATTACCTACGACAAATTACCAACGTCGCTTTTAAAAAAATTGAATGATCTTGAACCGGTTTCCAATACGGACGTCAACACTATCGTGAGAATCTTAACGGATGAAGTACTCCAACAGTCAAAACTACCTACAAGATCAATGTATAGAACAGTTGCAAAGGATTTGTGTGATAAATTTCCGCAATTATATGATAGAGATGCTGATACAAAAGAACTAATTGGAACAGGCTACTACACAATTTTCAAAAAAATTGAAGAAAGAGTTCATTATCTCCAAAGGCCGAATAAATTAAAGAGAAGTGTATGTGATGACGGCTTGGGATCAAGAAAGAAAACTAGAAAACTTTTGAATTTGAGTGCTGGCTGCAAGGAATGGCAGCCTAGTGATGCTGATACTGCTGATCTTGAGACTTTAGAACATAAAAAGGACTGGCTTAAATCGAATTCTTGCATAAAGGATAGAGAGGAGGTACGAGTTGAATTATACATGCAAGAAACCTATTCACAGCAGAGGAAATTTCTAAACTCGACACCTGCGATACGAAGTATTGTTGAAGAGTGGCCGGTGTTGTTCGAAGATAAATATATGATTTCGCACTTTGATCGTCTTTGTGCCCTGAATTCTGACCAGTGTATGGAAGCTTTTCAAAATAAAACCTCGGCATTGAACGAGCGGTTGAAAGCTTTAGTCTCGAAGAAAGCCCGCGAACAGAGCGCTCACAACGGCAATGATTTCATAGATAATATACGGCTGATTGCTGTATATTTTAAAGAAGATATATCACACATGTACCAAAGTGATGAGGTATATCTATTATATTGATTACATTATTTCCTTCCGAATTTTGTTCCTTGTTTAATTTTATTAGTAGTTTCATCTATACTGATCTATTTTTTTTTTTTCAGAAACCATTGACTAGGGCAGAAGTTGCTGACCTCCCCAAAGTTGCTGCACCTAATATTGTATTTTCAGGTGAGATGTAACTTCACTACAATTATAAAATGGGGAAGGCCGCTGAGCGTTTCAACTATCGCTTGCAATGTGTTACATTTAAAGACGAACGAACGAAGCGACGGTTTAAACGCTCAACGGCCTTACCGAAATACCAACCAGGGGAAATAATTGAACGTTTTTTATGTAACTAGGTAGCTATTAACATAAGCAGCATTTAGTGCCTGTTTTAACCTTTTTTTTTTTCGCACAGATATTGAAAATATATATTACTTGCTGGTGGAAAAAACCATCGTCAGCGAAACTGCGAGCTTCTCCAGATCGTTACAATTATTGATGGCAGCTTACTTCAACTTTAATTTGGAATATCCAGTGGAATGTCAAAACACGTTAGAGTTTATGCAAAGGTATGTTTTCAAAATAAATCCCAAAGAAGGTTGTAAAATCCGTAAAGGTGTCACGCTGAAAAAAGTATTGTCGTTAATGGGTAAACTTAAGTTTGAATAACATGTCATTTAAATGCGAATATTGTGGCGAGAATTTCTTAACTGTGATCTCGTACAATAACCACCAAAAAAGTCATAGATTCTGTAAAAATGTAAAATTTATGTGTATTGATCCTTTGTGTAAAAGTGTGTTCAATAATTATGAGTCTTTTAGGAATCACAATTTTAGATTACACCAGTCCGAAACTAGTAGTGCTGATGTTGACATTAATTCATCCTATAATAAATGTACAGTGTGTAATAAGAGAATTTTATCAAAAAATGTTGAATACCATTCTAGAATTCACGATATTCAGTCTGGAAAAACGGTTACTTGCCCATTTAATCCATGTGGTTCGTCAACTTTTACTAGTGTGCCATCATTAAAAAGTCACGTGTATCGCAACCATTCGCATTCTATTTCGGATTTGATCAACCGAGATGTAAACCCTACTACTATTAGTACTGCCAGTAGCGATATTCAAGATTTTACTATATCTAACGAATTAGAACTCGAGCCTAATCTTCATAACGATACGGAGTTATTATCTATGAAGCCATTACTGTTACTTTTACTTAAATTAGAGACACGAAATCTTCTTTCTCAAGATGCTATTCAGAGTGTAATTGAAGGTTATGCAGATGTCCATGAAAGTTCTTTGAAAAATATTAAAAACGAATGTTTATCTTCGCTTGATACATATCCAGATTCCAAAAAAGCTGTTGAGAAACATGTATTCAATTTGAACTACGAGGAAAGTATGAATGGCAATTGGTCTAAAAAGTTGTCAAGCAAGTACTTAAGATTTAAACTATACTCGGAAATGTTTAATATTGTGTTACCAATTTCTATAATGTTAGGCAGAAATAACTTTCACAAGATGTGTTCTTTAAATTATGTACCAATCATAGACAGTATAAGAACGTTGTTTGCAGATAAGACATTTCTTGAACAATTTCAAAATCCAAAAGAGAGAATAAATGACGTTTTCACAGATATTACATGTGGCTCAAAAAGTTGTAATAGCGATTTTCTAAAGAATCCAAACACATTAAAAATAATATTGTATCAAGATGCTTTTGAAGTTTGTAATCCATTGGGGTCATCAAAGATTAAACAAAAAATACTAGGAGTTTACATGACGGTGGCAAATATTTCTCCTTACAATAGGTCGAAAGTAGATAACATGAAACTGGTATTATTGTGCAAAGAAAAACATTTAAATGAATTCGGTCATAGTAAAATTTTTGGAAAATTAATCGAAGATCTTAGAAGCTTAGAAACGTGTGGATTATATATCGAAGAGTGTAACCAGGTTATTTATGGCACTCTTTTGACAATAATTGGTGACAATTTGGGAAGTCATACCATCGGCGGTTTTGTTGAAAACTTTAATGTAAACCATTTTTGTCGGTTTTGTTTAATTGAGAAAGAACTTTTTGCGCAGAATCCAATACTTTTAGGAAAAAAAAGAACTATTGACGACTACAACCAAGACGTAGAAATCTCTAACGAATTACATAAGAATGTTTGTTCATCAGCACATTCTCGAGGGGTTAAACGGGATTCTGTTTTTAATCAAATCGAAAACTATCACGTCATTGATGGTTTACCTCCCTGTTTAGGACATGATTTATTTGAAGGTATTGTGCCATTTGACATCGCTCTAGCCATCAACTATTTTATAAAAAAAAAAACCTTTACTCCTAATTTTTTAAACATGAATATGGTACGTCTGGCTAAAAAGGAAAAAATATCTGTGCCACCCCCCTTTAAAGCTAATTCTGTTAAGCTAGGGGGTCAAGCTCTTGAAAATTGGCATTTTCTAAATAATTTGCCACTGGTTCTATTAAGAGTGGTAGATATTCAGGACCCAGTGTGGCAAATGCTAATAAAATTGCGCGACATTGTACAACTTACTTGCGCATATCAGATATCTATTGGTCAAACAGCTTTATTAACATCTTACACAAAAGAATATTTAGTACTTAGAAAACAGTTGTTCCCTAATGTTCCGTTAAGACCTAAACATCACTACATGCTACACTATGGTGAACTGACGAGGCTTCATGGACCGTTGATTTATTCTTGGACACTTAGATTTGAAAGCAAACATAGATTTTTCAAAAACGTTGTGCGACACCTTCCGAATTTTATAAATGTCACAAGTTTATTAGCAAATCGTCATCAACTACACGAAGGTTACCTTTCCCAGGGTATTCGGTATGATACAAAATTATTTTCGAAGGATTCTCGTGTGAATAGTACCGACGAATTACCGTCAAGTGTGAGGTCCTTGCTTTCAAACACCACCCTTGGAACAATGTTCTCAGCATCACATATAACTTACAGGGGTATAAATTATGCAATTGGTGATTATCTTTTATACAAACAAGAGGAGAATATACTGAATTTCCTCAAAGTAAATAAGATATTTTACAGTGATACGTATGAAAATCCTTATTTTACTGGGTCAAATATTAAATTTGAAATTAATTCGGAAATAGGCTTGTGCCAAAATCTTTTTACACCTCAACTTGATCTTAATGAAAATAAAATATGCATTGATTATCAAAACCTGCTTCATTTTCACACTTATTCCACTCATGTTGTTGATAATTGCCATTATATTTGTCTGCATCATGCTTTTTTAGACATGCTTTAAAACCTTATAGTTAGATTCATCGAGATTTGAATTAACTGTAGTGGGAAGGAGGTTAAGTAAGCCGTTTTACGTTAGGACGCTTAATCTCTGACCCATGATATCACACGTATCCCCCTAAGCAGGCGGAGACGACCCCTCCATGACAGTTACTAAAAGACTTACAAAGATGATCTGAAAAAATGCTGTAACCGTAGGCCTAGACGCCATCGTTTCCAGCGACGACCACGCGGACTCGATGGATGCCAAGGTTCTTCAGCAGGACTTGAGATTTTTTGGTCGGAATCTCTTGTCAACCCTTCGGATATATTTTACTGTTAGTTCGCAGACAGGAATTAGGATCACAAACATCAGGCTTTTTCGTGACACTATTACAGCCAAACCCCAAAATTGAATGATCTTGAACCGGTTTCCAATACGGACGTCAACACTATCGTGAGAATCTTAACGGATGAAGTACTCCAACAGTCAAAACTACCTACAAGATCAATGTATAGAACAGTTGCAAAGGATTTGTGTGATAAATTTCCGCAATTATATGATAGAGATGCTGATACAAAAGAACTAATTGGAACAGGCTGCTACACAATTTTCAAAAAAATTGAAGAAAGAGTTCATTATCTCCAAAGGCCGAATAAATTAAAGAGAGGTGTATGTGATGACGGCTTGGGATCAAGAAAGAAAACTAGAAAACTTATGAATTTGAGTGCTGGCTGCAAGGAATAGCAGCCTAGTGATGCTGATACTGCTGATCTTGAGACTTTAGAACATAAAAAGGACTGGCTTAAATCGAATTCTCGCATAAAGGATAGAGAGGAGGTACGAGTTGAATTATACATGCAAGAAACCTATTCACAGCAGAGCAAATTTCTAAACTCGACACCTGCGATACAAAATCGGCAAGGACGATTCTCCCTTAATGGTTACAATTACCCATTTATCTAGTTTTAAAATTGTAGTGGCAAGAGAATTAAGTTAGTCGCCCCGCGTTAGACAGCTTAATTTTCGACCCATGATTTCACACGTCTCCCCCTAAGCAGGCGGAGACGTTTTGATCTTAGCTCAGGTTCACCGGCTAAAGGTGCCTGAAAGGGTCCGTGACCCTTGAGCCGGGGAACAGGAGCCTATCAATATATATACCACTATTACAGCCAAACCCCCTCGTATTCTACTAAGTTTTTTATGAATTTGTGCGATAAATTTCTGTATGAAAGCCTTAGTTCGTGACTATCGGCATAGAGAAATTCGGGAGAATTTCTCTAGGTAATGGTTACAATTACCCATTTATCTAGTTCTAAAATTGTAGTGGCAAGAGAATTAAGTTAGTCGCTCCGCGTTAGACAGCTTAATTTTCGACCCATGATTTAACGCGCCTTCCCCGAATTTGGCGAAGACGACCTGCCCTTGATGTTATTAACACATTAATCTAGTTTTTAGCGGTAGTGGGAAGGAGGTTAAGTAAGCCGTTTTACGTTAGGACGCTTAATCTCTGACCCATGATATCACACGTATCCCCCTAAGCAGGCGGAGACGACCCCTCCATGACAGTTACTGAAAGACTTACAAAGATGATCTAAAAAAATGCTGTAACCGTAGGCCTAGACGCCATCGTTTCCAGCGACGACCACGCGGACTCGATGGATGCCAAGGTTCTTCAGCAGGACTTGAGCTTCTTTGGTCGGAAACTCTTGTCAACCCTTCGGATATATTTTACTTAAAATATACAGCAATCAGCCGTATATTATCTATGAAATCATTGCCGTTGTGAGCGCTCTGTTCGCGGGCTTTCTTCGAGACTAAACTTTCAACCGGTAGTAAATAGGTAGTGAATGCTGATGGTAGTCTAACATTGATCTGCCATTTTGGTCAGTCATTCTGACGCACACTAAAAAGTTTATCTGAAAAAATTCTTAATGGTTACAATTATCCATTTATCTTAGTTTTAAAGTTGTAGTGGCAAGAGAATTTAGTTAGTCGCTCCGCGTTAGACAGCTTAATTTTCGACCCATGATTTAACGCGCCTTCCCCGAACTTGGCAAAGACGACCTGCCCTTGATGTTATTAACACATTAATCTAGTTTTTAGTTGTAGTGGGAAGGAAATTAAGTTAGCCGTTTTACGTTAGGACGCTTAATCTCCGACCCATGATTTCACACGTCTCCCCCTAAGCAGGCGGAGACGTTATGTACTTAGCTCAGGTTCACCGGCTAAAGGTGCCTGAAAGGGTCCGTGACCCTTGAGCCGGGGAACAGGAGCCTATCAATATATATACCACTATTACAGCCAAACCCCCTCGCATTCTACATAGTTTTTTATGATCTTAGCTCAGGTTCACCGGCTAAAGGTGCCTGAAAGGGTCCGTGACCCTTGAGCCGGGGAACAGGAGCCTATATATATATATATCACTATTACAGCCAAACCCCCTCGCATTCTACTTAGTTTTTTTTGTATATGTGCGATAATTTCCGTTTTAAAGCCTTAGTTCGTGACTATCGGCATAGAGCAATTCTCCCTTAAACTCATAATGGCATAGAGTACTAGGATTTTGATGGGATATAATCTACAGATAGATATCTAAACTAAAAAGTGTTAGTTAGGTATTTTACATTATCTATATCAAAATAATTTATAAGGTTACCTTTTTGAATTATTTCTGCTTTGGAATATTCCTTTATCAAAACTATTTTCTTCGTCTTAAAACTGTTACACCATACCTTGAATACAGGCATTTCTCCCAGTGTTTCACAGAAATAATAATAAAATATTGATATAAGTTAAAGGGTGAATTTCGGTCAGACTATTTGTAAGGTCCAATAAATATTGTTGTGAAGAAGAGGTGGGAAATTATCAAAATTGTTAGTAAATAATCTAGTAGGGGTTGTCTGTGATGTGTTATTTACACATTAATCTAGGTTTTAGCTGTAGTGGGAAGGAGGTTAAGTAAGCCGTTTTACGTTAGGACGCTTAATCTCTGACCCATGATATCACACGTATCCCCCTAAGCAGGCGGAGACGACCCCTCCATGACAGTTACTGAAAGACTTACAAAGATGATCTAAAAAAATGCTGTAACCGTAGGCCTAGACGCCATCGTTTCCAGCGACGACCACGCGGACTCGATGGATGCCAAGGTTCTTCAGCAGGACTTGAGCTTCTTTGGTCGGAAACTCTTGTCAACCCTTCGGATATATTTTACTGTTAGTTCGCAGACAGGAATTAGGATAGGATCACAAACATCAGGCTTTTTCGTGACCACTATTACAGCCAAACCCCCTCGCATTCTACATAGCTTTTTAAGGAATTTTTGCGATAAATTTTGCCATTTTGTCTTCTAGATCCGCCAGTGAAGCGTCGTGTCGTTGTGTTGTGTTGTGAATTTTGTGATTGTCACAATTATTAAATATACCTAGACCGAAGTAATTGTGTAAAGGCCAGTACGTCCTTCTAGTAGAGTTGTTAGTCCGGTGTTTTCTTACATAATTGTGCGCATCGGGTTACAAACATGAAATTTCTACCACAGATAATTTGTAATAATTATCGTAGTAATTTGTAGTAGGAAATGTCTAACACAGTGCTATTTGTGCTCCATTCACTGATATTGCTGACTATAGTGGACGTTGGCGAATTAGATAGTCGTTGCAGATTCAGTCGCGTTTGCACTCTGATCATCCCTGTGGTCAGGTTTCCAAGACCTCTTGTACGAGTTGAATTATACATGCAAGAAACCTATTCACAGCAGAGGAAATTTCTGAACTCGACACCTGCGATACCAAGTATTGTTGAAGAGTTGCCGGTGTTGTTCGAAGATATATATATGATTTCGCACTTTGATTGTCTTTGTGCCTTGAATTCTGTGAGTGTATGGAAGTTTTTCAAACTAAAACTGCGGCATTGAACGAGCGGTTGAAAGTTTTAGTCTCGAAGAAAGCGCAAACAACGGCAATGATTTCATAGATAATATACGGCTGATTGCTGTATATTTTAAAGAAGATATATCACACATGTACCAAAGTGATGAGGTATATCTATTATATTGATTACATTATTTCCTTCAGAATTTCGTTCCTTGCTTAATTACTCCACGTTAGACGGCTTAATTTTCGACCCATGATTTAACACTACTGATGATTTAATCTACAGTATCTAAACTAAAATGTATTATTGAACATTATCTATTACATCAAAATAATTTATAAAATTACCTTTTTGAATTATTTCTATTATTATGGAATACTCGTTAATTGAAACTATTTTCATCGTCTTTAAACTGCTGCACCAGTGTTGTTCGAAGAGAAATATATTATTTCGCGCTTTAATCGTCTAATTCGTTAGAAATAGTAAAATCTTGAATATCGCTGCTGGCAGTACTATTGTAGTAGGATTTTAATTGGCAAGGACGATTCTCCCTTAATGGTTACAATTACCCATTTATCTTAGTTTTAAAGTTGTAGTGGCAAGAGAATTTAGTTAGTCGCTCCGCGTTAGACAGCTTAATTTTTGACCCATGATTTAACGCGCCTTCCCCGAACTTGGCGAAGACGACCTTCCCTTGATGTTATTAACACATTAATCTAGTTTTTAGTTGTAGTGGGAAGGAAATTAAGTTAGCCGTTTTACGTTAGGACGCTTAATCTCCGACCCATGATTTCACACGTCTCCCCCTAAGCAGGCGGAGACGTTATGTACTTAGCTCAGGTTCACCGGCTAAAGGTGCCTGAAAGGGTCCGTAACCCTTGAGCCGGGGAACAGGAGCCTATCAATATATATACCACTATTACAGCCAAACCCCCTCGCATTCTACATAGTTTTTTTATGATCTTAGCTCAGGTTCACCGGCTTAAGGTGCCTGAAAGGGTCCGTGACCCTTGAGCCGGGGAACAGGAGCCTATCAATATATATACCACTATTACAGCCAAACCCCCTCGCATTCTACATAGTTTTTTATGATCTTAGCTCAGGTTCACCGGCTAAAGGTGCCTGAAAGGGTCCGTGACCCTTGAGCCGGGGAACAGGAGCCTATCAATATATATACCACTATTACAGCCAAACCCCCTCGCATTCTACTTAGTTTTTTTTGTATTTGTGCGATAATTTCTGTTTTAAAGCCTTAGTTCGTGACTATCGGCATAGAGCAATTCTCCCTTAATGGTAACAATTACCCCGAACTTGGCGAAAACGACCTGCCCTTGATGTTATTTACACATTAATCTAGGTTTTAGCTGTAGTGGGAAGGAGGTTAAGTAAGCCGTTTTACGTTAGGACGCTTAATCTCTGACCCATGATTTCACACGTCTCCCCCTAAGCAGGCGGAGACGACCCCTCCATGACAGTTACTGAAAGACTTAAGAAGTTGATCTGAAAAAATGCTGTAACCGTAGGCCTCGACGCCATCGTTTCCAGCGACGACCACGCGGACTCGATGGATGCCAAGGTTCTTCAGCAGGACTTGAGCTTTTTTGGTCGGAATCTCTTGTCAACCCTTCCGATATATTTTACTGTTAGTTCGCAGACAGGAATTAGGATCACAAACATAAGGCTTTTTCGTGAGGATTCTGACGACTCATTCGGCTGGTGGAAGCACTTATAAATGCTGTTTTTTATGATCTTAGCTCAGGTTCACCGGCTTAAGGTGCCTGAAAGGGTCCGTGACCCTTGAGCCGGGGAACAGGAGCCTATCAATATATTTACCACTATTAAAGCCAAACCCCCTCGCATTCTACATAGTTTTTTATGATCTTAGCTCAGGTTCACCGGCTAAAGGTGCCTGAAAGGGTCCGTGACCCTTTAGCCGGGGAACAGGAGCCTATCAATATTTATACCACTAATACAGCCAAACCAAGTACTTGCTTGACAACTTTTTAGACCATTTGCCATTCATACTTTCCTCGTAGTTCAAATTGAATACATGTTTCTCATCAGCTCTTTGCAACTGTTCTTTTACATTGATCTTGTAGGTAGTTTTGCTGACTATAGTGGACGTTGGCGAATTAGGAATAGTCTTTGCAGATTCAGTCGCGTGTGCACTCTGGTCATCCCTGTGGTCGGGTTTCCAACTATCTCCTATAATTAGAACGTCCTTTTCTAATTCTACAAGAATTTCATCGTCTTCAACTTCTGTTCCGTCTAACAGAAAAATCTTACTACCGAAGATATTCTTTTCATTGGCTGCAATCAAGAAGATAATGTTATTTTTACAATTTAACAGTATATACAATTGATATCCTCTTTTTTTAAACTCTGTTAAAAAAGAAAAATATACAGCCATAGTAAGTCTTTTACATTTTATAGGAGATTGGAAACTGTCTGTTGATCTTTCTTTAGGCTAGGGGTCAAGGGAGAAACGGTGAATAAAAAAAGTATAAGCGAACTTACTAGTCCAACTATTTTGTGCTTAGTTGCTGGATATAGGTGCTTCAGCAGAGACGGCATGGCGATGTAGACGCGGACGTCTCATGATCTCATCTCAAAAATCTTACCCTGTCGCAACGACTCATCATAGTGACATTATGGCAATTATTGTTAAACTCATAATGGCATAGAGTACTAGGATTTTGATGGGATATAATCTACAGATATCTAAACTAAAAAGTGTTAGTTAGGTATTTTACATTATCTGTATCAAAATAATTTATAAGATTACCTTTTTGAATGATTTCTGCTTTGGAATATTCCTTTATCAAAACTATTTTCTTCGTCTTAAAACTGTTACACCATACCTTGAATACAGGCATTTCTCCCAGTGTTTCACTGAAATAATAATACAATATTTATATAAGTTAATGGGTGAATTGACTATTTGTAAGGTCCAATAAATATTGTTGTGAAGAAGAGGTGGGAAATTATCAAAATTGTTAGTAAATAATCTAGTAGGGGTTGTCTGTGATGTGTTATTTACACATTAATCTAGTTTTTCTAAGTTTTAGTGGGAAGGAGGTTAAGTAAGCCGTTTTACGTTAGGACGCTTAATCTCTGACCCATGATTTCACACGTCTCCCCCTAAGCAGACGGAGACGTTATGTACTTAGCTCAGGTTCACCGGCTAAAGGTGCCTGAAAGGGTCCGTGACCCTTTAGCCGGGGAACAGGAGCCTGTATATATATATATACCACTATTACAGCCAAACCCCTTCGCATTCTACATAGTTTTTTATGATCTTAGCTCAGGTTCACCGGCTAAAGGTGCCTGAAAGGGTCCGTGACCCTTGAGCCGGGGAACAGGAGCCTATCAATATATATACCACTATTACAGCCAAACCCCCTCGCATTCTACATAGTTTTTTTATGATCTTAGCTCAGGTTCACCGGCTTAAGGTGCCTGAAAGGGTCCGTGACCCTTGAGCCGGGGAACAGGAGCCTATCAATATATATACCACTATTACAGCCAAACCCCCTCGCATTCTACATAGTTTTTTATGATCTTAGCTCAGGTTCACCGGCTAAAGGTGCCTGAAAGGGTCCGTGACCCTTGAGCCGGGGAACAGGAGCCTATCAATATATATACCACTATTACAGCCAAACCCCCTCGCATTCTACTTAGTTTTTTTTGTATTTGTGCGATAATTTCTGTTTTAAAGCCTTAGTTCGTGACTATCGGCATAGAGCAATTCTCCCTTAATGGTTACAATTACCCCGAACTTGGCGAAGACGACCTGCCCTTGATGTTATTTACACATTAATCTAGTTTTTAGCTGTAGTGGGAAGGAGGTTAAGTAAGCCGTTTTACGTTAGGACGCTTAATCTCTGACCCATGATTTCACACGTCTCCCCCTAAGCAGGCGGAGACGACCCCTCCATGACAGTTACTGAAAGACTTAAGAAGTTGATCTGAAAAAATGCTGTAACCGTAGGCCTCGACGCTATCGTTTCCAGCGACGACCACGCGGACTCGATGGATGCCAAGGTTCTTCAGCAGGACTTGAGCTTCTTTGGTCGGAAACTCTTGTCAACCCTTCGGATATATTCACGCTTTAATCGTCTAATTCGTTAGAAATAGTAAAATCTTGAATAGCGCTGCTGGCAGTACTATAGTAGTAGGATTTTAATCGGCAAGGACGATTCTCCCTTAATGGTTACAATTACCCATTTATCTTAGTTTTAAAGTTGTAGTGGCAAGAGAATTTAGTTAGTCGCTCCGCGTTAGACAGCTTAATTTTCGACCCATGATTTAACGCGCCTTCCCCGAACTTGGCGAAGACGACCTTCCCTTGATGTTATTTCACAGACAACCACCACTAGACGGAGCATGTCAGGCGACCCGCGCGCACCAACGACATGGTACGGCAGAACATTAAATATCAACACGGCGGCCACCGTTTAGTTGCGTCCTTGTTTATGTACCATGCGTACGTCAACGAAAAAAGAAATCAAATAAATAACATGGTAAATCGTAGTGTTAAGTGGTGTAGAGAGACCTCATAAACATGGACGCAACTAAAAAGTGGCCGCCGTGTTGATACTTTAATGTTCTGCCGTACCATATCGTTGGTGCGCGCGGGTCACCTTACATGCTCCGTATAGTGGGGGTTGTCTGTGTGTTATTTACACATTAATCTAGTTTTTAGCTGTAGTGGGAAGGAGGTTAAGTAAGCCGTTTTACGTTAGGACGCTTAATCTCTGACCCATGATTTCACACGTCTCCCCCTAAGCAGGCGGAGACGACCCCTCCATGACAGTTACTGAAAGACTTAAGAAGTTGATCTGAAAAAATGCTGTAACCGTAGGCCTCGACGCCATCGTTTCCAGCGACGACCACGCGGACTCGATGGATGCCAAGGTTCTTCAGCAGGACTTGAGCTTTTTTGGTCGGAATCTCTTGTCAACCCTTCCGATATATTTTACTGTTAGTTCGCAGACAGGAATTAGGATCACAAACATAAGGCTTTTTCGTGAGGATTCTGACGACTCATTCGGCTGGTGGAAGCACTTATAAATGCTGTTTTTTATGATCTTAGCTCAGGTTCACCGGCTTAAGGTGCCTGAAAGGGTCCGTGACCCTTGAGCCGGGGAACAGGAGCCTATCAATATATTTACCACTATTAAAGCCAAACCCCCTCGCATTCTACATAGTTTTTTATGATCTTAGCTCAGGTTCACCGGCTAAAGGTGCCTGAAAGGGTCCGTGACCCTTTAGCCGGGGAACAGGAGCCTATCAATATTTATACCACTAATACAGCCAAACCAAGTACTTGCTTGACAACTTTTTAGACCATTTGCCATTCATACTTTCCTCGTAGTTCAAATTGAATACATGTTTCTCATCAGCTCTTTGCAACTGTTCTTTTACATTGATCTTGTAGGTAGTTTTGCTGACTATAGTGGACGTTGGCGAATTAGGAATAGTCTTTGCAGATTCAGTCGCGTGTGCACTCTGGTCATCCCTGTGGTCGGGTTTCCAACTATCTCCTATAATTAGAACGTCCTTTTCTAATTCTACAAGAATTTCATCGTCTTCAACTTCTGTTCCGTCTAACAGAAAAATCTTACTACCGAAGATATTCTTTTCATTGGCTGCAATCAAGAAGATAATGTTATTTTTACAATTTAACAGTATATACAATTGATATCCTCTTTTTTTAAACTCTGTTAAAAAAGAAAAATATACAGCCATAGTAAGTCTTTTACATTTTATAGGAGATTGGAAACTGTCTGTTGATCTTTCTTTAGGCTAGGGGTCAAGGGAGAAACGGTGAATAAAAAAAGTATAAGCGAACTTACTAGTCCAACTATTTTGTGCTTAGTTGCTGGATATAGGTGCTTCAGCAGAGACGGCATGGCGATGTAGACGCGGACGTCTCATGATCTCATCTCAAAAATCTTACCCTGTCGCAACGACTCATCATAGTGACATTATGGCAATTATTGTTAAACTCATAATGGCATAGAGTACTAGGATTTTGATGGGATATAATCTACAGATATCTAAACTAAAAAGTGTTAGTTAGGTATTTTACATTATCTGTATCAAAATAATTTATAAGATTACCTTTTTGAATTATTTCTGCTTTGGAATATTCCTTTATCAAAACTATTTTCTTCGTCTTAAAACTGTTACACCATACCTTGAATACAGGCATTTCTCCCAGTGTTTCACTGAAATAATAATAAAATATATATACCACTATTACAGCCAAACCCCTTCGCATTCTACATAGTTTTTTATGATCTTAGCTCAGGTTCACCGGCTAAAGGTGCCTGAAAGGGTCCGTGACCCTTTAGCCGGGGAACAGGAGCCTGTATATATATATATATATACCACTATGACAGCCAAACCCCCTCGCATTCTACATAGTTTTTTTATGATCTTAGCTCAGGTTCACCGGCTTAAGGTGCCTGAAAGGGTCCGTGACCCTTGAGCCGGGGAACAGGAGCCTATCAATATATATACCACTATTACAGCCAAACCCCCTCGCATTCTACATAGTTTTTTTATGATCTTAGCTCAGGTTCACCGGCTAAAGGTGCCTGAAAGGGTCCGTGACCCTTGAGCCGGGGAACAGGAGCCTATATATATATATATACCACTATTACAGCCAAACCCCCTCGCATTCTACTTAGTTTTTTTTGTATTTGTGCGATAATTTCTGTTTTAAAGCCTTAGTTCGTGACTATCGGCATAGAGCAATTCTCCCTTAATGGTTACAATTACCCCGAACTTGGCGAAGACGACCTGCCCTTGATGTTATTTACACATTAATCTAGTTTTTAGCTGTAGTGGGAAGGAGGTTAAGTTAGCCGTTTTACGTTAGGACGCTTAATCTCCGACCCATGATTTCACACGTCTCCCCCTAAGCAGGCGGAGACGTTATGTACTTAGCTCAGGTTCACCGGCTAAAGGTGCCTGAAAGGGTCCGTGACCCTTTAGCCGGGGAACAGGAGCCTATATATATATATATATATATATATATATATATACCACTATTACAGCCAAACCCCTTCGCATTCTACATAGTTTTTTATGATCTTAGCTCAAGTTCACCGGCTTAAGGTGCCTGAAAGGGTCCGTGACCCTTGAGCTGGGGAACAGGAGCCTATCAATATATATACCACTATTACAGCCAAACCCCCTCGCATTCTACATAGTTTTTTTATGATCTAAATATGAAACTAATTATTACCTTTAAATTAAGTTATACTTAAATAAGTGTATTGTATTTAGTTTTAAGTGTGTGTATTATATTTTTTCTTATAAGTGTGCGCTCACCGATTAAGATACCTAGTTGCATGTTAAGATTCTCATGTAAGTGAATATTCATGTATTCTTATGAGAAAACAAAGGTCTTTAAACCTAATTTCTGTTTTAAAGCCTTAGTTCGTGACTATCGGCATAGAGCAATTCTCCCTTAATTGTTACAATTACCCATTTATCTAGTTTTAAAGTTGTAGTGGCAAGAGAATTTAGTTAGTCGCTCCACGTTAGACGGCTTAATTTTCGACCCATGATTTAACACTTCTGATGATTTAATGTAACAGTTTTCTAAACTGAAATGTAATATTTAACATTATCTATATCAAAATAATTTATATTATTACCTTGTAAAAAGTTATAGTATATAACTTCAATTATTTGTATTGTTCATTTTTGTTATTGTTATTATTGTAAGACAATAAATTGATCGTTTTACTTTGTTTTGTATTTCAGTTTGTATGTTTAAGGTGGCTGCAAGGAAATTCTAAAGAATCTGTTCAAATAGTGATTTCACTCTCTAGAAGGTTCAAATTGTATTACCTTACCAGTTTATTAATTCTAGTCAGCCACCTCAGATACCTAATTAATTTTAACTATAAATTACTTGTTTCGGTGTGCATTATTATAACGATAAATTAGTTAATGTTGCATGTTAAAAGAATCAACGTGTCGTTATGTGAAGACGAAATAAAAAAATAGTCGAAAATTCTTACTAACACGATAACAATAAGGCTGATTCTTTTATATGTTGCAATACACTCGCAATATGTAATACCAGGTGTTTCCTGTAAATGGAGCAATAAATTAAAATATAGATTCTACTCTTCAAATTGAACAACATTTGTTCAGCAACTTTAAAAAAAAGTCAGTTCTCAGAATTTTATTATTTCAAACAAACTAGATAGTGTTTTCAATGTACGTCGTCCAACATTGACATTCCCTGAGCATTGACATAGCTGTCACTCTACTAATATCGGACATTTCGCAATACATTGCTTCTTTGTCTAAACATTATTCTACAAAATATCCTTTTTTACACGTTGTTTTCAGAAGTTGCTTAACAAATGTTGTCCAGTTTCAAGCGAAGAATCTATGTTTTAATTTATCGCTTCTATTACAGGAAACACCCGGTATATTTGATATGATATAACGTTACTGCGCATTCGCTACCGCTAGAAAGACGTTGACCTTATTAACTGAAACTAGATTTAAGTAAAGGGGATTCAGATACAGATACAGATAATTTATTAATAAAAGCAAATGCATTTTACAAGTCACATATCAATATTTCAAATATAATCGAATGCTTAATTAATTACAATTTCAATCACTGTATTTCATTGTAAAAAAGGTGTTATAATATATAACTTCCAGTTATGTGTATTGTTTATATTAATCTTTGTATGACAATAAATTGATTTACTACTTTTTAATTTGTTTTTTTTTTTCAGGTTACTTGTTTTGGTGTGCATTATTATAACTATAAATTAGTTAATGTGACATGTAACTGTAAAATATTTTCTGTAAAATTTAATAATAATTCGGTAGATTTATATAATGTCTGTAATTATCGGGATTTAGGTTTTTTGACAGACGTTCTTCTTTATGTATTTTAATAGTGCAATAGTATTAATCGAAATATATATGTAACAAAAACACTGGGAAATAATTAACTATGAAGATTACTGATCTGGATATAATCGTATCTTCTGTATAGAAACTGTCCACCTATAACAAAATTACAGGGGATATATGTAATACTTGTAAAATGTGTATCCTCAAAGCAAGTAAGTTAATCATAAAGCAGTATTTTTATTTGACTGCTGTGTGACTACGCATTTTATAAAGAGTACATATCACCCCTGTAATTATGTTATATAGGTGGATAGTTCTTATATACAGAAGCTACGATTATACCAAGATCAGTAATCTTTCCAGTTTATTGTTTCCCAGTGTTTTCTTTTTCATATATATTTTGATTAATACAACTGCACTAATTTAAATACGTAGAAAAAGAATTCTGGCAAAAAAAAACTAAATCCCGAGAATTACAGATATTATGTAAATATAACCGAATTATTATTAAATTTTACAGAAAATATTTTACAGTTACATGTAAAACTAACTAATTTTATTGTTAATAATGCATAATAAACATGTAATTTTACCTTACCCTTACTTAAAAATACATTTTCTTTAGGTAAAAATACATAAATGGATTCAGTAATATTACTGAATGTATGTGAAATTACATAATAAAATCATTAATAAAACACAAACTACGTGTAGTTTTACATACAATATCTGTAAAAAAACCACATAGTATTTCAGTAATATTACAGAATAAATGTAAAAATCCACAAATAAACAGTATTTACACAGAAACTACATGTAGTTTTACAGAAAATAAATGTACAAAAAACACATAATATTTCTGTAACATTACAGAATAAATGTAAAAATCCACAAACAAACATTAAAAATACAGAAACTACATGTAGTTTTACAGAAAATATATGTACAAAAAACACATAAGATTTCTGTAACATTACAGAATAAATGTAAAAATCCACAAATAAACAGTATTTACACAGAAACTAAATGTAGTTTTACAGAAAATATATGTACAAAAAACACATAATATTTCTGTAACATTACAGAATAAATGTAAAAATCCACAAATAAACAGTATTTACACAGAAACTACATGTAGTTTTACAGAAAATATATGTACAAAAAACACATAATATTTCTGTAACATTACAGAATAAATGTAAAAATCCACAAATAAACAGTATTTACACAGAAACTACATGTAGTTTTACAGAAAATATATGTACAAAAAACACATAAGATTTCTGTAACATTACAGAATAAATGTAAAAATCAACAAAAAAACATTAATAACACAGAAACTACATGTAGTTTTACAGAAAACATATGTACAAAAAACACATAATATTTCTGTAACAATACAGAATAAATGTAAAAATCCATAAAATATCATTAATATCACAGAAACTACATGTAGTTTTACAGAAAACATATGTACTAAAAACACATAATATTTCAGTAATAGTACCGGAAAAATGTAAAAATAATTAACGTCTATGTAAAATTACATAAATAAAAATTTTACATATCCTAGAATTTACATGAAGAGGTATGTAAAATTACATAAAATATTATTTTACATATCTGACAGTTTCAGTTATGTGAAATTACATTTTATGTAATTTTACATATCTGACAGATATGTAAAATTACATTTATGTAATTTTACATAACTGACAAATATGTAAAATTTTCTTTATGTAATTTTACATATATGTAAAATCGTTAATTATGTAAAATTACATAGCCCTGTAAAATTACATAATTATGTAAAAACACAAAAAAGTGAGGGCAACGAAAGTTGCCCTCACTTTTGTGTAAAATTCCCTGAAAATTTTTAACAGTGTACATTGAAGGTTCACTCATTGATAAAATGATAACCTTTTGTTCTTCTCTCATAACTTCAATTCTACCAACTCATATTTTAATATTCACACCGATAATAATAGACAAACTCTCACAATGACATAGATAAAACATAAAAGGAAAGCGGAACAAACACTGGAATAATGTGGACTAGTTTCTAGTGTTCGAAGATAAGGAAGTTTTCCGGTATCATTAGCCCAAATTGAAGGGACAACTTATATAGCGAACGACCTGAATTCGATTTGTTCATTGGTTACAAAACCGATGACATTACCACTATTACCAATGCTCCACATTGTAAGGTTAAAGGATCAATGGATAATATTTACGAAAGCATTTTCATGAATCGACCAAGTAACATCAATCCAAAAGCTTTTAAAACGCCTTTATACGTTAATTGCTTTAACATACTGAGCTCAATCGTAAAGGCACGTTCAGGATCATATTACTAACTACAACATCGACTAGATTCGCTTTATGAAGTCAATATTCTATTTTAAATGCAAAAGCACATTTATATTCATCGCTCAACTCATACAAGGAATGAACTTCAATCAGAGAAGTTATGTCAATAACGAAATAGATAAACACACGCAACTATGTACTAGATGGAATCTAGATTACAAAACGTTTAGCTCGGACAGGCATATCGACGTTTTATTGATAGTTATAGCAATTCGCAGCCTTACAATGGAGACTCCCACACAGTTAGTTAATGACATCACACAAGAAATCGAAAGTCTGTCTTGAAACCGCAGGTTGGGAAAAATTGTTGCCTTTGGAAGATTCATCTATATAACTTGGACTTTGTTGTATCCACAAATAACTACTGCTTTGCACACGTTCCCTTGAGTTCGGTAGACGGAGCAGAACTCAGATGAAAAAAAATCCTACCAAAATTATATTTACACAATCGAAATTGACGACCGTAAATCATTCGCATATAAAGAGTAAATAGCTTTAAAAGAGCTGTAACATCACTATTGCGAAAGGAAGATGTCCTTTCAACCTTTCCATTTTTAGGGTTCCGTACCTCAAAAGGAAAAAACGGAACCCTTATAGGATCACTTTGTTGTCCGTCTGTCCGTCCGTCTGTCAAGACCCTTTTTCTCAGGAACGCGTGGAGGTATGAAGCTGAAATTTATATCAATTACTCAGGTCTACTGTCCCTTGAAGCTGTGAAAAAATCAAACTTCTAAGCCAACGCAATCAAAAGATACAGCCGTTTATGCCGCAAATTTTCGACACTTGCAAGGGAATCAAAACCTACAGGGTGCTTCCCGTGAACTCAGAATCTTGAAATTTGGTACGAAGCAACGTCTTATAGCATAGATAAAGGAATAATTACGAAAACCATAAATTTTTTTTTTAATACCTATACAGCCGTTTATGCCGCAAATTTTCGACACTTGCAAGGGAATCAAAACCTACAGGTTGCTTCCCGTGAACTCAGAATCTTGAAATTTGGTACGAAGCAACGTCTTATAGCATAGATAAAGGAATAATTACGAAAACCATAAATTTTTTTTTTAATACCTAACTTTGCACCTAATTTATATGGGGCGCTATACATACCAGGTGCAAACTTAACTTAACCACTTAGGGATGGAAAGTGTTTGTACGGAACCCTCGGTGCGCGAGTCCGACTCGCACTTGGCCGGTTTTTAGAGAATATTGGCAATCAGAACTCGGTACGAATGCTCAAAGTGCGTGTGTCGGGCTACTAAATCCGGGCAATGTTTGGCCTCTGGGCGCCGCCCACGTGGTGTCGCGACGCGAAGGTTACTAGAAAAACCAGTTCCATAGTGCTTATCTACTGACAGTACTGACACTTTAGGATTGAGAGCTAGCGGCTAACGATTGGCAAATATTTTGTAACTGTGAAAACGTCCTACGCACTTTGTGTTTGTTGATAACTTTAGGCAGTGTTTTAATTAATAGGAGTGAAAGGAGCACCCAAATATACTCGCATGTAGAAGCAACTTAAATTAAGCGATATAAAAAATGATTGCTGACTACTTGACTACAATATGAAACTATACAGACTTACTCAATCGATCGGACTTTTTAACATAAACTATATAGAATCGCTATCTACTCACTCTAGGACTGAGTTGTGCCGGATTAACAAAACAAAAACGCAACGCTTATATTTATATGAAGGACGAATTGAAGTCATTACTCCTAAAGTAATTACTGTTTAATGTTCTAAACGGACAACCTTTTACGTCCACTGTACTGCAAAGCCAACATTAGCCCGCCGATGTTGTCAACAACTACTGCCAAGCTAGCGTACCTATACGGTTATTCTGATAGTTGAAATCGCTTGTATGTCGGTCAGCGCGCGTGACGTCACGCTCAGCGCTCAGCCGGCAGGGAAGCCGCGCGGTGAGTCAACTGCCACGCGGCCTTCGCGTTGAAAAGCTTCGTCCGACTTGTTTTGTTGGGAAACAAACGAACCCGTCGATAGAGATCTATCGCTAAACCTTTATTAAGAATCCCTCGCAGCTGAATGCTATTTCAGCAAAGGCTTTCTTTCTTTCAACTGGCTCACTACCAAGTCTGCCAACACTTTCTATTATAAAATTGACATTGTTTATGACATGTACTTCATTTGAACGACAATTAGTGAAATTCAAAGAACCTAGAATCGAGATTTTCATGTGTGTCGAAACACATATATATAGTATGTGTTTTTATCGAATCACAAGAAAACCGAATCTGGATGTATGTCAATTATCATCTACCAAGTTCTGGGAAGGCATATCTTAGTTTGTAATTTAATATGCCACCGTGGTCAATAACAAAGGTTTCCCTGAAATCGAGATGGCTCACGCTTGATAATTTCAGCAATGAATTTATCCAAAAAAGGCGACATTAGCTACAAAATTAGCGTCCAACACAAGCTCAACCTATCTACGGCAAGTTATAAGCCATAGTCAAGCCAGAGGCCCTCGGATCGATGACGCAACCTTGGCCAGCAAGTGGGTGGCGATACCACGCCAAAGCAGTTTCAATAAGGAAGTGAACGTTAGACTAACAGCCCTGCACACTGCTGGATTTAATAAAAGGTCCAGGTAAACACGACTACTACTAATACTACCACTAGGAATAGTCGACAGTCGTATTTCACTATCAAAGGATGCCTTTCGGTCTAATTGGATCACGAGATCGACGAAGACAAGCAATCTGTGAATCTGCACCTATAGTATAACTACGCTACGTTTACAACAATTATTACCCAACTCTTTGTAATCAGTACAGTACGACTAAGACAGATAATGATATATCGCGCGGACAGATAATGATATATCGCGCGACAACTGAAGTCGCGACTAGATTTGCCGGCAAGGGTATTTTGTTAATCCTACAGAGAAGTGGGCATTTAAACATAAAAACTGTTCTCTTCGTTATGCTGTCACCCTCTGCTCCATTGTTATGTATGTTATTGACAAACAACCAGGGCACAGTCAGATTCTCAGATTAGACATTTGATTGATTTTGATGATTTACATAAATGTAACACTAAAACCTTTAAGGCTGAATAAGCCTTGTTTTCCGAAATATCGAAAAAACGCGACCTAAGTGTAATAAGAGGTGAAATATTGCCCAGAAGTCCTTCCTCGACAGAACAAGACTGTAATTGATTGGACAATTAATGTACCCACCGGTTTGATGGGACGTCAAGGCGGAGCGATAGGGCGGTCAGACACATAAATACTTGTATTACTTAATTTGGCGACCACGAAGGTTAATGGGAAGTCGGACAATAAAAAACATCTTCGAGCCATTGTCAGCAGATATGGTTCCGTTTGTTCACTCGTGAATTTATAAAATCTGAATGAAGGATCACAACCGATTAGTAGTAAGTTCGTAAAGTTAAACTCTTTATGACGAAGACTCATTTGGCTTAGGCTGGTGGTAATTTTTTGGAGGCTGGAATAATTTCTTGAAGCAAACCTCTGGAATAAAACTTGTTGCTACAGTTGACTGACAAACAACAGATAGCCTTAGTCAGTTTAGCCACAGAAGTACTTACCGTAATAAATAAGTATATAGAAACGCACAAAATCATTATTATTTTATTAGAAGTCCAATTAGATAGTTCTCCGCAATTTTAATGAGATTTTACTTTTTGGGAGTAGAAAACTTATAGGACACCAATATAATCCAATCCAACCCAACCCGACAAAGGCGTCCGCGTGGCTAAATCATGCTTAGCAGTTTATTTTATTTTATTTTTTATTTTATTTATTTGGAACATCAACAGCATTACAGAACATATATAACAATGCTTATAGCTAGAACATAAAGCCAATAACGGATGTCCACAGATATACAGTTAACAAGGCCTTGAAAAGGTAACGATATCAGATTTTAATCGGTATAAAAATTAGGTAAGGTACATATACACTTAAATTAAAACAAAAGAAAGCTAGCAACCACCCCAGGTGTGTGTGTGTGTGCTCGTGTGTGTGTGCTCGTGTGTGTGTGTGTGTGTGTGTTATGACATCGGTTACACGTTCATTCCGGCTTCAGTTCAATCCATAATTCTGAACTGTCAGTTTATTGTCATTCATGACTCTAAACTGACCGTGAAACTTCTATCCGTTGTGTATAATAAAAAAAATACATTTAATAAAATTACAGAGCATGGATACATTATTTTTAAGGACATTTTTGTATCCTAATGCTTTAAACACGAAACTTTCTAGGTGGATGTTTAGGTATATGTTTGTTACTGAACCACATGTAAAATGTTAAACGGGTTTGTACAAAATACAGTACACCTGATTGGACAGTATATTAAAACAAGATACTTCATCATTCGAAACATCTCTACCGCGAATCGCAAAGCCCCAGAAGAACTATATAATTCAGAAACAGTTGCGTATTTGTAAAGGAAGGAAGGCCATTCAATGCCGCGGCCCTGAACAGTGGTAGCCACGTTATAGCTACTGAGCACGAGTAACTTATAGGTACATATGGGTAAAGGATAGAATCCCCATCTCCCGTTTCCCCTGAGGTAGTCATCACCCGACCTTGCGAGTCATTGCATCGCCGCTTGCACCGACTCCATTGACAGCTTCCTGCACACGCTTCTGCCCTTTGTGTAAATCGGACGATCCAATCCGCCACAGCGGTATGCCTAATGTGTTGGTAATTGTTCGATTTTAAATTGGATTTGTATTGTATATCGATCGAGTTGTAATGAAACGTTTCTTCGTTCCGTGGGCTATAATTTTAGATCTTTCATCTATTTAACGTACGAATGGCTTATCGAAAAATAGATCCTCGCACTTACCTCTTAACATCGTGCGGAATAATTTGGAATATATATATTTTAATAGCTACTATTACTTCCTCCTTGTGATCACTGATCACTCTTACATTGTAATGGGTTCCGTTCCGCCGCTAGCCGCTTTCCGCCGATGTCGTGGCCGGGCCACGGTTTAGCTAGGTTCAGACTACGACACTTGGTGTACAGGATGCACCCAGACAATTGACTGTCTGTCACTGTTGGAATAAAATGGACCAAACAAAATGTCGTAGCCTAATGGAGCCTTTACAGTTTTAACTGGCAGCCGCTACAAAGGCATCGCGACGCCAGCGCACCTTATATGCCTAGACTACGACATTTCGTGTATACATTCAGTCACGGGAGTGTCTCTTTGTTAACGGCATTTTCGGATTAAAAACTATGGAGCCGACATTTGTGTCACAATTGGAGCCTTTAGAGAATTAACCGGCAGGACTCCGGTACAAAGGCGTCGCAACGCAAGCGCGCCGTATAAGGCGCCGGCGCGCAAGGCCCCGTCCTCGCCACCGGGCTTATTTATAACCGGTGAGGTGCCACGGAGTTTCGCCATGCTAAATATCTCCTTTACCGAAGCAAATTGCAGCAAAAAAACCGTAGGGTTTGGGCCAATAGGGGTTTTCAACCCTACAGGGCCTGATGGCCAGTAAATCTTGCCGCGACAATTTTGTCGCGTGACTCAATATCACGCTTCTCGTTCACACAACATTGAAATAAATGGGCAATGTTCGTCGCACAATGAAGTGTCGCGTATCAAAGTTGTGTTAAGTGCTGACCACACTAACCGAAAATTTCAAAAATTATTAGAACCGTTGGATCTGTTTTGTGATGTTGCAGTTGACTTCAAAGTGCCTGTGAAGGTGGCAATCCTGGCATAGAACTTAGAACCCATACAATGACAAACATTTCCGTGATGTGCCATTTGTTCATAAGCCATGGATGTTTTAACTGTTTTATATTTATTAATAACATATCTTGAAATACATCCACAATATTGTGCATAAGCCATATGGGGCATGGATGTTTTAACTGTTTCATATTTATTAATATTAACATATCTTGAAATAAATCCACAATATTGTACATATTGTCAACTAGTACTAGGGCTTAATTTGGGAGTAGGTTTTTTGAGATTGTCTTTTATACATATATTTTTTATTTGCAAACTAGAATTGAGAACCCAGGAAGTAAAAAGAACTGATAGAACTAAGAAATTTTTCTAAAGTAATTATTTATAAATTTTTAGGCTCCAAGATATAAACAAAGTGATGATTGACATAATTACCATGGGCAAAGGGTACCTAATTAAAATAATACATACAATTGCAATATTGTCAAATATTGGTATCATGTATTTACAAATTCTAAAGCAGATGGAGAGAATTCTTAAGGTACTGAAATATAATTCTTCAACAACAACTTAATTTCAAATGTCTAAACACTCCCAATTACATCTCTCAGCCAGTTCTCAGAAACTTATGAGACAATGATCATATTATTTAGTCTGATTAGATAAGATTCTAATAAAGAATAACTGTCCCACATTATCTGAGTTCATTCAGCCACCAATGAGTAAGTTTTATTAGCAAAATAAATCATGTAGGAAGGACTTTCTCCAAATGCATTTCAGAATTATCTGAACATTTTTCTGCAATCAGTAAACTATAAGCAGTTGGTTAACCTTTAATTTGGAAAAAACTAAAAAAGTTCCATAATTCGAGCCTGATCAGGGTTTGATAATTCAGACGATTGTGGTTCACAAAAAAGATGGTCATAGGTTTGGTCCAGTATATTGGATATTGCCAAATTAAGGGCTAGTGATGCATGACTTTAGGATGTGTCGTCCAATGAGGGCATCTACTCATTTCAATTCCATGGAGTCGGAGTCAATCTGAGAGAATATAGTTCCTTTTTAATCTTTTGATGTAATCTCTAGCTGTTAACTTCACTGCTAGTGCTAGTCTTTAGGATGTTATTTCAGATAATTTTATTAAGGTACCTTCTATTCTAAGGGTCTTCTGAACTATGGATCCTTATTTGAGTGTATTATATGTTTTGCATCAACTTGGTGAACACATTTTTGCTAAAGTGCCTGCAAGATTTTAATAAGGTTTTAAACCATTAAAAAAATTAAAGGCCAAGATACTATGGTACCTAATGCCACAAAATCTAGTCACTTCAACTATAATCTATGTTACGTACGATGAAGCTCTTCAGTTACAGGTAGAAATACTGGACCAATAGAGCTGGTAATGCCAAGGAATGGGGAGTAATTTTTCAAAAAGCTTGTTTATTTATAGGAAGGAATAATTCCCTCATTCTCAGATGGTGCCCGGACACCCAATGGTGTCTGTTCACCTTTGGCTCTTTAGCCATATTATAAATTGCAATTACAAAGCTTCTACTAGACTTGGTAGGAGTGCTGTTGTGCTCCTCGATATCTATTTAGATAGTATAATTGAGGAATATTGTATCAACCGTAAAAAAAGCTTTGTAGTCGCAAATCATATTACAGCTCCATCGACACCATCAATTATCTATATAAGGTGAGAAAAACATTTTCATCTTTTATTGGGGTTATTTCTACTGATAAAAAAATTACAGTATAAGTTTGCTGTTTATGTACGTACAACTGCACATAACATTAGTAAAGGAATCCATCCAATAATACTGACTTTTATGAGTTATGAAAATAAATTAACTTAATGAAATTCCTTCAATAAAGGAAAATTGCAATGTCCTGACAATTATAACGGCAATTACGGGATGTATTTAATACAACCGAAAATACAGGCAAATGTATTACAGTGTCTATTCCTCGTAAGTAAGTTAGTGCCTTGTTCTTAGTCAAGCACAAAAAAAGGATTATGTATAATTTTGAGCTAGCCTATTATTGAAACAGGGGTTTAATTGTGCAAGCAAGTTACTTATCACTGACTGATTCATACTCTCGTTGACAAAATACAACAGTCAAGAATAGGCAAACTGCATTTGATGCTGAACAATTAGACACTGCATTTTATGGAATTTAAATAAGTTAGTGCCTACATTGCCCTTTGGGACTAGCAAAACCTGGATACATCCAGACATGTGATGCTGACCCAAGAAATATATACTGGAGTTTCTATTAACAGTTCACTTCAATGTTTTGCTGTAGTAGACTAAAAGAATTCATGCACTCAACATATGATGCAGTGAGATCATAATAGATAAGCATTTCCGTGATGCACTTATCTGATATTTACCAATTCACTAGTTTTTCCGAGGAGTTAAGTTGAATCATACGTGATTGCTGATTTAACAATATGATTCATGTAAGAAAGATGCCTTTTAAATATAACGACTGGTGCGAAGACAATTGCAATTTAAACCAAATACCACAAGATTTAGCAGAAACTGAAAGAGATTTTAAGCTCCATAGCACTCACCATCTGTTCTTTTTATGTTGATGTTAATCCCAGACTGGATCTTCACAGTTCCGTCATCCATTTTAACACTGATTTAGGCACCACGTACACCATAGAACATTATTTCGCAACGAACCCTTGTTCAAATATAGTCTAACACATTAGGGAATTACACATGAGAACCGGTGAAAATTACAAATAAATTTCTACACCCAGATTGACAGTTATATCGAGCAGTTAGCACCACACTTCAGACTGGAACGTTTCAAATTTGTTTCACTACAACAGTCAAATCAATCACTTTACTTCTATTTGCTAGCTATGTAATGTAATTGATTTGAAAATTGTAAAAAACAATAAGAATATATCAAAAAAGACTACGGTTATTTCAATTATTTCGGTTGAAATATAAATATAACAGAAAGAGAATTCCAAAATTATCTCACTGAACACCAATGCGTCGAAAACTGCTTTATTGTTGCCAGTATTCATAGTTTGCCATACGTAATAATATTCAATCTTTATGTTGTGAATTATGTGATGTGTGCCGAATGTGGATGAATTTTTATTACTCTTGATTTTTTTTTTATTCACAATTTATTTCATGAATTTGATAAAGAAAATTAGATTGTTTTATTTCAAAGCTTCTCTTGAAGTTCTTTTTATTTAAATCGATCGATTTAATTTTAGTTACATTTTCTCATTGAACATCTCTACTAATCATAGACAAGAGAGTATAGTGTCATGTACTCGCAATCGAAAATAAATTTGAAAAAGACATTCGATTCTTATTATTTCAACTCATTTTATTGAACCCACACAATTCGTATGTTACAACTGCGTATTATTTCTTTATAGAATAAATCCCTTGAAATCTAAACCATTATTAATTCTCATAATTTTTAAAATAATTTATTTTGATTAAGTCTCAAGTAGGAATCGATACTATGTTCAATGGTTAGTGAAACAAGAATCGCAGAATCGAATCGAATCAAAAGTTTAGTTGTTTGGTGCCGGTTTGGCCGGCAAGGCAAGGGAGGGGTGGATGTCATGTCTGTCATGTCATGTCAGGTCAGTTATCGTGTTCAGTGGTGAGGTGTGAGATAGGAAACAGGGGCATTTCACTCAGTACTTTACAGATTTCATACATTAAAACTTGCGTGCGGTTAGACTCGAGACTCGCTCGATAGATGGAGCTAAATTCAATATTGGAATTAGTGCTATTAAAATGAAATCTGTTTTTATGTTATTATTTTATCCATAAATAAACATATAATAAAAACATAATTATAAGTTATGTGAAAGATTATGAAGCATTATTTTAATTTATCATTACAGGCAACATTACGGCTTAAGATTAGATCCCCGTTCCATTCCACTCATTTATTTTTTAGATTTCACCTATTATATTTTAAGCAGTTATATGATGATTGTCACAAAAATTTAATATCCACAAAAAAATGGAAAATGATAATTGCGTATTTTTTAAAATGTAAAAAAACAATAGAAGAAAGAAAACTAAAAGACTACTTAGTTAATACAATTCGGTGTAGAGGAACGCGTAGCGTAGTGCTGTTTGACAGTTTACTTTACATGGATTATGGACAAGTTTGTTTTCTGGTGGATATTCAAACGGGTTTAAGAAATTTACTTCGGCTGTGCTTTACGGATATTAGCGAATCTGCTCTACGTTGTTGACCTTTACGCTAACTTGGATTCCGACGACAGAAGTTCCAGGAAGGATTTCGATCCCGGCTTTGTGTAATGGATCACGATTGCCTCGTTTTAAACTATTTTAAAGTCAAGGTAGCAGTAAAAAATGTTGTGTGTGTCTACCTGTGGTAAGCGTTTGTTCTAATTATGTTTCCCAAAATTAATGAAATAAATATAATTAATTATAAATCTGTCTTTTTTATACCATCCTACAAGCATAACTAGTTTTAAAGCCCACTTATTATGGTAAGTGTGAGATGAATCATATAATATGTATTGAAAGTACCTACAGTACAGTGCATATAGCGATTGCTATGTATATACATATGTACATGACACAGATAACTCGAAACTCGCTCAATAGATGGCGCTAGTACACAAAGGAAGCTGATGACTCTATCTCAGTATATATAATTTACTCTATGATAGGAAACTTGTCAATGTAGGTAAAAAATAGCACAAGGCTTTTGCGGCAATTTTATTCCAAAGTAACGGAAACATAATACCAAAATGGAAAACGAGCACAAACTGTCGCATAAAGCCAAGAAACGTATCAAGGAAGTTAAGAGAAAAGCTCGGCCAGGTGAGTTACGAAGATTGAATAGTGTTCACATTCTATAGTTAGTTTTTTAGTGTTCATGATGGAAACTAGTAATAACACTCACATTTTGGTTTCGACTATGCTATTGCTTTATTATGCATTTGTCGAATCATGCAATAAGTTAGTTATATTTTACACACATCCCGCAATGTATGTGTTCTAGAAGGATCGGGATCATAGCGTGGCTTAATCTAAGTTCCTGCACTATATTATCGCTGTAAAGTGTAAAATCTATGGATGACCTTGAGAAGGAGTGTAATTTGCGGTTCCTATTGATATTTGACATCGTATGGAACTCCTAGTAATATACATGTGAAAGGTTGCGGTTCCTTTTGATATCTGACATAGTATGGAACTGTATGGGAGTCATTTTCTCTAATTATAGTTCGTTTTACAGATTTGTCTTTCAAGTATTTAATGGCAGCAACTTACATTTCTCAGGTGCTAATAACTGCTTTGTTTACCCACAGAATTAGCAGACAAGTACCAATGGATAGCCTGCAAGTACGCCGGGAACTTTGAGGAATTCCTGAAATGTAATGACAATGTAGACCGAATAAATGAGACCCAGGTCCCACCAGAAGAATTTATAGAAAAATATGAGAAAATTTATAAACCTGTAGTGATAACCAATGTGCAGACCAACTGGAAAGCTAACCATAAGTGGACATTAGATAGACTAGCCAAAAAGTATCGGAACCAAAAATTCAAATGCGGGGAAGACAATGAGGGTTATAGTGTTAAGATGAAGATGAAGTATTATGTAGAATATGCGAGGACAACGACTGATGATAGTCCGCTTTATATTTTTGATAGTAGTTTTGGAGAGCATCCTAGGAGGAAAAAACTCCTTGAAGATTATGAGGTCCCTACATATTTTAGGGATGATTTGTTTAAGTATTGTGGAGAAGAGAGAAGACCTCCTTACCGCTGGTTTGTGATGGGACCACAGAGGTCTGGGACTGGCATCCACATTGACCCGCTGGGAACAAGTGCCTGGAATGCTTTAGTGTTTGGTCACAAAAGGTGGTGTCTGTTTCCCACACAGACTCCGAGAGAGCTGATCAAGGTGACGGGAGCCATGGGGGGTAAACAGCGAGATGAAGCTATTACATGGTTTAAACTTATTTATCCTAAGACACAGCTCGACACCTGGCCAAAGGAATATAAACCTGTAAGATATATTATTAGATTAATAATTAAATTAAATATTGATTTACACACTTATGGTGCTGTGCCATGATCATTATTTGAATTTAAACTGGAACAGTCAAGTTGTCAATCACAGAAAAGTTTAAATAGGATTTTTATTGATGATATGACAATGGTGTAGCTACCAATTATGAATTTTTTCATCTAATCAATAATTTACCACATTTATTAACAGTTTCAAGTCTGTCTTTCATTTTGAAAGTGAAGTTAAATAATCGATTTAATCTACCATTTCAGGTTGAAATACTGCAGAAGCCTGGTGAAACAGTGTTTGTGCCAGGAGGCTGGTGGCATGTTGTCTTGAACCTGGATGACACTGTAGCTGTTACCCAAAACTTCTGCAGCCGTACCAACTTTCCTGTAGTCTGGCATAAGACTGTCCGTGGACGTCCCAAACTGTCCAAAAAGTGGGTTAAAGTATTAGAATCGAAGGACACCGATTTATACAAGATAGCCAGTAGTATGGATCTCAGCCAGGGGACTGGAGTGGCTTCAGATAGTTCTTCGAACAGCAGTTCGTCTAGCAGTGACAGTGACAGCAGTTCATCAGGTAGCTCCAGTGAGGATGACAGTGGCCAAGAAAGCATCTCTGCTCATAAAAAGAAAAAACGAAGGAAAATGTGAACACCAAAAAGCCTTATTACTCTTAACCTTATAGGAAATCATGCGCACCAAGAGAGCCAGACGTATCCAATATTTAGTGAATATTAGTTGTAAGCCTGCCTTTGTTTTGTATTACTAGACGTAATTGACTAATTCATTGTTGTTTTCATATTAATGAACAATATATCTTTTTGTTAACAGAAGACATAATATTCTTTACAAATAAAGTATTCATGCAGTGTATCAAATAGTTTTTTTGTGAAATAGTAGCTAAAAGTACTTCATAGCAAGAACGAGTTTACGATCTTCAAAAGAAATTGCATCTAAAGGCTAAAAGCGCCTATTCTATTGATATCGCAGAAGAATAGGCTAACAAATCCTCAAATAAACAGATTTAGAGGAAGAACTTCGTTTCATAAATAGGAAGTTTGTATGCTATTCTCACACAGAAATATTTGAATGAGCGAGAAAGCAGATAAGAATAAGAAAGTTGCGTGGGGCTTTAGTATAATATACCATTGTTTATACGATTGCCTTGTCCTTCGGGACATATAAATTTGCAAATATTAGTAAATAACTGTTACCGTTACCGTATTACCATTACATTTTGTTTTTATAATTATTAACACGAATCTGATATCATAATCAAAATCGGTTTCGTCGACTAAGCGTAGAAGTCTCAACCCTATTAAACGTCACACCCACAACTGCAAAACTGGCAGCTCAGTTTTGTCTATGATTTTCGGCAGCCATTTGTTATCCTTCCTAAAGTTCCCGTAAATCACTAAAATGTTGAGATCAGTAACAGGGAATCTGGCCAATGTCCTGAAGAGGTCCCTGGCTCCCACAGTCAGGGTCAGTGGTGCCCTACAAGTGCGAAAATCCCACGGTGGCCCTGTCGAGTCTGACGAAGAGTTTGATTGCAGGTTAGTTTTTCATTGACGTGAATTTTGGATTATGTAACTGAAAAGTGGGGAAAACTTAACTATAACCCGCTAATTTCCCAAATTTAAAATGATGAATAAATACTTTAATAGCCAGCGCAATTAATGATTGGTTTACGTTGTGATTTTAGCATGTGGATACAGGATTTAATTGTTCTTAAGATAAGAATTTATATGTGCTATTTTATGTCAGTTTTCCTTATGCATATTGTTATTTACGTTAAGTTACGGTCAAACGATGATGACAGTAATTCTATGAGTAACATTCATAAGTTAATCAACATTTAAACATTGAGAACAAAAGTATAGATTTTGCTCATCTAGTAAGCACGTATACCTTCTATGAACATTATCTTTACCTAACTTTTAGATAAGGGTTACTTAATAAAATAATGTTTTCAAACATCTTTTTAATTTTCATTTATATTTAATCGGAATATAAGAGGCATTAGTATCTTTACAGACTGGCAGGCTTTACAGTGCTTTGAACACGGTACCAACCATATTCAGATCCATAGCTAATGGTAGTGTAAAGACGCAATTAATAGTTCTATCAGTAATCTAAATCATTTTTATGAACAAAATTTATGATTATTATAAATAGGTTATATAGTTTGAATTTTTTTGTAACTAGAAATTAGGATAATTCTTCCCAGTTTAATTTAGCACAGTAAGAGATAAAAGCCGTTATTTTTCTGGAGTTAAAACAATATGTAATTGTTTTTTTTATTCATATAAATTACCCATGTTTACCCATATGACATGGACCTCACCTACGCCTGCACTATACTTTACAATATTCTCGGTTGTCTGGAAAATTTAATGAGTTAGTGAAACTATAATCCATAGAATATTCTGGACTTAAAGTTATATACTATCAGTGGACACTTATCCAATGCATGCTTTGTAAACATGAATTAATTTACCTTGTTTTAAAAAATTTCCAGATATGAGGCATTCTTCAACAGGGCCGACATTGATGGTTGGGAAATCCGCAAGGGTATGAACGATCTGTGCGGTATGGACTTGGTTCCTGACCCAAGAATCATCAAGGCCGCCCTACATGCCTGCAGGCGCGTCAACGACTACTCCCTCGCCGTCAGGTTCATCGAGGCATGCAAGGAGAAGTGTGGCGCGAAACAAAGTGAAATCTATCCTTACATCATCCAAGAAATCAGACCAACCCTCACAGAATTGGGCATTGAAACCCCTGAAGAGCTAGGGTATGACAAGCCAGAATTAGCTTTAGAAAGTGTATATGAGATGTAAGCCGATATTTTCAAATTAAGTTGTAGAGGAATTTGTATAATAGTTTTTGTCGATTTTTATTTAAAAATTGTGGCAGATGCTTTCACCGTTGTTCCAGTATATGTTAATCGACATGCTTATTATCTAATGTATAAAACATTGGTGGAATATGTCTGATGTTTCATTTTTATATTATTGTTTCTATATTCCTTTTGTTTTATAACACAAACCATTAAATTACAGCCATTGTCAATTCTAATTCATATACGATCAAACAATATTTATATTTCTGATTGCAGTAAATTATTAGCAAAAGAGCCTTCTCAACTCTGTAATTTTATACTTATTATATTGTTCTCTTTTGTTAACAAATAAAATGAGAAGTCTGCCAAGTTCTAATAATTTTTCTTTAAGTGCGTATGGTTGGGCGTCATCGATTGATAGATAAGAATTAAGTTACAGATTAGATAAATTATACCCTATATTGCTGTACATACAATCAATATTTTTTGACCCTCATTCCTAATGCTTCATTGCAGCCCACACTACTCGCGAAATTACTACTATTAATTACTAGCATAGAGGCATTCTATCTTCGTCCTCCGGGTAGGCAAGCACTTGTGACTTCTCTGGTGTTGCAGGTGTTTATGGGCGACGGTAATCGCTTTCCATCAGGCGATACGTTTGCTCGTTTGCCCCCTGACATAAAAAAAAAAAAAAAATTTGATCGAAGTTGTGTGTGTGGGCCGCAATCAGACTAACTTACAGACTCCTACATGCTGCCGGCGGGCTTATGATTCCCGGGTATACCGCGGGCCTAGGTTTTATAAATTTATTCACGGCCATCGACTCAACCTATGAGTCATGTTGAAACGGTTCGAACGGTTGCCAGTTAGTCGCACGTAAGTCCCCAATAAATCCCCATTAAAAAAAAGTACCATGACTATGGTGTCGTAGTAGGTATGGTGTCTAGCAACCACATTTACAACGCAAGTTAGGCTAAAAATATATGAAATCGTTTATTTTATCTTTTCGTCAAAGCATGATACAGACGGGCCTAAAATATACAAAATTTTGTTTACCTACTTATAAGCAAATAAATAGGTCTACTTAAATTCACCATCCAAGTCGATCGTCCATGAATCGTATACTCACCAGAGGGGAGGGGGGATCAAAAAGTAGCCGAAACCTCGCGTGATTTGTGCACAAGCTCCTACGGACATACACGACTGCGAGACAGCGGTGCGCGGTACGTGCGTCTCGCCCTTTAGTCCCATCTCGTAGCCAGATTTGGTAGCTAGCGACGAAATGGGAAAAATAATCCCAATTAAAAGCTGGCTACGAAACGGGAATATTAAACTCCCATTTCGTAGTCAGGTTTTGAAGCTGGCTTCCAAATGGGAAAAATAATCCCAATTGGAAGCTGGCTACGATATGGGAATATTAAAGTCCTATTTCGTAGCCAGTTTTTAAAGCTGGCTACCAAATGGGAAAAATAATCCCAATTGGAAGCTGGCTACGATATGGGAATATTAAAGTCCTATTTCGTAGCCAGTTTTTAAAGCTGACTACTAAATGGGAAAAATAATCCCAATTGGAAGCTGGCTACGAAACGGGAATATTAAACTCCCAATGTTCAGTCAAAATAGTAGTTTAGTTTTTTGCAAGAAGCAGAAATATGTATATCTTTAAGCGGATTTTTTTTTATTTATTTAATTAAAAGTCGAGTTTAGTTGGTTCTTACCTATTATACTCATCTTTTATTTATTATTTAAGTGTAACAGCTAAAAAGTTTGTGTGGGAAATCCATAATTCCATCCTCGCCAAGACTAAATACAGATACAGCTAATTTTATTTTATCAAAAAAAACACACACACTACAATCAAAACAAAATACAAAGGTTCACACATATTAAAATATATTCAATACTATAGACTTTGCCCGCGGCTTCATACGCGTGTTTTTTTTTAAACCTAATTAAATGTGCCTACTCTCATATGGGGAAATAGGTATATAGAACTCTGAAATGTGTCGCAGTAAACCCTCAGAACACATTTTTAGTAATTGGTTGCCTACAAGATGGGAAAACATATTTCCCTTTTCGTAGCGTCTACCAAACCTAACTACGAGATAGGACTAAAAGCCCATTTGGTAGCTAGCTACAGGATGGGAAAACACATTTCCCATTTGGTTGCTAGCTACCAAATCTGGCTACGAGATGGGAATTTTTTTGCCTATTTGGTAGCTAGCTACGAAATGGGAAATGTGATTTCCCATCTTGTACCTAGCTACCAAATCTGGCTTCGAGATGGGAAAAGAATTCCCATTTGGTAGCTAGCTACGAAATGGGAAATGTGTTTTCCCATCTTGTACCTAGCTACCAAATCTGGCTACGAGATCGGAAAATCATTCCCATTTGGTAGCTAGCTACGAAATGCGAAATGTGTTTTCCCATCTTGTAGCTAGCTACCAAATCTGGCTACGAAATGGGACTAAAGGCGTCTCGCTCACTCGTATGGCCGCGGCGCTCGGATATATCGCTCGACCGCTCGCCGCGTCGCTGGTCGCGCAAAGTCATGGCATCTCCGTTGCACATTGATAAATTAAACAATCAATTGTACGTAAATACTTTAATGATTGTAATATTCACACAGTCATACCTTTATTTACAATCACAAATTGTACTTAACAACAAAATTGTGCTTCCAACGTTATCCGTATAGAACAAAACACAATGCAACTACGCTCTTTGGTATAAATTAATAAACAAAAATAAAATAAACAACTCTCAATATTCAAGGATAAAACCAATTGAATCAATTAATACCTATTCGTTTCCTGTCTTTTTGCAGAATTCTTTAAATAAATTATATAGAGCTCTCACTTTGTACTCTTCTATGAACCTACCTTAAGCTATCCAGAATACGTTTACTATCTAACGTTTAACGCGGATTTGGAAACTATTCCTAATTTATAAAAACCCTATGTTTTAGTCGAAACATCCGATTGAACCAAAAGCTTCCATCTCCTGTACAAATTACACCTAATTTTGTATACACAAATTTTAAACACAGATAAGACGTTATTTCATTTAAGACGCTTGTATCCCCACACCGGGGATTCTTTTGTATCTAGTAGGATATTTTTATTTACTCTAGTAATTCAGCTAAGTATATTACAAAACTTTTTACATGGAAAGATTCTTTAAACATATTTTACACGGCATCTGATGACTTAGAATAATTTGATACTCATCACAAGACTAGAACAGTTTTCTCCGACTCGCTGCAGACTAGCATCGAATAAATAAATAAATAGGTTGTAACAAATAAATAAGAAATCAAACAAACAACAATGTTAGTAACAATCTAACTTAAAATAAATAGTATATAAAAGGAATGTGTCTTTTTATTAGATAGGCGCGACGGGTCACGCGACTTTTACTAAATAAAATAAAAGCAATTTGTAAAAATAAGGTTATTGCACAAATACCAATGGATTTGTAAATAATTTAAGTCTCATTAATAAATTAATTAGATTTAAATAAATTATTTGATTAATCTCGTTAGATTACGAAATCAATCGGCATCGCAGTACGCTATTAGATAACATTTATGCTATTACGAGTCTCTCAAACCGAAAGACTAGAATGAGGAAAGATGTTCAAAATGCTGGCGGACCGCCATTTTGAATTCATAGTCTAGATCAGTGGTTCTCAACCTTTTTTAAATATTTTCCGTACTTCGCTTTTACGTACCTCTGAATCAAACCACTAAGTGATATGGTAAATACATGAACTTACAGTGTAAGCTTCTCATGTACTGTTTTATTTCTTCTTTGAAACAAGTTCCCTTATTGGGCGTACTCCACCGAAATATCGCACACCTGCAGGCGACTGGTTGTGCACCACTGCTCTAATGTTTTCTTTGTCTCATAAATAAATAAATTACTTTAACAATCATAATTTATGTATACTCTTATACAACTCGGCTAGAACCAAACTGCACGGCTCACCGGTTTCTCAACATTTGATAGGTCAAGTTCAATGACATTCAAAATACTGAATGTCATTCAAATGCGGTTCTCAACCGACGCTTCCAGTGCTTAGCGAGTTACAATAATAAATAATTTGCAAATAAATATATTATTTAAGTCACAATAAATAGGCAACGAAACCGTTAATAATATACCTATTAATCTGAAGTACCCTCGGCTTTTCCTATAATTCGAACTTAGTATTAGGGCCAAACGAGTCGACACTCCGTGTTTTGACCAAAATTGCATTAAAATACTGGAAGGACCCGGTCCGGAAATGTTGCGGAGCCAGCGTTTGAAACTGTCGACTTGTAAACTAAATACTAGGCAGTTGGTTGCCGGCAGTTCCCGACGCGTATGGTTGTCGGCAGTTACCGACACGTTTGGTTTGTTGTCGGCACAGCCCGACGCACCTGGCTGGTTGTCGGTAGTTCCCGACACGTTTGTTTTGCCAGTACAGCCGGTCGGCTTCCCACGCTTCTCCAGAAGTTCAGAGACTGCCGGTTGCTCCACCATTGTTAGCAGCTTAAGCTACGGCGTTCACCGGTTTTCGGCAGTTCCCGACTCGGCAGGCTGGTGGTCGGCAGTGCCCGACGCGCCTGGCAGGTCAGGTGGGCAGGGTCGGGTGGCAGTCGGCTACGCTCGTTCCTCCATGAGTTCGGAGTCGGAGTCCGCCGACTGAGCCACCAGAGTTAGCAGCTAGGAGTCCGCTGCTACCGCGTCGCGCTCAGCTTTCACTTGTTGCTGGAACAGTAAATATTAAATCAGTTGTACAATAAAGTGCTAACAATAGTTTTGCAGGAGCTGTTAGGTTGGTATCATCTTGTCCCGTCCCGTTCACTAGGCTAAACAATACAACTTGTGCACCCGCGTCGACCTCCCATTAGCGAATTATACTCGAACTCAAAGTGGTAGTGAGGGCTAACCATCCCTGAAAGAGCTCAAGTCATGTCTTTAAAAAAACAATACTACTTCCAACATAGGAATACCCGAAGATTGCGATTATCTAGGGACAGTTGGACAATGGACAGCCTTATGTATGAAAGTATGCTATTTGTTGGTCCTACCATAATGCAGCCGAACAGCAACAAGTCTACGTTTTTTTTTTTTTAGTGACAGGACTATTTTATAAAATTAAAAAAATACCCCTGCCACGAGAAGGCGGCATATTGTATATTAAAAAAACAAAGGCCCAATTTTTTATTAAAATCGTAAAACATAGGCCAATTTAAGATAAACATTTCATCCGTTTGCAGCTTAGAAACGTTTCATTGTCTTTCTCCTTAGTAAATGCAGTCGAAAAATTAAATATTAATAACTTTTCACAGGACTAAATATCATCACAATCTAATTAAACAATTGCGATATATGAGCTATATTCCCAGAAATGGTTTCAGAATTAACACAGGTTTTAAAAACATGGTATACCGTAAGGTCGGGTTACTTTAACCCTGGGGGTAACATTGTCCACCCATTTCAATTACTATGAAAACTTTTAAAAACAGCACCAGCGATCACTCAAAAGTGGATATGTCATAAGATATAGATATCCAGAATTTACTTATTGAATAAAGTTGGTTTTAATGGGTGGGCAATGTTACCCCCCCAGGGCTAAAGTAAACCGACCTTACGGTACCTCAACTAGTATTATTTATATAGATACCATGGCCTTGGTGAGCACGGTGGCGTCCTTGAGGCTCAGCACCTGCAGCACCTGCGCGTCCCCGCCCTGCAGCATCACCTGCGCCACGCCGCCGCCCATGCCCAGCGCCTCCAGGCCCTCGCCGTCCTGTTCCACCTGGACAACAGGACTGTTATACATACCATGGCCTTGGTGAGCACGGTGGCGTCCTTGAGGCGCAGCACCTGCAGCACCTGCGCGTCTCCGCCCTGCAGCATCACCTGCGCCACGCCGCCGTCCATGCCCAGCGCCTCCAGGCCCTCGCCGTCCTGTTCCACCTGGGCAACAGGACTGTTATACACACCATGGCCTTGGTGAGCACGGTGGCGTCCTTGAGGCTCAGCACCTGGAGCACCTGCGCGTCCCCGCCCTGCAGCATCACCTGCGCCACGCCGCCGCCCATACCCAGCGCCTCCAGGCCCTCGCCGTTCTGATCCACCTGGACAGTTATAGTTGATAGCATAACTCCTTTGAATAGCTCCAATAGATAGTCAATATACTCGCTTATGATCACTTGGGCAGTAAAACGCATTGATGGACAAGTTATCAAATATTTTGCAATTTTAATTCAATGATAGTTTACTAGCTTGCTAAATAATACAAGCTAGCTATTAAATAAGCAATTAACATTAATAAATAGAATCTATGTTTTAATTTCAACGCGGTATAATGACGAACATAAATACAACTCAGGTAAGCCATGGTTATGGGAACTGATGGTTTATAACTATCTATTATGTATATCTCTTCTCTGGGCCTATGATAGTCGCGACTCGTGACTCTATCATGGGACTTCAGGGAAAAGTTTTCATTAGAATTTTTGAGAATTTCCCATCAATATTTTCCCATGTGGAGTGTCGAAGCTTTTGCATCTTGCCGTCAAGTCAAGACACAGAGAAATCCAAAATTAACCATAGAACATGGTGTTGCCATAACTCTAAGTTACCATACTAAATTGATATCAATTACACTGACAAGAGCAGTGTTGAGTTTTGGTGATAATGATAATCATAATCATCTTTATTCGTAAGAGAAGTTACATGTCAGCAGAAAGATAAGCAATCTCTCAAGTTATAATCACTCTAATATTATAAAGACGAAAATTTATGAGCTTGTTACTTCGTCACGCTCAAACGGATTTTGATAAAATTTGGTACGGAGGTAGCCGACACCTAGGATTAACATATAGCCAAGCCTAATATTTGACCCGAAAATATGTAGTGATCCAGTGGGGTGAGCGAGTAACACCGCGGGACACAGCTAGTAGTCATAAATGCTTGAGTAAAACAAAAGATTGGTTGATCTGCGAAGGTATAAAACACGCTACAAAATAAAGAAACGTATACACACCTCATGCGGCAGACAGTGCGGAAGCGACGTGCTAATACAATAAAACAATCGGTACGGCGGCAGCGTTTATTACAAACAATAGCCAACATTTAAAGACGCTGTCAAAACAATATCAAAGTCAGAACATAGACCGAGCATCGTCAGCCTAGTTTAGTTAGTTTTGTCTAATCTGCCGAACTTATGGGATATAGGAATTCAGACATATCTTTTTTTCATACTACGGAACTATTTGTTACATCAGAAATATATGTACATTCCCAATGATATAAAAATGGCAAATTAGTTTTAAAAATGATACATAATAATCGTTTTCTTTATTTTTTTCATTGATATTGTATTGACAGCGCCAAAAGCTACAAACATAATAATCTCTACAATACTTGAACAAAATAAATGTCTAGTTAATACTTCAACAGGCCGAAGCTTTAACGCATTTACACTAGGGTAGGTGGCGCCACTACAGCATTATCTAACACAGAATAAAATTTAACAGTGGCGCCATTTTTGGTCAATATGGCAGAGCTTACACAGTAAGGTCTCAGTTATACATGGGGTTCCTGGTCAGAAAGGTATGGTTTTTAAGACTTACGTATGTACTATATGATACGGGGGAGACGATGTAGGTATTATTACTATTATTAGCCCCTAAATGCATGAAGTATCCAAAATTCTACAACTGAAATGACAAAAGTAGAAGTCACCGTAATTTTGAGCAACAATTTTCAAACTGAGTTACAGTCTCAGTTGTCGTAGATTTTTTTCCTCATTTCAGAAATAAAACGCAGTAATTTTTTGTATAACGTATGCATCTAAGGGTTAATGGATGTCGTGACTATCGCGGATACTTCCTCACTGTTTTCCATCAATGTGATCAAGCAATTAAAATTTATCTTTTTCCACTGTTCATTTACCTTCCCTAGCGCCGGTAAATGACTGGATTTTATTTTGACAACAACGAGAACACGGTCTCCCGGCGTTCTAAAGCCGAAAGTTCTCTTTGAATGTCTCAAATTCAAACAGTAGTTTTGTTAAAAAAAAAAACATCTGGTAGAATCCAAAACCTACGAACGAAACAAAACATTGAGACCCAAATTGTATAACTGAGACCCATAGCCCATTAGACGAGACGGAAAATGTGAACTCACTGACCCGTACCAAGTCCTATTACGACGAACGCAAAAGGTACCTCTAGCGAACGTTTTTAGCAGTTTTAGTGCATAGACATTTTGTCAATATTTACTTATGTAATTGTTTAGTCACCGAAGAAATGTATTTCTTCTATCTTTTTTTCTACGTTACGATTTAGGTTTATAGACCGAAAAAGAAAAGTATTAATTTATAAAACTTTGTTCACATTCTCCATTTCGTCTTTGAACTTTATAATGGGTAAACACGTCATGCGAACATAATATACACCTAAAAATAAAACATAATGAGACCCACATTCGGCCCATATTACCATTTGTGACCCTGAACAGGAAAAGGCCCCGCTATGCGGCTTACTATAAGGACGTGTTTAAACGTTATTGGTATAAAGACGCAAACAAATTTCGTCCTTACGGTAAGCTGCACGATGGGACGTTTTACTAAACACTGTCACATCTGTTTTCTAACACCGAATTCTTTGGTAAAAAAAAAAACGGAGCTCGAAAGAGCGGAGTGGTCCGGAGCGTCTAAATCAACGAACGGGATAAAAACAAAAGTTCACCAATACGAAACTGATCAAACCGCCAACTGGGTGAGTTACATACGTTTTGGTTCAGTTTGACTAGTGTCGTGTCATCTCCGCTTCCTTCTATGCTCCACGTCTGCCAACATAAGAATCAACACTTGAAACACAGTTAGCGGACAATTCTTATTCAATATTATGCATAAAGTGTCATACAACTCTGGTGACCATGTTTACTAGAAAATGTATTATTAAATATAAGGCAGTCACTAGAGTTTATTGCCAAGAACAATCAACAATGCTCAAACACAAATTATTACCAATCCTGTAACTTGAGTTGCGGAGAATAGCACATTATCATAAAGACAAAAATAATAGCCACATTCCTAATCTCTCAAAGAAGCGCATGCAATCAAATTAATATATTGACTTAATTATAGTTTTAAAACCTTTATAAAAATTGCTTTTATTTGGAAACATCAGGTTTTAGAAGCGGAGCTTGCATTTTATAAGCGGCATCGAACAATTGTTCAAGTGCGACTCTATAAAAGTTCACTTAATTTTCACGATTTCTATCGACTTGGATTAGAACTTCAAGTCAAAGGATTGGTAATAAGTAATAACAAAGGACAAATCAACACACAATAAAATTTCTACTATAAACAAAACAAGTACAACTGGGTAAATAAAAATCAAGCACTACGTGCACTTAAAATTAAGGTATTTTTTAAGTAATATAATACTTATGACATGCAATCGGTACACATTACTACTTTTAGGTACGTAAAGTAGTTTTCACATACGATTGCACGTTACATCGGTCATCCCAGTACATATTAATAGAAATCACACTAAAATTATAAAGTCGAAAGTTTGTGAATGTGTTTATGTGTATGTTTGTTACTTCTTCACACTCAAGCGGCTGGACTAATTTTGATAATTTTGGTATGAAGGTAGCTGATACCCTGGATTAACATAGGCTACTTTTAATCCCGAAAAAAAAATGTGTTCCCGTGCACAGGCGCAGCTAGTTAGGTTATAAAATGTACTGAGATGACAGATGTCTCAAGCACAGTCGTAAGTGAAAGCGACTATAGTTAAAATACAGATATATGGCCTCGGACCGCACTACAAAATAGAAAGGCCAAATTATTGGTCCAATCGGTGGTACAGTTGGTCAAACATAATCTTATGAAAATCTTGTACCTCTTCCTTATTATATCACCTAATGTTTCTAAAAAAAAACTGAATATAGATGCTCTAACTTATATTATAAAGAAAAATAGCATCATTTTTTTGTCTTGTATATGAGAATCTATCTCATATTTTGGTTTATGTACAACAAAATTTTATAGTCAATACTTCGACTCATGACGACTAGTTAGCATCAAGTAATAAAAACTAAAGTCCAAAAGAAATCTATTTTAAAATATAAATCACTTCATCGGCTTTTTACGCCTTTTTATAATAATTCACTAGGAGTCGTAATCACATCAAATTATGCAGCTAATAAAATAAATATAAATAATGCAATCTTTAACAAGTATCTTTATAAAATAAAGGAATATAAGTAAATAGTGTTTGTGTTTTGTTTACGTTACTAAAAGACAAAAACATAAGGATATAGGTACATAAAATGAGCTAACATTATAATTCCTGTCTATGGAAAAGTTCATATAAATAGTTTAGTACACACTCTATTTGTTTATGTATTCAATTAAAGGTAAACAAAAAATACAAGGTAACAAGAATCATCCTTGAATTTTTGTATACATTTAAATAAATGCTAAACAAACTGAACTCATTATTTTGGTCTACGAGACCAATTTGAGTGAGATAATAAATTATTAAATTCAACTTCGTTATTGTACTCTTTGCTTTGACTAGCGCTGAACACTAAAGTTGTTTTCATACGACAAACAAATCTACCACAGTTAAGTTTATAAATATGCTTGTGAGGCGCCATTTATAAAAGAAAAATTCGATTGCACACAACAACATTTTTGACTTTGACAATGCCATTTTATACAAGTGCAGTCAAGAAACCTTTTATCTGCCCGCACGGTAATTAAAACTACTTTTTTTTATTAGTTCGGTGATAAAAAAATAATCTAATACTATATTATAAACATATCGACTTTGACATGGAATCTGAGTCATCAACAAAATAATCGTCTAGATCTAGAATTTAAATTATGTTATTTCTTTTCATTATAGCATTTCAATATAAAATCCGGGTCGACTTATTTTAATCGAATCCAAAAATACCGACAGAAGGTTTCTTCATTGCTTACTTGTAACCGTTATAACATTGTGACTGTCACACCGGAAAGCCGTATCGGTTGTGTCTTGTCCACAAGTTTATGAACGTGGAACAACCATAACAAATGCCAGGACATTGTCAATGGCAATTTTTTTTACTCTAAATTAAATCACCTCACAAGTGACTTAAAAGCTAGACTCCACCATTGTGAGATCCTGTATAGTAGTATCACAACGCTTACACGACAAACATCTAGCCGGTGCGGCCGGGGCTGGTTGCACAACCAAAAACGGATAAAATCCGATTTTAAAACAGTTATTTGTAAAATTACGTTCCTAGGGTAGCTTTAAACCTCTTTATAAATCTTAGAGAGTGGACTCTGTAACTATTCTAATTCAAAAGAGACCGTAAATTAAAAAGCGAGACAAGGGCTGATTGTGTCAATCGAGGTTACAAATCGCAAGTTCGAATTTTCGATACCCATCTGTATCATTTCGCCAAATTTTAATTTGTCCGAAAACCCTTTTTTCCAAAACTGTTCAGATTTCGGAATAATTATAACACACACCTACCTTACCTAACGAGTTAGAGTTTTATAAAACAATGTTTATAAAACCTTAAAATACTTTCGGACAAATGAAAATTTGGCGAAACGTTACAGATGGCCGGCTCAAAATTACAGGGTTCTATGTTTGACTTTTGACAAATTCAAATTCAAACATTGTCATAATGACTTCAAGTCAAATTTTAATGCCCTAATAACGTAAAGAACCCTGTAATATTGGGCCAGCGAGATGGGAACTAACTAATGTTGGGATAGGATACCGTCAATCGAAGATTTGGCCATAAGCGATTGTGAAAAGCGCAAATGACGTTCTCAAATACGGTGCATCCAACCCGAGCGCCTCACCAGTCGCTAGTGTAAGTATAATGGCACGGCTCGCTATTCTATCATTGTACTGGTTTCTTTGGTATCGTTATTCGATTTCTTTTTTCACGCGTACTACTTGAACCGTAGCTACCTGCAAATTACAGCTATTTAGAAATGTTCAAGTTTTATTAATATCATAGAAGACTTTCATGAACTTTTATAATTTTTTAGCTAGACTGTTAGTGCAAAAAATGAGACAAACAAGCACAACATCAAATGATAAGAAACAAAAGAAAAAAACATGCAAAAAGACAATATAATTTAATTATATTCCACATTTTGGAAATGCAAGCCAAGCGTGACTTGCTTTGAATGATTGTGTAGGATGTTAATTAGAGATGTATTATTACAAAATGTATTGGTACAAGACTACAGGCACTATCAGTGCCATGGCGTCCAAACTTACCACCGGCCTGAGCAAAGTTGGCTTACATACATGACAATTAAAGGAGCCCAACAGAATACAAACCATAAATGTTTATTTTGCTTTTGCCATAGATTAGGGCAATTAAAACACGTTCCTTTTATATTGTACCATTGATATAAAGATCAAAGCAAATAAATGAAATGCGTAACCTGGCGGAAGAGACCGGGAATCGAACCCGGTACCTCTAGATCACCGGTCCAACACGTAACCCTTTCTACCACCCTAACACCAAATAACCTTTCAAATTTTTCCTTATGCTTTATGAGTTGATCTTTGCATTGTTTATTTGAAATACTTTGCAGCTTACCGACCTCTATGAACACGTTAATATTCACATCTTACCGCACTACTGTACAGCAGTGAACGAGCAAGCAAGCGAAGGCCCTGCTATTTATAAAGTCTTCTTTGTGCTTGGATCTTTGTATCAATAGTACTTTTTTTTAACCGACTTCCAAAAAAGTAGAAGGTTCTATGTTTTCATTTTCATTTCAATGGAATGCCCCAAATGCGCAAGCCAGTGGTATCGGGTAGGTGGCCGCCACGGCACGTACAGTCCGACCAAAAAGAGTAGAAATTAAAAAGAGTCAATACTGTAGAGTCGTCCCTTTCTAATCAATCTAAGCAAACGGGGACGACACTACAGTACAGTACGATTAAAATCAGTTAACGATTCGGCCAACCTCGGTAATTGTCGTGAATCCTTCATCTCTCACATAGAGTTATCAATTTACAGATATGACCGATTCACAAAATTCTTTTTGTATTTGATAGGGTATACTTCCGAGATGGTCCCATGTGTTATCAAAATCGGTCAAGCAGTTTATGAAATATCATCAAAAATCGGTTGAAATCGGTTTTTAATTGGTGATTATTATTAATTATATCGTAGGTACTGTTACTTACATCAAACAGTAAATTTTTTATATATTGTATACAAGTATAGCTTTACTAAATAATGAATGTTCAAATTCATGTCGCTTCTGCATAATAAATTTCTTAGGTCTACCGGTTAGTAATGTCATCTTGGCAGGTGCTATACATTGCGTTTATGATACTTCAAATTGAATGCTACCTAAAAGAAATCGCGGTAATGTATTGCGTGGCATTTCCGTCTCCGGATTGAGGCGATGATACCCGAGAAAAGCCGAATTGTTAACTGATTTTAATCGTATTGTATTGCCACTTTTTAATTTCTACTCTTTTTGGTCAGACTGTATGTTCACCACAGACAACCCCCACTAGACGGAGCTTGTAAGGCGACCCGCGCGCACCAACGATATGGTACGGCAGAACATTAAAGTATCAACACGGCGGCCACCGTTTAGTAGCGTCCTTGTTTATGATCCATGCGTGCGTCAACGAAAAAATAAATTAAATAAATAACATGGTAAATTGTAGTGTTAAGTGGTGTAGAGAGACCTCATAAACATGGACGCAACTAAACGGTGGCCGCCGTGTTGATACTTTAATGTTCTGCCGTACCATATCGTTGGTGCGCGCGGGTCGCCTTACATGTGCCTTACATGCTCCGTCTAGTGGGGGTGGTCTGTGATGTTCACACAACTTGGTATGGCTCACCTGCACCAGCGGCCCCACGCACACGCCGTCCTGCTGCTGCTGCATGGAGGCCACCATGGACTGGTACACGGACGCCGACACCGGCACCGTGATCACGCCCGACACCGACACGGGGTACCCTGGTGACAAAATGTACTAGATTATTGATTTTCTCAAACATGCAATGAAATATCGTCGTAACGTGCGTTAGAACAGGCTTCGAAGTGTCAAGTTTCGGGCGGAACAATTCGAGAGAACTGTAAAGGAATTTCATACAAAATTGAAGGCCTAAGCCGGGAAGTAATTTGTTTTTAATTTTAATGTAAACATGGCGTCTGTGTGTATGAACAGCTGATATTTTTTTTTCTAGTAGCTACCCATTCAGCCATCGGACCAACAATATCCGTGTTAATGCCTAGTACACACGAACTGAAAATACCGTCTATACGTAAGTCACCAGAGACCATAGACAATATTAAAAATCCTCTGCCTTTATTTTACTTAGTATAGAAACTAAGATTCTTATTATCAGGTTGTGTATAATGGCCCTAATATTCGCACACTACACACGTGGACTTATTAAAGAAAAAAAATATAGAGGGATTGGAGGGAAAATTAAAAATACTTTTTTTAAACATGGCGTCTGTGTTCATGAGCTGGCTGAACAGCTGAATTATGTTTTTTTGAGTGGTGTATTTTTTTATTTCATTGCATATGTTTGAGAAAAGCACTATACATGCCTTAGCCGTGAAAAGGGCTTGCCGGCTTCGTATCACTAGACGGCCTCCCTTACGGTCGGCCGTCTATACCTACTCAGCCGGCAAGCCCTTATTTCCCGGCGTCTGCAGTAATGTACTATTATTACATTTCAATTCGATTTTTATGTCAGTCTGTGTTACGTTGTTGTTGTAATGTACAGTCGTGGCCAGATAATTAAGAACACAGTTTTTTTCTTCATACAACTGCATACAAATATGACTTTGGAAATTTGATGAAAAATGCTGGATGCGGTTGACCAATTTTATTATTGAATAATACAATGCACGGGTGTTTAAACAAGGTTTACTTTAGTACAAACAAAGTTGATGTAAAACTTGTACTTTAGAAAATACGGATGGGTCCAATCAACACGTTTTATAACTCCATACTTTAATTAGAAACGTTCCTAATTAAGTTTCCAAAGTCATATTTGTATGCAGTTGTATGAAGAAAAAAACTGTGTTCTTAATTATCTGGCCACGACTGTATATCTGAAACTTTATATGAAAGTGTATTTCTTTTTTAAATAACGTCACAACGGTTGATTGTGTGACAAAAGTGTCTATGAAAAGAATAAAGAAGGCAACATTCCTCAAACTTTCTGCATACATGTCTATCCTCTAACTCTTTGATAAAAAACTACAAGGAACGGTTTTTTTTAAATATTCAACTCTTTTCGACTCTTCAATGAGAAAGTGGCATGAGACCGTTTAATTCTGCAAACGCACAAACTTGGTATGTTTAGAAAATGTTTTACTATTTTTTTACAAGTACCTTTAACGTAAAGATTTGTGTGGAATTAGCTATCAATCAAGCCGTTATTAACGCTCATCCTTATTTAAACCATTGATGACTCTTCCTTATTTTAATTCGATTAAATTTCCGATTCCATTTGCCTGTGGATTTGTCTGGATCTGTAGTGATGTACCGTGTCCATCCTCGCCGGTGAGTATGATCTGTCCGTCGTGGTTGAGCGTGGCCTCGGCGACCGCGTTGAGGTCGACGGCCACCGACTCGCCGTCTAACGTGTCTGCACGCTGTGATCTGTATGACGCTAGTGATGTACCGTGTCCGTCCTCGCCGGTGAGTATGATCTGTCCGTCGTGGTTGAGCGTGGCCTCGGCGACCGCGTTGAGGTCGACGGCCACCGACTCACCGTCTAACGTGTCTGCACGCTGTGATCTGTATGACGCTAGTGATGTACCGTGTCCGTCCTCGCCGGTGAGTATGATCTGTCCGTCGTGGTTGAGCGTGGCCTCGGCGACCGCGTTGAGGTCGACGGCCACCGACTCGCCGTCTAACGTGTCTGCACGCTGTGATCTGTATGACGCTAGTGATGTACCGTGTCCGTCCTCGCCGGTGAGTATGATCTGTCCGTCGTGGTTGAGCGTGGCCTCGGCGACCGCGTTGAGGTCGACGGCCACCGACTCGCCGTCCAACGTGTCTGCACGCTGTGATCTGTATGACGCTAGTGATGTACCGTGTCCGTCGTGGTTGAGCGTGGCCTCGGCGACCGCGTTGAGGTCGACGGCCACCGACTCGCCGTCTAACGTCTGCACGCTGTGATCTGTATGACGCTAGTGATGTACCGTGTCCGTCCTCGCCGGTGAGTATGATCTGTCCGTCGTGGTTGAGCGTGGCCTCGGCGACCGCGTTGAGGTCGACGGCCACCGACTCGCCGTCTAACGTGTCTGCACGCTGTGATCTGTTTGACGCTAGTGATGTACCGTGTCCGTCCTCGCCGGTGAGTATGATCTGTCCGTCGTGGTTGAGCGTGGCCTCGGCGACCGCGTTGAGGTCGACGGCCACCGACTCGCCGTCTAACGTGTCTGCACGCTGTGATCTGTGTGACGCTAGTGATGTACCGTGTCCGTCCTCGCCGGTGAGTATGATCTGTCCGTCGTGGTTGAGCGTGGCCTCGGCGACCGCGTTGAGGTCGACGGCCACCGACTCGCCGTCTAACGTGTCTGCACGCTGTGATCTGTTTGACGCTAGTGATGTACCGTGTCCGTCCTCGCCGGTGAGTATGATCTGTCCGTCGTGGTTGAGCGTGGCCTCGGCGACCGCGTTGAGGTCGACGGCCACCGACTCGCCGTCTAACGTGTCTGCACGCTGTGATCTGTGTGACGCTAGTGATGTACCGTGTCCGTCCTCGCCGGTGAGTATGATCTGTCCGTCGTGGTTGAGCGTGGCCTCGGCGACCGCGTTGAGGTCGACGGCCACCGACTCGCCGTCTAACGTGTCTGCACGCTGTGATCTGTTTGACGCTAGTGATGTACCGTGTCCGTCCTCGCCGGTGAGTATGATCTGTCCGTCGTGGTTGAGCGTGGCCTCGGCGACCGCGTTGAGGTCGACGGCCACCGACTCGCCGTCCAACGTCTGCATGACGCCGCTCGCGCCGCCTTCTCCACTGTGGATCTGGAAACACATAATGCATCATTTCGGTTGAAACGATTTTCAGCTAAACAAATTGTATGATTACGTAAACTAAGAAACCGTTTCGGGCTTTGAATTTTATCCCCTGACCCTGCCCCTTTACGTGTATTCTACTATATATAAGTTAAAGTGCGTTCCGGGAAATTGTTCGATAGTCGCCCTCGGACCACTGGTCTGCCCGGCATTGGTGGAGCATTCTCATAAATTGAAATCTAAACGAACGCAGACTGTGCGGTTCCAGTACAAATCTCTACATGAAATGACGTTTCCTGAATGGAGGTTTTTCTACGGGATAGTGACATCTATTGGATGGTTACTCACAACTTGCGCCGTGGTTCCGTCTGGCAGCGTGATGATGGGGTGCGAGGGGTCCAGTTGGACAAGCGACACCGATCCGTCCGGGTTCGTTATGGTCTGCAGAACCGCGGGCGCATACTGCGACATCTGTCGGTCGATCATATAACACATTCAAGATCACAATAGACAGTTGAAACAAAAAAGAGAATATGTGACTAAGCTAGTCGCTAAGTATTACGCTGGCTGTACTCTCTTATTAAGATAGGGCGAGGCACGCTGGCCGTCTCTTTCGAACACTAAGTAAAAGAGGACGACCTGACTGGCTGCCTGTTTTGCCCTCTATCGGTGAGAGTATACAACCGATATAAAGGTTCGTCTGAACGCATTCACTGCCAGGGCGTGGCCTAGGAACAAACTTGTATGAAGGTGAACGCATATATCGCCTGGCAATCAACTCATTCAAATTTCTGCCATTGCTCTTCAAAACCTCGTATCTAGTGAGTAGATGACACCGAGATACGAGCTTTGTTTTAAGTACAGTCGTGGCCAGATAATTAAGAACACAGTTTTTTTCTTCATACAACTGCATACAAATATGACTTTGGAAATTTGATGAAAAATGCTGGATGCGGTTGACCAATTTTATTATTGAATAATACAATGCACGGGTATATAAACACGTTTTATAACTCCATACTTAATTAGGAACGTTCCTAATTAAAGTATGGAGTTATAAAACGTGTTGATTGGACCCATCCGTATTTTCTAAAGTACAAGTTTTACATCAACTTTGTTTGTACTAAAGTAAACCTTGTTTAAACACCCGTGCATTGTATTATTCAATAATAAAATTGGTCAACCGCATCCAGCATTTTTCATCAAATTTCCAAAGTCATATTTGTATGCAGTTGTATGAAGAAAAAAACTGTGTTCTTAATTAGCTGGCCACGACTGTAGGTATTTGTTACTTAGTGAGTTTCGCTTGTCAACAGACGATATGCGTCGGTAGCAGTGAATGTGTTAATAGGTCATGAACAATCTATGACTGTGTTGCGATGACAGATCGGCGATGGACTATTGAAGGCCGCCATAAAGTCCATCTATCAGACATACGTCGACGTCGGTGAGCGTCATCTGGTCGATGCAGACTTGCTGCGAGGCCAGCACGGCGGGCGCGGAGCGGCCGGGCGAGCCGCGCGACGAGTTTGACGACGCCGACGGCATGCACGCCGATATCTGCGCGAGCGTGTCCGGCAAGTGTGTATCGGCAAGTGTGTGTCCGGCAAGTGTGTCCGGCAAGTGTGTGTCCGGCAAGTGTGTGTCCGGCAAGTGTGTGTCCGGCAAGTGTGTGTCCGGCAAGTGTGTAAGGGTTACCAGATCCAGAGCAGCGTTCCGAATGTTGCGTAAAAGGAGATTTGGATTAGTAATGGACGAAATGTTTGTTAGTTAAATGTATTTGTTTTCACCATCAACGATTGTTAGTAATAGAATGTTATTAGCAGCATTATGATGAAAAAAGTAAAACTTCCTTAGTATCGTGCAGTTTAGAAAGCTAAACGATATGAGAATCTTATGAAATGATTTGATAAAAATATAAATACTTGTATTTCGAGAAAAATACATTACTTTTTGGCAACCTTGTGATAGGAAAGGGCCGACATCCTGTAATTGAAATCTAGTTATTTATGAACAGTAAATAATATAAAAGGGTCCCCTTACCTTAAACAAAAAAAAGAATGGCATTTAGGATCGAACCAAATAACCAACCGAACGGTGTTGTAACTAAAAATCATCCCAGATTGAAGTCATAATGTACTACACAGAAAATGTCAAGGTCGAAGGGTTACATACTTGACGCAACGTCCTTTTTAGCACGTGGAATGGAATCTCGATGTGTGCACCTTTTTTTTTACTACGACGGCCCGCCTGATGTTAAGCAGTTACAGTACAGCATAACACGCGCGTTGCCGACCCTTAAGAAGTTACTTAATCCCCTCTTGAAGAACCGCATACTGTAGCCCCCGGGGAAAACCCTCCTTCAATAGTTGGATCGTAATCTTAAATAGAGGAGATGGGAGATGAAAGAAATATAGATGGGAGACGGAGTCAGCTTACGGGTTGCGTGGGTTTTGTGTCGTCGTCTTCTGTGAACGCGGGCAGGAGATCTTCGCGCCCGTGGTACTTGTAGCAGTTGATCACAATTTGTCGCAATGCGTGCGTCCATGACATCTGTATCGAAAGAGTTAGTTTAGCATACAAATGAGTATTTATATTACGTTTGGGCATTGTGCATATTCGCAATAAGTCTGGTCAAAGGATCAAAGAAAATTGACCCTATGACTGGATTTACTTCCGATATGTTTCATATGCCATTGATCATATCATTGTTTTCTCAAAATTGAAGTGTAAAGCAGAGAATTTAACTCGAGGCTAAAGGCCTCATGTGATTGGAAATCAGACTTCCTGTAAGAGCGAATGTTTAAATCCTACTGACTACGCCATGTATGAATTTATGATACTCCTTAACTAAATATTGAGGATATACTTCAAAATGAAATGTAGTGTGGATGCACAAATATCGACATCATGTTGTATGTTTGATCCCTTCCCTATTCCAGATCGAAAACAGCGCTGCGTAGACGCTGCTTGCCACAGCGCATCCAGGGTCCACTCCCTTTGTTACGCTCAATAATTTGGTCCACAATTTATTTTGGTAGGGTAGTGTGTTCTATGTATGTATGTAAACAGTTTATTGTACATAAAAACAAGAAAAACACATTACAAAAGAATAAGCATGTACAAACGCGAACTGATCCCTTTAAGGGATCTCTTCCTGTTAACCTTTGAGCAAATGAATGCTAAACTCTCAGTTTTAATTCCGTGGAATTCTGACGCTTCATGGTATTACCAGACAAAAATAAACTCCATGTGCCTGTGGTAAGAATTTCAAAATAAATAAAAAGCAGAACTTGGCTTCTGTATTTTATATATGTTTAATTACAATACCTGTAGTATATCATCTATTACAACATAGAAAGCATAATTTTAAATTGCATAGTATGGACACAATAAATTACAATGTTTTTTTCTGGGGGAAAATAAATATGTTGCTGGTATCACTCTGATGAGTTTCATGTATTACAAACCATTGGTTCAAAATTATAAGTTTATAATCTTGATTATTAGTAAATTATTTTTTATATTGGCAGATTATTATTTATATTGCTATATAAATAACTAGGTCGATGCAGAGTCAGCCACCGGCTAAGCTTGCACCATAAATTGGAGCGGAGTTGTTTTTTTTTTTTCGAAATTTTCTCTTCGTCACGACCTAGCGAAATTTAATTATTGCATTTTAAAACAAAAATTTCTAAAATCGGTTGAGGACTCGCTGAGATCTGCGCATTGTCACAAAGTCCATTCGAGTCGATCCATATATGGGAGCTTCGCTCCAATAATCTGCCGCATCCCGTCATATTAAGCAAAACGCAAGCTGTCAACTGTCAACCATAATGTGTCAAATGTGCAAAACAATTTTTTGACGCGTCCGTCGTGTCGCGTCATGTCATTCGGCTTCTAGGCTTCTACCTTGAATGTTCGATTGTGCTCTCTCTCCTTTGCTCGTGTTATTTTCGCTGCTTTCGTTGAGTTTATTGTTACTAGTTTGTTGAGTTTTTTGTTACGTATTTGTGTTACCTGTTACTGTTACGTTGTTTGTGTGGTTTCTTGTTTTAATAAGCAAAATGAACCCTCGACCAAGCACATCCCAGGAGATGGAATCCAACTCCCTTTCTCCTAAAAAGAAAAGGCCACGTGGGGCTTTTTCTCACAACGAGAAGTCAATCATAGTAAATGTATACAAAGGCATTATAGAGACTTGGCCACAAACAGAAGGTAGGAGTGCGACAGAATTTGCGAAAAAAACTGCTGAATTAACGGGAGTAGCACTGTCAAGTGTATACAATATTTTGAAGCAGTATAAAGAGAATAAACACTTTGATCCACCGAAAAAACCTGGACCACAGAAGAAAAGTGCATCAATTTTTTTATTTCATAAGAATATTATAGCCCTCCTACTTGTTATTTAATAGTTTGTGGATTTACTTACATATATCACTCAACGTAAAGCTTTACTTATTACTTATTTTGTAGCTTTAGATGCCTATCGTAGAATATTTAATTCCCTGATACTAATTTCAATGCAATCCATAATACAAAATTATTAAAACAGCTCATATTAAAATATAGTTTGTAAAAAAATGTTTCTTACCTCTGAAACGCCAAATTATGACATATGTCCGAATTCCACGGAATTAAAAATCAGAGTTTAAACACTTATGTAAATGGGTGAATCAACTTTTAAGTGCACCTTGTTGCTATGGTTACGCAAAATTTGTCCCTCGGACAACCTAAGCATTTTTCTATGAAACAGTATGAAGATGTCACTTGGACAACGGGGACAGAGAGTAAACAACACAAAAAAGTTGATTCACCCAAATGGTAGACAAACCAAGCAACATGTACACAAAGGAGTAAAACTTTACAATAATACACATGAAAAAGCAAAAACCAACAGAGAGAGAGATAGGCAAACAGTCAATATAATACATATTACGTAATATCTGTTCTTGTTGTTTACTGTAATCTACTATAGTTGGGGATCATCCACATATTACGTAACATCGTAAGGGGGAGAGGGGGGGGGGGGGGGGTGTCATACCAAACGTGACAGTACATGTTAAAGGTATAGCAAAAAAGCGTGACATAGGGGGGGAGGGGTTCAAAAAGTCGACCTTTTGCGTGACGTAATATGTGGACGACCGCTTGAGAGCTAGTTACCTTCTGCTTCTCGTCCTCGGAGCGCGCGTCCATGCGCACGTTGGCCCACGGCAGGTCCTTGGGCCACCACGGCGGCCGCGTCGACTCGCGGCCCCAGCCCGGCTTGCCGCGCACTGATCACACGAACATGGTTTAATTCACTCCGCCAGTTAGAAATATACTATACTTTTATACAACTTGAGAATAAAGTCTGTTGATGAAATTTAGAATTGCGTTATTTGGATTTTACTGTTCATAATAAAGTATTAGATCAACAGCTTTAGAAAGAGTGTTCTTATGTAGTAGTAAGGTATTTTCATAAACTATACTATTTGAAGATTCATATTGTCGATGATGAGCGGCGGCAGCTCGAACAGCGACGGTCGTCCTGCGGTAGGACACACTCACCCATGGCATGGAGTACATCTCGAACAGCGACGGTCGTCCTGCGGTAGGACACACTCACCCATGGAGTACTTGAGCATGAGCGGGATGAAGGCGCGCAGCTGGGCCTGGGTCATCTTCTCGACGGGTGTGGGGATGCCGTCGATGATGAGCGGCGGCAGCTCGAACAGCGACGGTCGTCCTGCGGTAGGACACACTCACCCATGGCATGGAGTACATCTCGAACAGCGACGGTCGTCCTGCGGTAGGACACACTCACCCATGGAGTACTTGAGCATGAGCGGGATGAAGGCGCGCAGCTGGGCCTGGGTCATCTTCTCGACGGGTGTGGGGATGCCGTCGATGATGAGCGGCGGCAGCTCGAACAGCGACGGGTCGTCCTGCGGCGGCGGCGGCGCCTGCCCCGCGCCCACACCGAACTGCGGCTCGTTATTATGTTTATCGAATTCGCTGATCAGCGACCGGGCATGCAGGTCGTTGGCGGCCACGAAAGTAGCTGGTATTTTATCGCAATCATTCTTTTCATATTGCGGAAAATAAAATGCGAAGTTGTGTAAATACAACGCGTTCGCAATATGATTCGGCCCAGTTTTACACAATATTACGGCTCGGCCAGGACATCGGTGGTAACGGCGAACGGTAGCCAAGACCAGCAACAGCAGCAGTAGACTACCAACCTGTCACTACCACCTGTGACCGTCGCTTGCCGCTTTCTAACTGCGTATTGCAACATGACGTAATGGAACTGTCACATGCAAAAAACGTAATCTTGTAACAGTTTGAGAACGCTCCAAACGTTGGCCAAACCATATTTCCTCGATTGTGCTAAAATACCCCAGCTACATTCGAAGCCGATACATATTGATAGACGCTCATGCGGTTCTTTCTGAGATATCAATTATTACATTCGGCTTCACAAAAAAACAAATAATATTTCATACGTTATACCGATTCATCAGCAAGTCCACTGAGACGTAACTGAGTATTTTAATCAACCATGACTTAAAATACTGCCGATGTGGAATATAAGAAGTGAAAAGGTTGATAAAAATTTAACTATGTAACGATAATCACATGTAATTTCGAAATATTCACCAATTTGGAAGCTGTATAGGGTGACGCCTCAAAAGGAACCGATTAATAGTGGAAGAAATTCTTCTTGTTTTGAAACTCCAGTATATCAACATACCAACTTTAATTTTGTAAGTTGTTCTTATAACTGCTTTATATTGATTAGGTAATTGGTTAGGAAACAACTACTCTAGGTTTGGCAATAATTTGGAAGTCATAAAATTGATTCTGGACAAAAACCAGAATTGCACAGCGGAAAATGCTTATACTTATTGTCAGGACATTTGTAAATCTCGAATATCTAACAGCTATTTAGGGATTATTTTAAGGTCTATCTTGCATTTAAAAAAATCTTCTTCATCTCCAAAAGTATATATGTGTGAATTGCGAAAGTTTCAGGAACAGGTTGGATGACTCAAAAAATAAATCAATGTGGTGCAAATGCCTTGTTAAAGGGTAACAGACGCTATCTCTAGCAAAACGAAATTGTGTATTAGACTTTTCTGCTAATTTGATTTTGCTCCATTCAGAGATTTACATACTGCCAAATTCATAAGGTGTGTCATAATTAACCATTATCTACCTCTCTTCAAGACAATTCAATGCATTTAAACAACGCCCATAAATACGTATTGCACATGAAAGCATCACCACTCGCCAAACTAGTGTTCAGAAACAACCACGGACCAAATAATCATTGAATCTTGCTTATATTCTTTGACGCTAATATTCAGTCTGACACTTACGATCCCACTTCTGAGATGACAAATCTAATAAAAAATAATAGTACATTACTGCAGAGGCCGCGAAATAGGGAATTATTGGCCGAGTAGTAATAGATGGCCGAGTGATAACGAGGCCATCTAGAGATACGAGGCCGATAATCCCTGTTCGCGCCGAGGCTTGTATAGTGCTTTTCTCAAATAAATCCAAGGAAATAATACAAATGTTCAACTTATATATTCATATAAAAACAAATTTATTTCAAATTTAATAAAAAAAAAAAAACAAATTTATTTTTTTAAGCTGTTCGGGTCAATGTTTTTGCCACCAAATGTTAAGATGATTCTATTTATTAAAAAATGACAACACCTTATTAATTAGATATTGTAATATTTTTAACAATAAACGTGATTCCTTGTTTATTTTATTGAATATCTGATTTAATCGAATTGAATAATCTAGTTAAATATAAGAAATAAAACGTAAATATACATGCACAAACTAAGTTTTTTTTTATTGGCAGTATGCCATAGATTATCAATAAAAGAAATAAACCCCACTGAAACAAAAGACAATCTCTTTGTTGGCTACGGCCAATAATGTTGTATGAAATTCCTTTATATCGTTCTAATTTGAAATTAGAACGAATCTTCAACAATTGCTATACAAAGACGTATTTCGCGTTCTATTACCACGATCATAAGAACGACATTTCCTTGTATGTTTGAGAAAATGTATTTTTTTTTTGTAGCAACCATGGCTATTTGGTTGGTGTGCACAAAACTCGAATTAGACAATTTTTAACCAGGCGTTAAGGGCTTCTAAACGGGCCATGTTTTGCTTCAATTTGTGGCCAGCCATTATTTGCACAATCTTTATTGTCATTCAATAGTGTGTGCGCCAAAAGCAGAATCTATTAAAATGAGCGTCTTCGCATCTCCCTTCCTTTCTTTTAATTGTGTGTATGTGTGTGCATAGGCTGTGTCAAAAGCTAAACTCGTGCGCGCCTAACGAGCACTGTAGGTACTGAAGCGTCACTGCACTCGGCACGCATGCGTGTGGCGTGTTACCTGCTGCGCGAGCGCGTTCTCGAGCTCCTCCATGATCATGCAGCGCAGGTTGCGCACCACGTCCTCGAGCGGCTTGGCGCCGAACACTCGGTACGAGGTGTTGGGCTTTCCCGGCGTGGCCACCAACACGACGGCCTGTTGGCCGACGCGCGTCGCGAATTCTTCTATTGTTTGCTATGGGATGAATGGAAAATCGTAATGGAGCGTGAGGAATGTCAGCCCGTCTTTTTTTTTTTTTTTTTTTTTTTTTTTTATGTCATAGGGGGCAAACGAGCAAACGTATCGCCTGATGGAAAGCGATTACCGTCGCCCATAAACACCTGCAATACCAGAGGAGTCACAAGTGCTTGCCTACCCGGAGGACGAAGATGGAATGCCTCTATGCTAGTAATAGCACAATTATGCTTCGCGACTCTTGTCGCGCGACATATCGCTACCCGTCACTCTCTCACGTTACTGCACGGAAAAAGACGGGTAATTATCTCGCGCGAGAAATATTCGTGTATGACAGTTATGCTAGAGGTGCAGGAACTTCTTTAGCCTGAATAAAAGCGAGTCGTCACAAATTCTTCAGTTTTCCTGGGTCTAAAACTAAATACAGACATCTAGTTAAAAACTAAAGAATTTGTCGGGTCGGAAATAATTTCTGCAGTTTTTCTGCGTATTCCAAAGGCAGATTCGGACAGACCCTTTTTATAAATGGTAAAAAGTCAAAACTTTTGAGATATCAAGATAAGGTTTATCCGAGGTCTGCTCTTAATATTTATTGTTATTTATCAATTTTTTACGAACTTTACATTTCTTACTGGTAAAACAATGTCCACAAAATCAGTGGTCGGTTTGACTGTGGAATTTTAGGTTCATGTTTCTTACAAAATAATATATTTTCATAAATATAAAAAGGGTTCTTCCGTCATTCTATTCATTTTTTCCTGTTAGGCTCTCGTCTTATTTCCTCCGTTTTCTGAACGCGAAATGATTCCGTCTTTTTTAATATCCACTCCATTTAATGGGGCGCCTTTTTGGTGGCCTATTTCTGAATTCTCAAGTTAAAAGATCATGTTGCTTACCCTAAGTTTTCTAAGTAGTCTGTTCTGGTGGCGTTTTCTAACGGAGGGGTTTGTCTCGAACGAGTGCGGCCGCTTGCGCTTTTTCGACGACGCGATAGCTGCTGCCGCGGCCATGCCCACTGGCCCTGCATTGAAAACAAGTAACTGTGTTGATATAATAAGTCATGAGAATTAATAGGCACAAAAATAAAAATATATGTCTTCTAATACTTATTTATCCTCGTGCTGTACAAAGAAGGCCCTCCCGCCACAGCTGCTATAGATCCTCTTGTTATGAGGATCACATGATGTCATAAGGTAAGAGTTTTCAAACTTCAGCTGTAACCAAGTCTTTAACCTTAGTCAACTTTGTAGACATTTCATCCGACGCGTCGCTGAGTCCGCACCGTCTACTGCTGTGCACTCACCGGCCGCGGCGAGCTGCTTGGTGACCTCGTCGCTGAGCGCGGACTTCATGATGTCGGCGCCGTCGTCGTAGGCGGAGCCGGCGGGCGACGACACGCACTCGTCCTCGTCGTCCGACGCGCCACTGAGCCCGCACCCGTCTACTTGCGACATGTCCTGCCAATTCACATTACAGATTAACTCTGTAGCTCTTATACATACTTTGAATCGGCTTACACAACTTTCAGAATAGAGTTAACATGAACTCCCTTCGAAGAAAGTTGTAAAAACATAACACAATAGGAGATAATTACTTAATTTAGAGAAGTGAATTAAGAAATCAACATTCTTAATGAACCCAGGATTAACAAGTAATTTGACTCAACCTCAAGTTTACCAGCAACATGATTTATTATTATTATAAGCCTTCTGACAGATATTTCACAGTTGTTAAGGTTCTTTAGTTGTTTCATTGGTTGCAATATCTGTGTGCTTTGTTATAGCAAAGGCCTCCTCCAACTGACTCCACTTTTCTCTTTCTCTAGCTAGTGACGTCCAAGTACCGCCCGCCACTTGCTTAATTTGCAACATGATAGTTGACAATATTAAATTGATTGAAGTGTGTGGGATGCAATGGAATTGTTTTTTTTCCCTCTTTTAGTGTATGAATCAACGAAACCACTAATGTTCAGTTGGTAAATTAATAAGTAAAGTAAGAGCCTAGCCTAGTGATAAGAGTTTGTCAGTCTAGTTACTAAATGAAATGTGTCTCTCTCCTATATTATGCATGTATTATACAAATAAACCTCTATCTAAAAAAAAAACGCATCAAAATCCGTTGTGAAGTTTTCAAGACATAAGCATACATAGGGACAGACAGACAGACAGCAGCGACTTTGTTTAATACTATGTAGTGATATCATGATTGCATTTTAAGAATGTGTTAAATTGACCCATTAACTGCAAATATGGCGGTTGTACATTATAAAAGATATTACCTCTTCTGCCATGTCCATAGATTCCGTGCTGACTGCAGAGTTCATGATGTAGTCTTCGTCTCTGCTCTTGACCAGGACCATTGGAGCCCCTTTCAGGTGTGAGTTTTGGTTGAGGATTAGATCACACCGGGCTTATATACTATATAAATGAAAACAAAATTAAATAATAATTAGTCTTTCTAAACATACTATTTTCTAATTCTAAGGTCTAGTAAGCTTACATATAAGTTCTGTTTTAGGTGTGGGTATTCTGGCTTCATATAGCCAAGTGAAAAGGTTAATAATCTCATACAATATATCTTCTCTTAAAACTCAACAATATTGAAGATGCTCCTAGTTACCATTACTTTTCTAATATAATGAATGAGTTTTCCTGCCTATAACTTTTCATAGCGAATTTGTAATCTACTCATAATACTTGTAAACATTGGATTATTTTGCACTAGACACTGCTTGAAATTAGTAAAAAATTAGAGCCTTCATTGAACATTAATTCAATTAGCAATTGAGTCATAGTACCTTTATAATTCATAAATACATTTTCACTGCCAAAAACTAAGCCTATCATACTTGAAAATTATAAATTTGTTAACAAACGTAATTTCACAGTTTTATGCTATTCCAACATACATACACATAATGCATACCCCAATATGTGTATATTTAATCTGTTTCTAGATATCATGAGTTGACTGAGTAGACAGTGCTACAGGAAAACTAAAACCATTATTCAAATGAATAATCTTTACACTAAACCACAGCCATTTATTCTTATTACATATTTGAACAGACATTCTCTGACATAAATTGTCTACATTATAGGAGTTATTTGTAATATATATTTGATTGTTTGTCCAACTGACTACTTAAAGGTTTCCTCGAAGAGACCTACTGTTTCCAAAGACTGTAAAGTTTTACAGTGAAGTATATTTATTTATTCCGTAGAGTTTTCTTGGCATGTGCAGTAAATCATGCTTAAGTATATTTCACATAATTTAACTTATAATTATATGCTGTCTTTTGAGACAAGACATGCACCTATTTTGCTAACATATATGTATGATCTTAAAATATTCTTCAGACTTCTTGAATGCATTTATAATTCTTATTAGAATAAAAAAATCCGTCTAATTCCCTTATTACAAAAAAAATCTCTAAAGTCTGAGTAACCATTACTAAATACTAAAATACCTTTTTTTATTCATTCAGGCAATCTGATTGTAATCATCATTTATATGGGGCTGATACATCAATGAAAAAATCTGAAATTCCATTTGCATCTCAATCAGTGAAATCCCCAGACCAATGAAGGTACTAGACGATCCTTAACTATCAATTGTGGACTCGTCTAGCTAGACTACGGAAAATCAATACTCAAGCTCGTCATGCTAAAAGAATAAAATGAATCAAAAGCAACTCGTTATTTGCCGGTTGCAACTAATTTTGACCCAATAATGATTGCATCAAGCTGTGTCATTTCCATTCGAGCTGTAAGATTCACACAGCTTGTATTTACTCCTATTCGACCGTGTAATATGCATTCGAGCTGTGTCGCAAATGACGCATTTAATTTTCAGATAATGTTTTGTTTAGGTGCGATGCATGGTGGTCCAGACGGGTCAAAATTGAAGACGAATGACACAAACTCTTTTGCGGCGGCGTAAAGGATAAGCCTAAATGAATGGCCATCATGAAGGAAACTCGCGCCGTTGGAGCAGGCTCAGATAGAATATTAAGACTACGGCTGCGTACGCACCTGCGTGATTTGAAACACATTTCGCAATCCTATTAGAAGCCTCGCAAATTCACAGTGATGTAACAGCTTTAAAACAACACTTTTTAGGACTTTTTCACTCAACTGGAGGCCGTATTCACTAAATATGTGCAGTGCACAAGAGACCCCGAAAACTCCGAATCCTCCATTAATATCGATCGGTAAAAGCGAGTGAACCGCATCGACTTCATAACTTCGGGTCGCCATTTTGTACGAGTCTGCGCGGTGTGAATTTCCTTTCGCATTCGCATGGAAAGGGAAATCACCCCGCAGCCCGAGGGGGGATAGGGCTTTCAGCGAGAAATTATTATAGAGAAAAGCATGATAACAAACAAATTACTTACCAAAATGCTCCGGCAAAATTATTTTATAATTAAATACGCCCAGCACAGAGGGCGATTAGGAAAAATTCCAAGTTTATTTTCGAAAACATCGATCACGTCATGCAAAGTAGCGCCCACTAGCGAGCTTTTTTGTAAGCGATTTGACGTTTTGCTTGTAAACATTTTCACTATTTTCAGCTATTTGCAATCAGCTGATATCCATTATCGTATTTACCGTTGTAATTATTTCTTGATGACCCATTAAGACTTAAAAGCGAAAGTGTTGCATAAATTGTGATACGTGTAATTGTTCGAGGTTTATTTAGGTGAGTTTTTTATCATTTTACTACGGTTGATATTGTTCGGCAAAACACCGTCTGCGAGATAATTTCATAACAATAAGCAATGTTATTATGAGATATTCTAACTTGTTCTTCTTTTGGGAAAAACATTGTTGTTTCATATATTTCACATCTTTATTTTCTCAATAATATTGCCAATATTCAATACAGGTTATTTCATTTTCTAATGTGGAAATAACCTTAAATTCATACTTCATAGGATTTAAATTAGAATTTTGGGAAGTGTTTATTGTTTTTATAATGTATGTATAATAGACAGACCTGATGAAATGTCGACATTGACCATGACATTATCATTACATGGCTTGCTAGGGTTGCCAAATGGTCGGGATTTGGCGGGATCCTCCCGAATTTTTGTGTCCTCCAGACTCCCGACTAAGTAAAAAATCTCCCGAAAAATAACTTTATTTTATAAAACTATGATTTTAAAAGGAAATACCACTGGTAGTTTTTCCATACATCATCATCATCATCTCAGCCACAGGACGTCCACTGCTGAACATAGGCCTCCCCTTTGGACTTCCATACATACTAAAAACAAATTATCTTAATACATTTTTGTATATTATAGATAAAATTATAATAATGAGAAAGCCATTATATATATTTTTTGCTAGTATTTATTTATGTAGACATTTCTATTGGCATGAAAAGACGTTGTTTTCAATATATTTACTTAATTCTATCTATTTTTGTTTCTTCCGACCAGTCACAAAATCCCGAAAAAAAATATAGTTTCTCCCGATAATAGGGTCATTCGATCTGGCAACCCTACCTCCTGTATTCACAATAAATAGTACTCATATCATTGTAATAAAGTCTAAAACAGAAGAAACAGCTCCAAATAATGTCTGTCGGAGTTGGAAATATCATTCCAATTACATTATTTTCTGTTGCATTCATATGTCAAAAAAAGGTGCCTCTGCTAGGACAGTGTAGGATAAGGATTGTATTGGATGTAACACCCAGTTAATTAATCAACAAGTTGATCCCTGAGTTCACACTCGTACTAACTTTTTGGAAAAAATTGTTGCAATTAGGACGTTAGTGTACAACTCTATGTGGTTTAAATTTCACTGGCAAAAAAAATGTAATTAGTACGTTTACGTAGTTTTTTTAATAAGTATTTGTGTTGTTTTGTGTTATGAAATAATAAAAACTAATTAGTATGTGTGACCTAAGGTATCGAAGTGTCATCATAACATAAGAATTGATAATCATCATACCCTGGGGTTTTCGGTGTACAAATTTGACATCAGACGGACAGTAGGCGTCAACTCATTCTTGCACTGAATACACCGGGATATAGTTATTATACTAGTGTAATGCTAGGCCACACATAAATAAAAAAATAAAAATAAAAAAGCCTTATATTCCATTGGCAAATTTACATTAGAAACAGTTGTGATATATGTTATTTTAGTCTGATATGCCTGCCACCTGGACCCCTCTTTGGGTGAAGGCCTCCTCCAAAGATTTCCACTCATCGCGATTTTTTGCCAGGTTTAAGGCCGTTCCCTGAGCCAGATTTGCAAAAATACCCCAAAAATTATCCTATTTTTCTACGAAACGTTGATATTAGTAAACGAGGGAAAAATATATATCATTCTTGATTATATTATCTTTAATAACACAGCATTCGATACACGATTCATAACACTTCGCTCGATACAATTAATTCCCAAAGTAACCTCCAATTCGAATTTTTACTCCAACTTTACTTGTTTTTTTTCTACGTGACACTATGAAACAAAAAAAGGAGAAAAATCAATCATAACTAAAATAGTAATTTTACAGCTTCCGAATTTCAATAATTGAAGCCAATATTTTTAAAATAAATAATCATCGACAAATTCTTACGAAAAAAGATATCGCCTTACGACCCGCAAGCTCTGTCTCCGTCACTCTTTTGAAATGTGACTGTGATGTGACAGGGACGGGTGGCCTGAGGAGGGGCTCGGGGTTCTGGCTCAGGGAACGGCCTTAACCAATTTCTTGATGCGATGGTCTCTATTTCGCCCTTCTACCTTGCTTTTGGACGGCTTCTGTTTCTGTGCCCATGGGGCCACACATACATTGTATTGATTACACACAAAATAGGAACAAAGAAAACACAGATTAATTCAATAAACTCTATAATTTCATATTGCATAAATTTCATCACTTCTTATATCTAACTAGCATAGTGCTTAAACCTAAATGACTAATTAAACATACATTAATATGTATTAGTTAAAATTTATAATAAAATTAAGGGAATCACATCATTAAGTAGTTTGTCACTGGTTCACTTCATCGCGGTCTCTTGAACTCGCTGGACTCTTCCGAGGAACCTGTGGCAGAAATACTAAAATTACTTAAGAGTATCAAACTTCAAAATGGATGGGAATGGTACACTCTAGGAAATTGAAGCATGTACCTTTACATCATTCTCATAATGACTATTAATGACATAGGGGTTGAAAGGGGTTCACTAAATCATTGCAGAATTATTTTTCGCCAAATGTGTAATTTCGCAGAATTGTCATTTCATAGAAAGCATTTTCTCTGAAACTGTCAACTATTTGGGATTGTTATAAAACAAACCTAGCCTAACCTAATCAATCAAAGATGATATTTGCAAGAATTATGAAAAATTTATAAGTACAGAGGAATAAAAATTCTGTGAAGTGAAAATTCGGCGAGATGAAACATTTCACCAAAATATAGTTCTGCAAAAGGGCGTGCCATTAAAAGGATATGTTTACTTAACAAGGTTGAACTTCAAAATAAATAAAATTAAATACATTAAAAATTAGGTGTCCGACACAAATCGACCCAGAGCAAAACAAGACTGGGTGAATCAACCATTTTGTGTTGTTTACTCAGTCCCCGTTGTCCAAGTGACATCTTCATACTGTTTCATAGAAAAATGCTTAGGTTGCCCGAGGGACAAATTTTGCGAAACCATAGCAACAAGGTGCACTTAAAAGTTGATTCACCCCTTTACTTACAATAGATACTAGACAAGTAATTGTAATTATGGTCTGGTAAAAGTCCAGTAAGTGAAAAATATACCTAAATCCTCTCGTAAATACCGATTTTTTATTTAATTGACATAAGAGTGATGGAACATATTTCCGGGGATGAGTCCACCCTTGATTGTAGGCATACTATTTTTATGTGAAATAAATAACTGACGTATTTGAATGTCCGATATATTATTTCAAGATTGGACTTAATCAGGATTTAGACACGTAGTATTTAGTTTTAGTACAGTACAGTATACATTTCCAGATCAAAGGTCAGGATGTAGTACTTAATGTCAAATTTGTCCTCAGTAAACGAAATGACGACTGTATCTGTGATAACGAAGAGTTGATACGACTCTAGAGTTCAGATTATAGTGGCGATGAGCTCGCCGCTCGGCATAACTAGACAATACACTACACATAGCGCTAACTCCTTTGGCAAAGTTTTATAAATACGATAACATTTGCAAAGCAAGGCAAGTAATGCCGTGCCACCCTAATATTACAATGTAAACTATCCCCAGGGCAGTGACCCCGTATCGCGGCGATCGCGAGCACTCCGGCGCACCCTACGAGGGGTGAACGACACGCGCGCGCCGGAACAAGTGCAGCCCTTGACTCCTCTAGCCTATTGATTTTTTCAAATGTTTACGTCATCTATGTTCTTTTACAAAAAATGTGCTGCTGGATGACACTTAATCCTCTTGATACTCTTTGTGGTGCTGTATAAAATACTTAGTAACCAAAAGTCAAGTTATTGTTTAAAAAAATTACGGGTAAAATTTATAATTTTGGTTTATTATATAAATTTGGTAGTTAGTACAGTCGAGTTCATTTACATCTACACACTTACGAGAACAAAAATATCTGAACACGACTTTATGCTCCGGACAATAGGGTCGTGTTCAGATATTTTTGTTCTCGTAAGTGTGTAGATGTAAATGAACTCGACTGTACTAATAATGCTTTAACATTGCAACGTTTTCTCTCGATGTTGTTTATTAGACATTTAGGTAGAAAATTGACAAGTTGTACTATCACCTGACTAACTGTTTTAATACACACTCATTAAATTTGTCGCAACTCGCAAATGACATCGTACCGTACTGAGCACAGTTTTCCGTCAAAGTCATTTGCCGTCTTTGGCACTGAAAATGTCCAACCAAGCCCAGTTTTATATCAAGAATAACCCGACCGACATCGACATCTACATAGATGCGATATTATAATGTATTAATTTTTTATGCACCACTCCCATAAAGCCCCCTCTAAGGGGTGCTAATGGTAAGAGGGATGCTTTAACACGAAGGAGGGTGGCGTGGGGGTCAGTGGGGTCACGTGATGCGCATACAACCGTACTGTACGCAGTCGCGTGCGCACCACTGCTCAAAACCAAAAGGGCGTAAGAATCTTGGAATAACGAATATACTTACGCTACTTGCGGTTGGTTCGTGAGTCTCCCCTTATGTAAATAGATTTATCTAGGGCAGATATGAGACAGGGTGGAGCAGTGAAATGGTATTGGTATTGATTGACGCAATGTAATCATACAGTTGTATGCAACATGCGCATGAGTTTGTTAGACGGAACGGAAGACGAACTATCGTGGAAATTGAAAAAAAAATATATGCTTAAATAAATACCTATGATCATTGATATGGGGGATGGAGGTTTCCATGATTGTCATCTATCAATATTTATATAGTATAATCCACCAAAGTCCCATCACGGCCACCATGTCCGCTACCCTTTACTAGTCACACTGCACCGTAAGGACGTTAGTCGATAGTTATCCGAACTGCGGTCGCTATTTTGGGTGCCAGATACCTATGTCTACCTAGGGATAGGGTACTAGCTGCTAGTAACAAGCACTTGCAAACTCTCCGCCAAAGAATATAAGTACTCAAGAGCTGTCCGCCCCTCGCAGTGGTCGCTGCTACACTCAAAGAGGAGGATATAGGATATTTAGCAGACGCAGGCGCCATGGCCGCCATGTCTACAGCCATGGGTACACTCCGCCCCTCGCAGTGTTGAGGCTTATAGGTTATATGTTATCACGGGCTGGTTTTCCGCAACTCGACGTCTTGACAATGCGCCTATTTTGCGTGATGGGTTGCTGTACTCTTGCCGACCCAACTCTACCAGAAAGCCTAGCAGTCCCTTGATTTTGCCGACGACTTCCGGGAGTGAGCTCGGAGATCCGAAGTATTGTGCCCGGTATTTGGCCACACCAGGACATTCGAGAATGATGTTGGCGGCTGTCTCTTCGGCCTACATGCAGGCTTTGTAAAGTTGTGAGGCTTACAGTCTAGAGGTAGGACAGTTACCCGAGCTACGGTGGCAGGCCCGGCCGCGCCAGCCCGGCTCGCAGACGCAGGCGCCGCCGCGGCACGCGCCGTGTCTGCAGCCGCGAGCACACTCTCCGCCCCGTCGGCCGACTTCGCAGTGGTTGCCGCCGAAGCCCGCGGGGCAGCGGCATTTGTTCACGCCCTTACAGCGGCCGCCATTCAGGCAGGGGATCAGGCATTTTGCTGGAGAGGCAATACAAGTTTATTTTAGAAACATCTGATAAATACCAGACCGCACACAGAATATTACAATTATATTAAAATCTATAAAGGTGTAGTGAACTTATTTAAAACTTAACGTTTGATTACTTCTTTAAAACATGTATTATTTATAGGTATATCCTTTTGCTTATTGCAACTCATGTTTTCTCTGAAACTAAAATACCTACTGGCTTAGGTCATTTGCTCATTATTTTGAAATTTTAATGTAACTACAAGATAATTAAAGTGTCACGTAACTTAGAATACCTAATAGGCAAAAATCGAATTTCTTGTAATATTAAATTAAATTGCTAAAGCGAACACTTACAAAACTCGCATCTGAGCCCATAATATCCTTTAGGACATTCGCACGTATCCTTCTGTATGCACTTTCCTCCATTCAGGCACTTCTGTGCACATATTCCTGCAACATAATAGCACCATATTATAGCTTTTATATTATACTTAGAAGAAAATACATTATACAAAAACAGTATCTACGAATTATAACTCCCTCCTCAAAGTATCATCAAATATCTGTCGATACTTCGAAAGTGGAAATAAATGTGTATAACATTTAGTTTATCGATATTATTTCTCTTATTTCAGAAACTAGTCACGATGAGTCGTCCAGTCATCTTACAACACGTTCGACGAGCACATTCGGCTACATGGAAAAAGAATCCAAATGTAAATTCGATTCCATACTATTAGGCACAAATTCCCTAAATTATTAATATTTTCTACTATCGTTTATCTTAACGGTATACACTTAAACAAGGATTCTTTGTTTGGGTACTCTTATTTTTTTACTCGATTCCTTGGGAGATATATTTGTCCACCAGTGGACATCTTGCAATTTCACGGGAGTGTAAACCGCTTACTATAATAATCTAGCTAACTTAATAGAAATTCGCTTTGTACGTTTTGTAAACGTATGAAAACAAAATAAACATATTTTCCCTAGGTTTTGTTTTCTCTAATGGCACAGGGGTGTAATGAGGCTCTTTCTCCACAGCTAGACAAGATAATCCGTGTGGACCACGCGGGCGAGCTCGGCGCCGACCGCATCTACGCGGGCCAGATGGCTGTCCTCGGGAACACCGCTGAAGGCCCCACCATCAAGCACATGTGGGAGCAGGAGGTCAAACATCGCGAACGTTTTGAGCAGTTGATCAACGAGTACAGGGTCCGCCCTACCGTGCTAACACCGATATGGAACGTGGCCGGATTCATGCTTGGCGCAGGTCAGTCGACACACTTGATTTCTCTTACGGAACTAGCATGCTCCTGAAGCTTCCCTTTCATTCTCTTCCATGTCTCGTTTCTGAGCCATTCTCACAAATATTTTTAGAAGGCATCAAATTCATCTCGCCCGTGAAAAGAATTCGCCGCGTTTTCACTGCTTCGGTTTCTCTATAATACTTAGCAACTACTAAGTAGAAGTTCTAGTGTTTGGTGCGTCTATATTACGCGGTCTTTCAGTGAGTGTTGATCAAGTGTGTGTGAATGAGAGTCCGCAGTGCCCCTTCGTGCGGTGCGAATCTGAGGTGTGACTCCTCACACGTCCAGCATCCTTGCTGAGCCCGCGTAGGAGCCTAATTTGGTGAGAACGTTCCATTTCACTTTTTGCTGCCAATTGCAATTATTTACTCCTTATTTTCGATTCAACTACCGCAGCCCCTACAAGAAGTCTTGATGAGGCCAAGAGATACGATCATACGACTTTAGGCAAAGCCCGTACCAAGACAATTTCGGTATAGGCACGGCCATACAGTAACGCTCTGTAAGTTTTTTGCACGGAGGTAAAACCCAACGGTAATCACGCACGGTTTTCTCTTACTTTTCTTTCCTTCCTTTAATCTCTTCGGTTGAAACCCGACCACACTTCATGGACTTCCACATATAGACGAACGTAATACAAGACTCACTGAACACCAGCAAACCCAACCACCGAATTTGGAAAGCAGCAGGATAATCCTATTTTAATTTTTATATTAATTCGCATCTAGGCACCACACACAGCAAACATATCGCGAGTCGCTTGAAAATAGTCCACAAAACACTAATAATAATTATATTAGTTTTATATTAATTAAGGCTTAACCTAGTCTAATAGTTTGTACTAAAGTTAAGTAATTTTAGATTGTTTTCCCTGTAATTCTTACCACCATTACATTAATTAACCACAGTAGGTATACAACGCACCTCATTTATGTATATATTATAATACCAAAATATAATACTTCATCTCTCACCGTAAAAATAAATTAAGATATTAGATACAGATGTTCTAATCTTAATTAAGGTGCCGTAACAATCGTGTGCTGAAGTCACTAAGGCACAATATTGTTAAATTCTTGTCTTAGTAATAAGTGACGCGTTGGTCTCTTTATCTCACTCTGTTACGCTCGCAAGATTATTATATTATAAGATTATTATAATACCGAAACTATACTAAAAGTCCTGCTTTAAATCAACGAATAGCGTGCTGAAGTACACACATGATACTTATCTTTACCTGCTACTGTAGGAAACCTATAGCATAGTTTGGGTAACTGGTAAATGTTAACTGTTTGACAATTATTATTTTGTTAGTGACTAAGCAAGGAAGAAGTGCAACATCTTGCAACGCTTTTACTTCCAAGAACAAAGAGGTCCCTTTTTTTCCAACGCCGTTATAGGCCAGGTCACTTTGCACTGAACACGTGCAGACATCGCGAGCTACCTACTCCAACAAATAGCCTAGCCATTGCCAATAAAAAAAAGGGTTTACAAGTGCATTGCCCATCTGCGACACTAAAGTCGACGGTTTTAACTTCGCACGATGGAAATTTTACCGATTCCCAAAGACGGCAATTGTCTGTATAGGGCGATAGCGAACCAATTGAACTCCGTGCGTAATACCGATTTCGATCATCGAGAGGTACGAGAATTGCTCGCTAATCACCTGTCCGCGGAGAGAAATAACAGCCAAATCCAAATGGCGCTCAATGGCAGTGTCTTAGACGTCAGGTCTCCCGGTCACAATACACCTCCCTCCGCGGAACAAATTGATGAATATATTAGGAACCAGTTCAGAGACGGTTTTTGGGGAGGAGAAGAAATAATCTTAGCCGCTACCAGTTGCTTCACGGTAAACATCTATGTACACATGAATCATCAGCGACCACTACAATATAGGGCCCCCATATACGAATATCACAAAATGGCAAATCTTCACCTCTTCTACGGAAACCATCACTATGACTCCGTCCACTTCAACAGAACTGACATCGAAACATCATTCATCGAACAATCCATCGCTGAACAAACCACGACGGATGATAAAACCAGCTATCCCTTATTCAACTCCCAACGGAGTATAAACGAAGACTTCATACAACCTACTGACGCCTCTTCATCCTCCAGCCAGGCACATAATTCAAAAGAGTCCTCACCAATAATCGCGCTGAACCCCTCCTACGATCAAAACGACTATGTCGATATGACCGGCTCACGATTACTAAGAGCCACCCCTACTAACAACGAAAACACAAAGACTAGCATGCACGGCCGCAACGGGTTGCATGAGGACCACTCCTACCGCGGCACTAGAGATGATCCTAGGTCTCACGCCACTGCACATACATATACAAAGAGAAGCAGCCGCTACGGCGATACGACTAAAAAGCCTAAACCTATGGACGAAAAGCAATACCCAACACACAAAGATCTACAGTGAAATGATCACAAAATTCCCTACAGTAGAAGCACCAATTGACAAGATACCAAAGACATTAACCTGCAAGAAGGAATACGTCATACTCCTAACAGAAGACCCGAATGAGGGGCTCAACCTTGAGGACCTGAGAATCTTTACGGACGGGTCAAAAACTGAGAAAGGAACGGGATGTGGTGTATTCTCGGAGGATTTGAGTATTAACATCTCTAAACCCCTAGGTGTACACAACACGGTATTCCAAGCTGAATGCGTAGGAATAATAGAAGCCTGCAATGCCATAAAAAGACGCCAGGTTCAGAACACAAACATACAAATACTTTCAGACAGCAAATCCGTACTACAAGCACTAAACAGTGAAATGTGTACCTCTGCTCTAATATACGAATGTCATCACAGCATCACAGACGTGTGCGATGACAAAAATACGGTAACATTACAATGGATAAAGGGACACAGCGGCTCGAGAGGCAATGACGCAGCGGATGAATTGGCCCGTAAGGGATCGGAAACACCACCATGCGGGCCAGAGCCAATAATACCCCTACCTATAGTTGTAAACCAGCGGCTTGTAAGCCGGTAGTAACCGAAAGCAGCGGCTAGAAACGAATAACCAGCCGCTTGATACCGGGTAGATACCCGACTTGAGCATCAAATAAAGAAATAATTTTTATTAAAATTTTTTTTGTTAAACTCTTATTTTTGTTATACAGTAGCACTTATTATGTTCTTTTTTTTTTTTTTTTTTTTAAATAGACCCCGAAGACACCATTTGTACCTACTAATTTACTTAATTCAGATACGAAAAGTAAACTAACAAACAACGTTTGTGTTCAGGTGGCGGTGTATGAAAATTATAAGAATAAAGGTAGCTAAATCAGTTTATTTTGGATCTAATCATCATTGTAAACCAAAGGCGGGAATCTCGCGCGGCAGGCACAGTTAACTATATACCTACTTTTGGTTTTGGTGCATTATAGAAATACAACTAATTACTTGGTAACTGATAAATACCTATTTCCAATTCATCTCTCACAAATAAATTATTAAAATAGTCCTATTCCACTGCTCTTTCACATTTTGTAAGAGAATTTTGAGTTTTTAACACTTAGTACAGATGCAAATGTCATTGTTTGTGTCTATTTATGTTAAATAGATCCTATAGTAAATAAATGAAAAGAAAAATAACAAAAACAAACATTGAATCATGTGAATATGTCAATGAAATGTAAGCAGCCGTTTCCAGCCGCATGTTATCGCTAGAAATGATAATAAGCCAAATAAGCCGTTTCTAGCCGCTGGGCTAGAAATGTTAGCAACCAGCTTCGCATCTATACCCCTACCACAATCTTATATATACAACATAATGAACCAACACATATTATACCAACACCAAAAATACTGGGAAGACATAGGAACGTGTAGACAAACAAAAGAAATACTTCCGAATAGGAACCACAAACTCACCACCATCTTACTGAGAATCAACAGGATCCAACTACGCAAGATAGTAGGATTAATAACGGGACATAATACTCTGAACAAACACCTTTTCAATTTAGGTATAACAGACAGCCCAATATGCAGAGCATGCATGGAGGCAGAAGAAACCACCAAACATATTCTACTAGATTGCAAACAGGTAGAAGGATACAGGATGAAATACCTAGGATCTCCAAGTACCGTACACGAAGCCATAAGCAACATCAAGGCTTTGCTTAGGTTCGTGGAGGAGTTGGGGTGGTTGGAGTAGCGCTACCCCCTTTTCACGCAAAATAGGCACGTTGGATGTCGACTTGCGGAAAATGCCCAGCGCAACTAACTAACTAACTAACTAACAGCCACCCCTACTGCTCCCCAAACGCTGACCCCACAACACAACCCTGCACGGAAGGCTCAGTAGCTACTTGGAACGTAAGAGGCTGCGCCCTGCTACAAGACAAAACAAAAATTGACAGCGAACTCTCGAAGCGGAATATCACAATAGCGGGCTTACAAGCAACCCATCTAACAAGCGGAGAGCTCACCACCAACATTACCAACAACTATCGCTGGCTTCTAAATGGGGGCCGGAACGCAAAAGAGAAAAGAGGGGTAGCCATTCTAATAAGAAAAGATGCTCAATTTGAAATAGCACTATCCGAAAAGATAAAAACATAATCGGTACGCACCTAAAACTCTCAATAGCTAATAAGAATGGTCCCATTGAGCTTTTTATTGTCAATACCCACGTCCCAACCGGAGCCGCAACCTGTCTCGCCAAAATAGGCACGCTAGTACGCCAAGCCCCCAAAAAGGCCTTCCCCATAATTCTAGGAGACTTCAATGCGCATATCGGTATCAAAGACGTAAACAATATAACCAAGCATGTATCTCCGAAATAACTGCTACATACCGAGTCCAACTTTAATGGTAGCTTGCTTATCCATTTCTTACAAGAACACAACCTCTGCGCAAAAAATACCTGGGGCCGCCCTTCGTGCAAAGCGACATGGCAAGTTGGTAACCGAATATCTCAAATAGATCACATTTTAAGCAGTCTTCATCGCCCTCTATTTTTCCAATATATCCAAGGAATCCTCACTCAGTCCGTTAGCATTGACCACAAGCTAGTATGGGGCGTCGTCCGAAATTCCAGTTGGGACCACCCCATCACCCGCAGATCCAATGGCCATGTCCCGAGAGAAGGACCCAAGAATAAACGACCGTTTAACGCCAAAGCAATTAATTACGAAGCTCTACAAAGTTCAGCCGTAGTAGAAGAGTTTCAAAAGGAAGTGAATCGTCTTCTAACTACCTGGGACATGAAATCACAAGGTCAGCGTGAGTCTGATAAGAATCCCACGTGGAGCGAACTTAATGAGATTCTCATACGATTCCAAAAAAGGCCATAAGTGCGGTCACGGGACAGTAGATTAGCGCTCGCCTTCCTTCAACAATCACTGTTTTTGAAGAATAAATTTCCAGGAACCCCTAACTACGAACCAGGGTCAAAACAGCGCGCAAGAGACTCCATGACGCCCAAGAACAGGACTCCTATAAAGAATGTACGCTCTTCTTTCGTAATCTCAGTAAAGCACACCGGGCAATGAGAATGAAGATCACCTACAGGTACCTAAGAAGATTCAAAACTGCACCTGCACAAAGATCTTCACCAAAACATTACATCCCAATGTCAAACTGGGTAAGAGAGTTGAAAAAAAGCGAAGGCAAACTACCTGAAACATGCACAGGCCAGAAGGATGAAGTGCCTACCGAGAATCAGAAGAAGAAATAACCAGCGTACAAGAAATAACGGCTCAATAAGACCAGCCTCTACAAGAAAATATTCATCGTGCCGACAGGACACTGTAATCGCAGTCAAACATCCTTTCTATATTTATTTACACACGCATCTGTCTATTTTCCTTTCTGGCTCGATGCTAGTATTCTTGTCGGATCTCTCCCATCGGTCCTCATCCCGACTGCAAAGGAACCCACACTCCCAACCTGTAACTTCTGGCTCCCCGGTGCCTCGGATAGGAGGGCCAGTTGATCTTGCCGGAGCGGCAGAAGACGGAAGGGAACTCGGGATGACCCGCATGCGTACCCTGCCACTGAACCGAAGGCTCCGGCCAGGGAATGTTAAGGTTTCTATACTACCCTGAACGACCTTTGGTACGGTGTCAGTATGCGCTTCTGAGCCTTCTCGCAGAGCTTCTCTGTCCCTCCTTCCCTTGCATGATCAACGCCTCCGCGTCCTTGCAGCAGAACTGCTGGCTGGGTGTAGTCACCGAAACGAAACGAAACGAAACGGCATCAAATTCATCTCGCCCGTTGTAGAGCCCAACAGACGACAACGTAATAAAAACATTAATTTGTGGGGTTGGTTTGGTAGTTACATTAGCTGATATCAATATGTGACCGTCCATGACTAAAGGGTCCTTATGGCAGGTATTGAGTTAAGCACAGGTTCTAAATCTATGTTAAATAAGCTATTTAACACAGAAAGAATCATGACCCTAAGTCTCATACTTTTTTTTTTTAAAAACATCATACTTACACTTGCTAAAATTTCACTTTTGAGAAAACGTCAAAAGAAGTTTGAAACTAACTTTAAGTATGTTCCCATTGGAAGTTACATAGATTATGATTGATTTTGTATCTCAAGGGGTTTTTCTATTGAACTCAGTCATGGTTTCATCAATGTGACTTCCAGATCCTGAGAAAACAGCCTTTGATAACAGCAACACGCTTATAAGAATGAAATTAATAAAACATGTTTTTCAGCTTTGTCTTTAATTATGTTGTAATCTGAACTATTGTATAAAGTAGGACATATTTAAACTTACATTTTAGGATATAAATAAAATCACATAGTTAACGAAATATCATTATTATAATGTAAACGTGATAATTATTATACTTTTCATCTTCCCCTATAACAATAACAAATTTAGTACAGTGAGTTCTAAAATATATTTATTCAGTCCACTGGAGTATCACAAAATTATCATTATTGTTCTACAAGTTTTATTTTTTTATTTATATACGATTAAAGTTACGTAAATTTGACTCCCATACATTTGGGAAAAGGGTCCTTATGACCAATCACAGACAAAACATATTAATTAATAATTCCAATATGGCACAATATTAACATTATTTATTTCCTAATCTTGTATTAACACAGAATACCGAAGAAAAAAGGTTATTATAAATTTACTCAAAATCTTTATCTGTAAGGAGTTATTCTCTTTTAACGTCAACGAATAATAATTTACACAGTCGGTGACTACTAAGGAACTATTCATAAATCACGTAATAAAGATAATTTCACGCGATTTCTGATCTGACGCGATAAGGGCGAGGGGGGGGGGGACGGACACACATTCCAATTATAATCATTTGCTAGTAAATAATGCCCCCCAGGTCATTAATAATGTATACACTTTTTGGCCTTGCGAATGCGTTTGCTTACAAATTGTAGGCGACCGCATTCGACTGGGTGAAAAAGTGTAGGTACACATATTAATGACCTTGACTATATGTACATATTATTTTTGTAATAAATTTTAAATTAACTAACAACAATCAGATATAACATGTCGTTCGACGCGCGCCGAGAGATGTTTTGACGTCAGACGAAAAATGTAAGACCTACCTACATTTTACGTAAAATCTAAAATGACCATAGGTACTTAGCAAAGAAATAGTTGTAAGCAAGTTTATCTATTGACAGTATTGACCTTTGTCATTCTTGTATGCACTTTCCCACAAAGACCCTTTTCTACTAAACTTAAAACTCCGTTTTAATAAAGAAAGAATTAACGTACACAACTGAAACCAAGGTACAAATACAGCTCTATCTTTGTATTTTACTATAATGCATAAAACAAAAAAATGATAATTTTGAAGGATTTTACAAAACAGCAAATATCTCCGTAACTAGAAACTGCCAAAAGGACCCTTTTCTCATGGACGGCCACATATGTCGAAGAGCTCATAAACGAGTATACGAGTAAAGAGCTATAGGACCGCATCTACGCGGGCCAGATAGTTCTCGGCAATTCCTCCAAGCCGCCGAGGGACCGGCCATCGAGTCCGGTCATGTGTGCAGGAGGTCAAACATCGCGAGCGGTTCGAACAGCTCATAAACGAATGTACGATGAGGCCTACCGTGCTTACGCTGACGTAGAACGTGGCCGGCTTATGCAAGATTATATTTTATTACTAGTTAGAGTATCTTAAAAACCTAGTCCTTAGGCACATGGAAGAATGAGAGGGAGGCTCAGTATATATAAGTTACTCTATAGGGAGGCCTTTAGGATGATCCCTAAGCTATTCCCCGCCAGTATTTATTAATGAACACGACTAGTTTATCTCGCTATCTCTATTGAGGTCTATCACGAATATGATGATGCCGGATATTATTTTGTGAGGCCGACTTGATAGTCACATTAGCTCTTGAATCTCATGATAATATGGGTCACTAGAAAATAGACTACATCGCAAAAGGTCTGCATCGTACATTTACGATCGCTTTAGGGTCGCATTAACGATTTTGAATCGCATTTACAATGTGTTAAATATATCGAAGAAAGCCAAAATCGCTATTGAATCGCCACATCTGAATTTGACTTAGTTGTAAAATGTCTACGTCATTATAACTTCACAAATCCATTTGTATGATTGAATCAGGTATTGTGATTTTACTATTCTAAACATAATTTACTTTCTATCGTTTCCTTTTGTTAGGTATACCTATTTTATAGTTTCTTAGTGTCAAAATTCTGTGGTCAACATATAGCATTCACAACAGTAAACCGCGGAGTATATATACCTACTTACTGCATTTCGGGAATATCAGTTATAGTAGTAGTTTTTAGGGTTCCGTACCCAAAGGGTAAAAACGGGACCCTATTACTGAGACTTCGCCGTCCGTCCGTCCGTCCGTCCGTCTGTCACCAGGCTGTATCTCAACAACGGTGATAGCTAGACAGTTGAAATTTTCACAGATGATGTATTTCTATTGCCGCTATAACAACAAATACTAAAAATAAAATAAAATAAATAATTAAGGGGGGCTCCCATACAACAAACTTGTTATAGATTATATATATGTATAGGTATGGAACCCTTCATGCGCGAGTCGGGCTCGCACTTGCCCAATTTTTTATTTTTTCCCGAACAGCTCCCATCATATTATTCAAGAGTATTCGTCTATTGACAGCCAAAACTCACTAAGTAACAAATACCTACTTAAAACAAAACTCGTATCTCCGTGTCAATTTACTTAATAGATACGAGGTTTTGAAGAGCAGTGACAATGAGTTTTGGTTGTCACCGGGCGATATACCTACGCATACAATATCAATAAAACTAATAAAATTAAGGTAGTTACTTGTGATGTTTTATGTTTTATATTTGTACATTTTATGTGTCACTAGTGATCTGCTGTAGTACAGGCGTCACTGAAAATCAGCGTCATGAAGTGAGTATTTCTTACGTCATGACATTAAGCTGAGTGACGACCTTTTTAGCATTAATTTAATCTACACATAAGTATTACGCGTTAATCATGTTTATGTCTATATTATGCTAAATAAACTTATTTCTTTCTTTCTTTCTAAAACACATTTATTTAACTTCTCAGGTACAGCGTTACTGGGTAAAGAAGCCGCCATGGCCTGCACCGTAGCCGTGGAGACCGTCATCGTGGAACACTACAACGACCAGCTGCGGACCCTGATGGAGGATCCGCACGTGGACCCCGAGATCCTCGCCACCATCACCAAGTTCAGGGACGAGGAACAGGAGCATCACGACACGGGGATCGACCATGGCGCTGAGCAGGCGCCGTTCTATAAGGCGCTCACAGAGGTCATAAAGGCGGGCTGTAAGGGTGCTATAGCTATTTCTAAGAGGATTTAGTCATCACACAGTAACTCTCAGAAAAATAATTTTGACATTAAAAAAAAAATTAAGCCTATTTCGTAAAGGTCCGACGTTTGCTGATGGCGGACTGTTTTGTTTAATTTTATATTAAGTAATGATATATTATACGGTTGTCTAGATTCGAATAAGTTCTACGAATATATACTTATATCCTAAAACGCGACGATACCTTGATTGCAATAAACTAAGAATTTTAATAATACGCATACAACTTTCTAGATATTAATACCTAATGAAATAATGAATTTTATTCTGCAAGTAGGCCTCAAGGGCACTTTTAAATGTCTGGGTCTTCCGGCATTTCACAAGAGGAGACTGTTGAGAAGAAACGCCAAAGGAAACTCAACAGTCAGTCAATTTATATAATACTCTTTATTGGCACCACAAAAAAAAAACGATACAGTAGGTAACAACAGGCGGTCTTATCGCTAAAAAGCGATTTCGCTTTTGATTTCTGTTACAAACCTAGCATGCCCTTGCCTTTTATTCTGCCACATGCCTTGGTTCTGAGCCATCCCTTTGTAGAAGGCATCAAGGAACTATCTAGATAATGTCTTTAATAATAATCAAATAGTATAAGTAGAATATCACGATCGCCACAATAATGTGGCACTGGATCGCGAAAATGACACAATTTAATAAATAAAATTGTTGTAGATTTACGCGTAACCCGTAATCAAAGAGAATATAATCACTACGTTCCCGTAATTAAATATTATTTTGGTTTAAAAATCTTTTTAATAAATTCATGATAAATAATACAGTCATTTTAATATCCGTATTATTTTGATATTGATACAGTTAATAGTTAACAGGTCAAATATTCTAATAGAAAATCTATACTATTATAAAATTCTAAAATATGATTGAAACTCAGTTTTCTATGACGAGAGGTCATTATTTCAAGAAAGTTTGGGCGCTGTACAGAGAGTACCATCTGTTAGTAATTTTGTATACGCCATCACGCCGAAACTAAGTACTGGACGGGTTTTAACCAACTTTTGTAAAGCCTGACCAGAAATATATGAGGATGCGCCATATTGCGGAATTTCACTGGAACAAATTTCTTACATTGGCAATGATTTTATGATGTTTTGTCAACAATGTCAATGTCATTCGTGGTGATTTCTCTTAAGACAAATATTTAAAATTATCCAAAGAAAATGCCGAAAACCATTCACAGTCGTCAACGTAAGATTATAAATAAAGTGTATATATGTGTTTACTACACGAAAAACAGTCAGGAAAAGAGTGCATTCCATTAAATGGTATTACGAGGTTAACATAGTGGAACTGACAGGTATTTAAAACTAATGTCATTATAGTCGGTTGTTTTTTTTTTTTTTTTGGGAAAGTCGCCACATAAATCTTATAAATAGCGCCCTCTTGACAATCCTCATATATTTCTGGTCAGGCTTTACAAACCAAGACACAGTTTATACACACATAGACCTTAACATGTTGTACTAAGGTTTATTAGTTGTTATCAGTGTCTTCGTTTGTACACTTCTAGCTGGACATCCAATGATGGTTATAGGATACTTTTTCTGTACACAAGCAATAAAGATTTATCTTATCTTATCTTTACCTACCCGACTAGTTGCGGGCAACTTCTAGTCGAAGTCATACAAATGACGATTTAATTTATCAGTCACAGGGAGCTTGAACCAGTTTTTATTTTTACAGTTTGTTTAATTAATGCAATAACATAAAGCCTTTATTTTACGGTGTTAGGATGGATATAAATATATAATAAAATCTGCCATCGGCTTCAGGATATTAACAAGGGTACATTATAATTGTCAATCTTTTGAGCGCCCAGCACTATCAGAAAACTGTGCCTTAGACACCAGGCAATAAAACAGACGTATTGGAGACTATAGGGAACGTACACGCACTATAGGTGGCAGCACTGTAAATGTCAATTGACAATATTTTTTTTTTTACCTATTTTCGATATAATCAAATAAAGGAATAAAGGATAAATAATGAAATGTTACCACATTTTTACATTTTTAAAAATATCCCAATTTATGATTGAAAAATCAATTTGAGAAGTTCCTCATTCTAAAAGAGCGTAGGCGACAAGTAATTGGGTCACAGCGCAGAATTTTTTACAGTCTAACTACTACTAAGGCGGATTTAGCCCTCTACAGCATGAATTACAGTAATATTTTTTTCAACTTTCAACTTTGACACACTGACATATAAAGTCATAAATTGAAAAGCCATAAATGGCTTCGTATGCAGTAAAGGGTTAGTATGGAAATTGTACCACTGTTCTTTTGTATTGTCATTTGAGTGCTGATTCTTAGACGCCGCTGCTTTCACCTTTTCACAACTAATCCATATAACCAAATAAAAATAATAGTTTTGGGTTCTGTGATAATACATGTAAAGTAATGAAATGAGTTTAAATTTAACACTATTTCATGTCATTGTCATGATAAGGTGAAAGATTCTGATTGGCAGCACCAGGTGGCAGCACCTTCGTAGTACACGTTCCCTATAGTGGCAAATGACCGTTAGAGCGCTCGTGTTCTTAAGACATAAAATTGATGCGAAGGTTGTCGACGGCTGTAGCGTCAATCTAAAGGATGCTACAATGAATACTAATAATTTTCGTGTGGAAGTGCATTTTATTAACCTAAGTCAGATGTATAGTGTCGTTAGTTTATTATATTGTGATATAAAATTGTAGTATTGAATGTTTGTTTCATTTAGTTTATTCGTGGTCAATTCACAACCTCTGTAGTTATAATGATAGATGGCGCCACTATGAAGGTAAAGCTCACTTGTTTCTTATTCATTTCATTTTACGTAGCAATACGCGTAGGAATTTTGTTCTTATTTCGTATCGATAATGATTGTTAGGCAATAAATATAAAATGGGACTTAATCGCGTTCAAGTGTTTATTTAATCACCTCGACGTTTTGAACGTGATGTAACGTTCATGTTCTCGAAGGGACTGAAGAGGCGGGCAGCTACGTCTTATCTCGCGAATATTTATTGATTTGTTTTATTTATTTAAACTTTATTGCACAAAACAAAAGTCAGTACAAATGGCGAACTTAATGCCAAATGGCATTCTCTACCAGTCAACCATAGGGCCAAACAGAGATACTCAAATACTTTGGTCAAAGGCCAAGGTCTTTATTATCAGTTTGCTAACTGGGGTTGTCACTCGACCGGCAATGTTTCCCATAAAATTGTAGTGCCCAACTAGAGGAACAGACAAACTGACATGACCAGAGACCAGTTGTTTTCAGCTGGGCACTCATCCGTTGTTCCGAGCGCCCGCGCTTGACAGCATCCCACACGTGGTGCGGAGGTAATGCTGCGGCATGCACACCACAACACTACGACAGTGACTTATTACGATTACAGCCCAATTGCTTTAGAATAAAAAAAAGGTTAATTCAAAAGTAGTCGAATAACGTTAGAGAGCAAAGATAAGGTAAATAATTAATTAATTAAGTTAAATAGGTTCCACACGTGAGGCGCGCCTTACTCTTGAAACAACTCAATGACTTGATCAGATCGGTCAATTTTTTCCCTTACGGTCTAAAAAACGGTGTTACTATTAATAATGAAGTTTACAGTGACTTGATCTTTATCTGTAGGTTTAAAGGAAATAACTGGTACATGATCGTACCTCCTTCACAATTTAGTTCCTGGTAGTCCACGGGGCAAGAGCAGACTCCTGGTGCGGTACAGTTGTCACTGTCATGCACTGCGTATAGCACAACGCCGTCGGCAGTGTTGTCCCATGTAGCCCTCAGGGCATTGACATATACCACCTTACTGAACAAAAGATGATAATCTCACCTCCTTCGCAATGTAGTCCCTGGTAGCCCGCGGGACAAGAGCAGACTCCTGGTGCGGTACAGTTGCCCCCGTTCATGCACTGCGGATAGCACAGCGCCGTTCGGCAGTGTTGTCCCATGTAGCCCTCAGGGCATTGGCAAATCTTCTCATGGTTGCACCAGCCTTGGTTGGCACATTTCTTGTCGCACTCTGGATCCGGTCCTGTGTTTGGACAAATGTTTGACATACCCGATAACCACAGTAGCACAGTATAGTAACTAGTAAGCTGTAGATGATAGAAACTTGACAATTAAAAACTTAATGCGGTTGACAACGCGAAGTAGAAATATTTGCCTCGTCATTTACATTACTTGCTAATTCCAATGTTTCCATCATCTTTTTTGCAAGTATTATATTATAGAAAATGAAGGTATCAGCTTTATTCGTCCCATTCGCTTTTCGTTCAATTCTTATTTCGTCTCATTCTGCATTCGTCACTCATTCTTTATTCGTCGTGTCCGCCATCTATTCCTATCTTCCTAAGTCCAATTCTATAACTTGTCTCATTCTTAATAAGTTTTATTCGTTATTCGTCACTTTCTTCTTTGGACTCATTCTTCATTCCTCCCTTTCGAATTTAGTCTCATTCACACTTTATCTTTAGTCACATTCGTTATTGGTCTCTCTCTTATTTTGGCGTTACTGGCAAATCGTCTCGTTCTTTTTGGGGTACGTTCGCTACTCGTCTCACTAGATACACGTTTTATTCACTATTCATATTTCTTTTGACCGGATCGGTTATTCATAGTTGAACAAATTAAACTTTATGATTTTGACCTATGATTACTTACCTACTTTTGAATGCCTATTTATGAAGCGACGTTAAAAAACAGGGACGACACTACAATTAATTTCTACTCTTTTTGGTCGGACTGTACATGAATTTTGATATTTAGACGTAGTTTTATATTTTGGGTTGATCTAAATAGGTTTCATAACCTAGCAAAAATCAGTCGCCCAAATATTGATAATTTAAGATTGACATGAAAAGATAGTTACAATTACAAATAACTACTGAGACTAATAACGAATATATCGAACTTCGAAATAGACTCAAAACGAAAGAGACTAATAACGAATGTGACCAGCATCGAACGTATCGAAATAAATGAGGCAAATAAGTAAATGAGACTAAATTCGAAAGGGAGGAATGAAGAATGAGTCCAAAGAAGAATGTGACGAATAACGAATAAAACTTATTAAGAATGAGACAAGTTATAGAATTGGACTTAGGAAGATAGGAATAGATGGCGAACACGACGAATAAAGAATGAGTGACGAATGCAGAATGAGACGAAATAAGAATTGAACGAAAAGCGAATGGGACGAATAAAGCTGATACCAAAATGAAACCAAAGCCCGATTAGATTAGTTGCTGCAAAAAGTTGTATACATATTTTAACATATAGTTGTGTTTGTAGGTAGGTAACAACTATATTCATAAAACTCAATGGATTATGTAACATTATTGTTGATGAGATGAGGTACCGAGGATAAGAAGGAAGACTTCAGAAGAAGAATTTATTGATGTGAAAAACCTAGGTAGCCATAAATATAAGCCCATATTTCAGTAACTGGCATCGTTTGGGTAGAGTAAACAGCTCAATCATAAGTGTATATTCAACTAAAAGCATATCCAGAACTAACAACATTCTGCATCTTATCCCGGCTTGACACACTCGTCGACCACTAGGCAAGATAATATATAATGTATCTCGCCTAGTCGCCTAGAGTCAGATCACGCGAACTCTTCCAAGCAAAAGAACTGTCAAACCATACAAAGTGAGTCAGTTTGTATGGTTTGGCAGTTCATTTGCTTGGAAGAATGAGCACGGTCTGACTATTACTTATATTCTTTGGACTATAGTGTAGCTGTATTGTCTATGGCCATAAATTAACTAATAAATAGGTTTAACGCGCTCGTAATGAATAGAACATTGATTCTTGGTAACTGGTTAGAATGGCTTAAAGGACTAGAGTCCGATCCATAAAAAAGTTTATCTACGCACATATCATTAGTGCTCTAAAATGCGTTCAGAAACCGTAGGAAATGGCCAGCATTACTACAACCAATTTTACTATGAGAACTTTCTTATCTGTGGCAGTAGGTAAAATCTGTACTGTAATGTTATAACAGTATCAATTTTTGTAAGGTTATGAGTTTAAATTTGGAACAGCTGTCAAAACTAAAGTAGGTCTCTATTCTAGTATCCATAGATATTAATATTGTTATCGATACGAAACGTCAATTCAGTATGTTTTTTTATAAAAACCGCACGACATTTGATCTCGAGTGACATGAGAATATGGATACATTCGTTTGTATATGATTTAGAAAAAAAAAACATTCGTCTTGAACTCTTGACGGAGGTTCGAATTGCCGCCATTATTGTTGTCATTTGTTTGTTGGTTCTTTGCTGTTACGAAAATATAATTGTGATAAGTTTATTGTAATTCACATTTTAGTTGAAAATATTGTTTCAATGTAAATGTAAATTACAACAAATAATCTGTTTATGTATTTGTTCAGATTTATTTCTTACTGCATTAGTAAGGTGAGTCGGGGCTATTGTAGCTATGGGGTTATTGTATCTTCTTACCATTATAATGGTCTGTGACCCTTAAAATGGTCTGTGTATATATAGGATTGTGTATATATACCATTGGTCTGTGTATCCTATATATACACAGACCATTATAATGGTCACAGACCATTATAATGGTAAGAAGATACAATAACCCCATAGCTACAATAGCCCCGACTCACCTTATATGTCGTTTTTAGATATTTTACAGATAGCACTAGTGGTGCCGGTCATTTCCTTATGGCTTCTGAACCCATTTATGTATCAGTTGCATAAACTACTATAAATTGTGCAGCGTAATACTTTAGAAAAAAAAACAACGATTAAGCTGCCTACCCTCATAATATAAATAAAATAAAGCAAGCAGTACCAACCTAAAAACGCATATTCTGTGAGCAGAGGCACCGCGTTCGACCAATCAGCGCGCTCGGCGTTGCTCCGGAAAATAAGGCAAGGGTTATTGGCAGTTGTCGAAGTCTCACTCGATTAGTAAGTCAAAGTCTATGGGCAATGCATCAATGGACATTATTTTGATTTAAGTACCTACTAGCTACTAGTTTCTGTCGAGGCTTCGCTGGAGTCATTTATCGAATTCGAAAGACAAATTTTAAATCGTGGGTAGGTACATAGCTAGTTAAGATATCGTAGTATTCATTATGTTACTTTTATCATCGACCTAACAGTAAAATTTATTAAATAAGTAGGTACTGGCAAATCCTTTATTTGAAAATTTTAACTGCTCAGACCATAAGTTTAACTGTAACGCAACATTAAATAGTACCTACTGACCAAAGTGGCCAAATACATTGGAACAGATCTTTATTTGCATTTATAGCCTGGATGTGTTAAGATATATGTGGCCACTATCACTGCTACTATCTACACGATGCTGACTGCACGGTGAGATTACGGTTGCAAAGAAAAATACTTTCTACGAAACGATTTTTCGGCGAAAGTAACATTCGAAAAATGCCATGAGCTTTTATTGTAAAAATCTTGCATTAATTTATAATTTTATAAACACCCCAGCGAAACAGCGACAAAAACTAGTGCCAAATGAACAATACTGAACATCGTAAAATTGAATTTGTTATGTCTGCGTAAGTGGTAATACGGTGAGAACACAGTGCCGAGCCTCACAATGCGGCCATAAATGTCAAATGCTGCATTGTTCCACACTGAAACACAAACACGGCATGACGCTCGTACCCGCCGTAAATTTATTATTAGTTGGGTTAGAATAAGACGAAGGGACTAGCAGTTCGAAGGCTCGAACCTAGCGGGTCGAAGGCTCCGGGGTTTACTAACAGTTCGTTTTGTACCGTCCTTTTAGAGACAAAGGTACCTTGATAAGGAAAGCTAGGAAATACGGTTTTATTTTATTTATGGAAACCTGAAAAATGTAATCGCTCGTAGCCCAATAACTAGGGTCTCTATTTTTGAGTGGGATTGCCTTTTCCCGCTCCTGCTTAAGTGGTTCCAGTGGACAAACACGTCAAGCAAGATATCCAGTGATTTGACTGAGTGCCCAGTGGCATGTATTACCTAATTGGTACCTAAGTGCAAAAAGCACGGTAGCATTTATACTGCGCCGGAAGATTGACAGCGCTCTTTTTCTAGAAGTTAAGTACCTAGGTGTGTAGGTAGTATTGGTGATATATGACTGAACATATCTGAACACTACTCTACGCCGTTAACAATAGAGGCGTGTACGTATATTTTTGATCAAATTTTGCTCATATATTTCTGAACTCGACTGTACCTACGTAACCCAATAGAATCGCTTAGGTGCCTACTTGACATGTTCCACTAGAACTACATGATCAGGAGCTGAAAAACCATCCTGTTATAAAATAGGGCATTAGACGACAAGCGTAATACTAATAAGGTTCACTACAACCCACATGTTACTTTCTTCAATGCAAAATCACATAATAAACAATTTATGGTTAGGGTACGAGCCTATTTCACAAAGAAGCAAAATTAATAAGCCATCATGATTGAAAAGTAAGTACTGTTAATTTACAGAATTGAATAGTAATAGTAAAGTAAGCGATACGCCTGCGGCTTTGTGCTTGTGGGGACGTCGTAAAACGCGTATTAAGATCGTAAAAAAATAACAATAAAATACGAATTATACAATCAATCTAAGGCTGATTAGATTCTCTGGGAATGGTGTGACATGTTATCAGTTCTAAATCTAACGATTGTACGGCTTATGTATTCGTCGTCATTGTTTTATTTCTGATGTAATAAGAGTATCTATCTTTAATTTTATTAAGCTGTAAAATTGAAAACGTCACATATCTTTTCCGTAATGTGTAAATGTACATTCCTAGGCATAAACCAGTAATGTAACTAATTGTTTAGTACAATCGATTAAAAATAAAAAACTTGTGCTTTTCTTGGAATTTCTATGAATTTTATAAGTTTTGTATTAAGGAATCACTACAATATTATCCAATCAGGAAATACACTACGGGGGCGAGGTTCCATTCCTTATAGTATGTACTGACGCGGACCCGTTTAAAATTATAAAATAAATCACATGTTTCATGACAATTTTGGGTACACGTATCTATATACTATTTTCAAATCCAGCAACATGAAGGACAGACTCTAGCCAATAGGTACATAGAATTGATCAAAAAATAGATTTTTGCAAAACCCCAGTATTTCCCCGGACATACATCCGGGCCGTACGTGCCGACAACCACAAAACCGCAGGCGAGTAAGTGTTAAAAATGCGTTGGCGATACAATACCTGTCCGTTCTAAATACACACCTCTCTGTGCGCATTCCTTCTTTAGGTTTAGTCTTAGAGGGGTGCCATTTAGCGGTATGCCGCGGCCGTGTTTCAGCACTAGACCTATTTCGAATGTGGCTACGCCACTGTTGTTGGCCATACATGGCAGAAATATACTAAATTCTGTGAACAAACAAAGCATTAAATATAGCTCTAAAACCATCTTTAACTACCCAGAAACACTAGTGAAAACCGTATCATATTAGGCTAAAAGTTTTCAAGGAACCAATACAGAGGAAGACAGACATTGATTGAATAGGTAGGTAAGTGTTGTTTTTCAAGAACGAGATTAAGGCCGGTATTGTTGTTTATAACGTTTAACAGGTGAAATGAAAACACTATTGATCTTACAATAAGTACCTACATTGACAAGATAATAATTTAGTGTACGTATCCATTTAATTACTTACCTACGTAATATCAATGTAGGTAATTAAATGTTTGGTAGGAATTGCTGTGATTATTTTTATGAGGAGATAATCACATGCATAATACATGTGATTATATATTATTATTTATATATAAGGTATGAAACATGGCATTTGAATGTCCGATCTGATTTATTTAATTAAAGGATCCTAAAAGTATCCATCAGTAGCCGTATCTAACTATAAGGCGATGCACCGATGCTAGCAGTGTCCACCAAGGTCCAGGGCACAGAAATTATCAGGTGAGATCATGTTTTGGGACATAAAAACGCTCACTGTTAACGTAATGCATAACAACCAAATATCTGATAGAAGCGGACGGAAAAAACTTCTACGAAATCTCACCTTTCGGTCTTTTAGGCACCCGTCCCTGCGTCTTAATAGACAGTACAGGAGGTTTCAACACCGTGGGGTCTGAGCTGGTGAGTATATCGAAGTGGTAGTGGTACTTCTTGGAGCGTGACTTCCACGTGAAGTTCACGTAGCCCACCTCGGAGGGGATAGTGGGCAGCGTGTGCGAGAACTGTGGGTCGAGGATGAACTGCGGTATGTGCCCGTTCATGATGGCGAACACTTGCATTGACATACCTGTAATGGGATACAAATACTGTTAAAGAACTGATATGCAGAACACGAAAATAAAGATATAAATTGAGGTATGTAAATAATATTCGGTGGCCTCTATTGCTAAATTCTTTCCGGACAAACTTTGGATCCTGTCAATTTTAGACGGAACACTTGAACAGAATTTCTAGAAATTACCTACCATTTGGTCATTATTGTATTAAGCTTAAGCTTAGAGCGGATCGTCGATCAAAGAGTCAGTGACGAGGTTGCCGCGGCGGTGTACGGGCAGCCGTCCCTGATGAAGAGCTCCATACGAGTTCGAAAGTCGAAACATGTCGGGCCGTTCCTGACAATTTCACGTAAGTGTGAACCGCTTAATACCATTTGGTCGTTGATTCTCCCTTAGCTAGTGTCAGAAGTTCTGACTGCGACACAACCGCTACGTTGGTAGGTATATGACTCGCTGCTTAGTGCTTGCTTCTATCGAAGGTTCGTATTAACTAGTTGCGGTCGAAGAATTTTTCTAACTTGTAGCAATCGAAAAATAGATTAAGGTTGTCAGCGCCACGTACCGTTAAACATTCTATTCTAACTTGTCCCTTGTAGATCCACAGCGAGATGTCGGCGTCGCGTCGGAATCTTTGAGGTGCCCAGCGACAGCAACAGGCGCGACCTCGGTCCACAACCGCGCCCGCAGTGACACTTACCGGTGAACATGCGCACTTTGTCGCTCGTCGATTCACAGCGAGACGTCGGCCTCGGGGTCCTTGTCGCGCCGCTACGCATCAAGCGACAACGACATAGCGAGCGCGACGCCGAAGCAGAACCGTACCCGCAGTGACACTTACCGCTGAACATGCGCACTTGTCGCTCGTCGATCCACAGCGAGATGTCGGCATCGGGGTCCTTGTCGCGCCGCGTTGCGCCCAGCGACAGCGACATGGCGAGCGCGACGCCGGCGCACAACCGCGCCCGCAGTGACGCCGTGCCCCACATACTGCAACACATTAATATGAACATCATTATCATCATATCAGCCGAAGTACATACGTCTACTGCGGGGCAGAGGCCTCCCCCAAGGATCTGTACAGCGGCCAGTCGAACGTCGTACCCTAATTCAACTTCAACGGTTTTCCGCGATCCTGACCAGATCATCCATCTACTTTCTCTCAGTACTGCTGCGCCTTCCCTGCCGCTGCGTCTTCCGACACGTGGTCGCCACTCAAGACCCTCTCAGCTGCCTCAACATCTAAATTTAGCTCTCCCTTATTTATGATTAAACTTAGTAGGTATAAAAATATTTATATGAATTCCCATTTGTTCCATTTGGAACGTTAGCGCAAACAAGTCAGTTCTATTAAACCAAATTAAATATTAATTGCTTAAACTAGGAGTAAGTAGGTACTTTAGAATAGTTCAAATATTATGGACCTACCCCTGCCTGACGATAGATTTTGGATAATAGATTGTCGATGATGTCACGAAAGATAAATTCTTATTTATTTTTATAGTAAGTCTACGTATTTATTTATCTATTGAATATCAATGTTATATTACGTATCTACTTAGTTATACTCCTATATATAAAGATAAAATATACCTCTTCTTTTTCTTGAACAACCTTCAAATCTCTGAGCCTGTACAAGTAAACAAGTTATCAATCTTAAATTACTAACAAATAAGAGAGATACACAACATCATTCATTGCTCGAAGAAAACTAGTCAAACTACAATAGGTTCACTTAATACGATAAACCCTCGCATCACACGCCCTGTCAAAAATTGGATTACGCCTACAAATAACAATTGAGAACGTAAACAATACGAGGCGTAACGGCCATATAATTTGTCTGTCAACCGTTCAAAACGCGGACGCACAAAAAAAGGCAGAAAAAAGGTTAAAAAGGTAAAATTATCACGTTTAATATAATTGATTGCGGCCGTTTGGGACGTGCTGCTTACAGGGCAGCGTGAGAAACCTCGGCCGACGGATCGGGCAGGCGCGTCGGTCGCGTCGGGTGGTGGTTCTGCAGTAGGTACCTTTACCGCGAGTTCACAGTGACAGCACTCGTGAGCGACTACGTAAAGGATTTTTTTTTTTTTTTATGCTGATTCGAAAAGCCCTTAGGATTTGTATGGAGAATTGTAGTTCTACAGAGTAACCGCTAGGGGCGCTGTACTATTCTACATACAAATCATTTACGTTGTCGCTAGCGAGTACGGTCGCGTTAACTCATGGTAGTTCAAGTTAAACTACAGAATAGTTAAACTCAATATCAAATATTATAATAGCTGGATAAGGACATGCAGTACTAAAGTATACAGCTATTTATGAAACTGGTATATTGTGTATTTAATTACTAATATTATATTCTTCTAAATCCTCTTAGAACGGGATCTGGTTCGATGGACCAGCATTTTCATATCGAGGTAGAAACTTACTTTATTGTGTGTTTAATTACTAACATTCTACTAATCTTCTAACTCTTCTTAGACCGGGATCCGGTTCGAAGGACAAAAAAAATTAAAACGGCGGGACTAAGTGGAATCCGGCGTCGCAATAGGTCATAAAGGAGACGGGGAAACGAACTTGAAGTCTTTCACATAAACTGGTGGGAGGTTGCTGAAGGCAAGTGGTGATTTGCCGAATAGTGAAACATATTAGGTACCTAGACTTAATACTTAATTCGTATATATAATAATGACAAATGTTAGCTATAAGTAAATGATCTCTGGACGGTTACCGATATCGGCCCTAACACGAGAAGATCGATTTAACATTGATGTACAGCCCTGATACTTGCACGATTTCTTTCTTATCCTTATCCACCTAGTCCGAGTCGTTTCTTAATAGTGTGAACTCTCGATTCTTTATTATTTTTTAAAGTTTAATTTAATCAGGTGCGTGCTTGTCGTGGGTAAACGAAGTACTTAACAAAATATCAACAAAGGTTGACTCCTCTTCAAAAGGTCCTCCACATGAAAAGGGGACCCTAAAACAGACAACTTCATTAAATATCCCCTGTCAGAACGTAATGTCTACTAGTTTTTTTCTCGCTCCCGCTGTCAAATTATACTTACAAAAGGTGTTAACAAAAAAGAAGGCGCACCAATACTTACCCTTCACTACCTGGTGGAACAAGGTAGTAAGTATCAACAAGTTTCATACGCGGTTACTTCATATTAGCTCGGGGAGGTTGCTATGGCTACAAGTTACAACAGTAACATGATAGCCAAGCGAAAGCAACGCTTAACGGAATGGTTTAAGATTTGTCTCATATAAATAAAAGGCTGACAGTGATTCCTATAGTTGGGAAGTGTGAACGGGATACGCAGTCACGAATGGATATAGTAATTTATAATGCTTTTCTCATATTTGATGCATTCTATCGATCAGGGAAACAAGTTTGTTTAGTTCAAAGCTTTGTGTGTTGTTTAATTTGAATCACGTGAGGCTATTTCGCTGTTGACAATGCAATATCATAACTAGACATACCAAATTTGTACGGTTTAATCTAGAAACGTATAAGTATCTATTATAAAGTTTGTATGTTTGTATATGTTTGTTACTTTTTCACGCCGAAACGCCTTGATGGATTTGCGTGTTCCCGTGGAGTGTACATATATGTTTGTTAAACATGGGCGAAGCCGCAGGTAAAAGTTAGTAAGTAAATAATAAGTATTTAATTCTACCCCAAATAAACATTAAAACGTTCCAGTAAGGACGTAAGTGACTATACAAATTATGTTATTATTATTGTCGATATCAAATAAAGTCGGATCTAATTTTAATTGGAGATAAAACAAAACGACTTCAGTGAGCAGCAATTGCATTTCCGATGACAATTGAACGAGTTACCTTAAAAAAACCGGCCAGGTGCGAGTCAGACTCGCGCACGAGCGGTTCCGTGCCATCAAGTAAAAAAGCAACAAAAAACATACGTTTGTTTTATGGGAAGCCACACTTAAATACTCATTTATTTTATTCTGTTTCAAGTATTTGTTGTCATAGCGGCAACAGAAATACATCTGTGAAAATGTCAACTGTCTAATAGCTATCACGGTTCATGAGGTACAGCCTGGTGACAGATAGACGGACGGATGAACGGACGGACAGTGGAGTCTTAGTAATAGGGTTCCGTTTATATTACCCTTTGGGTACGGAACTCAAAAAACAACCAATTTGAGAAACTTCTCGTTTTTAAGTCTGTTTTAAAGCAACAGGTACAACAACCGTTCATATCTACAGTCTATCCGTACTATTCCGTACCTACTTATGTACATATATTACAGTGGAACCTACTAACCGTTGATATCAAAAGTTTTCACCTTTGACTTTTACAAACGAAATGAAAACATATACATTTCGCTGGCTCAATATTACAGCTCTATGTTACATTATCAGTGTAATTAAAATTAGACTTAATATCATTATGACAATGCTCAAATTTGAATTCGTCAAAAGTCAAACATACTATATTGAGCCAGCGATTTGTAACCCAAACATAAGAAAAGCGTGGCGGCAGTAGTACGTATAATGTGATAGTATAGTATCTCTCATGTTGTTGTACTTAATTATATCAATAATTATTATATTAATTTTATGCGGATGTCGCGATAACCTCCAATTAATGCGGCCGTGTCGTAGGTACAATACAGTTTATCATTAAACTGAAGATTAAACATTAGGTACCTACCTACGCATTGATTATAGAATTTATAGAATTACGTAGGTACCCATGCAACATTAGGTACATGATCTAGTCACTATGTACGACTTTAATTACGAGCATAGGGCTGAGATATGCGTCATACTCGTGAACGGGTGCCGTTTGTGGGGTCCGGTCTGTTCATGCTAGCAAGGGCCAAATTAAATATGTAGGAACCGCATACTAGTGTTAAATTAAGCAAACGTGAGAAACTTCATCCTGTACTCGATTGAAGTTATTCAATGTTGATTTTAACTTTTTGAACTTAGAGACTGTATACATCTCTAAGAAACAGCTTAGTATAGTATGACACTCAGAGACTTTATACATCTCTGAGGAAATTAAATAATTTTAAAATATTTTATTGTATGTTATGACGCCTAGAGACCATATACATCTCAAAGAAATTTAGGTTTAATAATTATTTTCTATTGTAAATTATTCACGTTGACGCCTAGAGACCTTATACATCTCTAAGGAATTTAATTAATTAAGTAATTATATTTTCACCTCACTCGCTCGGAAAACCTCCGTTTATAGGGCGAAATCTGCGTGCAAAAGTCTATTTTATCCGCTAGCGTGCAAAAGTCATTTGAATTTCGAACACGACGATTTTGATTCTCTGTGGTGCATGTAACTTTTTTATATTTAAGACTCCTTCAACGCGTGACTGATTTCATCAGTCGATAAATCTCCGAATAACCAATCAACGCACGCTAATAAAGAGTGATCTGGTCAGGCCGGCTAATATCATATGTACGTTTGAATACTTCTTTAAAAAAAAATACACCTACAATATCACGTCCAGAAACCTGGTTCGTGGTTACAGATTTTTAAATTTTTATTTTTCCTACACTTTATTATAACATAAGTTGAATATGTTTATGTATATTAATAGTAAGTATTTCAGTTTCATTTACATATTTTGACTAGTAAATATATTAAATACAGCACAATTTTTTATATTTATTTGTTATAAAAGTTGGAATGTATAACATAAGAGAGTAATTTCTGAACGCCCCCGAGAAAAAAATAAATAATTAAAAAGTTGGAAGTTTTCACAATTCATGTAAACAACGTAAATTTATTCTGTGGAGAATACATACTGTTGTCTTACTTTATATCGAAAACAAGAAAGTTAAGCCCAATTTGGAGTATTTATTCAATGCTAAAAGCCTGCATTAAAACGAAAAAGAGTTTGTTATAAATATTTGGAGACGATAAGTAATTTACCGAAACTATTGGCGTTTTTAAAGAAGATAATAAAGCCGAAATAATCTTGTTCGGATCCCATCGTCCAATAACTTCCAAAGCTATGGAAGTTATGGAAAATACTTCCGAGTGGCCAACTAATCCTTCCCAGAATGCCGTTCTCCCACATTCACAACGAATGTGTCAAGTAGTTTCAAAAACAAATATAATATAACAGTGCTTAAGAAAAACTCAACGATAAAATATACACGACGATGATACAAATTACGGCCATATTACTTTTAATTTTTAATATGTGTGCTTCTCTCGTATTTATTTGGTTTGGATTTGAGTGTGTTATGTTTTAAATTGGACGTGTTAAAAAGAAGGCAAAATTAAATATGATTATTTTTATGTATTATTGTTTTTCTTGAATCTTGCATTTTCCTCGCTGTAGTGAGGTGAAAAATTGTGTGTTCCGCATGGCTGCAAAATTATTTAGCTTCTCGTGTCTTGAAAGCCTCGCTACGCTCAGGAATCTATCTTTGAACCATTCGCTTCGCTCATGGTTCAATCTTAGAAAAAAACATTCCACAAGCCTTGCCGTTTATAATTATGTCCAAACTATAGTTGAGTATTTACGAGACAGAAAATACGCAGTGGGTTTATTATTAGATATGTCTAAAGCATATGACAGAGTGTAGCGATTCACATGTTCATATCATGTGTTCGCCATCATATAATATATCATATCACCATCGTAAAACTCACACCATCATTATCATCATCAAATTCTCATCACATTAGCAATAAGATCATATTACACCATATAATATTAACATCATCATTTTATAGAAGTATTAAAAATGAGCGAATACAAATGTAAGCATCCTGCCAATTTTTGAATAGCAAATTAATATTCACAAAAATTACCAACGGAAAAATTGAACTTTATATAGACTGGATAAGGATCAAAATTCCATATACAGCATTTAGTGGGAGGAGTCTTGGACGTGTCGGGTGTCCCGAGTGGGACGAGGCAGGCGAGCCTGATGAGTGAGACAGAGCGGTTGAGTGGGGCGAGACAGATGACGCTGTTGAGTGAGATGGAGCAGTCGAATAGAACGGGTCAGTCGAGTAGGTCGGCAGCGGCGAATGACTAGAGTTTTGGGTATAAATAGGCAAGGGCTTGGTAGGATGGTATTCATTTTTACTTGCGACTTCGACTGGGTAACACTGTTGTTTGGCAATAAGGTATTAAATTTAATTCTAAGGGGAATTTCTGTTGGGATTACATTATTTTTCTGATCTATAATTATTTATTGAAATGTTGTGGGACTTTATTGTTTTATGGCTATCAAGCTTAATTACATGCCAGAAACAGTGTTTTGGTACATGGTTGCCAGATGAAAGATATTTAACCTTGCGGCTGTTAAACAAATATCTTTCAGACTCTTCTAGTTTTATCCGAGCTAGGCGACTCGGGCACTTGCCATTTACAAGCGCAGTGATAAGCCTACAGATCTAGAGTGCTTTGTCTGGTGAATGCAAGGTCCACATGTTGGGCATGTGGGATATCCACACTTGTTGAAATCAGATGGACCTCCAGGTTTGGTCTCATAAACGTATATATTTATATATTTGCAATATCTACACATATTAGGGCGGGTTACTTTGCGTTTCCGGTGTCTTAGCCACGCAAGGGGGACCTACTTACACGGATTTTAGTCCAACCTCGGGTTAATCTCCCGAATTTAAAGTTTAGCTTACCTAGGTTCCATACACGTTTAAATGTAAATATGAGGTTTAGGCCTCTAGTGTTTTTGTACTAGCTAGGGAACAGGGGTATGGCGATAGGTACACTTCAGTAGGAATATTAGAACGGGGTTATTTTATCTTCCGAGCAATCGGCCATTCATCATTAACTAATATAACATATATTCAATTTATTTTAATCTCGTCTGGTATAATAAATACAAACAGCTGATTTCTTGTATTACTAGTGTCTATGACTCGGGATGTCAGTAGTGAAAACAAAGTCTTGTAGCAGGTTATAAAGAATAAGAATAGAGCAACCTGTTATTTAGACTAAACAAATATTTAGAACCGTTAATTTTACATCGAGATTTGTAGAAACATTTAGTTAATTTTTTTTATCGATTATGATTTAAGATTTGGTAAAGTAATGCTCTTATATTACTTACAGCTGTTGTGTTGAGATGGCAACACTAAAGCGAGAAAAAGTCATTACATTACTGTCACTAGTCAAATCACATGAAAAATGAAATGAATTTCGTTTCTTTTTATCCCTACAATAAACAGAAATGGATTGTAGAAAATATGCTCCAGTGTTGATGAGGAGATTCTATTGTTGATTGTTGCGTAGTATGTCTAGTACGGAAAAACAAAGCATTCCTAAGGCTGGATTTGGAGTATCTGAAGTGTAAATTGCTAAAAGAAGCCGGGGACTTATGGATGACAATAATGAAAGTTATTCGTTCCCGTATTTACATCACAGATCTCAGAACTTAATTAATTAATATCACAAGGGTTGAGAGTAAATTCCCTTATAGCAATGAGTCAAGTTCGCGAGTTGAAAGAGACTTCAAATTGACAACAATGAGTTATTATGTTTCAAGGATGAATGCCATTTTTTTTTGAGTATAGTCAAACGAAAACCCAAGTTATACAAATCTATTGTTTGTAATGAATGAAGTGAGAATTCATTTAGTTCACGAGTGAAGAAAATTCGTGTTGTTTAATAACAAATATAGATAGTAAAGATTCATACATTCTAAATAGATCCGAGAGAGATCTTTTACTCTAAAAGAGCCTTATAGGCCAATAAAAGATTATATCTGGCAATCATACAGCATCCAGAGAACATGGGATTGGTGATATTTAAAATAACACACCAAACAGATTTAACAGAAATTTGTTTTATTTTTCCTGAGGAACGATTTTCCCTCAATATATACACATGAAGTAACCATGTTTTTTACACGATTGCCCATGTCACTAGACATGTTTGGTAGCTGCCATTATTTTACCAAACTAAATATTTTTGGGAGAATGAGATGAAAGCATTACTAGTATAACACAGTCAAATGATAATATTTTGTATGCGGTCGAAGGATTTCAATAAAACTTAGAATTCTATTCACCAACCAATTACTTCTTGTTTAGATCTAGAATCCATTTTAGAATATCATACTAGAACTTACTAAAAGTATGAATTCCATAGCTTTATTCCATACTAAATTATCATACTAACATTATTTAATTTAGTCGAACATGAAAACTTAAGATTCATTAAATTTGTAATAGAACCTTGTATTGTCAGTAACTTCAATCTATTTATAGAATAGTTATGAAGTGTAATTTCATATTGTACATTATTATTTGTCTAACAAACATTTTTGAACAAGATATACAATTTCAAGAATTAAATAATTTTTCATCTCAGAATTCTAATAAGATTTGGTTTTGATTCATATATTGATCTTTATTGTTACATAGAGTAATCTAATATATCTATAACTTACTTGTGGACTGAATGAGTTTATATTTCATATAGAAATAATATAAATAATATTTAATAAGAGTAGAATATCCCATACTGAATCATGCTATAAGAACTGTAGATATTTTTGAAGGCTAGACTACATAGGAAGGAATAAATTTATAATTTAAGGGTAGATAACATTAACCCTTAATTTGACGTAGTCCGGTGCAAGGAACAACTGATTTAAAAAAATATAGCACTTTTTGGTGAGATTTTTTTTTAATTTCATATATGGCAATAACTAGTACGATAGTTATATTTTAGCAGAAAAATATATTATTAGTACTAGCTAAACTAGTTTGACAGTGGTTCTAGAAAATGGCTCCGCGTTAGACGTCAACTGTTTTCTAAAAGATATTTCTGGATTTATTTTTTGTTTTTTATTCAACAAGTGCGTTTTTCATGTCTAAATAATACACTAAACTATATAATTGATGCATGTGCGTATAGTATGGATGCGTTTTGTTACTTTTAATATGTTGAATCTTCCTCTGAATGTGTTGTCCGCCACACCGGACAATGCCATATATTCAATGCACACGACCTGTCCGTTGTAGCGGACTTTGCCAATATTATAGTATTGCGTATTAATTAACAATTTTTCCTTTATTTTGCTTAAAATATTAATTTTGGGGTTTGTGTGCCCGCGTGTATGCTTAGATTTATTTTTTAGTTACTTCCCATCAACACCATACGTTGTGTCGGGTCATACAGCTAAAATTTTAGCACTTATACCTAAGAGAGTATGCTTCATCAAAACAAGTGAACTATCAACCGACGAAAATGAGTTCAATAAATTCACACCTACGCATCAACACCAGCACCTTCTTTAGCAACTTCTCTAGAATGTTTGAATATATCCAATGTTTCCGATCATGAGCAAGAACTGCAAAACAACTATCCTAAACGCAGTCATGAAGTGGACACAACGCAAGAGACAGATGTCCCGTTAACTCCCATTATGCATGAAGTTATACATATATAGATAATTACTCATTATACAAATGTTCCGTCTAAACATCTCGTCAATTCTATCTTTGCGTACACCGTCTAAAACGATGCGATTAACCCAAGCTGGGCATCCCAACATGGTCAGCAAGAGACCACACGTTGCAAAAAAGTAAGAGTACACATGGCGACCAGCGTTTTTCAACATAGAGCCAAAATATAAACAATCAACAATGAAATGACAAGAGGTGGTCTTATATCTATAAAGAGATCTCTTCCAGACAACCTTTGGGTGGTAAAATTGTTGCAAGATAAGCCGTATAAGTGGGACTATAAAAACTACCCGCGCGTACTTAAGTGAAATGATGTATGATTTTAATCTACTCTGTTTTGTCACCGGAAAGCAGTCCAGAAGTTGTCAATTACATTGTCACACGAAATAAATTTATAAGTAAAGTTTGAATATAAAAAAATAAAAAAACACGTTTTTTTAATTACACTACGTCTTTGGCATTGTACGGCTCAGCGGACATATGAATTTATCATAGGCATTCTCTATATTTGGCAATGTACGCTGTGACGGTCATTTTTTTTTTTCAAAAACGAAATAATCTAGATTTTTTTAAATATTTTTTACAAGTTCTTAAAACATACCCTATCCAATATACTTAGTCAAATATATGACTTTATGACATCAGAGTCTCTGCCAAATTAAGGGTTAAATTAAGTTAGAAATTTAATTAGTATGAAGAACCAAGATAGCAGTATGATAGGGGAAACAAGCATTAAATAAATAATAGAAAACACATTTATTTAGGTTATTTAACAAAAATACATAATAGTATAGCACAGTATAGGTACAGAGGCATTTAGCAGCACATCTCGGAACATCTCCTAAAAGAATTTGAGTTGCTACAACAACGTAGGTTCCTACCAATCTAGACGTTCACAACGGTTTTACAGATCACATTTGGCCATTAGTTAATATATAAGAAATGTTCAAGCTCAATTGTATAAAGATCCTTTCATATTTAGATTTGTTTAGTTGTAGGATATATAAGACTGGGAGCTACTGTTAAGATATTCTTAGGTAATTGTAGTAGAGTTTTCTTAGGGCTTCGTTGTAGGAGTAGAGGTAGGAGACGAGGGTGAAGCAGGCGTGGGTCCAGTTCCTTTAGTTTAGGGCTTAGCAGACATTTCAGTTGGCGCGCGTTCCCAGGATGTATTTATTTAGCAGTTAGTCTTTGTAACCATTACGATTGGTGGTTCCGAGACTCAGGATAGCTTTAGAGTTATAGTAAGCTTCGTCGATAGATTACAAGAGTTTCACATAATATTTTACTAAACAAATTAAATGAAATTGGCATACGCGGTAAGGCCTTAAACTGGTTGAAATCATATTTGACATTGCGACAACAATACGTAGAAATAGAACACATTAGTAACCATACCGGAATATTACAGTCCTTTAAATCAAAAATCAAATATACTGATAGCTCAATCCCTCAAGGTAGTGTTTTAGGTTGTGTACTGTTTCTCATCTACATAAACGATCTTCCAAAAATCACCAGCCATAAAGTAGTAATGTTCGCTGATGATATATCTCTATTATTTCAATGTTCAACTTTCAATAGCAATACAAACATAGAAGAAACATTCGATTCCGTGACCCGTTGGCTACAGGATCACAACCTTATAACAAATACCGACAAATCAAAACTTATTCAATTCAGACCGAGACAAAAACAACCACTTAACCTAGACACTGTAGCAAAAAACTTAAACATTGAAGAAGTCACCGATTGTACTCTACTGGGCCTCAAATTAGATAGTAATTTAAACTGGAAAATACATGTTGAAACAATAAAAAATAAACTATCCCGATTCGTATACGCACTGAGCATATTGAAGAGCAACACTAGCATGGAGTGCGCGCTGACCGCGTATCACACGCAGGCGGTCGCGTGGCTACGTTACGGGCTCCTATTGTGGGGCCACAGCACAGATGCGCACCAGCTCTTCATTATGCAAAAGAAGTGTATACGAATCCTGGCCAATATCCACCAACCAAATAGCTGTAAACCTGAATTCAAAAATCTAAAACTATTAACTCTCCCCTCCCTGTATATCCTAGAAGTTGCCACGTTTGTAAGAAAAAATATACATCTCTTCAAATTCAATCACAACACTCGTCGCCACCAAAATCTCGAACTCCCGGAACCTAAACTAGAAATCTACAAAAATGGACCATACTACAGAGCAATTAAAATATACAATAAAATCCCTATTAATATAAAAAACACCCTAAAAGACTCATCCTTTATAAGCAATCTAAAACGAATACTCATAGACAAATGCTACTACTCAATTGCGGAATTTATGGACGAGAAAAATATTTAAATAATTATGTACAAACCGATTGCACAGCAGCAGCACAATGTATATAATGACACATGCTATGATATCATGCTCATAAAAGCATGATGCTTGTTTTAGTTATTAAATTTTAAAACAATTTTTATTTAAATTAAGAGAAACACTGTAAGTTGTTATTACTTAGTATAAGTTATTAGTAAGTTTGGTAAACCAGACTACAAAAAATGTTAACTTTTTGCTACACCCTGACAGGGTCCTTGTACCTAGTTATTAAGTACTTGGTTGCAATAAATATTATTATTATTATTATTATTATTATTATTATTATAGATTCCTTCGCTCGCTCAGCTTTCAATTGCAACACTCGCGCCAAATAACAACTTTGCAGCCTTGCATAACAAATAACTATTTATTGCATGTTGTGACACCCAGAGACTTTATACATCTCTGGGTATATTTAATATTTTTAATTTATCGTTAAATTTTCATTTTAATGTTCCTAATTAACATTGATTTGGAGTATCTATACATCTCCTTTACGTGTACCAGTGTAATTAGTTATAACACAAATGTATTATGTAATTGTTTTAAGTATTATTTACGAAAAAATGACTTACTGTTGAGTTTCTTTCGGCTTTCTTCTCAACAGCGGTCTCCTCTTGCGAAATGCCGGTAGATTCACTATCTGACTTGTAAAAGTGCCCCTGTGGCCTAAACACTAAGCGCAAAACTTAGTCCGCGTATTTATTTTTATCTAAGTCCCATTGTCAGGTCGGTTAAAAAGTAACCTATAACCATCTATCTGTACTAAAGTTGGTTCAAGTCCCTCCAGCCGTTTCGGCGTCATGGAAGGACAAAGATTTTTTTTTAGGTTTGGTTTATTTTGAAGACGTAAGTACTTTACCCTAATTATAGACTCAAAATAATAAGTAAATATGCCTGCACACGCAGTAAGCGTCTCTTTCATTGAAAAAGTTGACCAATATTTGAATTCAGACACTGGTATGATGACAGACCAAATTTTTGACCTTTAAGAAAACTAAATTATCGTGTTTATCAAGAAATCCAAACAACGGGAGTTACGGGAGCGAGTTTCCATCCCTTAAGTATTGCCTGCATTAGAAGTGTAAAGGAAATCGCTGTTATGTATACAATTAAGAAAACCATTGTTGATGACACGGCAATGAATGTGTACGATACAGACAACGTTACAGCAATGTTCAATGCTTCGGAGTTTGGATATTTGACACTGATCGTCAATAACATTATCACAATGCAAGGTCACAATCACGTACAAATGTGCCAACGTGTAAAATTACCACGGAATTATGAAATCCGCGCACTGAAAAAAAAAATTGCTAAACTATACTATACATAGTTTATAAGTACTTGCCTGTTGTCTACCGTTATTTATAAATTGTATTTGTCTTGTTTCCTTTTGTAAACTTTTATTGGCGTGCAATAAAGTATTGTTGTAGGTATTGTATGGTATTGTACTTGAGAAATAGCCAAATTGTGCTTATACGAGTAGAGAGCTCGTATTAGTAGTAACCAACATTACTTATGTTAATTTTCCAAAACTAATTTTGGTTACTAGTGTCCCTCAGTTAATTGGTCTTCCGATTTATGTAACTAGCAACTAACATTTATTGGGCTACTGTTAACGATTTTTTTTTTCAGTTCAAGTGAACCAAAGTAAATGACATAGTGCGATGAATTGACAAACTAAACATTTTACAAAACTGCCAAAAGGCGAGGCACAGCACATCGCTCGTAGAACTGACGGCCGCTGGGCCAAAAAGCTTCTCGAGGCGTGCAACCACGGACCGGAAGACGCAACGTAAGAGGTCCCTCAATAATTTCCATCGACGATATTGTGAAATCCGTGAGAAGCTGTTTTGGTGCGCGCATCGGGGAGGACCGGAAGCCAACTACCACCGCGAAGTTGGCCTTAAGATGGGCGAATATGATAGTGTGGAGACGCGCTTCGCTGCGGAAACTCATATTTCGCCGACTTCGCATGTAGTGCAGAGCTAGGGTACCGACCTTTCAATTCACTGACCGGAGATTCAACATTGATATTCCGACCATTCTCCTCATGTGGGATATGTCTAAACGAAGCTAGAAGTGAAAGCCATAAAAAGAAAACTTGGATATTCATCGGGGTGGTTGTCCAGTAGGAGACTTCATTCAGCCGTATAAAATTCATAAAAATAATGAAAATTCATATGTATAAAAGTCATGAATTAATTCTCAATGAGTCAAAAACGAAACACTGATTGCAGCAGTTATATTATATCCCACTAATGAATCCTCAAGTTTTCATTCATTCATTCATTCAAGTAAAGTAAGTACAAGTACCTCCAGCCAGCAGCAAAAATAGCTATAATAGCAGTATAAGTATAAGATGCTCTCAAATCCCACAATATCCTGTACAACCCTTATTTTTTGATAATAGAGTCCGGTGTGAATATAATTTTGAGCAATTGCCGTACGAGCAACTTCTGCTGCTAACTGTACTTATATGCGAGTCTAAAAATAAAAAAAGGCACGAATGTTCCAATCTCGTATGTATGGCGATGACTGCACGAGTATTTCGCGTTATCAGAGTTATAAATTGTTATTTTTATTGTCTAACCTCCCCGGGGTCGCACACCAAAAGACTACGACCTGTGACGAATGTTATTGAAGTTATTAAGAATGTTTATTTTTTAGTGCTTCTTTATCAAGCTTTAAATTATACGTTATATTTATATTCATGTGAAATGTTAGGTTCACTACGCAAAATGCAGGATTTTGTCCATTATTAATGTTAACAGTATAATTCAACCATTAAATTGAAGTAAAACTTGTCTATTTTGATAACACCTTTCAAACAATAATGACTTTTCGCAAAAATAACCATCTTCAACGAGAGGAAATTGATGTATTCCCGAAAACAACCGAACGAGTTACTATTATAGGTAATACAAACCTAACCTAACGTAACCTTGACCTACCTATTAATATTTAAACAATTATCACCTAACTCCTAACTAACCATTAAGAAAATTGGTTTCTTTCTCTCAAGGTATTTTAGAGCTATAAAAGCACTGACAGACATACTTAAGTTCGTTTACGAAGGGGTTAAAAGCGGTTGTATTGTGTAGTGGGGTTTGGCATATTTCAATCTTAGCCGTCGCCGGTGCAACCACTTGACTACGCGAGGTGCACTGAGAAGATTTCCAAAAAATATCACTTACAGGGTCGTACATGCAGAGGGTGAAATTCTGTATGAAATAGAAAATCGACACCAACTACTTAAATGTCTGGGTGGAAGAAGAACGAAAGTAAGAAGACTTGGTGTCAAGCTTTCTTGATCTTTCTGAAAACTGGAAAAGATCCGTACACTGACCTATTTCGTCAAAGATTACCTACTTATGAGTTCACCTTTACTTATACTTGTAGGTACTGCTATTGTGTACCTACATCGAAGTGTTAGCTATACAGTATTCGTGTAGCAACAGCTTATTTAATTGCAAGTAAAGTAATGGATTGGCCTGCCATAACCGGGCTGCATGCAACGGGTTATTTATACACCACTTTACCAATTCGCGGCCGTCAATTTAATGGCGAGACAAATTGTGAGCCGGGCGCAGTTTTAATTTGCGGGCTTAAGTGGGATTCGCCGGTCTGCCGTATTGAAGAAATACGGTAGTTTTTTTTTATTTTGTATAGTTAGCAGCAGCGAGCCTATAAGGATATCAAGGATCATGTTTATTTTCCGATAAAGCATTCGTCACTATTCAACACGTAAGTGAAATAGTGACAGATATCTGGGGGATGGTTGCGTTTATCACGTGATAAATAAGAGACAAAGCATCCGTCACTCACACTTGCATCTTGTCAAAACGTCAACCAAAACGCACCCATCCTAGGCCCGTAGCGGGTTATTTGTCTATATGGCCTGATAAACGAGAATATCAAAGGCTCGTAGATGTAGTGCTCTTGGTTGCAGTCCTGCATAATTTTGTATATTTAAGGCAAGCCTAGGGGTTTGCTCTGGTCTGGTACTATTGTAGCTCCATCTGATGGTTCAATTGGACGAGTCTTCATCGCTGAACACCATCACTAGTCAAAGAGAAGAAGGATCACTAACGGAGAACTTTAGAAGTGCTAGTATGCGACCATGCAGCAACGGTGTGGTGCTCATATAGGTAGCAGAACTTGAAGGGGCGTTGAAAAGATAAGGACCAAGTTCTTGCTCTGGCTTAAGCATGCAGTTATAGAAGCTCACATCGGGCGTATACTACAAAGACAACTAATGCGGCATAAGTAGTCTTTATAGTATGCGCCCGATGTGGCATATAAGGCTTATGCCACTAGATGTGAGAAAAAATCGAGGGTTGTCTCTGCGACGACAGCAGCCCATTTAAATTAAATCGAAATCTAAATCGATTATGAGGATGATTCACATGGTTGCGTGCGAATGTGAGCCACGTCACGAGCCGACCGTTTCCAACGGGCTGCAAAATAAACGACGCGGCGCATCCTGCGATAACGGGCGAATGACCTATTGCGGTTTCGCTAACTAATACCTAAGGGCAGCCAGGGATCTACTACCCGAAACGAGTTTAACTTTGTATCCAGAGAGGCCAAAGTTAAGCGCAGTGGCGTAGCGTCGTGTACTAATCTGTACGTGGGCGAAAGCTAATCAGCTCTTTCTCGTGGCCGAATTATGCTATACAATCAGGACTCCTCTACATTTAGAAATGTAGATCTCGAGATAGTGTTTCTTTTTTATATGTCATAGCGGGCAAACGAGCAAACGGGTCGTCCGATGGAAAGTGATTACCGTCGTAGGCGACATTAGACACCTGCAACACCAGAGGAATCACAAGTGCGTGCGTGCCTTTCAGGTGGGAGTACGCTCTTTCCTTGCAGGTTTGAAGGTCGTATTGGTCCAGAAATACCGCAAGCGACAATTCATTCCACAATACAGTCATGCGAGGCAGGAAATTTCTAGAAAAACGCACAGCTGTGGACTGCAAACTACTTATCTAAGTGGTGAGGATGAAAGAATTGTCGCGTAGAATGATGGCGGAAAGACGGCGAGTTGATCTGCTATGGTGTTGCTGTAAGCGAGGGGCTACTTTACCTACGCTAGTGGTTATAATTGACCTGGTATCCCAGCATCTCTCAACTGCGTCAGCTCGTCAGCGGAACAGAAGAGTAGGTACTTTACTTTTTTGTAACTGGTGTATTAAATTTAAATCAACAACTTACGAGTCTATTAGTAGCCCGGCTTACGTAGGGCAGACTAGATCAGCAGTTAGAGCTCGTTACCACAGTGCACTGCACTGTGCTTCACACTTGGCTGCAAATGAAGAAATGACGGTGCGTCATCCGTGAGGCGCTGGGCTATACGTTGAAGGTGCTTGGTAAATCTTGTTTATCCAAGTTATTCTTATACTGGTCTGATTTGAGTCTGAGAAGGGTAATCCGTAATCACATCCCGTTGTCTTTGATGGTTACTTGACCATTAAGGGTCAAAGAGATGTGATTAATGCCTATATTCATTAAGTTTTAGACTTGACTTGACAAGGGTTATTTGGAACAATTAAAACCGAAGTTGCGTCCAATTCTTTTTAAATATATAACTAGTGACAAAAGACGAGGTACCTGAATCCAAAACAAGTGACTTACGAACATCTTTTACTGTATTCTATATTTGAGCAATATTAGGTACATAATCTGTGTGTCCGTCAATACCTGTTAAACCAGCATTAATATGTATAAGTATATAAAATAGAAGCACTTTGCTTGCTTTCACGTCTATCGTCTAGCCATTTTGAAGTGGATTGAAGTTGTGCAACTTGTGCTAATGCATTTACAGCTTATGGGCGTGTACACACTTGCACCTGGTACCCAACTTATTTTTGTGATGCTTTAATTAGATACAACACATCTGTACTGTTACTGTACTGAGTACCAATGAATATAGGTACTGAACAACTTTTACTCGCTTGCACGGTTTGCATCCACGTCTCAATAGAATAGATGAAGGAGACATTATGACACCAAACCGTTTTTTTAATGTTCTCGATGTTTCGGACGTTGTGTTTTATGTTCATGGTCCTGAAATCCGGATGCAGTTAATTTGGAAGAGGAAGAAAGGATTATTAAAGCAATTCTGAAATTAAATTGAATAACACCTTTACGAAGAAGAAAAAATCGATAGTGCTTTTAGTTGGATTGTAGATTTGAAAGTTACTGCAATATTTTCCTATAAATAGGGCTTTGTCTGAAATAATTCATTTGATTACTCGATTAATCGTCTCCGAATAATCAAAATGTAACTAATCTATCAAAAATGTGCACGACCCCTGCGCTTAATTTCTGAGGTGGCGTGAACCGATGAAACAAAAGGTGGTGCACCTCTGGCGCACTTGTTAAGCTAACCAACCGAGCCGGGAACAGGTACGCGGGGAAAAAGAAAAAAAAAACCGCTGACGACCGCGCCGGACTAAGGACCGGTATGCGCGGGCGACTGCCATCGCCTCCTTCGCGACTCACCGTCGCAGTCGAGAAAAACGCTGTTTGTGTATGTATGGAAATCTGGACATCTGGACATAGGAAAGCATTTTTGCTCTAGCTCAAATTTAAAAGCTTCGCTCGCTGGGTCAATAATATAGTTTTGTTGTACACCAATCTCGAACCAACTGTCTCTGTTTGACCTTATTTTGACCGGTGCCTAATGGCATTAAGTCCGCCATTTGTACTGACTTTTGTTTTGTGCAATAAAGTTTAAATAAATAAATTTTGAGTGTAGGTTCGATAATTATATGAATTTTTTATCGATTCATTTTCGTTTTTTTTTAATGGTGGTGATATGGGGATTGAAAGTGCAAATAAAAATATCATAATATTTTTGCCATTTCGACGCAGACCCGCGACGCGAGCACTGAATGCAAACCGGTAATTTTTTGTATAGTACTTACCGGATAACCGTTAAATTCACCGGTAATTTTCATAGAATGTTTTATCGGTTTGCTTTCCCTACTCGAGAGGTCTACAGATCACAGAATAGAGCCACTAGACTAGTAACTAATAGCAGAATGACACTTTATATTCTCATGGTTTATACACATTAACATTACTAGCTGACCCGGCGAACTTTGTACCGCCTGAAAGTCGATAAATGTAGAGGAAAAAAAAAGATAAAAAGTATCCTATGTCCTTCTCCTGGTTCTAAGCTACCTCCCCACCAATTTTCAGCCAAATCAGTTCAGCCGTTCTTGAGTTATAAATAGTGTAACTAACACGACTTTCTTTTAATATATAGAAGATTTCTTTTATATATATAGATAGATTAACACAAATTATAACGGCACTGACATATAGTATACTGACGTACATCTGAGACCACGGCGTGTGCAACCCCGGCGAAACGTTAGATTATGAAGGTAAATAAGGAATATCGCGTAGCCCGTTATAATTTGTGTTAATAGCAGCATTATGGGAATACCGCCCAATTACTGTAGGTACATATCATTTTTGTCGACATAGATTTTTAGTCATTTTTCCGCCTGCCGCCGTGACTCGCCGTTGCAGGCGGAAAACATTTTATGTATGTGTAAGTAAGTATGTAGATTATTATATTATGGACTGAGGGTAAGGTAACAGATATTTTATGTTGATAATTAATACTAACTGATTGGCTTATGGGAACACTCCTCATTCATGAGAAAAGGGGGTTGACAGATGGATAAACGGACTACAAAGTGATTCTATAAAGTTATTGATGAAGATTGAAAATAGGGACATAGTATTTAAAGTCGTTTAACAATTTTAAAACGGTAAAATATCATCTTTCATTAAACATTTATTATCTGGAGTAACCCATGTATTATTGTATGCGTATCCTTGTAAAAATGATATGACAATACCTACCTAGGTTCTTATATTTGAATCATCTAAAATCTAATAAAACCACAACATTAGCTAGCGTTACTAAATATAGGCATACCTATATTTTCTATGTAGATCATTGTAGGTACCTACCTAAATATATCTTGTGCTGACTGTACGTAACTTGCTACGGTGTCTTATCTCGTTACCTCGAAAGAGGATTTGACCTAGTTCCATTTAAGTTGCAAGTCGACATGTGTACGATTTTGATCCCAGAAATGTGTACGACAGTAAAGTTTTAATGCAAACTAAAATAGTCGCCCGTGAACAGGCGGCCTTACCTAAGCTGCGCAGCGAGTACTTAACATATGATCCCATACTTAGCCCCTATTAATAACGCCTGCTGTTGCCAGACACCACTGTTTACCTTCGCGCCTTAATCGCCCGCCCGAACCTCGACACCTCTTTTTAGAAAAAAAACACTTCTAACTCAACAACAACTTATTCAAAAACTTTATATTGGGAATCTATTTTAGGAGCAATCGTGTCAATGATAAGCGACTAGGTTAACGTCGATTGACACGATAACTTCGATGAAGTGGTTAATTAATCTAAGTATACTTTTAAAACAAGATTACCTCGTGTAGGATTCTCACAAACACATGAGGACAATTGATCCAAGTGGCTCCTTTATTGATCAGCGTGCGTTTGATCAAGCCATAAGTATGTGTAAAACTGATCGAAGATGCGCTCGTATCGATCAAACAATTAACTTTTAAGTGGGATCAACGATCTTCAACAGCGATACGTTTCGGTTTCGCGAACGCACAAAAGCCAAAGTCACTCAGTTCTTTGTCCCTACAAATATTGAAGTCCACTCACATAATCACGATTTCACGGCACTTGCGAACACATCGGGCCGGGGCGTGCGCGGTTCGCGCCGGTTAGACACACACTGCAGTATTTTGGGTCTTAACTTAACCGGCGATCATTCCACTTTATTATACGTTATTAAACTTGAGATACGAGGGATTTTAGACTCTGTGCACTGGAGTGATAACTAACAAGTAATAACCATGTGGTGGATTGATGAAGCGAGATTCATGGTTTATTTAGACTGTACCAGCATAAGAGCTAGCTTCTGCTTACTGCCCAAGAGTGGACCGGTCAAAGCTGACTAATTATCATTTTATTCTTGCTTGGTTTGGACGATCCCGTCGCGTAAGCCGGGAGCGGCTAGTTTTTGCATGGCTTTGTGTTTCGTCTCAATAGGGCATAATGAATGTATAATCTACCTGCCACTGACCGCTGGAACAGAAGTTATGGCTACCGATCATTTTAACTATAACTGTTAATGCTAATTGAAATAGTCAGCTTCCATTGTTTGGACCATTGTTGTCTGGGACGTCTTTTATAGTTTTCGTGGTGCAATGGGTACAATAAGTTGCGGGTTACTTCGGTGAATAGTACTTGGATGGTTTATCTCTTGGGTCATATTTTTGAGTGGCCAATAAAACAGCCTAATTTGCATTAAGGAAGTATTTGCAGCTGTAGAATTTATTTGCGTACGTTTTCTAAAGGTATCAGGTATAGCTCATTAGTGGAAACCATCTACATATACAACATTTGTAGGCTTTTATTGAATTTCACCTGTGATGCTGTGCTGTGCTGTATTGAGAGAAGAAGTCAATTCTGCTCCGGCTTGCACAGGAATTTATTCGACGCCACGCCACTAGTATGTATTACCACCCTACATACATGGACATTATTCTAAGTGTTGTGGTTCCTAATAATCGAGCGCGTCGCCACGAGTGGCTACGGATACTTGGCGATCCTGATAAGAGCGCCCGAGCCCGTCTTGACCACGCTAAATATCAAACCGCGATGAGTATAAGCAACTGGAATTTCATCTGTTTACCTAGTCGGGGACCACGTATAGGAAAGCGCAACGTGAGCGCTTTCCTATACGTGGTCGCCACTCCAGGACATTGCTGCCCAAACGGCCATCCGTTCTCCGGGCTATATGGCCCACCCATTACCACTTAATCCGTGCAATCCTTTAAGCTATATCAGTTATTTTGGTTCTTCTGCGAATATTCTCGTTAGGGTCGCAGGGAGCCGATGGAGGCGGTCTGCACAGGATCGCACCTTGTGGGAAGCTATGGGAGAGGCCTATGTTCTGCAGTAGTCTGTGGCTGATAGATAGAACTGGAATCTCATATATGTACCTACATTTTGGCGAAAGTATATAACCGTGTGTACGGACGAACTAACAGAAACATGGCACAAACATCGAACAGCGAACACGAAATCGTATTCTATGAACTGTGGTGTCATGTTTCAAGTGAGTTACCAATACGCACGTGTGAACAAAATGTTCGATGGATATTGTCCGTTCGTCCGTACACGGCTTATGAAATAAATAACTGCCACGTCCAAGCCAAATACCAAAACCAAACCACCAACCAAAGTAGTAACCGAAGTAGCCAAATATATCGGAACAGATCTACAGACTATGTAGTGACGCCCCAGTACTCAGCGGTCCAATTTAATTCTCTATGTATATGTACCATTTTTTTTTCTATGAGCACAATATGCTATCACTTAGTGAAATCAGAAAGTACTATGGGCTGCACAAATGCATGGCCCATTTATTTCTCAATTCTGCAGCTCACTGTCCCTAGTAGTGATACTGTCTCTAAAAAAGTATATACTCCATCCTCTCTGGCGTTGGTATGGTATGTATGAGGTGCATCTCAAACAACCAAAGAATGACTTCAAATAACGTAAGGTCATAAATATGGTTTATATGCATCGAAACGAACGTTCAGTTGTAATCTTTATACTATTATAAAATTAAAAAGAAAATCTTTGTCCTCTCATAACGCCTAAACGGCTGGACTGATAGGGGGGACCGGGGTTGGAAGTCACACGGGTTGGTTGTCACAGCGGCCATAACTGACAACTAAACGCACAAATGAGTTTATAGAAATAATTCTTTTGGTTGAGCGAATCCCATTAGCTTTGTACCCGATGAACAATACCATTATCTGTATTGTTAGCTGCGGCCACAACTGCCACTTCAAAATGTAAGGCGTTATAAGTGCAAATTAATTTTACACTAAATTAGTATTTAAGTCAAACGAAATAAGGTTTACTTTTAAACAAAGAGAACAGAGATGTTGGTCACTTCATTGTCATTATAAGCATCAAAACGAGCTTCACTGCTCTTTCACTTACGAAGTGACCAACAAGATCTGTCGCAAAACATTACGGCATCAACTATCAAACATTAACTAGATGTTGAACAAAATTTACGTCTGAAGAGATAAACAACAAATGATTACCTACGTCCAAAGATATGAATGACTGATTATGATTACATTTTTGTTACCAGAGCCCTGAGATAATTTATATAAGTTTATACGAAGTTACTAGCTGAAAGCAAAATTTGTTTGAGTTTTTTTATTAATTACGAATATATCTTTCGTTATTTTCCGTTACAGTTACTTACATAAAACATTTTTATCTTTAATAAAAAACTCGTTAGATATAAATGTGTGTATTATTGTATATCCCTCTTATTTTACTATGTGACTACGTACCCCAGCACTTGTGACAACCATCCCTGACACGGGGTTAAATGTCACACCTCTTTTTTCATAAAAATATTTCCTCCATACACAATGTTAGCGAAAAAGTATTGATCTATTTTTAAACTAAAATAAATACACTATCCATTAAATTATCTTTTATCATCCTCAACTAAAGAACACAATAGTACTAAAAATGCAAAAGAAATGAGATGTGTCTTCCAACCCCGGTCTCCCCTACTTATAAAAAATTGTGGTAGATATACGAGTAATTGGGCATCCCCAGGTGGTTACCCGACTACGGAGAAGCAAATAAATCGTAACCCAGTTTTATCTGTGGCTTCTTTCTTTAATTTGAATATACCCTAACCTGACGCGCTCACACGGTCGGCACTACCATGCACCCACTTCTTCAGCTCTTCTTTGTTATCCTTCCCAATGTTTGCATTATGTTAAGAGGCCTTATTCCTTTTAAAATGCTGATTGTTTAGACATTTTTCCCTACGATCAAACATGTTTCTTAACATATTATTGATGTTACTACCTAGAACAGGGCTATTGGGATTTATTGGTATATATTTGAAACGTACTGTTTGAATTTTTCATTGATAATTTTTGTTTCAAAAACTACTCGAAATTGACGAAATTCACGCGGAAAATTTGTTTTTTCAACTTATTTTCGACTGCACGCAACGAAAGCATGAAATAGCTATGTTACTACCTAGAACTCGGGAAAAAGTATTATTCACTTCAAAAAGTTGGTTGAAATTATCAATATATTTGTCATAATATGAAAAAAATATTTTTTTAAAGGATTAAGGCCTCTTAACCCTTTAGTCTTTAGCGGCAATATATTTGCCGTCATCATTTATTTAATTCACTGAATATACCTAGATACTATTTACGAAGTTTATTACAGTCGAGTTCATTTAAATTTATCACGCTTACGAGAACAAAAATATCTGAACACGACCCTCTTGTCAGGACCATAAAGTCGTGTTCAGATATTTTTGCTCTCGTAAGTGTGTAGATGTAAATGAATTCGACTATACATAATGCTAGAAAAAATAAACATAGGAATCCATAAAAAAAACATAGCTCCTTTGTTCTTTCCATTCATAATAGGGTTCTTCGTCAAAATTTTCAGGATATCCTAATTGATGTACAAATACTAATACAAATGATGATGTAGCTGAAGAAAAAAGGCTAGAAAATAAAGTTCGTATCGTCTGCTTTTCTTACTAGTCATAAAATTAGGTGTCCCTATAGATAATGTATGGCTGAACTACGAATTGTCAGTCACTTCACGGACAGCGGCAAATTATATTGCCGTCTTATATCTCGTTAATCACAAGGAAAATGAAAAAAAAATCTCTCCGTTAAAATACATTCAAGAAATCAATTAAACCGTACAATACTGCCAGAATTTGAACTACCACCGTAGAAAAAAAAAATGGTTTAAAGGTTAACGGCTAATATCCCTTACCCAGGAAGTTCACGAAGTGACCTCGGTGCTTTGAGGATTTCAGCCCATTGATAAATAATATATTATGCACATAAATTTATTGAGTAAGATTAAGTTTTTTTTTAATCCGTTCAACATAGTGGCTCCACTACGGATTGTAGATGGGAATAATTAAGAGTTTAACTTATGTAAGGTGACCGAGGAAATAAAAAAGAAAACATACTTTATAATTTCTTAAAATTTATTTTCTATGCAACATAAAAAAATATTCATCGTTTCTAAATAAATTACCGTTACTTAATGCACAACTAAACTGTAAATTATTATCGTGAATGCACGAGGTCAGTTTAACGTGAATTGAAATACAAAAAATTCGAAATTGTCATGATTTTAGTTCAATATTGTTATACTAACGCAACCTAACATCTAAGTAATTAAATCAAACATGTTTTTATGAAACATACTCAGCATTACAAATTAGGAAAGTCGTCTAATTTAGCCCACTACGTACAGTCGATAGCAGATTTACACACTTATTTTCCGTGTAGTATATCTCCTGCCGAATCGAATATACCTACACCTAAAAACAGATTTTTTTTGCGGTTTCAAATTCCAAAGTATACTTTTGAGTGTATCTAAAATTGCCTTGTTGACAATTATCACAGACATTCACCACCCTTCCTAGTCCAGCTTCTTGTTAAATCGAAAGGGAATGTCTTAAAATTCTCGAGATCTACACAAACAGATTTTATTTTAGGTGTTAATAATGCGGGCTAAATTAGACTTCTTTGGGTATACCACATACTACCACATACGCCACTGTCTGTAGCACGATGATGTCACATATTTGGGTACCATAATAACGGTACATTCTCCTTTATGTTACACTTATTAACGTGACCCTGATCAGTGTAAAATACCCACTGATAAAAGACGTCAGACAGTGGCGTGCGCGGCACTCACAACATCGACGGCCACAACAATACAATCTACCAGTAATATCCCCAACGGAGTACATATTTACTGCTATAAAAAAACTTCAGCTTAGTATATTCGATAACATTTCAGCTCGGAAGCGATTAATAAGTTCAACTGGTTTGTTTCGTTTAAAATTTAAAACTAGCGTTATACACATGGTCAAATAAACTATCTACACAATAAGAAATTTTCTACATTGAATTCAACTCGACCAATATAGCTCAATAATACAAAATCCAATCTACATTCTAGGATTAGGTACGTTATTCAGTTTTTTGATTATAAATATTAAATATGTGATGAACAGCAAAACGCTGCGGGTAAATAAATGCAGACTTGTGCTTCGTGTACTTGCATTGATCACATACGGTTACATAATAGGGCAAGTGTAATTTAGAGGAAGATTATACATGAACACACGGGGATCGGGGACGGAGCCCAATATAGATGGCGTTAACACTGCACGACTTACAATGTCGGCTACAGTGGCATCTAGTGGGTGTTTTATGAATCATTGGTCAATTGTGTTTAATATGATAGTGTCGCCGACACAGTGGGCTCACTTCCCCGTTAGAAACAATTTTGGATTCAAGGCAGTGACAAGATCACCGTAAATTTGGTGGGTTCCTTTAACAATCAACGTCATCGAATTGTCATTTCGATCAACAAATATTAATTAAGGCAAAAGTATTACAATGATCAACAGTGCGGTATAAAAAAGCGACAAAACAGACGCGAATCGAACAAGGCTCTCTTACTATTAATTAATATTAATATATATTAAAATCTTACTAGACAATAGACATGATAAAGACTCCTTAACAAACAACTTAAAGGGGTTATGATAACAGTGCCTTCAAATATAAATATAATGCAATGTTCAATGTACCAATAGTTACAGTAAGCTCTAAATGAGAACGACCGAGATTGCATTAGACAAGTTACATCGTGCCACGGACAATATACAGGAGACAGGTCAAATAAATAAAATACGTAAAATAATAATAGCTTTCGATTGCACACGACACAGTCTTAAGTTTTAGAAACGTTACAGATCTCATCTGACGGCCGCCGCAAGAAAACATAAATAAAGAGACATCTGAAAATCAACATGGTTTCACCGCGTGGAATGTATTACATAGGACCCGACACCTTTCAGGCGAAGAAGAAACTATAACACAGATTCACATATAAACTAATAATAAATATGCGATTACAATGTCGGTCGAAATATCGGCAGAAGCGACACTCCACCCGACATTGAATCGCGTTGCGTGCTGACAGTAATATGTAATGCAAAGAATAAATTTGACAGAGTACAGATGCGACAAGCGAACGCAATGTCTGCCTAACATTAGTTAACACGAGACCTAGCCTTATAACTAACACGACACTATCGTCGCCGGCCGCACGGGGCGAAAGCGTAATTATATAACTTGACACATACTTGATCTGATCTGACATACTCGATTGCCAAACACCTTAAGACAATGTGATACATGCCATCAGCCATTGGCTTTTGTGATCGTGAATTAAAAAAAACACGCCAACCCGTAGCGGCCCGACAGAAACATCAACTTGGGATAACCTGTGGTGCGAACAAATCTTATGACAAATATTAGAGGAATACCAAATAAGCCTTAATACATAAAGAGATTATCTTCGCGTGTAATTGGTCTTCCAACGCTCTCTAGTGATATAATATATACATCTAGTTACACGAACGGGCATAAGATCAACTTTGAATGATTAAAAAAGGGAGTTCTGATCACCAGTCAACACACAACATCTCAATCGGCGTTAGATTCATAAGAATATTAATAAGAGTTAGTCACAAAAACCATTACGATTCCATCCAAATATAGCCTAGATTTTGTTTGTGCTCAAGTCTGTACTTATAATTCCTAGTACTAACATCCTAAACATTTGTAATTGAACATGGATTCAAGTTAGACCTGATGGCCAAACAAGGTCTACGCAAGTTGAGAGAAATTCGAGCACTTAACTAGTAAATAAACAGCTGCCGTTTACTAGATCAGGCAACAAAACCAGTAGATGTCAGTGTTGACTCGTGCCGAACACTGGATAACCGGACTACGTCACGCGACCAAGCACCAACATCCGCCGGTGGCCAAGCTGATGCGTACAAAAATATCTCACTATATACACCTACACACATATTAAAATATATTATTTACCGATATTCACGAAGCACCGACTACCGCTTAACTCAATAGTTTTGATATAATAATCAGTCTAGAAAGACGTGCCAGATTCAGGGAGTCGACTTTGATTGGCGACAAGCTACTCAAGATAGAGTAGGATGGTATAGCTTAGTGTCAGAGGCCAAGATCAGGGTACTAAGTAAGTAAGAAGTAATCAAAACTGACATAGTCAACTTGGTTATTCTGACTATCTTGCAAGTCGAATGATACACTACACTACTGCCAAGTTGTATTGAATAGATGTGCCCTCTGCGTGCGTTTGAAAGACTTTTCACTATTAAGTCATTATGGTGTTAGGATGTAGCCAATTAAAACAGTAAGTTAATCGATAGTCAGTGACTCGTGTTGCAATTCTCACTCCAGCAATTTCGTATCAATAGTGTTCACATTCCTTAAGACTCCCTAGCGCAATAGCTCAACAGCCGTGTCTAACAGTTTTGAATCTCATTGCGTATACATACGTACTAAATATTAATAAAAAGCTGCCCTTGTTATATATAATCAATATAATATTACAATTAAATAACACAACCAAAAACACGCATCAAACCCAGAGATAAGACATCTCATATTAGAGAAGGGCTACTCCGAATATAGAAATTAAAATTTTGTACCTCACGATCTCGTGTCAAACAATATTCGAATGAGCGGGACGGCACGATACAAAGTTTGAATTTCGAGTCCTGGTGTCTGAGCGTAAGCGCAATGAGTTATTCTGTTTTACCCTTGACTATTTTTAATTTAACAAAAGTGTGGTTAGAAAGAGACACGGCTGTCTAAAATAGAAGCTTAGACGTACAAAATATTAAAGAAGTATATAGATAGCTCTGTTTGAAAATACGTTTTAGTCGAGACGCTACTGAACTGTCATAGTATAATCTCAAAATATGCATCTTTGTGGTCCAAGCGATCTACGAACCAACCATCATTTTGGATCCGTCTACCTTTATCCACTCATTTTATTATGTTTCTTTCCGTCCATCCAATGGTTGGTCCACGAGCGATTTAAATTTTTCATCTAGATCGCGTTTCGCCCGCCTGAAGAATTTTAATCATAGGAATATAAGAGATATGAATATGATATAAAAAATAATGCAACAAGATAATTTGGGCCTTGCAGTTTGCAACCCCTATTTTGTACATCGACTGAAAATATTCATGTAGCCTGAAGACATCTCCGTAGACCATAAGTCCACCAGCCGTGACCACCGGTGCCCAGAGCTATTTTATCGATTACCCTATTTTCTGTGATAAAAATAGCTTCTCTCTCTATCACTCCCGCGACTTAACTTATTCACTGACGTAATTGATATCGAGCCAAAACATCGCCTACAAGCCGATTACTAAAAAAGTGTCAGATTATGAGGACTATTATAAAGATTTATTACTTAAAATCAGTCTCATAAATAAACTAATCCGTCGAATCACAGACGTACACAAATACCGACAAATCGATGGGACGCGACAATTTAAAATACCCGAATAGTGTTATTTGACAACTCCTAAAAAGATCGGGTTGCCAATATCGAAAAAATCGCTAAATGTCACATTAAAAAATCGTTAATATCTAGAGCTAAGCGTGACGAATGCCATAAGTTTTCAGAGGTGATATTGAGCGATTTATAATATAATTGACAACCCTATTTTATCAAAGCTTGTACAAATAAATTATCCCTTGGTTATTTAAAACGTTCTCGTTGTAATACTATAGCATATCGATGGCGGAATGAGATAGCAATATAAAACACCTAATTTTCCACTAATAGCCGTCACTACTGACACCGACAGGGCCCATATGTAGGCATCAGTTTCAGCTTACACTAACATGTCCCTACGACTAATAAATTTTAACTAAAATACGCATAACCTTAGGCTTAGACTGAATTACAGTAGAGTTTTTTGAATACTACGATGTCGATTAACCTTTTGAACGCCAATGACGGCTACGGCCGACAGCGGACAATTGCTCCACTGACGGTAACGTCGGCCACAGCCGTCCAAATATTAACTTTTCAAACTTTTTTACTGTAGGGTCAGGGGCACGTTTAATAGCTTTGCCGCTTGATGTTCAAAAGGTTTATTATCTAAGTGAATTTTAAGAGGATTTTATTAAATTTAGGCGGAATTTAAGTAGTATAGTACTTAAATATCTTACGATTGCTTCAAAGTCCGAGTAAATAGATCATACATTAATAAGCAAAAGCGTTATTTATGTAAATGGGTATATTCAGTATAAGCCTGAAATTATACAGTACACGCATTTCGTGCTTACACCAATTTAGTGGCAGTATATCTTTTGAAACCAACACGTCGAAAATTCGACACAGCATTCCATTCATCAAACGTAGCCGAATTTAGCTACCTTATGAACATTCGAGTTTCGTAGCGAGATTCTACTTTGTTAGTTTAGTTAATTAGAGTTCAATGAGACTGGATGAACAGGTTGTAGTATTACTTTTGATGAAAACAACGACTCGAACACACATTAGACAATTAAAACAAACACTACGCAGCTGGAGACAATTTGAACATATATCTAGTAACTTCATGTCAGAATAAATCAGAGTTCAATTGAGTAAAAGACAGGACTTACTGCTCATAACTCAGTAAAATCAGATAGTATTTTCGGTTATTCTGTATAAGACTTTAATCTTCACCGAATAATCGAAAATGTTATCAGAATGTCGAGGTATTTCAAAAGAAATTGGACTTAAATTCAGAGCGATCGACATACTATTAAGGGCACGTTTATATGAGAGCCCAGTTTTTATGACATATTTGAATGATTTCCGTAGATTCACTAGTGTATTCGAATGTTCCAGTGAATGTTCGATCCTACGGCTCTGTCGTTTACTCATCTCGAACCGTTTTTCCCTTGTATAATTACGATTCCACAGAATGAAGAACGGGTTCCTAGCTGCGTAACCTCTCTCCACAGACCACCCCCACTAGACGGAGCATGTAAGGCGACCCGCGCGCACCAACGATATGGTACGGCAGAACATTAAACTATCAACACGGCGGCCACCGTTTAGTTGCGTCCATGTTTATGAGGTCTCTCTGCACCACTTAACACTACAATTTACCATGTTATTTATTTAATTTCTTTTTTCGTTGACGTACGCATGGATCATAAACAAGGACGCTATTGTGGCCGCCGTGTTGATACTGTAATGTTCTGCCGTACCATATCGTTGGTGCGCGCGGGTCGCCTTACATGCTCCGTCTAGTGGGGGTTGTCTGTGCCTCTCTCTCTCTCTCTGTGTGTGTGTGCGTGTGTGTCTACACGTATGTGGGCGGCTGCGCGCCGAGGCGGGCGGGCGGGGCGGGCGGGGCGGGCGGGGCGGGCGGGGAGGGCGGGGACAGCGGCGCGGGCGGCGGCAGCACGCGCGCGCCCGGCACGTACTGCCCGATGAACGAACCGTCCTCCGTGAAGCGACCTGATACACACATATTTATATCACCATCTTACTCATATTGTTTTTTGGCGACACGGTTGGCGCAGTGGTTAAGCAACTGCCTACTGAGCCGACGGTCCCGGGTTCGAATCCCGGCAAGGGCAAATATTTGTGTGATGAACACGAATATTTGTGCCTGGGTCATGGATGTTTTATGTATTTAAGTATTTATTTATCTATATAAGTATGTATATCGTCGCTTAGTACCCATAACACAAGCCTTCTTGAGCTTTATTTGGGACTAGGTTGATTTGTGTGAGGTTGTCTGATATTTATTTATTTATTTAATAATGTAACCAGAAACCCAAAACTAATCTCTGTTTCGAAATGGGTATACTCTTTGTTATCTCTAAGCTTTGTTTTCCTAGGAGCGATGCCGTCCGCGGTGCAGCCATTGGGAAGCGAGACCGCGCTCAGACCTCCCACTCCTACCTATGGCCAACAATGACGGCTCCGCTATCCACGTCCTAGGACAGAGCTTTAGGGTGCGGTTATACTACTGACACGGAGACCTGAACGCAGCGGACCGTAATTAGACCAATGCACACTGTTTCCATTGACGTGGAGATTTTGAACGCTATAAAATTGTCAAACACGGGCCGCGTCGCCTCAGTAGAACACATAATTGGAAACTAGAATAGATTATCATTAAAAAACACATGTGAAATATTTGCACATGTATTTTTTTTAATAGAGAAATATAATATCAAGAAATTAATGCAAACAGGCCAATCTAGCAGAATTCAATAAAATTAAAAGCAAAATTATTAATTAATATGAAAATAAAAAAAAAATAACAAAAACATACCTCAAAAATAACAAAACGACTCTGGTGCTCGTGCAAGGCAAACATCGAAGGACATACATAAGGACGGAAAGGAACTACCCTAACTAACTCATAAATGCAATCAAAATATAAAACAAAGCAAACGTGTATAGAAAAATATAATTAAGATAATATTGTCACACCATCTCACTCGATTTAACCGTAATATCAATTTTTACAACCTAACTTAACAATAATGTGTACTTGACACTAAATAACCTAACCTAAAAGTAGAGGAGATTCTGTGCACAAAGCTCATGCCTTAATACTTGCGGATCGTGAAGCAGCCTTTATTAAAACTATTTCTAAAATAGTACAATAAAGACCCTGAACGCCCGGGACATACCTAAACATTAGTAAAAATTTCTATAAAAGATACCCTAAAATATCGCACAGATCACTGGAGATTCGGATAATTTTGGCGGGCTCTTCACTCGAGCGGACCAATCTGAGCGAAGATCGGGGAGCTACGCCGATTGGCTGGTCGGTACCGGACCGTTCTAAATTCGAAATGTGATGATGGCACTACGTTTAAAACTAGCTGGAACGTAGCAAGGCGAAGGTGTGATGGTATTCAGCCAGCCCGAACTGAGCGTTTCGTTTATTTACTGAGCGAGATAACGTTCGGAAACTGCCAGGGTATGATCGGGCTAGGGACAGTGGAGGGATCAGGTTTAAGGAGGTGTTAGACGAGCGTAGCGAAGGCCTGGCTGGAAGAATCGTGGCTGGACGGGTGCGGGCGGCGCTTGCGGCCGTACTGGCCGATGAACGAACCGTCCTCGTTCATGCCCGCTGCAAGCCGTGCCACAGACACACAATCAATACGAGCAAACAAATAACAAGGCACACCGTCAGCGATAAATCAAGGACAATCATACTTTTTATTACACATCCATGCGATGAATATAATCTCACAATAAGCAAGTCATAAAACTGCATAATTTTATTGCTGAGGGTGTTTGCCAACTAAATGAAAATAACATGCTAGGGAAAGACCATTGGAACTTCAATAAACACACTTCGAAAACAAATGTTTCCAATAGCTTAATATCACTAAGTAACAATAAAAAACAGGGGTCTGAAAATTTAGGCATAAGAAACATAATGAGCATGCTAAAATGATTAAAAAAGCTTACAATGAGTTCATTCTAAAACTGCAAAGGGTTTAGCTTCTTAGGCACATCGTTGACTCAGTCAACATTAAATATGAAAGATTAAGATTATAGCACAAAAAAGTATGTGCTAATATAAAAAAAATTATGTCGTAGCTATTATCTAACGTAAAATTGATGCAAAAGTTATCGACGGCTGTGGCCGACATGACGTCAGCGGCAGCTTTTAGCTGTAAATCACAGCCGACAGTGTCATGCAAAAGGTTAAAGGCGGCGGTGACGACTTGCTAATAAGTTATACTGACCAGTTTCTCCTTCGCCGTACTCGGCCATGGAGTCGGTGTCGCTCTCGGGCCCCGGCTTGTTGCCGCTGCTCATCGAGTGCCGCGACTTGTTGTCCAGTCTGCAAATATACGGAGCACGGGTGTAAAGGCGAGATACTTGGACGTGTTTATGCATAGGGGAACCAACCTACACACTTATAGTTTTGAGAAAAAGGGTTTTGTTAAAAAAGTGTATAATTTTTTTTACAAGTTTGGTTACAAAGTTGGATAGCCAAGAGATACATGATTTAGGTAGCTATCTAATAATAGGCATCATAATCTAAAATAAATATTTAAAACTCCACCAACACAAATAACTGGTCATCATGAGATTCGTGAGACTCATTTAATGAGTGATATAGAGAATGCTACTAAAACTGAACGTAACCACAAAGCAATTGATTTCAAAAATGGCAGAGATTTTGTAGCTTGTTCCAATGAATGCTGGATATCTTCGAGACTACTGCTTTGGATGGTCGCGGCGGTCGCGAGAGCTGTGTACGTACGGGTGCGTGTACTCGTGGAAGCCGGTGTCGGGATGGTCGCGGCGGCGCGGGGCCAGCTCGCGGTCGCGCACGTCGCACTTGCAGTGTTACTGTATAGAGCTGTGTACGTACGGGTGCGTGTACTCGTAGAAGCCGGTGTCGGGATGGTCGCGGCGGCCGGCGGCTAGCTCGCGGTCGCGCACGTCGCACTTGCAGTGTTACTGTATAGAGCTGTGTACGTACGGGTGCGTGTACTCGTAGAAGCCGGTGTCGGGATGGTCGCGGCGGCCGGCGGCTAGCTCGCGGTCGCGCACGTCGCACTTGCAGTGTTACTGTATAGAGCTGTGTACGTACGGGTGCGTGTACTCGTAGAAGCCGGTGTCGGGATGGTCGCGGCGGCCGGCGGCTAGCTCGCGGTCGCGCACGTCGCACTTGCAGTGTTACTGTATAGAGCTGTGTACGTACGGGTGCGTGTACTCGTAGAAGCCGGTGTCGGGATGGTCGCGGCGGCCGGCGGCTAGCTCGCGGTCGCGCACGTCGCAGTTGCAGTGTTACTGTATAGAGCTGTGTACGTACGGGTGCGTGTACTCGTAGAAGCCGGTGTCGGGATGGTCGCGGCGGCCGGCGGCTAGCTCGCGGTCGCGCACGTCGCACTTGCAGTGTTACTGTATAGAGCTGTGTACGTACGGGTGCGTGTACTCGTAGAAGCCGGTGTCGGGATGGTCGCGGCGGCCGGCGGCTAGCTCGCGGTCGCGCACGTCGCACTTGCAGTGTTACTGTATAGAGCTGTGTACGTACGGGTGCGTGTACTCGTAGAAGCCGGTGTCGGGATGGTCGCGGCGGCCGGCGGCTAGCTCGCGGTCGCGCACGTCGCACTTGCAGTGTTACTGTATAGAGCTGTGTACGTACGGGTGCGTGTACTCGTAGAAGCCGGTGTCGGGATGGTCGCGGCGGCCGGCGGCTAGCTCGCGGTCGCGCACGTCGCACTTGCAGTGTTACTGTATAGAGCTGTGTACGTACGGGTGCGTGTACTCGTAGAAGCCGGTGTCGGGATGGTCGCGGCGGCCGGCGGCTAGCTCGCGGTCGCGCACGTCGCACTTGCAGTGTTACTGTATAGAGCTGTGTACGTACGGGTGCGTGTACTCGTAGAAGCCGGTGTCGGGATGGTCGCGGCGGCCGGCGGCTAGCTCGCGGTCGCGCACGTCGCACTTGCAGTGTTACTGTATAGAGCTGTGTACGTACGGGTGCGTGTACTCGTGGAAGCCGGTGTCGGGATGGTCGCGGCGGCCGGCGGCTAGCTCGCGGTCGCGCACGTCGCACTTGCAGTGTTACTGTATAGAGCTGTGTACGTACGGGTGCGTGTACTCGTGGAAGCCGGTGTCGGGATGGTCGCGGCGGCCGGCGGCTAGCTCGCGGTCGCGCACGTCGCACTTGCAGTGTTACTGTATAGAGCTGTGTACGTACGGGTGCGTGTACTCGTGGAAGCCGGTGTCGGGATGGTCGCGGCGGCCGGCGGCTAGCTCGCGGTCGTGCACGTCGTACTTGCCGCCGCGGTTGCGGCGCGCCACGCACACCAGCACCAGCACCAGCAGCAGGAACGCCAGCGCCAGCATCACGCCGATGAACCAGCCCGCTGTCGCCATCTTGTCGTCCGGCATTATTATCGGACCGTCTGAAAACGAACAAAATTAACACTTATTATAGTGTTATACGACTAATGATAAAAATACTACGCCGAACTGAAAACCTCCATTTTTGAAGTCGTTTCGTCCCTTAATTTGACAAAAAAAAACGAAGGTCGCTAGTTCAAGCCTCGTTAAGGTTGAATACAGCAAACAATTCTCGTTCGAAAAAAAGTAGAAAAAGATGGTCAAAGAGTGTGTTCATCCTGGCGAACATTGTCCAATTAAGGGAAAGAAACACTAGTCTCAATCGCATAAGAAGAAATATCATAAGCGTAAAATATAAATATGTCTATGTGTGTGTGACAATAATGCCAGAACACGCAAATACTTTTGTTCTCGTGTGGCCTTAGCGGATATGCCACGATTTTACGCGACAACGGCAGCGATGCGTGAGTCCCGCTCACTCATATGGTTGCCACGCTCGGATCTCTCGCTCAATCGCTAACCGCGTCGCGTCGGTCACGCAAAGTCGTGGCATCTCCGTAAAGCCGCGATGGTGTAGTTCTGTTTCCAACTGCCACTTTTCCCACTATAATTATTTATTTATTTATCGTATGACATTTCAGTCACTGGATATAGGTAGGTACAATTAATTAAATTAAATTTAAAGGTTGAAGTTAGCCTTCTCCAAGTAATCTCTGGCAATTTCAGTGAGGTTTTTGATGTCTTCTATTCCTCCTGTGAATTTGGTGATAGGACAGTCGAATACGATGTGCTTGATCGTCGTCCCACTATAATGATAACTCACCATTAGTAGTGTCAACCTCCTGGACCTCGCTGTCCCTGTAATAGTCCCCGTCGTACGCGGTGATCTTGACCTCGTACACCTGCATCGGCTCCAAGCCGGTGATGATCACGTAGTCGTCGTCGGTCTCCACCTGCCACTTGTCCCACTACAATAATAACTCACCATTAGTAGTGTCAACCTCCTGGACCTCGCTGTCCCTGTAATAGTCCCCGTCGTACGCGGTGATCTTGACCTCGTACACCTGCATCGGCTCCAAGCCGGTGATGATCACGTAGTCGTCGTCGGTCTCCACCTGCCACTTGTCCCACTACAATAATAACTCACCATTAGTAGTGTCAACCTCCTGGACCTCGCTGTCCCTGTAATAGTCCCCGTCGTACGCGGTGATCTTGACCTCGTACACCTGCATCGGCTCCAAGCCGGTGATGATCACGTAGTCGTCGTCGGTCTCCACCTGCCACTTGTCCCACTACAATAATAACTCACCATTAGTAGTGTCAACCTCCTGGACCTCGCTGTCCCTGTAATAGTCCCCGTCGTACGCGGTGATCTTGACCTCGTACACCTGCATCGGCTCCAAGCCGGTGATGATCACGTAGTCGTCGTCGGTCTCCACCTGCCACTTGTCCCACTACAATAATAACTCACCATTAGTAGTGTCAACCTCCTGGACCTCGCTGTCCCTGTAATAGTCCCCGTCGTACGCGGTGATCTTGACCTCGTACACCTGCATCGGCTCCAAGCCGGTGATGATCACGTAGTCGTCGTCGGTCTCCACCTGCCACTTGTCCCACTACAATAATAACTCACCATTAGTAGTGTCAACCTCCTGGACCTCGCTGTCCCTGTAATAGTCCCCGTCGTACGCGGTGATCTTGACCTCGTACACCTGCATCGGCTCCAAGCCGGTGATGATCACGTAGTCGTCGTCGGTCTCCACCTGCCACTTGTCCCACTACAATAATAACTCACCATTAGTAGTGTCAACCTCCTGGACCTCGCTGTCCCTGTAATAGTCCCCGTCGTACGCGGTGATCTTGACCTCGTACACCTGCATCGGCTCCAAGCCGGTGATGATCACGTAGTCGTCGTCGGTCTCACCTGCCACTTCTACCACTACAATAATAGCTCACCATTAGTAGTGTCAACCTCCTGGACCTCGCTGTCCCTGTAATAGTCCCCGTCGTACGCGGTGATCTTGACCTCGTACACCTGCATCGGCTCCAAGCCGGTGATGATCACGTAGTCGTCGTCGGTCTCCACCTGCCACTTCTCCCACTGCGGGTGGCCTTTCAGCTTGTAGGACGCCTGGTGGCAAAAAAAAAACTAATAAAGAAGAAGCCATTAAAATCGAGGATTAAATCAATTAAATCAGTCAGTCGTATACTCAGGCTATGTAAGTAGGTTTTTTCTTTTATTTATAAATTGACCAGTGATTGTAAGTGACTACGGGGTCGAAAATGTAGCTCACTGGTTCAGCAACACTAGGCTTTCACTCTTTCCTTGAAAATACCTGTTATAAATTTTAGGAAATACACGCGATGGGAGCGAGTTCCATTCCTTAGCGGTTTGCATTAAAAACGATGAAGCAAATCACTTTGTGCCAATAAGTGGTAATTGACAGCTTAAGGATGAAGTCGCTCTCCTCGCCTGGATGTCCGATGTGCTTCATTATTTCTTACTAGCTGTGCCCCGCGGTGTTACCCGCTCATCCCACGGGAACACTAAATTTATTCGGGATGAAAAGTATCCTATGTCCTTTCCCGGGTCTCAAACTATCTCCATACCAATTTTCATCTAAGTGGTTCAGCGGTTGAAGCGTGAAGAGGTAACAGACAGACAGACACTTTCGCATTTATAATATTAGTATGGATGCAAACTGCCGAGCAACGGAACTCGCTCACGTCATGTATTTCTTTCTCTTAGACCAAGCCAAGTGATACTAAGATGAATCATATTCATATTATGTAACTGTTTTTGTCTATGTCTGTTTTTTTCCCCAGTCCATACTAATATTATAAATGCGAAAGTGTGTCTGTATGTCTGTCTGTCTGTCTGTTACCTCTTCACGCTTAAACCGCTGAACCGATTTAGATGAAATTTGGTATGGAGATAGTTTGAGACCCGGGAAAGGACATAGGATACTTTTCATCCCGAATAAATTTAGCGTTCCCGTGGGATGAGCGGGTAGCACCGCGGGGCACAGCTAGTAAAGAAAATAAAATAAAATCCCTAGAAAAAGTGAGAGTGAAGCTGAGTGTTACCAGGAAGTGCGTGCCGGGGTGTCCGTCGACGTCGGGCAGCCAGCGCACCAGCACGTGCGCGGCGCGCTGGCCGCGGCTGTCGGCGGGCACGACGCGCGCCTCGAAGGCCGGCGCGTCCGGCAGCGCCGCGCCCTCCGACCGCGTCGCCTGCTCCACGTAGAAGTGAGAGTGAAGCTGAGTGTTACCAGGAAGTGCGTGCCGGGGTGTCCGTCGACGTCGGGCAGCCAGCGCACCAGCACGTGCGCGGCGCGCTGGCCGCGGCTGTCGGCGGGCACGACGCGCGCCTCGAAGGCCGGCGCGTCCGGCAGCGCCGCGCCCTCCGACCGCGTCGCCTGCTCCACGTAGAAGTGAGAGTGAAGCTGAGTGTTACCAGGAAGTGCGTGCCGGGGTGTCCGTCGACGTCGGGCAGCCAGCGCACCAGCACGTGCGCGGCGCGCTGGCCGCGGCTGTCGGCGGGCACGACGCGCGCCTCGAAGGCCGGCGCGTCCGGCAGCGCCGCGCCCTCCGACCGCGTCGCCTGCTCCACGTAGAAGCCCTTGCCCTCGCCCGCCTTCGTCAGCGCGCGGATCTCGATCCTGTAAGGTACGGACAGACGTGCTCAAAAAAAAGCATGCTCATAAGCTTGCTTAAAATTAGCATGCTCTGCAACTGTTCACATTTGCCAGCAATAAGCATGCTTGTTTTAAGCACACTCATAAACGCGACTAGAAAATGTAGTACTGTAACTAATAATAATGTTAATTACAATAGCTCGACCATCTACATGAAACCTACAGATCCATGTGAAATAATAAAAATTATAAAAACGCTGCGAAATTCAAGGTCTTGTGGTTATGACGGTCTGACAACTTCTGTAATTAAAGATAATGCGGGTGTTCTGGCAACACCTTTCAGTCACATTATAAATTTGTCACTAACTGAGGGTGTTTTTCCTGATAAATTGAAAATCAGTATAATTAAACCCGTTTTCAAGAAAGGCGATAAATGCAATGCCGAAAACTATAGACCTATTGCATTAATCCCTATAATTTCAAAAATATTTGAAAGAGTGATATATGCGAGACTATTGAACTTCTTTGATGCATTTGATGTACTATCTGAGCGCCAGTTTGGTTTTAGGAAACGCAGGTCAACTACGCTAGCTATACTTGAGTTGGTAGAGGAAATAGCTACCAGTAGAGATAAAAGATTACCCATAACAGCAATATTTATGGACATGTCTAAGGCTTTCGACTATGTCCAGCATGACATATTATTAGAAAAGCTATTTACATATGGTATAAGAGGGATTTGTGCTGATTTAATAAAATCATATTTAGTTAACAGGGAACAAAAGACTGAAATAACTAGGTACTGTCCTAAAACTAAGACCATGCTGAAGTTCCAATCGGACCTGGAGATCGTCAAACAGGGAGTACCACAGGGTAGTATACTGGGTCCACTGCTATTCCTTGTGTACATTAATGATCTGCCGAACATTACCCAGCACAAAGTGACACTCTTTGCCGATGACTGTTCTATCATTGTTTGCTGTAGGAACCCGGCTACTTATGAAGCCGAACTTAATAAGGTATTTCATGATGTGAATGTGTGGTTAGGCAACAACAAACTTAAAGTTAATCTTAACAAAACGCATTATGTACAATTTTGTTCTCCACAGAGTAAACCGACAGATATAGAGATTGTATACAATACTGTTAAAATACTAGATGTTAAGTCCATACGGTTTTTAGGCGTGATGTTGGATAGCCATAATAACTGGGAGGCACATGTAGAACATATTGGAAATAAATTAAACAGGTTTGTCTTTGTTTTGCGTAGACTGGTGCATATTGCTTCCAAACAGACCGCGCTGTTAGCTTTCCATGGCCATATAATGTCCAATCTACGCTATGGTATAATCCTCTGGGGTAACTGTAAGGACGTAAATAAACTGTTCAAGCTACAAAAAAAGTGTATAAGGGCTATCGCTGGTGCCAAATACAGGGACTCATGTAGGCCTCTATTTAGGGAACTTCAAATATTAACAGTTCCTTCACTGTATATCTATGAAGTCTGTCTATATGTGAAAAGAAACATGCACAAGTATAAAATCCATACGAATAATCCGAGGCAAGCTTCCAAGTTACATGGCCTGAACTTATGCTATCCTGCTCATCATAAAACAGCTTATTTCCGGAAAAGCATATCCTACATGTCTGTTCACGTATTTAATCACTTGCCAAATTGTATCAAGATATTAGAGTTTCCTGAATACAAACAAAAGTTATATAAATGGTGCCTGCAAAAAGCATACTATGATGTAAAAGAGCACTTTGAGTGATTCAGCATCACTAGTTAATTTGTTTTTAACTTGACATGTGTAAGTATATCAATGATGACTTTTAATATTTCAATATTTAGTAATGTAGTCTTGACGTGTGTAATTCAATGTAATTTAAATTATTTCAATGTTTATTTAACTATATGGCAATTCTAATATCTAAAATTGTAACATGTCTTCTGACATAATATTGTACGCCGCGTTGCGGTTGATTGTGATGTACCCTAACTTGACATAAGACCTTTATAACTAACTCACAATATTACAATAAATGATTTCAATTTCAATTTCAATTTCAATAAATAAGCATGCTTAAAGCAACCGTACGGACATACTTCCTTATTTGGCACTTCTATCTCGGCCAAAATGGATGTACACAGATATAGTGACAGTGCTATCAGCGCAGAACTCAATATAATAATCATATTGCTTGGAACGGAATTGATAAAGAGCATTTTGGTGAAAAAGAAAAGAACTAAAAAAAGGAGAATTTGGGTTCCACAGACATTGGTAACTTCGATAGTATGATACAAAAAGCAAAGTTTTTTCGTCTCCCCAACGCGACATGTTGAATTGCAACTTTCGCGGATCGAGATCGAATCGATAATAGACAGCATGCTAATAAGCAAACCTGTTCAGACGTGCACGGAGCACGCCCCCTTCCACCCGCGCCTCAGGTAGCATGCTCGAAAATCAAACGTCGGTTGATTTTTCAGCATGCTCTAAATAAGCTTGCTCATTACTAGCAACGTTGTGTCACACGTGCTACTAATGAGCACTTGCTCAATAAAAGCATGATTTCGTGCTAGTAATGAGCACGTCTGTCCGTACCTGTACTTCGTGTCCGGCTGCAGGCCGGCGAGCTTCGCGCGGTCGAACTTCGGGTCGATCACCTTCTTCCGCTCCACCATCGGTTCCACTCGGGTGCCGACCGTCTTGCCGTAGTACACTTTGTATCCGGTGAGAACGCCGTTCTCTTCCATGGGCTTGTCCCAGGTGAGAAGCATCGCCGATGACCCGATCGGGTAGGCGTTGAACGAGCGCACGGTTCCCGGTTTGCCTTCGGGCGTGACGAAGCTGAGCGTGTCACTGGGCGGACCGTTGTCGAACCCGTTGTAGACCATTATCCTGACGTTGTTCTTCTTGTACGGCTTCAGGATGTTGATCATGACCTTGGAGGCGTCGGACTTGGCCTTGACCTCGCGGACCTGGTCCTCCTCGCCGTCGGTCCAGGTCTGGATGCGGTAGCCGTTGAAGTGTCCGCGCACGGACTCGGGCGGGACGGGGTTCCAGCTGAGGAGGGCTTCGTTTCCGGAGATTACTTCGACTAGAGTGAAGTTGGTAGGCGCAAGTAAGGGCTTGTCTTCGCCTGACCAGCCGATCACTTCGACGGGAGCGACGTTCGATGCTCCCTTGGAGTTCCATGCGACCACCTGCAGAAGAAAACAGAGCTTATTAAACAGCACTCAATAAAAATCGTCGTATCATTGAAATTTTAGAGCAAAATAAACAGTTGTAATGTTTAAGTTGCTGGGTAATATTTTCGCAATCCGGTGTTATATGTAGATAGTATACCTTGATCTTGTAGGGCACGAAGGTGGGCGTGTTGGGCACGAGCAGCTCGCTCTGGCGCCAGTCGGGCACGGTCTGGTCGATCCACTGCTCGCCGGTGATGTTGCGTTTGTACGACACTTGGTAGTAGAAACCGGGCCCGTTGTGCTCGATTTGAGGCATTTTCTGGAGGACAAAATAATGTTCATGTTATATAGAAACAGAACATGTGCTTTTTTTACACCTCGGAGGTAGCAGACGAGCGTACGGCCTGCCTGATGGTAAGCGGTTACCGCAGCCTGTGGACGCTTGCAACTCCAGGGGATTTGCATGCGTGTTGCCGAACCTTTAAAAATTTGTACACTCCTTTTTTTAAGAACTAGTCCCCCGGGAAAACTTCGGAAGTTCGTTCGTGGGAGAAAATTCCTTTGGAACCGTACCGTACGCGTGTATTTAACTATGGTACACCTGCAAGAGTCCATCACGTGACCAGTTGACACGTCACACCAAAGTCACACTAATCTAGAGAGCTATTTGCCCTAATTATATATTTAGCCACGATTTTGAGTATCGCGTGACGTCACTGTACTCAATTGACAGAAATAAGTAATAAAATTAATGGCATAGTGATGCTAAAGACAAATAAAAACCGGCCAAGTGCGAGTCGGACTCGCGCACCGAGGGTTCCGTACAAACACTTTCCATCCCTAAGTGGTTAAGTTAAGTTAGCACCTGGTATGTATAGCGCACCATATAAATTAGGTGCGAAGTTAGGTGTTAAAAAATCTTGTTACTAGATCTCGTTCAAAACAATTTTCGTTGGTAGTTTTTATAGTAATGTACATCATATGTTTTTTTTTGATTTTTCATTTTCTTATTTTAGAAGTTAGAGGGGGGGGGGGGCAACTTTTTTCCTCGATATCATTTTTGAAGACCTATCCATAGATACCCCACACGTATGTATTTGATGAAAAAAAAAATTTTGAGTTTCAGTTCTAAGTATGGGGAGCCTCCAATATTTATTATTATTTTTTTATTTTTGCATCAAAATCTTAATACATCTACCTAACAAGTTTCAACAGTATAGCTCTTATAGTTTCGGAAAAAAATGGCTGTGCCATACGGACGGACAGACGGACAGACAGACATGACGAATCTATAAGGGTTCTGTTTTTTGCCATTTGGCTACGGAACCCTAAAAAAGTGGATCACAGGCAAACTCACCGACCAAAAGATGACCATGTTGTTGGGCGCGCGGCCGCGGCCCTCCACCTTGTCGGGGTTCTTGTAGGGCACGTCGGGCTGCGTCGTGCACACGTCGGAGTGGCCGGAGGGCGCGGACGGCCCGATCTTGTTGTGCGCGACGACGCGGAACGTGTAGTTGGCCCACGGGCTGAGCGCGACAGCCCACGACGACTCCATGGCGGGCACGCTGTCGCTGGCCTCGTCCCACGTGTCCGGCGTGAACGTCGTGTTGTACTGGATGGAGAAGCGCAGGATCGGGGCGCGGTTGTCGCCTTTGGGCTTCCACCGGAGCCTGGCTATTTTCTCGTGGCACTCGATGCCGTCCAGGACGGGAGGGTTCGGCTTATCTGCAGATTATGTGAGGGTTAAAATCGTGTTTTTTTTTTTTTTTTTATGTCATAGGGGGCAAATGAGCAAACGTATCGCCTGATGGAAAGCGATTACCGTCGCCCATAAACACCTGCAACACCAGAGGAGTGACAAGTGCTTGCCTACCCGGAGGACGAAGATAGAATGCCTCTAATGCTAGTAATTTCACCGGCTATCTTACCCCCACACCGGAACACAACAATGCGAACATTGCTGTTTGGCGGTGGGTTAGCAGGCAAGACGGTAGTAACAATCCGGACGGACCCTGCACGAGGCCCTACTACTCCAAAACACCGTGTTTAACATTTTCACGACCAACAACACGCCTGGTGGGCGCTCGTATCTTTTACTCGGGTGCCGTCCCATTTCGCCGGCGGATTGTACTATACAAGCGCCCACCTGGCGGGCTGTCGGTGTCTGGGGTCGGGTTGGGACCAACTAGCGGGCTCTGTCGGTAGGTTAGGTTAGGTTAGGTAGGTAGGTTCTGGGGTAGATTTAATTTTTCTACCAGGTCGTGAAAGTGTTAAGATTTGGCATTGCGTTGAAACGTCACTGTGACAGCTCTATCGAACAGTCGATAAGATCGGTATATGGAGATACTAAAGTGACTAAAAAAGATGACGTGCCAAGAGAGAAAAATTGGGCAAGTGCGAGTCCGACTCGCGCATGTAGGGTTCCGTACCTATATATATTTATATATAGGTATATAATCTATAACAAGTTTGTTGTATGGGAGCCCCGCTTAAATATTTATTTTATTTTATTTTTAGTATTTGTTGTTATAGCGGCAATAGAAATACATCATCTGTGAAAATTTCAACTGTCTAGCTATCACCGTTCTTGAGATACAGCCTGGTGACAGACGGACGGACGGACGGACGGACGGACAGCGAAGTCTCAGTAATAGGGTCCCGTTTTTACCCTTTGGGCACGGAACCCTAAAAAGTCAGTCTTCATGCTCCAATCCTTGTCACATATGGGTGTGGGTAACAAATAATCGAACCTTGTACGATGAGAGTGGCCTGCGCGCGGGCCTCGTCGATGGGCGTGCGCACGATGCAGGTGTAGGGACCAGAGTCCAGCTCGATCGTGTCCGAGATAAGTAGAGAATAATCGTTGGTCATCTTGAAGCGCGCCTGACTGTCCAGGTCGATAGGTTGGTTCTAAAAAAGAAGAAAAAAATCATTTACTCGATATTATTAGAAAAAAACAATTTTCTGGGATGCGACAACAAAGAGGGAAACAACTTTATGGTCTTATCGCTAAACAGCGATCTCTAACATGGAATATGCTAATTTAGGAGCATTAAAACAGGTTCTTTGCCTTTTCGCCGAATTACGTTTCGTCAAACGTTTCATTTCGCAAAAGTTTAATTTCGCCAAAAGCATTTTTCACTGAAACTGTAAACTATTTCGAATTGTTATAAAACAAACCTAACATTATCTAAAGGATGATATTTACAACAATCTGAAATAGTTTACAGTTTCAGTGAAAAATGCTTTGAAACTTTTGCTAAATGAAACGTTTGCGAAACATAATTCGGCGAAAAGGAAGTACACCATTAAAACAAGGAAGAAGGTGAGGTCAGTATTAACCTTGAACTCCCAGACGACCTCGAAGTCCAGCTCCGGGTCCTTGTCGGGCGTGCAGCGGAAGGTGGCGGGCGAGCCGGCCGCCACCTCGTAGTCCTCCGGCTCGTTCTTGATATGAGTATGCTAATGCGGGAGGATATACAACAATACGGAAGGTCAGTATTCACCTTGAACTCCCAGACGACCTCGAAGTCCAGCTCCGGGTCCTTGTCGGGCGTGCAGCGGAAGGTGGCGGGCGAGCCGGCCGCCACCTCGTAGTCCTCCGGCTCGTTCTTGATATGAGTATGCTAATGCGGGAGGATATACAACAATACGGAAGGTCAGTATTCACCTTGAACTCCCAGACGACCTCGAAGTCCAGCTCCGGGTCCTTGTCGGGCGTGCAGCGGAAGGTGGCGGGCGAGCCGGCCGCCACCTCGTAGTCCTCCGGCTCGTTCTTGATATGAGTATGCTAATGCGGGAGGATATACAACAATACGGAAGGTCAGTATTCACCTTGAACTCCCAGACGACCTCGAAGTCCAGCTCCGGGTCCTTGTCGGGCGTGCAGCGGAAGGTGGCGGGCGAGCCGGCCGCCACCTCGTAGTCCTCCGGCTCGTTCTTGATATGAGTATGCTAATGCGGGAGGATATACAACAATACGGAAGGTCAGTATTCACCTTGAACTCCCAGACGACCTCGAAGTCCAGCTCCGGGTCCTTGTCGGGCGTGCAGCGGAAGGTGGCGGGCGAGCCGGCCGCCACCTCGTAGTCCTCCGGCTCGTTCTTGATATGAGTATGCTAATGCGGGAGGATATACAACAATACGGAAGGTCAGTATTCACCTTGAACTCCCAGACGACCTCGAAGTCCAGCTCCGGGTCCTTGTCGGGCGTGCAGCGGAAGGTGGCGGGCGAGCCGGCCGCCACCTCGTAGTCCTCCGGCTCGTTCTTGATATGAGTATGCTAATGCGGGAGGATATACAACAATACGGAAGGTCAGTATTCACCTTGAACTCCCAGACGACCTCGAAGTCCAGCTCCGGGTCCTTGTCGGGCGTGCAGCGGAAGGTGGCGGGCGAGCCGGCCGCCACCTCGTAGTCCTCCGGCTCGTTCTTGATATGAGTATGCTAATGCGGGAGGATATACAACAATACGGAAGGTCAGTATTCACCTTGAACTCCCAGACGACCTCGAAGTCCAGCTCCGGGTCCTTGTCGGGCGTGCAGCGGAAGGTGGCGGGCGAGCCGGCCGCCACCTCGTAGTCCTCCGGCTCGTTCTTGATATGAGTATGCTAATGCGGGAGGATATACAACAATACGGAAGGTCAGTATTCACCTTGAACTCCCAGACGACCTCGAAGTCCAGCTCCGGGTCCTTGTCGGGCGTGCAGCGGAAGGTGGCGGGCGAGCCGGCCGCCACCTCGTAGTCCTCCGGCTCGTTCTTGATATGAGTATGCTAATGCGGGAGGATATACAACAATACGGAAGGTCAGTATTCACCTTGAACTCCCAGACGACCTCGAAGTCCAGCTCCGGGTCCTTGTCGGGCGTGCAGCGGAAGGTGGCGGGCGAGCCGGCCGCCACCTCGTAGTCCTCCGGCTCGTTCTTGATATGAGTATGCTAATGCGGGAGGATATACAACAATACGGAAGGTCAGTATTCACCTTGAACTCCCAGACGACCTCGAAGTCCAGCTCCGGGTCCTTGTCGGGCGTGCAGCGGAAGGTGGCGGGCGAGCCGGCCGCCACCTCGTAGTCCTCCGGCTCGTTCTTGATATGAGTATGCTAATGCGGGAGGATATACAACAATACGGAAGGTCAGTATTCACCTTGAACTCCCAGACGACCTCGAAGTCCAGCTCCGGGTCCTTGTCGGGCGTGCAGCGGAAGGTGGCGGGCGAGCCGGCCGCCACCTCGTAGTCCTCCGGCTCGTTCTTGATATGAGTATGCTAATGCGGGAGGATATACAACAATACGGAAGGTCAGTATTCACCTTGAACTCCCAGACGACCTCGAAGTCCAGCTCCGGGTCCTTGTCGGGCGTGCAGCGGAAGGTGGCGGGCGAGCCGGCCGCCACCTCGTAGTCCTCCGGCTCGTTCTTGATATGAGTATGCTAATGCGGGAGGATATACAACAATACGGAAGGTCAGTATTCACCTTGAACTCCCAGACGACCTCGAAGTCCAGCTCCGGGTCCTTGTCGGGCGTGCAGCGGAAGGTGGCGGGCGAGCCGGCCGCCACCTCGTAGTCCTCCGGCTCGTTCTTGATATGAGTATGCTAATGCGGGAGGATATACAACAATACGGAAGGTCAGTATTCACCTTGAACTCCCAGACGACCTCGAAGTCCAGCTCCGGGTCCTTGTCGGGCGTGCAGCGGAAGGTGGCGGGCGAGCCGGCCGCCACCTCGTAGTCCTCCGGCTCGTTCTTGATATGAGTATGCTAATGCGGGAGGATATACAACAATACGGAAGGTCAGTATTCACCTTGAACTCCCAGACGACCTCGAAGTCCAGCTCCGGGTCCTTGTCGGGCGTGCAGCGGAAGGTGGCGGGCGAGCCGGCCGCCACCTCGTAGTCCTCCGGCTCGTTCTTGATCGTCGTGCGCTCTGAGGACACGCCACACTTCCTTTACACTACTGATTACTTATCTTCTATTTTTTGCCTTTCTGACGGTCCACTAACAGTTACAGTTAGGTACTGTCGTCAAAGGTTGACTCCAACCTTTCTCAACCTTTGACAACGGTTACTGAATCGTTAAGAAGGCTCAAATAATGAATATACGCGATATAGTTCGTTTAATTTAAAATATATGACAATCGCGGATACTGAAGCAAATAGATTAGATTTCGACTAGATTTATTTATTTCATAATAACAAATGTAGGATTAAATACTTTTTAGTAATTTAAAAATAACTTGAGAGAGGAGGGCTTTTGTTTCGGGGGATTGTCATGGACGGGGAAATGATGAAGTGTGTTTTAGTTTTTTTGATATTATTTTATTTTAATAAAAGTGAGTAAATCTATATTCCGGTTGTTTTAAAATACAAATCCTACACAAATCCATACTAATATTATAAATGCGAAAGTGTGTCTGTCTGTCTGTCTGTCTGTTACCTCTTCACGCTTAAACCGCTGAACCGACTTAGATGAAATTTGGTATGGAGATAGTTTGAGACCCGGGAAAGGACATAGGATACTTTTCATCCCGAATAAATTTAGTGTTCCCGTGGGATGAGCGGGTAACACCGCGGGGCACAGCTAGTAATATTATAAATGCGAAAGTGTGTCTGTCTGTTACCTCTTCACGCTTAAACCGCTGAACCGACTTAGATGAAATTTGGTATGGAAATAGTTTGAGACCCGGGAAAGGACATAGGATACTTTTTATCCCGAAAATATTTAGTGTTCCCGTGGGATGAGCGGGTAACACCGCCGGGCACAGCTAGTAATGAATATACGCGATATAGTTTCTTATAATTTAAATATATGACAATCGCGGATACTGAAGCAAATAGATTAGATTTCGATTAGATTTAATTATTTCATAATAACAAATTACATTATTAATTATCCTAAGTTAATTAACATGAATCTGAATATTATGATTACTTATCAAGTTATCACATCGAAGAGAGGGAATGGAAGGAACGAACAGCTTATCATGGACACAAGGGCAATTTCACTAAATCTCATACTGGCACTTTACAAGTATAGAAATAAGAAAATATCGCTGGCTGTATATTACGCAGCTAAAAAATCTATTTAACATTTTCAGATTTATGAAAAATATACGTCTAAATTTAATTCGCTCAACGTTCAAGTGTTTTAGCTACGATTAGGTTTAGGCTAATTTTACGTAGAAAAAATAGCACAGAAATAAGTATTAACAGACTCACGTTTAACATCGAGTGAGCCGTAGGCAGACTTCTCCCCGAAGGTGTTTTGCGCGTAACAGCGGTACAAGCCAGCGTCACCGTAGCCTACTTTGCGAATCACCAAGTCGCCGTCCGTCGTGATGTTGAAGCTGGAATGATATTGAAACATTAACATTTACAATAATGAATATTAACCTTATGAGCGCCAAAAATGGCAAGTCACATCGACTGAGAGCTGTGCCCCAGGCGCCACGACGTCATTTGCCGCTATACAACGACGAGGTTAGCGGACAAGAGGTTAAACAAATATACAGTTCGCCGCTTTGTTTTCTTCAAGACCCAAATAACTGAACAAGAATACTCACTGGTATTTCAAGTAAAATACGAGAGACAAATAGTAAATGCAAGTAGGCCACAAGGGCAAAATTGATCCATTAACGGGTTTGATTGACCAATAGATTGATACGAGAATAGTAACTTTGAAAAGAAACCATACTACTAAGCCGTAACGTAGACAACCAAAAGGAAAAGCTGAGATGACTAAATATGTCCCGAAATTAGTTGGTAGGTTACTCACTTTCCACCGGTGAGCTCGACATCGTTTCGCATCCACTTGACGATGGGTCGCGGCGCGCCGAACACTCGGCAACGCATCACCACTTCGGAGCCGTCCACTTTCGTCACGTTCTCGGGACCCTCCTTAATCTCCGGAGGGATCGCTGCAATCGATAAAGGTTTGCATTAGTACATCATCGAACACGTCGAAGAATGGATGCACTTTCGCGTAAAGTTAGGTTAACTAAAAGGATTTTTGGGGAATCATTCAGTTTCGAGATTTTTTTAAAGGTGTATATGACTCTTATAGAACCCATATTCTTGATAGAACCAGATTCGGTTTATTCTTTTTTGAAAAGCAGTAAAATAAAGTAATCATGTCATATAAAATAAGATAGCCGGTGAAATTGGGTTCTAAGAACGTCAAGTTTCTGTTAAGTATGTTTCGTAACAATCCTGAAAAGTTAACGATAACGACTTCTAATAAACCAGCTGGATGTCACCATCCTATTTCATTGCACAATAAAATAGTTAACCTGTACCATAATATAACACAATAAAAAAAACATTACGATTGGAAACCAAGAGTATGGTAACTGGGTGTATATCTATATTCCCATCCATCACGTTTTCCTGTCGCAGTGATTTGTTTATTTCTATTTTTTTGCACAAAGTGTACAAACGCCAGAATTAATGCCATAAGGCATCCCCTGACGGTCAACCATTGGGCTAAACGGAAACAGTTGTATGGTGCAGGGTCTTTAAAACCTGGTATCAACCGAGAGAAAATATGATTATGGAAGTCGATTCAGATGACAGTCGCTCTAAGATAATAACCAAACTCCCGAAAAAACGGGAATTAAATGGCGCTAATGAATGACAACATGAAAAGGTTAGGGTGTTTGATATCCCAATAAAGATAATTCCATTGACCATAGAACAATCCATTGAGAATTCGCCTAATATAGTAGAGGACTTTACGAGCTTGACCCCGTCGACCCGACTGAACGGCGGTATCGCTGAAAATAGGTCCATAACCGGGCTACTTCCCGCAATAAAACGCTTATGAAAGCCGCTCGCTGAGTAACGATGTTTGTTCAGATTTATACGGAGTTATTAAGTGTATAGATAGATTGGCAACTAAAATGAGATCGCGAGTTTATTGGCAGCCGATAATTTGTATAATATTCTGAAATATTATTAATGAAATAATAATGAAATAATGAACTTTATACTGCAAGTAGGCCACAAGGGCACTTTTACATGTCTGAGTCTACCTATTCCTCCTAGTCCTAGTCTATTGTCTGTCTATTTGAATTTATTAACTATATGCTGTCTCGAGCAGCGAGATATCTAGGTAGGTAGACTAAGGCTAAAACGGTATCGTGGTATTGACGTTAATCATCGGCAGATTCGGCACATTTTTCGAGAACCGTAAATTTGACCGGGATAGTGAAAATGTAAGAAGCTTAATGTGATTCTCCAATTCACTCCGTTTTGCGGCCAGGTAAACGCAACAACAGCCACTTAATTAGCTAGACGATATAAGACAGAACTTCCTGAAAGTGTAAGAAAATACAGCCGCTGCGCGCTGCCGAGCGGTTTGAAATTCGAGTTACTAAGATAAAATTTAAACAATGGTGAAACACATTCTACAAATTTTGTCGTCACTACATCCTAGACGAACCGGCTCGGGAAATCTTATCAATTATCATCAATTGCAGTGGAAATCTAAAAAAAGCTAAACTGCTCCGTCCCCTCGTCGGAAGCGCCGGTGCTACGTCCACCGTCTTGTCTATTGGCCGCTTCCTCGCCGAGTTCACACGCCCACACCTCACTCTCCTTTAAATCTGGCGGATATTGCGCCTACGGTGTTGTTAGACCGACTGCATGTGCACTACTTTGAGACGTTTATGACATCGCGTAAATCATATTTTCACCTCACTCGCTCGGAAAACCTCCGTTTATAGGGCGAAATCTGCGTGCAAAAGTCTATTTTATCCGCTAGCGTGCAAAAGTCATTTGAATTTCGAACACGACGATTTTGATTCTCTGTGGTGCATGTAACTTATCTCCTTCTCTCTTAACTCCTTCAACGCGTGACCGATTTCATCAGTCGATAAATCTTCGAATAACCAATCAACGCACGCTAATAAAGGGCGATCTGGTCAGGCCAGCTAAAATCATATGTACGTTTGAAAACTTCTTTTTAAAAAAAATACACCTACAATATCACGTCCAAAACCTGGTTTGTGGTTACAGATTTTTAAGTTTTTATTTTTTCTACACTTTATTTTATGTTGAATATGTTTATATATATTAATAGTAAGTATTTCAGTTTCATGTACATATTTTGACTACTAAATATATTAAATACAACACCAATTTTAATATTTGTTTGTTATAAAAGTTGGAACATAAGAGTGTAATTTCTGAACGCAGCCGAGAAAAAAAAAATAATTAAAAAAAGTTGGAAGTTTTCACAATTCAGCACGTAAACAACGTAAATTTGTTCTGTGGAAAATACATACTGTTGTCTTACTTTATAAATATCGAAAACAAGAAAGTTAAGCCCAATTTGGAGTATTTATTCAATGCTAAAAGCCTGCATTAAAACGAAAAAGGATTTGTTATAAATATTTGGAGACGATAAGTAATTTACCGAAACTATTGGCGTTTTTAAAGAAGATAAAGCCGAAATAATCTTGTTCGGATCCCATCGTCCAATAACTTTCAAAACAAGTGTTATCAAAAATACTTCCGAGTGGCCAACTAATCCTTCCCAGAATGCCATTATCCCACATTTACAACAAATGTGTCATGTAGTTTCAAATACAAATATAATAGGTATAACAGTGCTTAAGAAAAACTCAACGATAAAATATACACGACGATAATACAAATTACGGCCATATTACTTTTAATTTTTAATATGTGGGCTTCTCTCGTATTTATTTGGTTTGGATTTGAGTGTGTTATGTTTTAAATTTGATGTGTTAAATAGAGGGCAAAATTAAATATGATTACTTTTATGTTTTAATTGTTTTTCTCGAATCTTGCATTTTCCTCGCTGTAGTGAGGTGAAAAGTTGTGTGTTCCGCATGGCTGCAAAATTATTTAGCTTCTCGTGTCTTGAAAGCCTCGCTACGCTCAGGAATGTATCTTTGAACCATTCGCTTCGCTCATGGTTCAATCTTAGATTCCTTCGCTCGCTCAGCTTTCAATTTCAACACTCGCGCCAAATAACAACTTTGCAGCCTTGCATAACAAATAACTATTGTTATTGTGCATCAACACCTACAGTCTGGTGACCGTTTCATGTAAGTTGCACAATAATACAAATTATCAATTTGTCAAACAACTGATACCTACGCATTTCTTTACGCCGAATGGCATGTTGACAAATAGGTAGTTTGTTTAACTAAATCTAGCAAAGCCTTTTGCTAAACGAATCGATTGAAGAAATTAACAATGCACAAATGACTTAGACTATTTAAGTAACGTTTCAAAATAAGTGGATATAAATGCATCGTTCTTTGTAAAACGAAAATTTGCAAAATAAGATTTGACGAAACGTTAGTGAACAGAACTGCTCATTTGTCAGAATGCCATTTATAATATAAGAACGAATATCACCAAGTATATTATTAAAACATTAGTCATATTCGTTGTTACTCATTACATAGCTCTGTTCAGAAAAAAGTATCAGTGTTACAATATGAATCTTCGTATAATTAAAGTCGCGAGCCGCGTCAGCTACAACTGCCTGTGATTTAATGTATTCTGTGTAAAGTAATAACGCAACAAGTGCTGAGTCACCGGCGTAAGGTGTATTTCGGTCCCTGGAGGCTTCGTGAGTCAGCTGAAGCTGGATCGATCGACGCTCTGTTTGCCAATGAAAGACACAGGCAGAGCAGCAAGACAGGGACATATTGAGTTTGGCGTACTCGTTACTTTAAATCTCTTTAGATTAGACAGTATATACATAGTTATATCAAACGTGAAATAATTTCGGGTATACGGCGATTTGCAAAAGGGTGTTTTCGCAGTTCAAATAATGATATTTACGAAAATCCTTAAAATAGACCAATTAAAACCCCTAAAGATTAATAATTAAGCCTCTTTCGGAGATTTTCATATTTTTACCATCAACTTCAAACCGGAGTAGGAACTTTATTAATGAAGAATTCTAAGATTATTCGACGGTATTTTTTGCTTGTTATGAAGACTAAAATAGCAGTTTTTTTTTTATAATACCTCTGCAGAACCTCGCTGATGCTCGTCAAAACAACCATTTTGTCAGGCATCCCGGTTCCTGAGTAATGTGTTATTGGTTAGATTAGTGTACAGTAGGAATCCTTTTTTGTGGCCGAATTCACTTCAAATTAACAAACTGATACTTCGAAATGAATGGTGCCATAAGTGTTTGTTGCGCAACAAAGCGCAGTGGGTTCAATTCCCGGTTTCTTCCACCAGGTAACTTATTTCAATTTTTCTTTAACATTTGATCTTTGTATCAATGGTTTAAAGCGCAGTGAATTCGGGCTCAAAAAATCATTCCTACTATAACTATGTACAGAGTGTAAAGTAAGGTATTCTTGCGTACACAATTTGTAACATTTGTCTCGTGTGATTTGGTCATTAACTGTACCAGAGGAGGAGACCACGCCACCTGGACGCACGTTACACGCCATATGTCAATAATAGTATTCCTCAAAATAGATTTTTATTCATATCGTAACGTTTACTATTGCATTATATTATGGCACTGACTAGCGCTTTTATAGTAAGTATTATGCAACGAAATCGTTAATTTTTTGAGGTTACGACTAATATTACGATTATAATAAAATATACCTAACTCATTATAGTACTTTCTAAACATCCCAAAGTTTCCTACCAGATTGGGGCTCAAGGTGACTTCCTAATTCGTCTCTAGGTTTTTTACATACTACCTACATATATAAAACTAATTATAGTGTACCTTGACGAAAACTGGCGGAGAATAAGACGCTGAAATGCGGAAAATCAGATCGCGAAAACCTATAACCTATAAAACCGAAAAGCGATGCACCAATTCTTCGAAGATGTACTAATTCATAAGTTAATGGACACTTCAAAATCGCTTGTAGTTAAAGCAAAATGTTGAGCAAAACGCTGGAAGCTCATTTCCAACAGGAGGGTGGATTTATTACTTTTTAAAAGCTAAACAGAGCAAGTAACAGAAGACAATTATCGAAAGTAAATCCGCACATTAACGTTTTTATATCCCATCGTCTTGTTTCCCAGTCGGTGATTACGAGACGCAGTTTGACAATCGCTTTAAGATTATTATTTACTTCCCTACTAAAATTTATTCTGAAATTTTATACAACCCACGCGAAAGCCTAACATTGTACGCCAACAGGTAAATTAGCACCCCGCGGTTGTTGAACCCGTGACCTAGTAATCAGAATCACCGGCAGTATTAGTCTCTAATGCGAGTAGGATTACTAGAGGTAATCCTAAAACAATACTGTCTGGTTAAAGTCATGTTAAATAGAAAGCGATAGCTCAGAGCCGCTTGAAGCGACATTTTGCACCCCCGGCAGTCTGAAGTAGTTCTACTACTTCAGACTGCCAAACTAATACAGGTAATAGGAAAACTAGTAGTAGAAGGACTCGTAGTAAGTATTACCTAAACTTAATACAAGGATCATCCTTAAATCTCATTGAAGGAAAACCAATAATAACATAACTAAATCGCACAGTTTATTTATCCTTAAACGTAATCGCGTTTTGTAATTAATTACATAATAGAGCGGTAAACCGCATATTCCCTACGATTAGACGTAAACCCGCTGAGTCACGACACGCTCCCCGCGGATCAAGGGATTAGAGCCCAAATTCCCTGCATATGTCTAAGCCGTTATGCTATGGAGATAGGGATTAAGTTTGGCTGTTTTTAGTGGGCAAGTTTAAGCTGGGTTCAGTCCACCCTTGCACAATCTCCCCACGGGCGCACCCGCGCATTCTTTCCACCCCAGACTCACTAGTTCCACTATAAAAGGGCATATGTATATAAGGTTTTCTTTAACCGTCTGCTCCTTGGTTTGGTAGGTAAGGCAGGTAGCGGTACAATCGCATCAACACGCGATGGAGTAGCTGACAGCTGCAACTTTTTTTAGGTTCCTTAGACGTGTCGAAAAGGTGATTGATAGGGTGCAATTTATTGAGACTAACGATCCGCCCCTCCCGCACCGCGCTTGCATTATCGCATGGGTGTTATATTATATCGGGGATCGGTAGACGTGCGTTGGCAGCCTGTTGCTCATATAAATGCGATAATATGTAAAGGGTGACGAAAGCTGAACAGTTGAACAACAACTGAAATTGAGTTAGAGTACTCAATTATAGACCTATATTCTAAATCAAAAATGTATAAAAAATATACATTAGCTTTACTTTGAAATCGAAATCGCTTCATAAATATCGTAATCGTAGCTTATGGACAATAGTTTAAGCAGACAGGAAATCATTTTAACTTTCGATGCAATATAATTTATCGTTTATGTTTTATCTTTGATATAGTTACCACAAATTGGGGTTTATCGGTTCAGGGAAAATCCTTGACGCAAAAACATTATTAAACGAAACTATAATTCAACCAGATGTATGTCGTTTACAAATTTTATGATGATTGTATTAAAAATCAGAATAATGAATCAGCATCCATTTCTATCTGAAATATCTCTTGCCAGAACATAAAATACTCCAGTACGAAAGCCTCATGAAAAGAGTACTCAAATATAATACGCGCGTATTTATCCAGCTTTTTCCACGTTTAACGACATAACAGCCTCCCCCCGTTTAAGCGAGTGTATGAATACGTAAAGTGCAGTAAACAACCGAGCAAAATTGCACGCAGGTCCACAGGGATTGTAAACAAACATCCCACCCTCGTTTCCATTACCACTCGAAATCCAAGCTAGACATACGCGTCGCACCGTACCACATCATCTATTTAAATAAAACCTTGCTCCATGTAGATGGAAGCCAAAATCCAAGCGCAAGATAGGTCTTAAAACTACAAACTTATTGATATCGTTCGCCGCATCTATTTCCACGCGGTACAAACGATGATTTCGTATTACACGAAGTCTTATCCGTCTGATTGTATAAATTTGTGTCCGTAATTTGAAGTGACAGTCGTATTCTAGGCGGCTCTTCATTTGTTTTCTCATAAAACTCGGGAATTGTGAATGACAACGTGAATGAACCAATTTGTGAGGATGGGGCGTTTTAGGTCCGAGTCTTCCTTTAATAGGTGAATTTATATAGACTTCCGGGGCCCAGAAAATAAAGCAAATTATTGAATTGACTTGCGGTTCGAAAGTAAGAGAACTAGCCGAACTACCTAGATTAACTAGATGTTATGCTTGGTTGATGTCAATGTTCCGATGTGGATTATTTCGACGGTATTATCTGCACTGCATATCCACAAAAAGGCAAATGAAGGTTTCGTATGAAGAGATTAAATAATTCTGACCATTTTCAGAAAATAATCAAAATAATGACTGTGCGATTTAGTCCCTATTGAAGAGTGCACTAACAAATTTACCTGATGTTAAATCTCTCACGGGGTTTCGCATGGGTTGTGCACCAACCACCAACTCGTGTTACAAATACATAAAACTACTCACATTGCACGTTAATGTAGACATCCTTGTAGACGTAGCCGATGGAATTGGTGGCGTTACAACCGTAGTTTCCAGTGTCCTTCTTGGTCAGCCCCGTGATCACGATGGAGTCGGCCGACACGCTTCGTCGGGGGTTGGGCTCCGCTTGCTCGATGGGTTTGCCGTTGTGTACCCATTTGATCTGAGGGTCAGGAGAACCGTTGGCTTTGCAGCGGATGATCGCTGTCTCGTTTTCGGCAAGGTTCTGGGATTTCGGCTCCTCGGTGAAGAATGGTGCAGCTGTGGAAAAGAGATAGGTTAGAATATTTATGTGCAGGATCAGATGGTTTTTTTTGCAAATCGGTTGTTAGATTGCTCTTTTTAGTTCGTTGTGATGAAACAGTTATCTATGAAATATATAAAAGCACCGTTGACTAATATTAGCCAACTGTTTCATGAAAGTTGGATTCGGTTCAGACACTATACCTTTTAAAATTATGTTTTAGAGGTGTTAAGACTCTTTAAAAGCTCTTAACCTTTACGTATTCTGCGGCAAGCCACTAGGTAATTAATTTACAGTGCAATATAATATAGGTATTACAGTGCTCTGAATAGGTCTTTGTTTTAAATTGTAATTTTGCTTAAACTGTACAACAACTGGCGTGTCGATGGTATAGAATGCTAACCTTGCGTTTCGGTACAAAAATGATGTCAAACACGGAAAGGGCGCATTTCTTACAGCTATGTGAGCACGTATATGGTCGGGAAGTAGGGAGGCATTCGAAGCTGTACATAAATCATTCGTAAATGTGACTTCAGGATTTGAAGTCCCCATTTATGTAGTTACAAAATGTTATAATTCCGATCCAGTTTTGTATGAACTATAGTAACTTTCATATTCATCGAATCGATATTGGAACATATTTCGGATTGTTCCACTTCCATACCCCAATTTATATATGAATAGGTAAACATGTTATTAATTCCATGAAGAATTACTTTAATGGCACCTTGACCTTATACATTTATAGATGCTTACTTAACTCAAAGCTCTAATAATTTATTCTCTGCACTTCCGTCCAAACTTCTCATCTATCCACATACCGGGAATAATTATGCAAAAATGACGGTATTCTGAATATCCCTAAAAGGCAGTTCTTATCGTGCACCGTGGTCGATAGGTCATTACTACGCTTTACGCCGTGCCTTCGAAAGTGCCTAATCTTGTCTAAAGAAAATAGACGTGTAATGGCCGATAGTGTAAAATGCGCGAAATGGAATGGTTATTGCTCGGCGTCGGCGGAACTGCAGCCGTACGGAAATACAGGGATAAGGGGATACCTGGAATAAATAGACGGGGATATCAGTAATATAGATATATTCGTATAGGGTATATTGGTATTTTGCGGACACTCGATTACTTACGTCCCAACTAGCAAAAGCAGGTACTATAAAAGTCCATAGAACGTTTCCAGAATCACTAATTAGTGTTTCATACATGTCCTATAACGTTGATGTAAACGTTTACCCAGGCAGGTTTTGGCACAGTTATATCGCAATTTCGTGACATAACAGTGTTATTGCAGCTCCATACATCACATTTTAGTGCTATAGTTATACTAAAACAGCGACGTGTAACACTTTTTAAGGTTTTAACAGTGATTGTTGAGCCATCTACATCACAAAAAAGTTACAAAAAAGTAATCAGAGTTCTGTTAATGGACTTTTCAGTCCTATATTAGAGATCAGGGAGCTATTATAGTTCATCCGTAAAGTTGATGTGAGTTGTGAGACCGCGTGCACTGCTCCTAACTAAAAATAATAAAAAACAGTAAAACAGACTCCTTGGTAAGTAAATTGATTGAACTACACATTTAAAGCATAATGGCTGCTCACTGTTTGTGAAGTTAGTGTTATTGTCTTAGACTCCCATTTTTACTTGCGATTGAAGATTTACGTACAAAGTATACTAGTATTATAAATAAAATTTTCATGCGCCCCCTTAATTATTAATATTTATGAAATTAAAATCACGAAAATATATAAATTTCTCGATCGCTGGTATAAAAGTGTCTTCGTGCTTACTATAGGCTTACTATATAACATCTATCAGGTCAGTCATTTGCCGCCATGACAAAAATAGGGTTCCTTGACACCTGTTAAACCGTATAAGAAACCTTTGATGTCATTATGATATTATTTGGTGGTACATGTTCCTTCCATATATTTATATAATTTGCAATGTATGTTACAGCATCACTTTTCACAAGTAATTGTATTATTAACAAATTATTGGGTACCTACTTATACCAAGATCCAAGTTCAATATATTTTTTATTCTTTTCCAGTACGTACAGTAAGATGGATTACGACTGCGTTTTACGAAAAGATGATTTTATGCGCCAATCTGATTTGGAATGGCCTTGGAAAATTACACATTTTGTATTGTCCGAAAAATGTCGCGGTTGTGGGCGCGACACTGATTCATTTTTGCCGTATCACTTTACTATAAATAAAAAAGATATCAAAATAATTATGAAGCTAAATTTTGTCTGGTGTAAAGGTTGTTGTATGGCCGTGTATGACCATTATATTCACGATGAATGTGATTACTGTTTTTATAACTGATAACCGTTAGTTAACGTAGTTTATAAACAGACCTAGGAATCCGTGGGGCAAATTTCGTTGACAGGTAGGGACATCCTATATCGACAAATTAAACTATCGATGTCCGTTCTATATACTAGTGATCGCCCCCAACATTGTGTGTTTTTTTGTTCAATTGTTCAACATAGCATATTTTAAATAATCGCTAGGTTACAATAATATAAAGGTAGGGTGTAATACCTATAGCACTACAAAATAGTTAATAATTATCTCAACCTCTTTTGATAATTCAATAGAAGTAAATTACCTACATAGACAATCGCTAACTCGCTTTAAAACAATAGGTACTGGTCAATGTCGTCGGACAGTGTCATTTGTAAACACGTTATATTACATAAGTATTTTATATAAATAAATAATGCCTCCTAAAAAAATAGAAGAATTGCTTAAAAAACAACCTGAAATAATTAAACGTGGGTCCCAGCTATACTGTAACAAATGTCAATCCACCTTTCATCGCAAAAAATATTCTCTTCTCTTTAAAAACGAAGAAGAGTATTGAGTTATTACGTAATTATTATTTTTTACTTTTAATAAAAACATATTTTTACACTAGTATATAAAACGAACATCGATAATTTAATTTGTCGATATAGGATGTCCCTACCTGTCAACGAAATTTGCCCCACGGATTCCTAGGTCTGTTTATAAATAATTATGTCTTCACTCAGGAACAATGAAGTTGGGCCACTTTATATGGAAATTCTATACAAAGTATACCGTTTTCATTGCTTCTAATTTTATTAATAATTTATAATTTTAGGCATTGAGTTAGATACTTAAATAGATACTTGCGCAATAATTAGTTATTTTAAGAAAGATAATTTTAATGATTATGATTAAAATTATTATTGTAATCTAAATTGCGTCTGCCACTGGGAATACTGGGTCTAAGAGCGGGGAGTCCCTGCCCCCACCCCGCTTCGTTGCTTCGCATTCACACACACTAAACTAAACTACGCCAGCGCCAGTGTCCAACGGCTCGCCTATCGTGTAAGACGATACGTCGCGTCGCGTCGTGTTAAGAACAATTCGATATAAACATAGTGAGTTCTTTTGAAGATACTGACAGTTAATTTTTTACAACAACAGCGGGCTAATTGCGTAACTTCTGACGCGTCCTCATATATTTGTTATTTTATATGGCCTATCTGTCAAATGATTACTCTTACACGTGTCATGATCATGACAATTTCGCAATTAGGCTGCAGGGCTGAACGTAGTAGCTAGTCATTTTTAAGCGTAATAATTGTCAGACTAACCCCACTAGACGGAGCACGGAAGGCGACTCGCGTTCACCACAGACATGGGGAACTTGTTCGTAAATAAGATCGCGCGGCCGGCCACTCATTTAGTATAGTGGACGGCATACGAGCCCGATTTCAAAGAAAAACCGTAAATCGATGCCCAGTTTAGCCATTTGGCACACGCATACTAGAAGTCAAAACAAATTTTTTGATACGCTGTTATTAAAAAAAGTTCCCTTAAGAGGGAAATTTTGTTTTGACCTCTAGTATGCGTGTGCCAAACTATACATCGATTTGCGGTTTTTTTTTGCGTACACCTTCCACTAGTAGCGTCCATATTTACGATCTGTAGGTACGTGCGTAATATATATTTTGCTTTTCATTAATTCACGCACGTACCTACTGGTCGTATTTTTTCGTTATTTCTTATAATTCGATCTCTTTATTATCAAAATAAAATAAACAAAGCAAGATAGGTACCTAAAATTGTTGATTTTAATTCAAAAACTCTATACATGAACTTTTAATTTGCAGTTTTTTGTTTCAGTTGTCTGACAATGCCCTTTAAAGTTGTGCAGACTACAGAAAGAGGAAAGGCATTTCTTTCTTGTGTTCCTGATAAATGGGAGAGTAATGATGTATTATATTGGCCTAAAACTAAAGCTGAAAAGTTAGCAAAAATCGAAAAATCAGAACCGGATGAAGATTGGATATCAATACCATGTAAAGTAAAACGGGACAACTTGACTTACGATGAAGCACAATTACAAATAAACATTATGTCAGAATGTACTGATACTGAGGAAGAAATGCCACAAAAACATTTCACTTCTAAAAGATCAAAAGTACAAAAGAAAACGGATGTCAGCTTTAATCATTTGGCGGAAAAATTGATGGTAAGTTTTTGGATTTTTTTACGATACATGGTACAGGTATATGGAAAAAGCTTGTGATATAGCTTTGAATCCGCTTAGCACTCTGCAATTGCAAACCGTTACGCGTGTTATAAGAAAAACCTTTAAATTTGCAGGATCTAAAAGAGAAGGTCCGAGTAAGAGAATCTGAAGAATCTTCTGCCGTTGCGCGCCAAACTGATTCCGAACCTATGCAAAAATCGCTACCATCAACATCGGCAATAAATTCAGGCGCATCACATGAGGCAGAATCAGTAGTATCGCATATATATGCCGAGCCTACAGCTGTGCTGCAAGAAGAGCCTACAGCTGTGCTGGAAGAAGAAGTTGCATTTGTGGATCACTCCGTATTCGTAGTTGAAGCAGACGAACCTATACCATCCCCTCCGGTAGCTGTTCTTCAAGATGATAATTGCGATAGTTATTATATTGTCAATGGCACACAAAGAAAAGCTGAAGATATTTTCTCTCGAAAGTTGGATAATTTAACAGTAGCTGTAACTGAATTAAAAGAAAGACAGGAACAGATTTTACTCAGTCTTGCGGGAATAAGTACGCAAATTGAAGAATTTTTTAAACGGTCGAAAATGGACCAATTAAAAGAAAAACTTCGGTTTGAACCCATTCACGACTTAGAATCTCTTCAAAAACTAGAGAATGATTTGAAACACGACGCTGGCGGAGAATTAAAGAAAAAACTGTCTGTTGTTTGTGGAAGTGGCAAAGGTAGGGGTGCCAACAACTGTTTTGCTCTAATTGATGTGATGTTTAACCGAAAATTTTTGACTGAGTGTTCTTGGGCCGGCGGTTCACGTAATGAACGTAAAAAAATTTGCTTTAAAGCGTTCACTGGCATAATACAATTATTTTTTTCAATCATTCACGACTCTGATAGCACTTTCACACTTTTAGAGTGTGAGACATTTTTCAAAAATATTTTACGCAATTCAGCCAGAAGAAATTCAGCTAAACTACTTAGGACTTCATCTACAAAAATCCGAAAAACAAAAAAAAATAAAAACATTAATATTTCGAACGTAGCCGCCGGTCCTAGTTCACAAGAAATGCATCAAAATACGCCATCTCAAACACTAAGTTCTGTACCACCTAACGAAAACCAAGATAGTTCAGAAAATTAATCATGTTAATTCAGTAAAATGCGTTGATTAGCACTATATTCTAGTAACTTTATAATTTTTTGAAAGTATTGTTTTCCTGTATTATGATTATGACTGTGTTTTAAAAAAAAATCAGCCGACTAATAGTCCTTATCCTTTATCAGTCGACATGCAACGGCAAATACATAGAAATCTACTTACTTATTACTAATTGCTACTAAGAATTAATAAAAAATCTTACATTATGGTCATTATGGAGCAAATAAGACACCCATTTTTTAAGGACTTGATTTTAATTTCGATTGTAATTATAATTATAATGGTTTGGTATACAAGCCTCTTGATTTTAGGATGTTTGACATTCATTATGTTTGACGAAAAGTCTGTTTTTTTTTTGTATTTACTAAGTTCATATAGTATACTGCTCAAATAAAAATAATGTCCGTGCCTTAAACAAAAAAAAAATATATTTTAAAGTAGACAAAAAATTTCGAAATAAATAAATCTTCGTTGTAAATTAATAAATGTTCCTATTTTATTTAAGCAGTAAGTACTTACTTAGTACCTGGGTGACCAAGCTTTTCGGTTATCTCACCCTGTTCCTAATATTGTAGTGTGTATTTGTTACCTATTACCTACACTTTTTGTGTAACTGTTGATCTCACGTTATCGTGTTATGTTGTTAAAATATTTTATTTTGATTAAGCATAAGTAAGCTATAACAATAAGGAAAATTAAGCGAAATAAGAAGTTGGACTAACAAAACTTTCGGAGAAATAAAGTTATGTATAGTAGGAATCTTTTTTGTAGGCCGAGTCCACTTACCTTTATACCTTCCAAACAATACCATTAACTGCATTGTTAGTTATGTCGCAGAGTGCAGAGTGCTCCCACAAATTGAATCTCGTAATAAGTGCAAACACCTTTTACAACAAATACGTCGTTTGTCGAATGAATTAGACAGGACACATTGTATTTAAAATAGCACTGAATTACGCATAGAAGCATAGGACGAGCGACCCAAATTGAAATCTTTATACCCTGTTTCAAATAAACATTCTTCTTTCTTATTATGAGAGCATTTTGCGACTTAACTAACAATGTAAAAAATGGTATTGTTTGGCAGGTATAATACTATATAGGTATTATACAAAGGTAAGTGGACTTGGCCCAGAAAAGCGATTTCCACTATACATTACTCGTACATACCTAGAACGGTGAAATAAAGAACGACTCAGGTGTTTGTGGCTCAAACCGCAAGTGAAGGCCATTAATAGGTGATCTGCGTCTTTCTTCATTACCACCCGTAGTTTTATATTAGGGAGACCGAGGAGAGTTGTAACAGAGGTGAGTTTTGACAAAGCCGATTTTACAGCACTTGTAATAGTTAGCGAACTAAAAAAAATACCGCAAACTGTGGAGTGTAAAAAGAGCAACGAACTGACTTTGACTTTTAGGGTCAGAGAAATTGGCTTTGTCACAACACTGTTACAACACTCCTCGGTCTCCCCTACATTACATACCTAAGGCGGTGAAATAACGAATATCCCAGATCACAGGTGCAGGTGTTTGTGGCCGGAACCACGGGTGAGGGCCATTAATATACGATCTGAAACTGTCTTTATTACCGCCCCTGGTATCTCTAAAATTTTACGTCTTCCCTTGGCCACGAAGTGAGATTTACGGGCAGAAAATCCCACTTATGGCATAGAGTGACGTAAAATATATATTTAAAAAACGACCAACTTTATTGAAAATTTAACTACAAGGTTTCGTATTTTGTCAATTGTTTGATTTTAAAAGTCTAGTATAAAAGGAAAGACTGTAAGAAATTACTATGTGATATTTATAGTTATGTTACTTAATTATCAATCTATAAATGATACCTAAAGTTGTCGTAAAAATACTATGTTTGTAAAAGAACAAGTTAGCACAATAAGTGCAAATAAAAATTCGTTCATAAAGTGGCATGACTTTTTATTTATGAAGTTATCCTCTACAAGGTATGTAATAACGGAACAAAATACATTATAGAATCATGGCAGCTTGCAACAAGTTTGCATTTGATTGAATTTATATCATAAGTACCCTTAGTTTTCTTCATTTTACTGCAATCACATTTATAAATATTTAAATAAGATGATTTTATTGGAGTATCAAATACATCACAAGGAGTTTCAATGCGATTACCATATATAATTATATGATTGACATTACTGTCTAAAGAAAGCATTTCTATGATATGGTTTTCACTGGTTAGAAACCATTTATCTCCTTCCTGGGGAGACAATAGAAATTGTTTTAATTGTAGAACCGATTTTGTTCCTAATTCAGTTCTATGCGTTTTTAGAATTGGATATGTAGGACTGTCATTTTCAATGTTTTGAACTTCCAGAGCAATCTTTTCACTTATTCGTCTGGCAATTTGAGCAAGTGGCTTATTACCCTGCCTTATCATTTTTTTTAACGTGTATAGCTGGTTTTCAAATGGATATGAACTAAAATCTTGTAGCTTTCCAAATCTTCTCACTTCATCTACGATATGGGACAGGTTATGTACGTTGCTGGTCATGTAATCCTCTCCGTAGAAGTCTCTAAACGTTTCAATAAACCAGCTTATTAGAGAATTTGCCAGTTCCAGAAAATGGAAGTACTTTTCGTTCGAGCAAATCGTAATTGCACAAAAAAAGCACAAAAAATGTTGATAAGCATTCGAACTCAACGAATACTGTAAGATGACAAAACTTAGATAATATAAAAATGTCCGGTATTCACTTCCTTTCCAATGAGCTAAATTGTCAAGACTTCGTGTTGATCTGTGTATTTCCTTTGGCGTCTTACATTTTAATAGAAAATTGGAGACTTTGTCGATGTCTCTTGAGCACCACTTAGTGGTGTATTTTCCGAAACTTCCATCTCTCCAACCGGTCAGAAGGCGTTTCATTATTCCCAGGTCTAACAGATGAAGCGAATCTCCAACCACGAAGTCTTCTACCATATCTATGGGCAGTTCTAACAAAGGCGAATCCATTTTATGATGTCCTCCATACTTTTTGGCCCTAAAGTCATCATTGTTTCTTTTTGGACAGTCGATCCTTGGAAATATCACTTTATGGGAGGTGTAGCTATACTCGCCTTGTATAGTGCATTTCAAGCAGCCTTCTTTACCATTAAAGTTGCATACTCCTGTAAAAAAAAAAACAAATCTATATAAGTCCATATCGACAACAACGTCCTTTCTCCCTGAAAACTTCACATATATTGGTGACATTTAATTTACAAAAAACATATAATTATATCAATCTGCAAAGAAATGAGTAGGTATAAATAGTTTTTATCAAACTGATGACAGATCTTAATTATTTTATTACCTTTAACAAATGCCCGTGCTGGGGAATCACAAATAAAAGCTCTTATTGTTATTCCAATTGATCTTTCGGTTCCATCACTTTTTTTAAATACCAATCCATTTTTGAGCAAGTCCTTTATCTCATCCACAAACATTCTTAAGTAACCATTTAAGTCTGATGGTTTTCCATGGCCTGCATAAATTCCAACCGCAAAGGGTGGCACTTTTGGTTCTTCATAAATATTGCATAATATAGGCCATAGCTGCTGTTTGGAACTTTTGTACAATGGCAATCCATCGATGTTAATATTAAGTGAAATATTGTCTGGCGCGTCTGGAAGAATTGTCAGATAGTTTCTCAAAATATTTGCCAAACCATTATGCCAGTAATGGCCACCACCTAAAGGAATGATAGATATTTTTGTACATGTGTTCAACAGAGTTCGTGGATCCTTAGGTAAAACGTTTGGCAAACGCTTATTTATTATCTGAGATAGACTTCTTACAGCTTCATGAGGAATGTTCGACTCAATGGCCCATTTTTTTAGGGTGTCACGAAATTCTTCGTCTTTATCTTCCGTGAAGTCGTCTTCACTTTCAGAAAAATCACTACACTTTTGATCACTATTGTCACTATTTATAACGTCACTAATCATAATTACGGAATCTTGGCCAGAAACATTACTTGCTGGGGTGGTTTCATTCGTATTATTATTTTGTACGGAACCCGGCCTTGCTTCGTTCGCTTCAGTTTGAAGGTTACTGTTGTCAATGGTCGTAACATTACGTGTGAATGCTGACGACTGCTGGTATTTCTTTTTAACCTTATTTCGAAATGCACCACTCCTCTTGAATCTTTTCCAGTCTCTTAAATCCATTTTTTTACTTTTTAAGGAACAACGTGGTAAGAGGATAGTACCATACACCAAAATGTCTGTCTTGTTCTAAAAAAACACTTTAAATTTCTACTATTGGACATTTTGGCTGATTATAAGTGGTCAAATGCTACTTTTATATATCAGAAAGGCCCATTAAAAGTATTTCAAACTCTTTAATTCAACTATGAGACGTAACAGTTACCAAAACAATGATTTTAAGACTTTTTAGTGTTTTAACAGTGTCCACGGGGCAACTATAGTATCTGTCCTATAGTAGCTATTTGGAAATCTTTATTTCACAAATCCGATACATAACAGTGTTAAAGAAATCAATAATAGTACATTATTATCCTATAATAGTATTCCTTTAACAATTATAGTACTTGCACTATAATACTCATTTGGAAGCGACAATAACACATATTTGCCTTAAAACGGTAATATATGTTCCTTTAATAGGACAAGGAAGCTCTTTAGTGGTATAACGGAATCATTTATAGTGCAGCGTTAAAGGCATGATTTAGGACTGTAATGTAAACGTTTACATCACTATTAAACAGTACTAAAGTGCTGTATAATATTATACAGCTGAAAAGTGATATAAGTTGCTTTTAAAAAACACATGGTCATAACGAAAACCTTAATAACGCTTTAATAGGACTCTTTAGTGATAAAATGATTTCTTAATGGACTATTTTGCTGGTTGGGGTGCGACTACGCCGGGGCGAGACGCAACGGTATTGCGGTGCCGTATTGATTTCTTTGAACTTGACGTTTGTTTATCAACACATTAAAGCAGACGGTCTGTATCCATTAAGAATGAAACATGCAATTCATATTTCTATAGTTTCTCTGTTCAAGGACATTTTGTGTAACTAACAAATCACTCGCGCTTCGTACGAATTTATATAAAAATATAGAATAAGGCATTTGACTATAGCCAAAATTATATATCGTGAATAAAAGACACTACCGCTAACTTTCAACTAGTTTGATTTTAAGAATATTGTGACATTACAGGGAACAATTATCGTATAAACTTCATACTAATAGGTATGATATTTCGTAAAAAGTTGCTGATTTGATCCGACATCAATAAATATATAAACCAGGCGTAATAGATAAACTAGTTGGAAATTGATCGCGATTATGTAAGTAGTTAAAAAACTCCTATATTATCTGGGAGAATACTTTTTCTAAGCCTGGGATCTCCCACCGAATAGTTTGAAATGCCATGGCATGGCTTATGCACAAATGTGGAGGTTGAACACTTGAATAATGACAGGTGATTATTTGAGCGTTTTAACCACCTTACTCTGTCCGCAATCAGCACCAGCAGGGATCAACATAATTTTGATGATAATTGAAAAAAAAAAGAAACAAAAATGGCGTCACAATTCATACGGAGATCGTCAATATTGGGGAGAGAGTAATAAGACGATTAAAATGACCAAATCATCAGCCGAGCGTTTGAGCCGCCGTCACAACCATGGTCTCCTTATTGACTACATTGTAAGGAAAAACCGTACAAATTTCATACGCAAAATCTACGCCGCTCTTAGTTCTCCAAAATAGCCGCAACTGGCATTCGAGTCTTCAAGGAAGCTGTTAAATAAAGAGAGAAAAGTTTTAACGGCTGTTTAAAACTTTCATGAGTTTAGTTTACCTTACATTGCAGAAAAAATATGACCAGCAACTTAGGTTTCTGTTTTTATTTGCCAGTTTGCTTTCCCTCACAAAACGGCCGTATCGAATGTCACCGGGGCGCGTGCTCGGCGGCGGCGCAGTGTTAAATTCACTCCTAATGGCTTCCCTTGCATGATATCGAATTATCAATTACTCTATGATATTAATTGTAGAAAGTCGTTTTGTGTGACTATAAGCAATTACGGTTCTTTCACATTATGAGTTAGATTGTCAACGTTCTTATTTAGTAACATGAATTAGAGTTTAATTTTGTTAAGACAGGAAATTAGCTAATAAATTAAAATATGACAGTAATCTTGATAGTTAATATAATGATTGTTTCAACAATTTCCATTTCTTAATGCTTAAATGCACCTATGTGACTCGTGTTGTTTATGAAATGCTATTCCCTCCTTGTTTCTACGGACAACATACAAGCCATGGCACGGTCCATTCACTACACTGAAAAAAATGGTTTGTTGGATTTACCAAATTAGCAAAGGTTGGCTAAATTACATGGAAACTACGATAAATATAACAAAACCTCGCTGTTGAACTTACAAAACTAAAAAGGTTGAAGTTGGTACCAGAGTTCTGATGTAAATTAACAAAGAGTATTGTATATTTTACCAAACAAACCTCAACAATTTAGTTTGGTTGATTTTATCATAGCAATATGATAAATATAACAAGACCTCGCGGTTGATCTTACAAAACAACAAAGGTTGAGGTCAAAATATAGTCCCTACCAGAGTTAAATAGTATAAATTAACAAATAACATTGTACATTTTAACAAACAAATTTCTACAAATTAGTCTGGTTGGTTTTATTATATAAATATGATACATATAACAAGACCTCGCGGTTGAACTTACAAAACATCAAAGGTTGAGGTCAAAATATAGTCCCTACCAGAGTTAAATAGTATAAATTAACAAAAAAACATTATACATTTTACCAAACAAATTTCTACAAATTAGTCTGGTTGGTTTTATTATATAAATATGATAAATATAACAAGACCTCGCGGTTGAACTTACAAAACAACAAAGGTTGAGGTCAAAATATAGTCCCTACCAGAGTTAAATAGTATAAATTAACAAATAACATTGTACATTTTAACAAACAAATTTCTACAAATTAGTCTGGTTGGTTTTATTATATAAATATGATACATATAACAAGACCTTGCGGTTGAACTTACAAAACAACAAAGGTTGAGGTCAAAATATAGTCCCTACCAGAGTTAAATAGTATAAATTAACAAAAAAACATTATACATTTTACCAAACAAATTTCTACAAATTAGTCTGGTTGGTTTTATTATATAAATATGATAAATATAACAAGACCTCGCGGTTGAACTTACAAAACAACAAAGGTTGAGGTCAAAATATAGTCCCTACCAGAGTTAAATAGTATAAATTAACAAATAACATTGTACATTTTAACAAACAAATTTCTACAAATTAGTCTGGTTGGTTTGATTATATAAATATGATAAATATAACAAGACCTCGCGGTTGAACTTACAAAACAACAAAGGTTGAGGTCAAAATATAGTCCCTACCAGAGTTAAATAGTATAAATTAACAAATAACATTGTACATTTTAACAAACAAATTTCTACAAATTAGTCTGGTTGGTTTTATTATATAAATATGATACATATAACAAGACCTCGCGGTTGAACTTACAAAACAACAAAGGTTGAGGTCAAAATATAGTCCCTACCAGAGTTAAATAGTATAAATTAACAAATAACATTGTACATTTTAACAAACAAATTTCTACAAATTAGTCTGGTTGGTTTTATTATATAAATATGATACATATAACAAGACCTCGCGGTTGAACTTACAAAACATCAAAGGTTGAGGTCAAAATATAGTCCCTACCAGAGTTAAATAGTATAAATTAACAAAAAAACATTATACATTTTACCAAACAAATTTCTACAAATTAGTCTGGTTGGTTTTATTATATAAATATGATAAATATAACAAGACCTCGCGGTTGAACTTACAAAACAACAAAGGTTGAGGTCAAAATATAGTCCCTACCAGAGTTAAATAGTATAAATTAACAAATAACATTGTACATTTTAACAAACAAATTTCTACAAATTAGTCTGGTTGGTTTTATTATATAAATATGATACATATAACAAGACCTTGCGGTTGAACTTACAAAACAACAAAGGTTGAGGTCAAAATATAGTCCCTACCAGAGTTAAATAGTATAAATTAACAAAAAAACATTATACATTTTACCAAACAAATTTCTACAAATTAGTCTGGTTGGTTTTATTATATAAATATGATAAATATAACAAGACCTCGCGGTTGAACTAACAAAACAAAGTTTGAGGTCAAAATATAGTCCCTAACAGAGTTAAATAGTATAAATTAACAAAAAACTAAAATTTTGCATGCATGTATAAATCGGATGACAATGCAATACTATTATGACATAGAGCTGATCTGATGATGGAGCTGGAAGGTGGCCATAGGAACTCCGTAATTAAACGAAGCAACCCCACCGAGTTTGGGCTAGTTTAATTCGTCTTGACGATTACTTTGATACTATATGGTAACCAGGTTCTGATGATGGAGCTGGAAGGTGGCCAGGTGTTCCGTTTGTTATCAACTAGGTAAGTCGTAGTAAATCTTGAATTAAAAATGCTAGAAAGTTAAAAATAAAATTAAAGAAAAATAAAACTTTTTTAAAAACAAGCTTTTATTATCTGTTGATAAAATGAACTAAAAAGTTTAAAATAAATTAACTCTAATAAGAAATATAATACCAAGGTTACCGGAGCAGAGGCAGACCGAAAAGGAGATGGCGGGATGACCTGGATGCATTTAGTAACGAGTGGAGGGAGCATGCAGCCAATAGAGACGATCAACTAGGTACGTCGTAGTAAATCTTGAATTAAAAATGCTAGAAAGTTAAAAATAAAATTAAAGAAAAATATAACTTTTTTAAAAACAAGCTTTTATTATCTGTTGATAAAATGAACTAAAAAGTTTAAAATAAATTAACTCTAATAAGAAATATAATACCAAGGTTACCGGAGCAGAGGCAGACCGAAAAGGAGATGGCGGGATGACCTGGATGCATTTAGTAACGAGTGGAGGGAGCATGCAGCCAATAGAGACGAGTGGCGCAAGAGAGGGGAGGCCTTTGCCCAGCAGTGGGACACAATATAATACTTTATAAGTTCATTGTAACCTTTAACGTTAATTAAACTTCTTCGTCTACGACAAAATTTAATTCAATATCGTACATAATTATATATTTTTGACACAAACTTTACACCTTAATTATTAAATCTTCCCGTTTTTATCACAGTCCCAATTTTATAGATAAAAGCGGAAGATTTCATAATTAATAATTAAGGTGTAAAGTTTTAGTGTAAAAATTATATAATTATGTACGATATGGAATTATTTTGTCGTAGACGAAAAAGCTTACAATGTATGTATCCTTAAAGGTTACAAAGAACTTATAAAGTGTTATATTTCTTATTAGAGTTAATTTATTTTTAACTTTATATATAATTTTTTTAACCAATAATAATTTAAGAATTTTTTAATAAGTTTTCTAAAACGGCTGTAACGATTTCGAAAGCGGGTGCGAAAAATCGATCTAGCTATGTCTCATATCTGTGAAAATTAGTTTTCACCGTATTTCAAGCAAAGCTCGCTCACCCAGGTACTGCTATACAATCTGAGATAAAATCACTGAGTCAGTATGAAAATAGTGATTTTTGGACGTCAAAATCTCGTGATCGGTAAGAGGGATTCGGTAATTAAAAAACGGTCTTACAAGATTGCAAGCATGTAGGTCAAATAGATTTTCAGTTATTTGGGGGTCAAAAGTGGCTGTTGTTGGCTGTGGCTGGCTGACTGGTGTGAGTTTTGCTTTGCCCCACTTATCCATAACCACGTCAAAACTATTCTACTAGTGCTATGTCTGAGGTAATTTTCCGTTTACTACATTTCATTGCTTAGAGGCATTAAATCGCCTGTCATTTATCGAAAATGGGACCAATTATTCATAACGACGCCAACAAAAATGTAGCGGCAAAAATACTTGAACGTGTAAGAGGTTATCAATGTAAAAGGGGTATTTTTTTCATTAAAAAATACAAGACGTTCCCGGCTTTGAATGCAATAAGAGAAAATAAAGCTGAATCTACGTCCAATGGACTATAATATTTTATAGTCTATTAACTATAAATTGACTTTGTAATCGGCAATTTTTGACAGGGCACGCGTCCATACTAATTTGGTTTCGTCCTTTGTTTGGTAAAATTTACAATATTCTTTGTTAAATGACACTATGAACTCCGGTAGGGACTGTATTTTGACCTCAACCTTTGCAGTCTTGTAAGATCAACCGCGAGGTCTTGTTATATTTATCATATTTATATAATAAAACCAACCAGACTAATTTGTAGAAATTTGTTTGTTAAAATGAAGTGGATCAAATTTAACTTGCAAGATTTGATTACAGAACGACATCAGACAGACAGACAGACAGACAGACAACGGGACAGGTGAAAGTAAATAAAAGCTTGTAATATGTATACCTAATAATATTAAGATAGGTAAGTATAATTGCCACTTACTTTTCATCGTATTATCTTACAAAAGAAGATATTATATTCACCTACTATACGATACTGTACCTACCTAATATAATTTTTACACCTTTAATTGTGGCAATAGCATGAAATTTTGCATTGTTCCTGCTTAAATACCGAAACTAACGAATTATGCATTGATGTCAATATTGCCAGTTTATTTTGTTATCTTAACGAAACGAACATTGGATTGTGTAGGTACACGCGCAACGTGCAATGGAACGGGCTATGCTCGGAGTTTCTCTGCGTGATAGAATCAGAAATGAGGATATCCGCAGAAGAACCAAGTAACCGACATTATTCAAAGGATTGCATGGTTGAAGTGGCAATGGGCGGGCCATGTAGCCCGGAGAACGGATGGTCGTTGGGGTATCAAAGTCCTGGAGTGGCGACCACGTATAGGAAAGCGCAGCGTAGGACGACCCCCGACAAGGAGGACGGATGACCTCATGAGAGTTGCGGGAAGTCGATGGATGTGGTCTGCACAGGATCGCACTTTGTGGCGAGCTTTAGGGGAGGCCTATGTTTAGCAGTGGACGTCCGTGGCTGATAGATAGAGAAATAGAATGCAAAATAACGTAGGTAGTATAATGCGAATTAATCACAGACCATAAGAATACTATAGACTGGGTATTGGGTATTACAAATTCAAATTCGTTTATTGCAAGAACATAGTAATAAATTAGGTGATACAGGTATATACAGTGTTGGTTATGTTCTACCAAAAAGGCATGCAAACAAAATAAAACAATATTCATATACTTCATTGTTACATATTACAATTTGTTACTTATGCCAAAAATAATTATTAAAACTCAGAATTTGCAGATTAAATTACATTAATTATTACATTATTTTTATAAGTATTTGCACCCCGTTTGTATGCGGCGCCATACATTTCAGATGCAAACTTAACTCAACCAGGCCAATTAAGATGGGATAAGTGAAAGTTTGTACGGAACCCTCGGTGCGCGAGTCAGAATCGCACCTGGCCGGTTTTTTTTTAATTCAGACAAGTAATTTTATTACAGCGAAATCAATAGCAGTCGGTGACAAAATCATTAGATTAAAACAGTATTATTGTTTTGCTAATCCACAATGTAATACGTGCTAGTCAGTTGACGACGAGGTTGGCGCAGTTTTAATGCACCTGCCTACTGAGCCGGCGGTCCTGGGTTCGAATCTCGGCAAGGGCAAATATTTGTGTGATGAACTCGAATATTTGTTCCTGGGTCATGGATGTTATCTATATATATTGTTTATATCTTCGTCGTTTGTTCGTCGTCGTTGTTTTGTTTCAACGTGAGATCAGTCTTAATACAAATAACTACAAATTATAATATTTGCGTAATACCTAGATGAAATAGCGTCGGAACGGTGTCTCCACAAAGCGGCGTCTGTTTTGAAGACGCCGAAAATAATTGCAAACTCGGTTTTATTAAAATGGCATAAGATTGAAACGCGGCTTACGCGGCATTGTCAAAGCCGCGTTTGTCTTTGCGACGAAACCACACCGCAGTATGCGAAATTAAGTCTTAACGAAACGGATTAAGTATTATGTTTGATTTGAGTGAATACGTAAATATAAGAGTGAGATGCTATTATTTCCCCCCTCCCGCACTACCGCACGGAACAGAGCTGTTGCGTCTGCCACAAATAGGGTTGCCACCTTTTTCTTTGACGGAAAGAAAATAAAAAGTCCGCACATAAATAAAAGAGGTACTTTTTCATCACACTTGCTCGTAAACGGTGTTATCACACGCAGAAGAAAAAGCGCAGTTACAGCCTATTTACCTCCCGCGGGAGTTATAGAAAATAAAGAATTATATATTGTCTATAAAAACAATTTACTATATTTCTTTAAACACATTTATGTTTTATTTTTCGGCTAATAACAGTTTCGTATCTGCTTTAAATATATTTATAGCATCTAAACATCTAAACTTTCTGTAAATGCTGAAGTGGCTATTTTATTAATTGTGATATTAAAAATTCAGCACTTTTAACGTTTTACGTTTTGTTAGCTGTCAAATGTCACTTATAAGCTGCGTTCAAATGACAAAACTCTTTCTCCACATGTGGATAAAAAGCGATTTTCTCTACAGATATATCAAACAATCAAAAAGGGGCTTTCCGAGCTAGTGAAGTGAAAAATATATATCATTCTTGATTATAATATCTTTAATACAGCATTCGATACACGATTCATAAAACTTCGCTCGATACAATTAATTCCCAAAATAACCTCCAATTCGAATTTTTACTTCATTTGTTTTTTTTTCTACGTGACACTATGAAACAAAAAAAAGGAGAAAAATCAATCATAACTAAAATAGTAATTTTACAGCTTCCGAATTTCAATAATTTAAGGCAATATTTTTAAAATAAATAATCATCGACAAATTCTTACGAAAAAAGATATCGCCTTACGACCCGCAAGCTCTGTCTCCGTCACTCTTTTGAAATGTGACAGGGACGGGTGGCCTGAGGAGGGGCTCGGGGCTCTGGTTTCCCTTATTTCATTTATATATATATTATTTTCATTGTATAAGCTATTCAGCAATTTTAATCCGATTCCCACAGCGGACTAAAGTTTTGCATTCGTTTTATTTTCCTATTACCACTGCTACTACTGATAGTGCTAGCATTATCTGATCGTCATCTATTTTGAAATTATTTTACTTTTCACAGTTTTCAAGTACAATACTTTATAATAAAGTCCGGTATTGACAACCCTAGCCAAGCGAGCACTCGTCATAACCAGTTGTGGTGGTGGGATATCGCCAGCCAATCCTGCGAGGGCTGCGAGTCGTGCGTTGCGTGCCGTTCTTTGTTTGTTTATTCTGTCCGCAACGCCAGGCGTCAACTGGTGTCGTGTAGGTTTCTCCTTTAATTTGCGCTTGCGCCGTTTTCGTGTTTAAAGTGTGTGAAACTAACTATTATGGACAGTGATTTTGATGATGATTTAAATGTCGGGGTTGCCGAATATTTAAAGGACTGGGGGTTATCTGAATCAACCATAACAAATTTTGAAGGTAAGTGTTTTGACCTATATTCTTAATAAGAATTATTATTTTTGTTAATAATTTAGTAATTATAGGATAAAAGAATAGAAATCTCATGCCTAGATATTAGGTACCTACCTAATTAGCTATTTTACTTTGATTAATTTACAAAACGAAATTCAGTCCAATTTACCTAATTGGTTTGGTTGACCTATTAAATATAAATTTATTTTCTTTCTAATTGTAATCTCGACCGTTTCTCGTATAGGTACATCGTATTGTAGTTTGTAGTTGACTGATGTAATGTTTTCCTTGTTTTTTAGTAAATCAGATTTCGTTCAAATTGCTTGAACACATACAGGAAACAGAAATGAGAGAGCTGATTCCTAGTTTAAAAGAAAGAATTTTATTCAAACGAGGATTGAATAAACTTCAAAATATTATTCGGGTAATTATTTTTCATTATTTTTTTCTTATTTCACAGAGTATGGAAATGATTTGTCTATGTTTTTGTTAAAAAATTACTTGTAGTGAGTGTTATGGTCCCTTATATACAATTACTTGTTACAGGCGACAGAATCTGATGAAACTCTAAGCATTGATAGCGATTTTTCTGCGCCCAGTTCCACGGCGAGCACAAGCAGTCATGAGTTCCCGACCACGGTAGAGAAATCTTATGTAAGTTCTTTTGCCTTAATTTTATGTGTATTTAAGCTTGGTACTTCTCTGTCTACCCAATATAGTCTGATGTGAATAGATTTACGTTGGCATACATTTTCATAGTATTGGGAACATTAAGTTTTCAAAACGTATCCATATTATATTTTTCCCTGACAGCATGCGTTATTTCATATTCATATTGTTTATTGCGAATCATGATCATTACAATAGATGGTATGGTAGTCATAGGTTGGTATATACATGATACCTTGTTAGGCCATTGTAATTTCTTATATACTAAGACATAATATATCAAAGACAATTTCAACTATTTTATACAGCTATAAAATGTTGTATCAGATTTTCCTCCGCGGGCGACTCGCGGGCAGGTATCAACACGTTACACAAACTAGCGCTGTCAGCGCTATCTATCTCGCTCGCGCCCGGACGGCCGAGTAGTAGACGTGGGTCGTTACGTCGTTTTCAAGAAACGTAACGAAACCAGTGACTCGGTCGCGCGTCAGCTGTTTCATAACTAGTGATTTTTGTAACTGGTTATTTTTATTCTGCTACTGTGATTGTTTGCAAAACTCGATTCGCGCGATCACCATCCCGCTCGCGCGGCTGGCCGGGACGGTGACGGCACGCGCGCGTTCTACATCTCGCTCACTCGGCTGGCTGTGGCCGGTGCAGAAGGTGAGCTCTCTCTCGCTCGATTACTCGACTCACAGATAGCAGTAATAATAAAATAACGCATTTACAAAAATCACTACTTGTTATTTGACGCGAAACTAGTGATTCGGTTACATGTCGCGTAACTAGTGACGGGAAATAACGCCCACGTCTACCGAGTAGTTGCTTTGGAAGCCTCGTACCGAGCGGCCATTGTTTTATAACGCGCGCTATCGCACTATACTTATTGACCGAGCGAACGAAGTGAGCGAAGCGTCTCTGCTTCAGCTTGGATGAAAAATAGTTGGTATATTTGGATTTCTGTTCTCGCCTAAAGGTCGCATTTCTCAACTCGACTGACTGACTCGAGTGACTCGCGAAAAAATATATATTTACTCATCAAACCTACTCACAAAATTTCATGTGAATCGGTTAGGAAAAGCGACCTCTATGCGAGAACAGAAATCCGGATATCCTAACATCCAAACATACTGGTATCAACGATTGTACACCAAAGCTGAAGCAGACGCTTCGCTAGCTCGGTCAATTATTTGAATAAACACGCTCAGACCGGATTATTTTAATTAAGACAATACCTATTGCCTACGAACATGTCAAAGAAAGCCGCCTTTTGAAACGCGCCGCGCCGCGCTTCTAGTGTTCGCAACAAATAGGTATGTGATGGTACAGCCAATGTGATTAGCTATTTATTTATTATAACAATTTTTTATTTATTAAATTTTTTATATTTTTTATTGATTCTAGTTAAGTAGGTAATTTTTCATAGCATTACTTTTTACTTTTTTACTCATTGAAGCACTTTTTAAAGATGCGAGATATGATGTCATTTTGGAAATGACCCCCTCCCCCTATAAAGTTTTGTGTTGTACACGGGTGAAAAGTTATTTTACGTCTCGTGTGTTGAATCACTCGCTACGCTCGGGATTCAATTTTTGAACCAGTCATAGAATCCTTTCGCTACCTCGTGTTTCAATTGAACACTCGCAGGTAAAATACAACTTTCCCCCCTTGTATAACAAATAACTATTTTATATCGACAATTTTTTTAGATATAATTTTTTAAGCCCTCGTTGTGACGATTGGTTGAATGACGGATGTATGCGATATTACTTTGGTCTATTCTATATAGAATTGGTAAGGAGAATTAAAAATAAAACTGTCAATGTCATCACGAATACTTTTTAGGGTTCCGTAGTCAACTAGGAACCCTTATAGTTTCGCCATGTCCGTCTGTCCGTCTGTCCGTCCGCGGCTTAGCTCCGTGATCATTAGTACTAGAAAGCTGAAATTTGGTACGAGTATGTGTATGTATCACGCCGAAAAAACGGTAATATAAAAACTAAAAAAGAAACTTTTTTCGGGTACCTCCCCTACACCTAAAGTGGGGGTGAGTTTTTTTAGGGTTCCGTAGCCAAATGGCAAAAAACGGAACCCTTATAGATTCGTCATGTCTGTCTGTCCGTCTGTCTGTCCGTCTGTCCGTCCGTAAGTCACAGCCATTTTTTTCCGAAACTATAGGCTATACTGTTGAAACTTGGTAGGTAGATGTATTCTGTTAACTGCATTAAGATTTTGATGCAAAAATAAAAAAATAATAATAAATATTGGGGGCACCCCATGCTTAGAACTGAAACTCAAAAATTTTTTTTTCATCAAACACATACGTGTGGGTTATCTATGGATAGGTCTTCAAAAATTATATCGAGGTTTCTAAAATATATTTTTTTCTAAACCGAATAATTTGCGTGACAGACGCTTCCAGTGGAAAAAAGTTGGTCCCCCTCCCCCTCTAACTTTTAAAATAAGAAAATGAAAAATCTAAAAAAAACATATGATGTACATTACTATAAAAACTACCAACGAAAATTGTTTTGAACGAGATCTAGCAAGTAGTTTTTTTTAATATTTTAATACCTAACTTTGCACCTAATTTATATGGGGCGCTATACATACCAGGTGCAAACTTAACTTAACCACTTAGGGATGGAAAGTGTTTGTACGGAACCCTCGGTGCGCGAGTCCGACTCGCACTTGGCCGGTTTTTTTTTCGTTCCAACCCTAGTGTGTGGGGTATCGTTAAATAGGTCTTTTAAAAATAATAGGGGTCTTCAAACATTATTTTTTGATAGTCAGCAGTTTTGTAATTATTCGCTCCGGAAATAAAAAAAATAGTGTCCCCCACCCCTCTAACTTTTTAACCACGGGTCATAAAAATATGGAAAAATTCATGTATATGAGGCCTTATAGGTACTTTTAACGAAAACTATATTGAATAAAATCGGTTGAGCCATTTTTGAGTTATCGCAAAATTTCCTAATTTTCTTTAAAATGACGTAAGTGCCGCGCGGTGTCCTTATACTTCGAACGTTACACATACATATTAGTTAAGTGCCATACTGGATTAAAACATTCTGCTCAAACGGCGCGTATAATCGATAAATTCCAGAAGGTAATAAGTAATTACAGTTACTTTGGCGTTTACGACCTTTTTGTGGAGGATAGGCAACTACGGAACCCTACACTGAGCGTGGCCCGACATGCTCTTGGCCGGTTTTTTAATGCTCCTTTCCAATTCCATATAGACCAAAGTAATATCGCATACATCCGTCATTCAACCAAACGTCACATCGAGGGTTTAAAAAATTAAATCTAAAAAATTAATCTATATAAAAATAAATTATTTTTAGATACTTTTTGAAAACTTAATGTTTCTAATTCTCTGCCCTTGTAATCGTGACTATAAGAGACTATAAGTGACGACGGTGGCATTTAGGTCTATTAAACACGCATTCTGAATAAATTATTATTCTGCATGCAAATATTCTGTTTCCATTTTAATGTATGCTATTTTCTTTTTGTTTAGACTGATGATTTAAAGATTATTTTAAAAACCAATAGTGCTGGAGAAATGTGTCTAGCTTCCTTAAAAAAAAATGGTAAATTAGACACTGCGGCACGCAACTACATGGTAAAATCTGTAGTGGAATATCATATGAAAAAATATGGTGAAATGAAAAAACAACAATTTCAAGATATTTCCGCACAAATTGTTACGTTAGTCCCAACTGAAGTGAAGGTATCGAAATTAAAACTGTGATTTTAAATTGTAATGAAATGAAATACCTATGTAGTTACAGTAGTTAGTTTATTATGATCACTTATTTACTCCTTGTAGTGTAAGAAATGTAGTGTAGTGCTTTTTTTTCCCAATTTTTAGGCTCAGTAGTGGTCAGACTACTTATACCAAAGGGGGCCCGGGACTTGGGTTTTTTTGCCGTTTTTGAGCATATTTTAGTTGCATCATGTAGAATACGCCAAAATAAGCATGTTTAATAATTTACACTTTTAATACTCTCCGATCAATATTTCGCGAGATATTGGGGTTCAAAGGTCAACCATTTTAAAGGGCTCTGACTTAGAAAAATTCGGAATCGTGAAATTTATCGAGCAAAAACGAGCGAAAAAATCACGTTTGTTGTATGGGAGCCCCTTTATTCTGGTTTTTAGTATTTGTTGTTATAGCGGCAACAGAAATACATCATCTGTGAAAATTTCAACTGTCTAACTATCACGGTTCATGAGATACAGGCTGGTGACAGACGGACGGGACGGACAGCAGTCTTAATAGTAATAGGGTCCCGTTTTACCCTTTGGGTACGAATACGGAACCCTAAAAACTATCATTTCCATATTGTTAGGTTGATATTCATGACAAATACCTACACTTAATGGTTATTTTAATTTCCTTGACTTTCATGCTTAGTTCCTTATAATTTTTACAAAAAAATTGTTTTCCATAGGAGACATACTACATTCCGAGCCAAAAGTTTGGCAGTAATAAATATATTCCGGCAAGGGGAAAACTTGCTGACAAATATAACAATCACAAACGTTTGCTACGAAAGAGTGGGGTAATAATAAACGAAAGGAGAGCCCACGCGAGCACCGACGATGTTCCGGCTGACACAGCTGCCAGTACACCAGTATCTAATGAAGAATATGAAGAGTTAAAACTTTGGCTGAAATACAACAAGGAGCCAGTGCCCGAAGTAATCGAGAATTGGAGGAAAACATCCAAATTGCGCCTTAAGGAACTACAATCCGAAAAATATGCAAACATACATGACGTCGTGAACGATTGGCCCTCATATAAATTGAGTTTCGGATACAAGTTGGTAAGTTGTGACCCTTTTTAAGCCCTATCCACACAGCGAGCGGGCGCAGATCGGCCCGAACCGTCCCGCGCCCGCTTGCTTTGTGGATTGGGCTTTACAAGTTTTCTATTAAATTACCCCGTATATTTGTATGTTAGTTTAAAATCTTGTGAGCAATATTTGACATAATTTGTACCTGATTACGCAATGTTTTCGAGCGTGCATAAGGTAGAAATAAAGTGGCTAAATCTGCTGAAGCATATCTGCCATCTTATTTCCTTGCAAACTTAATGAAAACCACTGTGTGGGGAAGCCTTAATGTGTATTTGATTGTAAAGGATCATTGATCAATTTGACCATCCTGGGGTCATCTACGAAACTACCGGGCATATACTTTAGAAATTAAATGAAATGAATGAGAAAATAGTTCTTAACTTATAGATATCAATATCCAGTATAAAGTAAACTGACACTAAAACAGTATGTTGAGTACATACTTAGTGTACGTTTATTTTATAGTGGACTTTGCAATATTTCGATGCATGCTACTCCATTTACGACTGTTATATTAAAGAAGGTACGGAACTCTTACTTTGGCTGAAACGTGATGAAGAACAAGATACCCAGGGCTAGATACTGGCCACGAGCAAACCCATTCGCAATCAAAAAAATATATATATACTCATCATAATCGTTTTTTTTTTTCAGATTGAACTGGATTTCGAAACCAAGTTTAAAGGATCAGAGCTCTGTCTATTCAAAAAATGGCCCATATTTTTAGAGAAAGCGCTTAATATTTTGAAAACGATTAAAGCTGCTTCTGTCTACATTAAATTAATTGAAGAAAATCCAAGTGAAGGTTGGTTATCATTACTATACTCGTATCGACTAAACTTTCACGAATAAAAAAAATGCTACCTATTTGGCCATACGTAATTCGGGCAAATTTTTTTTTCACGTATTGTATAATTATAGCGTTAGAACTAATTAAGTCAACGTAAATGTATCATAACGTATTTCATTTTTACTTTTCAGATGTTAGAGACTTCTGTTATTGCGCGGCAATTGGATTTAAAATAGTTCCAACTGTGAGAATACAGTGCCAAGATACAGCTGGCAAAAAAAAAGCCATAAAGCCAAGCATTCAAGAAGCTATGAACAGTTTCATTCTTCATGCAAAGGTAGGTCTAGTTTCACTTTTAACATTATTGTGAGCTGACTACTTTCCATATTTACGGCGATAGCCGCGTCCACACTGGGCGAGCCGCCTCGCACGGCAATTGCCGCGCGCGGCGGCGCGCTCTGTGTGTACGCGCCTCGCCCGCGGCGCCCGCACGCTTTGCCTCGGCCGAGCGCTGCCGCGGCCGAGCCGCGCGCTGTCGGTTTTTGTCCGTGCTCAAAGGTGCCTCGGTCGTTTGCCGCGCGCAGTGTGGACGTACACGTGTTTGCTTCGGTCAAATTATAACAGATAAAACAAAATGGCGTGCGACACTTACGTATTACGCGAAACGGAATAACCGTAACTAAATATTATGTGCTATTTGTTTGTTTTAAAGATAAAAAAATATTGAATTAGCTTTTTTTTGGAAAATTCTTTGTATGAACGTAGCAACAAGTCAAAAATCAAAAGCTGATTGCGTGCGGCGGCGCCATATTGTTTTATCTGTCAAATGGGCGAACAAGACGGCTCGGGTTTGCCGCGCGCGGCATTCGGTGAGCGTAATTTCATCCAATGCCCGAGGCATGCGCCGAATGCCGCGCGTGGCAATTGCCTCGCGACTTTCAATAATTCAAATTATTTAAAGCTACAGAAAAATCTGTAATTTTTTTCTTAGAATAAGGAAGGTTATTTCAATTTATAAAAAAAGTTTTGAAAATTTTCATCCATTCCCCATTGCAATACTAAAGCAATAATAAATTCTCAGTGTCAACACTGACTACGTATTATAAAAAAAATACGTTTAAATGTAAACAATTCATTCTAATTTTCCAGAACCAAAGCGAAATCCTCACCCAGCTGGACTATCGGCGAAAAGCCCAAATTGCTAAGGGTCTACGGTGCCAACCCATCATTGTTGCTGTCGGACCAACCATCGATGCCCTAAAGGACTTTTATGTTGCGTATGATAACATCCTTTATAAAATAGACTCGTTCTTGAAAGCACTGGATGTATGCTTCAAAACTTTTCACTGCCTGGACGCAGAATATCCCACAGAAGCCGTTCACATTTGGCTATTTCTGCAAAAATATTTTTATAACATTGACACAAAATTAGACAAAAAGCTTTCGGGAGTCTCATCATTTATCTCTGACTTGGAATAAGTGAGTTGTTTGCTAAATTTAATCAAAATGTTTGTTTGTTTCAAATGTCTCGCTTCAGTTGAAGATTACAAAGATTTTTGTGAACATTTAAAAGATCATCATAACTTAAGTGCAAACGCAACATATCGCTGTAAACAGTATCAATGTGATCGCGAATATCAAAATGTACGGTCTTTTAGACGCCACTTAATTTCCCAACATTTGAATGCACAAACAATTTTTAATCGAAATCTCCCTACAAATGATTCCGTTTTAAGTGAAAATATACATGATACGTGTAGTTTGTTAGATCCTTGTGAATCCTTTGAATATCATCCTCTAAACATTGGTCGTGAGAACGCTTTGGATACTGCCCATAGTATGTTAGAGAAATCTGCCGCTACGTTAGCGCTTTCATTATTCAGTGACGGTGGGGTTAACCGAAAAACTGCTCTTAAGATATTAGAAAATATTCAAGTTCATATTACCCAAGTTCTTGGTGATATTTTTAAACATGTAATGCCTATTTATAGTGAGTTCAGTCAAAGTGAAATAGATAATATACATAAACTGATTTCAAATCCTTTTGGTAATATACGCACAGAATATCAAATTATAAAATACTTTACAGATATCAATTGCTACATTGCTCCTGAAAAATACATTATTAATGAAAATGTTTCTGAGAATACAGTCAACACTTCAGTAATGCTTGCACCTAAATCCTGTACCGGGGCCAAATTACCACTTCGCTTAGTGTTCAAGAAAATTTTTGAATTACCCAAGTTTTACAAATTAGTTTCAAATACATTAAAACCTAACGAAGTTGATTTTCCAAATTTTGCTCACAGTTTAATTTGGCAAAAAAAAATTGCAAGTAAAGAAAGCAAACTCTGTTGTCCTTTTTTTATATATTTCGATGATTTCGAATGTAATAATCCCTTAGGAAGCCACGCCGGTGTACATTCAATATCAGCTGTATATTATCAATTTCCTACTATGCCACAGGAATATCTTTCACTGCTGGATAATGTGTTTGTTGCAATGTTGTACAACTCTTCTTTTAAGATATACGGTAATCACTCGGCATTCTACGAACTCATTAAAGAATTAACATATTTAGAGGAAGAAGGTATAGATATAAACACTGAAAATGGTAAAGTGAAAATCTATTTTATACTTGGGATGATATTAGGGGACAATTTAGGACTAAACACAATTCTCGGATTTTCTAAATCTTTCAGCAGCAATTACTACTGTAGAATATGTAAAAGTCACAAATCTATAATGAAAAAACAAACCAAAGCAGATAATGCACTATTAAGAGATCAGGATAATTATGCAAATGACCTTGAGCAAAATAATGTAACAGAAACAGGAATAAGCGAATATTGTTGTTTTAACGATATTCCTAGCTTTCACGTAGTGGATAACTGTTGTGTTGATATTATGCACGATATTTTTGAAGGAGTGTGTCATTACGACTTAGCACATATTATTTTGTATTATACTGAAATATTACACTGTTTTGACCTGGTCACTTTAAATAATCGCTTAAAATTATTTGACTATTCAGTTACAGAGCTTAACAATACGTCTGTTTGCATCAAGCAAGAACATTTAGTTCGTAGAAAGTTTAAAATGTCAGCTTCGGAAATGTTGATGTTTGTACATTTGTTCCCTCTACTAGTTGGAGATTTAGTTCCTAGTGACGATCCCGTATGGCAATTTTTAATAATCTTACTAAAAATAATTCAGATGATATTATGTAGTGTTGTTGTAGATGCTCCGACTGTAAAATTATTAGAATCTTTAATTACTGAACATCATGAAAATTACATTAATATTTTTAATGATACATTGAAACCGAAACACCATTTGATGTTACACTACCCGCATATAATTGAGCAGGTGGGCCCCTTAAAGCAATTATGGTGCATGAGATTTGAAGCTAAACACAAAACATTGAAAAACACAGCCCATATCATAACTTCTAGAAAAAACATATCTCTAACGTTGCTAATGAAAGAACAGTTAGCATTTGCAAACAGACTTTTTGTAAAAAAAGGATTAGAGTCTCGAGTGGAATTAGGAAAAGTAACTGTACGGGAGTCGCGTTTGGATATTTCTCGCATTAACGATACTTCTAATCAAGATATTGATTTATCTTGTGATTTTCAATGGATACGTTTTAAGGGCACAAAGTATAACCCAGGAATGATAATAGTTAATACTGATGAAAATGATATATATTTTTTCAAATTAGAAAAAATTTTTCGTTCTAAATATTCTATGAGTTTATATTTTCTATGTAAATCATTAAAATGCTCTGGTTTTAATGATCATTTTCAAGCTTATTCAATTGAAGGAGAAAACGATTCCATGGAGCTGTTGAAACCAGAAAATTTAATTATTTCTCCCACTAATGTTCATGTTATTGCCACAGGTGAAGCTTATTGTCGATTGAGTTACTATTAAAATTAAATGAAAAAAATAATAGTAAAGCCATTCCATAGATAGCCTTAAAGTACGCTAACCTGATGTAAAGGTAGCGTAAATATTAATAGATGGTTATGAATCACTTTACAAGGTGGGTCCTGTAACAGGAGCAAAAAATTAAAACATACAT